>CAJZCY010000006.1:3770000-5020000 GCA_914969975.1 Anopheles atroparvus
ACAGTAACAAACTTGGTACAAACTTCCTAAGTCCACGCCAAAACAGTAACAAACTTGGTACAAACTTCCTAAGTCCACGCCAAAACAGCACCAAACTTGATACAAACTTTCTAAGTCCACGCCAAAACAGTAACAAACTTGGTACAAACTTCCTAAGTCCACGCCAAAACAGTAACAAACTTGGTACAAACTTCCTAAGTCCACGCCAAAACAGCACCAAACTTGGTACAAACTTCGTAAGTCCGCGCCAAAACAGCACCAAACTTGGTACAAACTTCCTAAGTCCACGCCAAAACAGTAACAAACTTGGTACAAACTTCCTAAGTCCACGCCAAAACAGTAACAAACTAGGTACAAACTTCCTAAGTCCACGCCAAAACAGCACCAAACTTGATACAAACTTCCTAAGTCCACGCCAAAACAGAAACAAACTAGGTACAAACTTCCTAAGTCCACGCCAAAACAGCACCAAACTTGATACAAACTTCCTAAGTCCACACCAAAACAGTAACAAACTTGGTACAAACTTCCTAAGTCCACGCCAAAACAGCACCAAACTTGATACAAACTTCCTAAGTCCACGCCAAAACAGCACCAAACTTGGTACAAACTTCCTAAGTCCACGCCAAAACAGTAACAAACTTGGTACAAACTTCCTACAACTACCCGAATTCCAACAGAGTTGCAACAGAGTGTCAAATACAAACTTTGTAGAAACTTCTTAAAACTACCCAAAAACACTTGCAAACTTGGTACAAACTTCCTAAGTCCACGCCAAAACAGCACCAAACTTGGTACAAACTTCCTAAGACCACGCCAAAACAGTAACAAACTTGGTACAAACTTCCTAAGTCCACGCCAAAACAGTAACAAACTTGGAACAAACTTCCTAAATCCACGCCAAAACAGCACCAAACTTGGTACAAACTTCCTAAGTCCACGCCAAAACAGCACCAAACTTGATACAAACTTCCTAAGTCCACGCCAAAACAGCACCAAACTTGGTACAAACTTCCTAAGTCCACGCCAAAACAGTAACAAACTTGGTACAAACTTCCTACAACTACCCGAATTCCAACAGAGTTGCAACAGAGTGTCAAATACAAACTTTGTAGAAACTTCTTAAAACTACCCAAAAGCACTTGCAAACTTGGTACAAACTTCCTAAGTCCACGCCAAAACAGCACCAAACTTGGTACAAACTTCCTAAGTCCACGCCAAAACAGCACCAAACTTGATACAAACTTCCTAAGTCCACGCCAAAACAGAAACAAACTAGGTACAAACTTCCTAAGTCCACGCCAAAACAGCACCAAACTTGATACAAACTTCCTAAGTCCACACCAAAACAGTAACAAACTTGGTACAAACTTCCTAAGTCCACGCCAAAACAGCACCAAACTTGATACAAACTTCCTAAGTCCACGCCAAAACAGCACCAAACTTGGTACAAACTTCCTAAGTCCACGCCAAAACAGTAACAAACTTGGTACAAACTTCCTACAACTACCCGAATTCCAACAGAGTTGCAACAGAGTGTCAAATACAAACTTTGTAGAAACTTCTTAAAACTACCCAAAAACACTTGCAAACTTGGTACAAACTTCCTAAGTCCACGCCAAAACAGCACCAAACTTGGTACAAACTTCCTAAGTCCACGCCAAAACAGTAACAAACTTGGTACAAACTTCCTACAACTACCCGAATTCCAACAGAGTTGCAACAGAGTGTCAAATACAAACTTTGTAGAAACTTCTTAAAACTACCCAAAAACACTTGCAAACTTGGTACAAACTTCCTAAGACGACGCCAAAACAGTAACAAACTTGGAACAAACTTCCTAAGTCCACGCCAAAACAGCACCAAACTTGGTACAAACTTCCTAAGTCCACGCCAAAACAGTAACAAACTTGGTACAAACTTCCTACAACTACCCGAATTCCAACAGAGTTGCAACAGAGTGTCAAATACAAACTTTGTAGAAACTTCTTAAAACTACCCAAAAACACTTGCAAACTTGGTACAAACTTCCTAAGTCCACGCCAAAACAGTAACAAACTTGGTACAAACTTCCTAAGTCCACGCCAAAACAGTAACAAACTTGGTACAAACTTCCTACAACTACCCGAATTCCAACAGAGTTGCAACAGAGTGTCAAATACAAACTTTGTAGAAACTTCTTAAAACTACCCAAAAACACTTGCAAACTTGGTACAAACTTCCTAAGTCCACGCCAAAACAGCACCAAACTTGGTACAAACTTCCTAAATCCACGCCAAAACAGCACCAAACTTGGTACAAACTTCCTAAGTCCACGCCAAAACAGTAACAAACTTGGTACAAACTTCCTAAGTCCACGCCAAAACAGTAACAAACTTGGTACAAACTTCCTACAACTACCCGAATTCCAACAGAGTTGCAACAGAGTGTCACATACAAACTTTGTAGAAACTTCTTAAAACTACCCAAAAACACTTGCAAACTTGGTAAAAACTTCCTAAGTCCACGCCAAAACAGTAACAAACTTGGAACAAACTTCCTAAGTCCACGCCAAAACAGCACCAAACTTGGTACAAACTTCCTACAACTACCCGAATTCCAACAGAGTTGCAACAGAGTGTCAAATACAAACTTTGTAGAAACTTCTTAAAACTACCCAAAAACACTTGCAAACTTGGTACAAACTTCCTAAGTCCACGCCAAAACAGTAACAAACTTGGTACAAACTTCCTAAGTCCACGCCAAAACAGTAACAAACTTGGTACAAACTTCCTACAACTACCCGAATTCCAACAGAGTTGCAACAGAGTGTCAAATACAAACTTTGTAGAAACTTCTTAAAACTACCCAAAAACACTTGCAAACTTGGTACAAACTTCCTAAATCCACGCCAAAACAGCACCAAACTTGGTACAAACTTCCTAAGTCCACGCCAAAACAGTAACAAACTTGGTACAAACTTCCTACAACTACCCGAATTCCAACAGAGTTGCAACAGAGTGTCACATACAAACTTTGTAGAAACTTCTTAAAACTACCTAAAAACACTTGCAAACTTGGTACAAACTTCCTAAGTCCACGCCAAAACAGTAACAAACTTGGAACAAACTTCCTAAGTCCACGCCAAAACAGCACCAAACTTGGTACAAACTTCCTAAGTCCACGCCAAAACAGTAACAAACTTGGTACAAACTTCCTACAACTACCCGAATTCCAACAGAGTTGCAACAGAGTGTCAAATACAAACTTTGTAGAAACTTCTTAAAACTACCCAAAAACACTTGCAAACTTGGTACAAACTTCCTAAATCCACGCCAAAACAGTAACAAACTTGGTACAAACTTCCTACAACTACCCGAATTCCAACAGAGTTGCAACAGAGTGTCAAATACAAACTTTGTAGAAACTTCTTAAAACTACCCAAAAACACTTGCAAACTTGGTACAAACTTCCTAAGTCCACGCCAAAACAGTAACAAACTTGGTACAAACTTCCTAAGTCCACGCCAAAACAGTAACAAACTTGGTACAAACTTCCTACAACTACCCGAATTCCAACAGAGTTGCAACAGAGTGTCAAATACAAACTTTGTAGAAACTTCTTAAAACTACCCAAAAACACTTGCAAACTTGGTACAAACTTCCTAAGTCCACGCCAAAACAGTAACAAACTTGGTACAAACTTCCTACAACTACCCGAATTCCAACAGAGTTGCAACAGAGTGTCAAATACAAACTTTGTAGAAACTTCTTAAAACTACCCAAAAACACTTGCAAACTTGGTACAAACTTCCTAAGTCCACGCCAAAACAGCACCAAACTTGGTACAAACTTCCTAAGTCCACGCCAAAACAGTAACAAACTTGATACAAACTTCCTAAGTCCACGCCAAAACAGCACCAAACTTGGTACAAACTTCCTAAGTCCACGCCAAAACAGTAACAAACTTGGTACAAACTTCCTACAACTACCCGAATTCCAACAGAGTTGCAACAGAGTGTCAAATACAAACTTTGTAGAAACTTCTTAAAACTACCCAAAAACACTTGCAAACTTGGTACAAACTTCCTAAGTCCACGCCAAAACAGTAACAAACTTGGTACAAACTTCCTAAGTCCACGCCAAAACAGTAACAAACTTGGTACAAACTTCCTACAACTACCCGAATTCCAACAGAGTTGCAACAGAGTGTCAAATACAAACTTTGTAGAAACTTCTTAAAACTACCCAAAAACACTTGCAAACTTGGTACAAACTTCCTAAGTCCACGCCAAAACAGCACCAAACTTGGTACAAACTTCCTAAGTCCACGCCAAAACAGTAACAAACTTGATACAAACTTCCTAAGTCCACGCCAAAACAGCACCAAACTTGGTACAAACTTCCTAAGTCCACGCCAAAACAGTAACAAACTTGGTACAAACTTCCTACAACTACCCGAATTCCAACAGAGTTGCAACAGAGTGTCAAATACAAACTTTGTAGAAACTTCTTAAAACTACCCAAAAACACTTGCAAACTTGGTACAAACTTCCTAAGTCCACGCCAAAACAGTAACAAACTTGGTACAAACTTCCTAAGTCCACGCCAAAACAGTAACAAACTTGGTACAAACTTCCTACAACTACCCGAATTCCAACAGAGTTGCAACAGAGTGTCAAATACAAACTTTGTAGAAACTTCTTAAAACTACCCAAAAACACTTGCAAACTTGGTACAAACTTCCTAAGACGACGCCAAAACAGTAACAAACTTGGAACAAACTTCCTAAATCCACGCCAAAACAGTAACAAACTTGGTACAAACTTCCTAAGTCCACGCCAAAACAGCACCAAACTTGGTACAAACTTCCTAAGTCCACGCCAAAAGAGTAACAAACTTGGTACAAACTTCCTACAACTACCCGAATTCCAACAGAGTTGCAACAGAGTGTCAAATACAAACTTTGTAGAAACTTCTTAAAACTACCCAAAAACACTTGCAAACTTGGTACAAACTTCCTAAGTCCACGCCAAAACAGTAACAAACTTGGTACAAACTTCCTAAGTCCACGCCAAAACAGTAACAAACTTGGTACAAACTTCCTACAACTACCCGAATTCCAACAGAGTTGCAACAGAGTGTCAAATACAAACTTTGTAGAAACTTCTTAAAACTACCCAAAAACACTTGCAAACTTGGTACAAACTTCCAAAGACGACGCCAAAACAGTAACAAACTTGGAACAAACTTCCTAAATCCACGCCAAAACAGTAACAAACTTGGTACAAACTTCCTAAGTCCACGCCAAAACAGCAACAAACTTGGTACAAACTTTCTAAGTCCACGCCAAAACAGCACCAAACTTGATACAAACTTCCTAAGTCCACGCCAAAACAGTAACAAACTTGGTACAAACTTCCTAAGTCCACGCCAAAACAGCACCAAACTTGGTACAAACTTCCTAAGTCCACGCCAAAACAGTCACAAACTTGGTACAAACTTCCTAAATCCACGCCAAAACAGTAACAAACTTGGTACAAACTTCCTAAGTCCACGCCAAAACAGCAACAAACTTGGTACAAACTTCCTAAGTCCACGCCAAAACAGTAACAAACTTGGTACAAACTTCCTACAACTACCCGAGTTCCAACAGAGTTGCAACAGAGTGTCAAATACAAACTTTGTAGAAACTTCTTAAAACTACCCAAAAACACTTGCAAACTTGGTACAAACTTCCTAAGTTCACGCCAAAACAGTAACAAACTTGGTACAAACTTCCTAAGTCCACGCCAAAACAGTAACAAACTTGGTACAAACTTCCTACAACTACCCGAATTCCAACAGAGTTGCAACAGAGTGTCAAATACAAACTTTGTAGAAACTTCTTAAAACTACCCAAAAACACTTGCAAACTTGGTACAAACTTCCTAAGACGACGCCAAAACAGTAACAAACTTGGAACAAACTTCCTAAATCCACGCCAAAACAGTAACAAACTTGGTAGAAACTTCCTACAACTACCCGAATTCCAACAGAGTTGCAACAGAGTGTCAAATACAAACTTTGTAGAAACTTCTTAAAACTACCCAAAAACACTTGCAAACTTGGTACAAACTTCCTAAGTCCACGCCAAAACAGTAACAAACTTGGTACAAACTTCCTAAGTCCACGCCAAAACAGTAACAAACTTGGTACAAACTTCCTACAACTACCCGAATTCCAACAGAGTTGCAACAGAGTGTCAAATACAAACTTTGTAGAAACTTCTTAAAACTACCCAAAAACACTTGCAAACTTGGTACAAACTTCCTAAGTCCACGCCAAAACAGTAACAAACTTGGTACAAACTTCCTAAGTCCACGGCAAAATAGTAACAAACTTGGTACAAACTTCCTACAACTACCCGAATTCCAACAGAGTTGCAACAGAGTGTCACATACAAACTTTGTAGAAACTTCTTAAAACTACCCAAAAACACTTGCAAACTTGGTACAAACTTCCTAAGACGACGCCAAAACACTTGCAAACTTGGTACAAACTTCCTAAGACCACGCCTGTTGTGATGGAGCCGTCATCTGCGAATGACGTTGCTGGATAAGTCCCCTGCGCGGAACGCTTAGTTATTAGTCCGAAACTATAAAAATAGGAAAAGCGTTTCCCATTTTCTTTTCGGTAGCAGAACGTAGTGAAATAAAGACATATTTTTTGGCGTTGCCTAAAAAAGGTCTTTAAATTTACACCTAATGTTACAAACCGTTGTAACAGTTCAAAAAATATTGGTTCACTCGTTCAAAGCACAATAAAAACGCTCCGAAATTCGTCGCGCGCGTAAATTCGTAAGTGAAATTTCGGGTAAAAAAAGTGAATCAAGAGCACCGCGATCGTAAAAAAACGCGATGGAAGACAGCCCGTCCGCCGTACACCAGGTAGCAACAGCGGATCAGCCCGCGAATGTCGTACAACGGCAAGCGGTACTTGAAGGGCACGTTCCAACGGCGAACTCAACAACGCGAGAACTCCCAAATTTTCACAACTTTCCCCGAACCGACCACGAAGCGCGGGCAACATTGAACGAGATTGAGCTGAAGCTTAACGAGATTGAGATGCGCAAGCTGATGTTGGAGCAACAGCGGCTTGAAATCGAGAAGGAGATAATGGTGTCGGCGGTTACTAAGCCACCCGGGTTTCATTTGGGTGGCAGAGTATCATCTGGCTTCCCAGTGTCGATGCCGGCAACGACAAGACAGGGAATGGTGGGAGAAATGGCACCACTGTTGTTAACAGAGCTATGGGCTCGTCCGAGGATGGCGGGTGCGTCCACGGCACCGATGGTGGGAGCGTTAGCATCGCCGGCAATGGAAGATGCGCCATCACGGACGGTTATGGATGGTACACAGCAGCAAATTGTGACCGACGCGACAACGTCTAAGAATGCGCGCGCGATGGCGGAGCCGACCATTCCCCCATGGACGCTAGCTTCACCAGCCACAGTAGGAGCGAACTTTCGTGCAACGTCAGCGGGCTTGGGCGCACCATCTTATGCAAATAACACAACACTAAGCCAAAGCCAACTGACGGCCAGGCAAGGCACCGGTCGCGACCTTCCAGTTTTTAGCGGTGCCCCTGAAGAGTGGCCGATATTTATCAGCAGCTACGAGAGCTCGACGGCACTCTGCGGATACACCAGGAAGGAGAATCTGCTGCGCGTTCAGAAGGCGTTAAAAGGGAAGGCGTTAGAGGCTGTGCGATACCGGCTTCTGTTACCGTCGTGTTTGGAGGGGGCAATTGAAATGTTGAGAACACTATTCGGCAGACCCGAGATAATAGTGAACAACTTGGTGCAGAAAATTAGAAGAATGCCTTCACCAGATGCAGAAAGGCCGGAAACCATGGTTGATTTCGGAGTGGCAGTGCTCAATATGTGCGCTACCATAAGGGCGTCAGGACTCGACGAATTTCAGTGTAATGCCACACTGCTGCAAGAGATCGTGGAAAAGCTACCGTCGATCGAACGGTTACGGTGGAACGATTATCGTCTCGATCTTCCAAGGGTGACTTTCGCCGAGTTTGAAGGATGGCTGGATCGCCTGGTCCGGGCATCTAGTCTGTCGATCGTGTACTACGACAACGTTAGGGAAAGACAAAACCGCCGCGGCCAGGTAAGCCGAATTAACACGCACCATGTTGTAACACTAACACCAACACATTCACGGATGACCAATAACTGCGCCGCATGCAAAAACAAACATTATCACAAGCTGGCTGATTGTGCGAAATTCATTGAAATGGACGTTGAGGGCCGATGTTTGATCGTGAAGCAAAGGAAATTGTGCCCTACGTGCCTGTCGCGCCATCCGGGAATTTGTCGCATACGTAAACCCTGTGGGAAGGGTGACTGTGCAGCGATGCACCACAGTCTTCTACACGATGATACCGTTAGTCCAACTGCGGATCGCTCGGCGAGCGATAACACCCATCTCGCGGAAGGTTGCGACGTACTGTTCCGCTACATTCCGGTGTAAGTCCACGGGGCCGGTAAGTCCATCGAAACCTACGCCTTTTTTGATGACGGCTCCTCAACAACCTTCGTGGAGCAAAGCCTGGTCGAGGAATTGGGGTTAGTTGGAACACCCCATCCTCTATGCATCCGGTGGGCCGGCGACACAGGGCGTGAGGAAAGGGACTCGGTCCGACTTTCATTAAGGGTGTCCGGCACAGGAGGCAAAACGCCATCGTACGTGATTCCTACAGTTCGTTCCATGAGAAGCTTGGCGCTGCCAGAACAAACCGTCGAGGTACCAGAGTTAGTCCGTCGATATCCCTACCTGAAGGGACTCCCGTTGACCTCCTACAAAAGGGTGAGGCCACAAATATTAATCGGGATAGATAACTGTCATCTGGGACAATCACTCAGCCAAGTCGAGGGCAGACCGCACGAGCCGGTGGCTTCGAAGACGCGACTAGGTTGGACGGTGTTCGGTCCGTGCACGGGGAGTCCAGGCCTAGAAAAGAGAAAACAGCCCTATTACAGTTATCATATATGCGAATGCAGTTACGGGGGAGACGATGCTCTGGATCGCGTAGTGAGAAATTTTTTCACGCTCGAGGCGCTGGGCACCTTGCCACCAAAAGAGTTCCAGTCGAAGAAGAACGAACGTGCGCTGGTGCTCCTGTCGTCAAAACCCGGTTAATCGGAGCACGGTACGAAACTGGGCTACTGTGGAAGTTTGACGACGTTCGTCTTCCGTGTAATCGCGCTATGGCCCTACGACGGTACCAATGCCTACGGAGAAGAATGGGAAAGGATACTGTGTTAGCGAAATTAATAAACGAAAAAATGTCTGATTATAAAGAGAAAGGCTACATCAGACAACTGTCAGCAGATGAAGTAGCCCAAAGGCAACCGCGAGACTGGTACCTGCCGATATTTCCTGTTTGCAACGTAAACAAGCCCGGGAAGATTCGTATGGTTTTCGACGCGGCTGCAACAGTAAAGGGTGTTAGTCTTAATTCGCATCTCGTGGTCGCCCACCACAATTGGCTAGCCTTCTCTCCGTGCTATTTAAATTTCGAGAGTTTCGAGTGACAGTCACCGGAGACATAGCAGAAATGTTTCATCAGGTTAAGATCAGAGCAGAGGATCAACGTTCGCAGCTTATCTTCTGGAATTTCACGGGCACAGAATTTAGCGATGATCCAAACGTATACGCGGTTACAGTAATGACTTTCGGGGCAGCCTGCTCTCCAAGCAGCGCACAATACGTTAAAAACCTAAACGCCGAAAGATTCAGCAAAGAGTTTCCTCGAGCCGCAGAATGTATTGTCCATGAACATTACGTTGACGATATGTTGTGCAGCGTGGAAACTGAAGAAGAAGCAATAAGCCTAGCTAAAGACGTAAGAAACATCCACGCTCAAGGAGGGTTTGAGATTCGTAACTGGATGTCCAATTCCGTCAGGGTAGCGGCTTGTCTACGGGGAGACCATAATGGCGAGTTGAAACTGAATATGGGAATGGAAGGCCAAACTGAAAAGGTTTTAGGTATGTGGTGGAACATGGCCACGGACACATTTACTTTCCGTAGGTCTCCCAAAACCGAAGATGCCATACTCTGTGGAGGCAAGTTACCGACGAAGCGAGAAGTGTTAAGTACTTTGATGTCCATATACGATCCACTAGGGTTGATTGGGCACCTATTGGTGTATTTGAAAATCCTGCTCCAGGAAATATGGCGCGCTGGTGTGGAGTGGGATCATCAGATCACAGGGAAGATAGCCGAAGGATGGAAGAGATGGATAACGGTATTGCCGGACGTTACGAAGGTCAGCATACCGCGATGTTACCGACAGCTCGCGACGGCCTCAGACAATAATATACAGCTGCATGTGTTTTGTGATGCTAGTGAAAACGCGATCGCGGCGGTAGCTTACTTCCGGTTTGAAGAAGGGAATATTATCGAGTGTGCTCTCGTCAGCTCGAAAACCCGTGTCGGGGGCCTGAAGCGTTCATGGATTCCTCGCCTCGAACTACAAGCCGCGGTCATTGCGTCGAGGCTGGCAAATACTATAATGCAATCCCATCGGATAAAAATCGCGCGCACCGTCTTCTGGACGGATTCTCGCAACGTCGTTTGCTGGCTACGCTCTGATCATCGCCGATACAGTTAGTTCGTTGCCTGTCGTGTAGGGGAGTTGTTAGAGAACACGATGGTGAAAGACTGGCGCTGGATATCCACCAAATTGAACGTTGCAGATCTCGGCACAAAATGGCAACAAGATCCGGATTTAAGTTCGACGAGTCAGTGGTTCAAAGGTCCTAGTTTTCTTTGGCACTCGGAGAGTGAATGGCCGGAACGTGCAGCAGACATTGGGGAGACTTCCGAGGAGGCCCGTCCCGTTCTTTTGCACCATGCGGTCAGCCAAAAGTTCATATCTTTCGAACGCTTCTCAGACTGGAGCAGATTAAGAAAGACCGTTGCATACGTCGTCCGTTTCCTTTCCGTAGCACGAACCAAAGGTAATCCGCCCGACTGAGAAAACCGAGTACAGGATGAATTGAAGCGAGCCGAACTAATTCTCTTCCGGGTCGCGCAACGAGACGCCTTCCCAGCGGAGGTCCGTGAACTGGAAAATCCCAATGGTATTTCCACGACCAAAACGGTCATCAAGAGAAGTCCGATTTACAAACTCTCTCCGGTACTTGACGACCAGGGCGTGTTGCGGGTTCGTGGAAGATTAAGTAATTGCCCGTGGATAAATGAAGACACCAAGCGTCCAATCATCTTGCCAGCAGGGCATCCGGTCACCGTACTGTTACTAGACGAGTACCACCAGCGTTATCATCACATCAACCATCAAACTGTCTTAAACGTGGTCCGAGCAAGATTCCAGATACCGCGACTGCGTGCCGAGTTAGATCGTGTCCGAAAGAGGTGCCAGTACTGTAAAAATCGGGACGCGGCACCAGAGCCACCGGAGATGGGCAACCTTCCGGCAGAAAGGCTAGGAGTCCATCAACGTGCATTTACATATACCGGGATCGATTATTTCGGTCCGTTGGCCGTAGCTGTTGGCAGGCGCGCGGAGAAAAAGTGGTGCGTTCTCTTCACATGCCTAACCACACGAGCAATTCATTTGGAGCTCGCACATAGTTTGAACACTTCATCGTGCATTCTTGCCGTCAGGCGTTTCATAAGTAGACGTGGATCACCGCTAAGAATCATAACGGATTGTGGAACAAATTTCGTCGGGGCGTCGAAGGAGCTGAAAGAGGCACTGAAGGCTGTTGATAGAAAGGAATTAACGGAAAAACTCACCACGCCGTCGCTGTCGTGGAGCTTCAATCCGCCAGGAGGGCCACATTGCGGGGGATGTTGGGAGCGGATGGTACAAACCGTCAAAAGAAACATTTACGAGATGCAGTTACCACGGCTCCCTACGGATGAAATATTGTCAACAGCGTTTGCAGAGATCGAACTAATTGTAAATTCAAGGCCACTTACTTTTCTACCTCTGGATGACATTTCAGAATTTCCACTAACACCGAACCATTTCCTCCTCGGGAGCACCACTGGAGATAAGCCCCCGGCGGCATACGACGAAAGCAACGCAGCACTAAGGGCCTCGTGGAAGACATCACAGCTGATGGCAGATATGTTCTGGCGAAAGTGGATCTCCGATTATCTACCGGTGCTCACGCGGCGAGCGAAGTGGTTTAAACCTGTCCGACCAATCGAGGAAGGTGACGTCGTTATTGTTGTAGATCGTAACCTGCCTCGAAATACGTGGCCCAAAGGTCGAGTAGTGGGCGTTCTGAGAGCGAAGGACGGACAGTTGCGACGTGTTAGCATACGAACTGCGAGCGGATTATTAGAAAGGCCGTCCACGAAGGTAGCAGTTCTTGATGTAGGTAACGGTGAGCTAGAAAGTAAATTAAGTTAGTTAATGTCGGGAAGAGGCAACTTACCTGCAGAAGACATCTTTTAACAAGTGATAAGCCGCGTCGTAGAAGCGATTATCAGGGGAGACAATGTTGTGATGGAGCCGTCATCTGCGAATGACGTTGCTGGATAAGTCCCCTGCGCGGAACGCTTAGTTATTATTCCGAAACTATAAAAATAGGAAAAGCGTTTCCCATTTTCTTTTCGGTAGCAGAACGTAGTGAAATAAAGACATATTTTTTGGCGTTGCCTAAAAAAGGTCTTTAAATTTACACCTAATGTTACAAACCGTTGTAACACTTGTCTTCCTACTGCACAACGGCGTGCCGGCCGTCAGCTGATGAGTCTGCTGATCTCCCGAGACGCCATTATTGCTGCTTTCGCTGGACCAACAACCGGACGACATGTGTCGGTTCTGCTAGATGAACAGTTTCACCAAATTAAACGATGATTGCTGTTGCTGCGTCGACTGCTGTTGCTGCTTCTGCTATTACTGTTGATGGTGTTGCTGTTGTTGCTGATGTTTGGTGCCAAGATGTTGGTTCCGGTCACATTGGTCCACGTCGGCGCGATCGCTCCATCATTGCCGTTGGTGCTCCTTTGGTCTCCGAATCCGTGGCAAGCGCATACATTGGCAATAACTTACGCATCGTGGTCGGGCGATCGAACAATTCGGCCGAGTTGTGGCTGGCCGCAGGGGCTTTGGACACATTGAGTGGATGCTGCCCGACCGGAAGATGGTGCTGCGATTGGTTCGACTGCACGTTCGGCATGCTGAGACTCTTGCGCACGAAGCGGGACCGGGCGTGGCGCGAGATGTGACTTATCAGCCGGTTCCCTACGTTCGGTAGCCTGCAAGAAGTTGGGGGAAGAATAGCTTAGCGCAAGTTCTGATCTCTTGGCAGCCAGGCGTTACCATCAATTTACCTCTGTGCCGGGCCGTTACGCTCCGGTTGGGACAAGGATTCCTGTTGTTTGAGGCATGCGGTGCAATTTTGCAAAGTGTTTAGCAAATGCATGCGCTTGTACTTCCCGTAGTTCTCCGGTCCATCTGTGAAACAACACATGTATCTATCAAGTCATATCGCGCATCTACCGAGTGCGCCTTGTCAGTTAATCACCGTAATAGCTTCCATCTGAGTACAACATACTCCATCACGTCGGCCACTATCAGCCCGGCTGCCGTAGCCCCGGTGACACGTTGCAAATGCCGGGCGAGAAGATGATTAGCAAGTCGGACTGGTCGTACGACACCATCAGGATCATCTCGCCTGCGAGGTCGCGCAAAATCTTGCACTGGGTGAATGGATCGTACATGACACGCAACTTCTTACCGTCGTTCACGAACAGCCTCTTCTCGCTGTTGGCGCCACACAACGCCTACGATGGGCAGCGGCCAGAGTAAAGGTCAACCGCGGTGACCGCCGCCGCCGAAGAGAGCGCGCAGTTTGAGGAAGCGATCGTTTGCAGCATTGCTAGAGCGCCAGGATACGATTAAAGGTAGTTAGTAAGCTATATGCTGAACAGTAGAAAGCTAATCCTTTTTGCTGTTACCCTGGTCGGCGACGTTGATCATGCTGGACGGCTGGATGATTCGGACCCGTTCACATCCTCGCCGGCAGTGAGCAAGGACGTGAAATCGGAATACTCTTTCCAGTTGCAGTCACCACGCGTTTCGCTTGCCTTCTAACGGGCGCAAATTGTCCCGAGCCGTCCGGTGCCGCGCCTAATCCACCGGATGCAACCTGGTCTGAGCCACTGCTCCCCATGCCGTTTTGCGTCCCGATTTACCACTCTACTTATCACTCTCACAGTCGCTCGCTTGCCTGTGAAAAGATTCGTTAAAACAGGTGGTATTTGTGACGGTACAAAAGTGAGGTTAATCTTTCCTGCCTTGATCCACATTACTTACATTCTGTTTCATGTATCTGGTCACCTTGATCGTGTTGATTTGCTTCGGGTTAAAGCCGGGTTGTACAGCCTCCAATTCGGCCTGAACGTCATCGCCAGCATTGTTCCGAGCGGCCGCTCGACCGGTTGACGTTGGGGCTATGGTCCTCGTTTCACCGGAATACTCTCGATCCGTTTCACCTCAATGACATAGGTCGGCTTAAGCACAAACCGGTCGTTGACGAAGTACAACGAGCTGTCGAGCGGGTTTAGCGCCAGCGCCGCTGACCACAAGAGCTGCGCACTTCGTCACGACACCGGAAACAAGCGGTTCTTGTTCCCGTGTTGCCCGATCAGCGTGTGGATCGTGCCCTTCGGGTCGACCGGACAGATGTTGGTGCCGTCGGCGATGAACAATGTCCGAGCGGCGGATTGCGAGTTTCATTGGGTGCGAGAAACGCGCATCGATAGCCGGACCACAGTCGCCGTCGTTCTGCTCCCGTCCTTTCAGCATCCGGCTGATGTTAGTTATCAAACGTTCGTGTATTTGATATAAATTATCGATCATACTTACATTTTGTTTAGACTTTGCTGGATAAAACGCAATTTACATGCAGCTCGAGCCAGAACACGATGCGTAGTTGCTAAGATTAGTTATTGTTGTGAATGTAAACATTGATCGATCTGACAGCTATTGATTGCCATAAAAATTTCGCAGTCTCGCCGTTCGGACGGGCACTGGAGATTCCCAGTCCCAGTGGATATTGAATCGGACGGGCACTGGAGATTCCATGCACCAGTGGATATTGAATCGGACGGGCACTGGAGATTCTCTGTCCAGTCGACAGTAAATGGCCGGGACGTAGTCCGATCTGTCAAATCTTGCCCGTTGGGAAGTTTGGTGCTGTTTTGGCGTGGACTTAGGAAGTTTGTACCAAGTTTGTTACTGTTTTGGCGTGGACTTAGGAAGTTTGTACCAAGTTTGCAAGTGTTTTTGGGTAGTTTTAAGAAGTTTCTACAAAGTTTGTATTTGACACTCTGTTGCAACTCTGTTGGAATTCGGGTAGTTGTAGGAAGTTTGTACCAAGTTTGTTACTGTTTTGGCGTGGACTTAGGAAGTTTGTACCAAGTTTGTTACTGTTTTGGCGTGGACTTAGGAAGTTTGTACCAAGTTTGCAAGTGTTTTTGGGTAGTTTTAAGAAGTTTCTACAAAGTTTGTATTTGACACTCTGTTGCAACTCTGTTGGAATTCGGGTAGTTGTAGGAAGTTTGTACCAAGTTTGTTACTGTTTTGGCGTGGTCTTAGGAAGTTTGTACCAAGTTTGTTACTGTTTTGGCGTGGACTTAGGAAGTTTGTACCAAGTTTGTTACTGTTTTGGCGTGGACTTAGGAAGTTTGTACCAAGTTTGCAAGTGTTTTTGGGTAGTTTTAAGAAGTTTCTACAAAGTTTGTATTTGACACTCTGTTGCAACTCTGTTGGAATTCGGGTAGTTGTAGGAAGTTTGTACCAAGTTTGTTACTGTTTTGGCGTGGACTTAGGAAGTTTGTACCAAGTTTGGTGCTGTTTTGGCGTGGACTTAGGAAGTTTGTACCAAGTTTGCAAGTGTTTTTGGGTAGTTTTAAGAAGTTTCTACAAAGTTTGTATTTGACACTCTGTTGCAACTCTGTTGGAATTCGGGTAGTTGTAGGAAGTTTGTACCAAGTTTGTTACTGTTTTGGCGTGGACTTAGGAAGTTTGTACCAAGTTTGTTACTGTTTTGGCGTGGACTTAGGAAGTTTGTACCAAGTTTGGTGCTGTTTTGGCGTGGACTTAGGAAGTTTGTACCAAGTTTGCAAGTGTTTTTGGGTAGTTTTAAGAAGTTTCTACAAAGTTTGTATTTGACACTCTGTTGCAACTCTGTTGGAATTCGGGTAGTTGTAGGAAGTTTGTACCAAGTTTGTTACTGTTTTGGCGTGGACTTAGGAAGTTTGTACCAAGTTTGTTACTGTTTTGGCGTGGACTTAGGAAGTTTGTACCAAGTTTGCAAGTGTTTTTGGGTAGTTTTAAGAAGTTTCTACAAAGTTTGTATTTGACACTCTGTTGCAACTCTGTTGGAATTCGGGTAGTTGAAGGAAGTTTGTACCAAGTTTGTTACTGTTTTGGCGTGGACTTAGGAAGTTTGTACCAAGTTTGGTGCTGTTTTGGCGTGGACTTAGGAAGTTTGTACCAAGTTTGTTACTGTTTTGGCGTGGACTTAGGAAGTTTGTACCAAGTTTGGTGCTGTTTTGGCGTGGACTTAGGAAGTTTGTACCAAGTTTGTTACTGTTTTGGCGTGGATTTAGGAAGTTTGTTCCAAGTTTGTTACTGTTTTGGCGTCGTCTTAGGAAGTTTGTACCAAGTTTGCAAGTGTTTTTGGGTAGTTTTAAGAAGTTTCTACAAAGTTTGTATTTGACACTCTGTTGCAACTCTGTTGGAATTCGGGTAGTTGTAGGAAGTTTGTACCAAGTTTGTTACTGTTTTGGCGTGGTCTTAGGAAGTTTGTACCAAGTTTGATGCTGTTTTGGCGTGGACTTAGGAAGTTTGTACCAAGTTTGGTGCTGTTTTGGCGTGGACTTAGGAAGTTTGTACCAAGTTTGCAAGTGTTTTTGGGTATTTTTAAGAAGTTTCTACAAAGTTTGTATTTGACACTCTGTTGCAACTCTGTTGGAATTCGGGTAGTTGTAGGAAGTTTGTACCAAGTTTGTTACTGTTTTGGCGTGGACTTAGGAAGTTTGTACCAAGTTTGTTACTGTTTTGGCGTGGACTTAGGAAGTTTGTACCAAGTTTGCAAGTGTTTTTGGGTAGTTTTAAGAAGTTTCTACAAAGTTTGTATTTGACACTCTGTTGCAACTCTGTTGTAATTCGGGTAGTTGTAGGAAGTTTGTACCAAGTTTGTTACTGTTTTGGCGTGGATTTAGGAAGTTTGTTCCAAGTTAGTAACTGTTTTGGCGTGGACTTAGGAAGTTTGTACCAAGTTTGTTACTGTTTTGGCGTGGACTTAGGAAGTTTGTACCAAGTTTGCAAGTGTTTTTGGGTAGTTTTAAGAAGTTTCTACAAAGTTTGTATTTGACACTCTGTTGCAACTCTGTTGGAATTCGGGTAGTTGTAGGAAGTTTGTACCAAGTTTGTTACTGTTTTGGCGTGGATTTAGGAAGTTTGTTCCAAGTTAGTAACTGTTTTGGCGTGGACTTAGGAAGTTTGTACCAAGTTTGTTACTGTTTTGGCGTGGACTTAGGAAGTTTGTACCAAGTTTGCAAGTGTTTTTGGGTAGTTTTAAGAAGTTTCTACAAAGTTTGTATTTGACACTCTGTTGCAACTCTGTTGGAATTCGGGTAGTTGAAGGAAGTTTGTACCAAGTTTGTTACTGTTTTGGCGTGGACTTAGGAAGTTTGTACCAAGTTTGGTGCTGTTTTGGCGTGGACTTAGGAAGTTTGTACCAAGTTTGTTACTGTTTTGGCGTGGACTTAGGAAGTTTGTACCAAGTTTGGTGCTGTTTTGGCGTGGACTTAGGAAGTTTGTACCAAGTTTGTTACTGTTTTGGCGTGGATTTAGGAAGTTTGTTCCAAGTTTGTTACTGTTTTGGCGTCGTCTTAGGAAGTTTGTACCAAGTTTGCAAGTGTTTTTGGGTAGTTTTAAGAAGTTTCTACAAAGTTTGTATTTGACACTCTGTTGCAACTCTGTTGGAATTCGGGTAGTTGTAGGAAGTTTGTACCAAGTTTGTTACTGTTTTGGCGTGGTCTTAGGAAGTTTGTACCAAGTTTGATGCTGTTTTGGCGTGGACTTAGGAAGTTTGTACCAAGTTTGGTGCTGTTTTGGCGTGGACTTAGGAAGTTTGTACCAAGTTTGCAAGTGTTTTTGGGTATTTTTAAGAAGTTTCTACAAAGTTTGTATTTGACACTCTGTTGCAACTCTGTTGGAATTCGGGTAGTTGTAGGAAGTTTGTACCAAGTTTGTTACTGTTTTGGCGTGGACTTAGGAAGTTTGTACCAAGTTTGTTACTGTTTTGGCGTGGACTTAGGAAGTTTGTACCAAGTTTGCAAGTGTTTTTGGGTAGTTTTAAGAAGTTTCTACAAAGTTTGTATTTGACACTCTGTTGCAACTCTGTTGTAATTCGGGTAGTTGTAGGAAGTTTGTACCAAGTTTGTTACTGTTTTGGCGTGGATTTAGGAAGTTTGTTCCAAGTTAGTAACTGTTTTGGCGTGGACTTAGGAAGTTTGTACCAAGTTTGTTACTGTTTTGGCGTGGACTTAGGAAGTTTGTACCAAGTTTGCAAGTGTTTTTGGGTAGTTTTAAGAAGTTTCTACAAAGTTTGTATTTGACACTCTGTTGCAACTCTGTTGGAATTCGGGTAGTTGTAGGAAGTTTGTACCAAGTTTGTTACTGTTTTGGCGTGGATTTAGGAAGTTTGTTCCAAGTTAGTAACTGTTTTGGCGTGGACTTAGGAAGTTTGTACCAAGTTTGTTACTGTTTTGGCGTGGACTTAGGAAGTTTGTACCAAGTTTGCAAGTGTTTTTGGGTAGTTTTAAGAAGTTTCTACAAAGTTTGTATTTGACACTCTGTTGCAACTCTGTTGGAATTCGGGTAGTTGAAGGAAGTTTGTACCAAGTTTGTTACTGTTTTGGCGTGGACTTAGGAAGTTTGTACCAAGTTTGGTGCTGTTTTGGCGTGGACTTAGGAAGTTTGTACCAAGTTTGTTACTGTTTTGGCGTGGACTTAGGAAGTTTGTACCAAGTTTGGTGCTGTTTTGGCGTGGACTTAGGAAGTTTGTACCAAGTTTGTTACTGTTTTGGCGTGGATTTAGGAAGTTTGTTCCAAGTTTGTTACTGTTTTGGCGTCGTCTTAGGAAGTTTGTACCAAGTTTGCAAGTGTTTTTGGGTAGTTTTAAGAAGTTTCTACAAAGTTTGTATTTGACACTCTGTTGCAACTCTGTTGGAATTCGGGTAGTTGTAGGAAGTTTGTACCAAGTTTGTTACTGTTTTGGCGTGGTCTTAGGAAGTTTGTACCAAGTTTGATGCTGTTTTGGCGTGGACTTAGGAAGTTTGTACCAAGTTTGGTGCTGTTTTGGCGTGGACTTAGGAAGTTTGTACCAAGTTTGCAAGTGTTTTTGGGTATTTTTAAGAAGTTTCTACAAAGTTTGTATTTGACACTCTGTTGCAACTCTGTTGGAATTCGGGTAGTTGTAGGAAGTTTGTACCAAGTTTGTTACTGTTTTGGCGTGGACTTAGGAAGTTTGTACCAAGTTTGTTACTGTTTTGGCGTGGACTTAGGAAGTTTGTACCAAGTTTGCAAGTGTTTTTGGGTAGTTTTAAGAAGTTTCTACAAAGTTTGTATTTGACACTCTGTTGCAACTCTGTTGGAATTCGGGTAGTTGTAGGAAGTTTGTACCAAGTTTGTTACTGTTTTGGCGTGGACTTAGAAAGTTTGTACCAAGTTTGTTACTGTTTTGGCGTGGACTTAGGAAGTTTGTACCAAGTTTGTTACTGTTTTGGCGCGGACTTACGAAGTTTGTACCAAGTTTGGTGCTGTTTTGGCGTGGACTTAGGAAGTTTGTACCAAGTTTGGTGCTGTTTTGGCGTGGATTTAGTAAGTTTGTACCAAGTTTGTTATTGTTTTGGCGTGGACTTAGGAAGTTTGTACCAAGTTTGGTGCTGTTTTGGCGTGGACTTAGGAACTTTGCACCAAGTTTGTTACTGTTTTGGCGTGGACTTAGGAAGTTTGTATCAAGTTTGGTGCTGTTTTGGCGTGGACTTAGGAAGTTTGTACCAAGTTTGTTACTGTTTTGGCGTGGACTTAGGAAGTTTGTACCAAGTTTGTTACTGTTTTGGCGTGGACTTAGGAAGTTTGTACCAAGTTTGTTACTGTTTTGGCGTGGACTTAGGAAGTTTGTACCAAGTTTGCAAGTGTTTTTGGGTATTTTTAAGAAGTTTCTACAAAGTTTGTATTTGACACTCTGTTGCAACTCTGTTGGAATTCGGGTAGTTGTAGGAAGTTTGTACCAAGTTTGTTACTGTTTTGGCGTGGACTTAGGAAGTTTGTACCAAGTTTGTTACTGTTTTGGCGTGGACTTAGGAAGTTTGTACCAAGTTTGTTACTGTTTTGGCGTGGACTTAGGAAGTTTGTACCAAGTTTGGTGCTGTTTTGGCGTGGACTTAGGAAGTTTGTACCAAGTTTGTTACTGTTTTGGCGTGGACTTAGGAAGTTTGTACCAAGTTTGGTGCTGTTTTGGCGTGGACTTAGGAAGTTTGTACCAAGTTTGTTACTGTTTTGGCGTGGATTTAGGAAGTTTGTTCCAAGTTTGTTACTGTTTTGGCGTCGTCTTAGGAAGTTTGTACCAAGTTTGCAAGTGTTTTTGGGTAGTTTTAAGAAGTTTCTACAAAGTTTGTATTTGACACTCTGTTGCAACTCTGTTGGAATTCGGGTAGTTGTAGGAAGTTTGTACCAAGTTTGTTACTGTTTTGGCGTGGTCTTAGGAAGTTTGTACCAAGTTTGATGCTGTTTTGGCGTGGACTTAGGAAGTTTGTACCAAGTTTGGTGCTGTTTAGGCGTGGACTTAGGAAGTTTGTACCAAGTTTGCAAGTGTTTTTGGGTATTTTTAAGAAGTTTCTACAAAGTTTGTATTTGACACTCTGTTGCAACTCTGTTGGAATTCGGGTAGTTGTAGGAAGTTTGTACCAAGTTTGTTACTGTTTTGGCGTGGACTTAGGAAGTTTGTACCAAGTTTGTTACTGTTTTGGCGTGGACTTAGGAAGTTTGTACCAAGTTTGCAAGTGTTTTTGGGTAGTTTTAAGAAGTTTCTACAAAGTTTGTATTTGACACTCTGTTGCAACTCTGTTGTAATTCGGGTAGTTGTAGGAAGTTTGTACCAAGTTTGTTACTGTTTTGGCGTGGATTTAGGAAGTTTGTTCCAAGTTAGTAACTGTTTTGGCGTGGACTTAGGAAGTTTGTACCAAGTTTGTTACTGTTTTGGCGTGGACTTAGGAAGTTTGTACCAAGTTTGCAAGTGTTTTTGGGTAGTTTTAAGAAGTTTCTACAAAGTTTGTATTTGACACTCTGTTGCAACTCTGTTGGAATTCGGGTAGTTGTAGGAAGTTTGTACCAAGTTTGTTACTGTTTTGGCGTGGATTTAGGAAGTTTGTTCCAAGTTAGTAACTGTTTTGGCGTGGACTTAGGAAGTTTGTACCAAGTTTGTTACTGTTTTGGCGTGGACTTAGGAAGTTTGTACCAAGTTTGCAAGTGTTTTTGGGTAGTTTTAAGAAGTTTCTACAAAGTTTGTATTTGACACTCTGTTGCAACTCTGTTGGAATTCGGGTAGTTGTAGGAAGTTTGTACCAAGTTTGTTACTGTTTTGGCGTGGACTTAGGAAGTTTGTACCAAGTTTGGTGCTGTTTTGGCGTGGACTTAGGAAGTTTGTACCAAGTTTGCAAGTGTTTTTGGGTAGTTTTAAGAAGTTTCTACAAAGTTTGTATTTGACACTCTGTTGCAACTCTGTTGGAATTCGGGTAGTTGTAGGAAGTTTGTACCAAGTTTGTTACTGTTTTGGCGTGGACTTAGGAAGTTTGTACCAAGTTTGGTGCTGTTTTGGCGTGGACTTAGGAAGTTTGTACCAAGTTTGCAAGTGTTTTTGGGTAGTTTTAAGAAGTTTCTACAAAGTTTGTATTTGACACTCTGTTGCAACTCTGTTGGAATTCGGGTAGTTGTAGGAAGTTTGTACCAAGTTTGTTACTGTTTTGGCGTGGACTTAGAAAGTTTGTACCAAGTTTGTTACTGTTTTGGCGTGGACTTAGGAAGTTTGTACCAAGTTTGTTACTGTTTTGGCGCGGACTTACGAAGTTTGTACCAAGTTTGGTGCTGTTTTGGCGTGGACTTAGGAAGTTTGTACCAAGTTTGGTGCTGTTTTGGCGTGGATTTAGTAAGTTTGTACCAAGTTTGTTATTGTTTTGGCGTGGACTTAGGAAGTTTGTACCAAGTTTGGTGCTGTTTTGGCGTGGACTTAGGAACTTTGCACCAAGTTTGTTACTGTTTTGGCGTGGACTTAGGAAGTTTGTATCAAGTTTGGTGCTGTTTTGGCGTGGACTTAGGAAGTTTGTACCAAGTTTGTTACTGTTTTGGCGTGGACTTAGGAAGTTTGTACCAAGTTTGTTACTGTTTTGGCGTGGACTTAGGAAGTTTGTACCAAGTTTGTTACTGTTTTGGCGTGGACTTAGGAAGTTTGTACCAAGTTTGCAAGTGTTTTTGGGTATTTTTAAGAAGTTTCTACAAAGTTTGTATTTGACACTCTGTTGCAACTCTGTTGGAATTCGGGTAGTTGTAGGAAGTTTGTACCAAGTTTGTTACTGTTTTGGCGTGGACTTAGGAAGTTTGTACCAAGTTTGTTACTGTTTTGGCGTGGACTTAGGAAGTTTGTACCAAGTTTGTTACTGTTTTGGCGTGGACTTAGGAAGTTTGTACCAAGTTTGGTGCTGTTTTGGCGTGGACTTAGGAAGTTTGTACCAAGTTTGTTACTGTTTTGGCGTGGACTTAGGAAGTTTGTACCAAGTTTGGTGCTGTTTTGGCGTGGACTTAGGAAGTTTGTACCAAGTTTGTTACTGTTTTGGCGTGGATTTAGGAAGTTTGTTCCAAGTTTGTTACTGTTTTGGCGTCGTCTTAGGAAGTTTGTACCAAGTTTGCAAGTGTTTTTGGGTAGTTTTAAGAAGTTTCTACAAAGTTTGTATTTGACACTCTGTTGCAACTCTGTTGGAATTCGGGTAGTTGTAGGAAGTTTGTACCAAGTTTGTTACTGTTTTGGCGTGGACTTAGGAAGTTTGTACCAAGTTTTTTACTGTTTTGGCGTGGACTTAGGAAGTTTGTACCAAGTTTGCAAGTGTTTTTGGGTAGTTTTAAGAAGTTTCTACAAAGTTTGTATTTGACACTCTGTTGCAACTCTGTTGGAATTCGGGTAGTTGTAGGAAGTTTGTACCAAGTTTGTTACTGTTTTGGCGTGGATTTAGGAAGTTTGTTCCAAGTTAGTAACTGTTTTGGCGTGGACTTAGGAAGTTTGTACCAAGTTTGTTACTGTTTTGGCGTGGACTTAGGAAGTTTGTACCAAGTTTGCAAGTGTTTTTGGGTAGTTTTAAGAAGTTTCTACAAAGTTTGTATTTGACACTCTGTTGCAACTCTGTTGGAATTCGGGTAGTTGTAGGAAGTTTGTACCAAGTTTGTTACTGTTTTGGCGTGGATTTAGGAAGTTTGTTCCAAGTTAGTAACTGTTTTGGCGTGGACTTAGGAAGTTTGTACCAAGTTTGTTACTGTTTTGGCGTGGACTTAGGAAGTTTGTACCAAGTTTGCAAGTGTTTTTGGGTAGTTTTAAGAAGTTTCTACAAAGTTTGTATTTGACACTCTGTTGCAACTCTGTTGGAATTCGGGTAGTTGTAGGAAGTTTGTACCAAGTTTGTTACTGTTTTGGCGTGGACTTAGGAAGTTTGTACCAAGTTTGGTGCTGTTTTGGCGTGGACTTAGGAAGTTTGTACCAAGTTTGCAAGTGTTTTTGGGTAGTTTTAAGAAGTTTCTACAAAGTTTGTATTTGACACTCTGTTGCAACTCTGTTGGAATTCGGGTAGTTGTAGGAAGTTTGTACCAAGTTTGTTACTGTTTTGGCGTGGACTTAGGAAGTTTGTACCAAGTTTGGTGCTGTTTTGGCGTGGACTTAGGAAGTTTGTACCAAGTTTGCAAGTGTTTTTGGGTAGTTTTAAGAAGTTTCTACAAAGTTTGTATTTGACACTCTGTTGCAACTCTGTTGGAATTCGGGTAGTTGTAGGAAGTTTGTACCAAGTTTGTTACTGTTTTGGCGTGGACTTAGAAAGTTTGTACCAAGTTTGTTACTGTTTTGGCGTGGACTTAGGAAGTTTGTACCAAGTTTGTTACTGTTTTGGCGCGGACTTACGAAGTTTGTACCAAGTTTGGTGCTGTTTTGGCGTGGACTTAGGAAGTTTGTACCAAGTTTGGTGCTGTTTTGGCGTGGATTTAGTAAGTTTGTACCAAGTTTGTTATTGTTTTGGCGTGGACTTAGGAAGTTTGTACCAAGTTTGGTGCTGTTTTGGCGTGGACTTAGGAACTTTGCACCAAGTTTGTTACTGTTTTGGCGTGGACTTAGGAAGTTTGTATCAAGTTTGGTGCTGTTTTGGCGTGGACTTAGGAAGTTTGTACCAAGTTTGTTACTGTTTTGGCGTGGACTTAGGAAGTTTGTACCAAGTTTGTTACTGTTTTGGCGTGGACTTAGGAAGTTTGTACCAAGTTTGTTACTGTTTTGGCGTGGACTTAGGAAGTTTGTACCAAGTTTGCAAGTGTTTTTGGGTATTTTTAAGAAGTTTCTACAAAGTTTGTATTTGACACTCTGTTGCAACTCTGTTGGAATTCGGGTAGTTGTAGGAAGTTTGTACCAAGTTTGTTACTGTTTTGGCGTGGACTTAGGAAGTTTGTACCAAGTTTGTTACTGTTTTGGCGTGGACTTAGGAAGTTTGTACCAAGTTTGTTACTGTTTTGGCGTGGACTTAGGAAGTTTGTACCAAGTTTGGTGCTGTTTTGGCGTGGACTTAGGAAGTTTGTACCAAGTTTGTTACTGTTTTGGCGTGGACTTAGGAAGTTTGTACCAAGTTTGGTGCTGTTTTGGCGTGGACTTAGGAAGTTTGTACCAAGTTTGTTACTGTTTTGGCGTGGATTTAGGAAGTTTGTTCCAAGTTTGTTACTGTTTTGGCGTCGTCTTAGGAAGTTTGTACCAAGTTTGCAAGTGTTTTTGGGTAGTTTTAAGAAGTTTCTACAAAGTTTGTATTTGACACTCTGTTGCAACTCTGTTGGAATTCGGGTAGTTGTAGGAAGTTTGTACCAAGTTTGTTACTGTTTTGGCGTGGACTTAGGAAGTTTGTACCAAGTTTGTTACTGTTTTGGCGTGGACTTAGGAAGTTTGTACCAAGTTTGCAAGTGTTTTTGGGTAGTTTTAAGAAGTTTCTACAAAGTTTGTATTTGACACTCTGTTGCAACTCTGTTGGAATTCGGGTAGTTGTAGGAAGTTTGTACCAAGTTTGTTACTGTTTTGGCGTGGACTTAGGAAGTTTGTACCAAGTTTGGTGCTGTTTTGGCGTGGACTTAGGAAGTTTGTACCAAGTTTGCAAGTGTTTTTGGGTAGTTTTAAGAAGTTTCTACAAAGTTTGTATTTGACACTCTGTTGCAACTCTGTTGGAATTCGGGTAGTTGTAGGAAGTTTGTACCAAGTTTGTTACTGTTTTGGCGTGGACTTAGGAAGTATGTACCAAGTTTGTTACTGTTTTGGCGTGGACTTAGGAAGTTTGTACCAAGTTTGGTGCTGTTTTGGCGTGGACTTAGGAAGTTTGTACCAAGTTTGCAAGTGTTTTTGGGTAGTTTTAAGAAGTTTCTACAAAGTTTGTATTTGACACTCTGTTGCAACTCTGTTGGAATTCGGGTAGTTGTAGGAAGTTTGTACCAAGTTTGTTACTGTTTTGGCGTGGACTTAGGAAGTTTGTACCAAGTTTGTTACTGTTTTGGCGTGGACTTAGGAAGTTTGTACCAAGTTTGCAAGTGTTTTTGGGTAGTTTTAAGAAGTTTCTACAAAGTTTGTATTTGACACTCTGTTGCAACTCTGTTGGAATTCGGGTAGTTGAAGGAAGTTTGTACCAAGTTTGTTACTGTTTTGGCGTGGACTTAGGAAGTTTGTACCAAGTTTGGTGCTGTTTTGGCGTGGACTTAGGAAGTTTGTACCAAGTTTGCAAGTGTTTTTGGGTAGTTTTAAGAAGTTTCTACAAAGTTTGTATTTGACACTCTGTTGCAACTCTGTTGGAATTCGGGTAGTTGTAGGAAGTTTGTACCAAGTTTGTTACTGTTTTGGCGTGGACTTAGAAAGTTTGTACCAAGTTTGTTACTGTTTTGGCGTGGACTTAGGAAGTTTGTACCAAGTTTGTTACTGTTTTGGCGCGGACTTACGAAGTTTGTACCAAGTTTGGTGCTGTTTTGGCGTGGACTTAGGAAGTTTGTACCAAGTTTGGTGCTGTTTTGGCGTGGACTTAGGAAGTTTGTACCAAGTTTGTTTCTGTTTTGGCGCGGACTTAGGAAGTTTGTACCAAGTTTGGTGCTGTTTTGGCGTGGACTTAGGAACTTTGCACCAAGTTTGTTACTGTTTTGGCGTGGACTTAGGAAGTTTGTATCAAGTTTGGTGCTGTTTTGGCGTGGACTTAGGAAGTTTGTACCAAGTTTGTTACTGTTTTGGCGTGGACTTAGGAAGTTTGTACCAAGTTTGTTACTGTTTTGGCGTGGACTTAGGAAGTTTGTACCAAGTTTGTTACTGTTTTGGCGTGGACTTAGGAAGTTTGTACCAAGTTTGCAAGTGTTTTTGGGTATTTTTAAGAAGTTTCTACAAAGTTTGTATTTGACACTCTGTTGCAACTCTGTTGGAATTCGGGTAGTTGTAGGAAGTTTGTACCAAGTTTGTTACTGTTTTGGCGTGGACTTAGGAAGTTTGTACCAAGTTTGTTACTGTTTTGGCGTGGACTTAGGAAGTTTGTACCAAGTTTGTTACTGTTTTGGCGTGGACTTAGGAAGTTTGTATCAAGTTTGTTACTGTTTTGGCGTGGACTTAGGAAGTTTGTACCAAGTTTGTTACTGTTTTGGCGTGGACTTAGAAAGTTTGTATCAAGTTTGGTGCTGTTTTGGCGTGGACTTAGGAAGTTTGTACCAAGTTTGTTACTGTTTTGGCGCGGACTTACGAAGTTTGTACCAAGTTTGGTGCTGTTTTGGCGTGGACTTAGGAAGTTTGTACCTTGTTTGTTACTGTTTTGGCGTGGACTTAGGAAGTTTGTACCTAGTTTGTTACTGTTTTGGCGTGGACTTAGGAAGTTTGTACCAAGTTTGTTACTGTTTTGGCGTGGACTTAGGAAGTTTGTACCAAGTTTGTTACTGTTTTGGCGTGGACTTAGGAAGTTTGTACCAAGTTTGTTACTGTTTTGGCGTGGACTTAGGAAGTTTGTACCAAGTTTGGTGCTGTTTTGGCGTGGACTTAGGAAGTTTGTACCAAGTTTGTTACTGTTTTGGCGTGGACTTAGGAAGTTTGTACCAAGTTTGGTGCTGTTTTGGCGTGGATTTAGGAAGTTTGTTCCAAGTTAGTAACTGTTTTGGCGTGGACTTAGGAAGTTTGTACCAAGTTTGTTACTGTTTTGGCGTGGACTTAGGAAGTTTGTACCAAGTTTGCAAGTGTTTTTGGGTAGTTTTAAGAAGTTTCTACAAAGTTTGTATTTGACACTCTGTTGCAACTCTGTTGGAATTCGGGTAGTTGTAGGAAGTTTGTACCAAGTTTGTTACTGTTTTGGCGTGGATTTAGGAAGTTTGTTCCAAGTTAGTAACTGTTTTGGCGTGGACTTAGGAAGTTTGTACCAAGTTTGGTGCTGTTTTGGCGTGGACTTAGGAAGTTTGTACCAAGTTTGCAAGTGTTTTTGGGTATTTTTAAGAAGTTTCTACAAAGTTTGTATTTGACACTCTGTTGCAACTCTGTTGGAATTCGGGTAGTTGTAGGAAGTTTGTACCAAGTTTGTTACTGTTTTGGCGTGGACTTAGGAAGTTTGTACCAAGTTTGTTACTGTTTTGGCGTGGACTTAGGAAGTTTGTACCAAGTTTGCAAGTGTTTTTGGGTAGTTTTAAGAAGTTTCTACAAAGTTTGTATTTGACACTCTGTTGCAACTCTGTTGGAATTCGGGTAGTTGTAGGAAGTTTGTTCCAAGTTTGTTACTGTTTTGGCGTGGACTTAGGAAGTTTGTACCAAGTTTGTTACTGTTTTGGCGTGGACTTAGGAAGTTTGTACCAAGTTTGTTACTGTTTTGGCGTGGACTTAGGAAGTTTGTACCAAGTTTGTTACTGTTTTGGCGTCGTCTTAGGAAGTTTGTACCAAGTTTGCAAGTGTTTTTGGGTAGTTTTAAGAAGTTTCTACAAAGTTTGTATTTGACACTCTGTTGCAACTCTGCTGGAATTCGGGTAGTTGTAGGAAGTTTGTACCAAGTTTGTTACTGTTTTGGCGTGGACTTAGGAAGTTTGTACCAAGTTTGGTGCTGTTTTGGCGTGGACTTAGGAAGTTTGTACCAAGTTTGCAAGTGTTTTTGGGTAGTTTTAAGAAGTTTCTACAAAGTTTGTATTTGACACTCTGTTGCAACTCTGTTGGAATTCGGGTAGTTGTAGGAAGTTTGTACCAAGTTTGTTACTGTTTTGGCGTGGACTTAGGAAGTTTTTTCCAAGTTTGGTGCTGTTTTGGCGTGGACTTAGGAAGTTTGTACCAAGTTTGCAAGTGTTTTTGGGTAGTTTTAAGAAGTTTCTACAAAGTTTGTATTTGACACTCTGTTGCAACTCTGTTGGAATTCGGGTAGTTGTAGGAAGTTTGTACCAAGTTTGTTACTGTTTTGGCGTGGACTTAGGAAGTATGTACCAAGTTTGTTACTGTTTTGGCGTGGACTTAGGAAGTTTGTACCAAGTTTGGTGCTGTTTTGGCGTGGACTTAGGAAGTTTGTACCAAGTTTGCAAGTGTTTTTGGGTAGTTTTAAGAAGTTTCTACAAAGTTTGTATTTGACACTCTGTTGCAACTCTGTTGGAATTCGGGTAGTTGTAGGAAGTTTGTACCAAGTTTGTTACTGTTTTGGCGTGGACTTAGGAAGTTTGTACCAAGTTTGTTACTGTTTTGGCGTGGACTTAGGAAGTTTGTACCAAGTTTGCAAGTGTTTTTGGGTAGTTTTAAGAAGTTTCTACAAAGTTTGTATTTGACACTCTGTTGCAACTCTGTTGGAATTCGGGTAGTTGAAGGAAGTTTGTACCAAGTTTGTTACTGTTTTGGCGTGGACTTAGGAAGTTTGTACCAAGTTTGGTGCTGTTTTGGCGTGGACTTAGGAAGTTTGTACCAAGTTTGCAAGTGTTTTTGGGTAGTTTTAAGAAGTTTCTACAAAGTTTGTATTTGACACTCTGTTGCAACTCTGTTGGAATTCGGGTAGTTGTAGGAAGTTTGTACCAAGTTTGTTACTGTTTTGGCGTGGACTTAGAAAGTTTGTACCAAGTTTGTTACTGTTTTGGCGTGGACTTAGGAAGTTTGTACCAAGTTTGTTACTGTTTTGGCGCGGACTTACGAAGTTTGTACCAAGTTTGGTGCTGTTTTGGCGTGGACTTAGGAAGTTTGTACCAAGTTTGGTGCTGTTTTGGCGTGGACTTAGGAAGTTTGTACCAAGTTTGTTTCTGTTTTGGCGCGGACTTAGGAAGTTTGTACCAAGTTTGGTGCTGTTTTGGCGTGGACTTAGGAACTTTGCACCAAGTTTGTTACTGTTTTGGCGTGGACTTAGGAAGTTTGTATCAAGTTTGGTGCTGTTTTGGCGTGGACTTAGGAAGTTTGTACCAAGTTTGTTACTGTTTTGGCGTGGACTTAGGAAGTTTGTACCAAGTTTGTTACTGTTTTGGCGTGGACTTAGGAAGTTTGTACCAAGTTTGTTACTGTTTTGGCGTGGACTTAGGAAGTTTGTACCAAGTTTGCAAGTGTTTTTGGGTATTTTTAAGAAGTTTCTACAAAGTTTGTATTTGACACTCTGTTGCAACTCTGTTGGAATTCGGGTAGTTGTAGGAAGTTTGTACCAAGTTTGTTACTGTTTTGGCGTGGACTTAGGAAGTTTGAACCAAGTTTGTTACTGTTTTGGCGTGGACTTAGGAAGTTTGTACCAAGTTTGTTACTGTTTTGGCGTGGACTTAGGAAGTTTGTATCAAGTTTGTTACTGTTTTGGCGTGGACTTAGGAAGTTTGTACCAAGTTTGTTACTGTTTTGGCGTGGACTTAGAAAGTTTGTATCAAGTTTGGTGCTGTTTTGGCGTGGACTTAGGAAGTTTGTACCAAGTTTGTTACTGTTTTGGCGCGGACTTACGAAGTTTGTACCAAGTTTGGTGCTGTTTTGGCGTGGACTTAGGAAGTTTGTACCTTGTTTGTTACTGTTTTGGCGTGGACTTAGGAAGTTTGTACCTAGTTTGTTACTGTTTTGGCGTGGACTTAGGAAGTTTGTACCAAGTTTGTTACTGTTTTGGCGTGGACTTAGGAAGTTTGTACCAAGTTTGTTACTGTTTTGGCGTGGACTTAGGAAGTTTGTACCAAGTTTGTTACTGTTTTGGCGTGGACTTAGGAAGTTTGTACCAAGTTTGGTGCTGTTTTGGCGTGGACTTAGGAAGTTTGTACCAAGTTTGTTACTGTTTTGGCGTGGACTTAGGAAGTTTGTACCAAGTTTGGTGCTGTTTTGGCGTGGATTTAGGAAGTTTGTTCCAAGTTAGTAACTGTTTTGGCGTGGACTTAGGAAGTTTGTACCAAGTTTGTTACTGTTTTGGCGTGGACTTAGGAAGTTTGTACCAAGTTTGCAAGTGTTTTTGGGTAGTTTTAAGAAGTTTCTACAAAGTTTGTATTTGACACTCTGTTGCAACTCTGTTGGAATTCGGGTAGTTGTAGGAAGTTTGTACCAAGTTTGTTACTGTTTTGGCGTGGATTTAGGAAGTTTGTTCCAAGTTAGTAACTGTTTTGGCGTGGACTTAGGAAGTTTGTACCAAGTTTGGTGCTGTTTTGGCGTGGACTTAGGAAGTTTGTACCAAGTTTGCAAGTGTTTTTGGGTATTTTTAAGAAGTTTCTACAAAGTTTGTATTTGACACTCTGTTGCAACTCTGTTGGAATTCGGGTAGTTGTAGGAAGTTTGTACCAAGTTTGTTACTGTTTTGGCGTGGACTTAGGAAGTTTGTACCAAGTTTGTTACTGTTTTGGCGTGGACTTAGGAAGTTTGTACCAAGTTTGCAAGTGTTTTTGGGTAGTTTTAAGAAGTTTCTACAAAGTTTGTATTTGACACTCTGTTGCAACTCTGTTGGAATTCGGGTAGTTGTAGGAAGTTTGTACCAAGTTTGGTGCTGTTTTGGCGTGGACTTAGGAAGTTTGTACCAAGTTTGTTACTGTTTTGGCGTGGATTTAGGAAGTTTGTTCCAAGTTTGTTACTGTTTTGGCGTCGTCTTAGGAAGTTTGTACCAAGTTTGCAAGTGTTTTTGGGTAGTTTTAAGAAGTTTCTACAAAGTTTGTATTTGACACTCTGTTGCAACTCTGTTGGAATTCGGGTAGTTGTAGGAAGTTTGTACCAAGTTTGTTACTGTTTTGGCGTGGTCTTAGGAAGTTTGTACCAAGTTTGATGCTGTTTTGGCGTGGACTTAGGAAGTTTGTACCAAGTTTGGTGCTGTTTTGGCGTGGACTTAGGAAGTTTGTACCAAGTTTGCAAGTGTTTTTGGGTATTTTTAAGAAGTTTCTACAAAGTTTGTATTTGACACTCTGTTGCAACTCTGTTGGAATTCGGGTAGTTGTAGGAAGTTTGTACCAAGTTTGTTACTGTTTTGGCGTGGACTTAGGAAGTTTGTACCAAGTTTGGTGCTGTTTTGGCGTGGACTTAGGAAGTTTGTACCAAGTTTGCAAGTGTTTTTGGGTAGTTTTAAGAAGTTTCTACAAAGTTTGTATTTGACACTCTGTTGCAACTCTGTTGGAATTCGGGTAGTTGTAGGAAGTTTGTACCAAGTTTGTTACTGTTTTGGCGTGGACTTAGGAAGTTTGTACCAAGTTTGGTGCTGTTTTGGCGTGGACTTAGGAAGTTTGTACCAAGTTTGCAAGTGTTTTTGGGTAGTTTTAAGAAGTTTCTACAAAGTTTGTATTTGACACTCTGTTGCAACTCTGTTGGAATTCGGGTAGTTGTAGGAAGTTTGTACCAAGTTTGTTACTGTTTTGGCGTGGACTTAGAAAGTTTGTACCAAGTTTGTTACTGTTTTGGCGTGGACTTAGGAAGTTTGTACCAAGTTTGTTACTGTTTTGGCGCGGACTTACGAAGTTTGTACCAAGTTTGGTGCTGTTTTGGCGTGGACTTAGGAAGTTTGTACCAAGTTTGGTGCTGTTTTGGCGTGGATTTAGTAAGTTTGTACCAAGTTTGTTATTGTTTTGGCGTGGACTTAGGAAGTTTGTACCAAGTTTGGTGCTGTTTTGGCGTGGACTTAGGAACTTTGCACCAAGTTTGTTACTGTTTTGGCGTGGACTTAGGAAGTTTGTATCAAGTTTGGTGCTGTTTTGGCGTGGACTTAGGAAGTTTGTACCAAGTTTGTTACTGTTTTGGCGTGGACTTAGGAAGTTTGTACCAAGTTTGTTACTGTTTTGGCGTGGACTTAGGAAGTTTGTACCAAGTTTGTTACTGTTTTGGCGTGGACTTAGGAAGTTTGTACCAAGTTTGCAAGTGTTTTTGGGTATTTTTAAGAAGTTTCTACAAAGTTTGTATTTGACACTCTGTTGCAACTCTGTTGGAATTCGGGTAGTTGTAGGAAGTTTGTACCAAGTTTGTTACTGTTTTGGCGTGGACTTAGGAAGTTTGTACCAAGTTTGTTACTGTTTTGGCGTGGACTTAGGAAGTTTGTACCAAGTTTGTTACTGTTTTGGCGTGGACTTAGGAAGTTTGTACCAAGTTTGGTGCTGTTTTGGCGTGGACTTAGGAAGTTTGTACCAAGTTTGTTACTGTTTTGGCGTGGACTTAGGAAGTTTGTACCAAGTTTGGTGCTGTTTTGGCGTGGACTTAGGAAGTTTGTACCAAGTTTGTTACTGTTTTGGCGTGGATTTAGGAAGTTTGTTCCAAGTTTGTTACTGTTTTGGCGTCGTCTTAGGAAGTTTGTACCAAGTTTGCAAGTGTTTTTGGGTAGTTTTAAGAAGTTTCTACAAAGTTTGTATTTGACACTCTGTTGCAACTCTGTTGGAATTCGGGTAGTTGTAGGAAGTTTGTACCAAGTTTGTTACTGTTTTGGCGTGGTCTTAGGAAGTTTGTACCAAGTTTGATGCTGTTTTGGCGTGGACTTAGGAAGTTTGTACCAAGTTTGGTGCTGTTTTGGCGTGGACTTAGGAAGTTTGTACCAAGTTTGCAAGTGTTTTTGGGTATTTTTAAGAAGTTTCTACAAAGTTTGTATTTGACACTCTGTTGCAACTCTGTTGGAATTCGGGTAGTTGTAGGAAGTTTGTACCAAGTTTGTTACTGTTTTGGCGTGGACTTAGGAAGTTTGTACCAAGTTTGTTACTGTTTTGGCGTGGACTTAGGAAGTTTGTACCAAGTTTGCAAGTGTTTTTGGGTGGTTTTAAGAAGTTTCTACAAAGTTTGTATTTGACACTCTGTTGCAACTCTGTTGGAATTCGGGTAGTTGTAGGAAGTTTGTACCAAGTTTGTTACTGTTTTGGCGTGGTCTTAGGAAGTTTGTACCAAGTTTGGTGCTGTTTTGGCGTGGACTTAGGAAGTTTGTACCAAGTTTGCAAGTGTTTTTGGGTAGTTTTAAGAAGTTTCTACAAAGTTTGTATTTGACACTCTGTTGCAACTCTGTTGGAATTCGGGTAGTTGTAGGAAGTTTGTACCAAGTTTGTTACTGTTTTGGCGTGGACTTAGGAAGTTTGTACCAAGTTTGGTGCTGTTTTGGCGTGGACTTAGGAAGTTTGTACCAAGTTTGCAAGTGTTTTTGGGTAGTTTTAAGAAGTTTCTACAAAGTTTGTATTTGACACTCTGTTGCAACTATGTTGGAATTCGGGTAGTTGTAGGAAGTTTGTACCAAGTTTGTTACTGTTTTGGCGTGGACTTAGAAAGTTTGTACCAAGTTTGTTACTGTTTTGGCGTGGACTTAGGAAGTTTGTACCAAGTTTGTTACTGTTTTGGCGCGGACTTACGAAGTTTGTACCAAGTTTGGTGCTGTTTTGGCGTGGACTTAGGAAGTTTGTACCAAGTTTGGTGCTGTTTTGGCGTGGATTTAGTAAGTTTGTACCAAGTTTGTTATTGTTTTGGCGTGGACTTAGGAAGTTTGTACCAAGTTTGGTGCTGTTTTGGCGTGGACTTAGGAACTTTGCACCAAGTTTGTTACTGTTTTGGCGTGGACTTAGGAAGTTTGTATCAAGTTTGGTGCTGTTTTGGCGTGGACTTAGGAAGTTTGTACCAAGTTTGTTACTGTTTTGGCGTGGACTTAGGAAGTTTGTACCAAGTTTGTTACTGTTTTGGCGTGGACTTAGGAAGTTTGTACCAAGTTTGTTACTGTTTTGGCGTGGACTTAGGAAGTTTGTACCAAGTTTGCAAGTGTTTTTGGGTATTTTTAAGAAGTTTCTACAAAGTTTGTATTTGACACTCTGTTGCAACTCTGTTGGAATTCGGGTAGTTGTAGGAAGTTTGTACCAAGTTTGTTACTGTTTTGGCGTGGACTTAGGAAGTTTGTACCAAGTTTGTTACTGTTTTGGCGTGGACTTAGGAAGTTTGTACCAAGTTTGTTACTGTTTTGGCGTGGACTTAGGAAGTTTGTACCAAGTTTGTTACTGTTTTGGCGTGGATTTAGGAAGTTTGTTCCAAGTTTGTTACTGTTTTGGCGTCGTCTTAGGAAGTTTGTACCAAGTTTGCAAGTGTTTTTGGGTAGTTTTAAGAAGTTTCTACAAAGTTTGTATTTGACACTCTGTTGCAACTCTGTTGGAATTCGGGTAGTTGTAGGAAGTTTGTACCAAGTTTGTTACTGTTTTGGCGTGGTCTTAGGAAGTTTGTACCAAGTTTGATGCTGTTTTGGCGTGGACTTAGGAAGTTTGTACCAAGTTTGGTGCTGTTTTGGCTTGGACTTAGGAAGTTTGTACCAAGTTTGCAAGTGTTTTTGGGTATTTTTAAGAAGTTTCTACAAAGTTTGTATTTGACACTCTGTTGCAACTCTGTTGGAATTCGGGTAGTTGTAGGAAGTTTGTACCAAGTTTGTTACTGTTTTGGCGTGGACTTAGGAAGTTTGTACCAAGTTTGTTACTGTTTTGGCGTGGACTTAGGAAGTTTGTACCAAGTTTGCAAGTGTTTTTGGGTAGTTTTAAGAAGTTTCTACAAAGTTTGTATTTGACACTCTGTTGCAACTCTGTTGGAATTCGGGTAGTTGTAGGAAGTTTGTACCAAGTTTGTTACTGTTTTGGCGTGGACTTAGGAAGTTTGTACCAAGTTTGGTGCTATTTTGGCGTGGACTTAGGAAGTTTGTACCAAGTTTGCAAGTGTTTTTGGGTAGTTTTAAGAAGTTTCTACAAAGTTTGTATTTGACACTCTGTTGCAACTCTGTTGGAATTCGGGTAGTTGTAGGAAGTTTGTACCAAGTTTGTTACTGTTTTGGCGTGGACTTAGGAAGTTTGTACCAAGTTTGTTACTGTTTTGGCGTGGACTTAGGAAGTTTGTACCAAGTTTGTTACTGTTTTGGCGTGGACTTAGGAAGTTTGTACCAAGTTTGTTACTGTTTTGGCGTGGATTTAGGAAGTTTGTTCCAAGTTTGTTACTGTTTTGGCGTCGTCTTAGGAAGTTTGTACCAAGTTTGCAAGTGTTTTTGGGTAGTTTTAAGAAGTTTCTACAAAGTTTGTATTTGACACTCTGTTGCAACTCTGTTGGAATTCGGGTAGTTGTAGGAAGTTTGTACCAAGTTTGTTACTGTTTTGGCGTGGACTTAGGAAGTTTGTACCAAGTTTGGTGCTGTTTTGGCGTGGACTTAGGAAGTTTGTACCAAGTTTGCAAGTGTTTTTGGGTAGTTTTAAGAAGTTTCTACAAAGTTTGTATTTGACACTCTGTTGCAACTCTGTTGGAATTCGGGTAGTTGTAGGAAGTTTGTACCAAGTTTGTTACTGTTTTGGCGTGGACTTAGGAAGTTTGTACCAAGTTTGCAAGTGTTTTTGGGTAGTTTTAAGAAGTTTCTACAAAGTTTGTATTTGACACTCTGTTGCAACTCTGTTGGAATTCGGGTAGTTGTAGGAAGTTTGTACCAAGTTTGTTACTGTTTTGGCGTGGACTTAGGAAGTTTGTACCAAGTTTGTTACTGTTTTGGCGTGGACTTAGGAAGTTTGTACCAAGTTTGTTACTGTTTTGGCGTGGACTTAGGAAGTTTGTACCAAGTTTGTTACTGTTTTGGCGTGGATTTAGGAAGTTTGTTCCAAGTTTGTTACTGTTTTGGCGTGGACTTAGGAAGTTTGTACCAAGTTTGCAAGTGTTTTTGGGTATTTTTAAGAAGTTTCTACAAAGTTTGTATTTGACACTCTGTTGCAACTCTGTTGGAATTCGGGTAGTTGTAGGAAGTTTGTACCAAGTTTGTTACTGTTTTGGCGTGGACTTAGGAAGTTTGTACCAAGTTTGTTACTGTTTTGGCGTGGACTTAGGAAGTTTGTACCAAGTTTGTTACTGTTTTGGCGTGGACTTAGGAAGTTTGTACCAAGTTTGTTACTGTTTTGGCGTGGATTTAGGAAGTTTGTTCCAAGTTTGTTACTGTTTTGGCGTCGTCTTAGGAAGTTTGTACCAAGTTTGCAAGTGTTTTTGGGTAGTTTTAAGAAGTTTCTACAAAGTTTGTATTTGACACTCTGTTGCAACTCTGTTGGAATTCGGGTAGTTGTAGGAAGTTTGTACCAAGTTTGTTACTGTTTTGGCGTGGACTTAGGAAGTTTGTACCAAGTTTGGTGCTGTTTTGGCGTGGACTTAGGAAGTTTGTACCAAGTTTGCAAGTGTTTTTGGGTAGTTTTAAGAAGTTTCTACAAAGTTTGTATTTGACACTCTGTTGCAACTCTGTTGGAATTCGGGTAGTTGTAGGAAGTTTGTACCAAGTTTGTTACTGTTTTGGCGTGGACTTAGGAAGTTTGTACCAAGTTTGCAAGTGTTTTTGGGTAGTTTTAAGAAGTTTCTACAAAGTTTGTATTTGACACTCTGTTGCAACTCTGTTGGAATTCGGGTAGTTGTAGGAAGTTTGTACCAAGTTTGTTACTGTTTTGGCGTGGACTTAGGAAGTTTGTACCAAGTTTGGTGCTGTTTTGGCGTGGACTTAGGAAGTTTGTACCAAGTTTGCAAGTGTTTTTGGGTAGTTTTAAGAAGTTTCTACAAAGTTTGTATTTGACACTCTGTTGCAACTCTGTTGGAATTCGGGTAGTTGTAGGAAGTTTGTACCAAGTTTGTTACTGTTTTGGCGTGGACTTAGGAAGTTTGTACCAAGTTTGGTGCTGTTTTGGCGTGGACTTAGGAAGTTTGTACCAAGTTTGCAAGTGTTTTTGGGTAGTTTTAAGAAGTTTCTACAAAGTTTGTATTTGACACTCTGTTGCAACTCTGTTGGAATTCGGGTAGTTGTAGGAAGTTTGTACCAAGTTTGTTACTGTTTTGGCGTGGACTTAGGAAGTTTGTACCAAGTTTGTTACTGTTTTGGCGTGGACTTAGGAAGTTTGTACCAAGGTTGCAAGTGTTTTTGGGTAGTTTTAAGAAGTTTCTACAAAGTTTGTATTTGACACTCTGTTGCAACTCTGTTGGAATTCGGGTAGTTGTAGGAAGTTTGTACCAAGTTTGTTACTGTTTTGGCGTGGACTTAGGAAGTTTGTACCAAGTTTGCAAGTGTTTTTGGGTAGTTTTAAGAAGTTTCTACAAAGTTTGTATTTGACACTCTGTTGCAACTCTGTTGGAATTCGGGTAGTTGTAGGAAGTTTGTACCAAGTTTGTTACTGTTTTGGCGTGGTCTTAGGAAGTTTGTACCAAGTTTGGTGCTGTTTTGGCGTGGATTTAGGAAGTTTGTACCAAGTTTGCAAGTGTTTTTGGGTAGTTTTAAGAAGTTTCTACAAAGTTTGTATTTGACACTCTGTTGCAACTCTGTTGGAATTCGGGTAGTTGTAGGAAGTTTGTACCAAGTTTGTTACTGTTTTGGCGTGGACTTAGGAAGTTTGTACCAAGTTTGTTACTGTTTTGGCGTGGACTTAGGAAGTTTGTACCAAGTTTGTTACTGTTTTGGCGTGGACTTAGGAAGTTTGTACCAAGTTTGCAAGTGTTTTTGGGTAGTTTTAAGAAGTTTGTACAAAGTTTGTGTTTGACACTCTGTTGCAACTCTGTTGGAATTCGGGTAGTTGTAGGAAGTTTGTACCAAGTTTGGTGCTGTTTTGGCGTGGACTTAGGAAGTTTGTTCCAAGTTTGTTACTGTTTTGGCGTCGTCTAAGGAAGTTTGTACCAAGTTTGCAAGTGTTTTTGGGTAGTTTTAAGAAGTTTGTACAAAGTTTGTATTTGACACTCTGTTGCAACTCTGTTGGAATTCGGGTAGTTGTAGGAAGTTTGTACCAAGTTTGTTACTGTTTTGGCGTGGACTTAGGAAGTTTGTACCAAGTTTGGTGCTGTTTTGGCGTGGACTTAGGAAGTTTGTACCAAGTTTGCAAGTGTTTTTGGGTAGTTTTAAGAAGTTTCTACAAAGTTTGTATTTGACACTCTGTTGCAACTCTGTTGGAATTCGGGTAGTTGTAGGAAGTTTGTACCAAGTTTGTTACTGTTTTGGCGTGGACTTAGGAAGTTTGTTCCAAGTTTGTTACTGTTTTGGCGTGGACTTAGGAAGTTTGTACCAAGTTTGTTACTGTTTTGGCGTGGACTTAGGAAGTTTGTACCAAGTTTGTTACTGTTTTGGCGTGGACTTAGGAAGTTTGTACCAAGTTTGTTACTGTTTTGGCGTCGTCTTAGGAAGTTTGTACCAAGTTTGCAAGTGTTTTTGGGTAGTTTTAAGAAGTTTCTACAAAGTTTGTATTTGACACTCTGTTGCAACTCTGCTGGAATTCGGGTAGTTGTAGGAAGTTTGTACCAAGTTTGTTACTGTTTTGGCGTGGACTTAGGAAGTTTGTACCAAGTTTGGTGCTGTTTTGGCGTGGACTTAGGAAGTTTGTACCAAGTTTGCAAGTGTTTTTGGGTAGTTTTAAGAAGTTTCTACAAAGTTTGTATTTGACACTCTGTTGCAACTCTGTTGGAATTCGGGTAGTTGTAGGAAATTTGTACCAAGTTAGTTACTGTTTTGGTGTGGTCTTAGGAAGTTTGTACCAAGTTTGGTGCTGTTTTGGCGTGGACTTAGGAAGTTTGTACCAAGTTTGTTACTGTTTTGGCGTGGACTTAGGAAGTTTGTACCAAGTTTGTTACTGTTTTGGCGAGGACTTAGGAAGTTTATACCAAGTTTGGTGCTGTTTTGGCGTGGACTTAGGAAGTTTGTACCAAGTTTGTTACTGTTTTGGCGTGGACTTAGGAAGTTTGTACCAAGTTTGCAAGTGTTTTTGGGTAGTTTTAAGAAGTTTCTACAAAGTTTGTATTTGACACTCTGTTGCAACTCTGTTGGAATTCGGGTAGTTGTAGGAAGTTTGTACCAAGTTTGTTACTGTTTTGGCGTGGACTTAGGAAGTTTGTACCAAGTTTGGTGCTGTTTTGGCGTGGACTTAGGAAGTTTGTACCAAGTTTGTTACTGTTTTGGCGTGGACTTAGGAAGTTTGTACCAAGTTTGTTACTGTTTTGGCGTGGACTTAAGAAGTTTGTACCAAGTTTGCAAGTGTTTTTGGGTAGTTTTAAGAAGTTTCTACAAAGTTTGTATTTGACACTCTGTTGCAACTCTGTTGGAATTCGGGTAGTTGTAGGAAGTTTGTACCAAGTTTGTTACTGTTTTGGCGTGGACTTAGGAAGTTTGTACCAAGTTTGGTGCTGTTTTGGCGTGGACTTAGGAAGTTTGTACCAAGTTTGCAAGTGTTTTTGGGTAGTTTTAAGAAGTTTCTACAAAGTTTGTATTTGACACTCTGTTGCAACTCTGTTGGAATTCGGGTAGTTGTAGGAAGTTTGTACCAAGTTTGTTACTGTTTTGGCGTGGACTTAGGAAGTTTGTACCAAGTTTGGTGCTGTTTTGGCGTGGATTTAGGAAGTTTGTACCAAGTTCGCAAGTGTTTTTGGGTAGTTTTAAGAAGTTTCTACAAAGTTTGTATTTGACACTCTGTTGCAACTCTGTTGGAATTCGGGTAGTTGTAGGAAGTTTGTACCAAGTTTGTTACTGTTTTGGCGTGGTCTTAGGAAGTTTTTACCAAGTTTGGTGCTGTTTTGGCGTGGTCTTAGGAAGTTTGTACCAAGTTTGGTGCTGTTTTGGCGTGGACTTAGGAAGTTTGTACCAAGTTTGGTGCTGTTTTGGCGTGGACTTAGGAAGTTTGTACCAAGTTTGCAAGTGATTTTGGGTAGTTTTAAGAAGTTTCTACAAAGTTTGTATTTGACACTCTGTTGCAACTCTGTTGGAATTCGGGTAGTTGTAGGAAGTTTGTACCAAGTTTGGTGCTGTTTTGGCGTGGACTTAGGAAGTTTGTACCAAGTTTGCAAGTGTTTTTGGGTAGTTTTAAGAAGTTTCTACAAAGTTTGTATTTGACACTCTGTTGCAACTCTGTTGGAATTCGGGTAGTTGTAGGAAGTTTGTACCAAGTTTGTTACTGTTTTGGCGTGGACTTAGGAAGTTTGTACCAAGTTTGGTGCTGTTTTGGCGTGGACTTAGGAAGTTTGTACCAAGTTTGCAAGTGTTTTTGGGTAGTTTTAAGAAGTTTCTACAAAGTTTGTATTTGACACTCTGTTGCAACTCTGTTGGAATTCGGGTAGTTGTAGGAAGTTTGTACCAAGTTTGTTACTGTTTTGGCGTGGACTTAGGAAGTTTGTACCAAGTTTGCAAGTGTTTTTGGGTAGTTTTAAGAAGTTTCTACAAAGTTTGTATTTGACACTCTGTTGCAACTCTGTTGGAATTCGGGTAGTTGTAGGAAGTTTGTACCAAGTTTGTTACTGTTTTGGCGTGGACTTAGGAAGTTTGTACCAAGTTTGGTGCTGTTTTGGCGTGGACTTAGGAAGTTTGTACCAAGTTTGCAAGTGTTTTTGGGTAGTTTTAAGAAGTTTCTACAAAGTTTGTATTTGACACTCTGTTGCAACTCTGTTGGAATTCGGGTAGTTGTAGGAAGTTTGTACCAAGTTTGTTACTGTTTTGGCGTGGACTTAGGAAGTTTGTACCAAGTTTGGTGCTGTTTTGGCGTGGACTTAGGAAGTTTGTACCAAGTTTGCAAGTGTTTTTGGGTAGTTTTAAGAAGTTTCTACAAAGTTTGTATTTGACACTCTGTTGCAACTCTGTTGGAATTCGGGTAGTTGTAGGAAGTTTGTACCAAGTTTGTTACTGTTTTGGCGTGGACTTAGGAAGTTTGTACCAAGTTTGTTACTGTTTTGGCGTGGACTTAGGAAGTTTGTACCAAGGTTGCAAGTGTTTTTGGGTAGTTTTAAGAAGTTTCTACAAAGTTTGTATTTGACACTCTGTTGCAACTCTGTTGGAATTCGGGTAGTTGTAGGAAGTTTGTACCAAGTTTGTTACTGTTTTGGCGTGGACTTAGGAAGTTTGTACCAAGTTTGCAAGTGTTTTTGGGTAGTTTTAAGAAGTTTCTACAAAGTTTGTATTTGACACTCTGTTGCAACTCTGTTGGAATTCGGGTAGTTGTAGGAAGTTTGTACCAAGTTTGTTACTGTTTTGGCGTGGTCTTAGGAAGTTTGTACCAAGTTTGGTGCTGTTTTGGCGTGGATTTAGGAAGTTTGTACCAAGTTTGCAAGTGTTTTTGGGTAGTTTTAAGAAGTTTCTACAAAGTTTGTATTTGACACTCTGTTGCAACTCTGTTGGAATTCGGGTAGTTGTAGGAAGTTTGTACCAAGTTTGTTACTGTTTTGGCGTGGACTTAGGAAGTTTGTACCAAGTTTGTTACTGTTTTGGCGTGGACTTAGGAAGTTTGTACCAAGTTTGTTACTGTTTTGGCGTGGACTTAGGAAGTTTGTACCAAGTTTGCAAGTGTTTTTGGGTAGTTTTAAGAAGTTTGTACAAAGTTTGTGTTTGACACTCTGTTGCAACTCTGTTGGAATTCGGGTAGTTGTAGGAAGTTTGTACCAAGTTTGGTGCTGTTTTGGCGTGGACTTAGGAAGTTTGTTCCAAGTTTGTTACTGTTTTGGCGTCGTCTAAGGAAGTTTGTACCAAGTTTGCAAGTGTTTTTGGGTAGTTTTAAGAAGTTTGTACAAAGTTTGTATTTGACACTCTGTTGCAACTCTGTTGGAATTCGGGTAGTTGTAGGAAGTTTGTACCAAGTTTGTTACTGTTTTGGCGTGGACTTAGGAAGTTTGTACCAAGTTTGGTGCTGTTTTGGCGTGGACTTAGGAAGTTTGTACCAAGTTTGCAAGTGTTTTTGGGTAGTTTTAAGAAGTTTCTACAAAGTTTGTATTTGACACTCTGTTGCAACTCTGTTGGAATTCGGGTAGTTGTAGGAAGTTTGTACCAAGTTTGTTACTGTTTTGGCGTGGACTTAGGAAGTTTGTTCCAAGTTTGTTACTGTTTTGGCGTGGACTTAGGAAGTTTGTACCAAGTTTGTTACTGTTTTGGCGTGGACTTAGGAAGTTTGTACCAAGTTTGTTACTGTTTTGGCGTGGACTTAGGAAGTTTGTACCAAGTTTGTTACTGTTTTGGCGTCGTCTTAGGAAGTTTGTACCAAGTTTGCAAGTGTTTTTGGGTAGTTTTAAGAAGTTTCTACAAAGTTTGTATTTGACACTCTGTTGCAACTCTGCTGGAATTCGGGTAGTTGTAGGAAGTTTGTACCAAGTTTGTTACTGTTTTGGCGTGGACTTAGGAAGTTTGTACCAAGTTTGGTGCTGTTTTGGCGTGGACTTAGGAAGTTTGTACCAAGTTTGCAAGTGTTTTTGGGTAGTTTTAAGAAGTTTCTACAAAGTTTGTATTTGACACTCTGTTGCAACTCTGTTGGAATTCGGGTAGTTGTAGGAAATTTGTACCAAGTTAGTTACTGTTTTGGTGTGGTCTTAGGAAGTTTGTACCAAGTTTGGTGCTGTTTTGGCGTGGACTTAGGAAGTTTGTACCAAGTTTGTTACTGTTTTGGCGTGGACTTAGGAAGTTTGTACCAAGTTTGTTACTGTTTTGGCGTGGACTTAGGAAGTTTGTACCAAGTTTGTTACTGTTTTGGCGTGGACTTAGGAAGTTTGTACCAAGTTTGCAAGTGTTTTTGGGTATTTTTAAGAAGTTTCTACAAAGTTTGTATTTGACACTCTGTTGCAACTCTGTTGGAATTCGGGTAGTTGTAGGAAGTTTGTACCAAGTTTGTTACTGTTTTGGCGTGGACTTAGGAAGTTTGTACCAAGTTTGTTACTGTTTTGGCGTGGACTTAGGAAGTTTGTACCAAGTTTGTTACTGTTTTGGCGTGGACTTAGGAAGTTTGTACCAAGTTTGTTACTGTTTTGGCGTGGACTTAGGAAGTTTGTACCAAGTTTGTTACTGTTTTGGCGCGGACTTACGAAGTTTGTACCAAGTTTGGTGCTGTTTTGGCGTGGACTTAGGAAGTTTGTACCAAGTTTGGTGCTGTTTTGGCGTGGATTTAGTAAGTTTGTACCAAGTTTGTTATTGTTTTGGCGTGGACTTAGGAAGTTTGTACCAAGTTTGGTGCTGTTTTGGCGTGGACTTAGGAACTTTGCACCAAGTTTGTTACTGTTTTGGCGTGGACTTAGGAAGTTTGTATCAAGTTTGGTGCTGTTTTGGCGTGGACTTAGGAAGTTTGTACCAAGTTTGTTACTGTTTTGGCGTGGACTTAGGAAGTTTGTACCAAGTTTGTTACTGTTTTGGCGTGGACTTAGGAAGTTTGTACCAAGTTTGTTACTGTTTTGGCGTGGACTTAGGAAGTTTGTTCCAAGTTTGCAAGTGTTTTTGGGTATTTTTAAGAAGTTTCTACAAAGTTTGTATTTGACACTCTGTTGCAACTCTGTTGGAATTCGGGTAGTTGTAGGAAGTTTGTACCAAGTTTGTTACTGTTTTGGCGTGGACTTAGGAAGTTTGTACCAAGTTTGTTACTGTTTTGGCGTGGACTTAGGAAGTTTGTACCAAGTTTGTTACTGTTTTGGCGTGGACTTAGGAAGTTTGTACCAAGTTTGTTACTGTTTTGGCGTGGATTTAGGAAGTTTGTTCCAAGTTTGTTACTGTTTTGGCGTCGTCTTAGGAAGTTTGTACCAAGTTTGCAAGTGTTTTTGGGTAGTTTTAAGAAGTTTCTACAAAGTTTGTATTTGACACTCTGTTGCAACTCTGTTGGAATTCGGGTAGTTGTAGGAAGTTTGTACCAAGTTTGTTACTGTTTTGGCGTGGTCTTAGGAAGTTTGTACCAAGTTTGATGCTGTTTTGGCGTGGACTTAGGAAGTTTGTACCAAGTTTGGTGCTGTTTTGGCTTGGACTTAGGAAGTTTGTACCAAGTTTGCAAGTGTTTTTGGGTATTTTTAAGAAGTTTCTACAAAGTTTGTATTTGACACTCTGTTGCAACTCTGTTGGAATTCGGGTAGTTGTAGGAAGTTTGTACCAAGTTTGTTACTGTTTTGGCGTGGACTTAGGAAGTTTGTACCAAGTTTGTTACTGTTTTGGCGTGGACTTAGGAAGTTTGTACCAAGTTTGCAAGTGTTTTTGGGTAGTTTTAAGAAGTTTCTACAAAGTTTGTATTTGACACTCTGTTGCAACTCTGTTGGAATTCGGGTAGTTGTAGGAAGTTTGTACCAAGTTTGTTACTGTTTTGGCGTGGACTTAGGAAGTTTGTACCAAGTTTGTTACTGTTTTGGCGTGGACTTAGGAAGTTTGTACCAAGTTTGCAAGTGTTTTTGGGTAGTTTTAAGAAGTTTCTACAAAGTTTGTATTTGACACTCTGTTGCAACTCTGTTGGAATTCGGGTAGTTGTAGGAAGTTTGTACCAAGTTTGTTACTGTTTTGGCGTGGACTTAGGAAGTTTGTACCAAGTTTGTTACTGTTTTGGCGTGGACTTAGGAAGTTTGTACCAAGTTTGCAAGTGTTTTTGGGTAGTTTTAAGAAGTTTCTACAAAGTTTGTATTTGACACTCTGTTGCAACTCTGTTGGAATTCGGGTAGTTGTAGGAAGTTTGTACCAAGTTTGTTACTGTTTTGGCGTGGACTTAGGAAGTTTGTACCAAGTTTGGTGCTGTTTTGGCGTGGACTTAGGAAGTTTGTACCATGTTTGTTACTGTTTTGGCGTGGACTTAGGAAGTTTGTACCAAGTTTGTTACTGTTTTGGCGTGGACTTAAGAAGTTTGTACCAAGTTTGCAAGTGTTTTTGGGTAGTTTTAAGAAGTTTCTACAAAGTTTGTATTTGACACTCTGTTGCAACTCTGTTGGAATTCGGGTAGTTGTAGGAAGTTTGTACCAAGTTTGTTACTGTTTTGGCGTGGACTTAGGAAGTTTGTACCAAGTTTGGTGCTGTTTTGGCGTGGACTTAGGAAGTTTGTACCAAGTTTGCAAGTGTTTTTGGGTAGTTTTAAGAAGTTTCTACAAAGTTTGTATTTGACACTCTGTTGCAACTCTGTTGGAATTCGGGTAGTTGTAGGAAGTTTGTACCAAGTTTGTTACTGTTTTGGCGTGGACTTAGGAAGTTTGTACCAAGTTTGGTGCTGTTTTGGCGTGGATTTAGGAAGTTTGTACCAAGTTCGCAAGTGTTTTTGGGTAGTTTTAAGAAGTTTCTACAAAGTTTGTATTTGACACTCTGTTGCAACTCTGTTGGAATTCGGGTAGTTGTAGGAAGTTTGTACCAAGTTTGTTACTGTTTTGGCGTGGTCTTAGGAAGTTTTTACCAAGTTTGGTGCTGTTTTGGCGTGGTCTTAGGAAGTTTGTACCAAGTTTGGTGCTGTTTTGGCGTGGACTTAGGAAGTTTGTACCAAGTTTGGTGCTGTTTTGGCGTGGACTTAGGAAGTTTGTACCAAGTTTGCAAGTGATTTTGGGTAGTTTTAAGAAGTTTCTACAAAGTTTGTATTTGACACTCTGTTGCAACTCTGTTGGAATTCGGGTAGTTGTAGGAAGTTTGTACCAAGTTTGGTGCTGTTTTGGCGTGGACTTAGGAAGTTTGTACCAAGTTTGCAAGTGTTTTTGGGTAGTTTTAAGAAGTTTCTACAAAGTTTGTATTTGACACTCTGTTGCAACTCTGTTGGAATTCGGGTAGTTGTAGGAAGTTTGTACCAAGTTTGTTACTGTTTTGGCGTGGACTTAGGAAGTTTGTACCAAGTTTGTTACTGTTTTGGCGTGGACTTAGGAAGTTTGTACCAAGTTTGCAAGTGTTTTTGGGTAGTTTTAAGAAGTTTCTACAAAGTTTGTGTTTGACACTCTGTAGCAACTCTGTTGGAATTCGGGTAGTTGTAGGAAGTTTGTACCAAGTTTGTTACTGTTTTGGCGTGGACTTAGGAAGTTTGTACCAAGTTTGGTGCTGTTTTGGCGTGGACTTAGGAAGTTTGTACCAAGTTTGTTACTGTTTTGGCGTGGACTTAGGAAGTTTGTACCAAGTTTGTTACTGTTTTGGCGTGGACTTAAGAAGTTTGTACCAAGTTTGCAAGTGTTTTTGGGTAGTTTTAAGAAGTTTCTACAAAGTTTGTATTTGACACTCTGTTGCAACTCTGTTGGAATTCGGGTAGTTGTAGGAAGTTTGTACCAAGTTTGTTACTGTTTTGGCGTGGACTTAGGAAGTTTGTACCAAGTTTGGTGCTGTTTTGGCGTGGACTTAGGAAGTTTGTACCAAGTTTGCAAGTGTTTTTGGGTAGTTTTAAGAAGTTTCTACAAAGTTTGTATTTGACACTCTGTTGCAACTCTGTTGGAATTCGGGTAGTTGTAGGAAGTTTGTACCAAGTTTGTTACTGTTTTGGCGTGGACTTAGGAAGTTTGTACCAAGTTTGGTGCTGTTTTGGCGTGGATTTAGGAAGTTTGTACCAAGTTCGCAAGTGTTTTTGGGTAGTTTTAAGAAGTTTCTACAAAGTTTGTATTTGACACTCTGTTGCAACTCTGTTGGAATTCGGGTAGTTGTAGGAAGTTTGTACCAAGTTTGTTACTGTTTTGGCGTGGTCTTAGGAAGTTTTTACCAAGTTTGGTGCTGTTTTGGCGTGGTCTTAGGAAGTTTGTACCAAGTTTGGTGCTGTTTTGGCGTGGACTTAGGAAGTTTGTACCAAGTTTGGTGCTGTTTTGGCGTGGACTTAGGAAGTTTGTACCAAGTTTGCAAGTGATTTTGGGTAGTTTTAAGAAGTTTCTACAAAGTTTGTATTTGACACTCTGTTGCAACTCTGTTGGAATTCGGGTAGTTGTAGGAAGTTTGTACCAAGTTTGGTGCTGTTTTGGCGTGGACTTAGGAAGTTTGTACCAAGTTTGCAAGTGTTTTTGGGTAGTTTTAAGAAGTTTCTACAAAGTTTGTATTTGACACTCTGTTGCAACTCTGTTGGAATTCGGGTAGTTGTAGGAAGTTTGTACCAAGTTTGTTACTGTTTTGGCGTGGACTTAGGAAGTTTGTACCAAGTTTGTTACTGTTTTGGCGTGGACTTAGGAAGTTTGTACCAAGTTTGCAAGTGTTTTTGGGTAGTTTTAAGAAGTTTCTACAAAGTTTGTGTTTGACACTCTGTAGCAACTCTGTTGGAATTCGGGTAGTTGTAGGAAGTTTGTACCAAGTTTGTTACTGTTTTGGCGTGGACTTAGGAAGTTTGTACCAAGTTTGCAAGTGTTTTTGGGTAGTTTTAAGAAGTTTCTACAAAGTTTGTATTTGACACTCTGTTGCAACTCTGTTGGAATTCGGGTAGTTGTAGGAAGTTTGTACCAAGTTTGTTACTGTTTTGGCGTGGACTTAGGAAGTTTGTACCAAGTTTGCAAGTGTTTTTGGGTAGTTTTAAGAAGTTTCTACAAAGTTTGTATTTGACACTCTGTTGCAACTCTGTTGGAATTCGGGTAGTTGTAGGAAGTTTGTACCAAGTTTGTTACTGTTTTGGCGTGGACTTAGGAAGTTTGTACCAAGTTTGGTGCTGTTTTGGCGTGGACTTAGGAAGTTTGTACCAAGTTTGCAAGTGTTTTTGGGTAGTTTTAAGAAGTTTCTACAAAGTTTGTATTTGACACTCTGTTGCAACTCTGTTGGAATTCGGGTAGTTGTAGGAAGTTTGTACCAAGTTTGTTACTGTTTTGGCGTGGACTTAGGAAGTTTGTACCAAGTTTGCAAGTGTTTTTGGGTAGTTTTAAGAAGTTTCTACAAAGTTTGTATTTGACACTCTGTTGCAACTCTGTTGGAATTCGGGTAGTTGTAGGAAGTTTGTACCAAGTTTGTTACTGTTTTGGCGTGGACTTAGGAAGTTTGTACCAAGTTTGGTGCTGTTTTGGCGTGGACTTAGGAAGTTTGTACCAAGTTTGCAAGTGTTTTTGGGTAGTTTTAAGAAGTTTCTACAAAGTTTGTATTTGACACTCTGTTGCAACTCTGTTGGAATTCGGGTAGTTGTAGGAAGTTTGTACCAAGTTTGTTACTGTTTTGGCGTGGACTTAGGAAGTTTGTACCAAGTTTGGTGCTGTTTTGGCGTGGACTTAGGAAGTTTGTACCAAGTTTGCAAGTGTTTTTGGGTAGTTTTAAGAAGTTTCTACAAAGTTTGTATTTGACACTCTGTTGCAACTCTGTTGGAATTCGGGTAGTTGTAGGAAGTTTGTACCAAGTTTGTTACTGTTTTGGCGTGGACTTAGGAAGTTTGTACCAAGTTTGTTACTGTTTTGGCGTGGACTTAGGAAGTTTGTACCAAGGTTGCAAGTGTTTTTGGGTAGTTTTAAGAAGTTTCTACAAAGTTTGTATTTGACACTCTGTTGCAACTCTGTTGGAATTCGGGTAGTTGTAGGAAGTTTGTACCAAGTTTGTTACTGTTTTGGCGTGGACTTAGGAAGTTTGTACCAAGTTTGCAAGTGTTTTTGGGTAGTTTTAAGAAGTTTCTACAAAGTTTGTATTTGACACTCTGTTGCAACTCTGTTGGAATTCGGGTAGTTGTAGGAAGTTTGTACCAAGTTTGTTACTGTTTTGGCGTGGTCTTAGGAAGTTTGTACCAAGTTTGGTGCTGTTTTGGCGTGGATTTAGGAAGTTTGTACCAAGTTTGCAAGTGTTTTTGGGTAGTTTTAAGAAGTTTCTACAAAGTTTGTATTTGACACTCTGTTGCAACTCTGTTGGAATTCGGGTAGTTGTAGGAAGTTTGTACCAAGTTTGTTACTGTTTTGGCGTGGACTTAGGAAGTTTGTACCAAGTTTGTTACTGTTTTGGCGTGGACTTAGGAAGTTTGTACCAAGTTTGTTACTGTTTTGGCGTGGACTTAGGAAGTTTGTACCAAGTTTGCAAGTGTTTTTGGGTAGTTTTAAGAAGTTTGTACAAAGTTTGTGTTTGACACTCTGTTGCAACTCTGTTGGAATTCGGGTAGTTGTAGGAAGTTTGTACCAAGTTTGGTGCTGTTTTGGCGTGGACTTAGGAAGTTTGTTCCAAGTTTGTTACTGTTTTGGCGTCGTCTAAGGAAGTTTGTACCAAGTTTGCAAGTGTTTTTGGGTAGTTTTAAGAAGTTTGTACAAAGTTTGTGTTTGACACTCTGTTGCAACTCTGTTGGAATTCGGGTAGTTGTAGGAAGTTTGTACCAAGTTTGTTACTGTTTTGGCGTGGACTTAGGAAGTTTGTACCAAGTTTGGTGCTGTTTTGGCGTGGACTTAGGAAGTTTGTACCAAGTTTGCAAGTGTTTTTGGGTAGTTTTAAGAAGTTTCTACAAAGTTTGTATTTGACACTCTGTTGCAACTCTGTTGGAATTCGGGTAGTTGTAGGAAGTTTGTACCAAGTTTGTTACTGTTTTGGCGTGGACTTAGGAAGTTTGTTCCAAGTTTGTTACTGTTTTGGCGTGGACTTAGGAAGTTTGTACCAAGTTTGTTACTGTTTTGGCGTGGACTTAGGAAGTTTGTACCAAGTTTGTTACTGTTTTGGCGTGGACTTAGGAAGTTTGTACCAAGTTTGTTACTGTTTTGGCGTCGTCTTAGAAGTTTGTACCAAGTTTGCAAGTGTTTTTGGGTAGTTTTAAGAAGTTTCTACAAAGTTTGTATTTGACACTCTGTTGCAACTCTGCTGGAATTCGGGTAGTTGTAGGAAGTTTGTACCAAGTTTGTTACTGTTTTGGCGTGGACTTAGGAAGTTTGTACCAAGTTTGGTGCTGTTTTGGCGTGGACTTAGGAAGTTTGTACCAAGTTTGCAAGTGTTTTTGGGTAGTTTTAAGAAGTTTCTACAAAGTTTGTATTTGACACTCTGTTGCAACTCTGTTGGAATTCGGGTAGTTGTAGGAAATTTGTACCAAGTTAGTTACTGTTTTGGTGTGGTCTTAGGAAGTTTGTACCAAGTTTGGTGCTGTTTTGGCGTGGACTTAGGAAGTTTGTACCAAGTTTGCAAGTGTTTTTGGGTAGTTTTAAGAAGTTTCTACAAAGTTTGTATTTGACACTCTGTTGCAACTCTGCTGGAATTCGGGTAGTTGTAGGAAGTTTGTACCAAGTTTGTTACTGTTTTGGCGTGGACTTAGGAAGTTTGTACCAAGTTTGGTGCTGTTTTGGCGTGGACTTAGGAAGTTTGTACCAAGTTTGCAAGTGTTTTGGGTAGTTTTAAGAAGTTTCTACAAAGTTTGTATTTGACACTCTGTTGCAACTCTGTTGGAATTCGGGTAGTTGTAGGAAGTTTGTACCAAGTTTGTTACTGTTTTGGCGTGGACTTAGGAAGTTTGTACCAAGTTTGGTGCTGTTTTGGCGTGGACTTAGGAAGTTTGTACCAAGTTTGCAAGTGTTTTTGGGTAGTTTTAAGAAGTTTCTACAAAGTTTGTATTTGACACTCTGTTGCAACTCTGTTGGAATTCGGGTAGTTGTAGGAAGTTTGTACCAAGTTTGTTACTGTTTTGGCGTGGACTTAGGAAGTTTGTACCAAGTTTGCAAGTGTTTTTCGGTAGTTTTAAGAAGTTTCTACAAAGTTTGTATTTGACACTCTGTTGCAACTCTGTTGGAATTCGGGTAGTTGAAGGAAGTTTGTACCAAGTTTGTTACTGTTTTGGCGTGGACTTAGGAAGTTTGTACCAAGTTTGGTGCTGTTTTGGCGTGGACTTAGGAAGTTTGTACCAAGTTTGCAAGTGTTTTTGGGTAGTTTTAAGAAGTTTCTACAAAGTTTGTATTTGACACTCTGTTGCAACTCTGTTGGAATTCGGGTAGTTGTAGGAAGTTTGTACCAAGTTTGTTACTGTTTTGGCGTGGACTTAGGAAGTTTGTACCAAGTTTGGTGCTGTTTTGGCGTGGACTTAGGAAGTTTGTACCAAGTTTGCAAGTGTTTTTGGGTAGTTTTAAGAAGTTTCTACAAAGTTTGTATTTGGCACTCTGTTGCAACTCTGTTGGAATTCGGGTAGTTGTAGGAAGTTTGTACCAAGTTTGTTACTGTTTTGGCGTGGACTTAGGAAGTTTGTACCAAGTTTGGTGCTGTTTTGGCGTGGACTTAGGAAGTTTGTACCAAGTTTGCAAGTGTTTTTGGGTAGTTTTAAGAAGTTTCTACAAAGTTTGTATTTGACACTCTGTTGCAACTCTGTTGGAATTCGGGTAGTTGTAGGAAGTTTGTACCAAGTTTGTTACTGTTTTGGCGTGGACTTAGGAAGTTTGTACCAAGTTTGGTGCTGTTTTGGCGTGGACTTAGGAAGTTTGTACCAAGTTTGCAAGTGTTTTTGGGTAGTTTTAAGAAGTTTCTACAAAGTTTGTATTTGACACTCTGTTGCAACTCTGTTGGAATTCGGGTAGTTGAAGGAAGTTTGTACCAAGTTTGTTACTGTTTTGGCGTGGACTTAGGAAGTTTGTACCAAGTTTGGTGCTGTTTTGGCGTGGACTTAGGAAGTTTGTACCAAGTTTGCAAGTGTTTTTGGGTAGTTTTAAGAAGTTTCTACAAAGTTTGTATTTGACACTCTGTTGCAACTCTGTTGGAATTCGGGTAGTTGAAGGAAGTTTGTACCAAGTTTGTTACTGTTTTGGCGTGGACTTAGGAAGTTTGTACCAAGTTTGGTGCTGTTTTGGCGTGGACTTAGGAAGTTTGTACCAAGTTTGCAAGTGTTTTTGGGTAGTTTTAAGAAGTTTCTACAAAGTTTGTATTTGACACTCTGTTGCAACTCTGTTGGAATTCGGGTAGTTGTAGGAAGTTTGTACCAAGTTTGTTACTGTTTTGGCGTGGACTTAGGAAGTTTGTACCAAGTTTGGTGCTGTTTTGGCGTGGACTTAGGAAGTTTGTACCAAGTTTGCAAGTATTTTGGGGTAGTTTTAAGAAGTTTCTACAAAGTTTGTATTTGACACTCTGTTGCAACTCTGTTGGAATTCGGGTAGTTGTAGGAAGTTTGTACCAAGTTTGTTACTGTTTTGGCGTGGACTTAGGAAGTTTGTACCAAGTTTGCAAGTGTTTTTCGGTAGTTTTAAGAAGTTTCTACAAAGTTTGTATTTGACACTCTGTTGCAACTCTGTTGGAATTCGGGTAGTTGAAGGAAGTTTGTACCAAGTTTGTTACTGTTTTGGCGTGGACTTAGGAAGTTTGTACCAAGTTTGGTGCTGTTTTGGCGTGGACTTAGGAAGTTTGTACCAAGTTTGCAAGTGTTTTTGGGTAGTTTTAAGAAGTTTCTACAAAGTTTGTATTTGACACTCTGTTGCAACTCTGTTGGAATTCGGGTAGTTGTAGGAAGTTTGTACCAAGTTTGTTACTGTTTTGGCGTGGACTTAGGAAGTTTGTACCAAGTTTGGTGCTGTTTTGGCGTGGACTTAGGAAGTTTGTACCAAGTTTGCAAGTGTTTTTGGGTAGTTTTAAGAAGTTTCTACAAAGTTTGTATTTGACACTCTGTTGCAACTCTGTTGGAATTCGGGTAGTTGTAGGAAGTTTGTACCAAGTTTGTTACTGTTTTGGCGTGGACTTACGGACGTCCTACACGTACAAGCGACGTCGCGCTTTCGCGCGTGATTGTGCGACGTCGCGCTGGCGGAGCGAGCAACTCCATACAAAAAAAAACCGTGGGAAAAAAAGGTACGTGTAGGAACCGTGAATCGCGTCAGACAGCGCGACGTCGCCGTAGCTGAGTTTTAGCTGTCATTCGACACGTAAACAAACCCAATCTTGATCAAATATTGTGTTGATGTTTTAAGTTGGAGTAAGTATAAGTGTTTGAATTTATAAAAGTATTTTGTGTAAAGTTTTGTTTTATTCAATAGAATAATGAATACGAATTTCGACGACGCTCTCCTCACTTGGACAGAGGCATGGTCCTCATTCATGCGGTTGCACTTGCTGCAACAGCGGCGATATAAGAAACGCATTTGGATGCGCCCGATGCTCTTGGAGAGAAACCAACAAGCAAGCCAGCTTCTTCAAGCAGTTTTGGAGGAGGAGTTGGACAAAACGATAGTAAATTTTATGAGGTTGTCGCGGACAGACTTCAATTATTTACTTTCTATCATAACGCCGAAGATCCGGAAGCAAGATACATACATGCGATATGCCATATCAGCTAGGGACAAGCTGATTATTACCCTGCGGTTTCTAGCTGCTGGAGATGATTATAAGAGTTTGGAGTATGCATACCGGGTAAGACAACTACATTAAGTATTTATGAAGCTGAAGAAATGTTGAAAGGTACATTTTCTGTTTTTTGAACCGTAGGTTTCCGAGCAGGCCATCTCTTTGTTCATCCCACATGTTTGCGATTCATTGGTGCAGTTACTTCAAGACTACGTAAAGGTATGATTGATGCACAATACAGAATCTATTCAAAGGTTTACTCACCCAACTAACCGATCAAGAACGACCTTACTAATCAATATGTTATCAACACAATAAGCATGCGGATAGGAAGTTGCTCGCCTCCCGCCCCATGCCCCATATTTATCGTCAATAACAATATTGAAAATAATTTTGTTGCGATTGAAGCATAGTATAAGTAACCAGCTTAAGTTAGCGTTGGGCACTATGCGTTTGTAAGATTGCGTTTTTTAAAATTTGCGTTAGAACGATGAATGCTCCCTTTCCGTTCAGTTAATAAGTATCAGCAACATAACGTAGGGAAATAAAGGCGAAGTGGGAGATACCAGAATAGGAACATTATAGGAACATTTTTTTTTATTTCATTCATTAATTCATGTATTTAACAAACTAAACCTACATGCTTAACTAATATTTAACATTAACTTATCCTTAACTTATTCTAAATCCTTATCTAAACCTTAACCTAATCTTTTCTGACGAGCTGCAGTGGGTCGACCCCAGACTTCTCCATCGACCGCTCCGCAATGGCATTAGTCATCACGTGCATTAATGCCCCTTCCACAGCCATTCGTCTTGGCGGCGAGAATTGTTGGAGCACGTTCGACATATACTGCGCGAAATGGTCCGGTTCTTTTTGAGTCGTCCTTGCCGCTAACAACAAATCCGTCGCCGCCGTAACTTTCTCCAACACGTTGAGCACATTTTCGTTGTATTTCAAATTGGCCTCGTCCCACCTACGTTTCACGGCACGTGCTTGCTGGCGAGGCGGAGTTGATGGTGCTGGCGGCGTTGGCAATATTTGAGTGGAAAAACCTGCTGGTAGAGTAGCTGGCGTTATTATGAGACGTTGGAATAATGTTTGTGGAAGGGACTGTTATTCACGACGGACCTGCTGGTGGAGAAGCTAGCGGCGGAGGCGTTTGCGTTCCACATGTTGGAGCGGCCGCAATTTGCGAAGGACCTGCTGGTGGAGAAGCTAGCGGCGGAGGCGTTTGCCTTCCACATGTTGGAGCGGCCACAATTTGCGAAGGACCTGCTGGTGGAGTAGCTGGTCTAGCTGTCGCTTCCACGGGTACCGTTTGAAACTAGAACAAAATGAAAGGCAGTCATTAGATAAAGATTACAATATTTGGCTGACATGATCACTGTATAAACAATATCACTACTTTACTCATATTAATTAAACTCTTTTTTTGCTAATTATTCTATTACTCCTTTTCAGCTTCCATCCTCCAGTGAAGAATGGCTACAAGTGTCGGGAGCATTTCAGAATAAATGGAATTTCCCGCATGCTATCGGTGCAATCGATGGGAAACATGTAAAAATCAAAGCTCCAAAGAATAGCGGAACTGATTATTTTAACTATAAACAGTTTTTTAGCATCGTATTGCTGGCTATTGTAGACGCCAATTGCAACTTTTTGTTCGTCGACGTTGGAGGAAAAGGACGCATTTCTGATGGTGGCATTTTACGGCATTCTCGATTGTTCAACTTGTTGGAGAATAAGCAGTTGAACATTCCCGAGCCCCAGGTATTGCGATCCGACCCGTCGTCTCTGAAAGTTCCGTATTTTCTGCTGGGTGATAAGGCATTTGCTTTTACAGATTATTGTATACGGCCTTTTGGTGGTATTACCGAAACACGGTCACCAGAACGTATTTTTAACGAACGACATTCTCGAGCTCGTCGGACTGTAGAGATGGCTTTCGGTATCCTCACCAGTAGATTTCGAGTGCTTAAGAAAGTTATGGAATTAGAACCAGAAATTGCAAGTAAAGTTGTGTTAGCTACTGTGTACCTTCATAATTTTATACGCAGAGATGAACGAAGCATAATGAGCGAAGAAAGCAGCCTAAATCAAGAAGTTCTGCCCGAGCTTCATGGCATAACTACTCGAACAACCAACCAATTAATGGCAATACGTTTGCATTTAGCAGATTTGATGAGCCGTAACATTTTATAATAACTAAAAGTACATATTTATATGTAGTACACGCATATAAAAAAACAATATTGCAATGTCCGGTTCTAATTCTAAACACTTAAATAAAAATACAAAATTCCATCTCTACAGTCCGGCGAGAACGTGGTTCAATACTATGTTCTAGTCACCCCGTTTCGGTAATACCCGGTAGCAGAAAGAACAGATTTTTCAGAGAACACATATCAGATCGAGGTACCTGAGGCTCGGAAATGTTCAACAACAATTCCAACAATTTGAACAACTTGAGAATGTCGTAAAATGCCATCATCAGAAATTAATACAGTGGCAATTGTCGTCTGCAATTCCATTATCTTAAAGCGTACATGCTCCCACTGTTGGATTTAAAATTCTGATTATTTCCATTAATCGTTTCCGATCTGTAAAGTTACATAAAACCAACTGTGTGCGATTTATTGAATAAATTTACTGAACTATTGTATCGAATTTGTAAATTTAGTAATTTAACAGTTCATTAAAGGGTGGGAAAATGAACACTTAAGTTTCGATGAACCGACGCAATTCGATAAAATTCCCACAACCAACCAACAGTTCCCTACAGTATCTAGTTCTACTACTTACCGAATCTACCGTTGGTCCACACTCCAACGAAGAGGACAGGAACTCCATCGCATGGAAGGCGAACCATCTCGGCACTTTTACCTCACTGGAGCCTGAAAATAAATGCATACATTTAGAAAAGGTTTATTTAAGTTACAATTAAAAAAGAGAGACTATGTAAATTATGTGATTATGTTATGTCCGTAAAGCTCACAACTGTGCAGTTTTCCTGTCCACACGCATCGTTTTGTCTGCAACGTTTTGAACTGCACAGGCAAAACGTAGTGAAAAACAGAGCGTCAGGGCTTGCGGGCTTAAGTGAAACAACTTACCAGAACCGGTTACCAAACTCGATTGGTGTATTTTCCGGTAGTGCCGGTACGAGCTTTGCAGCGACTTCCATTTAGCAACCAGCTGCTCGTACGGACGGTCGAACTCGGCTGCCAGGGCTCTCCAAGCGTCAGCTTGGGCCATTGTTTTTTTATAGGTGGAATGGCGCCTATTCCACAAACATTCGAATGCCTCTACTCGGCTGATGAAATGTAAAGTCATCTCATCAGTCATGTACAGCGTCTGTAAAAGGAATTATATATGAGTAAACATGATTTCATTTCCATCATAACACCGCATAAATAAAACTACTTTTTAATTTCCCACAAGCCAAGCGCTAAACTATGCAGAACAAGACCATTCCCCGACTTTACAATGATGCATTGTACACAAATTGATGCATTGTACCAGGCACAATTAATAAATGAAGTTAGCAAAGCAAGCAAACTATACTGAATTGATTAAGAATAGTTCAACAATTACATTTGTACCGTGTCTTTAGATGCGTCCTCATGTAAAACTGGCCATGACTGCGAACAGCAACCTTCGTCGTTAACACACGCGTCGCTTTTTTCAACCATACTTACTCGTTTTTTTGAGGATTCCGGCCCGCAACCAACGTTTTGTCCATTTGCCTTGTTCATTTTTGTAATTTTCGTATTGATTCTTCTGAAATAATATTTAATTTCAATTTTAAATTTAGTTATGATGCTGCACGATATTACTTACTTGCTACCGATTCACAAAACGTAAACAAACTGTTTCTGTAGGCACTTTGACAGATTGATCACTGTCGCTCGAGAGGGCAAATTTTTTAGCTCAAACTGAGCTACTTTTGTCTCGCTGCCTTGGGCGACGTCGCTTGTACGTGTAGGACGTCCGTTAGGAAGTTTGTACCAAGTTTGGTGCTGTTTTGGCGTGGACTTAGGAAGTTTGTACCAAGTTTGCAAGTGTTTTTGGGTAGTTTTAAGAAGTTTCTACAAAGTTTGTATTTGACACTCTGTTGCAACTCTGTTGGAATTCGGGTAGTTGTAGGAAGTTTGTACCAAGTTTGTTACTGTTTTGGCGTGGACTTAGGAAGTTTGTACCAAGTTTGGTGCTGTTTTGGCGTGGACTTAGGAAGTTTGTACCAAGTTTGCAAGTGTTTTTGGGTAGTTTTAAGAAGTTTCTACAAAGTTTGTATTTGACACTCTGTTGCAACTCTGTTGGAATTCGGGTAGTTGTAGGAAGTTTGTACCAAGTTTGTTACTGTTTTGGCGTGGACTTAGGAAGTTTGTACCAAGTTTGGTGCTGTTTTGGCGTGGACTTAGGAAGTTTGTACCAAGTTTGCAAGTGTTTTTGGGTAGTTTTAAGAAGTTTCTACAAAGTTTGTATTTGACACTCTGTTGCAACTCTGTTGGAATTCGGGTAGTTGTAGGAAGGTTGTACCAAGTTTGTTACTGTTTTGGCGTGGACTTAGGAAGTTTGTACCAAGTTTGGTGCTGTTTTGGCGTGGACTTAGGAAGTTTGTACCAAGTTTGCAAGTGTTTTTGGGTAGTTTTAAGAAGTTTCTACAAAGTTTGTATTTGACACTCTGTTGCAACTCTGTTGGAATTCGGGTAGTTGTAGGAAGTTTGTTCCAAGTTTGTTACTGTTTTGGCGTCGTCTTAGGAAGTTTGTACCAAGTTTGCAAGTGTTTTTGGGTAGTTTTAAGAAGTTCCTACAAAGTTTGTATTTGACACTCTGTTGCAACTCTGTTGGAATTCGGGTAGTTGTAGGAAGTTTGTACCAAGTTTGTTACTGTTTTGGCGTGGACTTAGGAAGTTTGTACCAAGTTTGTTACTGTTTTGGCGTCGTCTTAGGAAGTTTGTACCAAGTTTGCAAGTGTTTTTGGGTAGTTTCAAGAAGTTTCTACAAAGTTTGTATTTGACACTCTGTTGCAACTCTGTTGGAATTCGGGTAGTTGTAGGAAGTTTGTACCAAGTTTGTTACTGTTTTGGCGTGGACTTAGGAAGTTTGTACCAAGTTTGGTGCTGTTTTGGCGTGGACTTAGGAAGTTTGTACCAAGTTTGCAAGTGTTTTTGGGTAGTTTTAAGAAGTTTCTACAAAGTTTGTATTTGACACTCTGTTGCAACTCTGTTGGAATTCGGGTAGTTGTAGGAAGTTTGTTCCAAGTTTGTTACTGTTTTGGCGTCGTCTTAGGAAGTTTGTACCAAGTTTGCAAGTGTTTTTGGGTAGTTTTAAGAAGTTCCTACAAAGTTTGTATTTGACACTCTGTCGCAACTCTGTTGGAATTCGGGTAGTTGTAGGAAGTTTGTACCAAGTTTGTTACTGTTTTGGCGTGGACTTAGGAAGTTTGTACCAAGTTTGTTACTGTTTTGGCGTCGTCTTAGGAAGTTTGTACCAAGTTTGCAAGTGTTTTTGGGTAGTTTCAAGAAGTTTCTACAAAGTTTGTATTTGACACTCTGTTGCAACTCTGTTGGAATTCGGGTAGTTGTAGGAAGTTTGTACCAAGTTTGTTACTGTTTTGGCGTGGACTTAGGAAGTTTGTACCAAGTTTGGTGCTGTTTTGGCGTGGACTTAGGAAGTTTGTACCAAGTTTGCAAGTGTTTTTGGGTAGTTTTAAGAAGTTTCTACAAAGTTTGTATTTGACACTCTGTTGCAACTCTGTTGGAATTCGGGTAGTTGTAGGAAGTTTGTACCAAGTTTGTTACTGTTTTGGCGTGGACTTAGGAAGTTTGTACCAAGTTTGGTGCTGTTTTGGCGTGGACTTAGGAAGTTTGTACCAAGTTTGCAAGTGTTTTTGGGTAGTTTTAAGAAGTTTCTACAAAGTTTGTATTTGACACTCTGTTGCAACTCTGTTGGAATTCGGGTAGTTGTAGGAAGTTTGTACCAAGTTTGTTACTGTTTTGGCGTGGACTTAGGAAGTTTGTACCAAGTTTGTTACTGTTTTGGCGTGGACTTAGGAAGTTTGTACCAAGTTTGGTGCTGTTTTGGCGTGGACTTAGGAAGTTTGTACCAAGTTTGCAAGTGTTTTTGGGTAGTTTTAAGAAGTTTCTACAAAGTTTGTATTTGACACTCTGTTGCAACTCTGTTGGAATTCGGGTAGTTGTAGGAAGTTTGTACCAAGTTTGGTGCTGTTTTGGCGTGGACTTAGGAAGTTTGTACCAAGTTTGGTGCTGTTTTGGCGTGGACTTAGGAAGTTTGTACCAAGTTTGCAAGTGTTTTTGGGTAGTTTTAAGAAGTTTCTACAAAGTTTGTATTTGACACTCTGTTGCAACTCTGTTGGAATTCGGGTAGTTGTAGGAAGTTTGTACCAAGTTTGTTACTGTTTTGGCGTGGACTTAGGAAGTTTGTACCAAGTTTGGTGCTGTTTTGGCGTGGACTTAGGAAGTTTGTACCAAGTTTGCAAGTGTTTTTGGGTAGTTTTAAGAAGTTTCTACAAAGTATGTATTTGACACTCTGTTGCAACTCTGTTGGAATTCGGGTAGTTGTAGGAAGTTTGTACCAAGTTTGTTACTGTTTTGGCGTGGACTTAGGAAGTTTGTACCAAGTTTGTTACTGTTTTGGCGTGGACTTAGGAAGTTTGTACCAAGTTTGCAAGTGTTTTTGGGTAGTTTTAAGAAGTTTCTACAAAGTTTGTATTTGACACTCTGTTGCAACTCTGTTGGAATTCGGGTAGTTGTAGGAAGTTTGTACCAAGTTTGTTACTGTTTTGGCGTGGACTTAGGAAGTTTGTACCAAGTTTGTTACTGTTTTGGCGTGGACTTAGGAAGTTTGTTCCAAGTTTGCAAGTGTTTTTGGGTAGTTTTAAGAAGTTTCTACAAAGTTTGTATTTGACACTCTGTTGCAACTCTGTTGGAATTCGGGTAGTTGTAGGAAGTTTGTACCAAGTTTGTTACTGTTTTGGCGTGGACTTAGGAAGTTTGTACCAAGTTTGTTACTGTTTTGGCGTGGACTTAGGAAGTTTGTACCAAGTTTGTTACTGTTTTGGCGTGGACTTAGGAAGTTTGTACCAAGTTTGTTACTGTTTTGGCGTGGACTTAGGAAGTTTGTTCCAAGTTTGTTACTGTTTTGGCGTGGACTTAGGAAGTTTGTTCCAAGTTTGTTACTGTTTTGGCGTCGTCTTAGGAAGTTTGTACCAAGTTTGCAAGTGTTTTTGGGTAGTTTTAAGAAGTTCCTACAAAGTTTGTATTTGACACTCTGTTGCAACTCTGTTGGAATTCGGGTAGTTGTAGGAAGTTTGTACCAAGTTTGTTACTGTTTTGGCGTGGACTTAGGAAGTTTGTACCAAGTTTGGTGCTGTTTTGGCGTGGACTTAGGAAGTTTGTACCAAGTTTGCAAGTGTTTTTGGGTAGTTTTAAGAAGTTTCTACAAAGTTTGTATTTGACACTCTGTTGCAACTCTGTTGGAATTCGGGTAGTTGTAGGAAGTTTGTTCCAAGTTTGTTACTGTTTTGGCGTCGTCTTAGGAAGTTTGTACCAAGTTTGCAAGTGTTTTTGGGTAGTTTTAAGAAATTTCTACAAAGTTTGTATTTGACACTCTGTTGCAACTCTGTTGGAATTCGGGTAGTTGTAGGAAGTTTGTTCCAAGTTTGTTACTGTTTTGGCGTCGTCTTAGGAAGTTTGTACCAAGTTTGCAAGTGTTTTTGGGTAGTTTTAAGAAGTTCCTACAAAGTTTGTATTTGACACTCTGTTGCAACTCTGTTGGAATTCGGGTAGTTGTAGGAAGTTTGTACCAAGTTTGTTACTGTTTTGGCGTGGACTTAGGAAGTTTGTACCAAGTTTGGTGCTGTTTTGGCGTGGACTTAGGAAGTTTGTACCAAGTTTGCAAGTGTTTTTGGGTAGTTTTAAGAAGTTTCTACAAAGTTTGTATTTGACACTCTGTTGCAACTCTGTTGGAATTCGGGTAGTTGTAGGAAGTTTGTACCAAGTTTGTTACTGTTTTGGCGTGGACTTAGGAAGTTTGTACCAAGTTTGGTGCTGTTTTGGCGTGGACTTAGGAAGTTTGTACCAAGTTTGCAAGTGTTTTTGGGTAGTTTTAAGAAGTTTCTACAAAGTTTGTATTTGACACTCTGTTGCAACTCTGTTGGAATTCGGGTAGTTGTAGGAAGTTTGTACCAAGTTTGTTACTGTTTTGGCGTGGACTTAGGAAGTTTGTACCAAGTTTGGTGCTGTTTTGGCGTGGACTTAGGAAGTTTGTACCAAGTTTGCAAGTGTTTTTGGGTAGTTTTAAGAAGTTTCTACAAAGTTTGTATTTGACACTCTGTTGCAACTCTGTTGGAATTCGGGTAGTTGTAGGAAGTTTGTACCAAGTTTGTTACTGTTTTGGCGTGGACTTAGGAAGTCTGTACCAAGTTTGTTACTGTTTTGGCGTGGACTTAGGAAGTTTGTACCAAGTTTGCAAGTGTTTTTGGGTAGTTTTAAGAAGTTTCTACAAAGTTTGTATTTGACACTCTGTTGCAACTCTGTTGGAATTCGGGTAGTTGTAGGAAGTTTGTACCAAGTTTGTTACTGTTTTGGCGTGGACTTAGGAAGTTTGTACCAAGTTTGTTACTGTTTTGGCGTGGACTTAGGAAGTTTGTACCAAGTTTGCAAGTGTTTTTGGGTAGTTTTAAGAAGTTTCTACAAAGTTTGTATTTGACACTCTGTTGCAACTCTGTTGGAATTCGGGTAGTTGTAGGAAGTTTGTACCAAGTTTGTTACTGTTTTGGCGTGGACTTAGGAAGTTTGTACCAAGTTTGTTACTGTTTTGGCGTGGACTTAGGAAGTTTGTATCAAGTTTGTTACTGTTTTGGCGTGGACTTAGGAAGTTTGTTCCAAGTTTGTTACTGTTTTGGCGTGGACTTAGGAAGTTTGTACCAAGTTTGTTACTGTTTTGGCGTGGACTTAGGAAGTTTGTACCAAGTTTGGTGCTGTTTTGGCGTGGACTTAGGAAGTTTGTACCAAGTTTGCAAGTGTTTTTGGGTAGTTTTAAGAAGTTTCTACAAAGTTTGTATTTGACACTCTGTTGCAACTCTGTTGGAATTCGGGTAGTTGTAGGAAGTTTGTACCAAGTTTGTTACTGTTTTGGCTTGGACTTAGGAAGTTTGTACCAAGTTTGTTACTGTTTTGGCGTGGACTTAGGAAGTTTGTACCAAGTTTGGTGCTGTTTTGGCGTGGACTTAGGAAGTTTGTTCCAAGTTGGTTACTGTTTTGGCGTGGACTTAGGAAGTTTGTTCCAAGTTTGTTACTGTTTTGGCGTCGTCTTAGGAAGTTTGTACCAAGTTTGCAAGTGTTTTTGGGTAGTTTTAAGAAGTTTCTACAAAGTTTGTATTTGACACTCTGTTGCAACTCTGTTGGAATTCGGGTAGTTGTAGGAAGTTTGTTCCAAGTTTGTTACTGTTTTGGCGTCGTCTTAGGAAGTTTGTACCAAGTTTGCAAGTGTTTTTGGGTAGTTTTAAGAAGTTCCTACAAAGTTTGTATTTGACACTCTGTTGCAACTCTGTTGGAATTCGGGTAGTTGTAGGAAGTTTGTACCAAGTTTGTTACTGTTTTGGCGTGGACTTAGGAAGTTTGTACCAAGTTTGGTGCTGTTTTGGCGTGGACTTAGGAAGTTTGTACCAAGTTTGGTGCTGTTTTGGCGTGGACTTAGGAAGTTTGTACCAAGTTTGGTGCTGTTTTGGCGTGGACTTAGGAAGTTTGTACCAAGTTTGCAAGTGTTTTTGGGTAGTTTTAAGAAGTTTCTACAAAGTTTGTATTTGACACTCTGTTGCAACTCTGTTGGAATTCGGGTAGTTGTAGGAAGTTTGTACCAAGTTTGTTACTGTTTTGGCGTGGACTTAGGAAGTTTGTACCAAGTTTGTTACTGTTTTGGCGTGGACATAGGAAGTTTGTACCAAGTTTGTTACTGTTTTGGCGTGGACTTAGGAAGTTTGTACCGAGTTTGTTACTGTTTTGGCGTGGACTTAGGAAGTTTGTACCAAGTTTGTTACTGTTTTGGCGTGGACTTAGGAAGTTTGTACCAAGTTTGTTACTGTTTTGGCGTGGACTTAGGAAGTTTGTATCAAGTTTGGTGCTGTTTTGGCGTGGACTTAGGAAGTTTGTACCTAGTTTGTTACTGTTTTGGCGTGGACTTAGGAAGTTTGTACCAAGTTTGGTGCTGATTTTGCGTGGACTTAGGAAGTTTGTTCCATGTTTGTTACTGTTTTGGCGTCGTCTTAGGAAGTTTGTACCAAGTTTGCAAGTGTTTTTGGGTAGTTTTAAGAAGTTTCTACAAAGTTTGTATTTGACACTCTGTTGCAACTCTGTTGGAATTCGGGTAGTTGTAGGAAGTTTGTACCAAGTTTGTTACTGTTTTGGCGTGGACTTAGGAAGTTTGTACCAACTTTGGTGCTGTTTTGGCGTGGACTTAGGAAGTTTGTACCAAGTTTGGTGCAGTTTTGGCGTGGACTTAGGAAGTTTGTACCAAGTTTGCAAGTGTTTTTGGGTAGTTTTAAGAAGTTTCTACAAAGTTTGTATTTGACACTCTGTTGCAACTCTGTTGGAATTCGGGTAGTTGTAGGAAGTTTGTACCAAGTTTGTTACTGTTTTGGCGTGGACTTAGGAAGTTTGTACCAAGTTTGGTGCTGTTTTGGCTTGGACTTAGGAAGTTTGTACCAAGTTTGGTGCTGTTTTGGCGTGGACTTAGGAAGTTTGTACCAAGTTTGCAAGTGTTTTTGGGTAGTTTTAAGAAGTTTCTACAAAGTTTGTATTTGACACTCTGTTGCAACTCTGTTGGAATTCGGGTAGTTGTAGGAAGTTTGTACCAAGTTTGTTACTGTTTTGGCGTGGACTTAGGAAGTTTGTACCGAGTTTGTTACTGTTTTGGCGTGGACTTAGGAAGTTTGTACCAAGTTTGTTACTGTTTTGGCGTGGACTTAGGAAGTTTGTACCAAGTTTGTTACTGTTTTGGCGTGGACTTAGGAAGTTTGTATCAAGTTTGGTGCTGTTTTGGCGTGGACTTAGGAAGTTTGTACCTAGTTTGTTACTGTTTTGGCGTGGACTTAGGAAGTTTGTACCAAGTTTGGTGCTGATTTTGCGTGGACTTAGGAAGTTTGTTCCATGTTTGTTACTGTTTTGGCGTCGTCTTAGGAAGTTTGTACCAAGTTTGCAAGTGTTTTTGGGTAGTTTTAAGAAGTTTCTACAAAGTTTGTATTTGACACTCTGTTGCAACTCTGTTGGAATTCGGGTAGTTGTAGGAAGTTTGTACCAAGTTTGTTACTGTTTTGGCGTGGACTTAGGAAGTTTGTACCAAGTTTGTTACTGTTTTGGCGTGGACTTAGGAAGTTTGTACCAAGTTTGGTGCAGTTTTGGCGTGGACTTAGGAAGTTTGTACCAAGTTTGCAAGTGTTTTTGGGTAGTTTTAAGAAGTTTCTACAAAGTTTGTATTTGACACTCTGTTGCAACTCTGTTGGAATTCGGGTAGTTGTAGGAAGTTTGTACCAAGTTTGTTACTGTTTTGGCGTGGACTTAGGAAGTTTGTACCAAGTTTGGTGCTGTTTTGGCTTGGACTTAGGAAGTTTGTACCAAGTTTGGTGCTGTTTTGGCGTGGACTTAGGAAGTTTGTACCAAGTTTGCAAGTGTTTTTGGGTAGTTTTAAGAAGTTTCTACAAAGTTTGTATTTGACACTCTGTTGCAACTCTGTTGGAATTCGGGTAGTTGTAGGAAGTTTGTACCAAGTTTGTTACTGTTTTGGCGTGGACTTAGGAAGTTTGTACCAAGTTTGTTACTGTTTTGGCGTGGACATAGGAAGTTTGTACCAAGTTTGTTACTGTTTTGGCGTGGACTTAGGAAGTTTGTACCGAGTTTGCAAGTGTTTTTGGGTAGTTTTAAGAAGTTTCTACAAAGTTTGTATTTGACACTCTGTTGCAACTCTGTTGGAATTCGGGTAGTTGTAGGAAGTTTGTACCAAGTTTGTTACTGTTTTGGCGTGGACTTAGGAAGTTTGTACCAAGTTTGGTGCTGTTTTGGCGTGGACTTAGGAAGTTTGTACCAAGTTTGCAAGTGTTTTTGGGTAGTTTTAAGAAGTTTCTACAAAGTTTGTATTTGACACTCTGTTGCAACTCTGTTGGAATTCGGGTAGTTGTAGGAAGTTTGTACCAAGTTTGTTACTGTTTTGGCGTGGACTTAGGAAGTTTGTACCAAGTTTGTTACTGTTTTGGCGTGGACTTAGGAAGTTTGTACCAAGTTTGTTACTGTTTTGGCGTGGACTTAGGAAGTTTGTACCAAGTTTGTTACTGTTTTGGCGTGGACTTAGGAAGTTTGTATCAAGTTTGGTGCTGTTTTGGCGTGGACTTAGGAAGTTTGTACCAAGTTTGTTACTGTTTTGGCGTGGACTTAGGAAGTTTGTACCAAGTTTGTTACTGTTTTGGCGTGGACTTAGGAAGTTTGTACCAAGTTTGGTGCTGTTTTGGCGTGGACTTAGGAAGTTTGTACCAAGTTTGCAAGTGTTTTTGGGTAGTTTTAAGAAGTTTCTACAAAGTTTGTATTTGACACTCTGTTGCAACTCTGTTGGAATTCGGGTAGTTGTAGGAAGTTTGTACCAAGTTTGTTACTGTTTTGGCGTGGACTTAGGAAGTTTGTACCAAGTTTGGTGCTGTTTTGGCGTGGACTTAGGAAGTTTGTACCAAGTTTGCAAGTGTTTTTGGGTAGTTTTAAGAAGTTTCTACAAAGTTTGTATTTGACACTCTGTTGCAACTCTGTTGGAATTCGGGTAGTTGTAGGAAGTTTGTACCAAGTTTGTTACTGTTTTGGCGTGGACTTAGGAAGTTTGTACCAAGTTTGGTGCTGTTTTGGCTTGGACTTAGGAAGTTTGTACCAAGTTTGGTGCTGTTTTGGCGTGGACTTAGGAAGTTTGTACCAAGTTTGCAAGTGTTTTTGGGTAGTTTTAAGAAGTTTCTACAAAGTTTGTATTTGACACTCTGTTGCAACTCTGTTGGAATTCGGGTAGTTGTAGGAAGTTTGTACCAAGTTTGTTACTGTTTTGGCGTGGACTTAGAAAGTTTGTACCAAGTTTGCAAGTGTTTTTGGGTAGTTTTAAGAAGTTTCTACAAAGTTTGTATTTGACACTCTGTTGCAACTCTGTTGGAATTCGGGTAGTTGTAGGAAGTTTGTACCAAGTTTGTTACTGTTTTGGCGTGGACTTAGGAAGTTTGTACCAAGTTTGGTGCTGTTTTGGCGTAGACTTAGGAAGTTTGTACCAAGTTTGCAAGTGTTTTTGGGTAGTTTTAAGAAGTTTCTACAAAGTTTGTATTTGACACTCTGTTGCAACTCTGTTGGAATTCGGGTAGTTGTAGGAAGTTTGTACCAAGTTTGTTACTGTTTTGGCGTGGACTTAGGAAGTTTGTACCAAGTTTGCAAGTGTTTTTGGGTAGTTTTAAGAAGTTTCTACAAAGTTTGTATTTGACACTCTGTTGCAACTCTGTTGGAATTCGGGTAGTTGTAGGAAGTTTGTACCAAGTTTGTTACTGTTTTGGCGTGGACTTAGGAAGTTTGTACCAAGTTTGGTGCAGTTTTGGCGTGGACTTAGGAAGTTTGTACCAAGTTTGCAAGTGTTTTTGGGTAGTTTTAAGAAGTTTCTACAAAGTTTGTATTTGACACTCTGTTGCAACTCTGTTGGAATTCGGGTAGTTGTAGGAAGTTTGTACCAAGTTTGTTACTGTTTTGGCGTGGACTTAGGAAGTTTGTACCAAGTTTGCAAGTGTTTTTGGGTAGTTTTAAGAAGTTTCTACAAAGTTTGTATTTGACACTCTGTTGCAACTCTGTTGGAATTCGGGTAGTTGTAGGAAGTTTGTACCAAGTTTGTTACTGTTTTGGCGTGGACTTAGGAAGTTTGTACCAAGTTTGGTGCTGTTTTGGCGTGGACTTAGGAAGTTTGTACCAAGTTTGGTGCTGTTTTGGCGTGGACTTAGGAAGTTTGTACCAAGTTTGCAAGTGTTTTTGGGTAGTTTTAAGAAGTTTCTACAAAGTTTGTATTTGACACTCTGTTGCAACTCTGTTGGAATTCGGGTAGTTGTAGGAAGTTTGTACCAAGTTTGTTACTGTTTTGGCGTGGACTTAGGAAGTTTGTACCAAGTTTGGTGCTGTTTTGGCGTGGACTTAGGAAGTTTGTACCAAGTTTGCAAGTGTTTTTGGGTAGTTTTAAGAAGTTTCTACAAAGTTTGTATTTGACACTCTGTTGCAACTCTGTTGGAATTCGGGTAGTTGTAGGAAGTTTGTACCAAGTTTGTTACTGTTTTGGCGTGGACTTAGGAAGTTTGTACCAAGTTTGTTACTGTTTTGGCGTGGACTTAGGAAGTTTGTACCAAGTTTGGTGCTGTTTTGGCGTGGACTTAGGAAGTTTGTACCAAGTTTGTTACTGTTTTGGCGTGGACTTAGGAAGTTTGTACCAAGTTTGGTGCTGTTTTGGCGTGGACTTAGGAAGTTTGTACCAAGTTTGTTACTGTTTTGGCGTGGACTTAGGAAGTTTGTACCAAGTTTGTTACTGTTTTGGCGTGGACTTAGGAAGTTTGTACCAAGTTTGGTGCTGTTTTGGCGTGGACTTAGGAAGTTTGTACCAAGTTTGTTACTGTTTTGGCGTGGACTTAGGAAGTTTGTACCAAGTTTGTTACTGTTTTGGCGTGGACTTAGGAAGTTTGTACCAAGTTTGTTACTGTTTTGGCGTGGACTTAGGAAGTTTGTACCAAGTTTGTTTCTGTTTTGGCGCGGACTTAGGAAGTTTGTACCAAGTTTGGTGCTGTTTTGGCGTGGACTTAGGAAGTTTGTACCAAGTTTGTTACTGTTTTGGCGTGGACTTAGGAAGTTTGTACCAAGTTTGTTACTGTTTTGGCGTGGACTTAGGAAGTTTGTACCAAGTTTGGTGCTGTTTTGGCGTGGACTTAGGAAGTTTGTACCAAGTTTGTTACTGTTTTGGCGTGGACTTAGGAACTTTGCACCAAGTTTGTTACTGTTTTGGCGTGGACTTAGGAAGTTTGTACCAAGTTTGGTGCTGTTTTGGCGCGGACTTAGGAAGTTTGTACCAAGTTTGGTGCTGTTTTGGCGTGGACTTAGGAAGTTTGTATCAAGTTCGGTGCTGTTTTGGCGTGGACTTAGGAAGTTTGTACCAAGTTTGTTTCTGTTTTGGCGTGGACTTAGGAAGTTTGTACCAAGTTTGTTACTGTTTTGGCGTGGACTTAGGAAGTTTGTACCAAGTTTGGTGCTGTTTTGGCGTGGACTTAGGAAGTTTGTACCAAGTTTGTTACTGTTTTGGCGTGGTCTTATGAAGTTTGTACCAAGTTTGGTGCTGTTTTGGCGTGGACTTAGGAAGTTTGTACCAAGTTTGTTACTGTTTTGGCGTGGACTTAGGAACTTTGCACCAAGTATGTTACTGTTTTGGCGTGGACTTAGGAAGTTTGTACCAAGTTTGTTACTGTTTTGGCGTGGACTTAGGAAGATTGTACCAAGTTTGGTGATGTTTTGGCGTGGACTTACGAAGTTTGTACCAAGTTTGGTGATGTTTTGGCGTGGACTTAGGAAGTTTGTATCAAGTTTGGTGCTGTTTTGGCGTGGACTTAGGAAGTTTGTACCAAGTTTGGTGATGTTTTGGCGTGGACTTACGAAGTTTGTACCAAGTTTGGTGCTGTTTTGGCGTGGACTTAGGAAGTTTGTACCAAGTTTGTTACTGTTTTGGCGTGGACTTAGGAAGTTTGTACCAAGTTTGTTACTGTTTTGGCGTGGACTTAGGAAGTTTGTACCAAGTTTGGTGCTGTTTTGGCGTGGACTTAGGAAGTTTGTACCAAGTTTGCAAGTGTTTTTGGGTAGTTTTACGAAGTTTCTACAAAGTTTGTATTTGACACTCTGTTGCAACTCTGTTGGAATTCGGGTAGTTGTAGGAAGTTTGTACCAAGTTTGTTACTGTTTTGGCGTGGACTTAGGAAGTTTGTACCAAGTTTGGTGCTGTTTTGGCGTGGACTTAGGAAGTTTGTACCAAGTTTGCAAGTGTTTTTGGGTAGTTTTAAGAAGTTTCTACAAAGTTTGTATTTGACACTCTGTTGCAACTCTGTTGGAATTCGGGTAGTTGTAGGAAGTTTGTACCAAGTTTGTTACTGTTTTGGCGTGGACTTAGGAAGTTTGTACCAAGTTTGGTGCTGTTTTGGCGTGGACTTAGGAAGTTTGTACCAAGTTTGCAAGTGTTTTTGGGTAGTTTTAAGAAGTTTCTACAAAGTTTGTATTTGACACTCTGTTGCAACTCTGTTGGAATTCGGGTAGTTGTAGGAAGTTTGTACCAAGTTTGTTACTGTTTTGGCGTGGACTTAGGAAGTTTGTACCAAGTTTGTTACTGTTTTGGCGTGGACTTAGGAAGTTTGTACCAAGTTTGTTACTGTTTTGGCGTGGACTTAGGAAGTTTGTACCAAGTTTGTTACTGTTTTGGCATGGACTTAGGAAGTTTGTATCAAGTTTGGTGCTGTTTTGGCGTGGACTTAGGAAGTTTGTACCAAGTTTGTTACTGTTTTGGCGTGGACTTAGGAAGTTTGTACCAAGTTTGTTACTGTTTTGGCGTGGACTTAGGAAGTTTGTACCAAGTTTGGTGCTGTTTTGGCGTGGACTTAGGAAGTTTGTACCAAGTTTGCAAGTGTTTTTGGGTAGTTTTAAGAAGTTTCTACAAAGTTTGTATTTGACACTCTGTTGCAACTCTGTTGGAATTCGGGTAGTTGTAGGAAGTTTGTACCAAGTTTGTTACTGTTTTGGCGTGGACTTAGGAAGTTTGTACCAAGTTTGGTGCTGTTTTGGCGTGGACTTAGGAAGTTTGTACCAAGTTTGCAAGTGTTTTTGGGTAGTTTTAAGAAGTTTCTACAAAGTTTGTATTTGACACTCTGTTGCAACTCTGTTGGAATTCGGGTAGTTGTAGGAAGTTTGTACCAAGTTTGTTACTGTTTTGGCGTGGACTTAGGAAGTTTGTACCAAGTTTGGTGCTGTTTTGGCTTGGACTTAGGAAGTTTGTACCAAGTTTGGTGCTGTTTTGGCGTGGACTTAGGAAGTTTGTACCAAGTTTGCAAGTGTTTTTGGGTAGTTTTAAGAAGTTTCTACAAAGTTTGTATTTGACACTCTGTTGCAACTCTGTTGGAATTCGGGTAGTTGTAGGAAGTTTGTACCAAGTTTGTTACTGTTTTGGCGTGGACTTAGGAAGTTTGTACCAAGTTTGCAAGTGTTTTTGGGTAGTTTTAAGAAGTTTCTACAAAGTTTGTATTTGACACTCTGTTGCAACTCTGTTGGAATTCGGGTAGTTGTAGGAAGTTTGTACCAAGTTTGTTACTGTTTTGGCGTGGACTTAGGAAGTTTGTACCAAGTTTGCAAGTGTTTTTGGGTAGTTTTAAGAAGTTTCTACAAAGTTTGTATTTGACACTCTGTTGCAACTCTGTTGGAATTCGGGTAGTTGTAGGAAGTTTGTACCAAGTTTGTTACTGTTTTGGCGTGGACTTAGGAAGTTTGTACCAAGTTTGGTGCAGTTTTGGCGTGGACTTAGGAAGTTTGTACCAAGTTTGCAAGTGTTTTTGGGTAGTTTTAAGAAGTTTCTACAAAGTTTGTATTTGACACTCTGTTGCAACTCTGTTGGAATTCGGGTAGTTGTAGGAAGTTTGTACCAAGTTTGTTACTGTTTTGGCGTGGACTTAGGAAGTTTGTACCAAGTTTGTTACTGTTTTGGCGTGGACTTAGGAAGTTTGTACCAAGTTTGCAAGTGTTTTTGGGTAGTTTTAAGAAGTTTCTACAAAGTTTGTATTTGACACTCTGTTGCAACTCTGTTGGAATTCGGGTAGTTGTAGGAAGTTTGTACCAAGTTTGTTACTGTTTTGGCGTGGACATAGGAAGTTTGTACCAAGTTTGTTACTGTTTTGGCGTGGACTTAGGAAGTTTGTACCAAGTTTGTTACTGTTTTGGCGTGGACTTAGGAAGTTTGTACCAAGTTTGTTACTGTTTTGGCGTGGACTTAGGAAGTTTGTACCAAGTTTGGTGCTGTTTTGGCGTGGACTTAGGAAGTTTGTACCAAGTTTGCAAGTGTTTTTGGGTAGTTTTAAGAAGTTTCTACAAAGTTTGTATTTGACACTCTGTTGCAACTCTGTTGGAATTCGGGTAGTTGTAGGAAGTTTGTACCAAGTTTGTTACTGTTTTGGCGTGGACTTAGGAAGTTTGTACCAAGTTTGGTGCTGTTTTGGCGTGGACTTAGGAAGTTTGTACCAAGTTTGGTGCTGTTTTGGCGTGGACTTAGGAAGTTTGTACCAAGTTTGCAAGTGTTTTTGGGTAGTTTTAAGAAGTTTCTACAAAGTTTGTATTTGACACTCTGTTGCAACTCTGTTGGAATTCGGGTAGTTGTAGGAAGTTTGTACCAAGTTTGTTACTGTTTTGGCGTGGACTTAGGAAGTTTGTACCAAGTTTGGTGCTGTTTTGGCGTGGACTTAGGAAGTTTGTACCAAGTTTGCAAGTGTTTTTGGGTAGTTTTAAGAAGTTTCTACAAAGTTTGTATTTGACACTCTGTTGCAACTCTGTTGGAATTCGGGTAGTTGTAGGAAGTTTGTACCAAGTTTGTTACTGTTTTGGCGTGGACTTAGGAAGTTTGTACCAAGTTTGTTACTGTTTTGGCGTGGACTTAGGAAGTTTGTACCAAGTTTGGTGCTGTTTTGGCGTGGACTTAGGAAGTTTGTACCAAGTTTGTTACTGTTTTGGCGTGGACTTAGGAAGTTTGTACCAAGTTTGGTGCTGTTTTGGCGTGGACTTAGGAAGTTTGTACCAAGTTTGTTACTGTTTTGGCGTGGACTTAGGAAGTTTGTACCAAGTTTGTTACTGTTTTGGCGTGGACTTAGGAAGTTTGTACCAAGTTTGGTGCTGTTTTGGCGTGGACTTAGGAAGTTTGTACCAAGTTTGTTACTGTTTTGGCGTGGACTTAGGAAGTTTGTACCAAGTTTGTTACTGTTTTGGCGTGGACTTAGGAAGTTTGTACCAAGTTTGTTACTGTTTTGGCGTGGACTTAGGAAGTTTGTACCAAGTTTGTTTCTGTTTTGGCGCGGACTTACGAAGTTTGTACCAAGTTTGGTGCTGTTTTGGCGTGGACTTAGGAAGTTTGTACCAAGTTTGTTACTGTTTTGGCGTGGACTTAGGAAGTTTGTACCAAGTTTGTTACTGTTTTGGCGTGGACTTAGGAAGTTTGTACCAAGTTTGGTGCTGTTTTGGCGTGGACTTAGGAAGTTTGTACCAAGTTTGTTACTGTTTTGGCGTGGACTTAGGAACTTTGCACCAAGTTTGTTACTGTTTTGGCGTGGACTTAGGAAGTTTGTACCAAGTTTGGTGCTGTTTTGGCGCGGACTTAGGAAGTTTGTACCAAGTTTGGTGCTGTTTTGGCGTGGACTTAGGAAGTTTGTATCAAGTTCGGTGCTGTTTTGGCGTGGACTTAGGAAGTTTGTACCAAGTTTGTTTCTGTTTTGGCGTGGACTTAGGAAGTTTGTACCAAGTTTGGTGCTGTTTTGGCGTGGACTTACGAAGTTTGTACCAAGTTTGGTGATGTTTTGGCGTGGACTTAGGAAGTTTGTATCAAGTTTGGTGCTGTTTTGGCGTGGACTTAGGAAGTTTGTACCAAGTTTGGTGATGTTTTGGCGTGGACTTACGAAGTTTGTACCAAGTTTGGTGCTGTTTTGGCGTGGACTTAGGAAGTTTGTACCAAGTGTGTAACTGTTTTGGCGTGGACTTAGGAAGTTTGTACCAAGTTTGTTACTGTTTTGGCGTGGACTTAGGAAGTTTGTACCAAGTTTGGTGCTGTTTTGGCGTGGACTTAGGAAGTTTGTACCAAGTTTGTTACTGTTTTGGCGTGGACTTAGGAAGTTTGTACCAAGTTTGTTACTGTTTTGGCGTGGACTTAGGAAGTTTGTACCAAGTTTGGTGCTGTTTTGGCGTGGACTTAGGAAGTTTGTACCAAGTTTGTTACTGTTTTGGCGTGGACTTAGGAAGTTTGTACCAAGTTTGTTACTGTTTTGGCGTGGACTTAGGAAGTTTGTACCAAGTTTGTTACTGTTTTGGCGTGGACTTAGGAAGTTTGTACCAAGTTTGTTTCTGTTTTGGCGCGGACTTACGAAGTTTGTACCAAGTTTGGTGCTGTTTTGGCGTGGACTTAGGAAGTTTGTACCAAGTTTGTTACTGTTTTGGCGTGGACTTAGGAAGTTTGTACCAAGTTTGTTACTGTTTTGGCGTGGACTTAGGAAGTTTGTACCAAGTTTGGTGCTGTTTTGGCGTGGACTTAGGAAGTTTGTACCAAGTTTGTTACTGTTTTGGCGTGGACTTAGGAACTTTGCACCAAGTTTGTTACTGTTTTGGCGTGGACTTAGGAAGTTTGTACCAAGTTTGGTGCTGTTTTGGCGTGGACTTAGGAAGTTTGTAGCAAGTTTGTTACTGTTTTGGCGTGGTCTTATGAAGTTTGTACCAAGTTTGGTGCTGTTTTGGCGTGGACTTAGGAAGTTTGTACCAAGTTTGTTACTGTTTTGGCGTGGACTTAGGAACTTTGCACCAAGTATGTTACTGTTTTGGCGTGGACTTAGGAAGTTTGTACCAAGTTTGTTACTGTTTTGGCGTGGACTTAGGAAGATTGTACCAAGTTTGGTGCTGTTTTGGCGCGGACTTACGAAGTTTGTACTAAGTTTGGTGATGTTTTGGCGTGGACTTACGAAGTTTGTACCAAGTTTGGTGATGTTTTGGCGTGGACTTAGGAAGTTTGTATCAAGTTTGGTGCTGTTTTGGCGTGGACTTAGGAAGTTTGTACCAAGTTTGGTGATGTTTTGGCGTGGACTTACGAAGTTTGTACCAAGTTTGGTGCTGTTTTGGCGTGGACTTAGGAAGTTTGTACCAAGTGTGTAACTGTTTTGGCGTGGACTTAGGAAGTTTGTACCAAGTTTGTTACTGTTTTGGCGTGGACTTAGGAAGTTTGTACCAAGTTTGGTGCTGTTTTGGCGTGGACTTAGGAAGTTTGTACCAAGTTTGTTACTGTTTTGGCGTGGACTTAGGAAGTTTGTACCAAGTTTGTTACTGTTTTGGCGTGGACTTAGGAAGTTTGTACCAAGTTTGGTGCTGTTTTGGCGTGGACTTAGGAAGTTTGTACCAAGTTTGTTACTGTTTTGGCGTGGACTTAGGAAGTTTGTACCAAGTTTGTTACTGTTTTGGCGTGGACTTAGGAAGTTTGTACCAAGTTTGTTACTGTTTTGGCGTGGACTTAGGAAGTTTGTACCAAGTTTGTTACTGTTTTGGCGTGGATTTAGGAAGTTTGTTCCAAGTTTGTTACTGTTTTGGCGTGGAGTTAGGAAGCTTGTACCAAGTTTGTTACTGTTTTGGCGTGGACTTAGGAAGTTTGTACCAAGTTTGGTGCTGTTTTGGCGTGGATTTAGTAAGTTTGTACCAAGTTTATTACTGTTTTGGCGTGGACTTAGGAAGTTTGTACCAAGTTTGCAAGTGTTTTTGGGTAGTTTAAGAAGTTTCTACAAAGTTTGTATTTGACACTCTGTTGCAACTCTGTTGGAATTCGGGTAGTTGTAGGAAGTTTGTACCAAGTTTGTTACTGTTTTGGCGTGGACTTAGGAAGTTTGTACCAAGTTTGTTACTGTTTTGGCGTGGATTTAGGAAGTTTGTTCCAAGTTTGTTACTGTTTTGGCGTCGTCTTAGGAAGTTTGTACCAAGTTTGGTGCTGTTTTGGCGTGGATTTAGTAAGTTTGTACCAAGTTTATTACTGTTTTGGCGTGGACTTAGGAAGTTTGTACCAAGTTTGCAAGTGTTTTTGGGTAGTTTAAGAAGTTTCTACAAAGTTTGTATTTGACACTCTGTTGCAACTCTGTTGGAATTCGGGTAGTTGTAGGAAGTTTGTACCAAGTTTGTTACTGTTTTGGCGTAGACTAAGGAAGTTTGTACCAAGTTTGTTACTGTTTTGGCGTGGAGTTAGGAAGCTTGTACCAAGTTTGTTACTGTTTTGGCGTGGACTTAGGAAGTTTGTACCAAGTTTGGTGCTGTTTTGGCGTGGATTTAGTAAGTTTGTACCAAGTTTATTACTGTTTTGGCGTGGACTTAGGAAGTTTGTACCAAGTTTGCAAGTGTTTTTGGGTAGTTTAAGAAGTTTCTACAAAGTTTGTATTTGACACTCTGTTGCAACTCTGTTGGAATTCGGGTAGTTGTAGGAAGTTTGTACCAAGTTTGTTACTGTTTTGGCGTGGACTTAGGAAGTTTGTACCAAGTTTGCTACTGTTTTCACGTGGACTTAATAAGTTTGTTACAAGTTTGCTACTGTTTTGGCGTGGACTTAGAAAGTTTGTAACAAGTTTGCTACTGTTTTGGCGTGGTCTTAGGAAGTTTGTAACAAGTTTGCTACTGTTTTGGCGTGGACTTAGGAAGTTTGTACCAAGTTTGCAAGTGTTTTTGGGTAGTTTTAAGAAGTTTCTACAAAGTTTGTATTTGACACTCTGTTGCAACTCTGTTGGAATTCGGGTAGTTGTAGGAAGTTTGTACCAAGTTTGTTACTGTTTTGTCGTGGATTTAGGAAGTTTGTTCCAAGTTTGGTGCTGTTTTGGCGTGGACTTAGGAAGTTTGTACCAAGTTTGCAAGTGTTTTTGGGTAGTTTTAAGAAGTTTCTACAAAGTTTGTATTTGACACTCTGTTGCAACTCTGTTGGAATTCGGGTAGTTGTAGGAAGTTTGTACCAAGTTTGTTACTGTTTTGGCGTGGACTTAGGAAGTTTGTACCAAGTTTGGTGCTGTTTTGGCGTGGACTTAGGAAGTTTGTACCAAGTTGCAAGTGTTTTTGGGTAGTTTTAAGAAGTTTCTACAAAGTTTGTATTTGACACTCTGTTGCAACTCTGTTGGAATTCGGGTAGTTGTAGGAAGTTTGTAACAAGTTTGCTACTGTTTTGGCGTGGTCTTAGGAAGTTTGTAACAAGTTTGCTACTGTTTTGGCGTGGACTTAGGAAGTTTGTACCAAGTTTGCAAGTGTTTTTGGGTAGTTTTAAGAAGTTTCTACAAAGTTTGTATTTGACACTCTGTTGCAACTCTGTTGGAATTCGGGTAGTTGTAGGAAGTTTGTACCAAGTTTGTTACTGTTTTGGCGTGGACTTAGGAAGTTTGTACCAAGTTTGTTACTGTTTTGGCGTGGAGTTAGGAAGCTTGTACCAAGTTTGTTACTGTTTTGGCGTGGACTTAGGAAGTTTGTACCAAGTTTGCTACTGTTTTCACGCGGACTTAATAAGTTTGTTACAAGTTTGCTACTGTTTTGGCGTGGACTTAGAAAGTTTGTAACAAGTTTGCTACTGTTTTGGCGTGGTCTTAGGAAGTTTGTAACAAGTTTGCTACTGTTTTGGCGTGGACTTAGGAAGTTTGTACCAAGTTTGCAAGTGTTTTTGGGTAGTTTTAAGAAGTTTCTACAAAGTTTGTATTTGACACTCTGTTGCAACTCTGTTGGAATTCGGGTAGTTGTAGGAAGTTTGTACCAAGTTTGGTGCTGTTTTGGCGTGGATTTAGTAAGTTTGTACCAAGTTTATTACTGTTTTGGCGTGGACTTAGGAAGTTTGTACCAAGTTTGCAAGTGTTTTTGGGTAGTTTTAAGAAGTTTCTACAAAGTTTGTATTTGACACTCTGTTGCAACTCTGTTGGAATTCGGGTAGTTGTAGGAAGTTTGTACCAAGTTTGTTACTGTTTTGGCGTGGACTTAGGAAGTTTGTACCAAGTTTGTTACTGTTTTGGCGTGGATTTAGGAAGTTTGTTCCAAGTTTGTTACTGTTTTGGCGTGGAGTTAGGAAGCTTGTACCAAGTTTGTTACTGTTTTGGCGTGGACTTAGGAAGTTTGTACCAAGTTTGGTGCTGTTTTGGCGTGGATTTAGTAAGTTTGTACCAAGTTTGTTACTGTTTTGGCGTCGTCTTAGGAAGTTTGTACCAAGTTTGCAAGTGTTTTTGGGTAGTTTTAAGAAGTTTCTACAAAGTTTGTATTTGACACTCTGTTGCAACTCTGTTGGAATTCGGGTAGTTGTAGGAAGTTTGTACCAAGTTTGGTGCTGTTTTGGCGTGGACTTAGGAAGTTTGTACCAAGTTTGTTACTGTTTTGGCGTGGACTTAGGAAGTTTGTACCAAGTTTGGTGCTGTTTTGGCGTGGACTTAGGAAGTTTGTTCTATGTCTGTTACTGTTTTGGCGTGGACTTAGGACGGTTGTACCAAGTTTGGTGCTGTTTTGGCGTGGACTTAGGAAGTTTGTACCAAGTTTGTTACTGTTTTGGCGTGGACTTAGGAAGTTTGTACCAAGTTTGTTACTGTTTTGGCGTGGACTTAGGAAGTTTGTATCAAGTTTGGTGCTGTTTTGGCGTGGACTTAGGAAGTTTGTACCAAGTTTGGTGCTGTTTTGGCGTGGACTTAGGAAGTTTGTACCAAGTTTGTTACTGTTTTGGCGTGGACTTAGGAAGTTTGAATCAAGTTTGGTGCTGTTTTGGCGTGGACTTAGAAAGTTTGTATCAAGTTTGGTGCTGTTATGGCGTGGACTTAGAAAGTTTGTATCAAGTTTGGTGCTGTTTTGGCGTGGACTTAGGAAGTTTGTACCTAGTTTGTTTCTGTTTTGGCGTGGACTTAGGAAGTTTGTACCTAGTTTGTTTCTGTTTTGGCGTGGACTTAGGAAGTTTGTATCAAGTTTGGTGCTGTTTTGGCGTGGACTTAGGAAGTTTGTACCAAGTTTGTTACTGTTTTGGCGTGGACTTAGGAAGTTTGTACCAAGTTTGGTGCTGTTTTGGCGTGGACTTAGGAAGTTTGTATCAAGTTTGGTGCTGTTTTGGCGTGGACTTAGGAAGTTTGTATCAAGTTTGGTGCTGTTTTGGCGTGGACTTAGGAAGTTTGTACCAAGTTTGTTACTGTTTTGGCGTGGACTTAGGAAGTTTGTACCAAGTTTGTTACTGTTTTGGCGTGGACTTAGGAAGTTTGTATCAAGTTTGGTGCTGTTTTGGCGTGGACTTAGGAAGTTTGTACTTAGTTTGTTTCTGTTTTGGCGTGGACTTAGGAAGTTTGTACCAAGTTTGTTACTGTTTTGGCGTGGACTTAGGAAGTTTGTACCAAGTTTGGTGCTGTTTTGGCGTGGACTTAGGAAGTTTGTACCAAGTTTGTTACTGTTTTGGCGTGGACTTAGGAACTTTGCACCAAGTTTGTTACTGTTTTGGCGTGGACTTAGGAAGTTTGTACCAAGTTTGTTACTGTTTTGGCGTGGACTTAGGAAGTTTGTATCAAGTTTGGTGCTGTTTTGGCGTGGACTTAGGAAGTTTGTACTTAGTTTGTTTCTGTTTTGGCGTGGACTTAGGAAGTTTGTATCAAGTTTGGTGCTGTTTTGGCGTGGACTTAGGAAGTTTGTACCAAGTTTGTTACTGTTTTGGCGTGGACTTAGGAAGTTTGTACCAAGTTTGTTACTGTTTTGGCGTGGACTTAGGAAGTTTGTACCAAGTTTGTTACTGTTTTGGCGTGGACTTAGGAACTTTGCACCAAGTTTGTTACTGTTTTGGCGTGGACTTAGGAAGTTTGTACCAAGTTTGGTGCTGTTTTGGCGTGGACTTAGGAAGTTTGTACCAAGTTTGTTACTGTTTTGGCGTGGACTTAGGAAGTTATTACCAAGTTTGGTGCTGTTTTGGCGTGGACTTAGGAAGTTTGTATCAAGTTTGGTGCTGTTTTGGCGTGGACTTAGGAAGTTTGTATCAAGTTTGGTGCTGTTTTGGCGTGGACTTAGGAAGTTTGTACCAAGTTTGTTACTGTTTTGGCGTGGACTTAGGAAGTTTGTACCAAGTTTGTTACTGTTTTGGCGTGGACTTAGGAAGTTATTACCAAGTTTGGTGCTGTTTTGGCGTGGACTTAGGAAGTTTGTATCAAGTTTGGTGCTGTTTTGGCGTGGACTTAGGAAGTTTGTATCAAGTTTGGTGCTGTTTTGGCGTGGACTTAGGAAGTTTGTACTTAGTTTGTTTCTGTTTTGGCGTGGACTTAGGAAGTTTGTACCAAGTTTGTTACTGTTTTGGCGTGGACTTAGGAAGTTTGTACCAAGTTTGTTACTGTTTTGGCGTGGACTTAGGAAGTTTGTACCAAGTTTGTTACTGTTTTGGCGTGGACTTAGGAAGTTTGTATCAAGTTTGTTACTGTTTTGGCGTGGACTTAGGAAGTTTGTACCAAGTTTGGTGCTGTTTTGGCGTGGACTTAGGAAGTTTGTACCAAGTTTGTTACTGTTTTGGCGTGGACTTAGGAAGTTTGTACCAAGTTTGGTGCTGTTTTGGCGTGGACTTAGGAAGTTTGTATCAAGTTTGGTGCTGTTTTGGCGTGGAATTAGGAAGTTTGTACCAAGTTTGTTACTGTTTTGGCGTGGACTTAGGAAGTTTGTATCAAGTTTGGTGCTGTTTTGGCGTGGACTTAGGAAGTTTGTACTTAGTTTGTTTCTGTTTTGGCGTGGACTTAGGAAGTTTGTACCAAGTTTGTTACTGTTTTGGCGTGGACTTAGGAAGTTTGTATCAAGTTTGTTACTGTTTTGGCGTGGACTTAGGAAGTTTGTACCAAGTTTGTTACTGTTTTGGCGTGGACTTAGGAAGTTTGTACCAAGTTTGGTGCTGTTTTGGCGTGGACTTAGGAAGTTTGTATCAAGTTTGGTGCTGTTTTGGCGTGGACTTAGGAAGTTTGTATCAAGTTTGGTGCTGTTTTGGCGTGGACTTAGGAAGTTTGTACCAAGTTTGTTACTGTTTTGGCGTGGACTTAGGAAGTTTGTATCAAGTTTGGTGCTGTTTTGGCGTGGTCTTAGGAAGTTTGTACCAAGTTTGGTGCTGTTTTGGCGTGGACTTAGGAAGTTTGTACCAAGTTTGTTACTGTTTTGGCGTGGACTTAGGAAGTTTGTACCAAGTTTGTTACTGTTTTGGCGTGGACTTAGGAAGTTTGTACCAAGTTTGTTACTGTTTTGGCGTGGACTTAGAAAGTTTGTATCAAGTTTGGTGCTGTTTTGGCGTGGACTTAGGAAGTTTGTATCAAGTTTGGTGCTGTTTTGGCGTGGACTTAGGAAGTTTGTACCAAGTTTGTTGCTGTTTTGGCGTGGACTTAGGAAGTTTGTATCAAGTTTGGTGCTGTTTTGGCGTGGACTTAGGAAGTTTGTACCAAGTTTGTTACTGTTTTGGCGTGGACTTAGGAAGTTTGTACCAAGATTGTTACTGTTTTGGCGTGGACTTAGGAAGTTTGTACCAAGTTTGTTACTGTTTTGGCGTGGACTTAGAAAGTTTGTATCAAGTTTGGTGCTGTTTTGGCGTGGACTTAGGAAGTTTGTACCAAGTTTGTTACTGTTTTGGCGTGGACTTAGGAAGTTTGTACCAAGTTTGTTACTGTTTTGGCGTGGACTTAGGAAGGTTGTACCAAGTTTGTTACTGTTTTGGCGTGGACTTAGGAAGTTTGTACCAAGTTTGTTACTGTTTTGGCGTGGACTTAGGAAGTTTGTACCAAGTTTGTTACTGTTTTGGCGTGGACTTAGGAAGTTTGTACCAAGTTTGTTACTGTTTTGGCGTGGACTTAGGAAGTTTGTACCAAGTTTGTTACTGTTTTGGCGTGGACTTAGGAAGTTTGTACCAAGTTTTGTGCTGTTTTGGCGTGGACTTAGGAAGTTTGTATCAAGTTTGGTGCTGTTTTGGCGTGGACTTAGAAAGTTTGTATCAAGTTTGGTGCTGTTTTGGCGTGGACTTAGGAAGTTTGTACCAAGTTTGTTACTGTTTTGGCGTGGACTTAGGAACTTTGCACCAAGTTTGTTACTGTTTTGGCGTGGACTTAGGAAGTTTGTACCAAGTTTGGTGCTGTTTTGGCGTGGACTTAGGAAGTTTGTACCAAGTTTGTTATTGTTTTGGCGTGGACTTAGGAAGTTTGTACCAAGTTTGGTGCTGTTTTGGCGTGGACTTAGGAAGTTTGTATCAAGTTTGGTGCTGTTTTGGCGTGGACTTAGAAAGTTTGTATCAAGTTTGGTGCTGTTTTGGCGTGGACTTAGGAAGTTTGTACCAAGTTTGTTACTGTTTTGGCGTGGACTTAGGAAGTTTGTACCAAGTTTGTTACTGTTTTGGCGTGGACTTAGGAAGTTTGTACCAAGTTTGATACTGTTTTGGCGTGGACTTAGGAAGTTTGTACCAAGTTTGTTACTGTTTTGGCGTGGACTTAGGAAGTTTGTACCAAGTTTGTTACTGTTTTGGCGTGGACTTAGGAACTTTGCACCAAGTTTGTTACTGTTTTGGCGTGGACTTAGGAAGTTTGTACCAAGTTTGTTACTGTTTTGGCGTGGACTTAGGAAGTTTGTATCAAGTTTGGTGCTGTTTTGGCGTGGACTTAGGAAGTTTGTACCAAGTTTGTTACTGTTTTGGCGTGGACTTAGGAACTTTGCACCAAGTTTGGTGCTGTTTTGGCGTGGACTTAGGAAGTTTGTATCAAGTTTGGTGCTGTTTTGGCGTGGACTTAGGAAGTTTGTACCAAGTTTGTTACTGTTTTGGCGTGGACTTAGGAAGTTTGTACCAAGTTTGTTACTGTTTTGGCGTGGACTTAGGAAGTTTGTACCAAGTTTGTTACTGTTTTGGCGTGGACTTAGGAAGTTTGTACCAAGTTTGTTACTGTTTTGGCGTGGACTTAGGAACTTTGCACCAAGTTTGTTACTGTTTTGGCGTGGACTTAGGAAGTTTGTACCAAGTTTGTTACTGTTTTGGCGTGGACTTAGGAAGTTTGTATCAAGTTTGGTGCTGTTTTGGCGTGGACTTAGGAAGTTTGTACCAAGTTTGTTACTGTTTTGGCGTGGACTTAGGAAGTTTGTACCAAGTTTGTTACTGTTTTGGCGTGGACTTAGGAACTTTGCACCAAGTTTGTTACTGTTTTGGCGTGGACTTAGGAAGTTTGTACCAAGTTTGGTGCTGTTTTGGCGTGGACTTAGGAAGTTTGTTCCAAGTTTGTTACTGTTTTGGCGTGGACTTAGGAAGTTTGTACCAAGTTTGTTACTGTTTTGGCGTGGACTTAGGAAGTTTGTACCAAGTTTGTTACTGTTTTGGCGTGGACTTAGGAAGTTTGTACCAAGTTTGTTACTGTTTTGGCGTGGACTTAGGAAGTTTGTACCAAGTTTGTTACTGTTTTGGCGTGGACTTAGGAAGTTTGTACCAAGTTTGGTGCTGTTTTGGCGTGGACTTAGGAAGTTTGTATCAAGTTTGGTGCTGTTTTGGCGTGGACTTAGAAAGTTTGTATCAAGTTTGGTGCTGTTTTGGCGTGGACTTAGGAAGTTTGTACCAAGTTTGTTACTGTTTTGGCGTGGACTTAGGAAGTTTGTACCAAGTTTGTTACTGTTTTGGCGTGGACTTAGGAAGTTTGTACCAAGTTTGTTACTGTTTTGGCGTGGACTTAGGAACTTTGCACCAAGTTTGTTACTGTTTTGGCGTGGACTTAGGAAGTTTGTACCAAGTTTGGTGCTGTTTTGGCGTGGACTTAGGAAGTTTGTACCAAGTTTGTTATTGTTTTGGCGTGGACTTAGGAAGTTTGTACCAAGTTTGGTGCTGTTTTGGCGTGGACTTAGGAAGTTTGTATCAAGTTTGGTGCTGTTTTGGCGTGGACTTAGAAAGTTTGTATCAAGTTTGGTGCTGTTTTGGCGTGGACTTAGGAAGTTTGTACCAAGTTTGTTACTGTTTTGGCGTGGACTTAGGAAGTTTGTACCAAGTTTGTTACTGTTTTGGCGTGGACTTAGGAAGTTTGTACCAAGTTTGTTACTGTTTTGGCGTGGACTTAGGAAGTTTGTACCAAGTTTGTTACTGTTTTGGCGTGGACTTAGGAAGTTTGTACCAAGTTTGTTACTGTTTTGGCGTGGACTTAGGAACTTTGCACCAAGTTTGTTACTGTTTTGGCGTGGACTTAGGAAGTTTGTACCAAGTTTGTTACTGTTTTGGCGTGGACTTAGGAAGTTTTTATCAAGTTTGGTGCTGTTTTGGCGTGGACTTAGGAAGTTTGTACCAAGTTTGTTACTGTTTTGGCGTGGACTTAGGAAGTTTGTACCAAGTTTGTTACTGTTTTGGCGTGGACTTAGGATCTTTGCACCAAGTTTGTTACTGTTTTGGCGTGGACTTAGGAAGTTTGTACCAAGTTTGGTGCTGTTTTGGCGTGGACTTAGGAAGTTTGTACCAAGTTTGTTACTGTTTTGGCGTGGACTTAGGAAGTTTGTACCAAGTTTGGTGCTGTTTTGGTGTGGACTTAGAAAGTTTGTATCAAGTTTGGTGCTGGTTTGGCGTGGACTTAGGAGTTTGTACCAAGTTTGGTACTGTTTTGGCGTGGACTTAGGAAGTTTGTACCAAGTTTGTTACTGTTTTGGCGTGGACTTAGGAAGTTTGTACCAAGTTTGTTACTGTTTTGGCGTGGACTTAGGAAGTTTGTACCAAGTTTGTTACTGTTTTGGCGTGGACTTAGGAAGTTTGTACCAAGTTTGTTACTGTTTTGGCGTGGACTTAGGAAGTTTGTACCAAGTTTGTTACTGTTTTGGCGTGGACTTAGGAAGTTTGTACCAAGTTTGTTACTGTTTTGGCGTGGACTTAGGAAGTTTGTACCAAGTTTGGTGCTGTTTTGGCGTGGACTTAGGAAGTTTGTACCAAGTTTGTTACTGTTTTGGCGTGGACTTAGGAAGTTTGTACCAAGTTTGGTGCTGTTTTGGCGTGGACTTAGGAAGTTTGTATCAAGTTTGGTGCTGTTTTGGCGTGGACTTAGGAAGTTTGTATCAAGTTTGTTACTGTTTTGGCGTGGACTTAGGAAGTTTGTACCAAGTTTGGTGCTGTTTTGGCGTGGACTTAGGAAGTTTGTACCAAGTTTGTTACTGTTTTGGCGTGGACTTAGGAAGTTTGTACCAAGTTTGGTGCTGTTTTGGCGTGGACTTAGGAAGTTTGTATCAAGTTTGGTGCTGTTTTGGCTTGGACTTAGGAAGTTTGTACCAAGTTTGTTACTGTTTTGGCGTGGACTTAGGAAGTTTGTATCAAGTTTGGTGCTGTTTTGGCGTGGACTTAGAAAGTTTGTATCAAGTTTGTTACTGTTTTGGCGTGGACTTAGGAAGTTTGTACCAAGTTTGTTACTGTTTTGGCGTGGACTTAGGAAGTTTGTACCAAGTTTGTTACTGTTTTGGCGTGGACTTAGGAAGTTTGTACCAAGTTTGTTACTGTTTTGGCGTGGACTTAGGAACTTTGCACCAAGTTTGTTACTGTTTTGGCGTGGACTTAGGAAGTTTGTACCAAGTTTGTTACTGTTTTGGCGTGGACTTAGGAAGTTTGTATCAAGTTTGGTGCTGTTTTGGCGTGGACTTAGAAAGTTTGTATCAAGTTTGGTGCTGTTTTGGCGTGGACTTAGGAAGTTTGTACCAAGTTTGTTACTGTTTTGGCGTGGACTTAGGAACTTTGCACCAAGTTTGTTACTGTTTTGGCGTGGACTTAGGAAGTTTGTACCAAGTTTGGTGCTGTTTTGGCGTGGACTTAGGAAGTTTGTACCAAGTTTGTTACTGTTTTGGCGTGGACTTAGGAAGTTTGTACCAAGTTTGGTGCTGTTTTGGCGTGGACTTAGAAAGTTTGTATCAAGTTTGGTGCTGTTTTGGCGTGGACTTAGGAAGTTTGTACCAAGTTTGTTACTGTTTTGGCGTGGACTTAGGAAGTTTGTACCAAGTTTGTTACTGTTTTGGCGTGGACTTAGGAAGTTTGTACCAAGTTTGTTACTGTTTTGGCGTGGACTTAGGAAGTTTGTACCAAGTTTGTTACTGTTTTGGCGTGGACTTAGGAAGTTTGTACCAAGTTTGTTACTGTTTTGGCGTGGACTTAGGAAGTTTGTACCAAGTTTGTTACTGTTTTGGCGTGGACTTAGGAAGTTTGTACCAAGTTTGTTACTGTTTTGGCGTGGACTTAGGAAGTTTGTACCAAGTTTGTTACTGTTTTGGCGTGGACTTAGGAACTTTGCACCAAGTTTGTTACTGTTTTGGCGTGGACTTAGGAAGTTTGTACCAAGTTTGGTGCTGTTTTGGCGTGGACTTAGGAAGTTTGTACCAAGTTTGTTATTGTTTTGGCGTGGACTTAGGAAGTTTGTACCAAGTTTGGTGCTGTTTTGGCGTGGACTTAGGAAGTTTGTATCAAGTTTGGTGCTGTTTTGGCGTGGACTTAGAAAGTTTGTATCAAGTTTGGTGCTGTTTTGGCGTGGACTTAGGAAGTTTGTACCAAGTTTGTTACTGTTTTGGCGTGGACTTAGGAAGTTTGTACCAAGTTTGTTACTGTTTTGGCGTGGACTTAGGAAGTTTGTACCAAGTTTGTTACTGTTTTGGCGTGGACTTAGGAAGTTTGTACCAAGTTTGTTACTGTTTTGGCGTGGACTTAGGAACTTTGCACCAAGTTTGTTACTGTTTTGGCGTGGACTTAGGAAGTTTGTACCAAGTTTGTTACTGTTTTGGCGTGGACTTAGGAAGTTTGTATCAAGTTTGGTGCTGTTTTGGCGTGGACTTAGGAAGTTTGTACCAAGTTTGTTACTGTTTTGGCGTGGACTTAGGAAGTTTGTACCAAGTTTGTTACTGTTTTGGCGTGGACTTAGGATCTTTGCACCAAGTTTGTTACTGTTTTGGCGTGGACTTAGGAAGTTTGTACCAAGTTTGGTGCTGTTTTGGCGTGGACTTAGGAAGTTTGTACCAAGTTTGTTACTGTTTTGGCGTGGACTTAGGAAGTTTGTACCAAGTTTGGTGCTGTTTTGGCGTGGACTTAGAAAGTTTGTATCAAGTTTGGTGCTGTTTTGGCGTGGACTTAGGAAGTTTGTACCAAGTTTGGTACTGTTTTGGCGTGGACTTAGGAAGTTTGTACCAAGTTTGTTACTGTTTTGGCGTGGACTTAGGAAGTTTGTACCAAGTTTGTTACTGTTTTGGCGTGGACTTAGGAAGTTTGTACCAAGTTTGTTACTGTTTTGGCGTGGACTTAGGAAGTTTGTACCAAGTTTGTTACTGTTTTGGCGTGGACTTAGGAAGTTTGTACCAAGTTTGTTACTGTTTTGGCGTGGACTTAGGAAGTTTGTACCAAGTTTGTTACTGTTTTGGCGTGGACTTAGGAAGTTTGTACCAAGTTTGGTGCTGTTTTGGCGTGGACTTAGGAAGTTTGTACCAAGTTTGTTACTGTTTTGGCGTGGACTTAGGAAGTTTGTACCAAGTTTGGTGCTGTTTTGGCGTGGACTTAGGAAGTTTGTATCAAGTTTGGTGCTGTTTTGGCGTGGACTTAGGAAGTTTGTATCAAGTTTGTTACTGTTTTGGCGTGGACTTAGGAAGTTTGTACCAAGTTTGGTGCTGTTTTGGCGTGGACTTAGGAAGTTTGTACCAAGTTTGTTACTGTTTTGGCGTGGACTTAGGAAGTTTGTACCAAGTTTGGTGCTGTTTTGGCGTGGACTTAGGAAGTTTGTATCAAGTTTGGTGCTGTTTTGGCTTGGACTTAGGAAGTTTGTACCAAGTTTGTTACTGTTTTGGCGTGGACTTAGGAAGTTTGTATCAAGTTTGGTGCTGTTTTGGCGTGGACTTAGAAAGTTTGTATCAAGTTTGTTACTGTTTTGGCGTGGACTTAGGAAGTTTGTACCAAGTTTGTTACTGTTTTGGCGTGGACTTAGTAAGTTTGTACCAAGTTTGTTACTGTTTTGGCGTGGACTTAGGAAGTTTGTACCTAGTTTGTTTCTGTTTTGGCGTGGACTTAGGAAGTTTGTACCAAGTTTGTTACTGTTTTGGCGTGGACTTAGGAAGTTTGTACCAAGTTTGTTAGTGTTTTGGCGTGGACTTAGGAAGTTTGTACCAAGTTTGTTACTGTTTTGGCGTGGACTTAGGAAGTTTGTACCAAGTTTGGTGCTGTTTTGGCGTGGACTTAGGAAGTTTGTACCAAGTTTGTTACTGTTTTGGCGTGGACTTAGGAAGTTTGTATCAAGTTTGGTGCTGTTTTGGCGTGGACTTAGGAAGTTTGTATCAAGTTTGTTACTGTTTTGGCGTGGACTTAGGAAGTTTGTACCAAGTTTGTTACTGTTTTGGCGTGGACTTAGTAAGTTTGTACCAAGTTTGTTACTGTTTTGGCGTGGACTTAGGAAGTTTGTACCTAGTTTGTTTCTGTTTTGGCGTGGACTTAGGTAGTTTGTACCAAGTTTGGTGCTGTTTTGGCGTGGACTTAGGAAGTTTGTACCAAGTTTGTTACTGTTTTGGCGTGGACTTAGGAAGTTTGTACCAAGTTTGGTGCTGTTTTGGCGTGGACTTAGGAAGTTTGTACCAAGTTTGTTACTGTTTTGGCGTGGACTTAGGAAGTTTGTACCAAGTTTGGTGCTGTTTTGACGTGGACTTAGGAAGTTTGTACCAAGTTTGTTACTGTTTTGGCGTGGACTTAGGAAGTTTGTATCAAGTTTGTTACTGTTTTGGCGTGGACTTAGGAAGTTTGTACCAAGTTTGGTGCTGTTTTGGCGTGGACTTAGGAAGTTTGTATCAAGTTTGGTGCTGTTTTGGCGTGGACTTAGGAAGTTTGTACCAAGTTTGGTGCTGTTTTGGCGTGGACTTAGGAAGTTTGTACCAAGTTTGTTACTGTTTTGGCGTGGACTTAGGAAGTTTGTTCCAAGTTTGTTACTGTTTTGGCGTGGACTTAGTAAGTTTGTACCAAGTTTGTTACTGTTTTGGCGTGGACTTAGGAAGTTTGTACCTAGTTTGTTTCTGTTTTGGCGTGGACTTAGGAAGTTTGTACCAAGTTTGTTACTGTTTTGGCGTGGACTTAGGAAGTTTGTACCAAGTTTGTTAGTGTTTTGGCGTGGACTTAGGAAGTTTGTACCAAGTTTGTTACTGTTTTGGCGTGGACTTAGGAAGTTTGTACCAAGTTTGGTGCTGTTTTGGCGTGGACTTAGGAAGTTTGTACCAAGTTTGTTACTGTTTTGGCGTGGACTTAGGAAGTTTGTATCAAGTTTGGTGCTGTTTTGGCGTGGACTTAGGAAGTTTGTACCAAGTTTGGTGCTGTTTTGGCGTGGACTTAGGAAGTTTGTATCAAGTTTGGTGCTGTTTTGGCGTGGACTTAGGAAGTTTGTACCTAGTTTGTTTCTGTTTTGGCGTGGACTTAGGAAGTTTGTACCAAGTTTGTTACTGTTTTGGCGTGGACTTAGGAAGTTTGTACCAAGTTTGTTACTGTTTTGGCGTGGACTTAGGAAGTTTGTATCAAGCTTGATGCTGTTTTGGCGTGGACTTAGGAAGTTTGTACCTAGTTTGTTTCTGTTTTGGCGTGGACTTAGGAAGTTTGTACCAAGTTTGTTACTGTTTTGGCGTGGACTTAGGAAGTTTGTACCAAGTTTGTTACTGTTTTGGCGTGGACTTAGGAAGTTTGTACCAAGTTTGGTGCTGTTTTGGCGTGGACTTAGGAAGTTTGTACCAAGTTTGTTACTGTTTTGGCGTGGACTTAGGAAGTTTGTACCAAGTTTGTTACTGTTTTGGCGTGGACTTAGGAAGTTTGTACCAAGTTTGGTGCTGTTTTGGCGTGGACTTAGGAAGTTTGTACCAAGTTTGTTACTGTTTTGGCGTGGACTTAGGAAGTTTGTACCAAGTTTGTTACTGTTTTGGCGTGGACTTAGGAAGTTTGTACCAAGTTTGTTACTGTTTTGGCGTGGACTTAGGAAGTTTGTACCAAGTTTGTTTCTGTTTTGGCGTGGACTTAGGAAGTTTGTACCAAGTTTGGTGCTGTTTTGGCGTGGACTTAGGAAGTTTGTACCTAGTTTGTTACTGTTTTGGCGTGGACTTAGGAAGTTTGTACCAAATTTGGTGCTGTTTTGGCGTGGACTTAGGAAGTTTGTACCAAGTTTGTTACTGTTTTGGCGTGGACTTAGGAAGTTTGTACCAAGTTTGGTGCTGTTTTGGCGTGGACTTAGGAAGTTTGTACCAAGTTTGTTACTGTTTTGGCGTGGACTTAGGAAGTTTGTACCAAGTTTGTTACTGTTTTGGCGTGGACTTAGGAAGTTTGTACCAAGTTTGGTGCTGTTTTGGCGTGGACTTAGGAAGTTTGTACCAAGTTTGTTACTGTTTTGGCGCGGACTTACGAAGTTTGTACCAAGTTTGGTGCTGTTTTGGCGTGGACTTAGGAAGTTTGTACCAAGTGTGTTACTGTTTTGGCGTGGACTTAGGAAGTTTGTATCAAGTTTGGTGCTGTTTTGGCGTGGACTTAGGAAGTTTGTACCTAGTTTGTTACTGTTTTGGCGTGGACTTAGGAAGTTTGTACCAAGTTTGTTACTGTTTTTGCGTGGACTTAGGAAGTTTGTACCTAGTTTGTTTCTGTTTTGGCGTGGACTTAGGAAGTTTGTACCAAGTTTGTTACTGTTTTGGCGTGGACTTAGGAAGTTTGTACCAAGTTTGTTACTGTTTTGGCGTGGACTTAGGAAGTTTGTACCAAGTTTGGTGCTGTTTTGGCGTGGACTTAGGAAGTTTGTATCAAGTTTGGTGCTGTTTTGGCGTGGACTTAGGAAGTTTGTACCTAGTTTGTTTCTGTTTTGGCGTGGACTTAGGAAGTTTGTACCAAGTTTGTTACTGTTTTGGCGTGGACTTAGGAAGTTTGTACCAAGTTTGGTGCTGTTTTGGCGTGGACTTAGGAAGTTTGTACCAAGTTTGTTACTGTTTTGGCGTGGACTTAGGAAGTTTGTACCAAGTTTGTTACTGTTTTGGCGTGGACTTAGGAAGTTTGTACCAAGTTTGGTGCTGTTTTGGCGTGGACTTAGGAAGTTTGTACCAAGTTTGTTACTGTTTTGGCGTGGACTTAGGAAGTTTGTACCAAGTTTGGTGCTGTTTTGGCGTGGACTTAGGAAGTTTGTACCAAGTTTGTTACTGTTTTGGCGTGGACTTAGGAAGTTTGTACCAAGTTTGTTACTATTTGGCGTGGACTTAAGAAGTTTGTTCCAAGTTTGTTACTGTTTTGGCGTGGACTTAGGAAGTTTCTACCAAGTTTGTTACTGTTTTGGCGTGGACTTAGGAAGTTTGTACCAAGTTTGTTACTATTTGGCGTGGACTTAAGAAGTTTGTTCCAAGTTTGTTACTGTTTTGGCGTGGACTTAGGAAGTTTGTCCCAAGTTTGTTACTGTTTTGGCGTGGACTTAGGAAGTTTGTACCAAGTTTGGTGCTGTTTTGGCGTGGACTTAGGAAGTTTGTCCCAAGTTTGGTGCTGTTTTGACGTGGTCTTAGGAAGTTTGTACCAAGTTTGGTGCTGTTTTGGCGTGGACTTAGGAAGTTTGTACCAAGTTTGTTACTGTTTTGGCGTGGACCTAGGAAGTTTGTACCATGTTTGTTACTGTTTTGGCGTGGACTTTAGAAGTTTGTACCATGTTTGTTACTGTTTTGGCGTGGACTTAGGAAGTTTGTACCAAGTTTGTTACTGTTTTGGCGTGGACTTAGGAAGTTTGTACCATGTTTGTTACTGTTTTCGCGTGGACTTAGGAAGTTTGTCCCAAGTTTGTTACTGTTTTGGCGTGGACTTAGGAAGTTTGTAAAAAAGTTTGTTACTGTTTTGGCGTGGACTTAGGAAGTTTGTTCCAAGTTTTTACTGTTTTGGCGTGGTCTTAGGAAGTTTGTACCAAGTTTGTTACTGAATTGGCGTGGAGTTAGGAAGTTTGTACCAAGTTTGTTACTGTTTTGGCGTGGACTTAGGAAGTTTGTACTATGTTTGTTACTGTTTTGGCGTGGACTTAGGAAGTTTGTACCATGTTTGTTACTGTTTTGGCGTGGACTTAGGAAGTTTGTTCCAAGTTTGTTACTGTTTTGGCGAGGACTTAGGAAGTTTGTACCAAGTTTGTTACTGTTTTGGCGTGGACCTTGGAAGTTTGTACCATGTTTGTTACTGTTTTCGCGTGGACTTAGGAAGTTTGTACCAGGTTTGTAACTGTTTTGGCGTGGACTAAGGAAGTTTGTACCAAGTTTGTTACTGTTTTGGCGTGGACTTAGGAAGTTTGTACCAAGTTTGGTGCTGTTTTGGCGTGGACTTAGGAAGTTTGTACCAAGTTTGTTACTGTTTTGGCGTGGACTTAGGAAGTTTGTACCAAGTTTGTTACTGTTTTAGCGTGGACTTAGGGAGTTTGTACCAAGTTTGGTGCTGTTTTGGCGTGGACTTAGGAAGTTTGTACCATGTTTGGTGCTGTTTTGGCGTGGTCTTAGGAAGTTTGTTACAAGTTTGTTACTGATTTGGCGTGGACTTAGGAAGTTTGTACCAAGTTTGGTGCTGTTTTGGCGTGGACTTAGGAAGTTTGTACTAAGTTGAGTGATGTTTTGGCGTGGACTAAGGAAGTTTGTACCAAGTTTGTTACTGTTTTGGCATGGACTTAGGAAGTTTGTACCAAGTTTGGTGCTGTTTTGGCGTGGACTTAGGAAGTTTGTACCAAGTTTGTTACTGTTTTGGCGTGGACCTAGGAAGTTTGTACCAAGTTTGTTACTGTTTTGGCGTGGACTTAGGAAGTTTGTACCAAGTTTGGTGCTGTTTTGGCGTGGACTTAGGAAGTTTTTACCAAGTTTGTTACTGTTTTGGCGTGGACTTAGGAAGTTTGTACCAAGTTTGTTACTATTTGGCGTGGACTTAAGAAGTTTGTTCCAAGTTTGTTACTGTTTTGGCGAGGACTTAGGAAGTTTGTACCAAGTTTGTTACTGTTTTGGCGTGGACCTTGGAAGTTTGTACCATGTTTGTTACTGTTTTCGCGTGGACTTAGGAAGTTTGTACCAGGTTTGTAACTGTTTTGGCGTGGACTAAGGAAGTTTGTACCAAGTTTGTTACTGTTTTGGCGTGGACTTAGGAAGTTTGTACCAAGTTTGGTGCTGTTTTGGCGTGGACTTAGGAAGTTTGTACCAAGTTTGTTACTGTTTTGGCGTGGACTTAGGAAGTTTGTACCAAGTTTGTTACTGTTTTAGCGTGGACTTAGGGAGTTTGTACCAAGTTTGGTGCTGTTTTGGCGTGGACTTAGGAAGTTTGTACCATGTTTGGTGCTGTTTTGGCGTGGTCTTAGGAAGTTTGTTACAAGTTTGTTACTGATTTGGCGTGGACTTAGGAAGTTTGTACCAAGTTTGGTGCTGTTTTGGCGTGGACTTAGGAAGTTTGTACCAAGTTTGGTGCTGTTTTGGCGTGGACTTAGGAAGTTTGTACCAAGTTTGTTACTGTTTTGGCGTGGACTTAGGAAGTTTGTACCAAGTTTGGTGCTGTTTTGGCGTGGACTTAGGAAGTTTGTACCAAGTTTGTTACTGTTTTGGCGTGGACTTAGGAAGTTTGTACCTAGTTTGTTTCTGTTTTGGCGTGGACTTAGGAAGTTTGTACCAAGTTTGTTACTGTTTTGGCGTGGACTTAGGAAGTTTGTACCAAGTTTGTTACTGTTTTGGCGTGGACTTAGGAAGTTTGTACCAAGTTTGTTTCTGTTTTGGCGTGGACTTAGGAAGTTTGTACCAAGTTTGGTGCTGTTTTGGCGTGGACTTAGGAAGTTTGTACCTAGTTTGTTACTGTTTTGGCGTGGACTTAGGAAGTTTGTACCAAATTTGGTGCTGTTTTGGCGTGGACTTAGGAAGTTTGTACCAAGTTTGTTACTGTTTTGGCGTGGACTTAGGAAGTTTGTACCAAGTTTGGTGCTGTTTTGGCGTGGACTTAGGAAGTTTGTACCAAGTTTGTTACTGTTTTGGCGTGGACTTAGGAAGTTTGTACCAAGTTTGTTACTGTTTTGGCGTGGACTTAGGAAGTTTGTACCAAGTTTGGTGCTGTTTTGGCGTGGACTTAGGAAGTTTGTACCAAGTTTGTTACTGTTTTGGCGCGGACTTACGAAGTTTGTACCAAGTTTGGTGCTGTTTTGGCGTGGACTTAGGAAGTTTGTACCAAGTGTGTTACTGTTTTGGCGTGGACTTAGGAAGTTTGTATCAAGTTTGGTGCTGTTTTGGCGTGGACTTAGGAAGTTTGTACCTAGTTTGTTACTGTTTTGGCGTGGACTTAGGAAGTTTGTACCAAGTTTGTTACTGTTTTTGCGTGGACTTAGGAAGTTTGTACCTAGTTTGTTTCTGTTTTGGCGTGGACTTAGGAAGTTTGTACCAAGTTTGTTACTGTTTTGGCGTGGACTTAGGAAGTTTGTACCAAGTTTGTTACTGTTTTGGCGTGGACTTAGGAAGTTTGTACCAAGTTTGGTGCTGTTTTGGCGTGGACTTAGGAAGTTTGTATCAAGTTTGGTGCTGTTTTGGCGTGGACTTAGGAAGTTTGTACCTAGTTTGTTTCTGTTTTGGCGTGGACTTAGGAAGTTTGTACCAAGTTTGTTACTGTTTTGGCGTGGACTTAGGAAGTTTGTACCAAGTTTGGTGCTGTTTTGGCGTGGACTTAGGAAGTTTGTACCAAGTTTGTTACTGTTTTGGCGTGGACTTAGGAAGTTTGTACCAAGTTTGTTACTGTTTTGGCGTGGACTTAGGAAGTTTGTACCAAGTTTGGTGCTGTTTTGGCGTGGACTTAGGAAGTTTGTACCAAGTTTGTTACTGTTTTGGCGTGGACTTAGGAAGTTTGTACCAAGTTTGGTGCTGTTTTGGCGTGGACTTAGGAAGTTTGTACCAAGTTTGTTACTGTTTTGGCGTGGACTTAGGAAGTTTGTACCAAGTTTGTTACTATTTGGCGTGGACTTAAGAAGTTTGTTCCAAGTTTGTTACTGTTTTGGCGTGGACTTAGGAAGTTTCTACCAAGTTTGTTACTGTTTTGGCGTGGACTTAGGAAGTTTGTACCAAGTTTGTTACTATTTGGCGTGGACTTAAGAAGTTTGTTCCAAGTTTGTTACTGTTTTGGCGTGGACTTAGGAAGTTTGTCCCAAGTTTGTTACTGTTTTGGCGTGGACTTAGGAAGTTTGTACCAAGTTTGGTGCTGTTTTGGCGTGGACTTAGGAAGTTTGTCCCAAGTTTGGTGCTGTTTTGACGTGGTCTTAGGAAGTTTGTACCAAGTTTGGTGCTGTTTTGGCGTGGACTTAGGAAGTTTGTACCAAGTTTGTTACTGTTTTGGCGTGGACCTAGGAAGTTTGTACCATGTTTGTTACTGTTTTGGCGTGGACTTTAGAAGTTTGTACCATGTTTGTTACTGTTTTGGCGTGGACTTAGGAAGTTTGTACCAAGTTTGTTACTGTTTTGGCGTGGACTTAGGAAGTTTGTACCATGTTTGTTACTGTTTTCGCGTGGACTTAGGAAGTTTGTCCCAAGTTTGTTACTGTTTTGGCGTGGACTTAGGAAGTTTGTAAAAAAGTTTGTTACTGTTTTGGCGTGGACTTAGGAAGTTTGTTCCAAGTTTTTACTGTTTTGGCGTGGTCTTAGGAAGTTTGTACCAAGTTTGTTACTGAATTGGCGTGGAGTTAGGAAGTTTGTACCAAGTTTGTTACTGTTTTGGCGTGGACTTAGGAAGTTTGTACTATGTTTGTTACTGTTTTGGCGTGGACTTAGGAAGTTTGTACCATGTTTGTTACTGTTTTGGCGTGGACTTAGGAAGTTTGTTCCAAGTTTGTTACTGTTTTGGCGAGGACTTAGGAAGTTTGTACCAAGTTTGTTACTGTTTTGGCGTGGACCTTGGAAGTTTGTACCATGTTTGTTACTGTTTTCGCGTGGACTTAGGAAGTTTGTACCAGGTTTGTAACTGTTTTGGCGTGGACTAAGGAAGTTTGTACCAAGTTTGTTACTGTTTTGGCGTGGACTTAGGAAGTTTGTACCAAGTTTGGTGCTGTTTTGGCGTGGACTTAGGAAGTTTGTACCAAGTTTGTTACTGTTTTGGCGTGGACTTAGGAAGTTTGTACCAAGTTTGTTACTGTTTTAGCGTGGACTTAGGGAGTTTGTACCAAGTTTGGTGCTGTTTTGGCGTGGACTTAGGAAGTTTGTACCATGTTTGGTGCTGTTTTGGCGTGGTCTTAGGAAGTTTGTTACAAGTTTGTTACTGATTTGGCGTGGACTTAGGAAGTTTGTACCAAGTTTGGTGCTGTTTTGGCGTGGACTTAGGAAGTTTGTACTAAGTTGAGTGATGTTTTGGCGTGGACTAAGGAAGTTTGTACCAAGTTTGTTACTGTTTTGGCATGGACTTAGGAAGTTTGTACCAAGTTTGGTGCTGTTTTGGCGTGGACTTAGGAAGTTTGTACCAAGTTTGTTACTGTTTTGGCGTGGACCTAGGAAGTTTGTACCAAGTTTGTTACTGTTTTGGCGTGGACTTAGGAAGTTTGTACCAAGTTTGGTGCTGTTTTGGCGTGGACTTAGGAAGTTTTTACCAAGTTTGTTACTGTTTTGGCGTGGACTTAGGAAGTTTGTACCAAGTTTGTTACTATTTGGCGTGGACTTAAGAAGTTTGTTCCAAGTTTGTTACTGTTTTGGCGTGGACTTAGGAAGTTTCTACCAAGTTTGTTACTGTTTTGGCGTGGACTTAGGAAGTTTGTACCAAGTTTGTTACTGTTTTGGCGTGGACTTAGGAAGTTTGTACCAAGTTTGGTGCTGTTTTGGCGTGGACTTAGGAAGTTTGTACCAAGTTTGTTACTGTTTTGGCGTGGACTTAGGAAGTTTGTACCAAGTTTGGTGCTGTTTTGGCGTGGACTTAGGAAGTTTGTACCAAGTTTGTTACTGTTTTGGCGTGGACTTAGGAAGTTTGTACCAAGTTTGTTACTATTTGGCGTGGACTTAAGAAGTTTGTTCCAAGTTTGTTACTGTTTTGGCGTGGACTTAGGAAGTTTCTACCAAGTTTGTTACTGTTTTGGCGTGGACTTAGGAAGTTTGTACCAAGTTTGTTACTATTTGGCGTGGACTTAAGAAGTTTGTTCCAAGTTTGTTACTGTTTTGGCGTGGACTTAGGAAGTTTGTCCCAAGTTTGTTACTGTTTTGGCGTGGACTTAGGAAGTTTGTACCAAGTTTGGTGCTGTTTTGGCGTGGACTTAGGAAGTTTGTCCCAAGTTTGGTGCTGTTTTGACGTGGTCTTAGGAAGTTTGTACCAAGTTTGGTGCTGTTTTGGCGTGGACTTAGGAAGTTTGTACCAAGTTTGTTACTGTTTTGGCGTGGACCTAGGAAGTTTGTACCATGTTTGTTACTGTTTTGGCGTGGACTTTAGAAGTTTGTACCATGTTTGTTACTGTTTTGGCGTGGACTTAGGAAGTTTGTACCAAGTTTGTTACTGTTTTGGCGTGGACTTAGGAAGTTTGTACCATGTTTGTTACTGTTTTCGCGTGGACTTAGGAAGTTTGTCCCAAGTTTGTTACTGTTTTGGCGTGGACTTAGGAAGTTTGTAAAAAAGTTTGTTACTGTTTTGGCGTGGACTTAGGAAGTTTGTTCCAAGTTTTTACTGTTTTGGCGTGGTCTTAGGAAGTTTGTACCAAGTTTGTTACTGAATTGGCGTGGAGTTAGGAAGTTTGTACCAAGTTTGTTACTGTTTTGGCGTGGACTTAGGAAGTTTGTACTATGTTTGTTACTGTTTTGGCGTGGACTTAGGAAGTTTGTACCATGTTTGTTACTGTTTTGGCGTGGACTTAGGAAGTTTGTTCCAAGTTTGTTACTGTTTTGGCGTGGACTTAGGAAGTTTGTACCAAGTTTGTTACTGTTTTGGCGTGGACTTAGGAACTTTGCACCAAGTTTGTTACTGAATTGGCGTGGAGTTAGGAAGTTTGTACCAAGTTTGTTACTGTTTTGGCGTGGACCTTGGAAGTTTGTACCATGTTTGTTACTGTTTTCGCGTGGACTTAGGAAGTTTGTACCAGGTTTGTAACTGTTTTGGCGTGGACTAAGGAAGTTTGTACCAAGTTTGTTACTGTTTTGGCGTGGACTTAGGAAGTTTGTACCAAGTTTGGTGCTGTTTTGGCGTGGACTTAGGAAGTTTGTACCAAGTTTGTTACTGTTTTGGCGTGGACTTAGGAAGTTTGTACCAAGTTTGTTACTGTTTTAGCGTGGACTTAGGGAGTTTGTACCAAGTTTGGTGCTGTTTTGGCGTGGACTTAGGAAGTTTGTACCATGTTTGGTGCTGTTTTGGCGTGGTCTTAGGAAGTTTGTTACAAGTTTGTTACTGATTTGGCGTGGACTTAGGAAGTTTGTACCAAGTTTGGTGCTGTTTTGGCGTGGACTTAGGAAGTTTGTACTAAGTTGAGTGATGTTTTGGCGTGGACTAAGGAAGTTTGTACCAAGTTTGTTACTGTTTTGGCATGGACTTAGGAAGTTTGTACCAAGTTTGGTGCTGTTTTGGCGTGGACTTAGGAAGTTTGTACCAAGTTTGTTACTGTTTTGGCGTGGACCTAGGAAGTTTGTACCAAGTTTGTTACTGTTTTGGCGTGGACTTAGGAAGTTTGTACCAAGTTTGGTGCTGTTTTGGCGTGGACTTAGGAAGTTTTTACCAAGTTTGTTACTGTTTTGGCGTGGACTTAGGAAGTTTGTACCAAGTTTGTTACTATTTGGCGTGGACTTAAGAAGTTTGTTCCAAGTTTGTTACTGTTTTGGCGTGGACTTAGGAAGTTTCTACCAAGTTTGTTACTGTTTTGGCGTGGACTTAGGAAGTTTGTACCAAGTTTGTTACTATTTGGCGTGGACTTAAGAAGTTTGTTCCAAGTTTGTTACTGTTTTGGCGTGGACTTAGGAAGTTTGTCCCAAGTTTGTTACTGTTTTGGCGTGGACTTAGGAAGTTTGTACCAAGTTTGGTGCTGTTTTGGCGTGGTCTTAGGAAGTTTGTCCCAAGTTTGGTGCTGTTTTGACGTGGTCTTAGGAAGTTTGTATCAAGTTTGGTGCTGTTTTGGCGTGGACTTAGGAAGTTTGTACCAAGTTTGGTGCTGTTTTGGCGTGGACTTAGGAAGTTTGTATCAAGTTTGGTGCTGTTTTGGCGTGGACTTAGGAAGTTTGTACCAAGTTTGTTACTGTTTTGGCGTGGACTTAGGAAGTTTGTACCAAGTTTGGTGCTGTTTTGGCGTGGACTTAGGAAGTTTGTACCAAGTTTGTTACTGTTTTGGCGTGGACTTAGGAAGTTTGTACCAAGTTTTTTACTGTTTTGGCGTGGACTTAGGAAGTTTGTACCAAGTTTGGTGCTGTTTTGGCGTGGACTTAGGAAGTTTGTACCAAGTTTGTTACTGTTTTGGCGTGGACTTAGGAAGTTTGTATCAAGTTTGTTACTGTTTTGGCGTGGACTTAGGAAGTTTGTACCTAGTTTGTTTCTGTTTTGGCGTGGACTTAGGAAGTTTGTACCAAGTTTGGTGCTGTTTTGGCGTGGACTTAGGAAGTTTGTACCAAGTTTGTTACTGTTTTGGCGTGGACTTAGGAAGTTTGTTCCAAGTTTGTTACTGTTTTGGCGTGGACTTAGTAAGTTTGTACCAAGTTTGTTACTGTTTTGGCGTGGACTTAGGAAGTTTGTACCTAGTTTGTTTCTGTTTTGACGTGGACTTAGGAAGTTTGTACCAAGTTTGTTACTGTTTTGGCGTGGACTTAGGAAGTTTGTACCAAGTTTGTTAGTGTTTTGGCGTGGACTTAGGAAGTTTGTACCAAGTTTGTTACTGTTTTGGCGTGGACTTAGGAAGTTTGTACCAAGTTTGGTGCTGTTTTGGCGTGGACTTAGGAAGTTTGTACCAAGTTTGTTACTGTTTTGGCGTGGACTTAGGAAGTTTGTATCAAGTTTGGTGCTGTTTTGGCGTGGACTTAGGAAGTTTGTACCAAGTTTGGTGCTGTTTTGGCGTGGACTTAGGAAGTTTGTATCAAGTTTGGTGCTGTTTTGGCGTGGACTTAGGAAGTTTGTACCTAGTTTGTTTCTGTTTTGGCGTGGACTTAGGAAGTTTGTACCAAGTTTGTTACTGTTTTGGCGTGGACTTAGGAAGTTTGTACCAAGTTTGTTACTGTTTTGGCGTGGACTTAGGAAGTTTGTATCAAGTTTGATGCTGTTTTGGCGTGGACTTAGGAAGTTTGTACCAAGTTTGGTGCTGTTTTGGCGTGGACTTAGGAAGTTTGTATCAAGTTTGGTGCTGTTTTGGCGTGGACTTAGGAAGTTTGTATCAAGTTTGGTGCTGTTTTGGCGTGGACTTAGGAAGTTTGTACCAAGTTTGTTACTGTTTTGGCGTGGACTTAGGAAGTTTGTACCAAGTTTGTTTCTGTTTTGGCGTGGACTTAGGAAGTTTGTACCAAGTTTGTTACTGTTTTGGCGTGGACTTAGGAAGTTTGTATCAAGTTTGGTGCTGTTTTGGCGTGGACTTAGGAAGTTTGTACCAAGTTTGTTTCTGTTTTGGCGTGGACTTAGGAAGTTTGTACCAAGTTTGTTTCTGTTTTGGCGTGGACTTAGGAAGTTTGTACCAAGTTTGTTACTGTTTTGGCGTGGACTTAGGAAGTTTGTATCAAGTTTGGTGCTGTTTTGGCGTGGACTTAGGAAGTTTGTACCTAGTTTGTTTCTGTTTTGGCGTGGACTTAGGAAGTTTGTACCAAGTTTGTTTCTGTTTTGGCGTGGACTTAGGAAGTTTGTACCAAGTTTGTTACTGTTTTGGCGTGGACTTAGGAAGTTTGTATCAAGTTTGATGCTGTTTTGGCGTGGACTTAGGAAGTTTGTACCAAGTTTGGTGCTGTTTTGGCGTGGACTTAGGAAGTTTGTATCAAGTTTGGTGCTGTTTTGGCGTGGACTTAGGAAGTTTGTATCAAGTTTGGTGCTGTTTTGGCGTGGACTTAGGAAGTTTGTACCAAGTTTGTTACTGTTTTGGCGTGGACTTAGGAAGTTTGTACCAAGTTTGGTGCTGTTTTGGCGTGGACTTAGGAAGTTTGTACCAAGTTTGGTGCTGTTTTGGCGTGGACTTAGGAAGTTTGTATCAAGTTTGGTGCTGTTTTGGCGTGGACTTAGGAAGTTTGTACCTAGTTTGTTTCTGTTTTGGCGTGGACTTAGGAAGTTTGTACCAAGTTTGTTACTGTTTTGGCGTGGACTTAGGAAGTTTGTACCAAGTTTGTTACTGTTTTGGCGTGGACTTAGGAAGTTTGTATCAAGTTTGATGCTGTTTTGGCGTGGACTTAGGAAGTTTGTACCAAGTTTGGTGCTGTTTTGGCGTGGACTTAGGAAGTTTGTATCAAGTTTGGTGCTGTTTTGGCGTGGACTTAGGAAGTTTGTATCAAGTGTGGTGCTGTTTTGGCGTGGACTTAGGAAGTTTGTACCAAGTTTGTTACTGTTTTGGCGTGGACTTAGGAAGTTTGTACCAAGTTTGTTTCTGTTTTGGCGTGGACTTAGGAAGTTTGTACCAAGTTTGTTACTGTTTTGGCGTGGACTTAGGAAGTTTGTACCAAGTTTGGTGCTGTTTTGGCGTGGACTTAGGAAGTTTGTACCAAGTTTGTTACTGTTTTGGCGTGGACTTAGGAAGTTTGTATCAAGTTTGGTGCTGTTTTGGCGTGGACTTAGGAAGTTTGTACCAAGTTTGGTGCTGTTTTGGCGTGGACTTAGAAAGTTTGTATCAAGTTTGTTACTGTTTTGGCGTGGACTTAGGAAGTTTGTACCAAGTTTGTTACTGTTTTGGCGTGGACTTAGGAAGTTTGTACCAAGTTTGTTACTGTTTTGGCGTGGACTCAGGAAGTTTGTACCAAGTTTGGTGCTGTTTTGGCGTGGACTTAGGTAGATTGTACCAAGTTTGTTACTGTTTTGGCGTGGACTTAGGAAGTTTGTATCAAGTTTGGTGCTGTTTTGGCGTGGACTTAGGAAGTTTGTACCAAGTTTGGTGCTGTTTTGGCGTGGACTTAGGAAGTTTGTACCAAGTTTGTTACTGTTTTGGCGTGGACTTAGGAAGTTTGTATCAAGTTTGGTGCTGTTTTGGCGTGGACTTAGGAAGTTTGTACCTAGTTTGTTTCTGTTTTGGCGTGGACTTAGGAAGTTTGTATCAAGTTTGGTGCTGTTTTGGCGTGGACTAAGGAAGTTTGTACCTAGTTTGGTGCTGTTTTGGCGTGGACTTAGGAAGTTTGTACCAAGTCTGGTGCTGTTTTGGCGTGGACTTAGGAAGTTTGTACCAAGTTTGTTACTGTTTTGGCGTGGACTTAGGAAGTTTGTACCAAGTTTGGTGCTGTTTTGGCGTGGACTTAGGAAGTTTGTACCAAGTTTGTTACTGTTTTGGCGTGGACTTAGGAAGTTTGTACCAAGTTTGTTACTGTTTTGGCGTGGACTTAGGAAGTTTGTACCAAGTTTATTACTGTTTTGGCGTGGACTTAGGAAGTTTGTACCAAGTTTGGTGCTGTTTTGGCGTGGACTTAGGAAGTTTGTACCAAGTTTGTTATTGTTTTGGCGTGGACTTAGGAAGTTTGTACCAAGCTTGTTGCTGTTTTGGCGTGGACTAAGGAAGTTTGTACCAAGTTTGTTACTGTTTTGGCGTGGACTAAGTAAGTTTGTACCAAGTTTGTTACTGTTTTGGCGTGGACTTAGAAAGTTTGTATCAAGTTTGGTGCTGTTTTGGCGTGGACTAAGGAAGTTTGTACCTAGTTTGGTGCTGTTTTGGCGTGGACTTAGGAAGTTTGTACCAAGTTTATTACTGTTTTGGCGTGGACTTAGGAAGTTTGTACCTAGTTTGGTGCTGTTTTGGCGTGGACTTAGGAAGTTTGTACCAAGTTTATTACTGTTTTGGCGTGGACTTAGGAAGTTTGTACCAAGTTTGGTGCTGTTTTGGCGTGGACTTAGGAAGTTTGTACCAAGTTTGTTACTGTTTTGGCGTGGACTTAGGAAGTTTGTACCAAGTTTGGTGCTGTTTTGGCGTGGACTTAGGAAGTTTGTACCAAGTTTGTTACTGTTTTGGCGTGGACTTAGGAAGTTTGTACCAAGTTTGTTACTGTTTTGGCGTGGACTTAGAAAGTTTGTATCAAGTTTGGTGCTGTTTTGGCGTGGACTAAGGAAGTTTGTACCTAGTTTGGTGCTGTTTTGGCGTGGACTTAGGAAGTTTGTACCAAGTCTGGTGCTGTTTTGGCGTGGACTTAGGAAGTTTGTACCAAGTTTGTTACTGTTTTGGCGTGGACTTAGGAAGTTTGTACCAAGTTTGGTGCTGTTTTGGCGTGGACTTAGGAAGTTTGTACCAAGTTTGTTACTGTTTTGGCGTGGACTTAGGAAGTTTGTACCAAGTTTGGTGCTGTTTTGGCGTGGACTTAGGAAGTTTGTACCAAGTTTGTTACTGTTTTGGCGTGGACTTAGGAAGTTTGTATCAAGTTTGATGCTGTTTTGGCGTGGACTTAGGAAGTTTGTACCTAGTTTGTTTCTGTTTTGGCTTGGACTTAGGAAGTTTGTACCAAGTTTGTTACTGTTTTGGCGTGGACTTAGGAAGTTTGTACCAAGTTCGTTACTGTTTTGGCGTGGACTTAGGAAGTTTGTACCAAGTTTGTTACTGTTTTGGCGTGGACTTAGGAAGTTTGTATCAAGTTTGGTGCTGTTTTGGCGTGGACTTAGGAAGTTTGTACCAAGTTTGGTGCTGTTTTGGCGTGGACTTAGAAAGTTTGTATCAAGTTTGTTACTGTTTTGGCGTGGACTTAGGAAGTTTGTACCAAGTTTGTTACTGTTTTGGCGTGGACTTAGGAAGTTTGTACCAAGTTTGTTACTGTTTTGGCGTGGACTCAGGAAGTTTGTACCAAGTTTGGTGCTGTTTTGGCGTGGACTTAGGTAGATTGTACCAAGTTTGTTACTGTTTTGGCGTGGACTTAGGAAGTTTGTATCAAGTTTGGTGCTGTTTTGGCGTGGACTTAGGAAGTTTGTACCAAGTTTGGTGCTGTTTTGGCGTGGACTTAGGAAGTTTGTACCAAGTTTGTTACTGTTTTGGCGTGGACTTAGGAAGTTTGTATCAAGTTTGGTGCTGTTTTGGCGTGGACTTAGGAAGTTTGTACCTAGTTTGTTTCTGTTTTGGCGTGGACTTAGGAAGTTTGTATCAAGTTTGGTGCTGTTTTGGCGTGGACTAAGGAAGTTTGTACCTAGTTTGGTGCTGTTTTGGCGTGGACTTAGGAAGTTTGTACCAAGTCTGGTGCTGTTTTGGCGTGGACTTAGGAAGTTTGTACCTAGTTTGTTTCTGTTTTGGCGTGGACTTAGGAAGTTTGTACCAAGTTTGTTACTGTTTTGGCGTGGACTTAGGAAGTTTGTACCAAGTTTGTTACTGTTTTGGCGTGGACTTAGGAAGTTTGTATCAAGTTTGATGCTGTTTTGGCGTGGACTTAGGAAGTTTGTACCAAGTTTGGTGCTGTTTTGGCGTGGACTTAGGAAGTTTGTATCAAGTTTGGTGCTGTTTTGGCGTGGACTTAGGAAGTTTGTATCAAGTTTGGTGCTGTTTTGGCGTGGACTTAGGAAGTTTGTACCAAGTTTGTTACTGTTTTGGCGTGGACTTAGGAAGTTTGTACCAAGTTTGTTTCTGTTTTGGCGTGGACTTAGGAAGTTTGTACCAAGTTTGTTACTGTTTTGGCGTGGACTTAGGAAGTTTGTACCAAGTTTGGTGCTGTTTTGGCGTGGACTTAGGAAGTTTGTACCAAGTTTGTTACTGTTTTGGCGTGGACTTAGGAAGTTTGTATCAAGTTTGGTGCTGTTTTGGCGTGGACTTAGGAAGTTTGTACCAAGTTTGGTGCTGTTTTGGCGTGGACTTAGAAAGTTTGTATCAAGTTTGTTACTGTTTTGGCGTGGACTTAGGAAGTTTGTACCAAGTTTGTTACTGTTTTGGCGTGGACTTAGGAAGTTTGTACCAAGTTTGTTACTGTTTTGGCGTGGACTCAGGAAGTTTGTACCAAGTTTGGTGCTGTTTTGGCGTGGACTTAGGTAGATTGTACCAAGTTTGTTACTGTTTTGGCGTGGACTTAGGAAGTTTGTATCAAGTTTGGTGCTGTTTTGGCGTGGACTTAGGAAGTTTGTACCAAGTTTGGTGCTGTTTTGGCGTGGACTTAGGAAGTTTGTACCAAGTTTGTTACTGTTTTGGCGTGGACTTAGGAAGTTTGTATCAAGTTTGGTGCTGTTTTGGCGTGGACTTAGGAAGTTTGTACCTAGTTTGTTTCTGTTTTGGCGTGGACTTAGGAAGTTTGTATCAAGTTTGGTGCTGTTTTGGCGTGGACTAAGGAAGTTTGTACCTAGTTTGGTGCTGTTTTGGCGTGGACTTAGGAAGTTTGTACCAAGTCTGGTGCTGTTTTGGCGTGGACTTAGGAAGTTTGTACCAAGTTTGTTACTGTTTTGGCGTGGACTTAGGAAGTTTGTACCAAGTTTGGTGCTGTTTTGGCGTGGACTTAGGAAGTTTGTACCAAGTTTGTTACTGTTTTGGCGTGGACTTAGGAAGTTTGTACCAAGTTTGTTACTGTTTTGGCGTGGACTTAGGAAGTTTGTACCAAGTTTATTACTGTTTTGGCGTGGACTTAGGAAGTTTGTACCAAGTTTGGTGCTGTTTTGGCGTGGACTTAGGAAGTTTGTACCAAGTTTGTTATTGTTTTGGCGTGGACTTAGGAAGTTTGTACCAAGCTTGTTGCTGTTTTGGCGTGGACTAAGGAAGTTTGTACCAAGTTTGTTACTGTTTTGGCGTGGACTAAGTAAGTTTGTACCAAGTTTGTTACTGTTTTGGCGTGGACTTAGAAAGTTTGTATCAAGTTTGGTGCTGTTTTGGCGTGGACTAAGGAAGTTTGTACCTAGTTTGGTGCTGTTTTGGCGTGGACTTAGGAAGTTTGTACCAAGTTTATTACTGTTTTGGCGTGGACTTAGGAAGTTTGTACCTAGTTTGGTGCTGTTTTGGCGTGGACTTAGGAAGTTTGTACCAAGTTTATTACTGTTTTGGCGTGGACTTAGGAAGTTTGTACCAAGTTTGGTGCTGTTTTGGCGTGGACTTAGGAAGTTTGTACCAAGTTTGTTACTGTTTTGGCGTGGACTTAGGAAGTTTGTACCAAGTTTGGTGCTGTTTTGGCGTGGACTTAGGAAGTTTGTACCAAGTTTGTTACTGTTTTGGCGTGGACTTAGGAAGTTTGTACCAAGTTTGTTACTGTTTTGGCGTGGACTTAGAAAGTTTGTATCAAGTTTGGTGCTGTTTTGGCGTGGACTAAGGAAGTTTGTACCTAGTTTGGTGCTGTTTTGGCGTGGACTTAGGAAGTTTGTACCAAGTCTGGTGCTGTTTTGGCGTGGACTTAGGAAGTTTGTACCAAGTTTGTTACTGTTTTGGCGTGGACTTAGGAAGTTTGTACCAAGTTTGGTGCTGTTTTGGCGTGGACTTAGGAAGTTTGTACCAAGTTTGTTACTGTTTTGGCGTGGACTTAGGAAGTTTGTACCAAGTTTGGTGCTGTTTTGGCGTGGACTTAGGAAGTTTGTACCAAGTTTGTTACTGTTTTGGCGTGGACTTAGGAAGTTTGTATCAAGTTTGATGCTGTTTTGGCGTGGACTTAGGAAGTTTGTACCTAGTTTGTTTCTGTTTTGGCTTGGACTTAGGAAGTTTGTACCAAGTTTGTTACTGTTTTGGCGTGGACTTAGGAAGTTTGTACCAAGTTCGTTACTGTTTTGGCGTGGACTTAGGAAGTTTGTACCAAGTTTGTTACTGTTTTGGCGTGGACTTAGGAAGTTTGTATCAAGTTTGGTGCTGTTTTGGCGTGGACTTAGGAAGTTTGTACCAAGTTTGGTGCTGTTTTGGCGTGGACTTAGAAAGTTTGTATCAAGTTTGTTACTGTTTTGGCGTGGACTTAGGAAGTTTGTACCAAGTTTGTTACTGTTTTGGCGTGGACTTAGGAAGTTTGTACCAAGTTTGTTACTGTTTTGGCGTGGACTCAGGAAGTTTGTACCAAGTTTGGTGCTGTTTTGGCGTGGACTTAGGTAGATTGTACCAAGTTTGTTACTGTTTTGGCGTGGACTTAGGAAGTTTGTATCAAGTTTGGTGCTGTTTTGGCGTGGACTTAGGAAGTTTGTACCAAGTTTGGTGCTGTTTTGGCGTGGACTTAGGAAGTTTGTACCAAGTTTGTTACTGTTTTGGCGTGGACTTAGGAAGTTTGTATCAAGTTTGGTGCTGTTTTGGCGTGGACTTAGGAAGTTTGTACCTAGTTTGTTTCTGTTTTGGCGTGGACTTAGGAAGTTTGTATCAAGTTTGGTGCTGTTTTGGCGTGGACTAAGGAAGTTTGTACCTAGTTTGGTGCTGTTTTGGCGTGGACTTAGGAAGTTTGTACCAAGTCTGGTGCTGTTTTGGCGTGGACTTAGGAAGTTTGTACCAAGTTTGTTACTGTTTTGGCGTGGACTTAGGAAGTTTGTACCAAGTTTGGTGCTGTTTTGGCGTGGACTTAGGAAGTTTGTACCAAGTTTGTTACTGTTTTGGCGTGGACTTAGGAAGTTTGTACCAAGTTTGTTACTGTTTTGGCGTGGACTTAGGAAGTTTGTACCAAGTTTATTACTGTTTTGGCGTGGACTTAGGAAGTTTGTACCAAGTTTGGTGCTGTTTTGGCGTGGACTTAGGAAGTTTGTACCAAGTTTGTTATTGTTTTGGCGTGGACTTAGGAAGTTTGTACCAAGCTTGTTGCTGTTTTGGCGTGGACTAAGGAAGTTTGTACCAAGTTTGTTACTGTTTTGGCGTGGACTAAGTAAGTTTGTACCAAGTTTGTTACTGTTTTGGCGTGGACTTAGAAAGTTTGTATCAAGTTTGGTGCTGTTTTGGCGTGGACTAAGGAAGTTTGTACCTAGTTTGGTGCTGTTTTGGCGTGGACTTAGGAAGTTTGTACCAAGTTTATTACTGTTTTGGCGTGGACTTAGGAAGTTTGTACCTAGTTTGGTGCTGTTTTGGCGTGGACTTAGGAAGTTTGTACCAAGTTTATTACTGTTTTGGCGTGGACTTAGGAAGTTTGTACCAAGTTTGGTGCTGTTTTGGCGTGGACTTAGGAAGTTTGTACCATGTTTGGTGCTGTTTTGGCGTGGTCTTAGGAAGTTTGTTACAAGTTTGTTACTGATTTGGCGTGGACTTAGGAAGTTTGTACCAAGTTTGGTGCTGTTTTGGCGTGGACTTAGGAAGTTTGTACTAAGTTGAGTGATGTTTTGGCGTGGACTAAGGAAGTTTGTACCAAGTTTGTTACTGTTTTGGCATGGACTTAGGAAGTTTGTACCAAGTTTGGTGCTGTTTTGGCGTGGACTTAGGAAGTTTGTACCAAGTTTGTTACTGTTTTGGCGTGGACCTAGGAAGTTTGTACCAAGTTTGTTACTGTTTTGGCGTGGACTTAGGAAGTTTGTACCAAGTTTGGTGCTGTTTTGGCGTGGACTTAGGAAGTTTTTACCAAGTTTGTTACTGTTTTGGCGTGGACTTAGGAAGTTTGTACCAAGTTTGTTACTATTTGGCGTGGACTTAAGAAGTTTGTTCCAAGTTTGTTACTGTTTTGGCGTGGACTTAGGAAGTTTCTACCAAGTTTGTTACTGTTTTGGCGTGGACTTAGGAAGTTTGTACCAAGTTTGTTACTATTTGGCGTGGACTTAAGAAGTTTGTTCCAAGTTTGTTACTGTTTTGGCGTGGACTTAGGAAGTTTGTCCCAAGTTTGTTACTGTTTTGGCGTGGACTTAGGAAGTTTGTACCAAGTTTGGTGCTGTTTTGGCGTGGTCTTAGGAAGTTTGTCCCAAGTTTGGTGCTGTTTTGACGTGGTCTTAGGAAGTTTGTATCAAGTTTGGTGCTGTTTTGGCGTGGACTTAGGAAGTTTGTACCAAGTTTGGTGCTGTTTTGGCGTGGACTTAGGAAGTTTGTATCAAGTTTGGTGCTGTTTTGGCGTGGACTTAGGAAGTTTGTACCAAGTTTGTTACTGTTTTGGCGTGGACTTAGGAAGTTTGTACCAAGTGTGGTGCTGTTTTGGCGTGGACTTAGGAAGTTTGTACCAAGTTTGTTACTGTTTTGGCGTGGACTTAGGAAGTTTGTACCAAGTTTTTTACTGTTTTGGCGTGGACTTAGGAAGTTTGTACCAAGTTTGGTGCTGTTTTGGCGTGGACTTAGGAAGTTTGTACCAAGTTTGTTACTGTTTTGGCGTGGACTTAGGAAGTTTGTATCAAGTTTGTTACTGTTTTGGCGTGGACTTAGGAAGTTTGTACCTAGTTTGTTTCTGTTTTGGCGTGGACTTAGGAAGTTTGTACCAAGTTTGGTGCTGTTTTGGCGTGGACTTAGGAAGTTTGTACCAAGTTTGTTACTGTTTTGGCGTGGACTTAGGAAGTTTGTTCCAAGTTTGTTACTGTTTTGGCGTGGACTTAGTAAGTTTGTACCAAGTTTGTTACTGTTTTGGCGTGGACTTAGGAAGTTTGTACCTAGTTTGTTTCTGTTTTGACGTGGACTTAGGAAGTTTGTACCAAGTTTGTTACTGTTTTGGCGTGGACTTAGGAAGTTTGTACCAAGTTTGTTAGTGTTTTGGCGTGGACTTAGGAAGTTTGTACCAAGTTTGTTACTGTTTTGGCGTGGACTTAGGAAGTTTGTACCAAGTTTGGTGCTGTTTTGGCGTGGACTTAGGAAGTTTGTACCAAGTTTGTTACTGTTTTGGCGTGGACTTAGGAAGTTTGTATCAAGTTTGGTGCTGTTTTGGCGTGGACTTAGGAAGTTTGTACCAAGTTTGGTGCTGTTTTGGCGTGGACTTAGGAAGTTTGTATCAAGTTTGGTGCTGTTTTGGCGTGGACTTAGGAAGTTTGTACCTAGTTTGTTTCTGTTTTGGCGTGGACTTAGGAAGTTTGTACCAAGTTTGTTACTGTTTTGGCGTGGACTTAGGAAGTTTGTACCAAGTTTGTTACTGTTTTGGCGTGGACTTAGGAAGTTTGTATCAAGTTTGATGCTGTTTTGGCGTGGACTTAGGAAGTTTGTACCAAGTTTGGTGCTGTTTTGGCGTGGACTTAGGAAGTTTGTATCAAGTTTGGTGCTGTTTTGGCGTGGACTTAGGAAGTTTGTATCAAGTTTGGTGCTGTTTTGGCGTGGACTTAGGAAGTTTGTACCAAGTTTGTTACTGTTTTGGCGTGGACTTAGGAAGTTTGTACCAAGTTTGTTTCTGTTTTGGCGTGGACTTAGGAAGTTTGTACCAAGTTTGTTACTGTTTTGGCGTGGACTTAGGAAGTTTGTATCAAGTTTGGTGCTGTTTTGGCGTGGACTTAGGAAGTTTGTACCAAGTTTGTTTCTGTTTTGGCGTGGACTTAGGAAGTTTGTACCAAGTTTGTTTCTGTTTTGGCGTGGACTTAGGAAGTTTGTACCAAGTTTGTTACTGTTTTGGCGTGGACTTAGGAAGTTTGTATCAAGTTTGGTGCTGTTTTGGCGTGGACTTAGGAAGTTTGTACCTAGTTTGTTTCTGTTTTGGCGTGGACTTAGGAAGTTTGTACCAAGTTTGTTTCTGTTTTGGCGTGGACTTAGGAAGTTTGTACCAAATTTGGTGCTGTTTTGGCGTGGACTTAGGAAGTTTGTATCAAGTTTGATGCTGTTTTGGCGTGGACTTAGGAAGTTTGTACCAAGTTTGGTGCTGTTTTGGCGTGGACTTAGGAAGTTTGTATCAAGTTTGGTGCTGTTTTGGCGTGGACTTAGGAAGTTTGTATCAAGTTTGGTGCTGTTTTGGCGTGGACTTAGGAAGTTTGTACCAAGTTTGTTACTGTTTTGGCGTGGACTTAGGAAGTTTGTACCAAGTTTGGTGCTGTTTTGGCGTGGACTTAGGAAGTTTGTACCAAGTTTGGTGCTGTTTTGGCGTGGACTTAGGAAGTTTGTATCAAGTTTGGTGCTGTTTTGGCGTGGACTTAGGAAGTTTGTACCTAGTTTGTTTCTGTTTTGGCGTGGACTTAGGAAGTTTGTACCAAGTTTGTTACTGTTTTGGCGTGGACTTAGGAAGTTTGTACCAAGTTTGTTACTGTTTTGGCGTGGACTTAGGAAGTTTGTATCAAGTTTGATGCTGTTTTGGCGTGGACTTAGGAAGTTTGTACCAAGTTTGGTGCTGTTTTGGCGTGGACTTAGGAAGTTTGTATCAAGTTTGGTGCTGTTTTGGCGTGGACTTAGGAAGTTTGTATCAAGTTTGGTGCTGTTTTGGCGTGGACTTAGGAAGTTTGTACCAAGTTTGTTACTGTTTTGGCGTGGACTTAGGAAGTTTGTACCAAGTTTGTTTCTGTTTTGGCGTGGACTTAGGAAGTTTGTACCAAGTTTGTTACTGTTTTGGCGTGGACTTAGGAAGTTTGTACCAAGTTTGGTGCTGTTTTGGCGTGGACTTAGGAAGTTTGTACCAAGTTTGTTACTGTTTTGGCGTGGACTTAGGAAGTTTGTATCAAGTTTGGTGCTGTTTTGGCGTGGACTTAGGAAGTTTGTACCAAGTTTGGTGCTGTTTTGGCGTGGACTTAGAAAGTTTGTATCAAGTTTGTTACTGTTTTGGCGTGGACTTAGGAAGTTTGTACCAAGTTTGTTACTGTTTTGGCGTGGACTTAGGAAGTTTGTACCAAGTTTGTTACTGTTTTGGCGTGGACTCAGGAAGTTTGTACCAAGTTTGGTGCTGTTTTGGCGTGGACTTAGGTAGATTGTACCAAGTTTGTTACTGTTTTGGCGTGGACTTAGGAAGTTTGTATCAAGTTTGGTGCTGTTTTGGCGTGGACTTAGGAAGTTTGTACCAAGTTTGGTGCTGTTTTGGCGTGGACTTAGGAAGTTTGTACCAAGTTTGTTACTGTTTTGGCGTGGACTTAGGAAGTTTGTATCAAGTTTGGTGCTGTTTTGGCGTGGACTTAGGAAGTTTGTACCTAGTTTGTTTCTGTTTTGGCGTGGACTTAGGAAGTTTGTATCAAGTTTGGTGCTGTTTTGGCGTGGACTAAGGAAGTTTGTACCTAGTTTGGTGCTGTTTTGGCGTGGACTTAGGAAGTTTGTACCAAGTCTGGTGCTGTTTTGGCGTGGACTTAGGAAGTTTGTACCAAGTTTGTTACTGTTTTGGCGTGGACTTAGGAAGTTTGTACCAAGTTTGGTGCTGTTTTGGCGTGGACTTAGGAAGTTTGTACCAAGTTTGTTACTGTTTTGGCGTGGACTTAGGAAGTTTGTACCAAGTTTGTTACTGTTTTGGCGTGGACTTAGGAAGTTTGTACCAAGTTTATTACTGTTTTGGCGTGGACTTAGGAAGTTTGTACCAAGTTTGGTGCTGTTTTGGCGTGGACTTAGGAAGTTTGTACCAAGTTTGTTATTGTTTTGGCGTGGACTTAGGAAGTTTGTACCAAGCTTGTTGCTGTTTTGGCGTGGACTAAGGAAGTTTGTACCAAGTTTGTTACTGTTTTGGCGTGGACTAAGTAAGTTTGTACCAAGTTTGTTACTGTTTTGGCGTGGACTTAGAAAGTTTGTATCAAGTTTGGTGCTGTTTTGGCGTGGACTAAGGAAGTTTGTACCTAGTTTGGTGCTGTTTTGGCGTGGACTTAGGAAGTTTGTACCAAGTTTATTACTGTTTTGGCGTGGACTTAGGAAGTTTGTACCTAGTTTGGTGCTGTTTTGGCGTGGACTTAGGAAGTTTGTACCAAGTTTATTACTGTTTTGGCGTGGACTTAGGAAGTTTGTACCAAGTTTGGTGCTGTTTTGGCGTGGACTTAGGAAGTTTGTACCAAGTTTGTTACTGTTTTGGCGTGGACTTAGGAAGTTTGTACCAAGTTTGGTGCTGTTTTGGCGTGGACTTAGGAAGTTTGTACCAAGTTTGTTACTGTTTTGGCGTGGACTTAGGAAGTTTGTACCAAGTTTGTTACTGTTTTGGCGTGGACTTAGAAAGTTTGTATCAAGTTTGGTGCTGTTTTGGCGTGGACTAAGGAAGTTTGTACCTAGTTTGGTGCTGTTTTGGCGTGGACTTAGGAAGTTTGTACCAAGTCTGGTGCTGTTTTGGCGTGGACTTAGGAAGTTTGTACCAAGTTTGTTACTGTTTTGGCGTGGACTTAGGAAGTTTGTACCAAGTTTGGTGCTGTTTTGGCGTGGACTTAGGAAGTTTGTACCAAGTTTGTTACTGTTTTGGCGTGGACTTAGGAAGTTTGTACCAAGTTTGGTGCTGTTTTGGCGTGGACTTAGGAAGTTTGTACCAAGTTTGTTACTGTTTTGGCGTGGACTTAGGAAGTTTGTATCAAGTTTGATGCTGTTTTGGCGTGGACTTAGGAAGTTTGTACCTAGTTTGTTTCTGTTTTGGCTTGGACTTAGGAAGTTTGTACCAAGTTTGTTACTGTTTTGGCGTGGACTTAGGAAGTTTGTACCAAGTTCGTTACTGTTTTGGCGTGGACTTAGGAAGTTTGTACCTAGTTTGTTTCTGTTTTGGCGTGGACTTAGGAAGTTTGTACCAAGTTTGGTGCTGTTTTGGCGTGGACTTAGGAAGTTTGTACCAAGTTTGTTACTGTTGTGGCGTGGACTTAGGAAGTTTGTACCAAGTTTGGTGCTGTTTTGGCGTGGACTTAGGAAGTTTGTACCAAGTTTGTTACTGTTTTGGCGTGGACTTAGGAAGTTTTTACCAAGTTTGGTGCTGTTTTGGCGTGGACTTAGGAAGTTTGTACCAAGTTTGGTGCTGTTTTGGCGTGGACTTAGGAAGTTTGTATCAAGTTTGGTGCTGTTTTGGCGTGGACTTAGGAAGTTTGTACCTAGTTTGTTTCTGTTTTGGCGTGGACTTAGGAAGTTTGTACCAAGTTTGTTACTGTTTTGGCGTGGACTTAGGAAGTTTGTACCAAGTTTGTTACTGTTTTGGCGTGGACTAAGTAAGTTTGTACCAAGTTTGGTGCTGTTTTGGCGTGGACTTAGGAAGTTTGTACCAAGTTTGTTACTGTTTTGGCGTGGACTTAGGAAGTTTGTACCAAGTTTGTTACTGTTTTGGCGTGGACTTAGGAAGTTTGTACCAAGTTTGTTACTGTTTTGGCGTGGACTTAGGAAGTTTGTACCAAGTTTGTTACTGTTTTGGCGTGGACTTAGAAAGTTTGTACCAAGTTTGTTACTGTTTTGGCGTGGACTTAGGAAGTTTGTACCAAGTTTGGTGCTGTTTTGGCGTGGACTTAGGAAGTTTGTACCAAGTTTGTTACTGTTTTGGCGTGGACTTAGGAAGTTTGTACCAAGTTTGTTACTGTTTTGGCGTGGACTTAGGAAGTTTGTACCAAGTTTGTTACTGTTTTGGCGTGGACTTAGAAAGTTTGTACCTAGTTTGTTTCTGTTTTGGCGTGGACTTAGGAAGTTTCTACCAAGTTTGGTGCTGTTTTGGCGTGGACTTAGGAAGTTTGTACCAAGTTTGTTACTGTTTTGGCGTGGACTTAGGAAGTTTGTACCAAGTTTGGTGCTGTTTTGGCGTGGACTTAGGAAGTTTGTACCAAGTTTGTTACTGTTTTGGCGTGGACTAAGGAACTTTGCACCAAGTTTGTTACTGTTTTGGCGTGGACTTAGGAAGTTTGTATCAAGTTTGGTGCTGTTTTGGCGTGGACTTAGGAAGTTTGTACCAAGTTTGTTACTGTTTTGGCGTGGACTTAGGAAGTTTGTACCAAGTTTGGTGCTGTTTTGGCGTGGACTAAGGAAGTTTGTACCAAGTTTGGTGCTGTTTTGGCGTGGACTTAGGAAGTTTGTACCAAGTTTGTTACTGTTTTGGCGTGGACTTAGGAAGTTTGTACCAAGTTTGTTACTGTTTTGGCGTGGACTTAGGAAGTTTGTACCAAGTTTGTTACTGTTTTGGCGTGGACTTAGGAAGTTTGTACCAAGTTTGTTACTGTTTTGGCGTGGACTTAGAAAGTTTGTACCAAGTTTGTTACTGTTTTGGCGTGGACTTAGGAAGTTTGTACCAAGTTTGTTACTGTTTTGGCGTGGACTTAGGAAGTTTGTACCAAGTTTGTTACTGTTTGTACCAAGTTTGGTGCTGTTTTGGCGTGGACTTAGGAAGTTTGTAGCTAGTTTGTTTCTGTTTTGGCGTGGACTTAGGAAGTTTCTACCAAGTTTGGTGCTGTTTTGGCGTGGACTTAGGAAGTTTGTACCAAGTTTGTTACTGTTTTGGCGTGGACTTAGGAAGTTTGTACCAAGTTTTTTACTGTTTTGGCGTGGACTTAGGAAGTTTGTACCAAGTTTGGTGCTGTTTTGGCGTGGACTTAGGAAGTTTGTACCAAGTTTGTTACTGTTTTGGCGTGGACTTAGGAACTTTGCACCAAGTTTGTTACTGTTTTGGCGTGGACTTAGGAAGTTTGTATCAAGTTTGGTGCTGTTTTGGCGTGGACTTAGGAAGTTTGTACCAAGTTTGTTACTGTTTTGGCGTGGACTTAGGAAGTTTGTACCAAGTTTGGTGCTGTTTTGGCGTGGACTAAGGAAGTTTGTACCAAGTTTGTTACTGTTTTGGCGTGGACTTAGGAAGTTTGTACCAAGTTTTTTACTGTTTTGGCGTGGACTTAGGAAGTTTGTACCAAGTTTGGTGCTGTTTTGGCGTGGACTTAGGAAGTTTGTACCAAGTTTGTTACTGTTTTGGCGTGGACTTAGGAAGTTTGTACCAAGTTTGTTACTGTTTTGGCGTGGACTTAGGAAGTTTGTACCAAGTTTGTTACTGTTTTGGCGTGGACTTAGAAAGTTTGTACCTAGTTTGTTTCTGTTTTGGCGTGGACTTAGGAAGTTTGTACCAAGTTTGTTACTGTTTTGGCGTGGACTTAGGAAGTTTGTACCAAGTTTGTTTCTGTTTTGGCGTGGACTAAGTAAGTTTGTACCAAGTTTGGTGCTGTTTTGGCGTGGACTTAGGAAGTTTGTACCAAGTTTGTTACTGTTTTGGCGTGGACTTAGGAAGTTTCTACCAAGTTTGGTGCTGTTTTGGCGTGGACTTAGGAAGTTTGTACCAAGTTTGTTACTGTTTTGGCGTGGACTTAGGAAGTTTGTACCAAGTTTTTTACTGTTTTGGCGTGGACTTAGGAAGTTTGTACCAAGTTTGGTGCTGTTTTGGCGTGGACTTAGGAAGTTTGTACCAAGTTTGTTACTGTTTTGGCGTGGACTTAGGAAGTTTGCACCAAGTTTGTTACTGTTTTGGCGTGGACTTAGGAAGTTTGTATCAAGTTTGGTGCTGTTTTGGCGTGGACTTAGGAAGTTTGTACCAAGTTTGTTACTGTTTTGGCGTGGACTTAGGAAGTTTGTACCAAGTTTGTTACTGTTTTGGCGTGGACTTAGGAAGTTTGTACCAAGTTTGTTACTGTTTTGGCGTGGACTTAGGAAGTTTGTACCAAGTTTGGTGCTGTTTTGGCGTGGACTAAGGAAGTTTGTACCAAGTTTGTTACTGTTTTGGCGTGGACTTAGGAAGTTTGTACCAAGTTTTTTACTGTTTTGGCGTGGACTTAGGAAGTTTGTACCAAGTTTGGTGCTGTTTTGGCGTGGACTTAGGAAGTTTGTACCAAGTTTGTTACTGTTTTGGCGTGGACTTAGGAAGTTTGTACCAAGTTTGTTACTGTTTTGGCGTGGACTTAGGAAGTTTGTACCAAGTTTGTTTCTGTTTTGGCGTGGACTTAGGAAGTTTCTACCAAGTTTGGTGCTGTTTTGGCGTGGACTTAGGAAGTTTGTACCAAGTTTGGTGCTGTTTTGGCGTGGACTTAGGAAGTTTGTACCAAGTTTTTTACTGTTTTGGCGTGGACTTAGGAAGTTTGTACCAAGTTTGTTTCTGTTTTGGCGTGGACTTAGGAAGTTTGTACCAAGTTTGTTACTGTTTTGGCGTGGACTTAGGAAGTTTGTACCAAGTTTGTTACTGTTTTGGCGTGGACTAAGTAAGTTTGTACCAAGTTTGGTGCTGTTTTGGCGTGGACTTAGGAAGTTTTTACCAAGTTTGTTACTGTTTTGGCGTGGCCTTAGGAAGTTTGTATCAAGTTTGTTACTGTTTTGGCGTGGACTTAGGAAGTTTGTACCAAGTTTGTTACTGTTTTGGCGTGGACTTAGGAAGTTTGTACCAAGTTTGGTGCTGTTTTGGCGTGGACTAAGGAAGTTTGTACCAAGTTTGTTACTGTTTTGGCGTGGACTTAGGAAGTTTGTACCAAGTTTTTTACTGTTTTGGCGTGGACTTAGGAAGTTTGTACCAAGTTTGGTGCTGTTTTGGCGTGGACTTAGGAAGTTTGTACCAAGTTTGTTACTGTTTTGGCGTGGACTTAGGAAGTTTGTACCAAGTTTGGTGCTGTTTTGGCGTGGACTTAGGAAGTTTGTACCAAGTTTGTTTCTGTTTTGGCGTGGACTTAGGAAGTTTGTACCAAGTTTGTTACTGTTTTGGCGTGGACTTAGGAAGTTTGTACCTAGTTTGTTTCTGTTTTGGCGTGGACTTAGGAAGTTTGTACCAAGTTTGTTTCTGTTTTGGCGTGGACTTAGGAAGTTTGTACCAAGTTTGTTACTGTTTTGGCGTGGACTTAGGAAGTTTGTACCAAGTTTGTTTCTGTTTTGGCGTGGACTTAGGAAGTTTCTACCAAGTTTGGTGCTGTTTTGGCGTGGACTTAGGAAGTTTGTACCAAGTTTGGTGCTGTTTTGGCGTGGACTTAGGAAGTTTGTACCAAGTTTTTTACTGTTTTGGCGTGGACTTAGAAAGTTTGTACCTAGTTTGTTTCTGTTTTGGCGTGGACTTAGGAAGTTTGTACCAAGTTTGTTACTGTTTTGGCGTGGACTTAGGAAGTTTGTACCAAGTTTGTTACTGTTTTGGCGTGGACTAAGTAAGTTTGTACCAAGTTTGGTGCTGTTTTGGCGTGGACTTAGGAAGTTTGTACCAAGTTTGTTACTGTTTTGGCGTGGACTTAGGAAGTTTGTATCAAGTTTGTTACTGTTTTGGCGTGGACTTAGGAAGTTTGTACCAAGTTTGTTACTGTTTTGGCGTGGACTTAGGAAGTTTGTACCAAGTTTGGTGCTGTTTTGGCGTGGACTAAGGAAGTTTGTACCAAGTTTGTTACTGTTTTGGCGTGGACTTAGGAAGTTTGTACCAAGTTTGGTGCTGTTTTGGCGTGGACTAAGGAAGTTTGTACCAAGTTTGTTACTGTTTTGGCGTGGACTTAGGAAGTTTGTACCAAGTTTGTTACTGTTTTGGCGTGGACTTAGGAAGTTTGTATCAAGTTTGGTGCTGTTTTGGCGTGGACTTAGGAAGTTTGTACCTAGTTTGTTTCTGTTTTGGCGTGGACTTAGGAAGTTTGTACCAAGTTTGTTACTGTTTTGGCGTGGACTTAGGAAGTTTGTACCAAGTTTGTTACTGTTTTGGCGTGGACTTAGGAAGTTTGTATCAAGTTTGGTGCTGTTTTGGCGTGGACTTAGGAAGTTTGTACCTAGTTTGTTTCTGTTTTGGCGTGGACTTAGGAAGTTTGTACCAAGTTTGTTACTGTTTTGGCGTGGACTAAGTAAGTTTGTACCAAGTTTGGTGCTGTTTTGGCGTGGACTTAGGAAGTTTCTACCAAGTTTGGTGCTGTTTTGGCGTGGACTTAGGAAGTTTGTATCAAGTTTGTTACTGTTTTGGCGTGGACTTAGGAAGTTTGTACCAAGTTTGGTGCTGTTTTGGCGTGGACTTAGGAAGTTTGTACCAAGTTTGTTTCTGTTTTGGCGTGGACTTAGGAAGTTTGTACCAAGTTTGTTACTGTTTTGGCGTGGACTTAGGAAGTTTGTACCTAGTTTGTTTCTGTTTTGGCGTGGACTTAGGAAGTTTGTACCAAGTTTGTTTCTGTTTTGGCGTGGACTTAGGAAGTTTGTACCAAGTTTGTTACTGTTTTGGCGTGGACTTAGGAAGTTTGTACCAAGTTTGTTTCTGTTTTGGCGTGGACTTAGGAAGTTTCTACCAAGTTTGGTGCTGTTTTGGCGTGGACTTAGGAAGTTTGTACCAAGTTTGTTACTGTTTTGGCGTGGACTTAGGAAGTTTGTACCAAGTTTTTTACTGTTTTGGCGTGGACTTAGGAAGTTTGTACCAAGTTTGGTGCTGTTTTGGCGTGGACTTAGGAAGTTTGTACCAAGTTTGTTACTGTTTTGGCGTGGACTTAGGAAGTTTGTACCAAGTTTGTTACTGTTTTGGCGTGGACTTAGGAAGTTTGTACCAAGTTTGTTACTGTTTTGGCGTGGACTTAGGAAGTTTGTATCAAGTTTGGTGCTGTTTTGGCGTGGACTTAGGAAGTTTGTACCTAGTTTGTTTCTGTTTTGGCGTGGACTTAGGAAGTTTGTACCAAGTTTGTTACTGTTTTGGCGTGGACTAAGTAAGTTTGTACCAAGTTTGGTGCTGTTTTGGCGTGGACTTAGGAAGTTTCTACCAAGTTTGGTGCTGTTTTGGCGTGGACTTAGGAAGTTTGTATCAAGTTTGTTACTGTTTTGGCGTGGACTTAGGAAGTTTGTACCAAGTTTGGTGCTGTTTTGGCGTGGACTTAGGAAGTTTGTACCAAGTTTGTTTCTGTTTTGGCGTGGACTTAGGAAGTTTGTACCAAGTTTGTTACTGTTTTGGCGTGGACTTAGGAAGTTTGTACCTAGTTTGTTTCTGTTTTGGCGTGGACTTAGGAAGTTTGTACCAAGTTTGTTTCTGTTTTGGCGTGGACTTAGGAAGTTTGTACCAAGTTTGTTACTGTTTTGGCGTGGACTTAGGAAGTTTGTACCAAGTTTGTTTCTGTTTTGGCGTGGACTTAGGAAGTTTCTACCAAGTTTGGTGCTGTTTTGGCGTGGACTTAGGAAGTTTGTACCAAGTTTGTTACTGTTTTGGCGTGGACTTAGGAAGTTTGTACCAAGTTTTTTACTGTTTTGGCGTGGACTTAGGAAGTTTGTACCAAGTTTGGTGCTGTTTTGGCGTGGACTTAGGAAGTTTGTACCTAGTTTGTTTCTGTTTTGGCGTGGACTTAGGAAGTTTGTACCAAGTTTGTTACTGTTTTGGCGTGGACTTAGGAAGTTTGTACCAAGTTTGTTACTGTTTTGGCGTGGACTTAGGAAGTTTGTATCAAGTTTGGTGCTGTTTTGGCGTGGACTTAGGAAGTTTGTACCTAGTTTGTTTCTGTTTTGGCGTGGACTTAGGAAGTTAGTTCCAAGTTTGCAAGTGTTTGGCATGGTCTTATTAAATTTGTACCAAGTTTGCAAGTGTTTTGGCATGGTCTTATTAAATTCGTACCAAGTTTGCAAGTGTTTTGGCATGGTCTTATTAAATTTGTACCAAGTTTGCAAGTGTTTGGCATGGTCTTATTAAATTTGTACCAAGTTTGCAAGTGTTTGGCATGGTCTTATTAAATTTGTACCAAGTTTGCAAGTGTTTTGGCATGGTCTTAGGAAGTTAGTTCCAAGTTTGCAAGTGTTTGGCATGGTCTTATTAAATTTGTATCAAGTTTGCAAGTTATTTGGCATGGTGTTATCAAATTTGTACCAAGTTTGCAAGTGTTTTGGCATGGTCTTATTAAATTTGTACCAAGTTTGCAAGTGTTTGGCATGGTCTTATTAAATTTGTACCAAGTTTGCAAGTGTTTTGGCATGGTCTTATTAAATTTGTACCAAGTTTGCAAGTGTTTTGGCATGGTCTTAGGAAGTTAGTTCCAAATTTGCAAGTGTTTGGCATGGTCTTATTAAATTTGTACCAAGTTTGCAAGTGTTTTGGCATGGTCTTATTAAATTCGTACCAAGTTTGCAAGTGTTTTGGCATGGTCTTATTAAATTTGTACCAAGTTTGCAAGTGTTTTGGCATGGTCTTATTAAATTTGTACCAAGTTTGCAAGTGTTTTGGCATGGTCTTATTAAATTTGTACCAAGTTTGCAAGTGTTTTGGCATGGTCTTAGGAAGTTAGTTCCAAGTTTGCAAGTGTTTGGCATGGTCTTATTAAATTTGTACTAAGTTTGCAAGTGTTTTGGCATGGTCTTAGGAAGTTAGTTCCAAGTTTGCAAGTGTTTGGCATGGTCTTATTAAATTTGTACCAAGTTTGCAAGTGTTTTGGCATGGTCTTATTAAATTCGTACCAAGTTTGCAAGTGTTTTGGCATGGTCTTATTAAATTTGTACCAAGCTTGCAAGTGTTTGGCATGGTCTTATTAAATTTGTATCAAGTTTGCAAGTTATTTGGCATGGTCTTATTAAATTTGTACCAAGTTTGCAAGTGTTTTGGCATGGTCTTATTAAATTTGTACCAAGTTTGCCAGTGTTTGGCATGGTCTTATTAAATTTGTACCAAGTTTGCAAGTGTTTTGGCATGGTCTTATTAAATTTGTACCAAGTTTGCAAGTGTTTTGGCATGGTCTTAGGAAGTTAGTTCCAAATTTGCAAGTGTTTGGCATGGTCTTATTAAATTTGTACCAAGTTTGCAAGTGTTTTGGCATGGTCTTATTAAATTCGTACCAAGTTTGCAAGTGTTTTGGCATGGTCTTATTAAATTTGTACCAAGTTTGCAAGTGTTTTGGCATCGTCTTATTAAATTTGTACCAAGTTTGCAAGTGTTTTGGCATGGTCTTATTAAATTTGTACCAAGTTTGCAAGTGTTTGGCATGGTCTTAGGAAGTTTGTTCCAAGTTTGCAAGTGTTTGGCATGGTCTTATTAAATTTGTACCAAGTTTGCAAGTGTTTTGGCATGGTCTTATTAAATTCGTACCAAGTTTGCAAGTGTTTGGCATGGTCTTAGGAAGTTTGTTCCAAGTTTGCAAGTGTTTGGCATGGTCTTATTAAATTTGTACCAAGCTTGCAAGTGTTTGGCATGGTCTTATTAAATTTGTACCAAGTTTGCAAGTGTTTTGGCATGGTCTTAGGAAGTTAGTTCCAAGTTTGCAAGTGTTTGGCATGGTCTTATTAAATTTGTATCAAGTTTGCAAGTTATTTGGCATGGTGTTATCAAATTTGTACCAAGTTTGCAAGTGTTTTGGCATGGTCTTATTAAATTTGTACCAAGTTTGCAAGTGTTTGGCATGGTCTTATTAAATTTGTACCAAGTTTGCAAGTGTTTTGGCATGGTCTTATTAAATTTGTACCAAGTTTGCAAGTGTTTTGGCATGGTCTTAGGAAGTTAGTTCCAAATTTGCAAGTGTTTGGCATGGTCTTATTAAATTTGTACCAAGTTTGCAAGTGTTTTGGCATGGTCTTATTAAATTCGTACCAAGTTTGCAAGTGTTTTGGCATGGTCTTATTAAATTTGTACCAAGTTTGCAAGTGTTTTGGCATCGTCTTATTAAATTTGTACCAAGTTTGCAAGTGTTTTGGCATGGTCTTATTAAATTTGTACCAAGTTTGCAAGTGTTTGGCATGGTCTTAGGAAGTTTGTTCCAAGTTTGCAAGTGTTTGGCATGGTCTTATTAAATTTGTACCAAGTTTGCAAGTGTTTTGGCATGGTCTTATTAAATTCGTACCAAGTTTGCAAGTGTTTGGCATGGTCTTAGGAAGTTTGTTCCAAGTTTGCAAGTGTTTGGCATGGTCTTATTAAATTTGTACCAAGCTTGCAAGTGTTTGGCATGGTCTTATTAAATTTGTACCAAGTTTGCAAGTGTTTTGGCATGGTCTTAGGAAGTTTGTTCCAAGTTTGCAAGTGTTTGGCATGGTCTTATTAAATTTGTACCAAGTTTGCAAGTGTTTTGGCATGGTCTTAGGAAGTTTGTTCCAAGTTTGCAAGTGTTTGGCATGGTCTTATTAAATTTGTACCAAGTTTGCAAGTGTTTTGGCATGGTCTTATTAAATTCGTACCAAGTTTGCAAGTGTTTGGCATGGTCTTATTAAATTTGTACCAAGTTTGCAAGTGTTTTGGCATGGTCTTAGGAAGTTTGTTCCAAGTTTGCAAGTGTTTGGCATGGTCTTATTAAATTTGTACCAAGTTTGCAAGTGTTTTGGCATGGTCTTAGGAAGTTAGTTCCAAGTTTGCAAGTGTTTTGGCATGGTCTTATTAAATTTGTACCAAGTTTGCAAGTGTTTTGGCATGGTCTAAGGAAGTTTGTTCCAAGTTTGCAAGTGTTTGGCATGGTCTTATTAAATTTGTACCAAGCTTGCAAGTGTTTGGCAATGTCTTATTAAATTTGTATCAAGTTTGCAAGTTATTTGGCATGGTGTTATCAAATTTGTACCAAGTTTGCAAGTGTTTTGGCATGGTCTTATTAAATTTGTACCAAGTTTGCAAGTGTTTGGCATGGTCTTATTAAATTTGTACCAAGTTTGCAAGTGTTTTGGCATGGTCTTATTAAATTTGTACCAAGTTTGCAAGTGTTTTGGCATGGTCTTAGGAAGTTTGTTCCAAGTTTGCAAGTGTTTGGCATGGTCTTATTAAATTTGTTCTAAGTTTGCAAGTGTTTTGGCATGGTCTTATTAAATTTGTACCAAGTTTGCAAGTGTTTTGGCATGGTCTAAGGAAGTTTGTTCCAAGTTTGCAAGTGTTTGGCATGGTCTTATTAAATTTGTACCAAGTTTGCAAGTGTTTGGCATGGTCTTATTAAATTTGTACCAAGTTTGCAAGTGTTTTGGCATGGTCTTAGGAAGTTTGTTCCAAGTTTGCAAGTGTTTGGCATGGTCTTATTAAATTTGTACCAAGTTTGCAAGTGTTTTGGCATGGTCTTATTAAATTCGTACCAAGTTTGCAAGTGTTTTGGCATGGTCTTATTAAATTTGTACCAAGCTTGCAAGTGTTTGGCATGGTCTTATTAAATTTGTATCAAATTTGCAAGTTATTTGGCATGGTGTTATCAAATTTGTACCAAGTTTGCAAGTGTTTTGGCATGGTCTTATTAAATTTGTACCAAGTTTGCAAGTGTTTTGGCATGGTCTTATGAAATTTGTACCAAGTTTGCAAGTGTTTTGGCATGGTCTTAGGAAGTTAGTTCCAAATTTGCAAGTGTTTGGCATGGTCTTATTAAATTTGTACCAAGTTTGCAAGTGTTTGGCATGGTCTTATTAAATTTGTACCAAGTTTGCAAGTGTTTGGCATGGTCTTATTAAATTTGTACCAAGTTTGCAAGTGTTTTGGCATGGTCTTAGGAAGTTTGTTCCAAGTTTGCAAGTGTTTGGCATGGTCTTATTAAATTTGTACCAAGTTTGCAAGTGTTTTGGCATGGTCTTAGGAAGTTAGTTCCAAGTTTGCAAGTGTTTGGCATGGTCTTATTAAATTTGTACCAAGTTTGCAAGTGTTTTGGCATGGTCTTATTAAATTCGTACCAAGTTTGCAAGTGTTTTGGCATGGTCTTATTAAATTTGTACCAAGCTTGCAAGTGTTTGGCATGGTCTTATTAAATTTGTATCAAGTTTGCAAGTTATTTGGCATGGTGTTATCAAATTTGTACCAAGTTTGCAAGTGTTTTGGCATGGTCTTATTAAATTTGTACCAAGTTTGCAAGTGTTTGGCATGGTCTTATTAAATTTGTACCAAGTTTGCAAGTGTTTTGGCATGGTCTTAGGAAGTTAGTTCCAAATTTGCAAGTGTTTGGCATGGTCTTATTAAATTTGTACCAAGTTTGCAAGTGTTTGGCATGGTCTTATTAAATTTGTACCAAGTTTGCAAGTGTTTGGCATGGTCTTATTAAATTTGTACCAAGTTTGCAAGTGTTTTGGCATGGTCTTAGGAAGTTTGTTCCAAGTTTGCAAGTGTTTGGCATGGTCTTATTAAATTTGTACCAAGTTTGCAAGTGTTTTGGCATGGTCTTAGGAAGTTAGTTCCAAGTTTGCAAGTGTTTGGCATGGTCTTATTAAATTTGTACCAAGTTTGCAAGTGTTTTGGCATGGTCTTATTAAATTCGTACCAAGTTTGCAAGTGTTTTGGCATGGTCTTATTAAATTTGTACCAAGCTTGCAAGTGTTTGGCATGGTCTTATTAAATTTGTATCAAGTTTGCAAGTTATTTGGCATGGTGTTATCAAATTTGTACCAAGTTTGCAAGTGTTTTGGCATGGTCTTATTAAATTTGTACCAAGTTTGCAAGTGTTTGGCATGGTCTTATTAAATTTGTACCAAGTTTGCAAGTGTTTTGGCATGGTCTTATTAAATTTGTACCAAGTTTGCAAGTGTTTTGGCATGGTCTTAGGAAGTTAGTTCCAAGTTTGCAAGTGTTTGGCATGGTCTTATTAAATTTGTACCAAGTTTGCAAGTGTTTTGGCATGGTCTTAGGAAGTTAGTTCCAAGTTTGCAAGTGTTTGGCATGGTCTTATTAAATTTGTACCAAGTTTGCAAGTGTTTGGCATGGTCTTATTAAATTTGTACCAAGTTTGCAAGTGTTTTGGCATGGTCTTATTAAATTTGTACCAAGCTTGCAAGTGTTTGGCATGGTCTTATTAAATTTGTATCAAGTTTGCAAGTTATTTGGCATGGTGTTATCAAATTTGTACCAAGTTTGCAAGTGTTTGGCATGGTCTTATTAAATTTGTTCTAAGTTTGCAAATGTTTTGGCATGGTCTTATTAAATTTGTACCAAGTTTGCAAGTGTTTTGGCATGGTCTAAGGAAGTTTGTTCCAAGTTTGCAAGTGTTTGGCATGGTCTTATTAAATTTGTACCAAGTTTGCAAGTGTTTTGGCATGGTCTTAGGAAGTTAGTTCCATGTTTGCAAGTGTTTGGCATGGTCTTATTAAATTTGTACCAAGTTTGCAAGTGTTTGGCATGGTCTTATTAAATTTGTACCAAGTTTGCAAGTGTTTTGGCATGGTCTTATTAAATTTGTACCAAGTTTGCAAGTGTTTTGGCATGGTCTTAGGAAGTTAGTTCCAAATTTGCAAGTGTTTGGCATAGTCTTATTAAATTTGTACCAAGTTTGCAAGTGTTTTGGCATGGTCTTATTAAATTTGTATCAAGTTTGCAAGTTATTTGGCATGGTGTTATCAAATTTGTACCAAGTTTGCAAGTGTTTTGGCATGGTCTTATTAAATTTGTACCAAGTTTGCAAGTGTTTTGGCATGGTCTTAGGAAGTTAGTTCCAATTTTGCAAGTGTTTGGCATGGTCTTATTAAATTTGTATCAAGTTTGCAAGTTATTTGGCATGGTGTTATCAAATTTGTACCAAGTTTGCAAGTGTTTTGGCATGGTCTTATTAAATTTGTACCAAGTTTGCAAGTGTTTTGGCATGGTCTTATTAAATTTGTACCAAGTTTGCAAGTGTTTTGGCATGGTCTTAGGAAGTTAGTTCCAAGTTTGCAAGTGTTTGGCATGGTCTTATTAAATTTGTACCAAGTTTGCAAGTGTTTTGGCATGGTCTTAGGAAGTTAGTTCCAAGTTTGCAAGTGTTTGGCATGGTCTTATTAAATTTGTACCAAGTTTGCAAGTGTTTTGGCATGGTCTTAGGAAGTTAGTTCCAAGTTTGCAAGTGTTTGGCATGGTCTTATTAAATTTGTACCAAGTTTGCAAGTGTTTTGGCATGGTCTTATTAAATTCGTACCAAGTTTGCAAGTGTTTGGCATGGTCTTAGGAAGTTAGTTCCAAGTTTGCAAGTGTTTGGCATGGTCTTATTAAATTTGTACCAAGTTTGCAAGTGTTTTGGCATGGTCTTATTAAATTTGTACCAAGTTTGCAAGTGTTTTGGCATGGTCTTAGGAAGTTTGTTCCAAGTTTGCAAGTGTTTGGCATGGTCTTATTAAATTTGTACCAAGTTTGCAAGTGTTTTGGCATGGTCTTATTAAATTTGTACCAAGTTTGCAAGTGTTTTGGCATGGTCTTAGGAAGTTAGTTCCAAGTTTGCAAGTGTTTGGCATGGTCTTAAAAAATTTGTACCAAGTTTGCAAGTGTTTTGGCATGGTCTTATTAAATTTGTACCAAGTTTGCAAGTGTTTTGGCATGGTCTTAGGAAGTTAGTTCCAAGTTTGCAAGTGTTTGGCATGGTCTTATTAAATTTGTACCAAGTTTGCAAGTGTTTTGGCATGGTCTTATTAAATTTGTATCAAGTTTGCAAGTTATTTGGCATGGTGTTATCAAATTTGTACCAAGTTTGCAAGTGTTTTGGCATGGTCTTATTAAATTTGTACCAAGTTTGCAAGTGTTTTGGCATGGTCTTATTAAATTTGTACCAAGTTTGCAAGTGTTTGGCATGGTCTTATTAAATTTGTACCAAGTTTGCAAGTGTTTGGCATGGTCTTATTAAATTTGTACCAAGTTTGCAAGTGTTTTGGCATGGTCTTAGGAAGTTAGTTCCAAGTTTGCAAGTGTTTGGCATGGTCTTATTAAATTTGTATCAAGTTTGCAAGTTATTTGGCATGGTGTTATCAAATTTGTACCAAGTTTGCAAGTGTTTTGGCATGGTCTTATTAAATTTGTACCAAGTTTGCAAGTGTTTTGGCATGGTCTAAGGAAGTTTGTTCCAAGTTTGCAAGTGTTTGGCATGGTCTTATCAAATTTGTTCTAAGTTTGCAAGTGTTTTGGCATGGTCTTATTAAATTTGTACCAAGTTTGCAAGTGTTTTGGTATGGTCTAAGGAAGTTTGTTCCAAGTTTGCAAGTGTTTGGCATGGTCTTATTAAATTGGTACCAAGTTTGCAAGTGTTTTGGCATGGTCTTAGGAAGTTTGTTCCAAGTTTGCAAGTGTTTGGCATGGTCTTATTAAATTTGTACCAAGTTTGCAAGTGTTTTGGCATGGTCTTATTAAATTCGTACCAAGTTTGCAAGTGTTTTGGCATGGTCTTATTAAATTTGTACCATGCTTGCAAGTGTTTGGCATGGTCTTATTAAATTTGTATCAAGTTTGCAAGTTATTTGGCATGGTGTTATCAAATTTGTACCAAGTTTGCAAGTGTTTTGGCATGGTCTTATTAAATTTGTACCAAGTTTGCAAGTGTTTGGCATGGTCTTATTAAATTTGTATCAAGTTTGCAAGTTATTTGGCATCGTGTTATCAAATTTGTACCAAGTTTGCAAGTGTTTTGGCATGGTCTTATTAAATTTGTACCAAGTTTGCAAGTGTTTGGCATGGTCTTATTAAATTTGTACCAAGTTTGCAAGTGTTTGGCATGGTCTTATTAAATTTGTACCAAGTTTGCAAGTGTTTTGGCATGGTCTTATTAAATTTGTACCAAGTTTGCAAGTGTTTTGGCATGGTCTTAGGAAGTTAGTTCCAAGTTTGCAAGTGTTTGGCATGGTCTTATTAAATTTGTACCAAGTTTGCAAGTGTTTTGGCATGGTCTTAGGCAGTTAGTTCCAAGTTTGCAAGTGTTTGGCATGGTCTTATTAAATTTGTACCAAGTTTGCAAGTGTTTTGGCATGGTCTTATTAAATTCGTACCAAGTTTGCAAGTGTTTTGGCATGGTCTTAGGAAGTTTGTTCCAAGTTTGCAAGTGTTTGGCATGGTGTTATCAAATTTGTACCAAGTTTGCAAGTGTTTTGGCATGGTCTTATTAAATTTGTATCAAGTTTGCAAGTTATTTGGCATGGTGTTATCAAATTTGTACCAAGTTTGCAAGTGTTTTGGCATGGTCTTATTAAATTTGTACCAAGTTTGCAAGTGTTTGGCATGGTCTTATTAAATTTGTATCAAGTTTGCAAGTTATTTGGCATGGTGTTATCAAATTTGTACCAAGTTTGCAAGTGTTTTGGCATGGTCTTATTAAATTTGTACCAAGTTTGCAAGTGTTTTGGCATGGTCTTAGGAAGTTAGTTCCAAGTTTGCAAGTGTTTGGCATGGTCTTATTAAATTTGTACCAAGTTTGCAAGTGTTTTGGCATGGTCTTATTAAATTTGTATCAAGTTTGCAAGTTATTTGGCATGGTGTTATCAAATTTGTACCAAGTTTGCAAGTGTTTGGCATGGTCTTATTAAATTTGTACCAAGTTGGCAAGTGTTTTGGCATGGTCTTATTAAATTTGTACCAAGTTTGCAAGTGTTTTGGCATGGTCTTAGGAAGTTAGTTCCAAGTTTGCAAGTGTTTGGCATGGTCTTATTAAATTTGTACCAAGTTTGCAAGTGTTTTGGCATGGTCTTAGGAAGTTAGTTCCAAGTTTGCAAGTGTTTGGCATGGTCTTATTAAATTTGTACCAAGCTTGCAAGTGTTTGGCATGGTCTTATTAAATTTGTATCAAGTTTGCAAGTTATTTGGCATGGTGTTATCAAATTTGTACCAAGTTTGCAAGTGTTTTGGCATGGTCTTATTAAATTTGTACCAAGTTTGCAAGTGTTTGGCATGGTCTTATTAAATTTGTATCAAGTTTGCTAGTTATTTGGCATGGTGTTATCAAATTTGTACCAAGTTTGCAAGTGTTTTGGCATGGTCTTATTAAATTTGTACCAAGTTTGCAAGTGTTTGGCATGGTCTTATTAAATTTGTATCAAGTTTGCAAGTTATTTGGCATCGTGTTATCAAATTTGTACCAAGTTTGCAAGTGTTTTGGCATGGTCTTATTAAATTTGTACCAAGTTTGCAAGTGTTTGGCATGGTCTTATTAAATTTGTACCAAGTTTGCAAGTGTTTGGCATGGTCTTATTAAATTTGTACCAAGTTTGCAAGTGTTTTGGCATGGTCTTATTAAATTTGTACCAAGTTTGCAAGTGTTTTGGCATGGTCTTAGGAAGTTAGTTCCAAGTTTGCAAGTGTTTGGCATGGTCTTATTAAATTTGTACCAAGTTTGCAAGTGTTTTGGCATGGTCTTAGGCAGTTAGTTCCAAGTTTGCAAGTGTTTGGCATGGTCTTATTAAATTTGTACCAAGTTTGCAAGTGTTTTGGCATGGTCTTATTAAATTCGTACCAAGTTTGCAAGTGTTTTGGCATGGTCTTAGGAAGTTTGTTCCAAGTTTGCAAGTGTTTGGCATGGTGTTATCAAATTTGTACCAAGTTTGCAAGTGTTTTGGCATGGTCTTATTAAATTTGTATCAAGTTTGCAAGTTATTTGGCATGGTGTTATCAAATTTGTACCAAGTTTGCAAGTGTTTTGGCATGGTCTTATTAAATTTGTACCAAGTTTGCAAGTGTTTGGCATGGTCTTATTAAATTTGTATCAAGTTTGCAAGTTATTTGGCATGGTGTTATCAAATTTGTACCAAGTTTGCAAGTGTTTTGGCATGGTCTTATTAAATTTGTACCAAGTTTGCAAGTGTTTTGGCATGGTCTTAGGAAGTTAGTTCCAAGTTTGCAAGTGTTTGGCATGGTCTTATTAAATTTGTACCAAGTTTGCAAGTGTTTTGGCATGGTCTTATTAAATTTGTATCAAGTTTGCAAGTTATTTGGCATGGTGTTATCAAATTTGTACCAAGTTTGCAAGTGTTTGGCATGGTCTTATTAAATTTGTACCAAGTTGGCAAGTGTTTTGGCATGGTCTTATTAAATTTGTACCAAGTTTGCAAGTGTTTTGGCATGGTCTTAGGAAGTTAGTTCCAAGTTTGCAAGTGTTTGGCATGGTCTTATTAAATTTGTACCAAGTTTGCAAGTGTTTTGGCATGGTCTTAGGAAGTTAGTTCCAAGTTTGCAAGTGTTTGGCATGGTCTTATTAAATTTGTACCAAGCTTGCAAGTGTTTGGCATGGTCTTATTAAATTTGTATCAAGTTTGCAAGTTATTTGGCATGGTGTTATCAAATTTGTACCAAGTTTGCAAGTGTTTTGGCATGGTCTTATTAAATTTGTACCAAGTTTGCAAGTGTTTGGCATGGTCTTATTAAATTTGTATCAAGTTTGCTAGTTATTTGGCATGGTGTTATCAAATTTGTACCAAGTTTGCAAGTGTTTTGGCATGGTCTTATTAAATTTGTACCAAGTTTGCAAGTGTTTTGGCATGGTCTTAGGAAGTTAGTTCCAAGTTTGCAAGTGTTTGGCTTGGTCTTATTAAATTTGTACCAAGTTTGCAAGTGTTTTGGCATGGTCTTAGGAAGTTAGTTCCAAGTTTGCAAGTGTTTGGCATGGTCTTATTAAATTTGTACCAAGTTTGCAAGTGTTTTGGCATGGTCTTATTAAATTCGTACCAAGTTTGCAAGTGTTTTGGCATGGTCTTATTAAATTTGTACCAAGTTTGCAAGTGTTTTGGCATGGTCTTATTAAATTTGTACCAAGTTTGCAAGTCTTTTGGCATGGTCTTAGGAAGTTTGTTCCAAGTTTGCAAGTGTTTGGCATGGTCTTATTAAATTTGTTCTAAGTTTGCAAGTGTTTTGGCATGGTCTTATTAAATTTGTACCAAGTTTGCAAGTGTTTTGGCATGGTCTAAGGAAGTTTGTTCCAAGTTTGCAAGTGTTTGGCATGGTCTTATTAAATTTGTACCAAGTTTGCAAGTGTTTTGGCATGGTCTTAGGAAGTTTGTTCCAAGTTTGCAAGTGTTTGGCATGGTCTTATTAAATTTGTACCAAGTTTGCAAGTGTTTTGGCATGGTCTTATTAAATTCGTACCAAGTTTGCAAGTGTTTTGGCATGGTCTTATTAAATTTGTACCAAGCTTGCAAGTGTTTGGCATGGTCTTATTAAATTTGTATCAAGTTTGCAAGTTATTTGGAATGGTGTTATCAAATTTGTACCAAGTTTGCAAGTGTTTTGGCATGGTCTTATTAAATTTGTACCAAGCTTGCAAGTGTTTGGCATGGTCTTATTAAATTTGTATCAAGTTTGCAAGTTATTTGGCATGGTGTTATCAAATTTGTACCAAGCTTGCAAGTGTTTTGGCATGGTCTTATTAAATTTGTACCAAGTTTGCAAGTGTTTGGCATGGTCTTATTAAATTTGTACCAAGTTTGCAAGTGTTTGGCATGGTCTTATTAAATTTGTACCAAGTTTGCAAGTGTTTTGGCATGGTCTTAGGAAGTTAGTTCCAAGTTTGCAAGTGTTTGGCATGGTCTTATTAAATTTGTATCAAGTTTGCAAGTTATTTGGCATGGTGTTATCAAATTTGTACCAAGTTTGCAAGTGTTTTGGCATGGTCTTATTAAATTTGTACCAAGTTTGCAAGTGTTTGGCATGGTCTTAATAAATTTGTACCAAGTTTGCAAGTGTTTTGGCATGGTCTTATTAAATTTGTACCAAGTTTGCAAGTGTTTTGGCATGGTCTTAGGAAGTTAGTTCCAAATTTGCAAGTGTTTGGCATGGTCTTATTAAATTTGTACCAAGTTTGCAAGTGTTTTGGCATGGTCTTATTAAATTCGTACCAAGTTTGCAAGTGTTTTGGCATGGTCTTATTAAATTTGTACCAAGTTTGCAAGTGTTTTGGCATGGTCTTATTAAATTTGTACCAAGTTTGCAAGTGTTTTGGCATGGTCTTATTAAATTTGTACCAAGTTTGCAAGTGTTTTGGCATGGTCTTATTAAATTTGTACCAAGTTTGCAAGTGTTTGGCATGGTCTTAGGAAGTTTGTTCCAAGTTTGCAAGTGTTTGGCATGGTCTTATTAAATTTGTATCAAGTTTGCAAGTTATTTGGCATGGTGTTATCAAATTTGTACCAAGTTTGCAAGTGTTTTGGCATGGTCTTATTAAATTTGTACCAAGCTTGCAAGTGTTTGGCATGGTCTTATTAAATTTGTACCAAGCTTGCAAGTGTTTGGCATGGTCTTATTAAATTTGTACCAAGTTTGCAAGTGTTTTGGCATGGTCTTATTAAATTTGTACCAAGTTTGCAAGTGTTTTGGCATGGTCTAAGGAAGTTAGTTCCAAGTTTGCAAGTGTTTGGCATGGTCTTATTAAATTTGTTCTAAGTTTGCAAGTGTTTTGGCATGGTCTTATTAAATTTGTACCAAGTTTGCAAGTGTTTTGGCATGGTCTAAGGAAGTTTGTTCCAAGTTTGCAAGTGTTTGGCATGGTCTTATTTAATTTGTACCAAGTTTGCAAGTGTTTTGGCATGGTCTTAGGAAGTTTGTTCCAAGTTTGCAAGTGTTTGGCATGGTCTTATTAAATTTGTACCAAGTTTGCAAGTGTTTTGGCATGGTCTTATTAAATTCGTACCAAGTTTGCAAGTGTTTTGGCATGGTCTTATTAAATTTGTACCAAGCTTGCAAGTGTTTGGCATGGTCTTATTAAATTTGTATCAAGTTTGCAAGTTATTTGGCATGGTGTTATCAAATTTGTACCAAGTTTGCAAGTGTTTTGGCATGGTCTTATTAAATTTGTACCAAGTTTGCAAGTGTTTGGCATGGTCTTATTAAATTTGTATCAAGTTTGCAAGTTATTTGGCATGGTCTTATTAAATTTGTACCAAGTTTGCAAGTGTTTTGGCATGGTCTTATTAAATTTGTACCAAGTTTGCAAGTGTTTTGGCATGGTCTTAGGAAGTTAGTTCCAAGTTTGCAAGTGTTTGGCATGGTCTTATTAAATTTGTACCAAGTTTGCAAGTGTTTTGGCATGGTCTTAGGAAGTTAGTTCCAAATTTGCAAGTGTTTGGCATGGTCTTATTAAATTTGTACCAAGTTTGCAAGTGTTTTGGCATGGTCTTATTAAATTCGTACCAAGTTTGCAAGTGTTTTGGCATGGTCTTATTAAATTTGTACCAAGTTTGCAAGTGTTTTGGCATGGTCTTATTAAATTTGTACCAAGTTTGCAAGTGTTTTGGCATGGTCTTATTAAATTTGTACCAAGTTTGCAAGTGTTTTGGCATGGTCTTATTAAATTTGTACCAAGTTTGCAAGTGTTTGGCATGGTCTTAGGAAGTTTGTTCCAAGTTTGCAAGTGTTTGGCATGGTCTTATTAAATTTGTATCAAGTTTGCAAGTTATTTGGCATGGTGTTATCAAATTTGTACCAAGTTTGCAAGTGTTTTGGCATGGTCTTATTAAATTTGTACCAAGTTTGCAAGTGTTTGGCATGGTCTTATTAAATTTGTACCAAGCTTGCAAGTGTTTGGCATGGTCTTATTAAATTTGTATCAAGTTTGCAAGTTATTTGGCATGGTCTTATTAAATTTGTACCAAGTTTGCAAGTGTTTTGGCATGGTCTTATTAAATTTGTACCAAGTTTGCAAGTGTTTTGGCATGGTCTTAGGAAGTTAGTTCCAAGTTTGCAAGTGTTTGGCATGGTCTTATTAAATTTGTACCAAGTTTGCAAGTGTTTTGGCATGGTCTTAGGAAGTTAGTTCCAAGTTTGCAAGTGTTTGGCATGGTCTTATTAAATTTGTACCAAGTTTGCAAGTGTTTTGGCATGGTCTTATTAAATTCGTACCAAGTTTGCAAGTGTTTTGGCATGGTCTTATTAAATTTGTACCAAGCTTGCAAGTGTTTGGCATGGTCTTATTAAATTTGTATCAAGTTTGCAAGTTATTTGGCATGGTCTTATTAAATTTGTACCAAGTTTGCAAGTGTTTTGGCATGGTCTTAGGAAGTTAGTTCCAAGTTTGCAAGTGTTTGGCATGGTCTTATTAAATTTGTATCAAGTTTGCAAGTTATTTGGCATGGTGTTATCAAATTTGTACCAAGTTTGCAAGTGTTTTGGCATGGTCTTATTAAATTTGTACCAAGTTTGCAAGTGTTTGGCATGGTCTTATTAAATTTGTATCAAGTTTGCAAGTTATTTGGCATGGTGTTATCAAATTTGTACCAAGTTTGCAAGTGTTTTGGCATGGTCTTATTAAATTTGTACCAAGTTTGCAAGTGTTTGGCATGGTCTTATTAAATTTGTACCAAGTTTGCAAGTGTTTGGCATGGTCTTATTAAATTTGTACCAAGTTTGCAAGTGTTTTGGCATGGTCTTATTAAATTTGTACCAAGTTTGCAAGTGTTTTGGCATGGTCTTAGGAAGTTAGTTCCAAGTTTGCAAGTGTTTGGCATGGTCTTATTAAATTTGTACCAAGTTTGCAAGTGTTTTGGCATGGTCTTAGGAAGTTAGTTCCAAGTTTGCAAGTGTTTGGCATGGTCTTATTAAATTTGTACCAAGTTTGCAAGTGTTTTGGCATGGTCTTATTAAATTCGTACCAAGTTTGCAAGTGTTTTGGCATGGTCTTAGGAAGTTTGTTCCAAGTTTGCAAGTGTTTGGCATGGTGTTATCAAATTTATACCAAGTTTGCAAGTGTTTTGGCATGGTCTTATTAAATTTGTACCAAGTTTGCAAGTGTTTTGGCATGGTCTTATTAAATTCGTACCAAGTTTGCAAGTGTTTTGGCATGGTCTTAGGAAGTTTGTTCCAAGTTTGCAAGTGTTTGGCATGGTCTTAGGAAGTTAGTTCCAAGTTTGCAAGTGTTTGGCATGGTCTTATTAAATTTGTACCAAGTTTGCAAGTGTTTTGGCATGGTCTTAGGAAGTTTGTTCCAAGTTTGCAAGTGTTTGGCATGGTCTTATTAAATTTGTACCAAGTTTGCAAGTGTTTTGGCATGGTCTTAGGAAGTTAGTTCCAAGTTTGCAAGTGTTTGGCATGGTCTTATTAAATTTGTACCAAGTTTGCAAGTGTTTTGGCATGGTCTTATTAAATTCGTACCAAGTTTGCAAGTGTTTTGGCATGGTCTTATTAAATTTGTACCAAGCTTGCAAGTGTTTGGCATGGTCTTATTAAATTTGTATCAAGTTTGCAAGTTATTTGGCATGGTGTTATCAAATTTGTACCAAGTTTGCAAGTGTTTTGGCATGGTCTTATTAAATTTGTACCAAGTTTGCAAGTGTTTGGCATGGTCTTATTAAATTTGTACCAAGTTTGCAAGTGTTTTGGCATGGTCTTATTAAATTTGTACCAAGTTTGCAAGTGTTTTGGCATGGTCTTAGGAAGTTAGTTCCAAGTTTGCAAGTGTTTGGCATGGTCTTATTAAATTTGTACCAAGTTTGCAAGTGTTTTGGCATGGTCTTAGGAAGTTAGTTCCAAGTTTGCAAGTGTTTGGCATGGTCTTATTAAATTTGTACCAAGTTTGCAAGTGTTTTGGCATGGTCTTATTAAATTCGTACCAAGTTTGCAAGTGTTTTGGCATGGTCTTATTAAATTTGTACCAAGTTTGCAAGTGTTTGGCATGGTCTTATTAAATTTGTACCAAGTTTGCAAGTGTTTGGCATGGTCTTATTAAATTTGTACCAAGTTTGCAAGTGTTTTGGCATGGTCTTAGGAAGTTAGTTCCAAGTTTGCAAGTGTTTGGCATGGTCTTATTAAATTTGTATCAAGTTTGCAAGTTATTTGGAATGGTGTTATCAAATTTGTACCAAGTTTGCAAGTGTTTTGGCATGGTCTTATTAAATTTGTACCAAGTTTGCAAGTGTTTGGCATGGTCTTATTAAATTTGTACCAAGTTTGCAAGTGTTTTGGCATGGTCTTAGGAAGTTTGTTCCAAGTTTGCAAGTGTTTGGCATGGTCTTATACATTTGTAACAAGTTTGCAAGTGTTTTGACATGGTCTAATTAAACTTGAACAAAGTTTGCAAGTGTTTTGGCATGGTCTTAGGAAGTTTGTTCCAAGTTTGCAAGTGTTTTGGCAAGGTCTTTTTAAATTCGTACCAAGTTTGCAAGTGTTTTGGCATGGTCTTATTAAATTTGTACCAAGTTTGCAAGTGTTTGGCATGGTCTTATTAAATTTGTACCAAGTTTGCAAGTGTTTGGCATGGTCTGATTAAATTTGTACCAAGTTTGCAAGTGTTTTGGCATGGTCTTAGGAAGTTAGTTCCAAGTTTGCAAGTGTTTGGCATGGTCTTATTAAATTTGTATCAAGTTTGCAAGTTATTTGGCATGGTGTTATCAAATTTGTACCAAGTTTGCAAGTGTTTTGGCATGGTCTTATTAAATTTGTACCAAGTTTGCAAGTGTTTGGCATGGTCTTAGGAAGTTTGTTCCAAGTTTGCAAGTGTTTGGCATGGTCTTATACATTTGTAACAAGTTTGCAAGTGTTTTGACATGGTCTAATTAAACTTGAACAAAGTTTGCAAGTGTTTTGGCATGGTCTTAGGAAGTTTGTTCCAAGTTTGCAAGTGTTTTGGCAAGGTCTTTTTAAATTCGTACCAAGTTTGCAAGTGTTTTGGCATGGTCTTATTAAATTTGTACCAAGTTTGCAAGTGTTTGGCATGGTCTTATTAAATTTGTATCAAGTTTGCAAGTTATTTGGCATGGTCTTATTAAATTTGTACCAAGTTTGCAAGTGTTTTGGCATGGTCTTAGGAAGTTAGTTCCAAGTTTGCAAGTGTTTGGCATGGTCTTATTAAATTTGTATCAAGTTTGCAAGTTATTTGGCATGGTGTTATCAAATTTGTACCAAGTTTGCAAGTGTTTTGGCATGGTCTTATTAAATTTGTACCAAGTTTGCAAGTGTTTGGCATGGTCTTATTAAATTTGTATCAAGTTTGCAAGTTATTTGGCATGGTGTTATCAAATTTGTACCAAGTTTGCAAGTGTTTTGGCATGGTCTTATTAAATTTGTACCAAGTTTGCAAGTGTTTGGCATGGTCTTATTAAATTTGTACCAAGTTTGCAAGTGTTTGGCATGGTCTTATTAAATTTGTACCAAGTTTGCAAGTGTTTTGGCATGGTCTTATTAAATTTGTACCAAGTTTGCAAGTGTTTTGGCATGGTCTTAGGAAGTTAGTTCCAAGTTTGCAAGTGTTTGGCATGGTCTTATTAAATTTGTACCAAGTTTGCAAGTGTTTTGGCATGGTCTTAGGAAGTTAGTTCCAAGTTTGCAAGTGTTTGGCATGGTCTTATTAAATTTGTACCAAGTTTGCAAGTGTTTTGGCATGGTCTTATTAAATTCGTACCAAGTTTGCAAGTGTTTTGGCATGGTCTTAGGAAGTTTGTTCCAAGTTTGCAAGTGTTTGGCATGGTGTTATCAAATTTATACCAAGTTTGCAAGTGTTTTGGCATGGTCTTATTAAATTTGTACCAAGTTTGCAAGTGTTTTGGCATGGTCTTATTAAATTCGTACCAAGTTTGCAAGTGTTTTGGCATGGTCTTAGGAAGTTTGTTCCAAGTTTGCAAGTGTTTGGCATGGTCTTAGGAAGTTAGTTCCAAGTTTGCAAGTGTTTGGCATGGTCTTATTAAATTTGTACCAAGTTTGCAAGTGTTTTGGCATGGTCTTAGGAAGTTTGATCCAAGTTTGCAAGTGTTTGGCATGGTCTTATTAAATTTGTACCAAGTTTGCAAGTGTTTTGGCATGGTCTTAGGAAGTTAGTTCCAAGTTTGCAAGTGTTTGGCATGGTCTTATTAAATTTGTACCAAGTTTGCAAGTGTTTTGGCATGGTCTTATTAAATTCGTACCAAGTTTGCAAGTGTTTTGGCATGGTCTTATTAAATTTGTACCAAGCTTGCAAGTGTTTGGCATGGTCTTATTAAATTTGTATCAAGTTTGCAAGTTATTTGGCATGGTGTTATCAAATTTGTACCAAGTTTGCAAGTGTTTTGGCATGGTCTTATTAAATTTGTACCAAGTTTGCAAGTGTTTGGCATGGTCTTATTAAATTTGTACCAAGTTTGCAAGTGTTTTGGCATGGTCTTATTAAATTTGTACCAAGTTTGCAAGTGTTTTGGCATGGTCTTAGGAAGTTAGTTCCAAGTTTGCAAGTGTTTGGCATGGTCTTATTAAATTTGTACCAAGTTTGCAAGTGTTTTGGCATGGTCTTAGGAAGTTAGTTCCAAGTTTGCAAGTGTTTGGCATGGTCTTATTAAATTTGTACCAAGTTTGCAAGTGTTTTGGCATGGTCTTATTAAATTCGTACCAAGTTTGCAAGTGTTTTGGCATGGTCTTATTAAATTTGTACCAAGTTTGCAAGTGTTTGGCATGGTCTTATTAAATTTGTACCAAGTTTGCAAGTGTTTGGCATGGTCTTATTAAATTTGTACCAAGTTTGCAAGTGTTTTGGCATGGTCTTAGGAAGTTAGTTCCAAGTTTGCAAGTGTTTGGCATGGTCTTATTAAATTTGTATCAAGTTTGCAAGTTATTTGGAATGGTGTTATCAAATTTGTACCAAGTTTGCAAGTGTTTTGGCATGGTCTTATTAAATTTGTACCAAGTTTGCAAGTGTTTGGCATGGTCTTATTAAATTTGTACCAAGTTTGCAAGTGTTTTGGCATGGTCTTAGGAAGTTTGTTCCAAGTTTGCAAGTGTTTGGCATGGTCTTATACATTTGTAACAAGTTTGCAAGTGTTTTGACATGGTCTAATTAAACTTGAACAAAGTTTGCAAGTGTTTTGGCATGGTCTTAGGAAGTTTGTTCCAAGTTTGCAAGTGTTTTGGCAAGGTCTTTTTAAATTCGTACCAAGTTTGCAAGTGTTTTGGCATGGTCTTATTAAATTTGTACCAAGTTTGCAAGTGTTTGGCATGGTCTTATTAAATTTGTACCAAGTTTGCAAGTGTTTGGCATGGTCTGATTAAATTTGTACCAAGTTTGCAAGTGTTTTGGCATGGTCTTAGGAAGTTAGTTCCAAGTTTGCAAGTGTTTGGCATGGTCTTATTAAATTTGTATCAAGTTTGCAAGTTATTTGGCATGGTGTTATCAAATTTGTACCAAGTTTGCAAGTGTTTTGGCATGGTCTTATTAAATTTGTACCAAGTTTGCAAGTGTTTTGGCATGGTCTAAGGAAGTTTGTTCCAAGTTTGCAAGTGTTTGGCATGGTCTTATTAAATTTGTACCAAGCTTGCAAGTGTTTGGCAATGTCTTATTAAATTTGTATCAAGTTTGCAAGTTATTTGGCATGGTGTTATCAAATTTGTACCAAGTTTGCAAGTGTTTTGGCATGGTCTTATTAAATTTGTACCAAGTTTGCAAGTGTTTGGCATGGTCTTATTAAATTTGTACCAAGTTTGCAAGTGTTTTGGCATGGTCTTATTAAATTTGTACCAAGTTTGCAAGTGTTTTGGCATGGTCTTAGGAAGTTTGTTCCAAGTTTGCAAGTGTTTGGCATGGTCTTATTAAATTTGTTCTAAGTTTGCAAGTGTTTTGGCATGGTCTTATTAAATTTGTACCAAGTTTGCAAGTGTTTTGGCATGGTCTTAGGAAGTTAGTTCCAAGTTTGCAAGTGTTTGGCATGGTCTTATTAAATTTGTACCAAGTTTGCAAGTGTTTTGGCATGGTCTTATTAAATTCGTACCAAGTTTGCAAGTGTTTTGGCATGGTCTTATTAAATTTGTACCAAGTTTGCAAGTGTTTGGCATGGTCTTATTAAATTTGTACCAAGTTTGCAAGTGTTTGGCATGGTCTTATTAAATTTGTACCAAGTTTGCAAGTGTTTTGGCATGGTCTTAGGAAGTTAGTTCCAAGTTTGCAAGTGTTTGGCATGGTCTTATTAAATTTGTATCAAGTTTGCAAGTTATTTGGCATGGTGTTATCAAATTTGTACCAAGTTTGCAAGTGTTTTGGCATGGTCTTATTAAATTTGTACCAAGTTTGCAAGTGTTTGGCATGGTCTTATTAAATTTGTACCAAGTTTGCAAGTGTTTTGGCATGGTCTTATTAAATTTGTACCAAGTTTGCAAGTGTTTTGGCATGGTCTTAGGAAGTTAGTTCCAAGTTTGCAAGTGTTTGGCATGGTCTTATTAAATTTGTACCAAGTTTGCAAGTGTTTTGGCATGGTCTTAGGAAGTTAGTTCCAAGTTTGCAAGTGTTTGGCATGGTCTTATTAAATTTGTACCAAGTTTGCAAGTGTTTTGGCATGGTCTTATTAAATTCGTACCAAGTTTGCAAGTGTTTTGGCATGGTCTTATTAAATTTGTACCAAGTTTGCAAGTGTTTGGCATGGTCTTATTAAATTTGTACCAAGTTTGCAAGTGTTTGGTATGGTCTTATTAAATTTGTACCAAGTTTGCAAGTGTTTTGGCATGGTCTTAGGAAGTTAGTTCCAAGTTTGCAAGTGTTTGGCATGGTCTTATTAAATTTGTATCAAGTTTGCAAGTTATTTGGCATGGTGTTATCAAATTTGTACCAAGTTTGCAAGTGTTTTGGCATGGTCTTATTAAATTTGTACCAAGTTTGCAAGTGTTTTGGCATGGTCTAAGGAAGTTTGTTCCAAGTTTGCAAGTGTTTGGCATGGTCTTATTAAATTTGTACCAAGCTTGCAAGTGTTTGGCAATGTCTTATTAAATTTGTATCAAGTTTGCAAGTTATTTGGCATGGTGTTATCAAATTTGTACCAAGTTTGCAAGTGTTTTGGCATGGTCTTATTAAATTTGTACCAAGTTTGCAAGTGTTTGGCATGGTCTTATTAAATTTGTACCAAGTTTGCAAGTGTTTTGGCATGGTCTTATTAAATTTGTACCAAGTTTGCAAGTGTTTTGGCATGGTCTTAGGAAGTTTGTTCCAAGTTTGCAAGTGTTTGGCATGGTCTTATTAAATTTGTTCTAAGTTTGCAAGTGTTTTGGCATGGTCTTATTAAATTTGTACCAAGTTTGCAAGTGTTTTGGCATGGTCTAAGGAAGTTTGTTCCAAGTTTGCAAGCATGGTGTTATCAAATTTGTACCAAGTTTGCAAGTGTTTGGCATGGTCTTATTAAATTTGTTCTAAGTTTGCAAGTGTTTTGGCATGGTCTTATTAAATTTGTACCAAGTTTGCAAGTGTTTTGGCATGGTCTAAGGAAGTTTGTTCCAAGTTTGCAAGTGTTTGGCATGGTCTTATTAAATTTGTACCAAGTTTGCAAGTGTTTTGGCATCGTCTTAGGAAGTTAGTTCCAAGTTTGCAAGTGTTTGGCATGGTCTTATTAAATTTGTACCAAGTTTGCAAGTGTTTGGCATGGTCTTATAAATTTGTACCAAGTTTGCAAGTGTTTTGGCATGGTCTTATTAAATTTGTACCAAGTTTGCAAGTGTTTTGGCATGGTCTTAGGAAGTTAGTTCCAAATTTGCAAGTGTTTGGCATGGTCTTATTAAATTTGTACCAAGTTTGCAAGTGTTTTGGCATGGTCTTATTAAATTTGTATCAAGTTTGCAAGTTATTTGGCATGGTGTTATCAAATTTGTACCAAGTTTGCAAGTGTTTTGGCATGGTCTTATTAAATTTGTACCAAGTTTGCAAGTGTTTTGGCATGGTCTTATTAAATTTGTACCAAGTTTGCAAGTGTTTTGGCATGGTCTTAGATAGTTAGTTCCAAGTTTGCAAGTGTTTGGCATGGTCTTATTAAATTTGTACCAAGTTTGCAAGTGTTTTGGCATGGTCTTAGGAAGTTAGTTCCAAGTTTGCAAGTGTTTGGCATGGTCTTATTAAATTTGTACCAAGCTTGCAAGTGTTTGGCATGGTCTTATTAAATTTGTATCAAGTTTGCAAGTTATTTGGCATGGTCTTATTAAATTTGTACCAAGTTTGCAAGTGTTTTGGCATGGTCTTAGGAAGTTAGTTCCAAGTTTGCAAGTGTTTGGCATGGTCTTATTAAATTTGTATCAAGTTTGCAAGTTATTTGGCATGGTGTTATCAAATTTGTACCAAGTTTGCAAGTGTTTTGGCATGGTCTTATTAAATTTGTACCAAGTTTGCAAGTGTTTTGGCATGGTCTTAGGAAGTTAGTTCCAAGTTTGCAAGTGTTTGGCATGGTCTTATTAAATTTGTACCAAGTTTGCAAGTGTTTTGGCATGGTCTTATTAAATTTGTACCAAGTTTGCAAGTGTTTGGCATGGTCTTATTAAATTTGTACCAAGTTTGCAAGTGTTTGGCATGGTCTTATTAAATTTGTACCAAGTTTGCAAGTGTTTTGGCATGGTCTTAGGAAGTTAGTTCCAAGTTTGCAAGTGTTTGGCATGGTCTTACTAAATTTGTACCAAGTTTGCAAGTGTTTTGGCATGGTCTTAGGAAGTTAGTTCCAAGTTTGCAAGTGTTTTGGCATGGTCTTATTAAATTTGTACCAAGTTTGCAAGTGTTTGGCATGGTCTTATTAAATTTGTATCAAGTTTGCAAGTTATTTGGCATGGTGTTATCAAATTTGTACCAAGTTTGCAAGTGTTTTGGCATGGTCTTATTAAATTTGTACCAAGTTTGCAAGTGTTTTGGCATGGTCTTATTAAATTCGTACCAAGTTTGCAAGTGTTTTGGCATGGTCTTATTAAATTTGTACCAAGCTTGCAAGTGTTTGGCATGGTCTTATTAAATTTGTACCAAGTTTGCAAGTGTTTTGGCATGGTCTTATTAAATTCGTACCAAGTTTGCAAGTGTTTTGGCATGGTCTTATTAAATTTGTACCAAGTTTGCAAGTGTTTTGGCATGGTCTTATTAAATTTGTACCAAGTTTGCAAGTGTTTTGGCATGGTCTTATTAAATTTGTACCAAGTTTGCAAGTGTTTTGGCATGGTCTTAGGAAGTTAGTTCCAAGTTTGCAAGTGTTTGGCATGGTCTTATTAAATTTGTACCAAGTTTGCAAGTGTTTTGGCATGGTCTTAGGAAGTTAGTTCCAAGTTTGCAAGTGTTTGGCATGGTCTTATTAAATTTGTACCAAGTTTGCAAGTGTTTTGGCATGGTCTTATTAAATTCGTACCAAGTTTGCAAGTGTTTTGGCATGGTCTTATTAAATTTGTACCAAGCTTGCAAGTGTTTGGCATGGTCTTATTAAATTTGTATCAAGTTTGCAAGTTATTTGGCATGGTCTTATTAAATTTGTACCAAGTTTGCAAGTGTTTTGGCATGGTCTTAGGAAGTTAGTTCCAAGTTTGCAAGTGTTTGGCATGGTCTTATTAAATTTGTATCAAGTTTGCAAGTTATTTGGCATGGTGTTATCAAATTTGTACCAAGTTTGCAAGTGTTTTGGCATGGTCTTATTAAATTTGTACCAAGTTTGCAAGTGTTTTGGCATGGTCTTATTAAATTTGTACCAAGTTTGCAAGTGTTTTGGCATGGTCTTATTAAATTTGTACCAAGTTTGCAAGTGTTTTGGCATGGTCTTATTAAATTTGTACCAAGTTTGCAAGTGTTTTGGCATGGTCTTAGGAAGTATGTTCCAAATTTGCAAGTGTTTTGGCATGGTCTTAGGAAGTTAGTTCCAAGTTTGCAAGTGTTTGGCATGGTCTTATTAAATTTGTATCAAGTTTGCAAGTTATTTGGCATGGTGTTATCAAATTTGTACCAAGTTTGCAAGTGTTTTGGCATGGTCTTATTAAATTTGTACCAAGTTTGCAAGTGTTTTGGCATGGTCTTATTAAATTTGTACCAAGTTTGCAAGTGTTTTGGCATGGTCTTATTAAATTTGTACCAAGTTTGCAAGTGTTTGGCATGGTCTTATTAAATTTGTACCAAGTTTGCAAGTGTTTTGGCATGGTCTTATTAAATTTGTACCAAGTTTGCAAGTGTTTTGGCATGGTCTTAGGAAGTTAGTTCCAAATTTGCAAGTGTTTTGGCATGGTCTTATTAAATTTGTACCAAGTTTGCAAGTGTTTTGGCATGGTCTTATTAAATTTGTACCAAGTTTGCAAGTGTTTGGCATGGTCTTAGGAAGTTTGTTCCAAGTTTGCAAGTGTTTGGCATGGTCTTATTAAATTTGTACCAAGTTTGCAAGTGTTTTGGCATGGTCTTATTAAATTCGTACCAAGTTTGCACGTGTTTTGGCATGGTCTTATTAAATTTGTACCAAGCTTGCAAGTGTTTGGCATGGTCTTATTAAATTTGTACCAAGTTTGCAAGTGTTTTGGCATGGTCTTAGGAAGTTTGTTCCAAGTTTGCAAGTGTTTGGCATGGTCTTATTAAATTTGTACCAAGTTTGCAAGTGTTTTGGCATGGTCTTAGGAAGTTAGTTCCAAGTTTGCAAGTGTTTGGCATGGTCTTATTAAATGTGTACCAAGTTTGCAAGTGTTTTGGCATGGTCTTATTAAATTCGTACCAAGTTTGCAAGTGTTTTGGCATGGTCTTATAACATTTGTACCAAGCTTGCAAGTGTTTGGCATGGTCTTATTAAATTTGTATCAAGTTTGCAAATTATTTGGCATGGTGTTATCAAATTTGTACCAAGTTTGCAAGTGTTTTGGCATGGTCTTAGGTAGTTTGTTCCAAGTTTGCAAGTGTTTGGCATGGTCTTATAAAATTTGTACCAAGTTTGCAAGTGTTTTGGCATGGTCTTATTAAATTTGTACCAAGTTTGCAAGTGTTTTGGCATGGTCTTATCAAATTTGTACCAAGTTTGCAAGTGTTTTGGCATGGTCTTAGGAAGTTTGTTCCAAGTTTGCAAGTGTTTGGCATGGTCTTATTAAATTTGTACCAAGTTTGCAAGTGTTTTGGCATGGTCTTAGGTAGTTTGTTCCAAGTTTGCAAGTGTTTGGCATGGTCTTATTAAATTTGTACCAAGTTTGCAAGTGTTTTGGCATGGTCTTAGGTAGTTTGTTCCAAGTTTGCAAGTGTTTGGCATGGTCTTATAAAATTTGTACCAAGTTTGCAAGTGTTTTGGCATGGTCTTATTAAATTTGTACCAAGTTTGCAAGTGATTTGGCATGGTCTTATCAAATTTGTACCAAGTTTGCAAGTGTTTTGGCATGGTCTTAGGAAGTTTGTTCCAAGTTTGCAAGTGTTTGGCATGGTCTTATTAAATTTGTACCAAGTTTGCAAGTGTTTTGGCATGATCTTAGGAAGTTAGTTCCAAGTTTGCAAGTGTTTGGCATGGTCTTATTAAATTTGTATCAAGTTTGCAAGTTATTTGGCAAGGTGTTATCAAATTTGTACCAAGTTTGCAAGTGTTTTGGCATGGTCTTATTAAATTTGTACCAAGTTTGCAAGTGTTTGGCATGGTCTTATTAAATTTGTACCAAGTTTGCAAGTGTTTTGGCATGGTCTTATTAAATTTGTACCAAGTTTGCAAGTGTTTTGGCATGGTCTTAGGAAGTTTGTTCCAAGTTTGCAAGTGTTTGGCATGGTCTTATTAAATTTGTTCTAAGTTTGCAAGTGTTTTGGCATGGTCTTATTAAATTTGTACCAAGTTTGCAAGTGTTTTGGCATGGTCTTAGGAAGTTAGTTCCAAGTTTGCAAGTGTTTGGCATGGTCTTATTAAATTTGTACCAAGTTTGCAAGTGTTTTGGCATGGTCTTAGGAAGTTAGTTCCAAGTTTGCAAGTGTTTGGCATGGTCTTATTAAATTTGTATCAAGTTTGCAACTTATTTGGCATGGTGTTATCAAATTTGTACCAAGTTTGCAAGTGTTTTGGCATGGTCTTATTAAATTTGTACCAAGTTTGCAAGTGTTTGGCATGGTCTTATTAAATTCGTACCAAGTTTGCAAGTGTTTTGGCATGGTCTTATTAAATTTGTACCAAGCTTGCAAGTGTTTGGCATGGTCTTATTAAATTTGTATCAAGTTTGCAAGTTATTTGGCAAGGTGTTATCAAATTTGTACCAAGTTTGCAAGTGTTTGGCATGGTCTTATTAAATTTGTACCAAGTTTGCAAGTGTTTTGGCATGGTCTTATTAAATTCGTACCAAGTTTGCAAGTTATTTGGCATGGTCTTATTAATTTTGTACCAAGTTTGCAAGTGTTTTGGCATGGTCTTATTAAATTTGTACCAAGTTTGCAAGTGTTTGGCATGGTCTTATTAAATTTGTACCAAGTTTGCAAGTGTTTTGGCATGGTCTTATTAAATTTGTACCAAGTTTGCAAGTGTTTTGGCATGGTCTTATTAAATTTGTACCAAGTTTGCAAGTGTTTTGGCATGGTCTAAGGAAGTTAGTTCCAAGTTTGCAAGTGTTTGGCATGGTCTTATTAAATTTGTACCAAGTTTGCAAGTGTTTTGGCATGGTCTTAGGAAGTTAGTTCCAAGTTTGCAAGTGTTTGGCATGGTCTTATTAAATTTGTATCAAGTTTGCAAGTGTTTTGGCATGGTCTTATTAAATTTGTACCAAGTTTGCAATTGTTTTGGCATGGTCTTATTAAATTTGTACCAAGTTTGCAAGGGTTTGGCATGGTCTTATTAAATTTGTACCAAGTTTGCAAGTGTTTTGGCATGGTCTTATTAAATTTGTACCAAGTTTGCAAGTGTTTTGGCATGGTCTTAGGAAGTTAGTTCCAAATTTGCAAGTGTTTGGCATGGTCTTATTAAATTCGTACCAAGTTTGCAAGTGTTTTGGCATGGTCTTATTAAATTTGTACCAAGCTTGCAAGTGTTTGGCATGGTCTTATTAAATTTGTATCAAGTTTGCAAGTGTTTTGGCATGGTCTTAGGAAGTTAGTTCCAAATTTGCAAGTGTTTGGCATGGTCTTATTAAATTTGTACCAAGTTTGCAAGTGTTTTGGCATGGTCTTATTAAATTCGTACCAAGTTTGCAAGTGTTTTGGCATGGTCTTATTAAATTTGTACCAAGTTTGCAAGTGTTTTGGCATGGTCTTATTAAATTTGTACCAAGTTTGCAAGTGTTTGGCATGGTCTTATTAAATTTGTACCAAGTTTGCAAGTGTTTTGGCATGGTCTTATTAAATTTGTACCAAGTTTGCAAGTGTTTTGGCATGGTCTTAGGAAGTTAGTTCCAAATTTGCAAGTGTTTGGCATGGTCTTATTAAATTTGTACCAAGTTTGCAAGTGTTTTGGCATGGTCTTATTAAATTCGTACCAAGTTTGCAAGTGTTTTGGCATGGTCTTATTAAATTTGTACCAAGCTTGCAAGTGTTTTGGCATGGTCTTAGGAAGTTTGTTCCAAGTTTGCAAGTGTTTGGCATGGTCTTATTAAATTTGTACCAAGTTTGCAAGTGTTTTGGCATGGTCTTATTAAATTTGTACCAAGTTTGCAAGTGTTTTGGCATGGTCTTATTAAATTCGTACCAAGTTTGCAAGTGTTTTGGCATGGTCTTATTAAATTTGTACCAAGTTTGCAAGTGTTTTGGCATGGTCTAATTAAATTTGTACCAAGTTTGCAAGTGTTTGGCATGGTCTTATTAAATTTGTACCAAGTTTGCAAGTGTTTTGGCATGGTCTTATAAAATTTGTACCAAGTTTGCAAGTGTTTTGGCATGGTCTTAGGAAGTTAGTTCCAAATTTGCAAGTGTTTGGCATGGTCTTATTAAATTTGTACCAAGTTTGCAAGTGTTTTGGCATGGTCTTAGGAAGTAAGTTCCAAATTTGCAAGTGTTTGGCATGGTCTTATTAAATTTGTACCAAGTTTGCAAGTGTTTTGGCATGGTCTTATTAAATTCGTACCAAGTTTGCAAGTGTTTTGGCATGGTCTTATTAAATTTGTACCAAGCTTGCAAGTGTTTTGGCATGGTCTTAGGAAGTTAGTTCCATGTTTGCAAGTGTTTGGCATGGTCTTATTAAATTCGTACCAAGTTTGCAAGTGTTTTGGCATGGTCTTATTAAATTTGTACCAAGTTTGCAAGTGTTTTGGCATGGTCTTATTAAATTTGTACCAAGCTTGCAAGTGTTTGGCATGGTCTTATTAAATTTGTATCAAGTTTGCAAGTTATTTGGCATGGTCTTATTAAATTTGTACCAAGTTTGCAAGTGTTTTGGCATGGTCTTAGGAAGTTAGTTCCAAGTTTGCAAGTGTTTGGCATGGTCTTATTAAATTTGTATCAAGTTTGCAAGTTATTTGGCATGGTGTTATCAAATTTGTACCAAGTTTGCAAGTGTTTTGGCATGGTCTTATTAAATTTGTACCAAGTTTGCAAGTGTTTGGCATGGTCTTATTAAATTTGTACCAAGTTTGCAAGTGTTTTGGCATGGTCTTATTAAATTTGTACCAAGTTTGCAAGTGTTTTGGCATGGTCTTAGGAAGTTAGTTCCAAATTTGCAAGTGTTTGGCATGGTCTTATTAAATTTGTACCAAGTTTGCAAGTGTTTTGGCATGGTCTTATTAAATTCGTACCAAGTTTGCAAGTGTTTTGGCATGGTCTTATTAAATTTGTACCAAGTTTGCAAGTGTTTTGGCATGGTCTTATTAAATTTGTACCAAGTTTGCAAGTGTTTTGGCATGGTCTTATTAAATTTGTACCAAGTTTGCAAGTGTTTGGCATGGTCTTAGGAAGTTTGTTCCAAGTTTGCAAGTTTTTGGCATGGTCTTATTAAATTTGTACCAAGTTTGCAAGTGTTTTGGCATGGTCTTATTAAATTCGTACCAAGTTTGCAAGTGTTTTGGCATGGTCTTATTAAATTTGTACCAAGCTTGCAAGTGTTTGGCATGGTCTTATTAAATTTGTACCAAGTTTGCAAGTGTTTTGGCATGGTCTTAGGAAGTTTGTTCCAAGTTTGCAAGTGTTTGGCATGGTCTTATTAAATTTGTACCAAGTTTGCAAGTGTTTTGGCATGGTCTTAGGAAGTTAGTTCCAAGTTTGCAAGTGTTTGGCATGGTCTTATTAAATTTGTACCAAGTTTGCAAGTGTTTTGGCATGGTCTTATTAAATTCGTACCAAGTTTGCAAGTGTTTTGGCATGGTCTTATAAAATTTGTACCAAGCTTGCAAGTGTTTGGCATGGTCTTATTAAATTTGTATCAAGTTTGCAAGTTATTTGGCATGGTGTTATCACATTTGTACCAAGTTTGCAAGTGTTTTGGCATGGTCTTAGGTAGTTTGTTCCAAGTTTGCAAGTGTTTGGCATGGTCTTATAAAATTTGTACCAAGTTTGCAAGTGTTTTGGCATGGTCTTATTAAATTTGTACCAAGTTTGCAAGTGTTTTGGCATGGTCTTATCAAATTTGTACCAAGTTTGCAAGTGTTTTGGCATGGTCTTAGGAAGTTTGTTCCAAGTTTGCAAGTGTTTGGCATGGTCTTATTAAATTTGTACCAAGTTTGCAAGTGTTTGGCATGGTCTTAGGAAGTTTGTTCCAAGTTTGCAAGTGTTTGGCATGGTCTTATTAAATTTGTACCAAGTTTGCAAGTGTTTTGGCATGGTCTTATTAAATTCGTACCAAGTTTGCAAGTGTTTTGGCATGGTCTTATTAAATTTGTACCAAGCTTGCAAGTGTTTGGCATGGTCTTATTAAATTTGTACCAAGTTTGCAAGTGTTTTGGCATGGTCTTAGGAAGTTTGTTCCAAGTTTGCAAGTGTTTGGCATGGTCTTATTAAATTTGTACCAAGTTTGCAAGTGTTTTGGCATGGTCTTAGGAAGTTAGTTCCAAGTTTGCAAGTGTTTGGCATGGTCTTATTAAATTTGTACCAAGTTTGCAAGTGTTTTGGCATGGTCTTATTAAATTCGTACCAAGTTTGCAAGTGTTTTTTCATGGTCTTATAAAATTTGTACCAAGCTTGCAAGTGTTTGGCATGGTCTTATTAAATTTGTATCAAGTTTGCAAGTTATTTGGCATGGTGTTATCAAATTTGTACCAAGTTTGCAAGTGTTTTGGCATGGTCTTAGGTAGTTTGTTCCAAGTTTGCAAGTGTTTGGCATGGTCTTATAAAATTTGTACCAAGTTTGCAAGTGTTTTGGCATGGTCTTATTAAATTTGTACCAAGTTTGCAAGTGTTTTGGCATGGTCTTATCAAATTTGTACCAAGTTTGCAAGTGTTTTGGCATGGTCTTAGGAAGTTTGTTCCAAGTTTGCAAGTGTTTGGCATGGTCTTATTAAATTTGTACCAAGTTTGCAAGTGTTTTGGCATGGTCTTAGGTAGTTTGTTCCAAGTTTGCAAGTGTTTGGCATGGTCTTATTAAATTTGTACCAAGTTTGCAAGTGTTTTGGCATGGTCTTAGGTAGTTTGTTCCAAGTTTGCAAGTGTTTGGCATGGTCTTATAAAATTTGTACCAAGTTTGCAAGTGTTTTGGCATGGTCTTATTAAATTTGTACCAAGTTTGCAAGTGTTTTGGCATGGTCTTATCAAATTTGTACCAAGTTTGCAAGTGTTTTGGCATGGTCTTAGGAAGTTTGTTCCAAGTTTGCAAGTGTTTGGCATGGTCTTATTAAATTTGTACCAAGTTTGCAAGTGTTTTGGCATGGTCTTAGGAAGTTAGTTCCAAGTTTGCAAGTGTTTGGCATGGTCTTATTAAATTTGTACCAAGTTTGCAAGTGTTTTGGCATGGTCTTATTAAATTCGTACCAAGTTTGCAAGTGTTTTGGCATGGTCTTATAAAATTTGTACCAAGCTTGCAAGTGTTTGGCATGGTCTTATTAAATTTGTATCAAGTTTGCAAGTTATTTGGCAAGGTGTTATCAAATTTGTACCAAGTTTGCAAGTGTTTTGGCATGGTCTTATTAAATTTGTACCAAGTTTGCAAGTGTTTGGCATGGTCTTATTAAATTTGTACCAAGTTTGCAAGTGTTTTGGCATGGTCTTATTAAATTTGTACCAAGTTTGCAAGTGTTTTGGCATGGTCTTAGGAAGTTTGTTCCAAGTTTGCAAGTGTTTGGCATGGTCTTATTAAATTTGTTCTAAGTTTGCAAGTGTTTTGGCATGGTCTTATTAAATTTGTACCAAGTTTGCAAGTGTTTTGGCATGGTCTTAGGAAGTTAGTTCCAAGTTTGCAAGTGTTTGGCATGGTCTTATTAAATTTGTACCAAGTTTGCAAGTGTTTTGGCATGGTCTTAGGAAGTTAGTTCCAAGTTTGCAAGTGTTTGGCATGGTCTTATTAAATTTGTATCAAGTTTGCAAGTTATTTGGCATGGTGTTATCAAATTTGTACCAAGTTTGCAAGTGTTTTGGCATGGTCTTATTAAATTTGTACCAAGTTTGCAAGTGTTTGGCATGGTCTTATTAAATTCGTACCAAGTTTGCAAGTGTTTTGGCATGGTCTTATTAAATTTGTACCAAGCTTGCAAGTGTTTGGCATGGTCTTATTAAATTTGTACCAAGTTTGCAAGTGTTTTGGCATGGTCTTATTAAATTTGTACCAAGTTTGCAAGTGTTTTGGCATGGTCTTATTAAATTTGTACCAAGTTTGCAAGTGTTTGGCATGGTCTTATTAAATTTGTACCAAGTTTGCAAGTGTTTTGGCATGGTCTTATTAAATTTGTACCAAGTTTGCAAGTGTTTTGGCATGGTCTTAGGAAGTTAGTTCCAAATTTGCAAGTGTTTGGCATGGTCTTATTAAATTTGTACCAAGTTTGCAAGTGTTTTGGCATGGTCTTATTAAATTCGTACCAAGTTTGCAAGTGTTTTGGCATGGTCTTATTAAATTTGTACCAAGCTTGCAAGTGTTTTGGCATGGTCTTAGGAAGTTAGTTCCAAGTTTGCAAGTGTTGTGCATGGTCTTATTAAATTTGTATCAAGTTTGCAAGTGTTTTGGCATGGTCTTATTAAATTTGTACCAAGTTTGCAAGTGTTTTGGCATGGTCTTATTAAATTTGTACCAAGTTTGCAAGTGTTTGGCATGGTCTTATTAAATTTGTACCAAGTTTGCAAGTGTTTTGGCATGGTCTTATTAAATTTGTACCAAGTTTGCAAGTGTTTTGGCATGGTCTTATTAAATTTGTACCAAGCTTGCAAGTGTTTTGGCATGGTCTTAGGAAGCTAGTTCCAAGTTTGCAAGTGTTTGGCATGGTCTTATTAAATTCGTACCAAGTTTGCAAGTGTTTTGGCATGGTCTTATTAAATTTGTACCAAGTTTGCAAGTGTTTTGGCATGGTCTTATTAAATTTGTACCAAGCTTGCAAGTGTTTGGCATGGTCTTATTAAATTTGTATCAAGTTTGCAAGTTATTTGGCATGGTCTTATTAAATTTGTACCAAGTTTGCAAGTGTTTTGGCATGGTCTTAGGAAGTTAGTTCCAAGTTTGCAAGTGTTTGGCATGGTCTTATTAAATTTGTATCAAGTTTGCAAGTTATTTGGCATGGTGTTATCAAATTTGTGACAAGTTTGCAAGTGTTTTGGCATGGTCTTATTAAATTTGTACCAAGTTTGCAAGTGTTTGGCATGGTCTTATTAAATTTGTACCAAGTTTGCAAGTGTTTTGGCATGGTCTTATTAAATTTGTACCAAGTTTGCAAGTGTTTTGGCATGGTCTTAGGAAGTTAGTTCCAAATTTGCAAGTGTTTGGCATGGTCTTATTAAATTTGTATCAAGTTTGCAAGTTATTTGGCATGGTCTTATTAAATTTGTACCAAGTTTGCAAGTGTTTTGGCATGGTCTTAGGAAGTTAGTTCCAAGTTTGCAAGTGTTTGGCATGGTCTTATTAAATTTGTATCAAGTTTGCAAGTTATTTGGCATGGTGTTATCAAATTTGTACCAAGTTTGCAAGTGTTTTGGCATGGTCTTATTAAATTTGTACCAAGTTTGCAAGTGTTTGGCATGGTCTTATTAAATTTGTACCAAGTTTGCAAGTGTTTTGGCATGGTCTTATTAAATTTGTACCAAGTTTGCAAGTGTTTTGGCATGGTCTTAGGAAGTTAGTTCCAAATTTGCAAGTGTTTGGCATGGTCTTATTAAATTTGTACCAAGTTTGCAAGTGTTTTGGCATGGTCTTATTAAATTCGTACCAAGTTTGCAAGTGTTTTGGCATGGTCTTATTAAATTTGTACCAAGTTTGCAAGTGTTTTGGCATGGTCTTATTAAATTTGTACCAAGTTTGCAAGTGTTTTGGCATGGTCTTATTAAATTTGTACCAAGTTTGCAAGTGTTTGGCATGGTCTTAGGAAGTTTGTTCCAAGTTTGCAAGTGTTTGGCATGGTCTTATTAAATTTGTACCAAGTTTGCAAGTGTTTTGGCATGGTCTTATTAAATTCGTACCAAGTTTGCAAGTGTTTTGGCATGGTCTTATTAAATTTGTACCAAGCTTGCAAGTGTTTGGCATGGTCTTATTAAATTTGTACCAAGTTTGCAAGTGTTTTGGCATGGTCTTAGGAAGTTTGTTCCAAGTTTGCAAGTGTTTGGCATGGTCTTATTAAATTTGTACCAAGTTTGCAAGTGTTTTGGCATGGTCTTAGGAAGTTAGTTCCAAGTTTGCAAGTGTTTGGCATGGTCTTATTAAATTTGTACCAAGTTTGCAAGTGTTTTGGCATGGTCTTATTAAATTCGTACCAAGTTTGCAAGTGTTTTGGCATGGTCTTATAAAATTTGTACCAAGCTTGCAAGTGTTTGGCATGGTCTTATTAAATTTGTATCAAGTTTGCAAGTTATTTGGCATGGTGTTATCAAATTTGTACCAAGTTTGCAAGTGTTTTGGCATGGTCTTAGGTAGTTTGTTCCAAGTTTGCAAGTGTTTGGCATGGTCTTATAAAATTTGTACCAAGTTTGCAAGTGTTTTGGCATGGTCTTATTAAATTTGTACCAAGTTTGCAAGTGTTTTGGCATGGTCTTATCAAATTTGTACCAAGTTTGCAAGTGTTTTGGCATGGTCTTAGGAAGTTTGTTCCAAGTTTGCAAGTGTTTGGCATGGTCTTATTAAATTTGTACCAAGTTTGCAAGTGTTTTGGCATGGTCTTAGGTAGTTTGTTCCAAGTTTGCAAGTGTTTGGCATGGTCTTATTAAATTTGTACCAAGTTTGCAAGTGTTTTGGCATGGTCTTAGGTAGTTTGTTCCAAGTTTGCAAGTGTTTGGCATGGTCTTATAAAATTTGTACCAAGTTTGCAAGTGTTTTGGCATGGTCTTATTAAATTTGTACCAAGTTTGCAAGTGATTTGGCATGGTCTTATCAAATTTGTACCAAATTTGCAAGTGTTTTGGCATGGTCTTAGGAAGTTTGTTCCAAGTTTGCAAGTGTTTGGCATGGTCTTATTAAATTTGTACCAAGTTTGCAAGTGTTTTGGCATGGTCTTATTAAATTTGTACCAAGTTTGCAAGTGTTTTGGCATGGTCTTAGGAAGTTAGTTCCAAATTTGCAAGTGTTTGGCATGGTCTTATTAAATTTGTACCAAGTTTGCAAGTGTTTTGGCATGGTCTTATTAAATTCGTACCAAGTTTGCAAGTGTTTTGGCATGGTCTTATTAAATTTGTACCAAGCTTGCAAGTGTTTTGGCATGGTCTTAGGAAGTTAGTTCCAAGTTTGCAAGTGTTTGGCATGGTCTTATTAAATTTGTATCAAGTTTGCAAGTGTTTTGGCATGGTCTTATTAAATTTGTACCAAGTTTGCAAGTGTTTTGGCATGGTCTTATTAAATTTGTACCAAGTTTGCAAGTGTTTGGCATGGTCTTATTAAATTTGTACCAAGTTTGCAAGTGTTTTGGCATGGTCTTATTAAATTTGTACCAAGTTTGCAAGTGTTTTGGCATGGTCTTATTAAATTTGTACCAAGCTTGCAAGTGTTTTGGCATGGTCTTAGGAAGTTAGTTCCAAGTTTGCAAGTGTTTGGCATGGTCTTATTAAATTCGTACCAAGTTTGCAAGTGTTTTGGCATGGTCTTATTAAATTTGTACCAAGTTTGCAAGTGTTTTGGCATGGTCTTATTAAATTTGTACCAAGCTTGCAAGTGTTTGGCATGGTCTTATTAAATTTGTATCAAGTTTGCAAGTTATTTGGCATGGTCTTATTAAATTTGTACCAAGTTTGCAAGTGTTTTGGCATGGTCTTAGGAAGTTAGTTCCAAGTTTGCAAGTGTTTGGCATGGTCTTATTAAATTTGTATCAAGTTTGCAAGTTATTTGGCATGGTGTTATCAAATTTGTGACAAGTTTGCAAGTGTTTTGGCATGGTCTTATTAAATTTGTACCAAGTTTGCAAGTGTTTGGCATGGTCTTATTAAATTTGTACCAAGTTTGCAAGTGTTTTGGCATGGTCTTATTAAATTTGTACCAAGTTTGCAAGTGTTTTGGCATGGTCTTAGGAAGTTAGTTCCAAATTTGCAAGTGTTTGGCATGGTCTTATTAAATTTGTATCAAGTTTGCAAGTTATTTGGCATGGTCTTATTTAATTTGTACCAAGTTTGCAAGTGTTTTGGCATGGTCTTAGGAAGTTAGTTCCAAGTTTGCAAGTGTTTGGCATGGTCTTATTAAATTTGTATCAAGTTTGCAAGTTATTTGGCATGGTGTTATCAAATTTGTACCAAGTTTGCAAGTGTTTTGGCATGGTCTTATTAAATTTGTACCAAGTTTGCAAGTGTTTGGCATGGTCTTATTAAATTTGTACCAAGTTTGCAAGTGTTTTGGCATGGTCTTATTAAATTTGTACCAAGTTTGCAAGTGTTTTGGCATGGTCTTAGGAAGTTAGTTCCAAATTTGCAAGTGTTTGGCATGGTCTTATTAAATTTGTACCAAGTTTGCAAGTGTTTTGGCATGGTCTTATTAAATTCGTACCAAGTTTGCAAGTGTTTTGGCATGGTCTTATTAAATTTGTACCAAGTTTGCAAGTGTTTTGGCATGGTCTTATTAAATTTGTACCAAGTTTGCAAGTGTTTTGGCATGGTCTTATTAAATTTGTACCAAGTTTGCAAGTGTTTGGCATGGTCTTAGGAAGTTTGTTCCAAGTTTGCAAGTGTTTGGCATGGTCTTATTAAATTTGTACCAAGTTTGCAAGTGTTTTGGCATGGTCTTATTAAATTCGTACCAAGTTTGCAAGTGTTTTGGCATGGTCTTATGAAATTTGTACCAAGCTTGCAAGTGTTTGGCATGGTCTTATTAAATTTGTACCAAGTTTGCAAGTGTTTTGGCATGGTCTTAGGAAGTTTGTTCCAAGTTTGCAAGTGTTTGGCATGGTCTTATTAAATTTGTACCAAGTTTGCAAGTGTTTTGGCATGGTCTTAGGAAGTTAGTTCCAAGTTTGCAAGTGTTTGGCATGGTCTTATTAAATTTGTACCAAGTTTGCAAGTGTTTTGGCATGGTCTTATTAAATTCGTACCAAGTTTGCAAGTGTTTTGGCATGGTCTTATAAAATTTGTACCAAGCTTGCAAGTGTTTGGCATGGTCTTATTAAATTTGTATCAAGTTTGCAAGTTATTTGGCATGGTGTTATCAAATTTGTACCAAGTTTGCAAGTGTTTTGGCATGGTCTTAGGTAGTTTGTTCCAAGTTTGCAAGTGTTTGGCATGGTCTTATAAAATTTGTACCAAGTTTGCAAGTGTTTTGGCATGGTCTTATTAAATTTGTACCAAGTTTGCAAGTGTTTTGGCATGGTCTTATCAAATTTGTACCAAGTTTGCAAGTGTTTTGGCATGGTCTTAGGAAGTTTGTTCCAAGTTTGCAAGTGTTTGGCATGGTCTTATTAAATTTGTACCAAGTTTGCAAGTGTTTTGGCATGGTCTTAGGTAGTTTGTTCCAAGTTTGCAAGTGTTTGGCATGGTCTTATTAAATTTGTACCAAGTTTGCAAGTGTTTTGGCATGGTCTTAGGTAGTTTGTTCCAAGTTTGCAAGTGTTTGGCATGGTCTTATAAAATTTGTACCAAGTTTGCAAGTGTTTTGGCATGGTCTTATTAAATTTGTACCAAGTTTGCAAGTGATTTGGCATGGTCTTATCAAATTTGTACCAAATTTGCAAGTGTTTTGGCATGGTCTTAGGAAGTTTGTTCCAAGTTTGCAAGTGTTTGGCATGGTCTTATTAAATTTGTACCAAGTTTGCAAGTGTTTTGGCATGGTCTTAGGAAGTTAGTTCCAAGTTTGCAAGTGTTTGGCATGGTCTTATTAAATTTGTACCAAGTTTGCAAGTGTTTTGGCATGGTCTTATTAAATTCGTACCAAGTTTGCAAGTGTTTTGGCATGGTCTTATAAAATTTGTACCAAGCTTGCAAGTGTTTGGCATGGTCTTATTAAATTTGTATCAAGTTTGCAAGTTATTTGGCAAGGTGTTATCAAATTTGTACCAAGTTTGCAAGTGTTTTGGCATGGTCTTATTAAATTTGTACCAAGTTTGCAAGTGTTTGGCATGGTCTTATTAAATTTGTACCAAGTTTGCAAGTGTTTTGGCATGGTCTTATTAAATTTGTACCAAGTTTGCAAGTGTTTTGGCATGGTCTTAGGAAGTTTGTTCCAAGTTTGCAAGTGTTTGGCATGGTCTTATTAAATTTGTACCAAGTTTACAAGTGTTTTGGCATGGTCTTAGGTAGTTTGTTCCAAGTTTGCAAGTGTTTGGCATGGTCTTATAAAATTTGTACCAAGTTTGCAAGTGTTTTGGCATGGTCTTATTAAATTTGTATCAAGTTTGCAAGTTATTTGGCATGGTCTTATAAAATTTGTACCAAGTTTGCAAGTGTTTTGGCATGGTCTTATCAAATTTGTACCAAGTTTGCAAGTGTTTTGGCATGGTCTTAGGAAGTTTGTTCCAAGTTTGCAAGTGTTTGGCATGGTCTTATTAAATTTGTACCAAGTTTGCAAGTGTTTTGGCATGGTCTTAGGTAGTTTGTTCCAAGTTTGCAAGTGTTTGGCATGGTCTTATAAAATTTGTACCAAGCTTGCAAGTGTTTGGCATGGTCTTATTAAATTTGTATCAAGTTTGCAAGTTATTTGGCAAGGTGTTATCAAATTTGTACCAAGTTTGCAAGTGTTTTGGCATGGTCTTATTAAATTTGTACCAAGTTTGCAAGTGTTTGGCATGGTCTTATTAAATTTGTACCAAGTTTGCAAGTGTTTTGGCATGGTCTTATTAAATTTGTACCAAGTTTGCAAGTGTTTTGGCATGGTCTTAGGAAGTTTGTTCCAAGTTTGCAAGTGTTTGGCATGGTCTTATTAAATTTGTACCAAGTTTACAAGTGTTTTGGCATGGTCTTAGGTAGTTTGTTCCAAGTTTGCAAGTGTTTGGCATGGTCTTATTAAATTTGTACCAAGTTTGCAAGTGTTTTGGCATGGTCTTATTAAATTTGTATCAAGTTTGCAAGTTATTTGGCATGGTCTTATAAAATTTGTACCAAGTTTGCAAGTGTTTTGGCATGGTCTTATCAAATTTGTACCAAGTTTGCAAGTGTTTTGGCATGGTCTTAGGAAGTTTGTTCCAAGTTTGCAAGTGTTTGGCATGGTCTTATTAAATTTGTACCAAGTTTGCAAGTGTTTTGGCATGGTCTTAGGTAGTTTGTTCCAAGTTTGCAAGTGTTTGGCATGGTCTTATTAAATTTGTATCAAGTTTGCAAGTTATTTGGCATGGTCTTATAAAATTTGTACCAAGTTTGCAAGTGTTTTGGCATGGTCTTATTAAATTTGTACCAAGTTTGCAAGTGTTTTGGCATGGTCTTATTAAATTTGTACCAAGCTTGCAAGTGTTTGGCATGGTCTTATTAAATTTGTACCAAGTTTGCAAGTGTTTTGGCATGGTCTTAGGAAGTTTGTTCCAAGTTTGCAAGTGTTTGGCATGGTCTTATTAAATTTGTACCAAGTTTGCAAGTGTTTTGGCATGGTCTTAGGTAGTTTGTTCCAAGTTTGCAAGTGTTTGGCATGGTCTTATTAAATTTGTACCAAGTTTGCAAGTGTTTTGGCATGGTCTTAGGTAGTTTGTTCCAAGTTTGCAAGTGTTTGGCATGGTCTTATAAAATTTGTACCAAGTTTGCAAGTGTTTTGGCATGGTCTTATTAAATTTGTACCAAGTTTGCAAGTGTTTTGGCATGGTCTTATCAAATTTGTACCAAGTTTGCAAGTGTTTTGGCATGGTCTTAGGAAGTTTGTTCCAAGTTTGCAAGTGTTTGGCATGGTCTTATTAAATTTGTACCAAGTTTGCAAGTGTTTTGGCATGGTCTTAGGAAGTTAGTTCCAAGTTTGCAAGTGTTTGGCATGGTCTTATTAAATTTGTACCAAGTTTGCAAGTGTTTTGGCATGGTCTTATTAAATTCGTACCAAGTTTGCAAGTGTTTTGGCATGGTCTTATAAAATTTGTACCAAGCTTGCAAGTGTTTGGCATGGTCTTATTAAATTTGTATCAAGTTTGCAAGTTATTTGGCAAGGTGTTATCAAATTTGTACCAAGTTTGCAAGTGTTTTGGCATGGTCTTATTAAATTTGTACCAAGTTTGCAAGTGTTTGGCATGGTCTTATTAAATTTGTACCAAGTTTGCAAGTGTTTTGGCATGGTCTTATTAAATTTGTACCAAGTTTGCAAGTGTTTTGGCATGGTCTTAGGAAGTTTGTTCCAAGTTTGCAAGTGTTTGGCATGGTCTTATTAAATTTGTACCAAGTTTGCAAGTGTTTTGGCATGGTCTTATTAAATTTGTACCAAGTTTGCAAGTGTTTTGGCATGGTCTTAGGAAGTTTGTTCCAAGTTTGCAAGTGTTTGGCATGGTCTTATTAAATTTGTACCAAGTTTACAAGTGTTTTGGCATGGTCTTAGGTAGTTTGTTCCAAGTTTGCAAGTGTTTGGCATGGTCTTATTAAATTTGTACCAAGTTTGCAAGTGTTTTGGCATGGTCTTATTAAATTTGTATCAAGTTTGCAAGTTATTTGGCATGGTCTTATAAAATTTGTACCAAGTTTGCAAGTGTTTTGGCATGGTCTTATCAAATTTGTACCAAGTTTGCAAGTGTTTTGGCATGGTCTTAGGAAGTTTGTTCCAAGTTTGCAAGTGTTTGGCATGGTCTTATTAAATTTGTACCAAGTTTGCAAGTGTTTTGGCATGGTCTTAGGTAGTTTGTTCCAAGTTTGCAAGTGTTTGGCATGGTCTTATTAAATTTGTATCAAGTTTGCAAGTTATTTGGCATGGTCTTATAAAATTTGTACCAAGTTTGCAAGTGTTTTGGCATGGTCTTATTAAATTTGTACCAAGTTTGCAAGTGTTTTGGCATGGTCTTATTAAATTTGTACCAAGCTTGCAAGTGTTTGGCATGGTCTTATTAAATTTGTACCAAGTTTGCAAGTGTTTTGGCATGGTCTTAGGAAGTTTGTTCCAAGTTTGCAAGTGTTTGGCATGGTCTTATTAAATTTGTACCAAGTTTGCAAGTGTTTTGGCATGGTCTTAGGTAGTTTGTTCCAAGTTTGCAAGTGTTTGGCATGGTCTTATTAAATTTGTACCAAGTTTGCAAGTGTTTTGGCATGGTCTTAGGTAGTTTGTTCCAAGTTTGCAAGTGTTTGGCATGGTCTTATAAAATTTGTACCAAGTTTGCAAGTGTTTTGGCATGGTCTTATTAAATTTGTACCAAGTTTGCAAGTGTTTTGGCATGGTCTTATCAAATTTGTACCAAGTTTGCAAGTGTTTTGGCATGGTCTTAGGAAGTTTGTTCCAAGTTTGCAAGTGTTTGGCATGGTCTTATTAAATTTGTACCAAGTTTGCAAGTGTTTTGGCATGGTCTTAGGAAGTTAGTTCCAAGTTTGCAAGTGTTTGGCATGGTCTTATTAAATTTGTACCAAGTTTGCAAGTGTTTTGGCATGAACTTATTAAATTCGTACCAAGTTTGCAAGTGTTTTGGCATGGTCTTATAAAATTTGTACCAAGCTTGCAAGTGTTTGGCATGGTCTTATTAAATTTGTATCAAGTTTGCAAGTTATTTGGCAAGGTGTTATCAAATTTGTACCAAGTTTGCAAGTGTTTTGGCATGGTCTTAGGAAGTTTGTTCCAAGTTTGCAAGTGTTTGGCATGGTCTTATAAAATTTGTACCAAGCTTGCAAGTGTTTGGCATGGTCTTATTAAATTTGTATCAAGTTTGCAAGTGTTTTGGCATGGTCTTATTAAATTTGTACCAAGTTTGCAAGTGTTTTGGCATGGTCTTAGGAAGTTTGTTCCAAGTTTGCAAGTGTTTGGCATGGTCTTATTAAATTTGTACCAAGTTTGCAAGTGTTTTGGCATGGTCTTATTAAATTTGTACCAAGTTTGCAAGTGTTTTGGCATGGTCTTAGGAAGTTTGTTCCAAGTTTGCAAGTGTTTGGCATGGTCTTATTAAATTTGTACCAAGTTTGCAAGTGTTTTGGCATGGTCTTATTAAATTTGTACCAAGTTTGCAAGTGTTTTGGCATGGTCTTAGGAAGTTAGTTCCAAATTTGCAAGTGTTTGGCATGGTCTTATTAAATTTGTACCAAGTTTGCAAGTGTTTTGGCATGGTCTTATTAAATTCGTACCAAGTTTGCAAGTGTTTTGGCATGGTCTTATTAAATTTGTACCAAGCTTGCAAGTGTTTTGGCATGGTCTTATTAAATTCGTACCAAGTTTGCAAGTGTTTTGGCATGGTCTTATTAAATTTGTACCAAGTTTGCAAGTGTTTTGGCATGGTCTTAGGAAGTTAGTTCCAAGTTTGCAAGTGTTTGGCATGGTCTTATTAAATTTGTATCAAGTTTGCAAGTTATTTGGCATGGTGTTATCAAATTTGTACCAAGTTTGCAAGTGTTTTGGCATGGTCTTATTAAATTTGTACCAAGTTTGCAAGTGTTTGGCATGGTCTTATTAAATTTGTACCAAGTTTGCAAGTGTTTTGGCATGGTCTTATTAAATTTGTACCAAGTTTGCAAGTGTTTTGGCATGGTCTTAGGAAGTTAGTTCCAAATTTGCAAGTGTTTGGCATGGTCTTATTAAATTTGTACCAAGTTTGCAAGTGTTTTGGCATGGTCTTATTAAATTCGTACCAAGTTTGCAAGTGTTTTGGCATGGTCTTATTAAATTTGTACCAAGTTTGCAAGTGTTTTGGCATGGTCTTATTAAATTTGTACCAAGTTTGCAAGTGTTTTGGCATGGTCTTATTAAATTTGTACCAAGTTTGCAAGTGTTTGGCATGGTCTTAGGAAGTTTGTTCCAAGTTTGCAAGTGTTTGGCATGGTCTTATTAAATTTGTACCAAGTTTGCAAGTGTTTTGGCATGGTCTTATTAAATTCGTACCAAGTTTGCAAGTGTTTTGGCATGGTCTTATTAAATTTGTACCAAGCTTGCAAGTGTTTGGCATGGTCTTATTAAATTTGTACCAAGTTTGCAAGTGTTTTGGCATGGTCTTAGGAAGTTTGTTCCAAGTTTGCAAGTGTTTGGCATGGTCTTATTAAATTTGTACCAAGTTTGCAAGTGTTTTGGCATGGTCTTAGGAAGTTAGTTCCAAGTTTGCAAGTGTTTGGCATGGTCTTATTAAATTTGTACCAAGTTTGCAAGTGTTTTGGCATGGTCTTATTAAATTCGTACCAAGTTTGCAAGTGTTTTGGCATGGTCTTATAAAATTTGTACCAAGCTTGCAAGTGTTTGGCATGGTCTTATTAAATTTGTATCAAGTTTGCAAGTTATTTGGCATGGTGTTATCAAATTTGTACCAAGTTTGCAAGTGTTTTGGCATGGTCTTAGGTAGTTTGTTCCAAGTTTGCAAGTGTTTGGCATGGTCTTATAAAATTTGTACCAAGTTTGCAAGTGTTTTGGCATGGTCTTATTAAATTTGTACCAAGTTTGCAAGTGTTTTGGCATGGTCTTATCAAATTTGTACCAAGTTTGCAAGTGTTTTGGCATGGTCTTAGGAAGTTTGTTCCAAGTTTGCAAGTGTTTGGCATGGTCTTATTAAATTTGTACCAAGTTTGCAAGTGTTTTGGCATGGTCTTAGGTAGTTTGTTCCAAGTTTGCAAGTGTTTGGCATGGTCTTATTAAATTTGTACCAAGTTTGCAAGTGTTTTGGCATGGTCTTAGGTAGTTTGTTCCAAGTTTGCAAGTGTTTGGCATGGTCTTATAAAATTTGTACCAAGTTTGCAAGTGTTTTGGCATGGTCTTATTAAATTTGTACCAAGTTTGCAAGTGATTTGGCATGGTCTTATCAAATTTGTACCAAATTTGCAAGTGTTTTGGCATGGTCTTAGGAAGTTTGTTCCAAGTTTGCAAGTGTTTGGCATGGTCTTATTAAATTTGTACCAAGTTTGCAAGTGTTTTGGCATGGTCTTATTAAATTTGTACCAAGTTTGCAAGTGTTTTGGCATGGTCTTAGGAAGTTAGTTCCAAATTTGCAAGTGTTTGGCATGGTCTTATTAAATTTGTACCAAGTTTGCAAGTGTTTTGGCATGGTCTTATTAAATTCGTACCAAGTTTGCAAGTGTTTTGGCATGGTCTTATTAAATTTGTACCAAGCTTGCAAGTGTTTTGGCATGGTCTTAGGAAGTTAGTTCCAAGTTTGCAAGTGTTTGGCATGGTCTTATTAAATTTGTATCAAGTTTGCAAGTGTTTTGGCATGGTCTTATTAAATTTGTACCAAGTTTGCAAGTGTTTTGGCATGGTCTTATTAAATTTGTACCAAGTTTGCAAGTGTTTGGCATGGTCTTATTAAATTTGTACCAAGTTTGCAAGTGTTTTGGCATGGTCTTATTAAATTTGTACCAAGTTTGCAAGTGTTTTGGCATGGTCTTAGGAAGTTAGTTCCAAGTTTGCAAGTGTTTGGCATGGTCTTATTAAATTCGTACCAAGTTTGCAAGTGTTTTGGCATGGTCTTATTAAATTTGTACCAAGTTTGCAAGTGTTTTGGCATGGTCTTATTAAATTTGTACCAAGCTTGCAAGTGTTTGGCATGGTCTTATTAAATTTGTATCAAGTTTGCAAGTTATTTGGCATGGTCTTATTAAATTTGTACCAAGTTTGCAAGTGTTTTGGCATGGTCTTAGGAAGTTAGTTCCAAGTTTGCAAGTGTTTGGCATGGTCTTATTAAATTTGTATCAAGTTTGCAAGTTATTTGGCATGGTGTTATCAAATTTGTGACAAGTTTGCAAGTGTTTTGGCATGGTCTTATTAAATTTGTACCAAGTTTGCAAGTGTTTGGCATGGTCTTATTAAATTTGTACCAAGTTTGCAAGTGTTTTGGCATGGTCTTATTAAATTTGTACCAAGTTTGCAAGTGTTTTGGCATGGTCTTAGGAAGTTAGTTCCAAATTTGCAAGTGTTTGGCATGGTCTTATTAAATTTGTATCAAGTTTGCAAGTTATTTGGCATGGTCTTATTTAATTTGTACCAAGTTTGCAAGTGTTTTGGCATGGTCTTAGGAAGTTAGTTCCAAGTTTGCAAGTGTTTGGCATGGTCTTATTAAATTTGTATCAAGTTTGCAAGTTATTTGGCATGGTGTTATCAAATTTGTACCAAGTTTGCAAGTGTTTTGGCATGGTCTTATTAAATTTGTACCAAGTTTGCAAGTGTTTGGCATGGTCTTATTAAATTTGTACCAAGTTTGCAAGTGTTTTGGCATGGTCTTATTAAATTTGTACCAAGTTTGCAAGTGTTTTGGCATGGTCTTAGGAAGTTAGTTCCAAATTTGCAAGTGTTTGGCATGGTCTTATTAAATTTGTACCAAGTTTGCAAGTGTTTTGGCATGGTCTTATTAAATTCGTACCAAGTTTGCAAGTGTTTTGGCATGGTCTTATTAAATTTGTACCAAGTTTGCAAGTGTTTTGGCATGGTCTTATTAAATTTGTACCAAGTTTGCAAGTGTTTTGGCATGGTCTTATTAAATTTGTACCAAGTTTGCAAGTGTTTGGCATGGTCTTAGGAAGTTTGTTCCAAGTTTGCAAGTGTTTGGCATGGTCTTATTAAATTTGTACCAAGTTTGCAAGTGTTTTGGCATGGTCTTATTAAATTCGTACCAAGTTTGCAAGTGTTTTGGCATGGTCTTATGAAATTTGTACCAAGCTTGCAAGTGTTTGGCATGGTCTTATTAAATTTGTACCAAGTTTGCAAGTGTTTTGGCATGGTCTTAGGAAGTTTGTTCCAAGTTTGCAAGTGTTTGGCATGGTCTTATTAAATTTGTACCAAGTTTGCAAGTGTTTTGGCATGGTCTTAGGAAGTTAGTTCCAAGTTTGCAAGTGTTTGGCATGGTCTTATTAAATTTGTACCAAGTTTGCAAGTGTTTTGGCATGGTCTTATTAAATTCGTACCAAGTTTGCAAGTGTTTTGGCATGGTCTTATAAAATTTGTACCAAGCTTGCAAGTGTTTGGCATGGTCTTATTAAATTTGTATCAAGTTTGCAAGTTATTTGGCATGGTGTTATCAAATTTGTACCAAGTTTGCAAGTGTTTTGGCATGGTCTTAGGTAGTTTGTTCCAAGTTTGCAAGTGTTTGGCATGGTCTTATAAAATTTGTACCAAGTTTGCAAGTGTTTTGGCATGGTCTTATTAAATTTGTACCAAGTTTGCAAGTGTTTTGGCATGGTCTTATCAAATTTGTACCAAGTTTGCAAGTGTTTTGGCATGGTCTTAGGAAGTTTGTTCCAAGTTTGCAAGTGTTTGGCATGGTCTTATTAAATTTGTACCAAGTTTGCAAGTGTTTTGGCATGGTCTTAGGTAGTTTGTTCCAAGTTTGCAAGTGTTTGGCATGGTCTTATTAAATTTGTACCAAGTTTGCAAGTGTTTTGGCATGGTCTTAGGTAGTTTGTTCCAAGTTTGCAAGTGTTTGGCATGGTCTTATAAAATTTGTACCAAGTTTGCAAGTGTTTTGGCATGGTCTTATTAAATTTGTACCAAGTTTGCAAGTGATTTGGCATGGTCTTATCAAATTTGTACCAAATTTGCAAGTGTTTTGGCATGGTCTTAGGAAGTTTGTTCCAAGTTTGCAAGTGTTTGGCATGGTCTTATTAAATTTGTACCAAGTTTGCAAGTGTTTTGGCATGGTCTTAGGAAGTTAGTTCCAAGTTTGCAAGTGTTTGGCATGGTCTTATTAAATTTGTACCAAGTTTGCAAGTGTTTTGGCATGGTCTTATTAAATTCGTACCAAGTTTGCAAGTGTTTTGGCATGGTCTTATAAAATTTGTACCAAGCTTGCAAGTGTTTGGCATGGTCTTATTAAATTTGTATCAAGTTTGCAAGTTATTTGGCAAGGTGTTATCAAATTTGTACCAAGTTTGCAAGTGTTTTGGCATGGTCTTATTAAATTTGTACCAAGTTTGCAAGTGTTTGGCATGGTCTTATAAAATTTGTACCAAGTTTGCAAGTGTTTTGGCATGGTCTTATTAAATTTGTACCAAGTTTGCAAGTGTTTTGGCATGGTCTTAGGAAGTTTGTTCCAAGTTTGCAAGTGTTTGGCATGGTCTTATTAAATTTGTACCAAGTTTACAAGTGTTTTGGCATGGTCTTAGGTAGTTTGTTCCAAGTTTGCAAGTGTTTGGCATGGTCTTATAAAATTTGTACCAAGTTTGCAAGTGTTTTGGCATGGTCTTATTAAATTTGTATCAAGTTTGCAAGTTATTTGGCATGGTCTTATAAAATTTGTACCAAGTTTGCAAGTGTTTTGGCATGGTCTTATCAAATTTGTACCAAGTTTGCAAGTGTTTTGGCATGGTCTTAGGAAGTTTGTTCCAAGTTTGCAAGTGTTTGGCATGGTCTTATTAAATTTGTACCAAGTTTGCAAGTGTTTTGGCATGGTCTTAGGTAGTTTGTTCCAAGTTTGCAAGTGTTTGGCATGGTCTTATAAAATTTGTACCAAGCTTGCAAGTGTTTGGCATGGTCTTATTAAATTTGTATCAAGTTTGCAAGTTATTTGGCAAGGTGTTATCAAATTTGTACCAAGTTTGCAAGTGTTTTGGCATGGTCTTATTAAATTTGTACCAAGTTTGCAAGTGTTTGGCATGGTCTTATTAAATTTGTACCAAGTTTGCAAGTGTTTTGGCATGGTCTTATTAAATTTGTACCAAGTTTGCAAGTGTTTTGGCATGGTCTTAGGAAGTTTGTTCCAAGTTTGCAAGTGTTTGGCATGGTCTTATTAAATTTGTACCAAGTTTACAAGTGTTTTGGCATGGTCTTAGGTAGTTTGTTCCAAGTTTGCAAGTGTTTGGCATGGTCTTATTAAATTTGTACCAAGTTTGCAAGTGTTTTGGCATGGTCTTATTAAATTTGTATCAAGTTTGCAAGTTATTTGGCATGGTCTTATAAAATTTGTACCAAGTTTGCAAGTGTTTTGGCATGGTCTTATCAAATTTGTACCAAGTTTGCAAGTGTTTTGGCATGGTCTTAGGAAGTTTGTTCCAAGTTTGCAAGTGTTTGGCATGGTCTTATTAAATTTGTACCAAGTTTGCAAGTGTTTTGGCATGGTCTTAGGTAGTTTGTTCCAAGTTTGCAAGTGTTTGGCATGGTCTTATTAAATTTGTATCAAGTTTGCAAGTTATTTGGCATGGTCTTATAAAATTTGTACCAAGTTTGCAAGTGTTTTGGCATGGTCTTATTAAATTTGTACCAAGTTTGCAAGTGTTTTGGCATGGTCTTATTAAATTTGTACCAAGCTTGCAAGTGTTTGGCATGGTCTTATTAAATTTGTACCAAGTTTGCAAGTGTTTTGGCATGGTCTTAGGAAGTTTGTTCCAAGTTTGCAAGTGTTTGGCATGGTCTTATTAAATTTGTACCAAGTTTGCAAGTGTTTTGGCATGGTCTTAGGTAGTTTGTTCCAAGTTTGCAAGTGTTTGGCATGGTCTTATTAAATTTGTACCAAGTTTGCAAGTGTTTTGGCATGGTCTTAGGTAGTTTGTTCCAAGTTTGCAAGTGTTTGGCATGGTCTTATAAAATTTGTACCAAGTTTGCAAGTGTTTTGGCATGGTCTTATTAAATTTGTACCAAGTTTGCAAGTGTTTTGGCATGGTCTTATCAAATTTGTACCAAGTTTGCAAGTGTTTTGGCATGGTCTTAGGAAGTTTGTTCCAAGTTTGCAAGTGTTTGGCATGGTCTTATTAAATTTGTACCAAGTTTGCAAGTGTTTTGGCATGGTCTTAGGAAGTTAGTTCCAAGTTTGCAAGTGTTTGGCATGGTCTTATTAAATTTGTACCAAGTTTGCAAGTGTTTTGGCATGGTCTTATTAAATTCGTACCAAGTTTGCAAGTGTTTTGGCATGGTCTTATAAAATTTGTACCAAGCTTGCAAGTGTTTGGCATGGTCTTATTAAATTTGTATCAAGTTTGCAAGTTATTTGGCAAGGTGTTATCAAATTTGTACCAAGTTTGCAAGTGTTTTGGCATGGTCTTATTAAATTTGTACCAAGTTTGCAAGTGTTTGGCATGGTCTTATTAAATTTGTACCAAGTTTGCAAGTGTTTTGGCATGGTCTTATTAAATTTGTACCAAGTTTGCAAGTGTTTTGGCATGGTCTTAGGAAGTTTGTTCCAAGTTTGCAAGTGTTTGGCATGGTCTTATTAAATTTGTACCAAGTTTGCAAGTGTTTTGGCATGGTCTTATTAAATTTGTACCAAGTTTGCAAGTGTTTTGGCATGGTCTTAGGAAGTTTGTTCCAAGTTTGCAAGTGTTTGGCATGGTCTTATTAAATTTGTACCAAGTTTACAAGTGTTTTGGCATGGTCTTAGGTAGTTTGTTCCAAGTTTGCAAGTGTTTGGCATGGTCTTATTAAATTTGTACCAAGTTTGCAAGTGTTTTGGCATGGTCTTATTAAATTTGTATCAAGTTTGCAAGTTATTTGGCATGGTCTTATAAAATTTGTACCAAGTTTGCAAGTGTTTTGGCATGGTCTTATCAAATTTGTACCAAGTTTGCAAGTGTTTTGGCATGGTCTTAGGAAGTTTGTTCCAAGTTTGCAAGTGTTTGGCATGGTCTTATTAAATTTGTACCAAGTTTGCAAGTGTTTTGGCATGGTCTTAGGTAGTTTGTTCCAAGTTTGCAAGTGTTTGGCATGGTCTTATTAAATTTGTATCAAGTTTGCAAGTTATTTGGCATGGTCTTATAAAATTTGTACCAAGTTTGCAAGTGTTTTGGCATGGTCTTATTAAATTTGTACCAAGTTTGCAAGTGTTTTGGCATGGTCTTATTAAATTTGTACCAAGCTTGCAAGTGTTTGGCATGGTCTTATTAAATTTGTACCAAGTTTGCAAGTGTTTTGGCATGGTCTTAGGAAGTTTGTTCCAAGTTTGCAAGTGTTTGGCATGGTCTTATTAAATTTGTACCAAGTTTGCAAGTGTTTTGGCATGGTCTTAGGTAGTTTGTTCCAAGTTTGCAAGTGTTTGGCATGGTCTTATTAAATTTGTACCAAGTTTGCAAGTGTTTTGGCATGGTCTTAGGTAGTTTGTTCCAAGTTTGCAAGTGTTTGGCATGGTCTTATAAAATTTGTACCAAGTTTGCAAGTGTTTTGGCATGGTCTTATTAAATTTGTACCAAGTTTGCAAGTGTTTTGGCATGGTCTTATCAAATTTGTACCAAGTTTGCAAGTGTTTTGGCATGGTCTTAGGAAGTTTGTTCCAAGTTTGCAAGTGTTTGGCATGGTCTTATTAAATTTGTACCAAGTTTGCAAGTGTTTTGGCATGGTCTTAGGAAGTTAGTTCCAAGTTTGCAAGTGTTTGGCATGGTCTTATTAAATTTGTACCAAGTTTGCAAGTGTTTTGGCATGAACTTATTAAATTCGTACCAAGTTTGCAAGTGTTTTGGCATGGTCTTATAAAATTTGTACCAAGCTTGCAAGTGTTTGGCATGGTCTTATTAAATTTGTATCAAGTTTGCAAGTTATTTGGCAAGGTGTTATCAAATTTGTACCAAGTTTGCAAGTGTTTTGGCATGGTCTTAGGAAGTTTGTTCCAAGTTTGCAAGTGTTTGGCATGGTCTTATAAAATTTGTACCAAGCTTGCAAGTGTTTGGCATGGTCTTATTAAATTTGTATCAAGTTTGCAAGTGTTTTGGCATGGTCTTATTAAATTTGTACCAAGTTTGCAAGTGTTTTGGCATGGTCTTAGGAAGTTTGTTCCAAGTTTGCAAGTGTTTGGCATGGTCTTATTAAATTTGTACCAAGTTTGCAAGTGTTTTGGCATGGTCTTATTAAATTTGTACCAAGTTTGCAAGTGTTTTGGCATGGTCTTAGGAAGTTTGTTCCAAGTTTGCAAGTGTTTGGCATGGTCTTATTAAATTTGTACCAAGTTTACAAGTGTTTTGGCATGGTCTTAGGTAGTTTGTTCCAAGTTTGCAAGTGTTTGGCATGGTCTTATTAAATTTGTACCAAGTTTGCAAGTGTTTTGGCATGGTCTTATTAAATTTGTATCAAGTTTGCAAGTTATTTGGCATGGTCTTATAAAATTTGTACCAAGTTTGCAAGTGTTTTGGCATGGTCTTATCAAATTTGTACCAAGTTTGCAAGTGTTTTGGCATGGTCTTAGGAAGTTTGTTCCAAGTTTGCAAGTGTTTGGCATGGTCTTATTAAATTTGTACCAAGTTTGCAAGTGTTTTGGCATGGTCTTAGGTAGTTTGTTCCAAGTTTGCAAGTGTTTGGCATGGTCTTATTAAATTTGTATCAAGTTTGCAAGTTATTTGGCATGGTCTTATAAAATTTGTACCAAGTTTGCAAGTGTTTTGGCATGGTCTTATTAAATTTGTACCAAGTTTGCAAGTGTTTTGGCATGGTCTTATTAAATTTGTACCAAGCTTGCAAGTGTTTGGCATGGTCTTATTAAATTTGTACCAAGTTTGCAAGTGTTTTGGCATGGTCTTAGGAAGTTTGTTCCAAGTTTGCAAGTGTTTGGCATGGTCTTATTAAATTTGTACCAAGTTTGCAAGTGTTTTGGCATGGTCTTAGGTAGTTTGTTCCAAGTTTGCAAGTGTTTGGCATGGTCTTATAAAATTTGTACCAAGTTTGCAAGTGTTTTGGCATGGTCTTATTAAATTTGTACCAAGTTTGCAAGTGTTTTGGCATGGTCTTATCAAATTTGTACCAAGTTTGCAAGTGTTTTGGCATGGTCTTAGGAAGTTTGTTCCAAGTTTGCAAGTGTTTGGCATGGTCTTATTAAATTTGTACCAAGTTTGCAAGTGTTTTGGCATGGTCTTAGGAAGTTAGTTCCAAGTTTGCAAGTGTTTGGCATGGTCTTATTAAATTTGTACCAAGTTTGCAAGTGTTTTGGCATGAACTTATTAAATTCGTACCAAGTTTGCAAGTGTTTTGGCATGGTCTTATAAAATTTGTACCAAGCTTGCAAGTGTTTGGCATGGTCTTATTAAATTTGTATCAAGTTTGCAAGTTATTTGGCAAGGTGTTATCAAATTTGTACCAAGTTTGCAAGTGTTTTGGCATGGTCTTATTAAATTTGTACCAAGTTTGCAAGTGTTTGGCATGGTCTTATTAAATTTGTACCAAGTTTGCAAGTGTTTTGGCATGGTCTTATTAAATTTGTACCAAGTTTGCAAGTGTTTTGGCATGGTCTTAGGAAGTTTGTTCCAAGTTTGCAAGTGTTTGGCATGGTCTTATTAAATTTGTTCTAAGTTTGCAAGTGTTTTGGCATGGTCTTATTAAATTTGTACCAAGTTTGCAAGTGTTTTGGCATGGTCTTAGGAAGTTAGTTCCAAGTTTGCAAGTGTTTGGCATGGTCTTATTAAATTTGTACCAAGTTTGCAAGTGTTTTGGCATGGTCTTAGGAAGTTAGTTCCAAGTTTGCAAGTGTTTGGCATGGTCTTATTAAATTTGTATCAAGTTTGCAAGTTATTTGGCATGGTGTTATCAAATTTGTACCAAGTTTGCAAGTGTTTTGGCATGGTCTTATTAAATTTGTACCAAGTTTGCAAGTGTTTGGCATGGTCTTATTAAATTCGTACCAAGTTTGCAAGTGTTTTGGCATGGTCTTATTAAATTTGTACCAAGCTTGCAAGTGTTTGGCATGGTCTTATTAAATTTGTACCAAGTTTGCAAGTGTTTTGGCATGGTCTTATTAAATTTGTACCAAGTTTGCAAGTGTTTTGGCATGGTCTTATTAAATTTGTACCAAGTTTGCAAGTGTTTGGCATGGTCTTATTAAATTTGTACCAAGTTTGCAAGTGTTTTGGCATGGTCTTATTAAATTTGTACCAAGTTTGCAAGTGTTTTGGCATGGTCTTAGGAAGTTAGTTCCAAATTTGCAAGTGTTTGGCATGGTCTTATTAAATTTGTACCAAGTTTGCAAGTGTTTTGGCATGGTCTTATTAAATTCGTACCAAGTTTGCAAGTGTTTTGGCATGGTCTTATTAAATTTGTACCAAGCTTGCAAGTGTTTTGGCATGGTCTTAGGAAGTTAGTTCCAAGTTTGCAAGTGTTTGGCATGGTCTTATTAAATTTGTATCAAGTTTGCAAGTGTTTTGGCATGGTCTTATTAAATTTGTACCAAGTTTGCAAGTGTTTTGGCATGGTCTTATTAAATTTGTACCAAGTTTGCAAGTGTTTGGCATGGTCTTATTAAATTTGTACCAAGTTTGCAAGTGTTTTGGCATGGTCTTATTAAATTTGTACCAAGTTTGCAAGTGTTTTGGCATGGTCTTATTAAATTTGTACCAAGCTTGCAAGTGTTTTGGCATGGTCTTAGGAAGTAAGTTCCAAGTTTGCAAGTGTTTGGCATGGTCTTATTAAATTCGTACCAAGTTTGCAAGTGTTTTGGCATGGTCTTATTAAATTTGTACCAAGTTTGCAAGTGTTTTGGCATGGTCTTATTAAATTTGTACCAAGCTTGCAAGTGTTTGGCATGGTCTTATTAAATTTGTATCAAGTTTGCAAGTTATTTGGCATGGTCTTATTAAATTCGTACCAAGTTTGCAAGTGTTTTGGCATGGTCTTAGGAAGTTAGTTCCAAGTTTGCAAGTGTTTGGCATGGTCTTATTAAATTTGTATCAAGTTTGCAAGTTATTTGGCATGGTGTTATCAAATTTGTACCAAGTTTGCAAGTGTTTTGGCATGGTCTTATTAAATTTGTACCAAGTTTGCAAGTGTTTGGCATGGTCTTATTAAATTTGTACCAAGTTTGCAAGTGTTTTGGCATGGTCTTATTAAATTTGTACCAAGTTTGCAAGTGTTTTGGCATGGTCTTAGGAAGTTAGTTCCAAATTTGCAAGTGTTTGGCATGGTCTTATTAAATTTGTATCAAGTTTGCAAGTTATTTGGCATGGTCTTATTAAATTTGTACCAAGTTTGCAAGTGTTTTGGCATGGTCTTAGGAAGTTAGTTCCAAGTTTGCAAGTGTTTGGCATGGTCTTATTAAATTTGTATCAAGTTTGCAAGTTATTTGGCATGGTGTTATCAAATTTGTACCAAGTTTGCAAGTGTTTTGGCATGGTCTTATTAAATTTGTACCAAGTTTGCAAGTGTTTGGCATGGTCTTATTAAATTTGTACCAAGTTTGCAAGTGTTTTGGCATGGTCTTATTAAATTTGTACCAAGTTTGCAAGTGTTTTGGCATGGTCTTAGGAAGTTAGTTCCAAATTTGCAAGTGTTTGGCATGGTCTTATTAAATTTGTACCAAGTTTGCAAGTGTTTTGGCATGGTCTTATTAAATTCGTACCAAGTTTGCAAGTGTTTTGGCATGGTCTTATTAAATTTGTACCAAGTTTGCAAGTGTTTTGGCATGGTCTTATTAAATTTGTACCAAGTTTGCAAGTGTTTTGGCATGGTCTTATTAAATTTGTACCAAGTTTGCAAGTGTTTGGCATGGTCTTAGGAAGTTTGTTCCAAGTTTGCAAGTGTTTGGCATGGTCTTATTAAATTTGTACCAAGTTTGCAAGTGTTTTGGCATGGTCTTATTAAATTCGTACCAAGTTTGCAAGTGTTTTGGCATGGTCTTATTAAATTTGTACCAAGCTTGCAAGTGTTTGGCATGGTCTTATTAAATTTGTACCAAGTTTGCAAGTGTTTTGGCATGGTCTTAGGAAGTTTGTTCCAAGTTTGCAAGTGTTTGGCATGGTCTTATTAAATTTGTACCAAGTTTGCAAGTGTTTTGGCATGGTCTTAGGAAGTTAGTTCCAAGTTTGCAAGTGTTTGGCATGGTCTTATTAAATTTGTACCAAGTTTGCAAGTGTTTTGGCATGGTCTTATTAAATTCGTACCAAGTTTGCAAGTGTTTTGGCATGGTCTTATAAAATTTGTACCAAGCTTGCAAGTGTTTGGCATGGTCTTATTAAATTTGTATCAAGTTTGCAAGTTATTTGGCATGGTGTTATCAAATTTGTACCAAGTTTGCAAGTGTTTTGGCATGGTCTTATGTAGTTTGTTCCAAGTTTGCAAGTGTTTGGCATGGTCTTATAAAATTTGTACCAAGTTTGCAAGTGTTTTGGCATGGTCTTATTAAATTTGTACCAAGTTTGCAAGTGTTTTGGCATGGTCTTATCAAATTTGTACCAAGTTTGCAAGTGTTTTGGCATGGTCTTAGGAAGTTTGTTCCAAGTTTGCAAGTGTTTGGCATGGTCTTATTAAATTTGTACCAAGTTTGCAAGTGTTTTGGCATGGTCTTAGGTAGTTTGTTCCAAGTTTGCAAGTGTTTGGCATGGTCTTATTAAATTTGTACCAAGTTTGCAAGTGTTTTGGCATGGTCTTAGGTAGTTTGTTCCAAGTTTGCAAGTGTTTGGCATGGTCTTATAAAATTTGTACCAAGTTTGCAAGTGTTTTGGCATGGTCTTATTAAATTTGTACCAAGTTTGCAAGTGATTTGGCATGGTCTTATCAAATTTGTACCAAGTTTGCAAGTGTTTTGGCATGGTCTAAGGAAGTTTGTTCCAAGTTTGCAAGTGTTTGGCATGGTCTTATTAAATTTGTACCAAGTTTGCAAGTGTTTTGGCATGGTCTTAGGAAGTTAGTTCCAAGTTTGCAAGTGTTTGGCATGGTCTTATTAAATTTGTACCAAGTTTGCAAGTGTTTTGGCATGGTCTTATTAAATTCGTACCAAGTTTGCAAGTGTTTTGGCATGGTCTTATAAAATTTGTACCAAGCTTGCAAGTGTTTGGCATGGTCTTATTAAATTTTTATCAAGTTTGCAAGTTATTTGGCAAGGTGTTATCAAATTTGTACCAAGTTTGCAAGTGTTTTGGCATGGTCTTATTAAATTTGTACCAAGTTTGCAAGTGTTTGGCATGGTCTTATTAAATTTGTACCAAGTTTGCAAGTGTTTTGGCATGGTCTTATTAAATTTGTACCAAGTTTGCAAGTGTTTTGGCATGGTCTTAGGAAGTTTGTTCCAAGTTTGCAAGTGTTTGGCATGGTCTTATTAAATTTGTTCTAAGTTTGCAAGTGTTTTGGCATGGTCTTATTAAATTTGTACCAAGTTTGCAAGTGTTTTGGCATGGTCTTAGGAAGTTAGTTCCAAGTTTGCAAGTGTTTGGCATGGTCTTATTAAATTTGTACCAAGTTTGCAAGTGTTTTGGCATGGTCTTAGGAAGTTAGTTCCAAGTTTGCAAGTGTTTGGCATGGTCTTATTAAATTTGTATCAAGTTTGCAACTTATTTGGCATGGTGTTATCAAATTTGTACCAAGTTTGCAAGTGTTTTGGCATGGTCTTATTAAATTTGTACCAAGTTTGCAAGTGTTTGGCATGGTCTTATTAAATTCGTACCAAGTTTGCAAGTGTTTTGGCATGGTCTTATTAAATTTGTACCAAGCTTGCAAGTGTTTGGCATGGTCTTATTAAATTTGTATCAAGTTTGCAAGTTATTTGGCAAGGTGTTATCAAATTTGTACCAAGTTTGCAAGTGTTTGGCATGGTCTTATTAAATTTGTACCAAGTTTGCAAGTGTTTTGGCATGGTCTTATTAAATTCGTACCAAGTTTGCAAGTTATTTGGCATGGTCTTATTAAATTTGTACCAAGTTTGCAAGTGTTTTGGCATGGTCTTATTAAATTTGTACCAAGTTTGCAAGTGTTTGGCATGGTCTTATTAAATTTGTACCAAGTTTGCAAGTGTTTTGGCATGGTCTTATTAAATTTGTACCAAGTTTGCAAGTGTTTTGGCATGGTCTTATTAAATTTGTACCAAGTTTGCAAGTGTTTTGGCATGGTCTAAGGAAGTTAGTTCCAAGTTTGCAAGTGTTTGGCATGGTCTTATTAAATTTGTACCAAGTTTGCAAGTGTTTTGGCATGGTCTTAGGAAGTTAGTTCCAAGTTTGCAAGTGTTTGGCATGGTCTTATTAAATTTGTATCAAGTTTGCAAGTGTTTTGGCATGGTCTTATTAAATTTGTACCAAGTTTGCAAGTGTTTTGGCATGGTCTTATTAAATTTGTACCAAGTTTGCAAGTGTTTGGCATGGTCTTATTAAATTTGTACCAAGTTTGCAAGTGTTTTGGCATGGTCTTATTAAATTTGTACCAAGTTTGCAAGTGTTTTGGCATGGTCTTAGGAAGTTAGTTCCAAATTTGCAAGTGTTTGGCATGGTCTTATTAAATTCGTACCAAGTTTGCAAGTGTTTTGGCATGGTCTTATTAAATTTGTACCAAGCTTGCAAGTGTTTGGCATGGTCTTATTAAATTTGTATCAAGTTTGCAAGTGTTTTGGCATGGTCTTAGGAAGTTAGTTCCAAATTTGCAAGTGTTTGGCATGATCTTATTAAATTTGTACCAAGTTTGCAAGTGTTTTGGCATGGTCTTATTAAATTCGTACCAAGTTTGCAAGTGTTTTGGCATGGTCTTATTAAATTTGTACCAAGTTTGCAAGTGTTTTGGCATGGTCTTATTAAATTTGTACCAAGTTTGCAAGTGTTTGGCATGGTCTTATTAAATTTGTACCAAGTTTGCAAGTGTTTTGGCATGGTCTTATTAAATTTGTACCAAGTTTGCAAGTGTTTTGGCATGGTCTTAGGAAGTTAGTTCCAAATTTGCAAGTGTTTGGCATGGTCTTATTAAATTTTTACCAAGTTTGCAAGTGTTTTGGCATGGTCTTATTAAATTCGTACCAAGTTTGCAAGTGTTTTGGCATGGTCTTATTAAATTTGTACCAAGCTTGCAAGTGTTTTGGCATGGTCTTAGGAAGTTTGTTCCAAGTTTGCAAGTGTTTGGCATGGTCTTATTAAATTTGTACCAAGTTTGCAAGTGTTTTGGCATGGTCTTATTAAATTTGTACCAAGTTTGCAAGTGTTTTGGCATGGTCTTATTAAATTCGTACCAAGTTTGCAAGTGTTTTGGCATGGTCTTATTAAATTTGTACCAAGTTTGCAAGTGTTTTGGCATGGTCTTATTAAATTTGTACCAAGTTTGCAAGTGTTTGGCATGGTCTTATTAAATTTGTACCAAGTTTGCAAGTGTTTTGGCATGGTCTTATTAAATTTGTACCAAGTTTGCAAGTGTTTTGGCATGGTCTTAGGAAGTTAGTTCCAAATTTGCAAGTGTTTGGCATGGTCTTATTAAATTTGTACCAAGTTTGCAAGTGTTTTGGCATGGTCTTAGGAAGTTAGTTCCAAATTTGCAAGTGTTTGGCATGGTCTTATTAAATTTGTTCCAAGTTTGCAAGTGTTTTGGCATGGTCTTATAAAATTCGTACCAAGTTTGCAAGTGTTTTGGCATGGTCTTATTAAATTTGTACCAAGCTTGCAAGTGTTTTGGCATGGTCTTAGGAAGTTAGTTCCAAGTTTGCAAGTGTTTGGCATGGTCTTATTAAATTCGTACCAAGTTTGCAAGTGTTTTGGCATGGTCTTATTAAATTTGTACCAAGTTTGCAAGTGTTTTGGCATGGTCTTATTAAATTTGTACCAAGCTTGCAAGTGTTTGGCATGGTCTTATTAAATTTGTATCAAGTTTGCAAGTTATTTGGCATGGTCTTATTAAATTTGTACCAAGTTTGCAAGTGTTTTGGCATGGTCTTAGGAAGTTAGTTCCAAGTTTGCAAGTGTTTGGCATGGTCTTATTAAATTTGTATCAAGTTTGCAAGTTATTTGGCATGGTGTTATCAAATTTGTACCAAGTTTGCAAGTGTTTTGGCATGGTCTTATTAAATTTGTACCAAGTTTGCAAGTGTTTGGCATGGTCTTATTAAATTTGTACCAAGTTTGCAAGTGTTTTGGCATGGTCTTATTAAATTTGTACCAAGTTTGCAAGTGTTTTGGCATGGTCTTAGGAAGTTAGTTCCAAATTTGCAAGTGTTTGGCATGGTCTTATTAAATTTGTACCAAGTTTGCAAGTGTTTTGGCATGGTCTTATTAAATTCGTACCAAGTTTGCAAGTGTTTTGGCATGGTCTTATTAAATTTGTACCAAGTTTGCAAGTGTTTTGGCATGGTCTTATTAAATTTGTACCAAGTTTGCAAGTGTTTTGGCATGGTCTTATTAAATTTGTACCAAGTTTGCAAGTGTTTGGCATGGTCTTAGGAAGTTTGTTCCAAGTTTGCAAGTGTTTGGCATGGTCTTATTAAATTTGTACCAAGTTTGCAAGTGTTTTGGCATGGTCTTATTAAATTCGTACCAAGTTTGCAAGTGTTTTGGCATGGTCTTATTAAATTTGTACCAAGCTTGCAAGTGTTTGGCATGGTCTTATTAAATTTGTACCAAGTTTGCAAGTGTTTTGGCATGGTCTTAGGAAGTTTGTTCCAAGTTTGCAAGTGTTTGGCATGGTCTTATTAAATTTGTACCAAGTTTGCAAGTGTTTTGGCATGGTCTTAGGAAGTTAGTTCCAAGTTTGCAAGTGTTTGGCATGGTCTTATTAAATTTGTACCAAGTTTGCAAGTGTTTTGGCATGGTCTTATTAAATTCGTACCAAGTTTGCAAGTGTTTTGGCATGGTCTTATAAAATTTGTACCAAGCTTGCAAGTGTTTGGCATGGTCTTATTAAATTTGTATCAAGTTTGCAAGTTATTTGGCATGGTGTTATCAAATTTGTACCAAGTTTGCAAGTGTTTTGGCATGGTCTTAGGTAGTTTGTTCCAAGTTTGCAAGTGTTTGGCATGGTCTTATAAAATTTGTACCAAGTTTGCAAGTGTTTTGGCATGGTCTTATTAAATTTGTACCAAGTTTGCAAGTGTTTTGGCATGGTCTTATCAAATTTGTACCAAGTTTGCAAGTGTTTTGGCATGGTCTTAGGAAGTTTGTTCCAAGTTTGCAAGTGTTTGGCATGGTCTTATTAAATTTGTACCAAGTTTGCAAGTGTTTTGGCATGGTCTTAGGTAGTTTGTTCCAAGTTTGCAAGTGTTTGGCATGGTCTTATTAAATTTGTACCAAGTTTGCAAGTGTTTTGGCATGGTCTTAGGTAGTTTGTTCCAAGTTTGCAAGTGTTTGGCATGGTCTTATAAAATTTGTACCAAGTTTGCAAGTGTTTTGGCATGGTCTTATTAAATTTGTACCAAGTTTGCAAGTGTTTTGGCATGGTCTTATCAAATTTGTACCAAGTTTGCAAGTGTTTTGGCATGGTCTTAGGAAGTTTGTTCCAAGTTTGCAAGTGTTTGGCATGGTCTTATTAAATTTGTACCAAGTTTGCAAGTGTTTTGGCATGGTCTTAGGAAGTTAGTTCCAAGTTTGCAAGTGTTTGGCATGGTCTTATTAAATTTGTACCAAGTTTGCAAGTGTTTTGGCATGGTCTTATTAAATTCGTACCAAGTTTGCAAGTGTTTTGGCATGGTCTTATAAAATTTGTACCAAGCTTGCAAGTGTTTGGCATGGTCTTATTAAATTTGTATCAAGTTTGCAAGTTATTTGGCAAGGTGTTATCAAATTTGTACCAAGTTTGCAAGTGTTTTGGCATGGTCTTATTAAATTTGTACCAAGTTTGCAAGTGTTTGGCATGGTCTTATTAAATTTGTACCAAGTTTGCAAGTGTTTTGGCATGGTCTTATTAAATTTGTACCAAGTTTGCAAGTGTTTTGGCATGGTCTTAGGAAGTTTGTTCCAAGTTTGCAAGTGTTTGGCATGGTCTTATTAAATTTGTTCTAAGCTTGCAAGTGTTTTGGCATGGTCTTATTAAATTTGTACCAAGTTTGCAAGTGTTTTGGCATGGTCTTAGGAAGTTAGTTCCAAGTTTGCAAGTGTTTGGCATGGTCTTATTAAATTTGTACCAAGTTTGCAAGTGTTTTGGCATGGTCTTAGGAAGTTAGTTCCAAGTTTGCAAGTGTTTGGCATGGTCTTATTAAATTTGTATCAAGTTTGCAAGTTATTTGGCATGGTGTTATCAAATTTGTACCAAGTTTGCAAGTGTTTTGGCATGGTCTTATTAAATTTGTACCAAGTTTGCAAGTGTTTGGCATGGTCTTATTAAATTCGTACCAAGTTTGCAAGTGTTTTGGCATGGTCTTATTAAATTTGTACCAAGCTTGCAAGTGTTTGGCATGGTCTTATTAAATTTGTACCAAGTTTGCAAGTGTTTTGGCATGGTGTTATCAAATTTGTACCAAGTTTGCAAGTGTTTTGGCATGGTCTTATTAAATTTGTACCAAGTTTGCAAGTGTTTGGCATGGTCTTATTAAATTTGTACCAAGTTTGCAAGTGTTTTGGCATGGTCTTATTAAATTTGTACCAAGTTTGCAAGTGTTTTGGCATGGTCTTAGGAAGTTAGTTCCAAATTTGCAAGTGTTTGGCATGGTCTTATTAAATTTGTACCAAGTTTGCAAGTGTTTTGGCATGGTCTTATTAAATTCGTACCAAGTTTGCAAGTGTTTTGGCATGGTCTTATTAAATTTGTACCAAGTTTGCAAGTGTTTTGGCATGGTCTTATTAAATTTGTACCAAGTTTGCAAGTGTTTTGGCATGGTCGTATTAAATTTGTACCAAGTTTGCAAGTGTTTGGCATGGTCTTAGGAAGTTTGTTCCAAGTTTGCAAGTGTTTTGGCATGGTCTTATTAAATTTGTACCAAGTTTGCAAGTGTTTTGGCATGGTCTTATTAAATTCGTACCAAGTTTGCAAGTGTTTTGGCATGGTCTTATTAAATTTGTACCAAGCTTGCAAGTGTTTGGCATGGTCTTATTAAATTTGTACCAAGTTTGCAAGTGTTTTGGCATGGTCTTATTAAATTTGTACCAAGTTTGCAAGTGTTTTGGCATGGTCTTAGGAAGTTTGTTCCAAGTTTGCAAGTGTTTGGCATGGTCTTATTAAATTTGTACCAAGTTTGCAAGTGTTTTGGCATGGTCTTATTAAATTTGTACCAAGTTTGCAAGTGTTTTGGCATGGTCTTAGGAAGTTAGTTCCAAGTTTGCAAGTGTTTGGCATGGTCTTATTAAATTTGTACCAAGTTTGCAAGTGTTTTGGCATGGTCTTAGGAAGTTAGTTCCAAGTTTGCAAGTGTTTGGCATGGTCTTATTAAATTTGTATCAAGTTTGCAAGTTATTTGGCATGGTGTTATCAAATTTGTACCAAGTTTGCAAGTGTTTTGGCATGGTCTTATTAAATTTGTACCAAGTTTGCAAGTGTTTGGCATGGTCTTATTAAATTCGTACCAAGTTTGCAAGTGTTTTGGCATGGTCTTATTAAATTTGTACCAAGCTTGCAAGTGTTTGGCATGGTCTTATTAAATTTGTACCAAGTTTGCAAGTGTTTTGGCATGGTCTTATTAAATTTGTACCAAGTTTGCAAGTGTTTGGCATGGTCTTATTAAATTTGTACCAAGTTTGCAAGTGTTTTGGCATGGTCTTATTAAATTTGTACCAAGTTTGCAAGTGTTTTGGCATGGTCTTAGGAAGTTTGTTCCAAGTTTGCAAGTGTTTGGCATGGTCTTATTAAATTTGTACCAAGTTTGCAAGTGTTTTGGCATGGTCTTATTAAATTTGTACCAAGTTTGCAAGTGTTTTGGCATGGTCTTAGGAAGTTAGTTCCAAGTTTGCAAGTGTTTGGCATGGTCTTATTAAATTTGTATCAAGTTTGCAAGTTATTTGGCATGGTGTTATCAAATTTGTACCAAGTTTGCAAGTGTTTTGGCATGGTCTTATTAAATTTGTACCAAGTTTGCAAGTGTTTGGCATGGTCTTATTAAATTCGTACCAAGTTTGCAAGTGTTTTGGCATGGTCTTATTAAATTTGTACCAAGCTTGCAAGTGTTTGGCATGGTCTTATTAAATTTGTACCAAGTTTGCAAGTGTTTTGGCATGGTCTTATTAAATTTGTACCAAGTTTGCAAGTGTTTTGGCATGGTCTTAGGAAGTTTGTTCCAAGTTTGCAAGTGTTTGGCATGGTCTTATTAAATTTGTACCAAGTTTGCAAGTGTTTTGGCATGGTCTTATTAAATTTGTACCAAGTTTGCAAGTGTTTTGGCATGGTCTTAGGAAGTTAGTTCCAAGTTTGCAAGTGTTTGGCATGGTCTTATTAAATTTGTACCAAGTTTGCAAGTGTTTTGGCATGGTCTTAGGAAGTTAGTTCCAAGTTTGCAAGTGTTTGGCATGGTCTTATTAAATTTGTATCAAGTTTGCAAGTTATTTGCCATGGTGTTATCAAATTTGTACCAAGTTTGCAAGTGTTTTGGCATGGTCTTATTAAATTTGTACCAAGTTTGCAAGTGTTTGGCATGGTCTTATTAAATTTGTACCAAGTTTGCAAGTGTTTTGGCATGGTCTTATTAAATTTGTACCAAGTTTGCAAGTGTTTGGCATGGTCTTATTAAATTTGTACCAAGTTTGCAAGTGTTTTGGCATGGTCTTATTAAATTTGTACCAAGTTTGCAAGTGTTTTGGCATGGTCTTAGGAAGTTAGTTCCAAATTTGCAAGTGTTTGGCATGGTCTTATTAAATTTGTACCAAGTTTGCAAGTGTTTTGGCATGGTCTTATTAAATTCGTACCAAGTTTGCAAGTGTTTTGGCATGGTCTTATTAAATTTGTACCAAGCTTGCAAGTGTTTTGGCATGGTCTTAGGAAGTTAGTTCCAAATTTGCAAGTGTTTGGCATGGTCTTATTAAATTTGTACCAAGTTTGCAAGTGTTTTGGCATGGTCTTATTAAATTCGTACCAAGTTTGCAAGTGTTTTGGCATGGTCTTATTAAATTTGTACCAAGTTTGCAAGTGTTTTGGCATGGTCTTATTAAATTTGTACCAAGTTTGCAAGTGTTTGGCATGGTCTTATTAAATTTGTACCAAGTTTGCAAGTGTTTTGGCATGGTCTTATTAAATTTGTACCAAGTTTGCAAGTGTTTTGGCATGTTCTTAGGAAGTTAGTTCCAAATTTGCAAGTGTTTGGCATGGTCTTATTAAATTTGTACCAAGTTTGCAAGTGTTTTGGCATGGTCTTATTAAATTCGTACCAAGTTTGCAAGTGTTTTGGCATGGTCTTATTAAATTTGTACCAAGCTTGCAAGTGTTTTGGCATGGTCTTAGGAAGTTTGTTCCAAGTTTGCAAGTGTTTGGCATGGTCTTATTAAATTTGTACCAAGTTTGCAAGTGTTTTGGCATGGTCTTATTAAATTTGTACCAAGTTTGCAAGTGTTTTGGCATGGTCTTATTAAATTCGTACCAAGTTTGCAAGTGTTTTGGCATGGTCTTATTAAATTTGTACCAAGTTTGCAAGTGTTTTGGCATGGTCTTATTAAATTTGTACCAAGTTTGCAAGTGTTTGGCATGGTCTTATTAAATTTGTACCAAGTTTGCAAGTGTTTTGGCATGGTCTTATTAAATTTGTACCAAGTTTGCAAGTGTTTTGGCATGGTCTTAGGAAGTTAGTTCCAAATTTGCAAGTGTTTGGCATGGTCTTATTAAATTTGTACCAAGTTTGCAAGTGTTTTGGCATGGTCTTAGGAAGTTAGTTCCAAATTTGCAAGTGTTTGGCATGGTCTTATTAAATTTGAACCAAGTTTGCAAGTGTTTTGGCATGGTCTTATTAAATTCGTACCAAGTTTGCAAGTGTTTTGGCATGGTCTTATTAAATTTGTACCAAGCTTGCAAGTGTTTTGGCATGGTCTTAGGAAGTTAGTTCCAAGTTTGCAAGTGTTTGGCATGGTCTTATTAAATTCGTACCAAGTTTGCAAGTGTTTTGGCATGGTCTTATTAAATTTGTACCAAGTTTGCAAGTGTTTTGGCATGGTCTTATTAAATTTGTACCAAGCTTGCAAGTGTTTGGCATGGTCTTATTAAATTTGTATCAAGTTTGCAAGTTATTTGGCATGGTCTTATTAAATTTGTACCAAGTTTGCAAGTGTTTTGGCATGGTCTTAGGAAGTTAGTTCCAAGTTTGCAAGTGTTTGGCATGGTCTTATTAAATTTGTATCAAGTTTGCAAGTTATTTGGCATGGTGCTATCAAATTTGTACCAAGTTTGCAAGTGTTTTGGCATGGTCTTATTAAATTTGTACCAAGTTTGCAAGTGTTTGGCATGGTCTTATTAAATTTGTACCAAGTTTGCAAGTGTTTTGGCATGGTCTTATTAAATTTGTACCAAGTTTGCAAGTGTTTTGGCATGGTCTTAGGAAGTTAGTTCCAAATTTGCAAGTGTTTGGCATGGTCTTATTAAATTTGTACCAAGTTTGCAAGTGTTTTGGCATGGTCTTATTAAATTCGTACCAAGTTTGCAAGTGTTTTGGCATGGTCTTATTAAATTTGTACCAAGTTTGCAAGTGTTTTGGCATGGTCTTATTAAATTTGTACCAAGTTTGCAAGTGTTTTGGCATGGTCTTATTAAATTTGTACCAAGTTTGCAAGTGTTTGGCATGGTCTTACGAAGTTTGTTCCAAGTTTGCAAGTGTTTGGCATGGTCTTATTAAATTTGTACCAAGTTTGCAAGTGTTTTGGCATGGTCTTATTAAATTCGTACCAAGTTTGCAAGTGTTTTGGCATGGTCTTATTAAATTTGTACCAAGCTTGCAAGTGTTTGGCATGGTCTTATTGAATTTGTACCAAGTTTGCAAGTGTTTTGGCATGGTCTTAGGAAGTTTGTTCCAAGTTTGCAAGTGTTTGGCATGGTCTTATTAAATTTGTACCAAGTTTGCAAGTGTTTTGGCATGGTCTTATTAAATTTGTACCAAGTTTGCAAGTGATTTGGCATGGTCTTATTAAATTTGTACCAAGTTTGCAAGTGTTTTGGCATGGTCTTATTAAATTTGTACCAAGTTTGCAAGTGTTTTGGCATGGTCTTAGGAAGTTAGTTCCAAGTTTGCAAGTGTTTGGCATGGTCTTATTAAATTTGTACCAAGTTTGCAAGTGTTTTGGCATGGTCTTAGGAAGTTAGTTCCAAGTTTGCAAGTGTTTGGCATGGTCTTAGGAAGTTAGTTCCAAATTTGCAAGTGTTTGGCATGGTCTTATTAAATTTGTACCAAGTTTGCAAGTGTTTTGGCATGGTCTTATTAAATTCGTACCAAGTTTGCAAGTGTTTTGGCATGGTCTTATTAAATTTGTACCAAGCTTGCAAGTGTTTTGGCATGGTCTTATTTAATTTGTACCAAGTTTGCAAGTGTTTTGGCATGGTCTTAGGAAGTTAGTTCCAAGTTTGCAAGTGTTTGGCATGGTCTTATTAAATTTGTATCAAGTTTGCAAGTTATTTGCCATGGTGTTATCAAATTTGTACCAAGTTTGCAAGTGTTTTGGCATGGTCTTATTAAATTTGTACCAAGTTTGCAAGTGTTTGGCATGGTCTTATTAAATTTGTACCAAGTTTGCAAGTGTTTTGGCATGGTCTTATTAAATTTGTACCAAGTTTGCAAGTGTTTTGGCATGGTCTTAGGAAGTTAGTTCCAAATTTGCAAGTGTTTGGCATGGTCTTATTAAATTTGTACCAAGTTTGCAAGTGTTTTGGCATGGTCTTATTAAATTCGTACCAAGTTTGCAAGTGTTTTGGCATGGTCTTCTTAAATTTGTACCAAGTTTGCAAGTGTTTTGGCATGGTCTTATTAAATTTGTACCAAGTTTGCAAGTGTTTTGGCATGGTCTTATTAAATTTGTACCAAGTTTGCAAGTGTTTGGCATGGTCTTAGGAAGTTTGTTCCAAGTTTGCAAGTGTTTGGCATGGTCTTATTAAATTTGTACCAAGTTTGCAAGTGTTTTGGCATGGTCTTATTAAATTCGTACCAAGTTTGCAAGTGTTTTGGCATGGTCTTATTAAATTTGTACCAAGCTTGCAAGTGTTTGGCATGGTCTTATTAAATTTGTACCAAGTTTGCAAGTGTTTTGGCATGGTCTTAGGAAGTTTGTTCCAAGTTTGCAAGTGTTTGGCATGGTCTTATTAAATTTGTACCAAGTTTGCAAGTGTTTTGGCATGGTCTTAGGAAGTTAGTTCCAAGTTTGCAAGTGTTTGGCATGGTCTTATTAAATTTGTACCAAGTTTGCAAGTGTTTTGGCATGGTCTTATTAAATTCGTACCAAGTTTGCAAGTGTTTTGGCATGGTCTTATAAAATTTGTACCAAGCTTGCAAGTGTTTGGCATGGTCTTATTAAATTTGTATCAAGTTTGCAAGTTATTTGGCATGGTGTTATCAAATTTGTACCAAGTTTGCAAGTGTTTTGGCATGGTCTTAGGTAGTTTGTTCCAAGTTTGCAAGTGTTTGGCATGGTCTTATAAAATTTGTACCAAGTTTGCAAGTGTTTTGGCATGGTCTTATTAAATTTGTACCAAGTTTGCAAGTGTTTTGGCATGGTCTTATCAAATTTGTACCAAGTTTGCAAGTGTTTTGGCATGGTCTTAGGAAGTTTGTTCCAAGTTTGCAAGTGTTTGGCATGGTCTTATTAAATTTGTACCAAGTTTGCAAGTGTTTTGGCATGGTCTTAGGTAGTTTGTTCCAAGTTTGCAAGTGTTTGGCATGGTCTTATTAAATTTGTACCAAGTTTGCAAGTGTTTTGGCATGGTCTTAGGTAGTTTGTTCCAAGTTTGCAAGTGTTTGGCATGGTCTTATAAAATTTGTACCAAGTTTGCAAGTGTTTTGGCATGGTCTTATTAAATTTGTACCAAGTTTGCAAGTGTTTTGGCATGGTCTTATCAAATTTGTACCAAGTTTGCAAGTGTTTTGGCATGGTCTTAGGAAGTTTGTTCCAAGTTTGCAAGTGTTTGGCATGGTCTTATTAAATTTGTACCAAGTTTGCAAGTGTTTTGGCATGGTCTTAGGAAGTTAGTTCCAAGTTTGCAAGTGTTTGGCATGGTCTTATTAAATTTGTACCAAGTTTGCAAGTGTTTTGGCATGGTCTTATTAAATTCGTACCAAGTTTGCAAGTGTTTTGGCATGGTCTTATAAAATTTGTACCAAGCTTGCAAGTGTTTGGCATGGTCTTATTAAATTTGTATCAAGTTTGCAAGTTATTTGGCAAGGTGTTATCAAATTTGTACCAAGTTTGCAAGTGTTTTGGCATGGTCTTATTAAATTTGTACCAAGTTTGCAAGTGTTTGGCATGGTCTTATTAAATTTGTACCAAGTTTGCAAGTGTTTTGGCATGGTCTTATTAAATTTGTACCAAGTTTGCAAGTGTTTTGGCATGGTCTTAGGAAGTTTGTTCCAAGTTTGCAAGTGTTTGGCATGGTCTTATTAAATTTGTTCTAAGTTTGCAAGTGTTTTGGCATGGTCTTATTAAATTAGTACCAAGTTTGCAAGTGTTTTGGCATGGTCTTAGGAAGTTTGTTCCAAGTTTGCAAGTGTTTGGCATGGTCTTATTAAATTTGTACCAAGTTTGCAAGTGTTTTGGCATGGTCTTAGGAAGTTAGTTCCAAGTTTGCAAGTGTTTGGCATGGTCTTATTAAATTTGTATCAAGTTTGCAACTTATTTGGCATGGTGTTATCAAATTTGTACCAAGTTTGCAAGTGTTTTGGCATGGTCTTATTAAATTTGTACCAAGTTTGCAAGTGTTTGGCATGGTCTTATAAATTCGTACCAAGTTTGCAAGTGTTTTGGCATGGTCTTATTAAATTTGTACCAAGCTTGCAAGTGTTTGGCATGGTCTTATTAAATTTGTATCAAGTTTGCAAGTGTTTTGGCATGGTCTTAGGAAGTTAGTTCCAAATTTGCAAGTGTTTGGCATGGTCTTATTAAATTTGTACCAAGTTTGCAAGTGTTTTGGCATGGTCTTATTAAATTCGTACCAAGTTTGCAAGTTATTTGGCATGGTCTTATTAAATTTGTACCAAGTTTGCAAGTGTTTTGGCATGGTCTTATTAAATTTGTACCAAGTTTGCAAGTGTTTGGCATGGTCTTATTAAATTTGTACCAAGTTTGCAAGTGTTTTGGCATGGTCTTATTAAATTTGTACCAAGTTTGCAAGTGTTTTGGCATGGTCTTATTAAATTTGTACCAAGTTTGCAAGTGTTTTGGCATGGTCTTAGGAAGTTAGTTCCAAGTTTGCAAGTGTTTGGCATGGTCTTATTAAATTTGTACCAAGTTTGCAAGTGTTTTGGCATGGTCTTAGGAAGTTAGTTCCAAGTTTGCAAGTGTTTGGCATGGTCTTATTAAATTTGTATCAAGTTTGCAAGTGTTTTGGCATGGTCTTATTAAATTTGTACCAAGTTTGCAAGTGTTTTGGCATGGTCTTATTAAATTTGTACCAAGTTTGCAAGTGTTTGGCATGGTCTTATTAAATTTGTACCAAGTTTGCAAGTGTTTTGGCATGGTCTTATTAAATTTGTACCAAGTTTGCAAGTGTTTTGGCATGGTCTTAGGAAGTTAGTTCCAAATTTGCAAGTGTTTGGCATGGTCTTATTAAATTCGTACCAAGTTTGCAAGTGTTTTGGCATGGTCTTATTTAATTTGTACCAAGCTTGCAAGTGTTTGGCATGGTCTTATTAAATTTGTATCAAGTTTGCAAGTGTTTTGGCATGGTCTTAGGAAGTTAGTTCCAAATTTGCAAGTGTTTGGCATGGTCTTATTAAATTTGTACCAAGTTTGCAAGTGTTTTGGCATGGTCTTATTAAATTCGTACCAAGTTTGCAAGTGTTTTGGCATGGTCTTATTACATTTGTGCCAAGTTTGCAAGTGTTTTGGCATGGTCTTATGAAATTTGTACCAAGTTTGCAAATGTTTTGGCATGGTCTTAGGAAGTTTGTTCCAAGTTTGCAAGTGTTTTGGCATGGTTTTATTAAATTTGTACCAAGTTTGCACGTGTTTTGGCTTGGTCTTATTAAATTTGTACCAAGTTTGCAAGTGTTTTGGCATGGTTTTAATAAATTTGTACCAAGTTTGCAAGTGTTTTGGCATGGTCTTATTAAATTTGTATGAAGTTTGCAAGTTATTTGCCATGGTGTTATCAAATTTGTACCAAGTTTGCAAGTGTTTTGGCATGGTCTTATTAAATTTGTACCAAGTTTGCAAGTGTTTGGCATGGTCTTATTAAATTTGTACCAAGTTTGCAAGTGTTTTGGCATGGTCTTATTAAATTTGTACCAAGTTTGCAAGTGTTTTGGCATGGTCTTAGGAAGTTAGTTCCAAATTTGCAAGTGTTTGGCATGGTCTTATTAAATTTGTACCAAGTTTGCAAGTGTTTTGGCATGGTCTTATTAAATTCGTACCAAGTTTGCAAGTGTTTTGGCATGGTCTTCTTAAATTTGTACCAAGTTTGCAAGTGTTTTGGCATGGTCTTATTAAATTTGTACCAAGTTTGCAAGTGTTTTGGCATGGTCTTATTAAATTTGTACCAAGTTTGCAAGTGTTTGGCATGGTCTTAGGAAGTTTGTTCCAAGTTTGCAAGTGTTTGGCATGGTCTTATTAAATTTGTACCAAGTTTGCAAGTGTTTTGGCATGGTCTTATTAAATTCGTACCAAGTTTGCAAGTGTTTTGGCATGGTCTTATTAAATTTGTACCAAGCTTGCAAGTGTTTGGCATGGTCTTATTAAATTTGTACCAAGTTTGCAAGTGTTTTGGCATGGTCTTAGGAAGTTTGTTCCAAGTTTGCAAGTGTTTGGCATGGTCTTATTAAATTTGTACCAAGTTTGCAAGTGTTTTGGCATGGTCTTAGGAAGTTAGTTCCAAGTTTGCAAGTGTTTGGCATGGTCTTATTAAATTTGTACCAAGTTTGCAAGTGTTTTGGCATGGTCTTATTAAATTCGTACCAAGTTTGCAAGTGTTTTGGCATGGTCTTATAAAATTTGTACCAAGCTTGCAAGTGTTTGGCATGGTCTTATTAAATTTGTATCAAGTTTGCAAGTTATTTGGCATGGTGTTATCAAATTTGTACCAAGTTTGCAAGTGTTTTGGCATGGTCTTAGGTAGTTTGTTCCAAGTTTGCAAGTGTTTGGCATGGTCTTATAAAATTTGTACCAAGTTTGCAAGTGTTTTGGCATGGTCTTATTAAATTTGTACCAAGTTTGCAAGTGTTTTGGCATGGTCTTATCAAATTTGTACCAAGTTTGCAAGTGTTTTGGCATGGTCTTAGGAAGTTTGTTCCAAGTTTGCAAGTGTTTGGCATGGTCTTATTAAATTTGTACCAAGTTTGCAAGTGTTTTGGCATGGTCTTAGGTAGTTTGTTCCAAGTTTGCAAGTGTTTGGCATGGTCTTATTAAATTTGTACCAAGTTTGCAAGTGTTTTGGCATGGTCTTAGGTAGTTTGTTCCAAGTTTGCAAGTGTTTGGCATGGTCTTATAAAATTTGTACCAAGTTTGCAAGTGTTTTGGCATGGTCTTATTAAATTTGTACCAAGTTTGCAAGTGTTTTGGCATGGTCTTATCAAATTTGTACCAAGTTTGCAAGTGTTTTGGCATGGTCTTAGGAAGTTTGTTCCAAGTTTGCAAGTGTTTGGCATGGTCTTATTAAATTTGTACCAAGTTTGCAAGTGTTTTGGCATGGTCTTAGGAAGTTAGTTCCAAGTTTGCAAGTGTTTGGCATGGTCTTATTAAATTTGTACCAAGTTTGCAAGTGTTTTGGCATGGTCTTATTAAATTCGTACCAAGTTTGCAAGTGTTTTGGCATGGTCTTATAAAATTTGTACCAAGCTTGCAAGTGTTTGGCATGGTCTTATTAAATTTGTATCAAGTTTGCAAGTTATTTGGCAAGGTGTTATCAAATTTGTACCAAGTTTGCAAGTGTTTTGGCATGGTCTTATTAAATTTGTACCAAGTTTGCAAGTGTTTGGCATGGTCTTATTAAATTTGTACCAAGTTTGCAAGTGTTTTGGCATGGTCTTATTAAATTTGTACCAAGTTTGCAAGTGTTTTGGCATGGTCTTAGGAAGTTTGTTCCAAGTTTGCAAGTGTTTGGCATGGTCTTATTAAATTTGTTCTAAGTTTGCAAGTGTTTTGGCATGGTCTTATTAAATTTGTACCAAGTTTGCAAGTGTTTTGGCATGGTCTTAGGAAGTTTGTTCCAAGTTTGCAAGTGTTTGGCATGGTCTTATTAAATTTGTACCAAGTTTGCAAGTGTTTTGGCATGGTCTTAGGAAGTTAGTTCCAAGTTTGCAAGTGTTTGGCATGGTCTTATTAAATTTGTATCAAGTTTGCAACTTATTTGGCATGGTGTTATCAAATTTGTACCAAGTTTGCAAGTGTTTTGGCATGGTCTTATTAAATTTGTACCAAGTTTGCAAGTGTTTGGCATGGTCTTATAAATTCGTACCAAGTTTGCAAGTGTTTTGGCATGGTCTTATTAAATTTGTACCAAGCTTGCAAGTGTTTGGCATGGTCTTATTAAATTTGTATCAAGTTTGCAAGTGTTTTGGCATGGTCTTAGGAAGTTAGTTCCAAATTTGCAAGTGTTTGGCATGGTCTTATTAAATTTGTACCAAGTTTGCAAGTGTTTCGGCATGGTCTTATTAAATTCGTACCAAGTTTGCAAGTTATTTGGCATGGTCTTATTAAATTTGTACCAAGTTTGCAAGTGTTTTGGCATGGTCTTATTAAATTTGTACCAAGTTTGCAAGTGTTTGGCATGGTCTTATTAAATTTGTACCAAGTTTGCAAGTGTTTTGGCATGGTCTTATTAAATTTGTACCAAGTTTGCAAGTGTTTTGGCATGGTCTTATTAAATTTGTACCAAGTTTGCAAGTGTTTTGGCATGGTCTTAGGAAGTTAGTTCCAAGTTTGCAAGTGTTTGGCATGGTCTTATTAAATTTGTACCAAGTTTGCAAGTGTTTTGGCATGGTCTTAGGAAGTTAGTTCCAAGTTTGCAAGTGTTTGGCATGGTCTTATTAAATTTGTATCAAGTTTGCAAGTGTTTTGGCATGGTCTTATTAAATTTGTACCAAGTTTGCAAGTGTTTTGGCATGGTCTTATTAAATTTGTACCAAGTTTGCAAGTGTTTGGCATGGTCTTATTAAATTTGTACCAAGTTTGCAAGTGTTTTGGCATGGTCTTATTAAATTTGTACCAAGTTTGCAAGTGTTTTGGCATGGTCTTAGGAAGTTAGTTCCAAATTTGCAAGTGTTTGGCATGGTCTTATTAAATTCGTACCAAGTTTGCAAGTGTTTTGGCATGGTCTTATTTAATTTGTACCAAGCTTGCAAGTGTTTGGCATGGTCTTATTAAATTTGTATCAAGTTTGCAAGTGTTTTGGCATGGTCTTAGGAAGTTAGTTCCAAATTTGCAAGTGTTTGGCATGGTCTTATTAAATTTGTACCAAGTTTGCAAGTGTTTTGGCATGGTCTTATTAAATTCGTACCAAGTTTGCAAGTGTTTTGGCATGGTCTTATTAAATTTGTACCAAGTTTGCAAGTGTTTTGGCATGGTCTTATTAAATTTGTACCAAGTTTGCAAGTGTTTGGCATGGTCTTATTAAATTTGTACCAAGTTTGCAAGTGTTTTGGCATGGTCTTATTAAATTTGTACCAAGTTTGCAAGTGTTTTGGCATGGTCTTAGGAAGTTAGTTCCAAATTTGCAAGTGTTTGGCATGGTCTTATTAAATTTGTACCAAGTTTGCAAGTGTTTTGGCATGGTCTTATTAAATTCGTACCAAGTTTGCAAGTGTTTTGGCATGGTCTTATTAAATTTGTACCAAGCTTGCAAGTGTTTTGGCATGGTCTTAGGAAGTTTGTTCCAAGTTTGCAAGTGTTTGGCATGGTCTTATTAAATTTGTACCAAGTTTGCAAGTGTTTTGGCATGGTCTTATTAAATTTGTACCAAGTTTGCAAGTGTTTTGGCATGGTCTTATTAAATTCGTACCAAGTTTGCAAGTGTTTTGGCATGGTCTTATTAAATTTGTACCAAGTTTGCAAGTGTTTTGGCATGGTCTTATTAAATTTGTACCAAGTTTGCAAGTGTTTGGCATGGTCTTATTAAATTTGTACCAAGTTTGCAAGTGTTTTGGCATGGTCTTATTAAATTTGTACCAAGTTTGCAAGTGTTTTGGCATGGTCTTAGGAAGTTAGTTCCAAATTTGCAAGTGTTTGGCATGGTCTTATTAAATTTGTACCAAGTTTGCAAGTGTTTTGGCATGGTCTTAGGAAGTTAGTTCCAAATTTGCAAGTGTTTGGCATGGTCTTATTAAATTTGTACCAAGTTTGCAAGTGTTTTGGCATGGTCTTATTAAATTCGTACCAAGTTTGCAAGTGTTTTGGCATGGTCTTATTAAATTTGTACCAAGCTTGCAAGTGTTTTGGCATGGTCTTAGGAAGTTAGTTCCAAGTTTGCAAGTGTTTGGCATGGTCTTATTAAATTCGTACCAAGTTTGCAAGTGTTTTGGCATGGTCTTATTAAATTTGTACCAAGTTTGCAAGTGTTTTGGCATGGTCTTATTAAATTTGTACCAAGCTTGCAAGTGTTTGGCATGGTCTTATTAAATTTGTATCAAGTTTGCAAGTTATTTGGCATGGTCTTATTAAATTTGTACCAAGTTTGCAAGTGTTTTGGCATGGTCTTAGGAAGTTAGTTCCAAGTTTGCAAGTGTTTGGCATGGTCTTATTAAATTTGTATCAAGTTTGCAAGTTATTTGGCATGGTGTTATCAAATTTGTACCAAGTTTGCAAGTGTTTTGGCATGGTCTTATTAAATTTGTACCAAGTTTGCAAGTGTTTGGCATGGTCTTATTAAATTTGTACCAAGTTTGCAAGTGTTTTGGCATGGTCTTATTAAATTTGTACCAAGTTTGCAAGTGTTTTGGCATGGTCTTAGGAAGTTAGTTCCAAATTTGCAAGTGTTTGGCATGGTCTTATTAAATTTGTACCAAGTTTGCAAGTGTTTTGGCATGGTGTTATTAAATTCGTACCAAGTTTGCAAGTGTTTTGGCATGGTCTTATTAAATTTGTACCAAGTTTGCAAGTGTTTTGGCATGGTCTTATTAAATTTGTACCAAGTTTGCAAGTGTTTTGGCATGGTCTTATTAAATTTGTACCAAGTTTGCAAGTGTTTGGCATGGTCTTAGGAAGTTTGTTCCAAGTTTGCAAGTGTTTGGCATGGTCTTATTAAATTTGTACCAAGTTTGCAAGTGTTTTGGCATGGTCTTATTAAATTCGTACCAAGTTTGCAAGTGTTTTGGCATGGTCTTATTAAATTTGTACCAAGCTTGCAAGTGTTTGGCATGGTCTTATTAAATTTGTACCAAGTTTGCAAGTGTTTTGGCATGGTCTTAGGAAGTTTGTTCCAAGTTTGCAAGTGTTTGGCATGGTCTTATTAAATTTGTACCAAGTTTGCAAGTGTTTTGGCATGGTCTTAGGAAGTTAGTTCCAAGTTTGCAAGTGTTTGGCATGGTCTTATTAAATTTGTACCAAGTTTGCAAGTGTTTTGGCATGGTCTTATTAAATTCGTACCAAGTTTGCAAGTGTTTTGGCATGGTCTTATAAAATTTGTACCAAGCTTGCAAGTGTTTGGCATGGTCTTATTAAATTTGTATCAAGTTTGCAAGTTATTTGGCATGGTGTTATCAAATTTGTACCAAGTTTGCAAGTGTTTTGGCATGGTCTTAGGTAGTTTGTTCCAAGTTTGCAAGTGTTTGGCATGGTCTTATAAAATTTGTACCAAGTTTGCAAGTGTTTTGGCATGGTCTTATTAAATTTGTACCAAGTTTGCAAGTGTTTTGGCATGGTCTTATCAAATTTGTACCAAGTTTGCAAGTGTTTTGGCATGGTCTTAGGAAGTTTGTTCCAAGTTTGCAAGTGTTTGGCATGGTCTTATTAAATTTGTACCAAGTTTGCAAGTGTTTTGGCATGGTCTTAGGTAGTTTGTTCCAAGTTTGCAAGTGTTTGGCATGGTCTTATTAAATTTGTACCAAGTTTGCAAGTGTTTTGGCATGGTCTTAGGTAGTTTGTTCCAAGTTTGCAAGTGTTTGGCATGGTCTTATAAAATTTTTACCAAGTTTGCAAGTGTTTTGGCATGGTCTTATTAAATTTGTACCAAGTTTGCAAGTGTTTTGGCATGGTCTTATCAAATTTGTACCAAGTTTGCAAGTGTTTTGGCATGGTCTTAGGAAGTTTGTTCCAAGTTTGCAAGTGTTTGGCATGGTCCTATTAAATTTGTACCAAGTTTGCAAGTGTTTTGGCATGGTCTTAGGAAGTTAGTTCCAAGTTTGCAAGTGTTTGGCATGGTCTTATTAAATTTGTACCAAGTTTGCAAGTGTTTTGGCATGGTCTTATTAAATTCGTACCAAGTTTGCAAGTGTTTTGGCATGGTCTTATAAAATTTGTACCAAGCTTGCAAGTGTTTGGCATGGTCTTATTAAATTTGTATCAAGTTTGCAAGTTATTTGGCAAAGTGTTATCAAATTTGTACCAAGTTTGCAAGTGTTTTGGCATGGTCTTATTAAATTTGTACCAAGTTTGCAAGTGTTTGGCATGGTCTTATTAAATTTGTACCAAGTTTGCAAGTGTTTTGGCATGGTCTTATTAAATTTGTACCAAGTTTGCAAGTGTTTTGGCATGGTCTTAGGAAGTTTGTTCCAAGTTTGCAAGTGTTTGGCATGGTCTTATTAAATTTGTTCTAAGTTTGCAAGTGTTTTGGCATGGTCTTATTAAATTTGTACCAAGTTTGCAAGTGTTTTGGCATGGTCTTAGGAAGTTAGTTCCAAGTTTGCAAGTGTTTGGCATGGTCTTATTAAATTTGTACCAAGTTTGCAAGTGTTTTGGCATGGTCTTAGGAAGTTAGTTCCAAGTTTGCAAGTGTTTGGCATGGTCTTATTAAATTTGTATCAAGTTTGCAAGTTATTTGGCATGGTGTTATCAAATTTGTACCAAGTTTGCAAGTGTTTTGGCATGGTCTTATTAAATTTGTACCAAGTTTGCAAGTGTTTGGCATGGTCTTATTAAATTCGTACCAAGTTTGCAAGTGTTTTGGCATGGTCTTATTAAATTTGTATCAAGCTTGCAAGTGTTTGGCATGGTCTTATTAAATTTGTACCAAGTTTGCAAGTGTTTTGGCATGGTCTTATTAAATTTGTACCAAGTTTGCAAGTGTTTTGGCATGGTCTTATTAAATTTGTACCAAGTTTGCAAGTGTTTGGCATGGTCTTATTAAATTTGTACCAAGTTTGCAAGTGTTTTGGCATGGTCTTATTAAATTTGTACCAAGTTTGCAAGTGTTTTGGCATGGTCTTAGGAAGTTAGTTCCAAATTTGCAAGTGTTTGGCATGGTCTTATTAAATTTGTACCAAGTTTGCAAGTGTTTTGGCATGGTCTTATTAAATTCGTACCAAGTTTGCAAGTGTTTTGGCATGGTCTTATTAAATTTGTACCAAGCTTGCAAGTGTTTTGGCATGGTCTTAGGAAGTTAGTTCCAAGTTTGCAAGTGTTTGGCATGGTCTTATTAAATTTGTATCAAGTTTGCAAGTGTTTTGGCATGGTCTTATTAAATTTGTACCAAGTTTGCAAGTGTTTTGGCATGGTCTTATTAAATTTGTACCAAGTTTGCAAGTGTTTGGCATGGTCTTATTAAATTTGTACCAAGTTTGCAAGTGTTTTGGCATGGTCTTATTAAATTTGTACCAAGTTTGCAAGTGTTTTGGCATGGTCTTAGGAAGTTAGTTCCAAATTTGCAAGTGTTTGGCATGGTCTTATTAAATTCGTACCAAGTTTGCAAGTGTTTTGGCATGGTCTTATTAAATTTGTACCAAGCTTGCAAGTGTTTGGCATGGTCTTATTAAATTTGTATCAAGTTTGCAAGTGTTTTGGCATGGTCTTAGGAAGTTAGTTCCAAATTTGCAAGTGTTTGGCATGGTCTTATTAAATTTGTACCAAGTTTGCAAGTGTTTTGGCATGGTCTTATTAAATTTGTACCAAGTTTGCAAGTGTTTTGGCATGGTCTTATTAAATTTGTACCAAGTTTGCAAGTGTTTGGCATGGTCTTATTAAATTTGTACCAAGTTTGCAAGTGTTTTGGCATGGTCTTATTAAATTTGTACCAAGTTTGCAAGTGTTTTGGCATGGTCTTAGGAAGTTAGTTCCAAATTTGCAAGTGTTTGGCATGGTCTTATTAAATTTGTACCAAGTTTGCAAGTGTTTTGGCATGGTCTTATTAAATTCGTACCAAGTTTGCAAGTGTTTTGGCATGGTCTTATTAAATTTGTACCAAGCTTGCAAGTGTTTTGGCATGGTCTTAGGAAGTTTGTTCCAAGTTTGCAAGTGTTTGGCATGGTCTTATTAAATTTGTACCAAGTTTGCAAGTGTTTTGGCATGGTCTTATTAAATTTGTACCAAGTTTGCAAGTGTTTTGGCATGGTCTTATTAAATTCGTACCAAGTTTGCAAGTGTTTTGGCATGGTCTTATTAAATTTGTACCAAGTTTGCAAGTGTTTTGGCATGGTCTTATTAAATTTGTACCAAGTTTGCAAGTGTTTGGCATGGTCTTATTAAATTTGTACCAAGTTTGCAAGTGTTTTGGCATGGTCTTATTATATTTGTACCAAGTTTGCAAGTGTTTTGGCATGGTCTTAGGAAGTTATTTCCAAATTTGCGAGTGTTTGGCATGGTCTTATTAAATTTGTACCAAGTTTGCAAGTGTTTTGGCATGGTCTTAGGAAGTTAGTTCCAAATTTGCAAGTGTTTGGCATGGTCTTATTAAATTTGTACCAAGTTTGCATGTGTTTTGGCATGGTCTTATTAAATTCGTACCAAGTTTGCAAGTGTTTTGGCATGGTCTTATTAAATTTGTACCAAGCTTGCAAGTGTTTTGGCATGGTCTTAGGAAGTTAGTTCCAAGTTTGCAAGTGTTTGGCATGGTCTTATTAAATGCGTACCAAGTTTGCAAGTGTTTTGGCATGGTCTTATTAAATTTGTACCAAGTTTGCAAGTGTTTTGGCATGGTCTTATTAAATTTGTACCAAGCTTGCAAGTGTTTGGCATGGTCTTATTAAATTTGTATCAAGTTTGCAAGTTATTTGGCATGGTCTTATTAAATTTGTACCAAGTTTGCAAGTGTTTTGGCATGGTCTTAGGAAGTTAGTTCCAAGTTTGCAAGTGTTTGGCATGGTCTTATTAAATTTGTATCAAGTTTGCAAGTTATTTGGCATGGTGTTATCAAATTTGTACCAAGTTTGCAAGTGTTTTGGCATGGTCTTATTAAATTTGTACCAAGTTTGCAAGTGTTTGGCATGGTCTTATTAAATTTGTACCAAGTTTGCAAGTGTTTTGGCATGGTCTTATTAAATTTGTACCAAGTTTGCAAGTGTTTTGGCATGGTCTTAGGAAGTTAGTTCCAAATTTGCAAGTGTTTGGCATGGTCTTATTAAATTTGTACCAAGTTTGCAAGTGTTTTGGCATGGTCTTATTAAATTCGTACCAAGTTTGCAAGTGTTTTGGCATGGTCTTATTAAATTTGTACCAAGTTTGCAAGTGGTTTGGCATGGTCTTATTAAATTTGTACCAAGGTTGCAAGTGTTTTGGCATGGTCTTATTAAATTTGTACCAAGTTTGCAAGTGTTTGGCATGGTCTTACGAAGTTTGTTCCAAGTTTGCAAGTGTTTGGCATGGTCTTATTAAATTTGTACCAAGTTTGCAAGTGTTTTGGCATGGTCTTATTAAATTCGTACCAAGTTTGCAAGTGTTTTGGCATGGTCTTATTAAATTTGTACCAAGCTTGCAAGTGTTTGGCATGGTCTTATTAAATTTGTACCAAGTTTGCAAGTGTTTTGGCATGGTCTTAGGAAGTTTGTTCCAAGTTTGCAAGTGTTTGGCATGGTCTTATTAAATTTGTACCAAGTTTGCAAGTGTTTTGGCATGGTCTTAGGAAGTTAGTTCCAAGTTTGCAAGTGTTTGGCATGGTCTTATTAAATTCGTACCAAGTTTGCAAGTGTTTTGGCATGGTCTTATTAAATTTGTACCAAGTTTGCAAGTGTTTTGGCATGGTCTTATTAAATTTGTACCAAGTTTGCAAGTGTTTGGCATGGTCTTATTAAATTTGTACCAAAATTGCAAGTGTTTTGGCATGGTCTTATTAAATTTGTACCAAGTTTGCAAGTGTTTTGGCATGGTCTTAGGAAGTTAGTTCCAAATTTGCAAGTGTTTGGCATGGTCTTATTAAATTTGTACCAAGTTTGCAAGTGTTTTGGCATGGTCTTATTAAATTCGTACCAAGTTTGCAAGTGTTTTGGCATGGTCTTATTAAATTTGTACCAAGCTTGCAAGTGTTTTGGCATGGTCTTATTAAATTTGTACCAAGTTTGCAAGTGTTTGGCATGGTCTTATTAAATTTGTATCAAGTTTGCAAGTTATTTGGCATGGTCTTATTAAATTTGTATCAAGTTTGCAAGTTATTTGGCATGGTGTTATCAAATTTGTACCAAGTTTGCAAGTGTTTTGGCATGGTCTTATTAAATTTGTACCAAGTTTGCAAGTGTTTGGCATGGTCTTTTTAAATTTGTACCAAGTTTGCAAGTGTTTTGGCATGGTCTTATTAAATTTGTACCAAGTTTGCAAGTGTTTTGGCATGGTCTTAGGAAGTTAGTTCCAAGTTTGCAAGTGTTTGGCATGGTCTTATTAAATTTGTACCAAGTTTGCAAGTGTTTTGGCATGGTCTTAGGAAGTTAGTTCCAAGTTTGCAAGTGTTTGGCATGGTCTTATTAAATTTGTACCAAGTTTGCAAGTGTTTTGGCATGGTCTTATTAAATTCGTACCAAGTTTGCAAGTGTTTTGGCATGGTCTTATTAAATTTGTACCAAGTTTGCAAGTGTTTGGCATGGTCTTATTAAATTTGTACCAAGTTTGCAAGTATTTGGCATGGTCTTATTAAATTTGTACCAAGTTTGCAAGTGTTTTGGCATGGTCTTAGGAAGTTAGTTCCAAGTTTGCAAGTGTTTGGCATGGTCTTATTAAATTTGTATCAAGTTTGCAAGTTATTTGGCATGGTGTTATCAAATTTGTACCAAGTTTGCAAGTGTTTTGGCATGGTCTTATTAAATTTGTACCAAGTTTGCAAGTGTTTGGCATGGTCTTATTAAATTTGTACCAAGTTTGCAAGTGTTTTGGCATGGTCTTATTAAATTTGTACCAAGTTTGCAAGTGTTTTGGCATGGTCTTAGGAAGTTAGTTCCAAATTTGCAAGTGTTTGGCATGGTCTTATTAAATTTGTACCAAGTTTGCAAGTGTTTTGGCATGGTCTTATTAAATTCGTGCCAAGTTTGCAAGTGTTTTGGCATGGTCTTATTAAATTTGTACCAAGCTTGCAAGTGTTTTGGCATGGTCTTAGGAAGTTAGTTCCAAGTTTGCAAGTGTTTGGCATGGTCTTATTAAATTCGTACCAAGTTTGCAAGTGTTTTGGCATGGTCTTATTAAATTTGTACCAAGTTTGCAAGTGTTTTGGCATGGTCTTATTAAATTTGTACCAAGCTTGCAAGTGTTTGGCATGGTCTTATTAAATTTGTATCAAGTTTGCAAGTTATTTGGCATGGTCTTATTAAATTTGTACCAAGTTTGCAAGTGTTTTGGCATGGTCTTAGGAAGTTAGTTCCAAGTTTGCAAGTGTTTGGCATGGTCTTATTAAATTTGTATCAAGTTTGCAAGTTATTTGGCATGGTGTTATCAAATTTGTACCAAGTTTGCAAGTGTTTTGGCATGGTCTTATTAAATTTGTACCAAGTTTGCAAGTGTTTGGCATGGTCTTATTAAATTTGTACCAAGTTTGCAAGTGTTTTGGCATGGTCTTATTAAATTTGTACCAAGTTTGCAAGTGTTTTGGCATGGTCTTAGGAAGTTAGTTCCAAATTTGCAAGTGTTTGGCATGGTCTTATTAAATTTGTACCAAGTTTGCAAGTGTTTTGGCATGGTCTTATTAAATTCGTACCAAGTTTGCAAGTGTTTTGGCATGGTCTTATTAAATTTGTACCAAGTTTGCAAGTGTTTTGGCATGGTCTTATTAAATTTGTACCAAGTTTGCAAGTGTTTTGGCATGGTCTTATTAAATTTGTACCAAGTTTGCAAGTGTTTGGCATGGTCTTAGGAAGTTTGTTCCAAGTTTGCAAGTGTTTGGCATGGTCTTATTAAATTTGTACCAAGTTTGCAAGTGTTTTGGCATGGTCTTATTAAATTCGTACCAAGTTTGCAAGTGTTTTGGCATGGTCTTATTAAATTTGTACCAAGCTTGCAAGTGTTTGGCATGGTCTTATTAAATTTGTACCAAGTTTGCAAGTGTTTTGGCATGGTCTTAGGAAGTTTGTTCCAAGTTTGCAAGTGTTTGGCATGGTCTTATTAAATTTGTACCAAGTTTGCAAGTGTTTTGGCATGGTCTTAGGAAGTTAGTTCCAAGTTTGCAAGTGTTTGGCATGGTCTTATTAAATTCGTACCAAGTTTGCAAGTGTTTTGGCATGGTCTTATTAAATTTGTACCAAGTTTGCAAGTGTTTTGGCATGGTCTTATTAAATTTGTACCAAGTTTGCAAGTGTTTGGCATGGTCTTATTAAATTTGTACCAAGTTTGCAAGTGTTTTGGCATGGTCTTATTAAATTTGTACCAAGTTTGCAAGTGTTTTGGCATGGTCTTAGGAAGTTAGTTCCAAATTTGCAAGTGTTTGGCATGGTCTTATTAAATTTGTACCAAGTTTGCAAGTGTTTTGGCATGGTCTTATTAAATTCGTACCAAGTTTGCAAGTGTTTTGGCATGGTCTTATTAAATTTGTACCAAGCTTGCAAGTGTTTTGGCATGGTCTTATTAAATTTGTACCAAGTTTGCAAGTGTTTGGCATGGTCTTATTAAAATTGTATCAAGTTTGCAAGTTATTTGGCATGGTCTTATTAAATTTGTATCAAGTTTGCAAGTTATTTGGCATGGTGTTATCAAATTTGTACCAAGTTTGCAAGTGTTTTGGCATGGTCTTATTAAATTTGTACCAAGTTTGCAAGTGTTTGGCATGGTCTTATTAAATTTGTACCAAGTTTGCAAGTGTTTTGGCATGGTCTTATTAAATTTGTACCAAGTTTGCAAGTGTTTTGGCATGGTCTTAGGAAGTTAGTTCCAAGTTTGCAAGTGTTTGGCATGGTCTTATTAAATTTGTACCAAGTTTGCAAGTGTTTTGGAATGGTCTTAGGAAGTTAGTTCCAAGTTTGCAAGTGTTTGGCATGGTCTTATTAAATTTGTACCAAGTTTGCAAGTGTTTTGGCATGGTCTTATTAAATTCGTACCAAGTTTGCAAGTGTTTTGGCATGGTCTTATTAAATTTGTACCAAGTTTGCAAGTGTTTGGCATGGTCTTATTAAATTTGTACCAAGTTTGCAAGTGTTTGGCATGGTCTTATTAAATTTGTACCAAGTTTGCAAGTGTTTTGGCATGGTCTTAGGAAGTTAGTTCCAAGTTCGCAAGTGTTTGGCATGGTCTTATTAAATTTGTATCAAGTTTGCAAGTAATTTGGCATGGTGTTATCAAATTTTTACCAAGTTTGCAAGTGTTTTGGCATGGTCTTATTAAATTTGTACCAAGTTTGCAAGTGTTTGGCATGGTCTTATTAAATTTGTACCAAGTTTGCAAGTGTTTTGGCATGGTCTTATTAAATTTGTACCAAGTTTGCAAGTGTTTTGGCATGGTCTTAGGAAGTTAGTTCCAAATTTGCAAGTGTTTGGCATGGTCTTATTAAATTTGTACCAAGTTTGCAAGTGTTTTGGCATGGTCTTATTAAATTCGTACCAAGTATGCAAGTGTTTTGGCATGGTCTTATTAAATTTGTACCAAGCTTGCAAGTGTTTGGCATGGTCTTATTAAATTTGTATCAAGTTTGCAAGTTATTTGGCATGGTGTTATCAAATTTGTACCAAGTTTGCAAGTGTTTTGGCATGGTCTTATTAAATTTGTACCAAGTTTGCAAGTGTTTGGCATGGTCTTATTAAATTTGTACCAAGTTTGCAAGTGTTTTGGCATGGTCTTATTAAATTTGTACCAAGTTTGCAAGTGTTTTGGCATGGTCTTAGGAAGTTTGTTCCAAGTTTGCAAGTGTTTGGCATGGTCTTATTAAATTTGTTCTAAGTTTGCAAGTGTTTTGGCATGGTCTTATTAAATTTGTACCAAGTTTGCAAGTGTTTTGGCATGGTCTAAGGAAGTTTGTTCCAAGTTTGCAAGTGTTTGGCATGGTCTCATTAAATTTGTACCAAGTTTGCAAGTGTTTGGCATGGTCTTATTAAATTTGTACCAAGTTTGCAAGTGTTTTGGCATGGTCTTAGGAAGTTAGTTCCAAATTTGCAAGTGTTTGGCATGGTCTTATTAAATTTGTACCAAGTTTGCAAGTGTTTTGGCATGGTCTTATTAAATTCGTACCAAGTTTGCAAGTGTTTTGGCATGGTCTTATTAAATTTGTACCAAGTTTGCAAGTGTTTTGGCATGGTCTTATTAAATTTGTACCAAGTTTGCAAGTGTTTGGCATGGTCTTATTAAATTTGTACCAAGTTTGCAAGTGTTTTGGCATGGTCTTATTAAATTTGTACCAAGTTTGCAAGTGTTTTGGCATGGTCTTAGGAAGTTAGTTCCAAATTTGCAAGTGTTTGGCATGGTCTTATTAAATTTGTACCAAGTTTGCAAGTGTTTTGGCATGGTCTTATTAAATTCGTACCAAGTTTGCAAGTGTTTTGGCATGGTCTTATTAAATTTGTACCAAGCTTGCAAGTGTTTTGGCATGGTCTTAGGAAGTTTGTTCCAAGTTTGCAAGTGTTTGGCATGGTCTTATTAAATTTGTACCAAGTTTGCAAGTGTTTTGGCATGGTCTTATTAAATTTGTACCAAGTTTGCAAGTGTTTTGGCATGGTCTTATTAAATTTGTACCAAGTTTGCAAGTGTTTTGGCATGGTCTTATTAAATTTGTACCAAGTTTGCAAGTGTTTTGGCATGGTCTTATTAAATTTGTACCAAGTTTGCAAGTGTTTGGCATGGTCTTATTAAATTTGTACCAAGTTTGCAAGTGTTTTGGCATGGTCTTATTAAATTTGTACCAAGTTTGCAAGTGTTTTGGCATGGTCTTATTAAATTTGTACCAAGTTTGCAAGTGTTTTGGCATGGTCTTAGGAAGTTAGTTCCAAGTTTGCAAGTGTTTGGCATGGTCTTATTAAATTTGTACCAAGTTTGCAAGTGTTTTGGCATGGTCTTAGGAAGTTAGTTCCAAGTTTGCAAGTGTTTGGCATGGTCTTATTAAATTTGTATCAAGTTTGCAAGTGTTTTGGCATGGTCTTATTAAATTTGTACCAAGTTTGCAAGTGTTTTGGCATGGTCTTATTAAATTTGTACCAAGTTTGCAAGTGTTTGGCATGGTCTTATCAAATTTGTACCAAGTTTGCAAGTGTTTTGGCATGGTCTTATTAAATTTGTACCAAGTTTGCAAGTGTTTTGGCATGGTCTTAGGAAGTTAGTTCCAAATTTGCAAGTGTTTGGCATGGTCTTATTAAATTCGTACCAAGTTTGCAAGTGTTTTGGCATGGTCTTATTAAATTTGTACCAAGCTTGCAAGTGTTTGGCATGGTCTTATTAAATTTGTATCAAGTTTGCAAGTGTTTTGGCATGGTCTTAGGAAGTTAGTTCCAAATTTGCAAGTGTTTGGCATGGTCTTATTAAATTTGTACCAAGTTTGCAAGTGTTTTGGCATGGTCTTATTAAATTCGTACCAAGTTTGCAAGTGTTTTGGCATGGTCTTATTAAATTTGTACCAAGTTTGCAAGTGTTTTGGCATGGTCTTATTAAATTTGTACCAAGTTTGCAAGTGTTTGGCATGGTCTTATTAAATTTGTACCAAGTTTGCAAGTGTTTTGGCATGGTCTTATTAAATTTGTACCAAGTTTGCAAGTGTTTTGGCATGGTCTTAGGAAGTTAGTTCCAAATTTGCAAGTGTTTGGCATGGTCTTATTAAATTTGTACCAAGTTTGCAAGTGTTTTGGCATGGTCTTATTAAATTCGTACCAAGTTTGCAAGTGTTTTGGCATGGTCTTATTAAATTTGTACCAAGCTTGCAAGTGTTTTGGCATGGTCTTAGGAAGTTTGTTCCAAGTTTGCAAGTGTTTGGCATGGTCTTATTAAATTTGTACCAAGTTTGCAAGTGTTTTGGCATGGTCTTATTAAATTTGTACCAAGTTTGCAAGTGTTTTGGCATGGTCTTATTAAATTTGTACCAAGTTTGCAAGTGTTTTGGCATGGTCTTATTAAATTTGTACCTAGTTTGCAAGTGTTTTGGCATGGTCTTATTAAATTTGTACCAAGTTTGCAAGTGTTTGGCATGGTCTTATTAAATTTGTACCAAGTTTGCAAGTGTTTTGGCATGGTCTTATTAAATTTGTACCAAGTTTGCAAGTGTTTTGGCATGGTCTTATTAAATTTGTACCAAGTTTGCAAGTGTTTTGGCATGGTCTTAGGAAGTTAGTTCCAAGTTTGCAAGTGTTTGGCATGGTCTTATTAAATTTGTACCAAGTTTGCAAGTGTTTTGGCATGGTCTTAGGAAGTTAGTTCCAAGTTTGCAAGTGTTTGGCATGGTCTTATTAAATTTGTATCAAGTTTGCAAGTGTTTTGGCATGGTCTTATTAAATTTGTACCAAGTTTGCAAGTGTTTTGGCATGGTCTTAGGAAGTTTGTTCCAAGTTTGCAAGTGTTTGGCATGGTCTTATTAAATTTGTACCAAGTTTGCAAGTGTTTTGGCATGGTCTTAGGAAGTTTGTTCCAAGTTTGCAAGTGTTTGGCATGGTCTTATTAAATTTGTACCAAGTTTGCAAGTGTTTTGGCATGGTCTTAGGAAGTTAGTTCCAAGTTTGCAAGTGTTTGGCATGGTCTTATTAAATTCGTACCAAGTTTGCAAGTGTTTTGGCATGGTCTTATTAAATTTGTACCAAGTTTGCAAGTGTTTTGGCATGGTCTTATTAAATTTGTACCAAGTTTGCAAGTGTTTGGCATGGTCTTATTAAATTTGTACCAAGTTTGCAAGTGTTTTGGCATGGTCTTATTAAATTTGTACCAAGTTTGCAAGTGTTTTGGCATGGTCTTAGGAAGTTAGTTCCAAATTTGCAAGTGTTTGGCATGGTCTTATTAAATTTGTACCAAGTTTGCAAGTGTTTTGGCATGGTCTTATTAAATTCGTACCAAGTTTGCAAGTGTTTTGGCATGGTCTTATTAAATTTGTACCAAGCTTGCAAGTGTTTTGGCATGGTCTTATTAAATTTGTACCAAGTTTGCAAGTGTTTGGCATGGTCTTATTAAATTTGTATCAAGTTTGCAAGTTATTTGGCATGGTCTTATTAAATTTGTATCAAGTTTGCAAGTTATTTGGCATGGTGTTATCAAATTTGTACCAATTTTGCAAGGGTTTTGGCATGGTCTTATTAAATTTGTACCAAGTTTGCAAGTGTTTTGGCATGGTCTTATTAAATTTGTACCAAGTTTGCAAGTGTTTTGGCATGGTCTTAGGAAGTTTGTTCCAAGTTTGCAAGTGTTTGGCATGGTCTTATTAAATTTGTACCAAGTTTGCAAGTGTTTTGGCATGGTCTTAGGAAGTTTGTTCCAAGTTTGCAAGTGTTTGGCATGGTCTTATTAAATTTGTACCAAGTTTGCAAGTGTTTGGCATGGTCTTATTAAATTTGTACCAAGTTTGCAAGTGTTTTGGCATGGTCTTAGGAAGTTAGTTCCAAGTTTGCAAGTGTTTGGCATGGTCTTATTAAATTTGTATCAAGTTTGCAAGTTATTTGGCATGGTGTTATCAAATTTGTACCAAGTTTGCAAGTGTTTTGGCATGGTCTTATTAAATTTGTACCAAGTTTGCAAGTGTTTGGCATGGTCTTATTAAATTTGTACCAAGTTTGCAAGTGTTTTGGCATGGTCTTATTAAATTTGTACCAAGTTTGCAAGTGTTTTGGCATGGTCTTAGGAAGTTAGTTCCAAATTTGCAAGTGTTTGGCATGGTCTTATTAAATTTGTACCAAGTTTGCAAGTGTTTTGGCATGGTCTTATTAAATTCGTACCAAGTTTGCAAGTGTTTTGGCATGGTCTTATTAAATTTGTACCAAGCTTGCAAGTGTTTGGCATGGTCTTATTAAATTTGTATCAAGTTTGCAAGTTATTTGGCATGGTGTTATCAAATTTGTACCAAGTTTGCAAGTGTTTTGGCATGGTCTTATTAAATTTGTACCAAGTTTGCAAGTGTTTGGCATGGTCTTATTAAATTTGTACCAAGTTTGCAAGTGTTTTGGCATGGTCTTATTAAATTTGTACCAAGTTTGCAAGTGTTTTGGCATGGTCTTAGGAAGTTTGTTCCAAGTTTGCAAGTGTTTGGCATGGTCTTATTAAATTTGTTCTAAGTTTGCAAGTGTTTTGGCATGGTCTTATTAAATTTGTACCAAGTTTGCAAGTGTTTTGGCATGGTCTAAGGAAGTTTGTTCCAAGTTTGCAAGTGTTTGGCATGGTCTTATTAAATTTGTACCAAGTTTGCAAGTGTTTGGCATGGTCTTATTAAATTTGTACCAAGTTTGCAAGTGTTTTGGCATGGTCTTATTAAATTTGTACCAAGTTTGCAAGTGTTTTGGCATGGTCTTATTAAATTTGTACCAAGTTTGCAAGTGTTTTGGCATGGTCTTAGGAAGTTAGTTCCAAGTTTGCAAGTGTTTGGCATGGTCTTATTAAATTTGTACCAAGTTTGCAAGTGTTTTGGCATGGTCTTAGGAAGTTAGTTCCAAGTTTGCAAGTGTTTGGCATGGTCTTATTAAATTTGTATCAAGTTTGCAAGTGTTTTGGCATGGTCTTATTAAATTTGTACCAAGTTTGCAAGTGTTTTGGCATGGTCTTATAAAATTTGTACCAAGTTTGCAAGTGTTTGGCATGGTCTTATTAAATTTGTACCAAGTTTGCAAGTGTTTTGGCATGGTTTTATTAAATTTGTACCAAGTTTGCAAGTGTTTTGGCATGGTCTTAGGAAGTTAGTTCCAAATTTGCAAGTGTTTGGCATAGTCTTATTAAATTCGTACCAAGTTTGCAAGTGTTTTGGCATGGTCTTATTAAATTTGTACCAAGCTTGCAAGTGTTTGGCATGGTCTTATTAAATTTGTATCAAGTTTGCAAGTGTTTTGGCATGGTCTTAGGAAGTTAGTTCCAAATTTGCAAGTGTTTGGCATGGTCTTATTAAATTTGTACCAAGTTTGCAAGTGTTTTGGCATGGTCTTATTAAATTCGTACCAAGTTTGCAAGTGTTTTGGCATGGTCTTATTAAATTTGTACCAAGTTTGCAAGTGTTTTGGCATGGTCTTATTAAATTTGTACCAAGTTTGCAAGTGTTTGGCATGGTCTTATTAAATTTGTACCAAGTTTGCAAGTGTTTTGGCATGGTCTTATTAAATTTGTACCAAGTTTGCAAGTGTTTTGGCATGGTCTTAGGAAGTTAGTTCCAAATTTGCAAGTGTTTGGCATGGTCTTATTAAATTTGTACCAAGTTTGCAAGTGTTTTGGCATGGTCTTATTAAATTCGTACCAAGTTTGCAAGTGTTTTGGCATGGTCTTATTAAATTTGTACCAAGCTTGCAAGTGTTTTGGCATGGTCTTAGGAAGTTTGTTCCAAGTTTGCAAGTGTTTGGCATGGTCTTATTAAATTTGTACCAAGTTTGCAAGTGTTTTGGCATGGTCTTATTAAATTTGTACCAAGTTTGCAAGTGTTTTGGCATGGTCTTATTAAATTTGTACCAAGTTTGCAAGTGTTTTGGCATGGTCTTATTAAATTTGTACCAAGTTTGCAAGTGTTTTGGCATGGTATTATTAAATTTGTACCAAGTTTGCAAGTGTTTGGCATGGTCTTATTAAATTTGTACCAAGTTTGCAAGTGTTTTGGCATGGTCTTATTAAATTTGTACCAAGTTTGCAAGTGTTTTGGCATGGTCTTATTAAATTTGTACCAAGCTTGCAAGTGTTTTGGCATGGTCTTAGGAAGTTAGTTCCAAGTTTGCAAGTGTTTGGCATGGTCTTATTAAATTTGTACCAGGTTTGCAAGTGTTTTGGCATGGTCTTAGGAAGTTAGTTCCAAGTTTGCAAGTGTTTGGCATGGTCTTATTAAATTTGTATCAAGTTTGCAAGTGTTTTGGCATGGTCTTATTAAATTTGTACCAAGTTTGCAAGTGTTTTGGCATGGTCTTATTAAATTTGTACCAAGTTTGCAAGTGTTTGGCATGGTCTTATTAAATTTGTACCAAGTTTGCAAGTGTTTTGGCATGGTCTTATTAAATTTGTACCAAGTTTGCAAGTGTTTTGGCATGGTCTTAGGAAGTTAGTTCCAAATTTGCAAGTGTTTGGCATGGTCTTATTAAATTCGTACCAAGTTTGCAAGTGTTTTGGCATGGTCTTATTAAATTTGTACCAAGCTTGCAAGTGTTTGGCGTGGTCTTATTAAATTTGTATCAAGTTTGCAAGTGTTTTGGCATGGTCTTAGGAAGTTAGTTCCAAATTTGCAAGTGTTTGGCATGGTCTTATTAAATTTGTACCAAGTTTGCAAGTGTTTTGGCATGGTCTTATTAAATTCGTACCAAGTTTGCAAGTGTTTTGGCATGGTCTTATTAAATTTGTACCAAGTTTGCAAGTGTTTTGGCATGGTCTTAGGAAGTTAGTTCCAAATTTGCAAGTGTTTGGCATGGTCTTATTAAATTTGTACCAAGTTTGCAAGTGTTTTGGCATGGTCTTATTAAATTCGTACCAAGTTTGCAAGTGTTTTGGCATGGTCTTATTAAATTTGTACCAAGCTTGCAAGTGTTTTGGCATGGTCTTAGGAAGTTTGTTCCAAGTTTGCAAGTGTTTGGCATGGTCTTATTAAATTTGTACCAAGTTTGCAAGTGTTTTGGCATGGTCTTATTAAATTTGTACCAAGTTTGCAAGTGTTTTGGCATGGTCTTATTAAATTTGTACCAAGTTTGCAAGTGTTTTGGCATGGTCTTATTAAATTTGTACCAAGTTTGCAAGTGTTTTGGCATGGTCTTATTAAATTTGTACCAAGTTTGCAAGTGTTTGGCATGGTCTTATTAAATTTGTACCAAGTTTGCAAGTGTTTTGGCATGGTCTTATTAAATTTGTACCAAGTTTGCAAGTGTTTTGGCATGGTCTTATTAAATTTGTACCAAGTTTGCAAGTGTTTTGGCATGGTCTTAGGAAGTTAGTTCCAAGTTTGCAAGTGTTTGGCATGGTCTTATTAAATTTGTACCAAGTTTGCAAGTGTTTTGGCATGGTCTTAGGAAGTTAGTTCCAAGTTTGCAAGTGTTTGGCATGGTCTTATTAAATTTGTATCAAGTTTGCAAGTGTTTTGGCATGGTCTTATTAAATTTGTACCAAGTTTGCAAGTGTTTTGGCATGGTCTTAGGAAGTTTGTTCCAAGTTTGCAAGTGTTTGGCATGGTCTTATTAAATTTGTACCAAGCTTGCAAGTGTTTTGGCATGGTCTTAGGAAGTTTGTTCCAAGTTTGCAAGTGTTTGGCATGGTCTTATTAAATTTGTACCAAGTTTGCAAGTGTTTTGGCATGGTCTTAGGAAGTTAGTTCCAAGTTTGCAAGTGTTTGGCATGGTCTTATTAAATTCGTACCAAGTTTGCAAGTGTTTTGGCATGGTCTTATTAAATTTGTACCAAGTTTGCAAGTGTTTTGGCATGGTCTTATTAAATTTGTACCAAGTTTGCAAGTGTTTGGCATGGTCTTATTAAATTTGTACCAAGTTTGCAAGTGTTTTGGCATGGTCTTATTAAATTTGTACCAAGTTTGCAAGTGTTTTGGCATGGTCTTAGGAAGTTAGTTCCAAATTTGCAAGTGTTTGGCATGGTCTTATTAAATTTGTACCAAGTTTGCAAGTGTTTTGGCATGGTCTTATTAAATTCGTACCAAGTTTGCAAGTGTTTTGGCATGGTCTTATTAAATTTGTACCAAGCTTGCAAGTGTTTTAGCATGGTCTTATTAAATTTGTACCAAGTTTGCAAGTGTTTGGCATGGTCTTATTAAATTTGTATCAAGTTTGCAAGTTATTTGGCATGGTCTTATTAAATTTGTATCAAGTTTGCAAGTTATTTGGCATGGTGTTATCAAATTTGTACCAAGTTTGCAAGTGTTTTGGCATGGTCTTAGGAAGTTAGTTCCAAGTTTGCAAGTGTTTGGCATGGTCTTATTAAATTTGTACCAAGTTTGCAAGTGTTTTGGCATGGTCTTATTAAATTTGTACCAAGTTTGCAAGTGTTTTGGCATGGTCTTAGGAAGTTAGTTCCAAGTTTGCAAGTGTTTGGCATGGTCTTATTAAATTTGTACCAAGTTTGCAAGTGTTTTGGCATGGTCTTAGAAAGTTAGTTCCAAGTTTGCAAGTGTTTGGCATGGTCTTATTAAATTTGTACCAAGTTTGCAAGTGTTTTGGCATGGTCTTATTAAATTCGTACCAAGTTTGCAAGTGTTTTGGCATGGTCTTATTAAATTTGTACCAAGTTTGCAAGTGTTTGGCATGGTCTTATTAAATTTGTACCAAGTTTGCAAGTGTTTGGCATGGTCTTATTAAATTTGTACCAAGTTTGCAAGTGTTTTGGCATGGTCTTAGGAAGTTAGTTCCAAGTTTGCAAGTGTTTGGCATGGTCTTATTAAATTTGTATCAAGTTTGCAAGTTATTTGGCATGGTGTTATCAAATTTGTACCAAGTTTGCAAGTGTTTTGGCATGGTCTTATTAAATTTGTACCAAGTTTGCAAGTGTTTGGCATGGTCTTATTAAATTTGTACCAAGTTTGCAAGTGTTTTGGCATGGTCTTATTAAATTTGTACCAAGTTTGCAAGTGTTTTGGCATGGTCTTAGGAAGTTAGTTCCAAATTTGCAAGTGTTTGGCATGGTCTTATTAAATTTGTACCAAGTTTGCAAGTGTTTTGGCATGGTCTTATTAAATTCGTACCAAGTTTGCAAGTGTTTTGGCATGGTCTTATTAAATTTGTACCAAGCTTGCAAGTGTTTGGCATGGTCTTATTAAATTTGTATCAAGTTTGCAAGTATTTGGCATGGTGTTATCAAATTTGTACCAAGTTTGCAAGTGTTTTGGCATGGTCTTATTAAATTTGTACCAAGTTTGCAAGTGTTTGGCATGGTCTTATTAAATTTGTACCAAGTTTGCAAGTGTTTTGGCATGGTCTTATTAAATTTGTACCAAGTTTGCAAGTGTTTTGGCATGGTCTTAGGAAGTTTGTTCCAAGTTTGCAAGTGTTTGGCATGGTCTTATTAAATTTGTTCTAAGTTTGCAAGTGTTTTGGCATGGTCTTATTAAATTTGTACCAAGTTTGCAAGTGTTTTGGCATGGTCTAAGGAAGTTTGTTCCAAGTTTGCAAGTGTTTGGCATGGTCTTATTAAATTTGTACCAAGTTTGCAAGTGTTTGGCATGGTCTTATTAAATTTGTACCAAGTTTGCAAGTGTTTTGGCATGGTCTTATTAAATTTGTACCAAGTTTGCAAGTGTTTTGGCATGGTCTTATTAAATTTGTACCAAGTTTGCAAGTGTTTTGGCATGGTCTTAGGAAGTTAGTTCCAAGTTTGCAAGTGTTTGGCATGGTCTTATTAAATTTGTACCAAGTTTGCAAGTGTTTTGGCATGGTCTTAGGAAGTTAGTTCCAAGTTTGCAAGTGTTTGGCATGGTCTTATTAAATTTGTATCAAGTTTGCAAGTGTTTTGGCATGGTCTTATTAAATTTGTACCAAGTTTGCAAGTGTTTTGGCATGGTCTTATTAAATTTGTACCAAGTTTGCAAGTGTTTGGCATGGTCTTATTAAATTTGTACCAAGTTTGCAAGTGTTTTGGCATGGTTTTATTAAATTTGTACCAAGTTTGCAAGTGTTTTGGCATGGTCTTAGGAAGTTAGTTCCAAATTTGCAAGTGTTTGGCATAGTCTTATTAAATTCGTACCAAGTTTGCAAGTGTTTTGGCATGGTCTTATTAAATTTGTACCAAGCTTGCAAGTGTTTGGCATGGTCTTATTAAATTTGTATCAAGTTTGCAAGTGTTTTGGCATGGTCTTAGGAAGTTAGTTCCAAATTTGCAAGTGTTTGGCATGGTCTTATTAAATTTGTACCAAGTTTGCAAGTGTTTTGGCATGGTCTTATTAAATTCGTACCAAGTTTGCAAGTGTTTTGGCATGGTCTTATTAAATTTGTACCAAGTTTGCAAGTGTTTTGGCATGGTCTTATTAAATTTGTACCAAGTTTGCAAGTGTTTGGCATGGTCTTATTAAATTTGTACCAAGTTTGCAAGTGTTTTGGCATGGTCTTATTAAATTTGTACCAAGTTTGCAAGTGTTTTGGCATGGTCTTAGGAAGTTAGTTCCAAATTTGCAAGTGTTTGGCATGGTCTTATTAAATTTGTACCAAGTTTGCAAGTGTTTTGGCATGGTCTTATTAAATTCGTACCAAGTTTGCAAGTGTTTTGGCATGGTCTTATTAAATTTGTACCAAACTTGCAAGTGTTTTGGCATGGTCTTAGGAAGTTTGTTCCAAGTTTGCAAGTGTTTGGCATGGTCTTATTAAATTTGTACCAAGTTTGCAAGTGTTTTGGCATGGTCTTATTAAATTTGTACCAAGTTTGCAAGTGTTTTGGCATGGTCTTATTAAATTTGTACCAAGTTTGCAAGTGTTTTGGCATGGTCTTAGGAAGTTTGTTCCAAGTTTGCAAGTGTTTGGCATGGTCTTATTAAATTTGTACCAAGTTTGCAAGTGTTTTGGCATGGTCTTATTAAATTTGTACCAAGTTTGCAAGTGTTTGGCATGGTCTTATTAAATTTGTACCAAGTTTGCAAGTGTTTTGGCATGGTCTTATTAAATTTGTACCAAGTTTGCAAGTGTTTTGGCATGGTCTTATTAAATTTGTACCAAGTTTGCAAGTGTTTTGGCATGGTCTTAGGAAGTTAGTTCCAAGTTTGCAAGTGTTTGGCATGGTCTTATTAAATTTGTACCAGGTTTGCAAGTGTTTTGGCATGGTCTTAGGAAGTTACTTCCAAGTTTGCAAGTGTTTGGCATGGTCTTATTAAATTTGTATCAAGTTTGCAAGTGTTTTGGCATGGTCTTATTAAATTTGTACCAAGTTTGCAAGTGTTTTGGCATGGTCTTATTAAATTTGTACCAAGTTTGCAAGTGTTTGGCATGGTCTTATTAAATTTGTACCAAGTTTGCAAGTGTTTTGGCATGGTCTTATTAAATTTGTACCAAGTTTGCAAGTGTTTTGGCATGGTCTTAGGAAGTTAGTTCCAAATTTGCAAGTGTTTGGCATGGTCTTATTAAATTCGTACCAAGTTTGCAAGTGTTTTGGCATGGTCTTATTAAATTTGTACCAAGCTTGCAAGTGTTTGGCATGGTCTTATTAAATTTGTATCAAGTTTGCAAGTGTTTTGGCATGGTCTTAGGAAGTTAGTTCCAAATTTGCAAGTGTTTGGCATGGTCTTATTAAATTTGTACCAAGTTTGCAAGTGTTTTGGCATGGTCTTATTAAATTCGTACCAAGTTTGCAAGTGTTTTGGCATGGTCTTATTAAATTTGTACCAAGTTTGCAAGTGTTTTGGCATGGTCTTATTAAATTTGTACCAAGTTTGCAAGTGTTTGGCATGGTCTTATTAAATTTGTACCAAGTTTGCAAGTGTTTTGGCATGGTCCTATTAAATTTGTACCAAGTTTGCAAGTGTTTTGGCATGGTCTTAGGAAGTTAGTTCCAAATTTGCAAGTGTTTGGCATGGTCTTATTAAATTTGTACCAAGTTTGCAAGTGTTTTGGCATGGTCTTATTAAATTCGTACCAAGTTTGCAAGTGTTTTGGCATGGTCTTATTAAATTTGTACCAAGCTTGCAAGTGTTTTGGCATGGTCTTAGGAAGTTTGTTTCAAGTTTGCAAGTGTTTGGCATGGTCTTATTAAATTTGTACCAAGTTTGCAAATGTTTTGGCATGGTCTTATTAAATTTGTACCAAGTTTGCAAGTGTTTTGGCATGGTCTTATTAAATTCGTACCAAGTTTGCAAGTGTTTTGGCATGGTCTTATTAAATTTGTACCAAGTTTGCAAGTGTTTTGGCATGGTCTTATTAAATTTGTACCAAGTTTGCAAGTGTTTGGCATGGTCTTATTAAATTTGTACCAAGTTTGCAAGTGTTTTGGCATGGTCTTATTAAATGTGTACCAAGTTTGCAAGTGTTTTGGCATGGTCTTAGGAAGTTAGTTCCAAGTTTGCAAGTGTTTGGCATGGTCTTATTAAATTTGTACCAAGTTTGCAAGTGTTTTGGCATGGTCTTATTAAATTCGTACCAAGTTTGCAAGTGTTTTGGCATGGTCTTATTAAATTTGTACCAAGCTTGCAAGTGTTTGGCATGGTCTTATTAAATTTGTATCAAGTTTGCAAGTTATTTGGCATGGTCTTATTTAATTTGTATCAAGTTTGCAAGTTATTTGGCATGGTGTTATCAAATTTGTACCAAGTTTGCAAGTGTTTTGGCATGGTCTTATTAAATTTGTACCAAGTTTGCAAGTGTTTGGCATGGTCTTAGGAAGTTAGTTCCAAGTTTGCAAGTGTTTGGCATGGTCTTATTAAATTTGTACCAAGTTTGCAAGTGTTTGGCATGGTCTTATTAAATTTGTACCAAGTTTGCAAGTGTTTTGGCATGGTCTTAGGAAGTTTGTTCCAAGTTTGCAAGTGTTTGGCATGGTCTTATTAAATTTGTACCAAGTTTGCAAGTGTTTTGGCATGGTCTTAGGAAGTTTGTTCCAAGTTTGCAAGTGTTTGGCATGGTCTTATTAAATTTGTACCAAGTTTGCAAGTGTTTTGGCATGGTCTTATTAAATTCGTACCAAGTTTGCAAGTGTTTTGGCATGGTCTTATAAAATTTGTACCAAGCTTGCAAGTGTTTGGCATGGTCTTATTAAATTTGTATCAAGTTTGCAAGTTATTTGGCATGGTGTTATCAAATTTGTACCAAGTTTGCAAGTGTTTTGGCATGGTCTTAGGTAGTTTGTTCCAAGTTTGCAAGTGTTTGGCATGGTCTTATAAAATTTGTACCAAGTTTGCAAGTGTTTTGGCATGGTCTTAGGTAGTTTGTTCCAAGTTTGCAAGTGTTTGGCATGGTCTTATAAAATTTGTACCAAGTTTGCAAGTGTTTTGGCATGGTCTTAGGAAGTTAGTACCAAATTTGCAAGTGTTTGGCATGGTCTTATTAAATTTGTACCAAGTTTGCAAGTGTTTTGGCATGGTCTTATTAAATTCGTACCAAGTTTGCAAGTGTTTTGGCATGGTCTTATTAAATTTGTACCAAGCTTGCAAGTGTTTTGGCATGGTCTTATTAAATTTGTACCAAGTTTGCAAGTGTTTGGCATGGTCTTATTAAATTTGTACCAAGTTTGCAAGTGTTTTGGCATGGTCTTATTAAATTCGTACCAAGTTTGCAAGTGTTTTGGCATGGTCTTATTAAATTTGTACCAAGTTTGCAAGTGTTTTGGCATGGTCTTATTAAATTTGTACCAAGTTTGCAAGTGTTTGGCATGGTCTTATTAAATTTGTACCAAGTTTGCAAGTGTTTTGGCATGGTCTTATTAAATTTGTACCAAGTTTGCAAGTGTTTTGGCATGGTCTTAGGAAGTTAGTTCCAAATTTGCAAGTGTTTGGCATGGTCTTATTAAATTTGTACCAAGTTTGCAAGTGTTTTGGCATGGTCTTATTAAATTCGTACCAAGTTTGCAAGTGTTTTGGCATGGTCTTATTAAATTTGTACCAAGCTTGCAAGTGTTTTGGCATGGTCTTAGGAAGTTTGTTCCAAGTTTGCAAGTGTTTGGCATGGTCTTATTAAATTTGTACCAAGTTTGCAAGTGTTTTGGCATGGTCTTATTAAATTCGTACCAAGTTTGCAAGTGTTTTGGCATGGTCTTATTAAATTTGTACCAAGCTTGCAAGTGTTTGGCATGGTCTTATTAAATTTGTATCAAGTTTGCAAGTTATTTGGCATGGTGTTATCAAATTTGTACCAAGTTTGCAAGTGTTTTGGCATGGTCTTATTAAATTTGTACCAAGTTTGCAAGTGTTTGGCATGGTCTTAGGAAGTTAGTTCCAAGTTTGCAAGTGTTTGGCATGGTCTTATTAAATTTGTACCAAGTTTGCAAGTGTTTGGCATGGTCTTATTAAATTTGTACCAAGTTTGCAAGTGTTTTGGCATGGTCTTAGGAAGTTTGTTCCAAGTTTGCAAGTGTTTGGCATGGTCTTATTAAATTTGTACCAAGTTTGCAAGTGTTTTGGCATGGTCTTAGGAAGTTAGTTCCAAGTTTGCAAGTGTTTGGCATGGTCTTATTAAATTTGTACCAAGTTTGCAAGTGTTTTGGCATGGTCTTATTAAATTCGTACCAAGTTTGCAAGTGTTTTGGCATGGTCTTATAAAATTTGTACCAAGCTTGCAAGTGTTTGGCATGGTCTTATTAAATTTGTATCAAGTTTGCAAGTTATTTGGCATGGTGTTATCAAATTTGTACCAAGTTTGCAAGTGTTTTGGCATGGTCTTAGGTAGTTTGTTCCAAGTTTGCAAGTGTTTGGCATGGTCTTATAAAATTTGTACCAAGTTTGCAAGTGTTTTGGCATGGTCTTAGGTAGTTTGTTCCAAGTTTGCAAGTGTTTGGCATGGTCTTATAAAATTTGTACCAAGTTTGCAAGTGTTTTGGCATGGTCTTAGGAAGTTAGTTCCAAATTTGCAAGTGTTTGGCATGGTCTTATTAAATTTGTACCAAGTTTGCAAGTGTTTTGGCATGGTCTTATTAAATTCGTACCAAGTTTGCAAGTGTTTTGGCATGGTCTTATTAAATTTGTACCAAGCTTGCAAGTGTTTTGGCATGGTCTTATTAAATTTGTACCAAGTTTGCAAGTGTTTGGCATGGTCTTATTAAATTTGTACCAAGTTTGCAAGTGTTTGGCATGGTCTTATTAAATTCGTACCAAGTTTGCAAGTGTTTTGGCATGGTCTTATTAAATTTGTACCAAGTTTGCAAGTGTTTTGGCATGGTCTTATTAAATTTGTACCAAGTTTGCAAGTGTTTGGCATGGTCTTATTAAATTTGTACCAAGTTTGCAAGTGTTTTGGCATGGTCTTATTAAATTTGTACCAAGTTTGCAAGTGTTTTGGCATGGTCTTAGGAAGTTAGTTCCAAATTTGCAAGTGTTTGGCATGGTCTTATTAAATTTGTACCAAGTTTGCAAGTGTTTTGGCATGGTCTTATTAAATTCGTACCAAGTTTGCAAGTGTTTTGGCATGGTCTTATTAAATTTGTACCAAGCTTGCAAGTGTTTTGGCATGGTCTTAGGAAGTTTGTTCCAAGTTTGCAAGTGTTTGGCATGGTCTTATTAAATTTGTACCAAGTTTGCAAGTGTTTTGGCATGGTCTTATTAAATTCGTACCAAGTTTGCAAGTGTTTTGGCATGGTCTTATTAAATTTGTACCAAGCTTGCAAGTGTTTGGCATGGTCTTATTAAATTTGTATCAAGTTTGCAAGTTATTTGGCATGGTGTTATCAAATTTGTACCAAGTTTGCAAGTGTTTTGGCATGGTCTTATTAAATTTGTACCAAGTTTGCAAGTGTTTTGGCATGGTCTTAGGAAGTTAGTTCCAAGTTTGCAAGTGTTTGGCATGGTCTTATTGAATTTGTACCAAGTTTGCAAGTGTTTTGGCATGGTCTTAGGAAGTTAGTTCCAAGTTTGCAAGTGTTTGGCATGGTCTTATTAAATTTGTACCAAGTTTGCAAGTGTTTTGGCATGGTCTTAGGAAGTTAGTTCCAAGTTTGCAAGTGTTTGGCATGGTCTTATTAAATTTGTATCAAGTTTGCAAGTTATTTGGCATGGTGTTATCAAATTTGTACCAAGTTTGCAAGTGTTTGGCATGGTCTTATTAAATTTGTACCAAGTTTGCAAGTGTTTTGGCATGGTCTTATTAAATTTGTACCAAGTTTGCAAGTGTTTGGCATGGTCTTATTAAATTTGTACCAAGTTTGCAAGTGTTTTGGCATGGTCTTATTAAATTTGTACCAAGTTTGCAAGTGTTTTGGCATGGTCTTAGGAAGTTAGTTCCAAATTTGCAAGTGTTTGGCATGGTCTTATTAAATTTGTACCAAGTTTGCAAGTGTTTTGGCATGGTCTTATTAAATTCGTACCAAGTTTGCAAGTGTTTTGGCATGGTCTTATTAAATTTGTACCAAGCTTGCAAGTGTTTTGGCATGGTCTTAGGAAGTTTGTTCCAAGTTTGCAAGTGTTTGGCATGGTCTTATTAAATTTGTACCAAGTTTGCAAGTGTTTTGGCATGGTCTTATTAAATTCGTACCAAGTTTGCAAGTGTTTTGGCATGGTCTTATTAAATTTGTACCAAGCTTGCAAGTGTTTGGCATGGTCTTATTAAATTTGTATCAAGTTTGCAAGTTATTTGGCATGGTGTTATCAAATTTGTACCAAGTTTGCAAGTGTTTTGGCATGGTCTTATTAAATTTGTACCAAGTTTGCAAGTGTTTTGGCATGGTCTTAGGAAGTTAGTTCCAAGTTTGCAAGTGTTTGGCATGGTCTTATTAAATTTGTACCAAGTTTGCAAGTGTTTTGGCATGGTCTTAGGAAGTTAGTTCCAAGTTTGCAAGTGTTTGGCATGGTCTTATTAAATTTGTACCAAGTTTGCAAGTGTTTTGGCATGGTCTTAGGAAGTTAGTTCCAAGTTTGCAAGTGTTTGGCATGGTCTTATTAAATTTGTACCAAGTTTGCAAGTGTTTTGGCATGGTCTTAGGAAGTTAGTTCCAAGTTTGCAAGTGTTTGGCATGGTCTTATTAAATTTGTACCAAGTTTGCAAGTGTTTTGGCATGGTCTTATTAAATTTGTACCAAGTTTGCAAGTGTTTTGGCATGGTCTTAGGAAGTTAGTTCCAAGTTTGCAAGTGTTTGGCATGGTCTTATTAAATTTGTACCAAGTTTGCAAGTGTTTTGGCATGGTCTTAGGAAGTTAGTTCCAAGTTTGCAAGTGTTTGGCATGGTCTTATTAAATTTGTACCAAGTTTGCAAGTGTTTTGGCATGGTCTTAGGAAGTTAGTTCCAAGTTTGCAAGTGTTTGGCATGGTCTTATTAAATTTGTACCAAGTTTGCAAGTGTTTTGGCATGGTCTTAGGAAGTTAGTTCCAAGTTTGCAAGTGTTTGGCATGGTCTTATTAAATTTGTATCAAGTTTGCAAGTTATTTGGCATGGTGTTATCAAATTTGTACCAAGTTTGCAAGTGTTTTGGCATGGTCTTATTAAATTTGTACCAAGTTTGCAAGTGTTTGGCATGGTCTTATTAAATTCGTACCAAGTTTGCAAGTGTTTTGGCATGGTCTTATTAAATTTGTACCAAGCTTGCAAGTGTTTGGCATGGTCTTATTAAATTTGTATCAAGTTTGCAAGTGTTTTGGCATGGTCTTAGGAAGTCAGTTCCAAATTTGCAAGTGTTTGGCATGGTCTTATTAAATTTGTACCAAGTTTGCAAGTGTTTTGGCATGGTCTTATTAAATTCGTACCAAGTTTGCAAGTGTTTTGGCATGGTCTTATTAAATTTGTACCAAGTTTGCAAGTGTTTTGGCATGGTCTTATTAAATTTGTACCAAGTTTGCAAGTGTTTGGCATGGTCTTATTAAATTTGTACCAAGTTTGCAAGTGTTTTGGCATGGTCTTATTAAATTTGTACCAAGTTTGCAAGTGTTTTGGCATGGTCTTAGGAAGTAAGTTCCAAATTTGCAAGTGTTTGGCATGGTCTTATTAAATTTGTACCAAGTTTGCAAGTGTTTTGGCATGGTCTTATTAAATTCGTACCAAGTTTGCAAGTGTTTTGGCATGGTCTTATTAAATTTGTACCAAGTTTGCAAGTGTTTTGGCATGGTCTTATTAAATTTGTACCAAGTTTGCAAGTGTTTGGCATGGTCTTATTAAATTTGTATCAAGTTTGCAAGTTATTTGGCATGGTGTTATCAAATTTGTACCAAGTTTGCAAGTGTTTTGGCATGGTCTTATTAAATTTGTACCAAGTTTGCAAGTGTTTGGCATGGTCTTATTAAATTTGTACCAAGTTTGCAAGTGTTTTGACATGGTCTTATTAAATTTGTACCAAGTTTGCAAGTGTTTTGGCATGGTCTTAGGAAGTTAGTTCCAAGTTTGCAAGTGTTTGGCATGGTCTTATTAAATTTGTACCAAGTTTGCAAGTGTTTTGGCATGGTCTTAGGAAGTTAATTCCAAGTTTGCAAGTGTTTGGCATGGTCTTATTAAATTTGTACCAAGTTTGCAAGTGTTTTGGCATGGTCTTAGGAAGTTAGTTCCAAGTTTGCAAGTGTTTGGCATGGTCTTATTAAATTTGTATCAAGTTTGCAAGTTATTTGGCATGGTGTTATCAAATTTGTACCAAGTTTGCAAGTGTTTTGGCATGGTCTTATTAAATTTGTACCAAGTTTGCAAGTGTTTGGCATGGTCTTATTAAATTCGTACCAAGTTTGCAAGTGTTTTGGCATGGTCTTATTAAATTTGTACCAAGCTTGCAAGTGTTTGGCATGGTCTTATTAAATTTGTATCAAGTTTGCAAGTGTTTTGGCATGGTCTTAGGAAGTTAGTTCCAAATTTGCAAGTGTTTGGCATGGTCTTATTAAATTTGTACCAAGTTTGCAAGTGTTTTGGCATGGTCTTATTAAATTCGTACCAAGTTTGCAAGTGTTTTGGCATGGTCTTATTAAATTTGTACCAAGTTTGCAAGTGTTTTGGCATGGTCTTATTAAATTTGTACCAAGTTTGCAAGTGTTTGGCATGGTCTTATTAAATTTGTACCAAGTTTGCAAGTGTTTGGCATGGTCTTATTAAATTTGTACCAAGTTTGCAAGTGTTTTGGCATGGTCTTAGGAAGTTAGTTCCAAGTTTGCAAGTGTTTGGCATGGTCTTATTAAATTTGTACCAAGTTTGCAAGTGTTTGGCATGGTCTTATTAAATTTGTACCAAGTTTGCAAGTGTTTTGGCATGGTCTTATTAAATTTGTACCAAGTTTGCAAGTGTTTTGGCATGGTCTTAGGAAGTTAGTTCCAAATTTGCAAGTGTTTGGCATGGTCTTATTAAATTTGTACCAAGTTTGCAAGTGTTTTGGCATGGTCTTATTAAATTCGTACCAAGTTTGCAAGTGTTTTGGCATGGTCTTATTAAATTTGTACCAAGTTTGCAAGTGTTTTGGCATGGTCTTATTAAATTTGTACCAAGTTTGCAAGTGTTTTGGCATGGTCTTATTAAATTTGTACCAAGTTTGCAAGTGTTTTGGCATGGTCTTAGGAAGTTAGTTCCAAGTTTGCAAGTGTTTGGCATGGTCTTATTAAATTTGTACCAAGTTTGCAAGTGTTTTGGCATGGTCTTAGGAAGTTAGTTCCAAGTTTGCAAGTGTTTGGCATGGTCTTATTAAATTTGTACCAAGTTTGCAAGTGTTTTGGCATGGTCTTATTAAATTCGTACCAAGTTTGCAAGTGTTTTGGCATGGTCTTATTAAATTTGTACCAAGCTTGCAAGTGTTTGGCATGGTCTTATTAAATTTGTATCAAGTTTGCAAGTTATTTGGCATGGTCTTATTAAATTTGTACCAAGTTTGCAAGTGTTTTGGCATGGTCTTAGGAAGTTAGTTCCAAGTTTGCAAGTGTTTGGCATGGTCTTATTACATTTGTATCAAGTTTGCAAGTTATTTGGCATGGTGTTATCAAATTTGTACCAAGTTTGCAAGTGTTTTGGCATGGTCTTATTAAATTTGTACCAAGTTTGCAAGTGTTTGGCATGGTCTTATTAAATTTGTACCAAGTTTGCAAGTGTTTTGGCATGGTCTTATTAAATTTGTACCAAGTTTGCAAGTGTTTTGGCATGGTCTTAGGAAGTTAGTTCCAAATTTGCAAGTGTTTGGCATGGTCTTATTAAATTTGTACCAAGTTTGCAAGTGTTTTGGCATGGTCTTATTAAATTCGTACCAAGTTTGCAAGTGTTTTGGCATGGTCTTATTAAATTTGTACCAAGTTTGCAAGTGTTTTGGCATGGTCTAAGGAAGTTTGTTCCAAGTTTGCAAGTGTTTGGCATGGTCTTATTAAATTTGTACCAAGTTTGCAAGTGTTTTGGCATGGTCTTAGGAAGTTTGTTCCAAGTTTGCAAGTGTTTGGCATGGTCTTATTAAATTTGTACCAAGTTTGCAAGTGTTTTGGCATGGTCTTATTAAATTCGTACCAAGTTTGCAAGTGTTTTGGCATGGTCTTATTAAATTTGTACCAAGCTTGCAAGTGTTTGGCATGGTCTTATTAAATTTGTATCAAGTTTGCAAGTTATTTGGCATGGTGTTATCAAATTTGTACCAAGTTTGCAAGTGTTTTGATATGGTCTTATTAAATTTGTACCAAGTTTGCAAGTGTTTGGCATGGTCTTATTAAATTTGTACCAAGTTTGCAAGTGTTTTGGCATGGTCTTATTAAATTTGTACCAAGTTTGCAAGTGTTTTGGCATGGTCTTAGGAAGTTAGTTCCAAGTTTGCAAGTGTTTGGCATGGTCTTATTAAATTTGTACCAAGTTTGCAAGTGTTTTGGCATGGTCTTAGGAAGTTAGTTCCAAGTTTGCAAGTGTTTGGCATGGTCTTATTAAATTTGTACCAAGTTTGCAAGTGTTTTGGCATGGTCTTAGGAAGTTAGTTCCAAGTTTGCAAGTGTTTGGCATGGTCTTATTAAATTTGTATCAAGTTTGCAAGTTATTTGGCATGGTGTTATCAAATTTGTACCAAGTTTGCAAGTGTTTTGGCATGGTCTTATTAAATTTGTACCAAGTTTGCAAGTGTTTGGCATGGTCTTATTAAATTCGTACCAAGTTTGCAAGTGTTTTGGCATGGTCTTATTAAATTTGTACCAAGCTTGCAAGTGTTTGGCATGGTCTTATTAAATTTGTATCAAGTTTGCAAGTGTTTTGGCATGGTCTTAGGAAGTTAGTTCCAAATTTGCAAGTGTTTGGCATGGTCTTATTAAATTTGTACCAAGTTTGCAAGTGTTTTGGCATGGTCTTATTAAATTCGTACCAAGTTTGCAAGTGTTTTGGCATGGTCTTATTAAATTTGTACCAAGTTTGCAAGTGTTTTGGCATGGTCTTATTAAATTTGTACCAAGTTTGCAAGTGTTTGGCATGGTCTTATTAAATTTGTACCAAGTTTGCAAGTGTTTTGGCATGGTCTTATTAAATTTGTACCAAGTTTGCAAGTGTTTTGGCATGGTCTTAGGAAGTTAGTTCCAAATTTGCAAGTGTTTGGCATGGTCTTATTAAATTTGTACCAAGTTTGCAAGTGTTTTGGCTTGGTTTTATTAAATTCGTACCAAGTTTGCAAGTGTTTTGGCATGGTCTTATTAAATTTGTACCAAGTTTGCAAGTGTTTTGGCATGGTCTTATTAAATTTGTACCAAGTTTGCAAGTGTTTTGGCATGGTCTTATTAAATTTGTACCAAGTTTGCAAGTGTTTTGGCATGGTCTTAGGAAGTTAGTTCCAAGTTTGCAAGTGTTTGGCATGGTCTTATTAAATTTGTACCAAGTTTGCAAGTGTTTTGGCATGGTCTTAGGAAGTTAGTTCCAAGTTTGCAAGTGTTTGGCATGGTCTTATTAAATTTGTAGCAAGTTTGCAAGTGTTTTGGCATGGTCTTATTAAATTCGTACCAAGTTTGCAAGTGTTTTGGCATGGTCTTATTAAATTTGTACCAAGCTTGCAAGTGTTTGGCATGGTCTTATTAAATTTGTATCAAGTTTGCAAGTTATTTGGCATGGTCTTATTAAATTTGTACCAAGTTTGCAAGTGTTTTGGCATGGTCTTAGGAAGTTAGTTCCAAGTTTGCAAGTGTTTGGCATGGTCTTATTAAATTTGTATCAAGTTTGCAAGTTATTTGGCATGGTGTTATCAAATTTGTACCAAGTTTGCAAGTGTTTTGGCATGGTCTTATTAAATTTGTACCAAGTTTGCAAGTGTTTGGCATGGTCTTATTAAATTTGTACCAAGTTTGCAAGTGTTTTGGCATGGTCTAAGGAAGTTAGTTCCAAGTTTGCAAGTGTTTGGCATGGTCTTATTAAATTTGTATCAAGTTTGCAAGTTATTTGGCATGGTGTTATCAAATTTGTACCAAGTTTGCAAGTGTTTTGGCATGGTCTTATTAAATTTGTACCAAGTTTGCAAGTGTTTGGCAAGGTCTTATTAAATTTGTACCAAGTTTGCAAGTGTTTTGGCATGGTCTTATTAAATTTGTACCAAGTTTGCAAGTGTTTTGGCATGGTCTTAGGAAGTTAGTACCAAATTTGCAAGTGTTTGGCATGGTCTTATAAAATTTGTACCAAGTTTGCAAGTGTTTTGGCATGGTCTTATTAAATTCGTACCAAGTTTGCAAGTGTTTTGGCATGGTCTTATTAAATTTGTACCAAGTTTGCAAGTGTTTTGGCATGGTCTTATTAAATTTGTACCAAGTTTGCAAGTGTTTTGGCATGGTCTTATTAAATTTGTACCAAGTTTGCAAGTGTTTTGGCATGGTCTTAGGAAGTTAGTTCCAAGTTTGCAAGTGTTTGGCATGGTCTTATTAAATTTGTACCAAGTTTGCAAGTGTTTTGGCATGGTCTTAGGAAGTTAGTTCCAAGTTTGCAAGTGTTTGGCATGGTCTTATTAAATTTGTACCAAGTTTGCAAGTGTTTTGGCATGGTCTTATTAAATTCGTACCAAGTTTGCAAGTGTTTTGGCATGGTCTTATTAAATTTGTACCAAGCTTGCAAGTGTTTGGCATGGTCTTATTAAATTTGTATCAAGTTTGCAAGTTATTTGGCATGGTCTATTTAATTTGTACCAAGTTTGCAAGTGTTTTGGCATGGTCTTAGGAAGTTAGTTCCAAGTTTGCAAGTGTTTGTCATGGTCTTATTAAATTTGTATCAAGTTTGCAAGTTATTTGGCATGGTGTTATCAAATTTGTACCAAGTTTGCAAGTGTTTTGGCATGGTCTTATTAAATTTGTACCAAGTTTGCAAGTGTTTGGCATGGTCTTATTAAATTTGTACCAAGTTTGCAAGTGTTTTGGCATGGTCTTATTAAATTTGTACCAAGTTTGCAAGTGTTTTGGCATGGTCTTAGGAAGTTAGTTCCAAATTTGCAAGTGTTTGGCATGGTCTTATTAAATTTGTACCAAGTTTGCAAGTGTTTTGGCATGGTCTTATTAAATTCGTACCAAGTTTGCAAGTGTTTTGGCATGGTCTTATTAAATTTGTACCAAGTTTGCAAGTGTTTTGGCATGGTCTAAGGAAGTTTGTTCCAAGTTTGCAAGTGTTTGGCATGGTCTTATTAAATTTGTACCAAGTTTGCAAGTGTTTTGGCATGGTCTTAGGAAGTTTGTTCCAAGTTTGCAAGTGTTTGGCATGGTCTTATTAAATTTGTACCAAGTTTGCAAGTGTTTTGGCATGGTCTTATTAAATTCGTACCAAGTTTGCAAGTGTTTTGGCATGGTCTTATTAAATTTGTACCAAGCTTGCAAGTGTTTGGCATGGTCTTTTTAAATTTGTATCAAGTTTGCAAGTTATTTGGCATGGTGTTATCAAATTTGTACCAAGTTTGCAAGTGTTTTGGCATGGTCTTATTAAATTTGTACCAAGTTTGCAAGTGTTTGGCATGGTCTTATTAAATTTGTACCAAGTTTGCAAGTGTTTTGGCATGGTCTTATTAAATTTGTACCAAGTTTGCAAGTGTTTTGGCATGGTCTTAGGAAGTTAGTTCCAAGTTTGCATGTGTTTGGCATGGTCTTATTAAATTTGTACCAAGTTTGCAAGTGTTTTGGCATGGTCTTAGGAAGTTAGTTCCAAGTTTGCAAGTGTTTGGCATGGTCTTATTAAATTTGTACCAAGTTTGCAAGTGTTTTGGCATGGTCTTATTAAATTCGTACCAAGTTTGCAAGTGTTTTGGCATGGTCTTATTAAATTTGTACCAAGTTTGCAAGTGTTTGGCATGGTCTTATTAAATTTGTACCAAGTTTGCAAGTGTTTGGCATGGTCTTATTAAATTTGTACCAAGTTTGCAAGTGTTTTGGCATGGTCTTAGGAAGTTAGTTCCAAGTTTGCAAGTGTTTGGCATGGTCTTATTAAATTTGTATCAAGTTTGCAAGTTATTTGGCATGGTGTTATCAAATTTGTACCAAGTTTGCAAGTGTTTTGGCATGGTCTTATTAAATTTGTACCAAGTTTGCAAGTGTTTGGCATGGTCTTATTAAATTTGTACCAAGTTTGCAAGTGTTTTGGCATGGTCTTATTAAATTCGTACCAAGTTTGCAAGTGTTTTGGCATGGTCTTATTAAATTTGTACCAAGTTTGCAAGTGTTTTGGCATGGTCTTATTAAATTTGTACCAAGTTTGCAAGTGTTTTGGCATGGTCTTATTAAATTTGTACCAAGTTTGCAAGTGTTTTGGCATGGTCTTAGGAAGTTAGTTCCAAGTTTGCAAGTGTTTGGCATGGTCTTATTAAATTTGTACCAAGTTTGCAAGTGTTTTGGCATGGTCTTATTAAATTCGTACCTAGTTTGCAAGTGTTTTGGCATGGTCTTATTAAATTTGTACCAAGCTTGCAAGTGTTTGGCATGGTCTTATTAAGTTTGTATCAAGTTTGCAAGTTATTTGGCATGGTCTTATTAAATTTGTACCAAGTTTGCAAGTGTTTTGGCATGGTCTTAGGAAGTTAGTTCCAAGTTTGCAAGTGTTTGGCAGGGTCTTATTAAATTTGTACCAAGTTTGCAAGTGTTTTGGCATGGTCTTAGGAAGTTAGTTCCAAGTTTGCAAGTGTTTGGCATGGTCTTATTAAATTTGTACCAAGCTTGCAAGTGTTTGGCATGGTCTTATTAAATTTGTATCAAGTTTGCAAGTTATTTGGCATGGTCTTATTAAATTTGTACCAAGTTTGCAAGTGTTTTGGCATGGTCTTAGGAAGTTAGTTCCAAGTTTGCAAGTGTTTGGCATGGTCTTATTAAATTTGTATCAAGTTTGCAAGTTATTTGGCATGGCGTTATCAAATTTGTACCAAGTTTGGAAGTGTTTTGGCATGGTCTTATTAAATTTGTACCAAGTTTGCAAGTGTTTGGCATGGTCTTATTAAATTTGTACCAAGTTTGCAAGTGTTTTGGCATGGTCTTATTAAATTTGTACCAAGTTTGCAAGTGTTTTGGCATGGTCTTAGGAAGTTAGTTCCAAATTTGCAAGTGTTTGGCATGGTCTTATTAAATTTGTACCAAGTTTGCAAGTGTTTTGGCATGGTCTTATTAAATTCGTACCAAGTTTGCAAGTGTTTTGGCATGGTCTTATTAAATTTGTACCAAGTTTGCAAGTGTTTTGGCATGGTCTTATTAAATTTGTACCAAGTTTGCAAGTGTTTTGGCATGGTCTTATTAAATTTGTACCAAGTTTGCAAGTGTTTTGGCATGGTCTTAGGAAGTTAGTTCCAAGTTTGCAAGTGTTTGGCATGGTCTTATTAAATTTGTACCAAGTTTGCAAGTGTTTTGGCATGGTCTTAGGAAGTTAGTTCCAAGTTTGCAAGTGTTTGGCATGGTCTTATTAAATTTGTACCAAGTTTGCAAGTGTTTTGGCATGGTCTTATTAAATTCGTACCTAGTTTGCAAGTGTTTTGGCATGGTCTTATTAAATTTGTACCAAGCTTGCAAGTGTTTGGCATGGTCTTATTAAATTTGTATCAAGTTTGCAAGTTATTTGGCATGGTCTTATTAAATTTGTACCAAGTTTGCAAGTGTTTTGGCATGGTCTTAGGAAGTTAGTTCCAAGTTTGCAAGTGTTTGGCATGGTCTTATTAAATTTGTATCAAGTTTGCAAGTTATTTGGCATGGTGTTATCAAATTTGTACCAAGTTTGCAAGTGTTTTGGCATGGTCTTATTAAATTTGTACCAAGTTTGCAAGTGTTTGGCATGGTCTTATTAAATTTGTACCAAGTTTGCAAGTGTTTTGGCATGGTCTTATTAAATTTGTACCAAGTTTGCAAGTGTTTTGGCATGGTCTTAGGAAGTTAGTTCCAAGTTTGCAAGTGTTTGGCATGGTCTTATTAAATTTGTACCAAGTTTGCAAGTGTTTTGGCATGGTCTTATTAAATTTGTACCAAGTTTGCAAGTGTTTGGCATGGTCTTATTAAATTTGTACCAAGTTTGCAAGTGTTTTGGCATGGTCTTATTAAATTTGTACCAAGTTTGCAAGTGTTTGGCATGGTCTTATTAAATTTGTACCAAGTTTGCAAGTGTTTTGGCATGGTCTTATTAAATTTGTACCAAGTTTGCAAGTGTTTTGGCATGGTCTTAGGAAGTTTGTTCCAAGTTTGCAAGTGTTTGGCATGGTCTTATTAAATTTGTTCTAAGTTTGCAAGTGTTTTGGCATGGTCTTATTAAATTTGTACCAAGTTTGCAAGTGTTTTGGCATGGTCTAAGGAAGTTTGTTCCAAGTTTGCAAGTGTTTGGCATGGTCTTATTAAATTTGTACCAAGTTTGCAAGTGTTTTGGCATGGTCTTAGGAAGTTTGTTCCAAGTTTGCAAGTGTTTGGCATGGTCTTATTAAATTTGTACCAAGTTTGCAAGTGTTTTGGCATGGTCTTATTAAATTCGTACCAAGTTTGCAAGTGTTTTGGCATGGTCTTATTAAATTTGTACCAAGCTTGCAAGTGTTTGGCATGGTCTTATTAAATTTGTATCAAGTTTGCAAGTTATTTGGCATGGTGTTATCAAATTTGTACCAAGTTTGCAAGTGTTTTGGCATGGTCTTATTAAATTTGTACCAAGTTTGCAATCGTTTGGCATGGTCTTATTAAATTTGTACCAAGTTTGCAAGTGTTTTGGCATGGTCTTATTAAATTTGTACCAAGTTTGCAAGTGTTTTGGCATGGTCTTAGGAAGTTAGTTCCAAGTTTGCAAGTGTTTGGCATGGTCTTATTAAATTTGTACCAAGTTTGCAAGTGTTTTGGCATGGTCTTAGGAAGTTAGTTCCAAGTTTGCAAGTGTTTGGCATGGTCTTATTAAATTTGTACCAAGTTTGCAAGTGTTTTGGCATGGTCTTATTAAATTCGTACCAAGTTTGCAAGTGTTTTGGCATGGTCTTATTAAATTTGTACCAAGCTTGCAAGTGTTTTGCATGGTCTTATTAAATTTGTATCAAGTTTGCAAGTTATTTGGCATGGTCTTATTAAATTTGTACCAAGTTTGCAAGTGTTTTGGCATGGTCTTAGGAAGTTAGTTCCAAGTTTGCAAGTGTTTGGCATGGTCTTATTAAATTTGTATCAAGTTTGCAAGTTATTTGGCATGGTGTTATCAAATTTGTACCAAGTTTGCAAGTGTTTTGGCATGGTCTTATTAAATTTGTACCAAGTTTGCAAGTGTTTGGCATGGTCTTATTAAATTTGTACCAAGTTTGCATGTGTTTTGGCATGGTCTTATTAAATTTGTACCAAGTTTGCAAGTGCTTTGGCATGGTCTTAGGAAGTTAGTTCCAAATTTGCAAGTGTTTGGCATGGTCTTATTAAATTTGTACCAAGTTTGCAAGTGTTTTGGCATGGTCTTATTAAACTCGTACCAAGTTTGCAAGTGTTTTGGCATGGTCTTATTAAATTTGTACCAAGTTTGCAAGTGTTTTGGCATGGTCTTATTATATTTGTACCAAGTTTGCAAGTGTTTTGGCATGGTCTTATTAAATTTGTACCAAGTTTGCAAGTGTTTTGGCATGGTCTTAGGAAGTTAGTTCCAAGTTTGCAAGTGTTTGGCATGGTCTTATTAAATTTGTACCAAGTTTGCAAGTGTTTTGGCATGGTCTTAGGAAGTTAGTTCCAAGTTTGCAAGTGTTTGGCATGGTCTTATTAAATTTGTACCAAGTTTGCAAGTGTTTTGGCATGGTCTTATTAAATTCGTACCAAGTTTGCAAGTGTTTTGGCATGGTCTTATTAAATTTGTACCAAGCTTGCAAGTGTTTGGCATGGTCTTATTAAATTTGTATCAAGTTTGCAAGTTATTTGGCATGGTCTTATTAAATTTGTACCAAGTTTGCAAGTGTTTTGGCATGGTCTTAGGAAGTTAGTTCCAAGTTTGCAAGTGTTTGGCATGGTCTTATTAAATTTGTATCAAGTTTGCAAGTTATTTGGCATGGTGTTATCAAATTTGTACCAAGTTTGCAAGTGTTTTGGCATGGTCTTATTAAATTTGTACCAAGTTTGCAAGTGTTTGGCATGGTCTTATTAAATTTGTACCAAGTTTGCAAGTGTTTTGGCATGGTCTTATTAAATTTGTACCAAGTTTGCAAGTGTTTTGGCATGGTCTTAGGAAGTTAGTTCCAAGTTTGCAAGTGTTTGGCATGGTCTTATTAAATTTGTACCAAGTTTGCATGTGTTTTAGCATGGTCTTATTTAATTTGTACCAAGTTTGCAAGTGTTTGGCATGGTCTTATTAAATTTGTACCAAGTTTGCAAGTGTTTTGGCATGGTCTTAGGAAGTTAGTTCCAAGTTTGCAAGTGTTTGGCATGGTCTTATTAAATTTGTATCAAGTTTGCAAGTTATTTGGCATGGTGTTATCAAATTTGTACCAAGTTTGCAAGTGTTTTGGCATGGTCTTATTAAACTTGTACCAAGTTTGCAAGTGTTTGGCATGGTCTTATTAAATTTGTACCAAGTTTGCAAGTGTTTTGGCATGGTCTTATTAAATTTGTACCAAGTTTGCAAGTGTTTTGGCATGGTCTTAGGAAGTTAGTTCCAAGTTTGCAAGTGTTTGGCATGGTCTTATTAAATTTGTACCAAGTTTGCAAGTGTTTTGGCATGGTCTTATTAAATTTGTACCAAGTTTGCAAGTGTTTGGCATGGTCTTATTAAATTTGTACCAAGTTTGCAAGTGTTTTGGCATGGTCTTATTAAATTTGTACCTAGTTTGCAAGTGTTTTGGCATGGTCTTATTAAATTTATACCAAGTTTGCAAGTGTTTTGGCATGGTCTTATTAAATTTGTACCAAGTTTGCAAGTGTTTTGGCATGGTCTTAGGAAGTTTGTTCCAAGTTTGCAAGTGTTTGGCATGGTCTTATTAAATTTGTTCTAAGTTTGCAAGTGTTTTGGCATGGTCTTATTAAATTTGTACCAAGTTTGCAAGTGTTTTGGCATGGTCTTATTAAATTCGTACCAAGTTTGCAAGTGTTTTGGCATGGTCTTATTAAATTTGTACCAAGTTTGCAAGTGTTTTGGCATGGTCTTATTAAATTTGTACCAAGTTTGCAAGTGTTTTGGCATGGTCTTATTAAATTTGTACCAAGTTTGCAAGTGTTTTGGCATGGTCTTAGGAAGTTAGTTCCAAGTTTGCAAGTGTTTGGCATGGTCTTATTAAATTTGTATCAAGTTTGCAAGTTATTTGGCATGGTGTTATCAAATTTGTACCAAGTTTGCAAGTGTTTTGGCATGGTCTTATTAAATTTGTACCAAGTTTGCAAGTGTTTGGCATGGTCTTATTAAATTTGAACCAAGTTTGCAAGTGTTTTGGCATGGTCTTATTAAATTTGTACCAAGTTTGCAAGTGTTTTGGCATGGTCTTAGGAAGTTAGTTCCAAGTTTGCAAGTGTTTGGCATGGTCTTATTAAATTTGTACCAAGTTTGCAAGTGTTTTGGCATGGTCTTATTAAATTTGTACCAAGTTTGCAAGTGTTTGGCATGGTCTTATTAAATTTGTACCAAGTTTGCAAGTGTTTTGGCATGGTCTTAGGAAGTTAGTTCCAAGTTTGCAAGTGTTTGGCATGGTCTTATTAAATTTGTATCAAGTTTGCAAGTTATTTGGCATGGTGTTATCAAATTTGTACCAAGTTTGCAAGTGTTTTGGCATGGTCTTATTAAATTTGTACCAAGTTTGCAAGTGTTTGGCATGGTCTTATTAAATTTGTACCAAGTTTGCAAGTGTTTTGGCATGGTCTTATTAAATTTGTACCAAGTTTGCAAGTGTTTTGGCATGGTCTTAGGAAGTTAGTTCCAAGTTTGCAAGTGTTTGGCATGGTCTTATTAAATTTGTACCAAGTTTGCAAGTGTTTTGGCATGGTCTTATTAAATTTGTACCAAGTTTGCAAGTGTTTGGCATGGTCTTATTAAATTTGTACCAAGTTTGCAAGTGTTTTGGCATGGTCTTATTAAATTTGTACCAAGTTTGCAAGTGTTTTGGCATGGTCTTAGGAAGTTTGTTCCAAGTTTGCAAGTGTTTGGCATGGTCTTATTAAATTTGTTCTAAGTTTGCAAGTGTTTTGGCATGGTCTTATTAAATTTGTACCAAGTTTGCAAGTGTTTTGGCATGGTCTTATTAAATTCGTACCAAGTTTGCAAGTGTTTTGGCATGGTCTTAGGAAGTTAGTTCCAAATTTGCAAGTGTTTGGCACGGTCTTATTAAATTTTTACCAAGTTTGCAAGTGTTTTGGCATGGTCTTATTAAATTCGTACCAAGTTTGCAAGTGTTTTGGCATGGTCTTATTAAATTTGTACCAAGTTTGCAAGTGTTTTGGCATGGTCTTATTAAATTTGTACCAAGTTTGCAAGTGTTTTGGCATGGTCTTATTAAATTTGTACCAAGTTTGCAAGTGTTTTGGCATGGTCTTAGGAAGTTAGTTCCAAGTTTGCAAGTGTTTGGCATGGTCTTATTAAATTTGTACCAAGTTTGCAAGTGTTTTGGCATGGTCTTAGGAAGTTAGTTCCAAGTTTGCAAGTGTTTGGCATGGTCTTATTAAATTTGTACCAAGTTTGCAAGTGTTTTGGCATGGTCTTATTAAATTCGTACCAAGTTTGCAAGTGTTTTGGCATGGTCTTATTAAATTTGTACCAAGTTTGCAAGTGTTTGGCATGGTCTTATTAAATTTGTACCAAGTTTGCAAGTGTTTGGCATGGTCTTATTAAATTTGTACCAAGTTTGCAAGTGTTTTGGCATGGTCTTAGGAAGTTAGTTCCAAGTTTGCAAGTGTTTGGCATGGTCTTATTAAATTTGTATCAAGTTTGCAAGTTATTTGGCATGGTGTTATCAAATTTGTACCAAGTTTGCAAGTGTTTTGGCATGGTCTTATTAAATTTGTACCAAGTTTGCAAGTGTTTGGCATGGTCTTATTAAATTCGTACCAAGTTTGCAAGTGTTTTGGCATGGTCTTATTAAATTTGTACCAAGCTTGCAAGTGTTTGGCATGGTCTTATTAAATTTGTATCAAGTTTGCAAGTTATTTGGCATGGTCTTATTAAATTTGTACCAAGTTTGCAAGTGTTTTGGCATGGTCTTAGGAAGTTAGTTCCAAGTTTGCAAGTGTTTGGCATGGTCTTATTAAATTTGTACCAAGTTTGCAAGTGTTTTGGCATGGTCTTATTAAATTTGTACCAAGTTTGCAAGTGTTTGGCATGGTCTTATTAAATTTGTACCAAGTTTGCAAGTGTTTTGGCATGGTCTTAGGAAGTTAGTTCCAAGTTTGCAAGTGTTTGGCATGGTCTTATTAAATTTGTATCAAGTTTGCAAGTTATTTGGCATGGTGTTATCAAATTTGTACCAAGTTTGCAAGTGTTTTGGCATGGTCTTATTAAATTTGTACCAAGTTTGCAAGTGTTTGGCATGGTCTTATTAAATTTGTACCAAGTTTGCAAGTGTTTTGGCATGGTCTTATTAAATTTGTACCAAGTTTGCAAGTGTTTTGGCATGGTCTTAGGAAGTTAGTTCCAAGTTTGCAAGTGTTTGGCATGGTCTTATTAAATTTGTACCAAGTTTGCAAGTGTTTTGGCATGGTCTTATTAAATTTGTACCAAGTTTGCAAGTGTTTGGCATGGTCTTATTAAATTTGTACCAAGTTTGCAAGTGTTTTGGCATGGTCTTATTAAATTTGTACCAAGTTTGCAAGTGTTTTGGCATGCTCTTAGGAAGTTTGTTCCAAGTTTGCAAGTGTTTGGCATGGTCTTATTAAATTTGTATCAAGTTTGCAAGTTATTTGGCATGGTGTTATCAAATTTGTACCAAGTTTGCAAGTGTTTTGGCATGGTCTTATTAAATTTGTACCAAGTTTGCAAGCGTTTGGCATGGTCTTATTAAATTTGTACCAAGTTTGCAAGTGTTTTGGCATGGTCTTATTAAATTTGTACCAAGTTTGCAAGTGTTTTGGCATGGTCTTAGGAAGTTAGTTCCAAATTTGCAAGTGTTTGGCATGGTCTTATTAAATTTGTACCAAGCTTGCAAGTGTTTGGCATGGTCTTATTAAATTTGTATCAAGTTTGCAAGTTATTTGGCATGGTGTTATCAAATTTGTACCAAGTTTGCAAGTGTTTTGGCATGGTCTTATTAAATTTGTACCAAGTTTGCAAGTGTTTGGCATGGTCTTATTAAATTTGTACCAAGTTTGCAAGTGTTTGGCATGGTCTTATTAAATTTGTACCAAGTTTGCAAGTGTTTTGGCATGGTCTTATTAAATTTGTACCAAGTTTGCAAGTGTTTGGCATGGTCTTATTAAATTTGTACCAAGTTTGCAAGTGTTTGGCATGGTCTTATTAAATTTGTACCAAGTTTGCAAGTTATTTGGCATGGTGTTATCAAATTTGTACCAAGTTTGCAAGTGTTTTGGCATGGTCTAAGGAAGTTTGTTCCAAGTTTGCAAGTGTTTGGCATGGTCTTATTAAATTTGTACCAAGTTTGCAAGTGTTTTGGCATGGTCTTAGGAAGTTTGTTTCAAGTTTGCAAGTGTTTGGCATGGTCTTATTAAATTTGTACCAAGTTTGCAAGTGTTTTGGCATGGTCTTATTAAATTCGTACCAAGTTTGCAAGTGTTTTGGCATGGTCTTATTAAATTTGTACCAAGCTTGCAAGTGTTTGGCATGGTCTTATTAAATTTGTATCAAGTTTGCAAGTTATTTGGCATGGTGTTATCAAATTTGTACCAAGTTTGCAAGTGTTTTGGCATGGTCTTATTAAATTTGTACCAAGTTTGCAAGTGTTTGGCATGGTCTTATTAAATTTGTACCAAGTTTGCAAGTGTTTTGGCATGGTCTTATTAAATTTGTACCAAGTTTGCAAGTGTTTTGGCATGGTCTTAGGAAGTTAGTTCCAAGTTTGCAAGTGTTTGGCATGGTCTTATTAAATTTGTACCAAGTTTGCAAGTGTTTTGGCATGGTCTTAGGAAGTTAGTTCCAAGTTTGCAAGTGTTTGGCATGGTCTTATTAAATTTGTACCAAGTTTGCAAGTGTTTTGGCATGGTCTTAATAAATTCGTACCAAGTTTGCAAGTGTTTTGGCATGGTCTTATTAAATTTGTACCAAGTTTGCAAGTGTTTGGCATGGTCTTATTAAATTTGTACCAAGTTTGCAAGTTTTTGGCATGGTCTTATTAAATTTGTACCAAGTTTGCAAGTGTTTTGGCATGGTCTTAGGAAGTTAGTTCCAAGTTTGCAAGTGTTTGGCATGGTCTTATTAAATTTGTATCAAGTTTGCAAGTTATTTGGCATGGTGTTATCAAATTTGTACCAAGTTTGCAAGTGTTTTGGCATGGTCTTATTAAATTTGTACCAAGTTGGCAAGTGTTTGGCATGGTCTTATTAAATTTGTACCAAGTTTGCAAGTGTTTTGGCATGGTCTTATTAAATTTGTACCAAGTTTGCAAGTGTTTTGGCATGGTCTTAGGAAGTTAGTTCCAAATTTGCAAGTGTTTGGCATGGTCTTATTAAATTTGTACCAAGTTTGCAAGTGTTTTGGCATGGTCTTATTAAATTCGTACCAAGTTTGCAAGTGTTTTGGCATGGTCTTATTAAATTTGTACCAAGTTTGCAAGTGTTTTGGCATGGTCTTATTAAATTTGTACCAAGTTTGCAAGTGTTTTGGCATGGTCTTATTAAATTTGTACCAAGTTTGCAAGTGTTTTGGCATGGTCTTAGGAAGTTAGTTCCAAGTTTGCAAGTGTTTGGCATGGTCTTATTAAATTCGTACCAAGTTTGCAAGTGTTTTGGCATGGTCTTAGGAAGTTAGTTCCAAGTTTGCAAGTGTTTGGCATGGTCTTATTAAATTTGTACCAAGCTTGCAAGTGTTTGGCATGGTCTTATTAAATTTGTATCAAGTTTGCAAGTTATTTGGCATGGTCTTATTAAATTTGTACCAAGTTTGCAAGTGTTTTGGCATGGTCTTAGGAAGTTAGTTCCAAGTTTGCAAGTGTTTGGCATGGTCTTATTAAATTTGTATCAAGTTTGCAAGTTATTTGGCATGGTGTTATCAAATTTGTACCAAGTTTGCAAGTGTTTTGGCATGGTCTTATTAAATTTGTACCAAGTTTGCAAGTGTTTGGCATGGTCTTATTAAATTTGTACCAAGTTTGCAAGTGTTTTGGCATGGTCTTATTAAATTTGTACCAAGTTTGCAAGTGTTTTGGCATGGTCTTAGGAAGTTAGTTCCAAATTTGCAAGTGTTTGGCATGGTCTTATTAAATTTGTACCAAGTTTGCAAGTGTTTTGGCATGGTCTTATTAAATTCGTACCAAGTTTGCAAGTGTTTTGGCATGGTCTTATTAAATTTGTACCAAGTTTGCAAGTGTTTTGGCATGGTCTTATTAAATTTGTACCAAGTTTGCAAGTGTTTTGGCATGGTCTTATTAAATTTGTACCAAGTTTGCAAGTGTTTTGGCATGGTCTTAGGAAGTTAGTTCCAAGTTTGCAAGTGTTTGGCATGGTCTTATTAAATTTGTACCAAGTTTGCAAGTGTTTTAGCATGGTCTTAGGAAGTTAGTTCCAAGTTTGCAAGTGTTTGGCATGGTCTTATTAAATTTGTACCAAGTTTGCAAGTGTTTTGGCATGGTCTTATTAAATTCGTACCAAGTTTGCAAGTGTTTTGGCATGGTCTTATTAAATTTGTACCAAGCTTGCAAGTGTTTGGCATGGTCTTATTAAATTTGTATCAAGTTTGCAAGTTATTTGGCATGGTCTTATTAAATTTGTACCAAGTTTGCAAGTGTTTTGGCATGGTCTTAGGAAGTTAGTCCCAAGTTTGCAAGTGTTTGGCATGGTCTTATTAAATTTGTATCAAGTTTGCAAGTTATTTGGCATGGTGTTATCAAATTTGTACCAAGTTTGCAAGTGTTTTGGCATGGTCTTATTAAATTTGTACCAAGTTTGCAAGTGTTTGGCATGGTCTTATTAAATTTGTACCAAGTTTGCAAGTGTTTTGGCATGGTCTTATTAAATTTGTACCAAGTTTGCAAGTGTTTTGGCATGGTCTTAGGAAGTTAGTTCCAAATTTGCAAGTGTTTGGCATGGTCTTATTAAATTTGTACCAAGTTTGCAAGTGTTTTGGCATGGTCTTATTAAATTCGTACCAAGTTTGCAAGTGTTTTGGCATGGTCTTATTAAATTTGTACCAAGTTTGCAAGTGTTTTGGCATGGTCTAAGGAAGTTTGTTCCAAGTTTGCAAGTGTTTGGCATGGTCTTATTAAATTTGTACCAAGTTTGCAAGTGTTTTGGCATGGTCTTAGGAAGTTTGTTCCAAGTTTGCAAGTGTTTGGCATGGTCTTATTAAATTTGTACCAAGTTTGCAAGTGTTTTGGCATGGTCTTATTAAATTCGTACCAAGTTTGCAAGTGTTTTGGCATGGTCTTATTAAATTTGTACCAAGCTTGCAAGTGTTTGGCATGGTCTTATTAAATTTGTATCAAGTTTGCAAGTTATTTGGCATGGTGTTATCAAATTTGTACCAAGTTTGCAAGTGTTTTGGCATGGTCTTATTAAATTTGTACCAAGTTTGCAAGTGTTTTGGCATGGTCTTAGGAAGTTAGTTCCAAGTTTGCAAGTGTTTGGCATGGTCTTATTAAATTTGTATCAAGTTTGCAAGTTATTTGGCATGGTGTTATCAAATTTGTACCAAGTTTGCAAGTGTTTTGGCATGGTCTTATTAAATTTGTACCAAGTTTGCAAGTGTTTGGCATGGTCTTATTAAATTTGTACCAAGTTTGCAAGTGTTTTGGCATGGTCTTATTAAATTTGTACCAAGTTTGCAAGTGTTTTGGCATGGTCTTAGGAAGTTAGTTCCAAATTTGCAAGTGTTTGGCATGGTCTTATTAAATTTGTACCAAGTTTGCAAGTGTTTTGGCATGGTCTTATTAAATTCGTACCAAGTTTGCAAGTGTTTTGGCATGGTCTTATTAAATTTGTACCAAGTTTGCAAGTGTTTTGGCATGGTCTTATTAAATTTGTACCAAGTTTGCAAGTGTTTTGGCATGGTCTTATTAAATTTGTACCAAGTTTGCAAGTGTTTTGGCATGGTCTTAGGAAGTTAGTTCCAAGTTTGCAAGTGTTTGGCATGGTCTTATTAAATTTGTACCAAGTTTGCAAGTGTTTTAGCATGGTCTTAGGAAGTTAGTTCCAAGTTTGCAAGTGTTTGGCATGGTCTTATTAAATTTGTACCAAGTTTGCAAGTGTTTTGGCATGGTCTTATTAAATTCGTACCAAGTTTGCAAGTGTTTTGGCATGGTCTTATTAAATTTGTACCAAGCTTGCAAGTGTTTGGCATGGTCTTATTAAATTTGTATCAAGTTTGCAAGTTATTTGGCATGGTCTTATTAAATTTGTACCAAGTTTGCAAGTGTTTTGGCATGGTCTTAGGAAGTTAGTCCCAAGTTTGCAAGTGTTTGGCATGGTCTTATTAAATTTGTATCAAGTTTGCAAGTTATTTGGCATGGTGTTATCAAATTTGTACCAAGTTTGCAAGTGTTTTGGCATGGTCTTATTAAATTTGTACCAAGTTTGCAAGTGTTTGGCATGGTCTTATTAAATTTGTACCAAGTTTGCAAGTGTTTTGGCATGGTCTTATTAAATTTGTACCAAGTTTGCAAGTGTTTTGGCATGGTCTTAGGAAGTTAGTTCCAAATTTGCAAGTGTTTGGCATGGTCTTATTAAATTTGTACCAAGTTTGCAAGTGTTTTGGCATGGTCTTATTAAATTCGTACCAAGTTTGCAAGTGTTTTGGCATGGTCTTATTAAATTTGTACCAAGTTTGCAAGTGTTTTGGCATGGTCTAAGGAAGTTTGTTCCAAGTTTGCAAGTGTTTGGCATGGTCTTATTAAATTTGTACCAAGTTTGCAAGTGTTTTGGCATGGTCTTAGGAAGTTTGTTCCAAGTTTGCAAGTGTTTGGCATGGTCTTATTAAATTTGTACCAAGTTTGCAAGTGTTTTGGCATGGTCTTATTAAATTCGTACCAAGTTTGCAAGTGTTTTGGCATGGTCTTATTAAATTTGTACCAAGCTTGCAAGTGTTTGGCATGGTCTTATTAAATTTGTATCAAGTTTGCAAGTTATTTGGCATGGTGTTATCAAATTTGTACCAAGTTTGCAAGTGTTTTGGCATGGTCTTATTAAATTTGTACCAAGTTTGCAAGTGTTTGGAATGGTCTTATTAAATTTGTACCAAGTTTGCAAGTGTTTTGGCATGGTCTTATTAAATTTGTACCAAGTTTGCAAGTGTTTTGGCATGGTCTTAGGAAGTTAGTTCCAAGTTTGCAAGTGTTTGGCATGGTCTTATTAAATTTGTACCAAGTTTGCAAGTGTTTTGGCATGGTCTTAGGAAGTTAGTTCCAAGTTTGCAAGTGTTTGGCATGGTCTTATTAAATTTGTACCAAGTTTGCAAGTGTTTTGGCATGGTCTTATTAAATTCGTACCAAGTTTGCAAGTGTTTTGGCATGGTCTTATTAAATTTGTACCAAGTTTGCAAGTGTTTGGCATGGTCTTATTAAATTTGTACCAAGTTTGCAAGTGTTTGGCATGGTCTTATTAAATTTGTACCAAGTTTGCAAGTGTTTTGGCATGGTCTTAGGAAGTTAGTTCCAAGTTTGCAAGTGTTTGGCATGGTCTTATTAAATTTGTATCAAGTTTGCAAGTTATTTGGCATGGTGTTATCACATTTGTACCAAGTTTGCAAGTGTTTTGGCATGGTCTTATTAAATTTGTACCAAGTTTGCAAGTGTTTGGCATGGTCTTATTAAATTCGTACCAAGTTTGCAAGTGTTTTGGCATGGTCTTATTAAATTTGTACCAAGCTTGCAAGTGTTTGGCATGGTCTTATTAAATTTTCTATCAAGTTTGCAAGTTATTTGGCATGGTCTTATTAAATTTGTACCAAGTTTGCAAGTGTTTTGGCATGGTCTTAGGAAGTTAGTTCCAAGTTTGCAAGTGTTTGGCATGGTCTTATTAAATTTGTATCAAGTTTGCAAGTTATTTGGCATGGTGTTATCAAATTTGTACCAAGTTTGCAAGTGTTTTGGCATGGTCTTATTAAATTTGTACCAAGTTTGCAAGTGTTTGGCATGGTCTTATTAAATTTGTACCAAGTTTGCAAGTGTTTTGGCATGGTCTTATTAAATTTTTACCAAGTTTGCAAGTGTTTTGGCATGGTCTTAGGAAGTTAGTTCCAAATTTGCAAGTGTTTGGCATGGTCTTATTAAATTTGTACCAAGTTTGCAAGTGTTTTGGCATGGTCTTATTAAATTCGTACCAAGTTTGCAAGTGTTTTGGCATGGTCTTATTAAATTTGTACCAAGTTTGCAAGTGTTTTGGCATGGTCTTATTAAATTTGTACCAAGTTTGCAAGTGTTTTGGCATGGTCTTATTAAATTTGTACCAAGTTTGCAAGTGTTTTGGCATGGTCTTAGGAAGTTAGTTCCAAGTTTGCAAGTGTTTGGCATGGTCTTATTAAATTTGTACCAAGTTTGCAAGTGTTTTGGCATGGTCTTAGGAAGTTAGTTCCAAGTTTGCAAGTGTTTGGCATGGTCTTATTAAATTTGTACCAAGCTTGCAAGTGTTTGGCATGGTCTTATTAAATTTGTATCAAGTTTGCAAGTTATTTGGCATGGTCTTATTAAATTTGTACCAAGTTTGCAAGTGTTTTGGCATGGTCTTAGGAAGTTAGTTCCAAGTTTGCAAGTGTTTGGCATGGTCTTATTAAATTTGTATCAAGTTTGCAAGTTATTTGGCATGGTGTTATCAAATTTGTACCAAGTTTGCAAGTGTTTTGGCATGGTCTTATTAAATTTGTACCAAGTTTGCAAGTGTTTGGCATGGTCTTATTAAATTTGTACCAAGTTTGCAAGTGTTTTGGCATGGTCTTATTAAATTTGTACCAAGTTTGCAAGTGTTTTGGCATGGTCTTAGGAAGTTAGTTCCAAATTTGCAAGTGTTTGGCATGGTCTTATTAAATTTGTACCAAGTTTGCAAGTGTTTTGGCATGGTCTTATTAAATTCGTACCAAGTTTGCAAGTGTTTTGGCATGGTCTTATTAAATTTGTACCAAGTTTGCAAGTGTTTTGGCATGGTCTTATTAAATTTGTACCAAGTTTGCAAGTGTTTTGGCATGGTCTTATTAAATTTGTACCAAGTTTGCAAGTGTTTTGGCATGGTCTTAGGAAGTTAGTTCCAAGTTTGCAAGTGTTTGGCATGGTCTTATTAAATTTGTACCAAGTTTGCAAGTATTTTGGCATGGTCTTAGGAAGTTAGTTCCAAGTTTGCAAGTGTTTGGCATGGTCTTATTAAATTTGTACCAAGTTTGCAAGTGTTTTGGCATGGTCTTATTGAATTCGTACCAAGTTTGCAAGTGTTTTGGCATGGTCTTATTAAATTTGTACCAAGCTTGCAAGTGTTTGGCATGGTCTTATTAAATTTGTATCAAGTTTGCAAGTTATTTGCCATGGTCTTATTAAATTTGTACCAAGTTTGCAAGTGTTTTGGCATGGTCTTAGGAAGTTAGTTCCAAGTTTGCAAGTGTTTGGCATGGTCTTATTAAATTTGTATCAAGTTTGCAAGTTATTTGGCATGGTGTTATCAAATTTGTACCAAGTTTGCAAGTGTTTTGGCATGGTCTTATTAAATTTGTATCAAGTTTGCAAGTGTTTGGCATGGTCTTATTAAATTTGTACCAAGTTTGCAAGTGTTTTGGCATGGTCTTATTAAATTTGTACCAAGTTTGCAAGTGTTTTGGCATGGTCTTAGGAAGTTAGTTCCAAATTTGCAAGTGTTTGGCATGGTCTTATTAAATTTGTACCAAGTTTGCAAGTGTTTTGGCATGGTCTTATTAAATTCGTACCAAGTTTGCAAGTGTTTTGGCATGGTCTTATTAAATTTGTACCAAGTTTGCAAGTGTTTTGGCATGGTCTTATTAAATTTGTACCAAGTTTGCAAGTGTTTTGGCATGGTCTTATTAAATTTGTACCAAGTTTGCAAGTGTTTTGGCATGGTCTTAGGAAGTTAGTTCCAAGTTTGCAAGTGTTTGGCATGGTCTTATTAAATTTGTACCAAGTTTGCAAGTGTTTTGGCATGGTCTTATTAAATTTGTACCAAGTTTGCAAGTGTTTGGCATGGTCTTATTAAATTTGTACCAAGTTTGCAAGTGTTTTGGCATGGTCTTAGGAAGTTAGTTCCAAGTTTGCAAGTGTTTGGCATGGTCTTATTAAATTTGTATCAAGTTTGCAAGTTATTTGGCATGGTGTTATCAAATTTGTACCAAGTTTGCAAGTGTTTTGGCATGGTCTTATTAAATTTGTACCAAGTTTGCAAGTTTTTGGCATGGTCTTATTAAATTTGTACCAAGTTTGCAAGTGTTTTGGCATGGTCTTATTAAATTTGTACCAAGTTTGCAAGTGTTTTGGCATGGTCTTAGGAAGTTAGTTCCAAGTTTGCAAGTGTTTGGCATGGTCTTATTAAATTTGTACCAAGTTTGCAAGTGTTTTGGCATGGTCTTATTAAATTCGTACCAAGTTTGCAAGTGTTTTGGCATGGTCTTATTAAATTTGTACCAAGCTTGCAAGTGTTTGGCATGGTCTTATTAAATTTGTATCAAGTTTGCAAGTTATTTGGCATGGTCTTATTAAATTTGTACCAAGTTTGCAAGTGTTTTGGCATGGTCTTAGGAAGTTAGTTCCAAGTTTGCAAGTGTTTGGCATGGTCTTATTAAATTTGTATCAAGTTTGCAAGTTATTTGGCATGGTGTTATCAAATTTGTACCAAGTTTGCAAGTGTTTTGGCATGGTCTTATTAAATTTGTACCAAGTTTGCAAGTGTTTGGCATGGTCTTATTAAATTTGTACCAAGTTTGCAAGTGTTTTGGCATGGTCTTATTAAATTTGTACCAAGTTTGCAAGTGTTTTGGCATGGTCTTAGGAAGTTAGTTCCAAATTTGCAAGTGTTTGGCATGGTCTTATTAAATTTGTACCAAGTTTGCAAGTGTTTTGGCATGGTCTTATTAAATTCGTACCAAGTTTGCAAGTGTTTTGGCATGGTCTTATTAAATTTGTACCAAGTTTGCAAGTGTTTTGGCATGGTCTTATTAAATTTGTACCAAGTTTGCAAGTGTTTTGGCATGGTCTTATTAAATTTGTACCAAGTTTGCAAGTGTTTTGGCATGGTCTTAGGAAGTTAGTTCCAAGTTTGCAAGTGTTTGGCATGGTCTTATTAAATTTGTACCAAGTTTGCAAGTGTTTTGGCATGGTCTTATTAAATTTGTACCAAGTTTGCAAGTGTTTGGCATGGTCTTATTAAATTTGTACCAAGTTTGCAAGTGTTTTGGCATGGTCTTAGGAAGTTAGTTCCAAGTTTGCAAGTGTTTTGGCATGGTCTTATTAAATTTGTACCAAGTTTGCAAGTGTTTTGGCATGGTCTTATTAAATTTGTACCAAGTTTGCAAGTGTTTGGCATGGTCTTATTAAATTTGTACCAAGTTTGCAAGTGTTTTGGCATGGTCTTATTAAATTTGTACCAAGTTTGCAAGTGTTTTGGCATGGTCTTAGGAAGTTAGTTCCAAGTTTGCAAGTGTTTGGCATGGTCTTATTAAATTTGTACCAAGTTTGCAAGTGTTTTGGCATGGTCTTATTAAATTTGTACCAAGTTTGCAAGTGTTTGGCATGGTCTTATTAAATTTGTACCAAGTTTGCAAGTGTTTTGGCATGGTCTTATTAAATTTGTACCAAGTTTGCAAGTGTTTTAGCATGGTCTTAGGAAGTTTGTTCCAAGTTTGCAAGTGTTTGGCATGGTCTTATTAAATTTGTTCTAAGTTTGCAAGTGTTTTGGCATGGTCTTATTAAATTTGTACCAAGTTTGCAAGTGTTTTGGCATGGTCTAAGGAAGTTTGTTCCAAGTTTGCAAGTGTTTGGCATGGTCTTATTAAATTTGTACCAAGTTTGCAAGTGTTTTGGCATGGTCTTAGGAAGTTTGTTCCAAGTTTGCAAGTGTTTGGCATGGTCTTATTAAATTTGTACCAAGTTTGCAAGTGTTTTGGCATGGTCTTATTAAATTCGTACCAAGTTTGCAAGTGTTTTGGCATGGTCTTATTAAATTTGTACCAAGCTTGCAAGTGTTTGGCATGGTCTTATTAAATTTGTATCAAGTTTGCAAGTTATTTGGCATGGTGTTATCAAATGTGTACCAAGTTTGCAAGTGTTTTGGCATGGTCTTATTAAATTTGTACCAAGTTTGCAAGTGTTTGGCATGGTCTTATTAAATTTGTACCAAGTTTGCAAGTGTTTTGGCATGGTCTTATTAAATTTGTACCAAGTTTGCAAGTGTTTTGGCATGGTCTTAGGAAGTTAGTTCCAAGTTTGCAAGTGTTTGGCATGGTCTTATTAAATTTGTACCAAGTTTGCAAGTGTTTTGGCATGGTCTTAGGAAGTTAGTTCCAAGTTTGCAAGTGTTTGGCATGGTCTTATTAAATTTGTACCAAGTTTGCAAGTGTTTTGGCATGGTCTTATTAAATTCGTACCAAGTTTGCAAGTGTTTTGGCATGGTTTTATTAAATTTGTACCAAGCTTGCAAGTGTTTGGCATGGTCTTATTAAATTTGTATCAAGTTTGCAAGTTATTTGGCATGGTCTTATTAAATTTGTACCAAGTTTGCAAGTGTTTTGGCATGGTCTTAGGAAGTTAGTTCCAAGTTTGCAAGTGTTTGGCATGGTCTTATTAAATTTCTATCAAGTTTGCAAGTTATTTGGCATGGTGTTATCAAATTTGTACCAAGTTTGCAAGTGTTTTGGCATGGTCTTATTAAATTTGTACCAAGTTTGCAAGTGTTTGGCATGGTCTTATTAAATTTGTACCAAGTTTGCAAGTGTTTAAGCATGGTCTTATTAAATTTGTACCAAGTTTGCAAGTGTTTTGGCATGGTCTTAGGAAGTTAGTTCCAAATTTGCAAGTGTTTGGCATGGTCTTATTAAATTTGTACCAAGTTTGCAAGTGTTTTGGCATGGTCTTATTAAATTCGTACCAAGTTTGCAAGTGTTTTGGCATGGTCTTATTAAATTTGTACCAAGTTTGCAAGTGTTTTGGCATGGTCTTATTAAATTTGTACCAAGTTTGCAAGTGTTTTGGCATGGTCTTATTAAATTTGTACCAAGTTTGCAAGTGTTTTGGCATGGTCTTAGGAAGTTAGTTCCAAGTTTGCAAGTGTTTGGCATGGTCTTATTAAATTTGTACCAAGTTTGCAAGTATTTTGGCATGGTCTTAGGAAGTTAGTTCCAAGTTTGCAAGTGTTTGGCATGGTCTTATTAAATTTGTACCAAGTTTGCAAGTGATTTGGCATGGTCTTATTAAATTCGTACCAAGTTTGCAAGTGTTTTGGCATGGTCTTATTAAATTTGTACCAAGCTTGCAAGTGTTTGGCATGGTCTTATTAAATTTGTATCAAGTTTGCAAGTTATTTGCCATGGTCTTATTAAATTTGTACCAAGTTTGCAAGTGTTTTGGCATGGTCTTAGGAAGTTAGTTCCAAGTTTGCAAGTGTTTGGCATGGTCTTATTAAATTTGTACCAAGTTTGCAAGTTATTTGGCATGGTGTTATCAAATTTGTACCAAGTTTGCAAGTGTTTTGGCATGGTCTTATTAAATTTGTACCAAGTTTGCAAGTGTTTGGCATGGTCTTATTAAATTTGTACCAAGTTTGCAAGTGTTTAAGCATGGTCTTATTAAATTTGTACCAAGTTTGCAAGTGTTTTGGCATGGTCTTAGGAAGTTAGTTCCAAATTTGCAAGTGTTTGGCATGGTCTTATTAAATTTGTACCAAGTTTGCAAGTGTTTTGGCATGGTCTTATTAAATTCGTACCAAGTTTGCAAGTGTTTTGGCATGGTCTTATTAAATTTGTACCAAGTTTGCAAGTGTTTTGGCATGGTCTTATTAAATTTGTACCAAGTTTGCAAGTGTTTTGGCATGGTCTTATTAAATTTGTACCAAGTTTGCAAGTGTTTTGGCATGGTCTTAGGAAGTTAGTTCCAAGTTTGCAAGTGTTTGGCATGGTCTTATTAAATTTGTATCAAGTTTGCAAGTTATTTGGCATGGTGTTATCAAATTTGTACCAAGTTTGCAAGTGTTTTGGCATGGTCTTATTAAATTTGTACCAAGTTTGCAAGTGTTTGGCATGGTCTTATTAAATTCGTACCAAGTTTGCAAGTGTTTTGGCATGGTCTTATTAAATTTGTACCAAGCTTGCAAGTGTTTGGCATGGTCTTATTAAATTTGTATCAAGTTTGCAAGTTATTTGGCATGGTCTTATTAAATTTGTACCAAGTTTGCAAGTGTTTTGGCATGGTCTTAGGAAGTTAGTTCCAAGTTTGCAAGTGTTTGGCATGGTCTTATTAAATTTGTATCAAGTTTGCAAGTTATTTGGCATGGTGTTATCAAATTTGTACCAAGTTTGCAAGTGTTTTGGCATGGTCTTATTAAATTTGTACCAAGTTTGCAAGTGTTTGGCATGGTCTTATTAAATTTGTACCAAGTTTGCAAGTGTTTTGGCATGGTCTTATTAAATTTGTTCCAAGTTTGCAAGTGTTTTGGCATGGTCTTAGGAAGTTAGTTCCAAATTTGCAAGTGTTTGGCATGGTCTTATTAAATTTGTACCAAGTTTGCAAGTGTTTTGGCATGGTCTTATTAAATTCGTACCAAGTTTGCAAGTGTTTTGGCATGGTCTTATTAAATTTGTACCAAGTTTGCAAGTGTTTTGGCATGGTCTTATTAAATTTGTACCAAGTTTGCAAGTGTTTTGGCATGGTCTTATTAAATATGTTCCAAGTTTGCAAGTGTTTTGGCATGCTCTTATTACATTTGTACCAAGTTTGCAAGTGTTTTGGCATGGTCTTATTAAATTTGTACCAAGTTTGGAAGTGTTTGGCATGGTCTTATTAAATTTGTACCAAGTTTGCAAATGTTTTGGCATGGTGTTATTAAATTTGTACCAAGTTTGCAAGTTTTTTGGCATGGTCTTAGGAAGTTTGTTCCAAGTTTGCAAGTGTTTTGGCATGGTCTTATTAAATTTGTACCAAGTTTGCAAGTGTTTTGGCATGGTCTTATTAAATTTGTACCAAGTTTGCAAGTGTTTTGGCATGGTCTTAGGAAGTTAGTTCCAAGTTTGCAAGTGTTTGGCATGGTCTTATTAAATTTGTACCAAGTTTGCAAGTGTTTTGGCATGGTCTTAGGAAGTTAGTTCCAAGTTTGCAAGTGTTTGGCATGGTCTTATTAAATTTGTACCAAGCTTGCAAGTGTTTGGCATGGTCTTATTAAATTTGTATCAAGTTTGCAAGTTATTTGGCATGGTCTTATTAAATTTGTACCAAGTTTGCAAGTGTTTTGGCATGGTCTTAGGAAGTTAGTTCCAAGTTTGCAAGTGTTTGGCATGGTCTTATTAAATTTGTATCAAGTTTGCAAGTTATTTGGCATGGTGTTATCAAATTTGTACCAAGTTTGCAAGTGTTTTGGCATGGTCTTATTAAATTTGTACCAAGTTTGCAAGTGTTTGGCATGGTCTTATTAAATTTGTACCAAGTTTGCAAGTGTTTTGGCATGGTCTTATTAAATTTGTACCAAGTTTGCAAGTGTTTTGGCATGGTCTTAGGAAGTTAGTTCCAAATTTGCAAGTGTTTGGCATGGTCTTATTAAATTTGTACCAAGTTTGCAAGTGTTTTGGCATGGTCTTATTAAATTCGTACCAAGTTTGCAAGTGTTTTGGCATGGTCTTATTAAATTTGTACCAAGTTTGCAAGTGTTTTGGCATGGTCTTATTAAATTTGTACCAAGTTTGCAAGTGTTTTGGCATGGTCTTATTAAATTTGTACCAAGTTTGCAAGTGTTTTGGCATGGTCTTAGGAAGTTAGTTCCAAGTTCGCAAGTGTTTGGCATGGTCTTATTAAATTTGTACCAAGTTTGCAAGTATTTTGGCATGGTCTTAGGAAGTTAGTTCCAAGTTTGCAAGTGTTTGGCATGGTCTTATTAAATTTGTACCAAGTTTGCAAGTGTTTTGGCATGGTCTTATTAAATTCGTACCAAGTTTGCAAGTGTTTTGGCATGGTCTTATTAAATTTGTACCAAGCTTGCAAGTGTTTGGCATGGTCTTATTAAATTTGTATCAAGTTTGCAAGTTATTTGCCATGGTCTTATTAAATTTGTACCAAGTTTGCAAGTGTTTTGGCATGGTCTTAGGAAGTTAGTTCCAAGTTTGCAAGTGTTTGGCATGGTCTTATTAAATTTGTATCAAGTTTGCAAGTTATTTGGCATGGTGTTATCAAATTTGTACCAAGTTTGCAAGTGTTTTGGCATGGTCTTATTAAATTTGTACCAAGTTTGCAAGTGTTTGGCATGGTCTTATTAAATTTGTACCAAGTTTGCAAGTGTTTTGGCATGGTCTTATTAAATTTGTACCAAGTTTGCAAGTGTTTTGGCATGGTCTTAGGAAGTTAGTTCCAAATTTGCAAGTGTTTGGCATGGTCTTATTAAATTTGTACCAAGTTTGCAAGTGTTTTGGCATGGTCTTATTAAATTCGTACCAAGTTTGCAAGTGTTTTGGCATGGTCTTATTAAATTTGTACCAAGTTTGCAAGTGTTTTGGCATGGTCTTATTAAATTTGTACCAAGTTTGCAAGTGTTTTGGCATGGTCTTATTAAATTTGTACCAAGTTTGCAAGTGTTTTGGCATGGTCTTAGGAAGTTAGTTCCAAGTTTGCAAGTGTTTGGCATGGTCTTATTAAATTTGTACCAAGTTTGCAAGTGTTTTGGCATGGTCTTATTAAATTTGTACCAAGTTTGCAAGTGTTTGGCATGGTCTTATTAAATTTGTACCAAGTTTGCAAGTGTTTTGGCATGGTCTTAGGAAGTTAGTTCCAAGTTTGCAAGTGTTTGGCATGGTCTTATTAAATTTGTATCAAGTTTGCAAGTTATTTGGCATGGTGTTATCAAATTTGTACCAAGTTTGCAAGTGTTTTGGCATGGTCTTATTAAATTTGTACCAAGTTTGCAAGTGTTTGGCATGGTCTTATTAAATTTGTACCAAGTTTGCAAGTGTTTTGGCATGGTCTTATTAAATTTGTACCAAGTTTGCAAGTGTTTTGGCATGGTCTTAGGAAGTTAGTTCCAAGTTTGCAAGTGTTTGGCATGGTCTTATTAAATTTGTACCAAGTTTGCAAGTGTTTTGGCATGGTCTTATTAAATTCGTACCAAGTTTGCAAGTGTTTTGGCATGGTCTTATTAAATTTGTACCAAGCTTGCAAGTGTTTGGCATGGTCTTATTAAATTTGTATCAAGTTTGCAAGTTATTTGGCATGGTCTTATTAAATTTGTACCAAGTTTGCAAGTGTTTTGGCATGGTCTTAGGAAGTTAGTTCCAAGTTTGCAAGTGTTTGGCATGGTCTTATTAAATTTGTATCAAGTTTGCAAGTTATTTGGCATGGTGTTATCAAATTTGTACCAAGTTTGCAAGTGTTTTGGCATGGTCTTATTAAATTTGTACCAAGTTTGCAAGTGTTTGGCATGGTCTTATTAAATTTGTACCAAGTTTGCAAGTGTTTTGGCATGGTCTTATTAAATTTGTACCAAGTTTGCAAGTGTTTTGGCATGGTCTTAGGAAGTTAGTTCCAAATTTGCAAGTGTTTGGCATGGTCTTATTAAATTTGTACCAAGTTTGCAAGTGTTTTGGCATGGTCTTATTAAATTCGTACCAAGTTTGCAAGTGTTTTGGCATGGTCTTATTAAATTTGTACCAAGTTTGCAAGTGTTTTGGCATGGTCTTATTAAATTTGTACCAAGTTTGCAAGTGTTTTGGCATGGTCTTATTAAATTTGTACCAAGTTTGCAAGTGTTTTGGCATGGTCTTAGGAAGTTAGTTCCAAGTTTGCAAGTGTTTGGCATGGTCTTATTAAATTTGTACCAAGTTTGCAAGTGTTTTGGCATGGTCTTATTAAATTTGTACCAAGTTTGCAAGTGTTTGGCATGGTCTTATGAAATTTGTACCAAGTTTGCAAGTGTTTTGGCATGGTCTTAGGAAGTTAGTTCCAAGTTTGCAAGTGTTTTGGCATGGTCTTATTAAATTTGTACCAAGTTTGCAAGTGTTTTGGCATGGTCTTATTAAATTTGTACCAAGTTTGCAAGTGTTTGGCATGGTCTTATTAAATTTGTACCAAGTTTGCAAGTGTTTTGGCATGGTCTTATTAAATTTGTACCAAGTTTGCAAGTGTTTTGGCATGGTCTTAGGAAGTTAGTTCCAAGTTTGCAAGTGTTTGGCATGGTCTTATTAAATTTGTACCAAGTTTGCAAGTGTTTTGGCATGGTCTTATTAAATTTGTACCAAGTTTGCAAGTGTTTGGCATGGTCTTATTAAATTTGTACCAAGTTTGCAAGTGTTTTGGCATGGTCTTATTAAATTTGTACCAAGTTTGCAAGTGTTTTGGCATGGTCTTAGGAAGTTTGTTCCAAGTTTGCAAGTGTTTGGCATGGTCTTATTAAATTTGTTCTAAGTTTGCAAGTGTTTTGGCATGGTCTTATTAAATTTGTACCAAGTTTGCAAGTGTTTTGGCATGGTCTAAGGAAGTTTGTTCCAAGTTTGCAAGTGTTTGGCATGGTCTTATTAAATTTGTACCAAGTTTGCAAGTGTTTTGGCATGGTCTTAGGAAGTTTGTTCCAAGTTTGCAAGTGTTTGGCATGGTCTTATTAAATTTGTACCAAGTTTGCAAGTGTTTTGGCATGGTCTTATTAAATTCGTACCAAGTTTGCAAGTGTTTTGGCATGGTCTTATTAAATTTGTACCAAGCTTGCAAGTGTTTGGCATGGTCTTATTAAATTTGTATCAAGTTTGCAAGTTATTTGGCATGGTGTTATCAAATGTGTACCAAGTTTGCAAGTGTTTTGGCATGGTCTTATTAAATTTGTACCAAGTTTGCAAGTGTTTGGCATGGTCTTATTAAATTTGTACCAAGTTTGCAAGTGTTTTGGCATGGTCTTATTAAATTTGTACCAAGTTTGCAAGTGTTTTGGCATGGTCTTAGGAAGTTAGTTCCAAGTTTGCAAGTGTTTGGCATGGTCTTATTAAATTTGTACCAAGTTTGCAAGTGTTTTGGCATGGTCTTAGGAAGTTAGTTCCAAGTTTGCAAGTGTTTGGCATGGTCTTATTAAATTTGTACCAAGTTTGCAAGTGTTTTGGCATGGTCCTATTAAATTCGTACCAAGTTTGCAAGTGTTTTGGCATGGTTTTATTAAATTTGTACCAAGCTTGCAAGTGTTTGGCATGGTCTTATTAAATTTGTATCAAGTTTGCAAGTTATTTGGCATGGTCTTATTAAATTTGTACCAAGTTTGCAAGTGTTTTGGCATGGTCTTAGGAAGTTAGTTCCAAGTTTGCAAGTGTTTGGCATGGTCTTATTAAATTTGTATCAAGTTTGCAAGTTATTTGGCATGGTGTTATCAAATTTGTACCAAGTTTGCAAGTGTTTTGGCATGGTCTTATTAAATTTGTACCAAGTTTGCAAGTGTTTGGCATGGTCTTATTAAATTTGTACCAAGTTTGCAAGTGTTTTGGCATGGTCTTATTAAATTTGTACCAAGTTTGCAAGTGTTTTGGCATGGTCTTAGGAAGTTAGTTCCAAATTTGCAAGTGTTTGGCATGGTCTTATTAAATTTGTACCAAGTTTGCAAGTGTTTTGGCATGGTCTTATTAAATTCGTACCAAGTTTGCAAGTGTTTTGGCATGGTCTTATTAAATTTGTACCAAGTTTGCAAGTGTTTTGGCATGGTCTTATTAAATTTGTACCAAGTTTGCAAGTGTTTTGGCATGGTCTTATTAAATTTGTACCAAGTTTGCAAGTGTTTTGGCATGGTCTTAGGAAGTTAGTTCCAAGTTTGCAAGTGTTTGGCATGGTCTTATTAAATTTGTACCAAGTTTGCAAGTGTTTTGGCATGGTCTTAGGAAGTTAGTTCCAAGTTTGCAAGTGTTTGGCATGGTCTTATTAAATTTGTACCAAGTTTGCAAGTGTTTTGGCATGGTCTTATTAAATTCGTACCAAGTTTGCAAGTGTTTTGGCATGGTCTTATTAAATTTGTACCAAGCTTGCAAGTGTTTGGCATGGTCTTATTAAATTTGTATCAAGTTTGCAAGTTATTTGGCATGGTCTTATTAAATTTGTACCAAGTTTGCAAGTGTTTTGGCATGGTCTTAGGAAGTTAGTTCCAAGTTTGCAAGTGTTTGGCATGGTCTTATTAAATTTGTATCAAGTTTGCAAGTTATTTGGCATGGTGTTATCAAATTTGTACCAAGTTTGCAAGTGTTTTGGCATGGTCTTATTAAATTTGTACCAAGTTTGCAAGTGTTTGGCATGGTCTTATTAAATTTGTACCAAGTTTGCAAGTGTTTTGGCATGGTCTTATTAAATTTGTACCAAGTTTGCAAGTGTTTTGGCATGGTCTTAGGAAGTTAGTTCCAAGTTTGCAAGTGTTTGGCATGGTCTTATTAAATTTGTACCAAGTTTGCAAGTTATTTGGCATGGTGTTATCAAATTTGTACCAAGTTTGCAAGTGTTTTGGCATGGTCTTATTAAATTTGTACCAAGTTTGCAAGTGTTTGGCATGGTCTTATTAAATTTGTACCAAGTTTGCAAGTGTTTTGGCATGGTCTTATTAAATTTGTACCAAGTTTGCAAGTGTTTTGGCATGGTCTTAGGAAGTTAGTTCCAAGTTTGCAAGTGTTTGGCATGGTCTTATTAAATTTGTACCAAGTTTGCAAGTGTTTTGGCATGGTGTTAGGAAGTTTGTTCCAAGTTTGCAAGTGTTTGGCATGGTCTTTTTAAATTTGTACCAAGTTAGCAAGTGTTTTGGCATGGTCTTATTAAACTTATACCAAGTTTGCAAGTGTTTTGGCATGGTCTTATTAAATTTGTACCAAGTTTGCAAGTGTTTTGGCATGGTCTTATTAAATTCGTACCAAGTTTGCAAGTGTTTTGGCATGGTCTTATAAAATTTGTACCAAGCTTGCAAGTGTTTGGCATTGTCTTATTAAATTTGTATCAAGTTTGCAAGTTATTTGGCAAGGTGTTATCAAATTTGTACCAAGTTTGCAAGTGTTTTGGCATGGTCTTATTAAATTTGTACCAAGTTTGCAAGTGTTTGGCATGGTCTTATTAAATTTGTACCAAGTTTGCAAGTGTTTTGGCATGGTCTTATTAAATTTGTACCAAGTTTGCAAGTGTTTTGGCATGGTCTTAGGAAGTTTGTTCCAAGTTTGCAAGTGTTTGGCATGGTCTCATTAAATTTGTTCTAAGTTTGCAAGTGTTTTGGCATGGTCTTATTAAATTTGTACCAAGTTTGCAAGTGTTTTGGCATGGTCTAAGGAAGTTTGTTCCAAGTTTGCAAGTGTTTGGCATGGTCTTATTAAATTTGTACCAAGTTTGCAAGTGTTTTGGCATGGTCTTAGGAAGTTTGTTCCAAGTTTGCAAGTGTTTGGCATGGTCTTATTAAATTTGTACCAAGTTTGCAAGTGTTTTGGCATGGTCTTATTAAATTCGTACCAAGTTTGCAAGTGTTTTGGCATGGTCTTATTAAATTTGTACCAAGCTTGCAAGTGTTTGGCATGGTCTTATTAAATTTGTATCAAGTTTGCAAGTTATTTGGCATGGTGTTATCAAATTTGTACCAAGTTTGCAAGTGTTTTGGCATGGTCTTATTAAATTTGTACCAAGTTTGCAAGTGTTTGGCATGGTCTTATTAAATTTGTACCAAGTTTGCAAGTGTTTTGGCATGGTCTTATTAAATTTGTACCAAGTTTGCAAGTGTTTTGGCATGGTCTTAGGAAGTTAGTTCCAAGTTTGCAAGTGTTTGGCATGGTCTTATTAAATTTGTACCAAGTTTGCAAGTGTTTTGGCATGGTCTTAGGAAGTTAGTTCCAAGTTTGCAAGTGTTTGGCATGGTCTTATTAAATTTGTACCAAGTTTGCAAGTGTTTTGGCATGGTCTTATTAAATTTGTACCAAGTTTGCAAGTGTTTGGCATGGTCTTATTAAATTTGTACCAAGTTTGCAAGTGTTTTGGCATGGTCTTAGGAAGTTAGTTCCATGTTTGCAAGTGTTTGGCATGGTCTTATTAAATTTGTATCAAGTTTGCAAGTTATTTGGCATGGTGTTATCAAATTTGTACCAAGTTTGCAAGTGTTTTGGCATGGTCTTATTAAATTTGTACCAAGTTTGAAAGTGTTTGGCATGGTCTTATTAAATTTGTACCAAGTTTGCAAGTGTTTTGGCATGGTCTTATTAAATTTGTACCAAGTTTGCAAGTGTTTGGCATGGTCTTATTAAATTTGTACCAAGTTTGCAAGTGTTTGGCATGGTCTTATTAAATTTGTACCAAGTTTGCAAGTGTTTTGGCATGGTCTTAGGAAGTTTGTTCCAAGTTTGCAAGTGTTTGGCATGGTCTTATTAAATTTGTACCAAGTTTGCAAGTGTTTTGGCATGGTCTTAGGAAGTTAGTTCCAAGTTTGCAAGTGTTTTGGCATGGTCTTATTAAATTTGTACCAAGTTTGCAAGTGTTTGGCATGGTCTTATTAAATTTGTACCAAGTTTGCAAGTGTTTTGGCATGGTCTTATTAAATTTGTACCAAGTTTGCAAGTGTTTGGCATGGTCTTATTAAATTTGTACCAAGTTTGCAAGTGTTTTGGCATGGTCTTATTAAATTTGTACCAAGTTTGCAAGTGTTTTGGCATGGTCTTATTAAATTTGTACCAAGTTTGCAAGTGTTTGGCATGGTCTTATTAAATTTGTACCAAGTTTGCAAGTGTTTTGGCATGGTCTTATTAAATTTGTACCAAGTTTGCAAGTGTTTTGGCATGGTCTTAGGAAGTTAGTTCCAAATTTGCAAGTGTTTGGCATGGTCTTATTAAATTTGTACCAAGTTTGCAAGTGTTTTGGCATGGTCTTATTAAATTTGTATCAAGTTTGCAAGTTATTTGGCATGGTGTTATCAAATTTGTACCAAGTTTGCAAGTGTTTTGGCATGGTCTTATTAAATTTGTACCAAGTTTGCAAGTGTTTTGGCATGGTCTTATTAAATTTGTACCAAGTTTGCAAGTGTTTTGGCATGGTCTTATTAAATTTGTACCAAGCTTGCAAGTGTTTGGCATGGTCTTATTAAATTTGTATCAAGTTTGCAAGTTATTTGGCATGGTGTTGTCAAATTTGTACCAAGTTTGCAAGTGTTTTGGCATGGTCTTATTAAATTTGTACCAAGTTTGCAAGTGTTTTGGCATGGTCTTATTAAATTTGTACCAAGTTTGCAAGTGTTTTGGCATGGTCTTAGGAAGTTAGTTCCAAGTTTGCAAGTGTTTGGCATGGTCTTATTAAATTTGTACCAAGTTTGCAAGTGTTTTGGCATGGTCTTATTAAATTTGTACCAAGTTTGCAAGTGTTTTGGCATGGTCTTATTAAATTTGTACCAAGTTTGCAAGTGTTTTGGCATGGTCTAAGGAAGTTAGTTCCAAGTTTGCAAGTGTTTGGCATGGTCTTATTAAATTTGTATCAAGTTTGCAAGTTATTTGGCATGGTGTTATCAAATTTGTACCAAGTTTGCAAGTGTTTTGGCATGGTCTTATTAAATTTGTACCAAGTTTGCAAGTGTTTTGGCATGGTCTTATTAAATTTGTACCAAGTTTGCAAGTGTTTTGGCATGGTCTTAGGAAGTTAGTTCCAAGTTTGCAAGTGTTTTGGCATGGTCTTATTAAATTTGTACCAAGCTTGCAAGTGTTTGGCATGGTCTTATTAAATTTGTATCAAGTTTGCAAGTTATTTGGCATGGTCTTATTAAATTTGTACCAAGTTTGCAAGTGTTTTGGCATGGTCTTATTAAATTTGTACCAAGTTTGCAAGTGTTTTGTCATGGTCTTAGGAAGTTAGTTCCAAGTTTGCAAGTGTTTGGCATGGTCTTATTAAATTTGTACCAAGTTTGCAAGTGTTTTGGCATGGTCTTATTAAATTTGTACCAAGTTTGCAAGTGTTTGGCATGGTCTTATTAAATTTGTACCAAGTTTGCAAGTGTTTTGGCATGGTCTTATTAAATTTGTACCAAGTTTGCAAGTGTTTTGGCATGGTCTTAGGAAGTTAGTTCCAAGTTTGCAAGTGTTTGGCATGGTCTTATTAAATTTGTACCAAGTTTGCAAGTGTTTTGGCATGGTCTTATTAAATTTGTACCAAGTTTGCAAGTGTTTTGGCATGGTCTTATTAAATTTGTACCAAGTTTGCAAGTGTTTTGGCATGGTCTTAGGAAGTTAGTTCCAAGTTTGCAAGTGTTTGGCATGGTCTTATTAAATTTGTTCCAAGTTTGCAAGTGTTTTGGCATGGTCTTAGGAAGTTAGTTCCAAGTTTGCAAGTGTTTGGCATGGTCTTATTAAATTTGTATCAAGTTTGCAAGTTATTTGGCATGGTGTTATCAAATTTGTACCAAGCTTGCAAGTGTTTGGCATGGTCTTATTAAATTTGTATCAAGTTTGCAAGTTATTTGGCATGGTGTTATCAAATTTGTACCAAGTTTGCAAGTGTTTTGGCATGGTCTTATTAAATTTGTACCAAGTTTGCAAGTGTTTGGCATGGTCTTATTAAATTTGTACCAAGTTTGCAAGTGTTTTGGCATGGTCTTAGGAAGTTAGTTCCAAGTTTGCAAGTGTTTGGCATGGTCTTATTAAATTTGTACCAAGTTTGCAAGTGTTTTGGCATGGTCTTATTAAATTTGTACCAAGTTTGCAAGTGTTTTGGCATGGTCTTATTAAATTTGTACCAAGTTTGCAAGTGTTTTGGCATGGTCTTAGGAAGTTAATTCCAAGTTTGCAAGTGTTTGGCATGGTCTTATTAAATTTGTTCTAAGTTTGCAAGTGTTTTGGCATGGTCTTATTAAATTTGTACCAAGTTTGCAAGTGTTTTGGCATGGTCTAAGGAAGTTTGTTCCAAGTTTGCAAGTGTTTGGCATGGTCTTATTAAATTTGTACCAAGTTTGCAAGTGTTTTGGCATGGTCTTAGGAAGTTTGTTCCAAGTTTGCAAGTGTTTGGCATGGTCTTATTAAATTTGTACCAAGTTTGCAAGTGTTTTGGCATGGTCTTATTAAATTCGTACCAAGTTTGCAAGTGTTTTGGCATGGTCTTATTAAATTTGTACCAAGCTTGCAAGTGTTTGGCATGGTCTTATTAAATTTGTATCAAGTTTGCAAGTTATTTGGCATGGTGTTATCACATTTGTACCAAGTTTGCAAGTGTTTTGGCATGGTCTTATTAAATTTGTACCAAGTTTGCAAGTGTTTGGCATGGTCTTATTAAATTTGTATCAAGTTTGCAAGTTATTTGGCATGGTGTTATCAAATTTGTACCAAGTTTGCAAGTGTTTTGGCGTGGTCTTATTAAATTTGTACCAAGTTTGCAAGTGTTTGGCATGGTCTTATTAAATTTGTACCAAGTTTGCAAGTGTTTGGCATGGTCTTATTAAATTTGTACCAAGTTTGCAAGTGTTTTGGCATGGTCTTAGGAAGTTAGTTCCAAGTTTGCAAGTGTTTGGCATGGTCTTATTAAATTTGTATCAAGTTTGCAAGTTATTTGGCATGGTGTTATCAAATTTGTACCAAGTTTGCAAGTGTTTTGGCATGGTCTTATTAAATTTGTACCAAGTTTGCAAGTGTTTGGCATGGTCTTATTAAATTTGTACCAAGTTTGCAAGAGTTTTGGCATGGTCTTATTAAATTTGTACCAAGTTTGCAAGTGTTTTGGCATGGTCTTAGGAAGTTAGTTCCAAATTTGCAAGTGTTTGGCATGGTCTTATTAAATTTGTACCAAGTTTGCAAGTGTTTTGGCATGGTCTTATTAAATTCGTACCAAGTTTGCAAGTGTTTTGGCATGGTCTTATTAAATTTGTACCAAGTTTGCAAGTGTTTTGGCATGGTCTTATTAAATTTGTACCAAGTTTGCAAGTTATATGGCATGGTGTTATCAAATTTGTACCAAGTTTGCAAGTGTTTTGGCATGGTCTTATTAAATTTGTACCAAGTTTGCAAGTGTTTGGCATGGTCTTATTAAATTTGTACCAAGTTTGCAAGTGTTTGGCATGGTCTTATTAAATTTGTACCAAGTTTGCAAGTGTTTTGGCATGGTCTTAGGAAGTTAGTTCCAAGTTTGCAAGTGTTTTGGCATGGTCTTAGGAAGTTAGTTCCAAATTTGCAAGTGTTTGGCATGGTCTTATTAAATTTGTACCAAGTTTGCAAGTGTTTTGGCATGGTCTTATTAAATTCGTACCAAGTTTGCAAGTGTTTTGGCATGGTCTTATTAAATTTGTACCAAGCTTGCAAGTGTTTGGCATGGTCTTATTAAATTTGTATCAAGTTTGCAAGTTATTTGGCATGGTGTTATCAAATTTGTACCAAGTTTGCAAGTGTTTTGGCATGGTCTTATTAAATTGTACCAAGTTTGCAAGTGTTTGGCATGGTCTTATTAAATTTGTACCAAGTTTGCAAGTGTTTTGGCATGGTCTTATTAAATTTGTACCAAGTTTGCAAGTGTTTTGGCATGGTCTTAGGAAGTTAGTTCCAAATTTGCAAGTGTTTGGCATGGTCTTATTAAATTTGTACCAAGTTTGCAAGTGTTTTGGCATGGTCTTATTAAATTCGTACCAAGTTTGCAAGTGATTTGGCATGGTCTTATTAAATTTGTACCAAGTTTGCAAGTGTTTTGGCATGGTCTTATTAAATTTGTACCAAGTTTGCAAGTATTTTGGCATGGTCTTATTAAATTTGTACCAAGTTTGCAAGTGTTTTGGCATGGTCTTATTAAATTTGTACCAAGTTTGCAAGTGTTTTGGCATGGTCTTAGGAAGTTAGTTCCAAATTTGCAAGTGTTTGGCATGGTCTTATTAAATTTGTACCAAGTTTGCAAGTGTTTTGGCATGGTCTTATTAAATTCGTACCAAGTTTGCAAGTGTTTTGGCATGGTCTTATTAAATTTGTACCAAGCTTGCAAGTGTTTGGCATGGTCTTATTAAATTTGTATCAAGTTTGCAAGTGTTTTGGCATGGTCTTATTAAATTTGTACCAAGTTTGCAAGTGTTTGGCATGGTCTTATTAAATTTGTACCAAGTTTGCAAGTGTTTTGGCATGGTCTTATTAAATTTGTACCAAGTTTGCAAGTGTTTTGGCATGGTCTTAGGAAGTTAGTTCCAAATTTGCAAGTGTTTGGCATGGTCTTATTAAATTTGTACCAAGTTTGCAAGTGTTTTGGCATGGTCTTATTAAATTCGTACCAAGTTTGCAAGTGTTTTGGCATGGTCTTATTAAATTTGTACCAAGTTTGCAAGTGTTTGGCATGGTCTTATTAAATTTGTACCAAGTTTGCAAGTGTTTTGGCATGGTCTTATTAAATTTGTACCAAGTTTGCAAGTGTTTTGGCATGGTCTTAGGAAGTTAGTTCCAAATTTGCAAGTGTTTGGCATGGTCTTATTAAATTTGTACCAAGTTTGCAAGTGTTTTGGCATGGTCTTATTAAATTCGTACCAAGTTTGCAAGTGTTTTGGCATGGTCTTATTAAATTTGTACCAAGTTTGCAAGTGTTTTGGCATGGTCTTATTAAATTTGTACCAAGTTTGCAAGTGTTTTGGCATGGTCTTATTAAATTTGTACCAAGTTTGCAAGTGTTTTGGCATGGTCTTATTAAATTTGTACCAAGTTTGCAAGTGTTTTGGCATGGTCTTAGGAAGTTAGTTCCAAATTTGCAAGTGTTTGGCATGGTCTCATTAAATTTGTACCAAGTTTGCAAGTGTTTTGGCATGGTCTTATTAAATTCGTACCAAGTTTGCAAGTGTTTTGGCATGGTCTTATTAAATTTGTACCAAGCTTGCAAGTGTTTGGCATGGTCTTATTAAATTTGTATCAAGTTTGCAAGTTATTTGGCATGGTGTTATCAAATTTGTACAAAGTTTGCAAGTGTTTTGGCATGGTCTTATTAAATTTGTACCAAGTTTGCAAGTGTTTGGCATGGTCTTATTAAATTTGTACCAAGTTTGCAAGTGTTTTGGCATGGTCTTATTAAATTTGTACCAAGTTTGCAAGTGTTTTGGCATGGTCTTAGGAAGTTAGTTCCAAATTTGCAAGTGTTTGGCATGGTCTTATTAAATTTGTACCAAGTTTGCAAGTGTTTTGGCATGGTCTTATTAAATTCGTACCAAGTTTGCAAGTGTTTTGGCATGGTCTTATTAAATTTGTACCAAGTTTGCAAGTGTTTTGGCATGGTCTTATTAAATTTGTACCAAGTTTGCAAGTTATTTGGCATGGTGTTATCAAATTTGTACCAAGTTTGCAAGTGTTTTGGCATGGTCTTATTAAATTTGTACCAAGTTTGCAAGTGTTTGGCATGGTCTTATTAAATTTGTACCAAGTTTGCAAGTGTTTTGGCATGGTCTTAGGAAGTTAGTTCCAAATTTGCAAGTGTTTGGCATGGTCTTATTAAATTTGTACCAAGTTTGCAAGTGTTTTGGCATGGTCTTATTAAATTCGTACCAAGTTTGCAAGTGTTTTGGCATGGTCTTATTAAATTTGTACCAAGCTTGCAAGTGTTTGGCATGGTCTTATTAAATGTGTATCAAGTTTGCAAGTTATTTGGCATGGTGTTATCAAATTTGTACCAAGTTTGCAAGTGTTTTGGCATGGTCTTATTAAATTTGTACCAAGTTTGCAAGTGTTTGGCATGGTCTTATTAAATTTGTACCAAGTTTGCAAGTGTTTTGGCATGGTCTTATTAAATTTGTACCAAGTTTGCAAGTGTTTTGGCATGGTCTTAGGAAGTTAGTTCCAAATTTGCAAGTGTTTGGCATGGTCTTATTAAATTTGTACCAAGTTTGCAAGTGTTTTGGCATGGTCTTATTAAATTTGTACCAAGTTTGCAAGTGTTTTGGCATGGTCTTATTAAATTTGTACCAAGTTTGCAAGTGTTTTGGCATGGTCTTATTAAATTTGTACCAAGTTTGCAAGTGTTTTGGCATGGTCTTATTAAATTTGTACCAAGTTTGCAAGTGTTTTGGCATGGTCTTAGGAAGTTAGTTCCAAGTTTGCAAGTGTTTGGCATGGTCTTATTAAATTTGTACCAAGTTTGCAAGTGTTTTGGCATGGTCTTAGGAAGTTAGTTCCAAGTTTGCAAGTGTTTGGCATGGTCTTATTAAATTTGTACCAAGTTTGCAAGTGTTTTGGCATGGTCTTAGGAAGTTAGTTCCAAGTTTGCAAGTGTTTGGCATGGTCTTATTAAATTTGTATCAAGTTTGCAAGTTATTTGGCATGGTGTTATCAAATTTGTACCAAGTTTGCAAGTGTTTTGGCATGGTCTTATTAAATTTGTACCAAGTTTGCAAGTGTTTGGCATGGTCTTATTAAATTTGTACCAAGTTTGCAAGTGTTTTGGCATGGTCTTATTAAATTTGTACCAAGTTTGCAAGTGTTTTGGCATGGTCTTATTAAATTCGTACCAAGTTTGCAAGTGTTTTGGCATGGTCTTATTAAATTTGTACCAAGTTTGCAAGTGTTTGGCATGGTCTTATTAAATTCGTACCAAGTTTGCAAGTGTTTTGGCATGGTCTTATTAAATTTGTACCAAGTTTGCAAGTGTTTTGGCATGGTCTTAGGAAGTTAGTTCCAAATTTGCAAGTGTTTGGCATGGTCTTATTAAATTTGTACCAAGTTTGCAAGTGTTTTGGCATGGTCTTATTAAATTCGTACCTAGTTTGCAAGTGTTTTGGCATGGTCTTATTAAATTTGTACCAAGTTTGCAAGTGTTTTGGCATGGTCTTATTAAATTTGTACCAAGTTTGCAAGTTATTTGGCATGGTGTTATCAAATTTGTACCAAGTTTGCAAGTGTTTTGGCATGGTCTTATTAAATTTGTACCAAGTTTGCAAGTGTTTGGCATGGTCTTATTAAATTTGTACCAAGTTTGCAAATGTTTTGGCATGGTCTTATTAAATTTGTACCAAGTTTGCAAGTGTTTTGGCATGGTCTTAGGAAGTTAGTTCCAAATTTGCAAGTGTTTGGCATGGTCTTATTAAATTTGTACCAAGTTTGCAAGTGTTTTGGCATGGTCTTATTAAATTCGTACCAAGTTTGCAAGTGTTTTGGCATGGTCTTATTAAATTTTTACCAAGTTTGCAAGTGTTTTGGCATGGTCTTATTAAATTTGTACCAAGTTTGCAAGTTATTTGGCATGGTGTTATCAAATTTGTACCAAGTTTGCAAGTGTTTTGGCATGGTCTTATTAAATTTGTACCAAGTTTGCAAGTGTTTGGCATGGTCTTATTAAATTTGTACCAAGTTTGCAAGTGTTTTGGCATGGTCTTAGGAAGTTAGTTCCAAATTTGCAAGTGTTTGGCATGGTCTTATTAAATTTGTACCAAGTTTGCAAGTGTTTGGCATGGTCTTAAGAAGTTTGTACTAAGTTTGCAAGTGTTTTGGCATGGTCTTATTAAATTTGTACCAATTTTGCAAGTGTTTTAACATGGTCTTATTAAATTTGTTCCAAGTTTGCAAGTGTTTTGGCAAGGTCTTATTAAATTTGTACCAAGTTTGCAAGTGTTTTGGCATGGTCTTAGGAAGTTTGTCCCAAGTTTGCAAGTGTTTGGCATGGTCTTATTAATTGTGTACCAAGTTTGCAAGTGTTTGGCATGGTCTTAAGAAGTTTGTACCAAGTTTGCAAGTGTTTTGGCATGGTCTTATTAAATTTGTACCAAGTTTGCAAGTGTATTGGCACGGTCTTATTAAATTTGTTCCAAGTTTGCAAGTGTTTTGGCAAGGTCTTATTAAATTTGTACCAAGTTTGCAAGTGTTTTGGCATGGTCTTAGGAAGTTTGTCCCAAGTTTGCAAGTGTTTGGCATGGTCTTATTAAATTTGTACCAAGTTTGCAAGTGTTTTGGCATGGTCTTAGGAAGTTTGTCCCAAGTTTGCAAGTGTTTGGCATGGTCTTATTAATTGTGTACCAAGTTTGCAAGTGTTTGGCATGGTCTTAAGAAGTTTGTACCAATTTTGCAAGTGTTTTAGCATGGTCTTATTAAATTTGTTCCAAGTTTGCAAGTGTTTTGTCAAGGTCTTATTAAATTTGTACCAAGTTTGCAAGTGTTTTGGCATGGTCTTAGGAAGTTTGTCCCAAGTTTGCAAGTGTTTGGCATGGTCTTATTAATTGTGTACCAAGTTTGCAAGTGTTTGGCATGGTCTTATTAAATTTGTATCAAGTTTGCAAGTTATTTGGCATGGTGTTATCAAATTTGTACCAAGTTTGCAAGTGTTTTGGCATGGTCTTATTAAATTTGTACCAAGTTTGCAAGTGTTTGGCATGGTCTTATTAAATTTGTACCAAGTTTGCAAGTGTTTTGGCATGGTCTTATTAAATTTGTACCAAGTTTGCAAGTGTTTTGGCATGGTCTTATTAAATTCGTACCAAGTTTGCAAGTGTTTTGGCATGGTCTTATTAAATTTGTACCAAGTTTGCAAGTGTTTGGCATGGTCTTATTAAATTCGTACCAAGTTTGCAAGTGTTTTGGCATGGTCTTATTAAATTTGTACCAAGTTTGTAAGTGTTTTGGCATGGTCTTAGGAAGTTAGTTCCAAATTTGCAAGTGTTTGGCATGGTCTTATTAAATTTGTACCAAGTTTGCAAGTGTTTTGGCATGGTCTTATTAAATTCGTACCTAGTTTGCAAGTGTTTTGGCATGGTCTTATTAAATTTGTACCAAGTTTGCAAGTGTTTTGGCATGGTCTTATTAAATTTGTACCAAGTTTGCAAGTTATTTGGCATGGTGTTATCAAATTTGTACCAAGTTTGCAAGTGTTTTGGCATGGTCTTATTAAATTTGTACCAAGTTTGCAAGTGTTTGGCATGGTCTTATTAAATTTGTACCAAGTTTGCAAGTGTTTTGGCATGGTCTTATTAAATTTGTACCAAGTTTGCAAGTGTTTTGGCATGGTCTTAGGAAGTTAGTTCCAAATTTGCAAGTGTTTGGCATGGTCTTATTAAATTTGTACCAAGTTTGCAAGTGTTTTGGCATGGTCTTATTAAATTCGTACCAAGTTTGCAAGTGTTTTGGCATGGTCTTATTAAATTTGTACCAAGGTTGCAAGTGTTTTGGCATGGTCTTATTAAATTTGTACCAAGTTTGCAAGTTATTTGGCATGGTGTTATCAAATTTGTACCAAGTTTGCAAGTGTTTTGGCATGGTCTTATTAAATTTGTACCAAGTTTGCAAGTGTTTGGCATGGTCTTATTAAATTTGTACCAAGTTTGCAAGTGTTTTGGCATGGTCTTAGGAAGTTAGTTCCAAATTTGCAAGTGTTTGGCATGGTCTTATTAAATTTGTACCAAGTTTGCAAGTGTTTGGCATGGTCTTAAGAAGTTTGTACTAAGTTTGCAAGTGTTTTGGCATGGTCTTATTAAATTTGTACCAATTTTGCAAGTGTTTTAACATGGTCTTATTAAATTTGTTCCAAGTTTGCAAATGTTTTGGCAAGGTCTTATTAAATTTGTACCAAGTTTGCAAGTGTTTTGGCATGGTCTTAGGAAGTTTGTCCCAAGTTTGCAAGTGTTTGGCATGGTCTTATTAATTGTGTACCAAGTTTGCAAGTGTTTGGCATGGTCTTAAGAAGTTTGTACCAAGTTTGCAAGTGTTTTGGCATGGTCTTATTAAATTTGTACCAAGTTTGCAAGTGTTTTGGCACGGTCTTATTAAATTTGTTCCAAGTTTGCAAGTGTTTTGGCAAGGTCTTATTAAATTTGTACCAAGTTTGCAAGTGTTTTGGCATGGTCTTAGGAAGTTTGTCCCAAGTTTGCAAGTGTTTGGCATGGTCTTATTAAATTTGTACCAAGTTTGCAAGTGTTTTGGCATGGTCTTAGGAAGTTTGTCCCAAGTTTGCAAGTGTTTGGCATGGTCTTATTAATTGTGTACCAAGTTTGCAAGTGTTTGGCATGGTCTTAAGAAGTTTGTACCAATTTTGCAAGTGTTTTAGCATGGTCTTATTAAATTTGTTCCAAGTTTGCAAGTGTTTTGGCAAGGTCTTATTAAATTTGTACCAAGTTTGCAAGTGTTTTGGCATGGTCTTAGGAAGTTTGTCCCAAGTTTGCAAGTGTTTGGCATGGTCTTATTAATTGTGTACCAAGTTTGCAAGTGTTTGGCATGGTCTTTAGAAGTTTGTACCAAGTTTGCAAGTGTTTTGGCATGGTCTTATTAAATTTGTACCAATTTTGTAAGTGATTTGGCATGGTCATATCAAATTTGTACCAAGTTTGCAAGTGTTTTGGCATGGTCTTATTAAACTTGTCCCAAGTTTGCAAGTGCTTTGGCATGGTCTTATTAAATTTGTACCAAGTTTGCAAGTGTTTTGGCATGGTCTTAGGAAGTTTGTTCCAAGTTTGCAAGTGTTTGGCATGGTCTTATTAAATTTGTACCAAGTTTGCAAGTGTTTGGCATGGTCTTATTAAATTTTTACCAAGTTTGCAAGTGTTTTGGCATGGTCTTATTAAATTTGTCCCAAGTTTGCAAGTGCTTTGGCATGGTCTTATTAAATTTGTACCAAGTTTGCAAGTGTTTTGGCATGGTCTTATTAAATTTGTCCCAAGTTTGCAAGTGCTTTGGCATGGTCTTATTAAATTTGTACCAAGTTTGCAAGTGTTTTGGCATGGTCTTAGGAAGTTTGTTCCAAGTTTGCAAATGTTTTGGCATGGTTTTATTAAATTTTACCAAGTTTGCAAGTGTTTTGGCATGGTCTTATAAAATTTGAACCAAATTTGCAAGTGTTTTGGCATGGTCTTATTAAATTTGTACCAAGTTTGCAAGTGTTTTGGCATGGACTTAGGAAGTTTGTTCCAAGTTTGCAAGTGTTTTGGCATGGTTTTATTAAATTTGTACCAAGTTTGCAAGTGTTTGGCATTGTCTTATTAAATTTGTAGCAAGTTTGCAAGTGTTATGGCATGGTCTTATTAAATTTGTACCAAGTTTGCAAGTTTTTGGCATGGTCTTATTAATTTTGTACAAAGTTTGCAAGTGTTTTGGCATGGTCTTATTAAATTTGTACCAAGTTTGCAAGTGTTTTGGCATGGTCTTATTACATTTGTACCAAGTTTGCAAGTGTTTTGGCATGGTCTTATTAAATTTGTACCAAGTTTGCAAGTGTTCGGCATGGTCTTAATAAATTTGTTCCAATTTTGCAAGTGTTTTAGCATGGTCTTATTAAATTTGTTCCAAGTTTGCAAGTGTTTTGGCATGGTCTTATTAAATTTGTACCAAGTTTGCAAGTGTTTTGGCATGGTCTTATAAAATTTGAACCAAATTTGCAAGTGTATTGGCATGGTCTTAATAAATTTGTACCAAGTTTGCAAGTGTTTTGGCATGGTTTTATTAAATTTGTACCAAGTTTGCACGTGTTTTGGCATGGTCTTATTAAATTTGTTCCAAGTTTGCAAGTGTTCTGGCATGGTCTTAATAAATTTGTACCAAGTTTGCAAGTGTTTTGGCAGGGTCTTATTAAATTTGTACCAAGTTTGCAAGTGTTTTGGCATGGTCTTTTTACATTTGTACCAAGTCTGCAAGTGTTTTGGAATGGTCTTATTAAATTTGTACCAAGTTTGCAAATGTTTTGGCATGGTCTTAGGAAGTTTGTTCCAAGTTTGCAAGTGTTTTGGCATGGTTTTATTAAATTTGTATCAAAATTGCACGTGTTTTGGCATGGTCTTATTAAATTTGTTCCAAGTTTGCAAGTGTTTTGGCATGGTCTTAATAAATTTGTACCAAGTTTGCAAGTGTTTTGGCAGGGTCTTATTAAATTTGTACCAAGTTTGCAAGTGTTTTGGCATGGTCTTATTAAACTTGTACCAAGTTTGCAAGTGTTTTGGCAAGGTCTTATTAAACTTGTACCAAGTTTGCAAGTGTTTTGGCATGGTCTTATTAAATTTGTACCAAGTTTTCAAGTGTTTTGGCATGGTCTTATCAAATTTGTACCAATTTTGCAAGTGTTTTGGCATGGTCTTATTAAATTTGTCCCAAGTTGGCAAGTGCTTTGGCATAGTCTTATTAAATTTGTACCAAGTTTGCAAGTGTTTTGGCATGGTCTTCTTAAATTTGTACCAAGTTTGCAAGTGCTCGGCATGGTCTTATTAAATTTGTACCAATTTTGCAAGTGTTTTAGCATGGTCTTATTAAATTTGTACCAAGTTTGCAAGTGTTTGGCATGGTCTTAGGAAGTTTGTTCCAAGTTTGCAAGTGTTTTGGCATGGTCTCATTAAATTTGTACCAAGTTTATAAGTGTTTTGGCATGGTCTTATTAAATTTGTACCAAGTTTGCAAGTGTTTTGGCATGGTCTTATTAAATTTGTTCCAAGTTTGCAAGTTTTTGGCATGGTCTTATTAAATTTGTACCAAGTTTGCAAGTGTTTTGGCATGGTCTTATTAATTTTGTGCAAAGTTTGCAAGTGTTTTGGCATGGTCTTATTAAATTTGTACCAAGTTTGCAAGTGTTTTGGCATGGTCTTATTACATTTGTACCAAGTTTGCATGTGTTTTGGCATGGTCTTATTAAATTTGTACCAAGTTTGCAAGTGTTCGGCATGGTCTTATTAAATTTGTACCAATTTTGCAAGTGTTTTAGCATGGTCTTATTAAATTTGTTCCAAGTTTGCAAGTGTTTTGGCATGGTCTTATTAAATTTGTTCCAAGTTTGCAAGTGTTTTGGCATGGTCTTATAATATTTGAACCAAATTTGCATGTGTTTTGGCATGGTCTTATTAAATTTGTACCAAGTTTGCAAGTGTTTTGGCATGGTCTTAGGAAGTTTGTTCCAAGTTTGCAAGTGTTTTGGCATGGTTTTATTAAATTTGTACCAAGTTTGCACGTGTTTTGGCATGATCTTATTAAATTTGTTCCGAGTTTGCAAGTGTTCTGTCATGGTCTTAATAAATTTGTACCAAGTTTGCAAGTGTTTTGGCAGGATCTTATTAAATTTGTACCAAGTTTGCAAGTGTTTTGGCATGGTCTTATTTAATTTGTACAAAGTTTGCAAGTGTTTTGGCATGGTCTTATTAAATTTGTACCAAGTTTTTTTTTTTATAAAACATAACTATTTATTTAATAAATAGCGAACATAAATAACAAACTTTTTCTTAATGTCTAGAGTTAAACAAACAGGGCACATTTAAGGACTTCTAAATCGATCGATGTGGATGATATAGTTTGAAAAAAGACGCAGGACATTTATCCGCTTGGTGGCGCTGATTTCGCTTAGCATCGGTAAGCGGAGACATTGAAACGAAGGTTGACACCCTGGAGCTTCCTTCCTGATGTAGTGCTGCAGCACGTTCCAGGCCGCAATCACGCGAGTGCATGAGGTGAATTTGTGCTCCAAGGTGTCAGCGTTGGTGCAGTGTGAACAGGATGCATCGGGTAACCGGCTCATCCGAGAAAGAAGCTCACCGTGTGCGACCTTGCCGTTCGCCAGTAAATAAAGCGTCGAACGCTGCTCAGATGAGAGTTTGCCGCTATTGATGATCCCCCAAACTCTTCTCCAGTTGATCCCCCGGTATGACGTCTCCACTTTGGGTGCGGGGAGGCGGTCCACCAGTAGACGTCGAAGGGTTCGGGTGGAAGGATTTTTCCCGAATGAGGGAGGAATGTACGCCATCTGCAGTATGACGCTTCTCAGACATGGGTATGAGGTCGGAATAGAAGCAATATCGGGGGGTTTCCAGCACACGAAATGTGCTGGGCACCGACCCGGAGGCTCCCTTGCTCCGCCACATACCGGTTGGTCAGCAATGCTGTTGTGTTGATGGAGGGAATATGGAGGTTGAGTCCTCCACGGTTGCGAGGTAACGCTAGCTGCAGGATCGGGATGCGTATGCCTCCGGAGCCGTTCCAGAGGAGAGAACCGATGATGCTCTTGACCTTTGCTATGTCCTTTGACCGGGCGCCACATACCGACGCAATGAACCATAGCTTTGGCAGTAAAAATGTGTTGAGCAGAACTATCTTCTGCATAAGGTTCAGATCTCTCACTCTGTGGAGCCACACCAGCTGCCGGAAGTGCTGAATCACCGTGTCCCAGTTGTGACTGGCCGCCTCTCGAACGTTGTTGGTGAACAGGATCCCAAGAAGCCGGAGACGTTCCACGGTGTGCAGCCAAGGTACGGAAATCCTGTTTTCCAGCGTTATCTTGCCAATGTCCAAAGCCGTGGTCTTTTCAACATTCAACCTAGCACCAGAGCAGACGCCATAAGCCTCAATGGCCGCCCTAACTCGCTCGATTGTGGATGGGGAAGTACTCACCACTGAGACGTCGTCAGCATAAGCATTGATCAGGTCATCCGGATCGCAGCAGATGCCTTCAAGTCTAGTGATGAGGGGATGGAGGTAAAGGATGAACAAGTGCATTGACAAGGGGTCTCCTTGTCGCACGGAACGTTGGATGGGAAAGGCGTGGGATAGGGAGCCGTTTACAAGCACACGGGACGAGGATTTTCCACCAATTGTCCTCAAAACTCGTACTAGATCGGGATTGAACCCCAATGAACCCATCGTTTCAAACAGAAAACCCCTGTCGACGCGGTCAAACGCCTGAGAGAGATCGAAGGAAACGAGCTTACCACACTTCTTTCTCCGTTTAAGATCGATGATTCTCTCCTTAACAGACAGAACAGCTTGAAAAATATTGCCTGGTTTATTGGAGCACTTTTGTGCATTCGAGATGATTTGCCACTTGTCGATTATGGTTTCAAGCCGTCGTTTAATTATCCTCGAAAGTAGTTTGTAGTCCGTGTTAAGGAGAGAGATCGGACGGTAGGAAGAGAGTGTGCACCCATCCCCCTTCTTTCTCACAAGCACTATGACCCCGTCGACGAACTTTTCCGGAAATTGACCGTTGAGGGCCTCGTTGAGAATCAGTATGATTTCTCTCCAGATTATCTCAAACGTTCTCTGATAAAACTCGATTGGAATTCCATCCGGTCCAGGAGACTTCCGAGGTGCCGATTTTCCAACTGCATGAAGGACATCTCCATAGGTAATCTCATCCATGCAGCTGTTGTTGGTTTCGCAATACTCGGGGATTACATGGTGACAGGCAAAGGAATCGTCCTTGTCTATTGTCTCGTTGGCGTACAACTCCCTGTAGTACGTATGTATGTATTCCTCCAATTGATTTGGAGAGTCAAGAACAATGTCGTTTTCTGTTTTCAGGCTGGTGATCAGGGTGCGTTCCTGCCTTCGTTTTCCAAGCTGAAATGTGGAAATTTTTTCACCACTTACAATTTTTTCGTTAATACGAGTAAAGTCCTCGGAGAAGCGCCTCTGAAGGAGGAGCATTTCTCCTTTTATACGATTGATATTGACCAATTCGATCGGATTGGAAAGATACCGCTCGTATGAGGACTTTAACTCCGCGTAGAGGATATTATGTTGCAAGCGGAAGTTGGAGTATTTCTGGTTCGTTTTCCATCGGAAGAACGATTTTATTTTTGGTTTGGCAAACTGTATCCACCATTCCATCCATGAACCAAAGTTCTTTCGCTGTCTTGTCCAATAATTCCACCTGCAACCGAATTCCTCTATGTTTTCGGCTGTCAAAATATGTGGCCGTAGTTGCCAGTAGCCATTTCGTCGCGCGTCAGGTATGTTCGGAAGGCAGAGACGCACCGTGAGCGCCTTGTGATCAGAAAAGGACACTAAATGCATGTCAGTTGCACGTAGCTGGTCTTTCATGGTCTTGGAGATGTAGCAACGATCGACGCGAGAGCCCGAACCACGTGCGACGTGGGAAAACTCTACAGAGTTACCTCTAAGAGCTTCCCAGCTGTCACACAGGCGCATGCTGTCAACTAGGCTTTGCCAAGCGGAGCTCACATTTCTCACACCCGTAGCGTCTTGGGACTTCAAAATGTAGTTGAAGTCCCCTGCAAGAATCACCGGTCCCGGAGCATTCCGCAGGTAGTACGCCAACGAATGGTTGAAAAAGAGCTCTCGCTCTGCTCTGTTATGGCTTCCCGAAGGAGCGTAAATATTGCACAGTGTGGATGAATTCTCAAGCCGAACGCAAATGAGGCGTGAATCCAAGCTACGCTCGACGTGAGAAAATTTTAGGTGCACCCGCAAGGCGATCGCAGTACCTCTCCTGGTGTGATCAATATTTGTTAATACATTGTACCCAGGGAGCGAAAAGTCTTCAACAGAAACTTCTTGTAGGAAGATTATGTCTGCGTCAGTTGTCTTTATAAAGGTCCTTAGAGCATCTAACTCGGTAGGATTAGATATCGCATTGATGTTGATCGATGCGATCGTCACTGATCTCATCAACTTATCCATTTCTACCAAGTTACTGCTTCTCATCTTCGGTCACCCCGGTAGGTCTCGCTGCGTTAGCGTTTGTCTTTCGGGCAGGACGGCCTACTTTACGCTTGGCCGGTTCCTCCGTAGACTTGTGCGACGTGTCGCTGTCCGTCAGTTCGTCCGTCTTTCTCTTACTTGTCCCCGTGTGGATAGAATTTGAGGAAGGGGTAGGGGAAGGGACACGAGGAGCTTTAAACTTTAATTCGGCATCGGCGTTCGAACGATACTCACCTATGTCCATTTTGGTGCTGGTCGATCTTGCCGGGATGTTTAACGCACTTGCCCTGATCAAAGACACAACAAGTGAAGCATTCGCCGGTACGCTTGGTGCTGGTGATCGCCCGTTCGGTGTGTCGGTCAAGACAATAGGTGCACCAGTCCGGGCGCTCGGGGGTATTGTCTATACGGCCGGGACGGTCGGTGCGCTAGCCGGGACGGTCGGTGCGCTAGCCGAGACGGTCGGTGCGCTAGCCGGGACGGTCGGTGCGCTAGCCGGGACGGTCGGTGCGCTTGTCGGGACGGTCGGTGCGCTTGTCGCAACGATCGTTGTGCTTGGCGGGGCGGTCGGTGCACTTGCCGGGACCGTCGGTGCGCTTGTGGATACGATCGTTTTGCTTGCCGGGACGGTCTTTGTGCTAGCCGGGACGGCTGGCGCTAGTGCTGGGGCAGTTGGCGTATTTACGCCGTGTTTGCCTTGCACCGCTGATGCGTAGGTCAACCGCTCGTTGACGCTCGTTTTTTGTGCCACGAGTTTTCTGCCCTGGGTGCAGGTTATTCCGTGGTGCACAAACAGTCCGCATGTACGGCACGTTTGCTGTTGGCCCCGGTAGGTGACCAACGTCTCTTCTCCTCCTATCGTCACAAAGGAGGGCACCGGCTTCGAAATAACCGCCGTTACATACCGGAATCCGTCCGAAACTCCGGCACATGGGAATCCCTTTGTCCATACGCCGGTACGGACCGCGCGAACCTCTCCGTAGCGCGAGAAGAAGTCGCAGATTGTCTTGTCCGTAATGTCATCGGACAAGTCGTGGATCTTTACGACCACGGATTTGTCGACCATGCTGATCGGGATCGGGAAAAGCTTCCCGTCGCATTCTATCGAATGCTTTCCGTCGTGTTGCTCGACGGTTTTCAGGGCGAGGCTCTGCTCCTTCGTACGAATGAAGATCACGGATGATGTTGGCTTCAAACGCAAGGAGCTGATGTTGTTGTTGCTTAGACCCAGCTTGGTCATGGCGAACGTGGTGGCCTCCATCGCTGGTGGCCTTCTGGGTAGCTTTGAGAAGTCCACCCGAAGGGTGCTTCTCAAAGCTTCCATGCTGTGGCTTGCTCTATAGCACGAAATATATTTGTTCTGCTTCGTGAAAAGAACGTCCGATCGTTGCGAGTCTCGGAGAGGAACTAAGTTTGAAAGTGTTCGGCATGGTCTTATTAAATTTGTACCAATTTTGCAAGTGTTTTAGCATGGTCTTATTAAATTTGTTCCAAGTTTGCAAGTGTTTTGGCAAGGTCTGATTAAATTTGTACCAAGTTTGCAAGTGTTTTGGCATGGTCTTATTAAATTTGTGCCAAGTTTGCAAGTGTTTTGGCATGGTCTTATTAAATTTCTACCAAGTTTGCAAGTGTTTGGCATGGTCTTATTAAATTTGTACCAAGTTTGCAAGTGTTTTGGCATGGTCTTATTACATTTGTACCAAGTTTGCAAGTGTTTTGGCATGGTCTTATTAAATTTGTACCAAGTTTGCAAGTGTTCGGCATGGTCTTATTAAATTTGTACTAATTTTGCAAGTGTTTTAGCATGGTCTTATTAAATTTGTTCCAAGTTTGCAAGTGTTTTGGCATGGTCTTATTAAAGTTGTACCAAGTGTGCAAGTGTTTTGGCATGGTCTTATTAAATTTGTACCAAGTTTGCAAGTGTTTTGGCATGGTCTTATTACATTTTGTACCAAGTTTGCAAGTGTTTTGGCATGGTCTTATTAAATTTGTACCAAGTTTGCAAATGTTTTGGCATGGTCTTAGGAAGTTTGTTCCAAGTTTGCAAGTGTTTTGGCGTGGTTTTATTAAATTTGTACCAAGTTTGCAAGTGTTCGGCATGGTCTTATGAAATTTGTAACAATTTTGCAAGTGTTTTAGCATGGTCTTATTAAATTTGTACCAAGTTTGCAAGTGTTTTGGCATGGTCTTATTAAATGTGTACCAAGTTTGCAAGTGTTCGGCATGGTCTTATGAAATTTGTAACAATTTTGCAAGTGTTTTAGCATGGTCTTATTAAATTTGTACCAAGTTTGCAAGTGTTTTGGCATGGTCTTATTAAATTTGTACCAAGTTTGCAAATGTTTTGGCATGGTCTTATTAAATTTGTACCAAGTTTGCAAGTGTTTTGGCATGGTCTTATAAAATTTGAACCAAATTTGCAAGTGTTTTGGCATGGTCTTATTAAATTTGTACCAAGTTTGCAAGTGTTTTGGCATGGTCTTAGGAAGTTTGTTCCAAGTTTGCAAGTGTTTTGGCGTGGTCTTATTAAATTTGTACCAAGTTTGCAAGTGTTTGGCATGGTCTTATTAAATTTGTACCAAGTTTGCAAGTGTTTTGGCATGGTCTTATTAAAATTGTACCAAGTTTGCAAGTGTTTTGGCATGGTCTTATTACATTTGTACCAAGTTTGCAAGTGTTTTGGCATGGTCTTATTAAATTTGTACCAAGTTTGCAAGTGTTCGGCATGGTCTTATTAAATTTGTACTAATTTTAAAAGTGTTTTAGCATGGTCTTATTAAATTTGTTCCAAGTTTGCAAGTGTTTTGGCATGGTCTTATTAAATTTGTACCAAGTGTGCAAGTGTTTTGGCATGGTCTTATTAAATTTGTACCAAGTTTGCAAGTGTTTTGGCATGGTCTTATTACATTTTGTACCAAGTTTGCAAGTGTTTTGGCATGGTCTTATTAAATTTGTACCAAGTTTGCAAATGTTTTGGCATGGTCTTAGGAAGTTTGTTCCAAGTTTGCAAGTGTTTTGGCATGGTTTTATTAAATTTGTACCAAGTTTGCAAGTGTTCGGCATGGTCTTATGAAATTTGTACCAAGTTTGCAAGTGTTTTGGCATGGTCTTATTAAATTTGTACAAAGTTTGCAAGTGTTTTGGCATGGTCTTATTAAATTTGTACCAAGTTTGCAAGTGTTTTGGCATGGTCTTATTAAATTTGTACCAAGTGTGCAAGTGTTTTGGCATGGTCTTATTAAATTTGTACCAAGTTTGCAAGTGTTTTGGCATGGTCTTATTACATTTTGTACCAAGTTTGCAAGTGTTTTGGCATGGTCTTATTAAATTTGTACCAAGTTTGCAAATGTTTTGGCATGGTCTTAGGAAGTTTGTTCCAAGTTTGCAAGTGTTTTGGCATGGTTTTATTAAATTTGTACCAAGTTTGCAAGTGTTCGGCATGGTCTTATGAAATTTGTACCAATTTTGCAAGTGTTTTGGCATGGTCTTATTAAATTTGTGCCAAGTTTGCAAGTGTTCTGGCATGGTCGTAATAATTTGTACTAAGTTTGCAAGTGTTTGGCATGGTCTTATTAATTTTGTACAAAGTTTGCAAGTGTTTTGGCATGGTCTTTTTAAATTTGTACCAAGTTTGCAAGTGTTTTGGCATGGTCTTATTACATTTGTACCAAGTTTGCAAGTGTTTTGGCATGGTCTTATTATATTTGTACCAAGTTTGCAAGTGTTCGGCATGGTCTTATTAAATTTGTACCAATTTTGCAAGCGTTTTAGCATGGTCTTATTAAATTTGTTCCAAGTTTGCAAGTGTTTTGGCATGGTCTTATTAAATTTGTACCAAGTTTGCAAGTGTTTTGGCATGGTCTTATAAAATTTGAACCAAATTTGCAAGTGTTTTGGCATGGTCTTATTAAATTTGTACCAAGTTTGCAAGTGTTTTGGCATGGTCTTAGGAAGTTTGTTCCAAGTTTGCAAGTGTTTTGGCATGGTCTTATTAAATTTGTACCAAGTTTGCAAGTGTTTGGCATGGTCTTATTAATTTTGTACAAAGTTTGCAAGTGTTTTGGCATGGTCTTTTTAAATTTGTACCAAGTTTGCAAGTGTTTTAGCATGGTCTTATTAAATTTGTTCCAAGTTTGCAAGTGTTTTGGCATGGTCTTATTAAATTTGTACCAAGTTTGCAAGTGTTTTGGCATGGTCTTATAAAATTTGAACCAAATTTGCAAGTGTTTTGGCATGGTCTTATTAAATTTGTACCAAGTTTGCAAGTGTTTTGGCATGGTCTTAGGAAGTTTGTACCAAGTTTGCAAGTGTTTTGGCATGGTCTTATTAAATTTGTACCAAGTTTGCAAGTGTTTTGGCATGGTCTTATTACATTTGTACCAAGTTTGCAAGTGTTTTGGCATGGTCTTATTAAATTTGTACCAAGTTTGCAAATGTTTTGGCATGGTCTTAGGAGTTTTGTTCCAAGTTTGCAAGTGTTTTAGCATGGTTTTATTAAATTTGTACCAAGTTTGCACGTGTTTTGGCATGGTCTTATTAAATTTGTACCAAGTTTGCAAGTGTTTTGGCATGGTCTTAATAAATTTGTACCAAGTTTGCAAGTGTTCGGCATGGTATTATTAAATTTGTACCAATTTTGCAAGTGTTTTGGCATGGTCTTATTAAATTTGTACAAAGTTTGCAAGTGTTTTGGCATGGTCTTATTAAATTTGTACCAAGTTTGCAAGTGTTCGGCATGGTATTATTAAATTTGTACCAATTTTGCAAGTGTTTTAGCATGGTCTTATTAATTTTGTTCCAAGTTTGCAAGTGTTTTGGCATGGTCTTATTAAATTTGTACCAAGTTTGCAAGTGTTTTGGCATGGTCTTATTAAATTTGTACCAAGTTTGCAAGTGTTTTGGCATGGTCTTATTAAATTTTTACCAATTTTGCAAGTGTTTTAGCATGGTCTTATTAAATTTGTTCCAAGTTTGCAAGTGTTTTGGCATGGTCTTATTAAATTTGTACCAAGTTTGCAAGTGTTTTGACATGGTCTTATAAAATTTGAACAAAATTTGCAAGTGTTTTGGCATGGTCTTATTAAATTTGTACCAAGTTTGCAAGTGTTTTGACATGGTCTTAGGAAGTTTGTTCCAAGTTTGCAAGTGTTTTGGCATTGTTTTATTAAATTTGTACCAAGTTTGCAAGTGTTTGGCATGGTCTTATTATATTTGTACCAAGTTTGCAAGTGTTTTGGCATGGTCTTATAAAATTTGTCCCAAGTTTGCAAGTGCTTTGGCATGGTCTTATTAAATTTGTACCAAGTTTGCAAGTGTTTTGGCATGGTCTAAGGAAGTTTGTTCCAAGTTTGCAAGTGTTTTGGCATGGTCTTATTAAATTTGTACCAAGTTTGCAAGTGTTTGGCATGGTCTTATTAAATTTGTACCAAGTTTGCAAGTGTTTTGGCATGGTCTTATTAAATTTGTACCAAGTTTGCAAGTGTTTGGCATGGTCTTATTAATTTTGTTCAAAGTTTGCAAGTGTTTAGGCATGGTCTTATTAAATTTGTACCAAGTTTGCAAGTGTTTTGGCATGGTCTTATTACATTTGTACCAAGTTTGCAAGTGTTTTGGCATGGTCTTATTAAATTTGTACCAAGTTTGCAAGTGTTCGGCATGGTCTTATTAAATTTGTACCAATTTTGCAAGTGTTTTAGCATGGTCTTATTATTTTTGTTCCAAGCTTGCAAGTGTTTTGGCATGGTCTTATTAAATTTGTACCAAGTTTGCAAGTGTTTTGGCATGGTCTTATAAAATTTGAACCAAATTTGCAAGTGTTTTGGCATGGTCTTATTAAATTTGTACCAAGTTTGCAAGTGTTTGGCATGGTCTTATTAATTTTGTACAAAGTTTGCAAGTGTTTTGGCATGGTCTTATTAAATTTGTACCAAGTTTGCAAGTGTTTTGGCATGGTCTTATTTCATTTGTACCAAGTTTGCAAGTGTTTTGGCATGGTCTTATTAAATTTGTACCAAGTTTGCAAGTGTTCGGCATGGTCTTATTAATTTTGTTCAAAGTTTGCAAGTGTTTAGGCATGGTCTTATTAAATTTGTACCAATTTTGCAAGTGTTTTAGCATGGTCTTATTAAATTTGTTCCAAGTTTGCAAGTGTTTTGGCGTGGTCTTATAAAATTTGAACAAAATTTGCAAGTGTTTTGGCATGGTCTTATTAAATTTGTACCAAGTTTGCAAGTGTTTTGACATGGTCTTAGGAAGTTTGTTCCAAGTTTGCAAGTGTTTTGGCATTGTTTTATTAAATTTGTACCAAGTTTGCAAGTGTTTGGCATGGTCTTATTATATTTGTACCAAGTTTGCAAGTGTTTTGGCATGGTCTTATAAAATTTGTCCCAAGTTTGCAAGTGCTTTGGCATGGTCTTATTAAATTTGTACCAAGTTTGCAAGTGTTTTGGCATGGTCTAAGGAAGTTTGTCCCAAGTTTGCAAGTGTTTTGGCATGGTCTTATTAAATTTGTACCAAGTTTGCAAGTGTTTGGCATGGTCTTATTAAATTTGTACCAAGTTTGCAAGTGTTTTGGCATGGTCTTATTAAATTTGTACCAAGTTTGCAAGTGTTTGGCTTGGTCTTATTAATTTTGTTCAAAGTTTGCAAGTGTTTTGGCATGGTCTTATTAAATTTGTACCAAGTTTGCAAGTGTTTTGGCATGGTCTTATTACATTTGTACCAAGTTTGCAAGTGTTTTGGCATGGTCTTATTAAATTTGTACCAAGTTTGCAAGTGTTCGGCATGGTCTTATTAAATTTGTACCAATTTTGCAAGTGTTTTAGCATGGTCTTATTATTTTTGTTCCAAGCTTGCAAGTGTTTTGGCATGGTCTTATTAAATTTGTACCAAGTTTGCAAGTGTTTTGGCATGGTCTTATAAAATTTGAACCAAATTTGCAAGTGTTTTGGCATGGTCTTATTAAATTTGTACCTAGTTTGCAAGTGTTTTGGCATGGTCTAAGGAAGTTTGTTCCAAGTTTGCAAGTGTTTTGGCATGGTTTTATTAAATTTGTACCAAGTTTGCACGTGTTTTGGCATGGTCTTATTAAATTTGTTCCAAGTTTGCAAGTGTTATGGCATGGTCTTAATAAATTTGTACCAAGTTTGCAAGTGTTTTGGCAGGGTCTTATTAAATTTGTACCAGGTTTGCAAGTGTATTGGCATGGTCTTATTAAATTTGTACCAAGTTTGCAAGTGTTTTGGCATGGTCTTATTAAATTTGTACCAAGTTTGCAAGTGTTCGGCATGGTCTTATTAAATTTGTACCACTTTTGCAAGTGTTTTAGCATGGTCTTATTAAATTTGTTCCAAGTTTGCAAGTGTTTTGGCAAGGTCTTATTAAATTTGTGCCAAGTTTGCAAGTGTTTTGGCATGGTCTTATTAAATTTGTGCCAAGTTTGCAAGTGTTTTGGCATGGTCTTATTAAATTTGTACCAAGTTTGCAAGTGTTTGGCATGGTCTTATTAATTTTGTACAAAGTTTGCAAGTGTTTTGGCATGGTCTTATTAAATTTGTACCAAGTTTGCAAGTGTTTTGGCATGGTCTTATTTCATTTGTACCAAGTTTGCAAGTGTTTTGGCATGGTCTTATTAAATTTGTTCCAAGTTTGCAAGTGTTCGGCATGGTCTTATTAAATTTGTACCAATTTTGCAAGTGTTTTGGCATGGTATTATTAAATTTGTTCCAAGTTTGCAAGTGTTTTGGCATGGTCTTATTAAATTTGTTCCAAGTTTGCAAGTGTTTTGGCATGGTCTTATTAAATTTGTACCAAGTTTGCAAGTGTTTTGGCATGGTTTTATTAAATTTGTTCCAAGTTTGCAAGTGTTTTGGCATGGTCTTATTATATTTGTACCAAGTTTGCAAGTGTTTTGGAATGGTCTTATTAAATTTGTCCCAAGTTTGCAAGTGCTTTGGCATGGTCTTATTAAATTTGTACCAAGTTTGCAAGTGTTTTGGCATGGTCTTAGGAAGTTTGTACCAAGTTTGCAAGTGTTTTGGCGTGGTCTTAGGAATTTTTTACCAAGTTTGGTAGTGTTTTGGCGTGGTCTTAGGAAGTTTGTACCAAGTTTGCAAGTGTTTTGGCGTGGTCTTAGGAATTTTGTACCAAGTTTGGTAGTGTTTTGGCGTGGTCTTAGGAATTTTGTACCAAGTTTGGTAGTGTTTTGGCGTGGTGTTAGGAAGTTTGTACCAAGTTTGGTAGTGTTTTGGCGTGGTGTTAGGAAGTTTGTGCCAAGTTTGCAAGTGTTTTGGCGTGGTCTTAGGAAGTTTGTACCAAGTTTGCAAGTGTTTTGGCGTGGTCTTAGGAATTTTGTACCAAGTTTGGTAGTGTTTTGGCGTGGTGTTAGGAAGTTTGTACCAAGTTTGCAAGTGTTTTGGCGTGGTCTTAGGAAGTTTGTACCAAGTTTGCAAGTGTTTTGGCGTGGTCTTAGGAATTTTGTACCAAGTTTGGTAGTGTTTTGGCGTGGTGTTAGGAAGTTTGTACCAAGTTTGCAAGTGTTTTGGCGTGGTCTTAGGAATTTTGTACCAAGTTTGGTAGTGTTTTGGCGTGGTCTTAGGAATTTTGTACCAAGTTTGGTAGTGTTTTGGCGTGGTGTTAGGAAGTTTGTACCAAGTTTGCAAGTGTTTTGGCGTGGTCTTAGGAAGTTTGTACCAAGTTTTTTTTTTTTAAATAAAAGACGTTTATTAAGGGTGTACAACATTTCTTACATACTATTTAATCACATTTACATAGGTTTTGTTTCCTTCGCACGTGTTGGACGGGAAACACAGGCAAGACTTTACAAACAGATTGATTTACAGAGAACAGGAAAGGACATCTACATCAATCGCAACATCATTGTTTCCAATGATGTGGATGATGTAGTTTGAAAATACGGAGAGTACTGCACTGCGTGTGCCCGCTCTTATCCTGTTTAGAGCGGGCCAGTGCAGGTCTACAAAACGAAGATGGGACCCTGGAGCAACTTGTTGCAGCCGCTGTTGTAGAGTGTCCCACGCCAGCGACACGCGGGGACATGCTGCAAACTTGTGCTCCAGGGTCTCGACAGCGGGACAAAACGTGCACGTTGGTGTGTCGGCTCTGCCGGTTTCGAAAAGATGCTCCGCGTGCGAGATCTTCCCGTTTGCCAGCAGGTAAAGGGCGGAACGTTGTGCAGACGTCAGCATCCTGGAGCTTATGTTTCCCCACACTCTTCTCCACAGCGTGTGTGGGGAAGCTCCAACCACCCTTGGGTCCGGTAGGGCGTTTGTTGCTGCGCGTCGCAGTCCTCGTGTTGATGGCGATCGTCGGAGGGTCTCTGGCACGTATGCCAGGTGCTGGACAGTTTGCAAGTGTTTTGGCGTGGTCTTAGGAATTTTGTACCAAGTTTGGTAGTGTTTTGGCGTGGTGTTAGGAAGTTTGTACCAAGTTTGCAAGTGTTTTGGCGTGGTCTTAGGAAGTTTGTACCAAGTTTGCAAGTGTTTTGGCGTGGTCTTACGAAGTTTGTACCAAGTTTGCAACTGTTTTGGCGTGGTCTTAGGAATTTTGTACCAAGTTTGCAAGTGTTTTGGCGTGGTCTTAGGAATTTTGTACCAAGTTTGGTAGTGTTTTGGCGTGGTCTTAGGAATTTTGTACCAAGTTTGCAAGTGTTTTGGCGTGGTCTTAGGAATTTTGTACCAAGTTTGGTAGTGTTTTGGCGTGGTCTTAGGAATTTTGTACCAAGTTTGGTAGTGTTTTGGCGTGGTGTTAGGAAGTTTTTACCAAGTTTGCAAGTGTTTTGGCGTGGTCTTAGGAAGTTTGTTCCAAGTTTGCAAGTGTTTTGGCGTGGTCTTAGGAATTTTTTACCAAGTTTGGTAGTGTTTTGGCGTGGTGTTAGGAAGTTTGTACCAAGTTTGCAAGTGTTTTGGCGTGGACTTAGGAATTTTGTACCAAGTTTGGTAGTGTTTTGGCGTGGTGTTAGGAAGTTTGTACCAAGTTTGCAAGTGTTTTGGCGTGGTCTTTGGAATTTTGTACCAAGTTTGGTAGTGTTTTGGCGTGGTCTTAGGAATTTTGTACCAAGTTTGGTAGTGTTTTGGCGTGGTGTTAGGAAGTTTGTACCAAGTTTGCAAGTGTTTTGGCGTGGTCTTAGGAAGTTTGTACCAAGTTTGCAAGTGTTTTGGCGTGGTCTTAGGAATTTTTTACCAAGTTTGGTAGTGTTTTGGCGTGGTCTTAGGAAGTTTGTACCAAGTTTGCAAGTGTTTTGGCGTGGTCTTAGGAATTTTGTACCAAGTTTGGTAGTGTTTTGGCGTGGTCTTAGGAATTTTGTACCAAGTTTGGTAGTGTTTTGGCGTGGTGTTAGGAAGTTTGTACCAAGTTTGGTAGTGTTTTGGCGTGGTGTTAGGAAGTTTGTGCCAAGTTTGCAAGTGTTTTGGCGTGGTCTTAGGAAGTTTGTACCAAGTTTGCAAGTGTTTTGGCGTGGTCTTAGGAATTTTGTACCAAGTTTGGTAGTGTTTTGGCGTGGTGTTAGGAAGTTTGTACCAAGTTTGCAAGTGTTTTGGCGTGGTCTTAGGAAGTTTGTACCAAGTTTGCATGTGTTTTGGCGTGGTCTTAGGAATTTTGTACCAAGTTTGGTAGTGTTTTGGCGTGGTCTTAGGAATTTTGTACCAAGTTTGGTAGTGTTTTGGCGTGGTGTTAGGAAGTTTGTACCAAGTTTGCAAGTGTTTTGGCGTGGTCTTAGGAAGTTTGCACCAAGTTTGCAAGTGTTTTGGCGTGGTCTTTGGAATTTTGTACCAAGTTTGGTAGTGTTTTGGCGTGGTGTTAGGAAGTTTGTACCAAGTTTGCAAGTGTTTTGGCGTGGTCTTTGGAAGTTTGTACCAAGTTTGCAAGTGTTTTGGCGTAGTCTTTGGAAGTTTGTACCAAGTTTGGTAGTGTTTTGGCGTGGTCTTAGGAATTTTGTACCAAGTTTGGTAGTGTTTTGGCGTGGTCTTAGGAATTTTGTACCAAGTTTGGTAGTGTTTTGGCGTGGTGTTAGGAAGTTTGTACCAAGTTTGCAAGTGTTTTGGCGTGGTCTTAGGAAGTTTGTACCAAGTTTGCAAGTGTTTTGGCGTGGTCTTAGGAATTTTTTACCAAGTTTGGTAGTGTTTTGGCGTGGTCTTAGGAAGTTTGTACCAAGTTTGCAAGTGTTTTGGCGTGGTCTTAGGAATTTTGTACCAAGTTTGCAAGTGTTTTGGCGTGGTCTTTGGAAGTTTGTACCAAGTTTGCAAGTGTTTTGGCGTGGTCTTAGGAATTTTGTACCAAGTTTGGTAGTGTTTTGGCGTGGTCTTAGGAATTTTGTACCAAGTTTGGTAGTGTTTTGGCATGGTGTTAGGAAGTTTGTACCAAGTTTGCAAGTGTTTTGGCGTGGTCTTAGGAAGTTTGTACCAAGTTTGCAAGTGTTTTGGCGTGGTCTTAGGAAGTTTGTACCAAGTTTGCAAGTGTTTTGGCGTGGTCTTAGGAATTTTGTACCTAGTTTGCAAGTGTTTTGGCGTGGTCTTAGGAAGTTTGTACCAAGTTTGCAAGTGTTTTGGCGTGGTCTTAGGAATTTTTTACCAAGTCTGGTAGTGTTTTGGCGTGGTCTTAGGAAGTTTGTACCAAGTTTGCAAGTGTTTTGGCGTGGTCTTAGGAATTTTGTACCAAGTTTGGTAGTGTTTTGGCGTGGTGTTAGGAAGTTTGTACCAAGTTTGCAAGTGTTTTGGCGTGGTCTTTGGAAGTTTGTACCAAGTTTGCAAGTGTTTTGGCGTGGTCTTTGGAAGTTTGTACCAAGTTTGCAAGTGTTTTGGCGTGGTCTTAGGAATTTTGTACCAAGTTTGGTAGTGTTTTGGCGTGGTCTTAGGAATTTTGTACCAAGTTTGGTAGTGTTTTGGCGTGGTGTTAGGAAGTTTGTACCAAGTTTGCAAGTGTTTTGGCGTGGTCTTAGGAAGTTTGTACCAAGTTTGGTAGTGTTTTGGCGTGATCTTAGGAATTTTGTACCAAGTTTGGTAGTGTTTTGGCGTGGTCTTAGGAAGTTTGTACCAAGTTTGCAAGTGTTTTGGCGTGGTCTTAGGAATTTTGTACCAAGTTTGCAAGTGTTTTGGCGTGGACTTAGGAATTTTGTACCAAGTTTGGTAGTGTTTTGGCGTGGTCTTAGGAAGTTTGTCCCAAGTTTGCAAGTGTTTGGAATGGTCTTATTAAATTTGTACCAAGTTTGCAAGTGTTTTGGCATGGTCTTAGGAAGTTTGTCCCAAGTTTGCAAGTGTTTGGCATGGTCTTATTAATTGTGTACCAAGTTTGCAAGTGTTTGGCATGGTCTTAAGAAGTTTGTACCAAGTTTGCAAGTGTTTTGGCATGGTCTTATTAAATTTGTACCAAGTTTGCAAGTGTTCGGCATTGTCTTATTAAATTTGTACCAAGTTTGCAAGTGTTTTAGCATGGTCTTATTAAATTTGTTCCAAGTTTGCAAGTGTTTTGGCAAGGTCTTATTAAATTTGTACCAAGTTTGCAAGTGTTTTGGCATGGTCTTAGGAAGTTCGTCCCAAGTTTGCAAGTGTTTGGCATGGTCTTATTAATTGTGTACCAAGTTTGCAAGTGTTTGGCATGGTCTTAAGAAGTTTGTACCAAGTTTGCAAGTGTTTTAGCATGGTCTTATTAAATTTGTTCCAAGTTTGCAAGTGTTTTGGCATGGTCTTATTAAATTTGTACCAAGTTTGCAAGTGTTTTGGCATGGTCTTAGGAAGTTTGTCCCAAGTTAGCAAGTGTTTGGCATGGTCATATCAAATTTGTACCAAGTTTACAAGTGTTTTGGCATGGTCTTAGGAAGTTTGTCCCAAGTTTGCAAGTGTTTGGCATGGTCTTATTAATTGTGTACCAAGTTTGCAAGTGTTTGGCATGGTCTTAAGAAGTTTGTACCAAGTTTGCAAGGGTTTTGGCATGGTCTTATTAAATTTGTACCAAGTTTGCAAGTGTTTTGGCATGGTCTTATTAAATTTGTACCAAGTTTGCAAGTGTTTTGGCATGGTCTTAGGAAGTTTGTCCCAAGTTTGCAAGTGTTTTGGCATGGTCTTATTAAATTTGTACCAAGTTTGCAAGTGTTTGGCATGGTCTTAAGAAGTTTGTACCAAGTTTGCAAGTGTTTTGGCATGGTCTTATTAAATTTGTTCCAAGTTTGCAAGTGTTCTGGCATGGTCTTAAGAAGTTTGTACCAAGTTTGCAAGTGTTTTGGCATGGTTTTATTAAATTTGTACCAAGTTTGCACGTGTTTTGGCATGGTCTTATTAAATTTGTTCCAAGTTTGCAAGTGTTTTGGCATGGTCTTATTAAATTTGTACCAAGTTTGCAAGTGTTTTGGCATGGTCATATCAAATTTGTACCAAGTTTGCAAGTGTTTTGGCATGGTCTAAGGAAGTTTGTCCCAAGTTTGCAAGTGTTTGGCATGGTCTTATTAATTGTGTACCAAGTTTGCAAGTGTTTTGGCATGGTCTTAGGAAGTTTGTCCCAAGTTTGCAAGTGTTTGGCATGGTCTTATTAATTGTGTACCAAGTTTGCAAGTGTTTGGCATGGTCTTAAGAAGTTTGTACCAAGTTTGCAAGTGTTTTGGCATGGTCTTATTAAATTTTTACCAAGTTTGCAAGTGTTTTGGCATGGTCTTATTAAATTTGTTCCAAGTTTGCAAGTGTTTTGGCAAGGTCTTATTAACTTTGTACCAAGTTTGCAAGTGTTTTGGCATGGTCTTAGGAATTTTGTCCCAAGTTTGCAAGTGTTTGGCATGGTCTTATTAATTGTGTACCAAGTTTGCAAGTGTTTGGCATGGTCTTAAGAAGTTTGTACCAAGTTTGCAAGGGTTTTGGCATGGTCTTATTAAATTTGTACCAAGTTTGCAAGTGTTTTGGCATGGTCTTATTAAATTTGTACCAAGTTTGCAAGTGTTTTGGCATGGTCTTAGGAAGTTTGTCCCAAGTTTGCAAGTGTTTTGGCATGGTCTTAGGAATTTTGTACCTAGTTTGCAAGTGTTTTGGCGTGGTCTTAGGAAGTTTGTACCAAGTTTGCAAGTGTTTTGGCGTGGTCTTAGGAATTTTTTACCAAGTTTGGTAGTGTTTTGGCGTGGTCTTAGGAAGTTTGTACCAAGTTTGCAAGTGTTTTGGCGTGGTCTTAGGAAGTTTGTACCAAGTTTGCAAGTGTTTTGGCGTGGTCTTAGGAATTTTTTACCAAGTTTGGTAGTGTTTTGGCGTGGTCTTAGGAAGTTTGTACCAAGTTTGCAAGTGTTTTGGCGTGGTCTTAGGAATTTTGTACCAAGTTTGCAAGTGTTTTGGCGTGGTCTTTGGAAGTTTGTACCAAGTTTGCAAGTGTTTTGGCGTGGTCTTAGGAATTTTGTACCAAGTTTGGTAGTGTTTTGGCGTGGTCTTAGGAATTTTGTACCAAGTTTGGTAGTGTTTTGGCATGGTGTTAGGAAGTTTGTACCAAGTTTGCAAGTGTTTTGGCGTGGTCTTAGGAAGTTTGTACCAAGTTTGCAAGTGTTTTGGCGTGGTCTTAGGAAGTTTGTACCAAGTTTGCAAGTGTTTTGGCGTGGTCTTAGGAATTGTGTACCTAGTTTGCAAGTGTTTTGGCGTGGTCTTAGGAAGTTTGTACCAAGTTTGCAAGTGTTTTGGCGTGGTCTTAGGAATTTTTTACCAAGTTTGGTAGTGTTTTGGCGTGGTCTTAGGAAGTTTGTACCAAGTTTGCAAGTGTTTTGGCGTGGTCTTAGGAATTTTGTACCAAGTTTGGTAGTGTTTTGGCGTGGTCTTAGGAATTTTGTACCAAGTTTGGTAGTGTTTTGGCATGGTGTTAGGAAGTTTGTACCAAGTTTGCAAGTGTTTTGGCGTGGTCTTAGGAAGTTTGTACCAAGTTTGCAAGTGTTTTGGCGTGGTCTTAGGAAGTTTGTACCAAGTTTGCAAGTGTTTTGGCGTGGTCTTAGGAAGTTTGTACCGAGTTTGCAAGTGTTTTGGCGTGGTCTTTGGAAGTTTGTACCAAGTTTGCAAGTGTTTTGGCGTGGTCTTAGGAATTTTGTACCAAGTTTGGTAGTGTTTTGGCGTGGTGTTAGGAAGTTTGTACCAAGTTTGCAAGTGTTTTGGCGTGGTCTTAGGAAGTTTGTACCAAGTTTGCAAGTGTTTTGGCGTGGTCTTAGGAATTTTGTACCAAGTTTGGTAGTGTTTTGGCGTGGTGTTAGGAAGTTTGTACCAAGTTTGCAAGTGTTTTGGCGTGGTCTTTGGAAGTTTGTACCAAGTTTGCAAGTGTTTTGGCGTGGTCTTTGGAAGTTTGTACCAAGTTTGCAAGTGTTTTGGCGTGGTCTTAGGAATTTTGTACCAAGTTTGGTAGTGTTTTGGCGTGGTCTTAGGAATTTTGTACCAAGTTTGGTAGTGTTTTGGCGTGGTGTTAGGAAGTTTGTACCAAGTTTGCAAGTGTTTTGGCGTGGTCTTAGGAAGTTTGTACCAAGTTTGGTAGTGTTTTGGCGTGATCTTAGGTATTTTGTACCAAGTTTGGTAGTGTTTTGGCGTGGTCTTAGGAAGTTTGTACCAAGTTTGCAAGTGTTTTGGCGTGGTCTTAGGAATTTTGTACCAAGTTTGCAAGTGTTTTGGCGTGGACTTAGGAATTTTGTACCAAGTTTGGTAGTGTTTTGGCGTGGTCTTAGGAAGTTTGTCCCAAGTTTGCAAGTGTTTGGAATGGTCTTATTAAATTTGTACCAAGTTTGCAAGTGTTTTGGCATGGTCTTAGGAAGTTTGTCCCAAGTTTGCAAGTGTTTGGCATGGTCTTATTAATTGTGTACCAAGTTTGCAAGTGTTTGGCATGGTCTTAAGAAGTTTGTACCAAGTTTGCAAGTGTTTTGGCATGGTCTTATTAAATTTGTACCAAGTTTGCAAGTGTTCGGCATTGTCTTATTAAATTTGTACCAAGTTTGCAAGTGTTTTGGCATGGTCTTATTAAATTTGTTCCAAGTTTGCAAGTGTTTTGGCAAGGTCTTATTAAATTTGTACCAAGTTTGCAAGTGTTTTGGCATGGTCTTAGGAAGTTCGTCCCAAGTTTGCAAGTGTTTGGCATGGTCTTATTAATTGTGTACCAAGTTTGCAAGTGTTTGGCATGGTCTTAAGAAGTTTGTACCAAGTTTGCAAGTGTTTTAGCATGGTCTTATTAAATTTGTTCCAAGTTTGCAAGTGTTTTGGCATGGTCTTATTAAATTTGTACCAAGTTTGCAAGTGTTTTGGCATGGTCTTAGGAAGTTTGTCCCAAGTTAGCAAGTGTTTGGCATGGTCATATCAAATTTGTACCAAGTTTACAAGTGTTTTGGCATGGTCTTAGGAAGTTTGTCCCAAGTTTGCAAGTGTTTGGCATGGTCTTATTAATTGTGTACCAAGTTTGCAAGTGTTTGGCATGGTCTTAAGAAGTTTGTACCAAGTTTGCAAGGGTTTTGGCATGGTCTTATTAAATTTGTACCAAGTTTGCAAGTGTTTTGGCATGGTCTTATTAAATTTGTACCAAGTTTGCAAGTGTTTTGGCATGGTCTTAGGAAGTTTGTCCCAAGTTTGCAAGTGTTTTGGCATGGTCTTATTAAATTTGTACCAAGTTTGCAAGTGTTTGGCATGGTCTTAAGAAGTTTGTACCAAGTTTGCAAGTGTTTTGGCATGGTCTTATTAAATTTGTTCCAAGTTTGCAAGTGTTCTGGCATGGTCTTAAGAAGTTTGTACCAAGTTTGCAAGTGTTTTGGCATGGTTTTATTAAATTTGTACCAAGTTTGCACGTGTTTTGGCATGGTCTTATTAAATTTGTTCCAAGTTTGCAAGTGTTTTGGCATGGTCTTATTAAATTTGTACCAGGTTTGCAAGTGTTTTGGCATGGTCATATCAAATTTGTACCAAGTTTGCAAGTGTTTTGGCATGGTCTAAGGAAGTTTGTCCCAAGTTTGCAAGTGTTTGGCATGGTCTTATTAATTGTGTACCAAGTTTGCAAGTGTTTTGGCATGGTCTTAGGAAGTTTGTCCCAAGTTTGCAAGTGTTTGGCATGGTCTTATTAATTGTGTACCAAGTTTGCAAGTGTTTGGCATGGTCTTAAGAAGTTTGTACCAAGTTTGCAAGTGTTTTGGCATGGTCTTATTAAATTTGTACCAAGTTTGCAAGTGTTTTGGCATGGTCTTATTAAATTTGTTCCAAGTTTGCAAGTGTTTTGGCAAGGTCTTATTAACTTTGTACCAAGTTTGCAAGTGTTTTGGCATGGTCTTAGGAATTTTGTCCCAAGTTTGCAAGTGTTTGGCATGGTCTTATTAATTTTGTACCAAGTTTGCAAGTGTTTGGCATGGTCTTAAGAAGTTTGTACCAAGTTTGCAAGGGTTTTGGCATGGTCTTATTAAATTTGTACCAAGTTTGCAAGTGTTTTGGCATGGTCTTATTAAATTTGTACCAAGTTTGCAAGTGTTTTGGCATGGTCTTAGGAAGTTTGTCCCAAGTTTGCAAGTGTTTTGGCATGGTCTTATTAAATTTGTACCAAGTTTGCAAGTGTTTGGCATGGTCTTATTAAATTTGTACCAAGTTTGTAAGTGTTCGGCATGGTCTTATTAAATTTGTCCCAAGTTTGCAAGTGTTCTGGCATGGTCTTAAGTAGTTTGTACCAAGTTTGCAAGTGTTTTGGCATGGTTTTATTAAATTTGTACCAAGTTTGCGCGTGTTTTGGCATGGTCTTATTAAATTTGATCCAAGTTTGCAAGTGTTCTGGCATGGTCTTAAGTAGTTTGTACCAAGTTTGCAAGTGTTTTGGCATGGTCTTATTAAATTTGTACTAAGTTTGCAAGTGTTTTGGCATGGTCTTAGGAAGTTTGTCCCAAGTTTGCAAGTGTTTTGCATTGGTCTTATTAAATTTGTTCCAAGTTTGCAAGTGTTTTGGCAAGGTCTTATTAAATTTGTACCAAGTTTGCAAGTGTTTTGGCATGGTCTAAGGAAGTTTGTCCCAAGTTTGCAAGTGTTTGGCATGGTCTTATTAATTGTGTACCAAGTTTGCAAGTGTTTGGCATGGTCTTAAGAAGTTTGTACCAAGTTTGCAAGTGTTTTAGCATGGTCTTATTAAATTTGTTCCAAGTTTGCAAGTGTTTTGGCATGGTCTTATTAAATTTGTACCAAGTTTGCAAGTGTTTTGGCATGGTCTTAGGAAGTTTGTCCCAAGTAAGCAAGTGTTTGGCATGGTCATATCAAATTTGTACCAAGTTTACAAGTGTTTTGGCATGGTCTTAGGAAGTTTGTCCCAAGTTTGCAAGTGTTTTGGCATGGTCTTATTAAATTTGTACCAAGTTTGCAAGTGTTTGGCATGGTCTTATTAAATTTGTACCAAGTTTGTAAGTGTTCGGCATGGTCTTATTAAATTTGTCCCAAGTTTGCAAGTGTTCTGGCATGGTCTTAAGAAGTTTGTACCAAGTTTGCAAGTGTTTTGGCATGGTTTTATTAAATTTGTACCAAGTTTGCGCGTGTTTTGGCATGGTCTTATTAAATTTGATCCAAGTTTGCAAGTGTTCTGGCATGGTCTTAAGTAGTTTGTACCAAGTTTGCAAGTGTTTTGGCATGGTCTTATTAAATTTGTACTAAGTTTGCAAGTGTTTTGGCATGGTCTTAGGAAGTTTGTCCCAAGTTTGCAAGTGTTTTGCATTGGTCTTATTAAATTTGTTCCAAGTTTGCAAGTGTTTTGGCAAGGTCTTATTAAATTTGTACCAAGTTTGCAAGTGTTTTGGCATGGTCTAAGGAAGTTTGTCCCAAGTTTGCAAGTGTTTGGCATGGTCTTATTAATTGTGTACCAAGTTTGCAAGTGTTTGGCATGGTCTTAAGAAGTTTGTACCAAGTTTGCAAGTGTTTTAGCATGGTCTTATTAAATTTGTTCCAAGTTTGCAAGTGTTTTGGCATGGTCTTATTAAATTTGTACCAAGTTTGCAAGTGTTTTGGCATGGTCTTAGGAAGTTTGTCCCAAGTAAGCAAGTGTTTGGCATGGTCATATCAAATTTGTACCAAGTTTACAAGTGTTTTGGCATGGTCTTAGGAAGTTTGTCCCAAGTTTGCAAGTGTTTGGCATGGTCTTATTAATTGTGTACCAAGTTTGCAAGTGTTTGGCATGGTCTTAAGAAGTTTTTACCAAGTTTGCAAGTGTTTTGGCATGGTCTTATTAAATTTGTACCAAGTTTGCAAGTGTTTTGGCATGGTCATATCAAATTTGTACCAAGTTTGCAAGTGTTTTGGCATGGTCTTATTAAATTTGTCCCAAGTTTGCAAGTGCTTTGGCATGGTCTAATTAAATTTGTACGAAGTTTGCAAGTGTTTTGGCATGGTCTTAGGAAGTTTGTCCCAAGTTTGCAAGTGTTTGGCATGGTCTTATTAAATTTGCACCAAGTTTGCAAGTGTTTTGGCAAGGTCTTATTACATTTGTACCAAGTTTGCAAGTGTTTTGGCATGGTCTTATTAAATTTATACCAAGTTTGCAAGTGTTTCGGCATGGTCTAATTAAATTTGTTCCAAGTTTGCAAGTGTTTTGGCAAGGTCTTATTAAATTTGTTCCAAGTTTGCAAGTGTTTTGGCAAGGTCTTATTTAATTTGTCCCAAGTTTGGAAGTGTTTTGGCATGGTCTTAGGAAGTTTGTCCCAAGTTTGCAAGTGTTTGGCATGGTCTTATTAATTGTGTACCAAGTTTGCAAGTGTTTGGCATGGTCTTAAGAAGTTTGTACCAAGTTTGCAAGTGTTTTGGCATGGTCTTATTAAATTTGTACCAAGTTTGCAAGTGTTTTGGCATGGTCTTATTAAATTTGTTCCAAGTTTGCAAGTGTTTTGGCAAGGTCTTATTAACTTTGTACCAAGTTTGCAAGTGTTTTGGCATGGTCTTAGGAATTTTGTCCCAAGTTTGCAAGTGTTTGGCATGGTCTTATTAATTGTGTACCAAGTTTGCAAGTGTTTGGCATGGTCTTAAGAAGTTTGTACCAAGTTTGCAAGGGTTTTGGCATGGTCTTATTAAATTTGTACCAAGTTTGCAAGTGTTTTGGCATGGTCTTATTAAATTTGTACCAAGTTTGCAAGTGTTTTGGCATGGTCTTAGGAAGTTTGTCCCAAGTTTGCAAGTGTTTTGGCATGGTCTTAGGAATTTTGTACCTAGTTTGCAAGTGTTTTGGCGTGGTCTTAGGAAGTTTGTACCAAGTTTGCAAGTGTTTTGGCGTGGTCTTAGGAATTTTTTACCAAGTTTGGTAGTGTTTTGGCGTGGTCTTAGGAAGTTTGTACCAAGTTTGCAAGTGTTTTGGCGTGGTCTTAGGAAGTTTGTACCAAGTTTGCAAGTGTTTTGGCGTGGTCTTAGGAATTTTTTACCAAGTTTGGTAGTGTTTTGGCGTGGTCTTAGGAAGTTTGTACCAAGTTTGCAAGTGTTTTGGCGTGGTCTTAGGAATTTTGTACCAAGTTTGCAAGTGTTTTGGCGTGGTCTTTGGAAGTTTGTACCATGTTTGCAAGTGTTTTGGCGTGGTCTTAGGAATTTTGTACCAAGTTTGGTAGTGTTTTGGCGTGGTCTTAGGAATTTTGTACCAAGTTTGGTAGTGTTTTGGCATGGTGTTAGGAAGTTTGTACCAAGTTTGCAAGTGTTTTGGCGTGGTCTTAGGAAGTTTGTACCAAGTTTGCAAGTGTTTTGGCGTGGTCTTAGGAATTTTGTACCTAGTTTGCAAGTGTTTTGGCGTGGTCTTAGGAATTTTGTACCTAGTTTGCAAGTGTTTTGGCGTGGTCTTAGGAAGTTTGTACCAAGTTTGCAAGTGTTTTGGCGTGGTCTTAGGAATTTTTTACCAAGTTTGGTAGTGTTTTGGCGTGGTCTTAGGAAGTTTGTACCAAGTTTGCAAGTGTTTTGGCGTGGTCTTAGGAATTTTGTACCAAGTTTGGTAGTGTTTTGGCGTGGTCTTAGGAATTTTGTACCAAGTTTGGTAGTGTTTTGGCATGGTGTTAGGAAGTTTGTACCAAGTTTGCAAGTGTTTTGGCGTGGTCTTAGGAAGTTTGTACCAAGTTTGCAAGTGTTTTGGCGTGGTCTTAGGAAGTTTGTACCAAGTTTGCAAGTGTTTTGGCGTGGTCTTAGGAATTTTTTACCAAGTTTGGTAGTGTTTTGGCGTGGTCTTAGGAAGTTTGTACCAAGTTTGCAAGTGTTTTGGCGTGGTCTTAGGAATTTTGTACCAAGTTTGGTAGTGTTTTGGCGTGGTGTTAGGAAGTTTGTACCAAGTTTGCAAGTGTTTGTGCGTGGTCTTAGGAAGTTTGTACCAAGTTTGCAAGTGTTTTGGCGTGGTCTTAGGAATTTTGTACCAAGTTTGGTAGTGTTTTGGCGTGGTGTTAGGAAGTTTGTACCAAGTTTTCAAGTGTTTTGGCGTGGTCTTTGGAAGTTTGTACCAAGTTTGCAAGTGTTTTGGCGTGGTCTTTGGAAGTTTGTACCAAGTTTGCAAGTGTTTTGGCGTGGTCTTAGGAATTTTGTACCAAGTTTGGTAGTGTTTTGGCGTGGTCTTAGGAATTTTGTACCAAGTTTGGTAGTGTTTTGGCGTGGTGTTAGGAAGTTTGTACCAAGTTTGCAAGTGTTTTGGCGTGGTCTTAGGAAGTTTGTACCAAGTTTGGTAGTGTTTTGGCGTGATCATAGGAATTTTGTACCAAGTTTGGTAGTGTTTTGGCGTGGTCTTAGGAAGTTTGTACCAAGTTTGCAAGTGTTTTGGCGTGGTCTTAGGAATTTTGTACCAAGTTTGCAAGTGTTTTGGCGTGGACTTAGGAATTTTGTACCAAGTTTGGTAGTGTTTTGGCGTGGTCTTAGGAAGTTTGTCCCAAGTTTGCAAGTGTTTGGAATGGTCTTATTAAATTTGTACCAAGTTTGCAAGTGTTTTGGCATGGTCTTAGGAAGTTTGTCCCAAGTTTGCAAGTGTTTGGCATGGTCTTATTAATTGTGTACCAAGTTTGCAAGTGTTTGGCATGGTCTTAAGAAGTTTGTACCAAGTTTGCAAGTGTTTTGGCATGGTCTTATTAAATTTGTACCAAGTTTGCAAGTGTTCGGCATTGTCTTATTAAATTTGTACCAAGTTTGCAAGTGTTTTGGCATGGTCTTATTAAATTTGTTCCAAGTTTGCAAGTGTTTTGGCAAGGTCTTATTAAATTTGTACCAAGTTTGCAAGTGTTTTGGCATGGTCTTAGGAAGTTCGTCCCAAGTTTGCAAGTGTTTGGCATGGTCTTATTAATTGTGTACCAAGTTTGCAAGTGTTTGGCATGGTCTTAAGAAGTTTGTACCAAGTTTGCAAGTGTTTTAGCATGGTCTTATTAAATTTGTTCCAAGTTTGCAAGTGTTTTGGCATGGTCTTATTAAATTTGTACCAAGTTTGCAAGTGTTTTGGCATGGTCTTAGGAAGTTTGTCCCAAGTTAGCAAGTGTTTGGCATGGTCATATCAAATTTGTACCAAGTTTACAAGTGTTTTGGCATGGTCTTAGGAAGTTTGTCCCAAGTTTGCAAGTGTTTGGCATGGTCTTATTAATTGTGTACCAAGTTTGCAAGTGTTTGGCATGGTCTTAAGAAGTTTGTACCAAGTTTGCAAGGGTTTTGGCATGGTCTTATTAAATTTGTACCAAGTTTGCAAGTGTTTTGGCATGGTCTTATTAAATTTGTACCAAGTTTGCAAGTGTTTTGGCATGGTCTTAGGAAGTTTGTCCCAAGTTTGCAAGTGTTTTGGCATGGTCTTATTAAATTTGTACCAAGTTTGCAAGTGTTTGGCATGGTCTTAAGAAGTTTGTACCAAGTTTGCAAGTGTTTTGGCATGGTCTTATTAAATTTGTTCCAAGTTTGCAAGTGTTCTGGCATGGTCTTAAGAAGTTTGTACCAAGTTTGCAAGTGTTTTGGCATGGTTTTATTAAATTTGTACCAAGTTTGCACGTGTTTTGGCATGGTCTTATTAAATTTGTTCCAAGTTTGCAAGTGTTTTGGCATGGTCTTATTAAATTTGTACCAAGTTTGCAAGTGTTTTGGCATGGTCATATCAAATTTGTACCAAGTTTGCAAGTGTTTTGGCATGGTCTAAGGAAGTTTGTCCCAAGTTTGCAAGTGTTTGGCATGGTCTTATTAATTGTGTACCAAGTTTGCAAGTGTTTTGGCATGGTCTTAGGAAGTTTGTCCCAAGTTTGCAAGTGTTTGGCATGGTCTTATTAATTGTGTACCAAGTTTGCAAGTGTTTGGCATGGTCTTAAGAAGTTTGTACCAAGTTTGCAAGTGTTTTGGCATGGTCTTATTAAATTTGTACCAAGTTTGCAAGTGTTTTGGCATGGTCTTATTAAATTTGTTCCAAGTTTGCAAGTGTTTTGGCAAGGTCTTATTAACTTTGTACCAAGTTTGCAAGTGTTTTGGCATGGTCTTAGGAATTTTGTCCCAAGTTTGCAAGTGTTTGGCATGGTCTTATTAATTGTGTACCAAGTTTGCAAGTGTTTGGCATGGTCTTAAGAAGTTTGTACCAAGTTTGCAAGGGTTTTGGCATGGTCTTATTAAATTTGTACCAAGTTTGCAAGTGTTTTGGCATGGTCTTATTAAATTTGTACCAAGTTTGCAAGTGTTTTGGCATGGTCTTAGGAAGTTTGTCCCAAGTTTGCAAGTGTTTTGGCATGGTCTTATTAAATTTGTACCAAGTTTGCAAGTGTTTTGGCATGGTCTTATTAAATTTGTACCAAGTTTGTAAGTGTTCGGCATGGTCTTATTAAATTTGTCCCAAGTTTGCAAGTGTTCTGGCATGGTCTTAAGAAGTTTGTACCAAGTTTGCAAGTGTTTTGGCATGGTTTTATTAAATTTGTACCAAGTTTGCACGTGTTTTGGCATGGTCTTATTAAATTTGATCCAAGTTTGCAAGTGTTCTGGCATGGTCTTAAGTAGTTTGTACCAAGTTTGCAAGTGTTTTGGCATGGTCTTATTAAATTTGTACCAAGTTTGCAAGTGTTTTGGCATGGTCTTAGGAAGTTTGTCCCAAGTTTGCAAGTGTTTTGGCATGGTCTTATTAAATTTGTTCCAAGTTTGCAAGTGTTTTGGCAAGGTCTTATTAAATTTGTACCAAGTTTGCAAGTGTTTTGGCATGGTCTTAGGAAGTTTGTCCCAAGTTTGCAAGTGTTTGGCATGGTCTTATTAATTGTGTACCAAGTTTGCAAGTGTTTGGCATGGTCTTAAGAAGTTTGTACCAAGTTTGCAAGTGTTTTAGCATGGTCTTATTAAATTTGTTCCAAGTTTGCAAGTGTTTTGGCATGGTCTTATTAAATTTGTACCAAGTTTGCAAGTGTTTTGGCATGGTCTTAGGAAGTTTGTCCCAAGTAAGCAAGTGTTTGGCATGGTCATATCAAATTTGTACCAAGTTTACAAGTGTTTTGGCATGGTCTTAGGAAGTTTGTCCCAAGTTTGCAAGTGTTTGGCATGGTCTTATTAATTGTGTACCAAGTTTGCAAGTGTTTGGCATGGTCTTAAGAAGTTTTTACCAAGTTTGCAAGTGTTTTGGCATGGTCTTATTAAATTTGTACCAAGTTTGCAAGTGTTTTGGCATGGTCATATCAAATTTGTACCAAGTTTGCAAGTGTTTTGGCATGGTCTTATTAAATTTGTCCCAAGTTTGCAAGTGCTTTGGCATGGTCTTATTAAATTTGTACGAAGTTTGCAAGTGTTTTGGCATGGTCTTAGGAAGTTTGTCCCAAGTTTGCAAGTGTTTGGCATGGTCTTATTAAATTTGCACCAAGTTTGCAAGTGTTTTGGCAAGGTCTTATTACATTTGTACCAAGTTTGCAAGTGTTTTGGCATGGTCTTATTAAATTTATACCAAGTTTGCAAGTGTTTCGGCATGGTCTTATTAAATTTGTTCCAAGTTTGCAAGTGTTTTGGCAAGGTCTTATTAAATTTGTACCAAGTTTGCAAGTGTTTTGGCATGGTCTTGGGAAGTTTGTCCCAAGTTTGCAAGTGTTTGGCATGGTCTTATTAATTGTGTACCAAGTTTGCAAGTGTTTGGCATGGTCTTAAGAAGTTTGTACCAAGTTTGCAAGTGTTTAGGCATGGTCTTATTAAATTTGTACCAAGTTTGCAAGTGTTTTGGCATGGTCATATCAAATTTGTTCCAAGTTTGCAAGTGTTTTGGCAAGGTCTTATTTAATTTGTACCAAGTTTGGAAGTGTTTTGGCATGGTCTTAGGAAGTTTGTCCCAAGTTTGCAAGTGTTTGGCATGGTCTTATTAATTGTGTACCAAGTTTGCAAGTGTTTGGCATGGTCTCAAGAAGTTTGTACCAAGTTTGCAAAGGTTTTGGCATGGTCTTATTAAATTTGTACCAAGTTTGCAAGTGTTTTGGCATGGTCTTATTAAATTTGTACCAAGTTTGCAAGTGTTTTGGCATGGTCTTAGGAAGTTTGTCCCAAGTTTGCAAGTGTTTTGGCATGGTCTTATTAAATTTGTACCAAGTTTGCAAGTGTTTGGCATGGTCTTAAGAAGTTTGTACCAAGTTTGCAAGTGTTTTGGCATGGTCTTATTAAATTTGTTCCAAGTTTGCAAGTGTTCTGGCATGGTCTTAAGAAGTTTGTACCAAGTTTGCAAGTGTTTTGGCATGGTTTTATTAAATTTGTACCAAGTTTGCACGTGTTTTGGCATGGTCTTATTAAATTTGTTCCAAGTTTGCAAGTGTTTTGGCATGGTCTTATTAAATTTGTACCAAGTTTGCAAGTGTTTTGGCATGGTCATATCAAATTTGTACCAAGTTTGCAAGTGTTTTGGCATGGTCTAAGGAAGTTTGTCCCAAGTTTGCAAGTGTTTGGCATGGTCTTATTAATTGTGTACCAAGTTTGCAAGTGTTTGGCATGGTCTTAAGAAGTTTGTACCAAGTGTGCAAGTGTTTTGGCATGGTCTTATTAAATTTGTACCAAGTTTGCAAGTGTTTTGGCATGGTCTTATTAAATTTGTTCCAAGTTTGCAAGTGTTTTGGCAAGGTCTTATTTACTTTGTACCAAGTTTGCAAGTGTTTTGGCATGGTCTTAGGAAGTTTGTCCCAAGTTTGCAAGTGTTTGGCATGGTCTTATTAATTGTGTACCAAGTTTGCAAGTGTTTGGCATGGTCTTAAGAAGTTTGTACCAAGTTTGCAAGGGTTTTGGCATGGTCTTATTAAATTTGTACCAAGTTTGCAAGTGTTTTGGCATGGTCTTATTAAATTTGTACCAAGTTTGCAAGTGTTTTGGCATGGTCTTAGGAAGTTTGTCCCAAGTTTGCAAGTGTTTTGGCATGGTCTTATTAAATTTGTACCAAGTTTGCAAGTGTTTGGCATGGTCTTAAGAAGTTTGTACCAAGTTTGCAAGTGTTTTGGCATGGTCTTATTAAATTTGTTCCAAGTTTGCAAGTGTTCTGGCATGGTCTTATTAAATTTGTACCAATTTTGCAAGTGTTTTGGCATGGTCTTATTAAATTTGTACCAATTTTGCAAGTGTTTTAGCATGGTCTTATTAAATTTGTACCAAGTTTGCAAGTGTTTTGGCATGGTCTTATTAAATTTGTTCCAAGTTTGCAAGTTATTAAATTTGTACCAAATTTGCAAGTGTTTTGGCATGGTCTTAGGAAGTTTGTCCCAAGTTTGCAAGTGTTTGGCATGGTCTTATTAATTGTGTACCAAGTTTGCAAGTGTTTGGCATGGTCTTAAGAAGTTTGTACCAAGTTTGCAAGTGTTTTAGCATGGTCTTATTAAATTTGTTCCAAGTTTGCAAGTGTTTTGGCATGGTCTTATTAAATTTGTACCAAGTTTGCAAGTGTTTTGGCATGGTCTTAGGAAGTTTGTCCCAAGTAAGCAAGTGTTTGGCATGGTCAAATCAAATTTGTACCAAAATTACAAGTGTTTTGGCATGGTCTTAGGAAGTTTGTCCCAAGTTTGCAAGTGTTTGGCATGGTCTTATTAATTGTGTACCAAGTTTGCAAGTGTTTGGCATGGTCTTAAGAAGTTTTTACCAAGTTTGCTAGTGTTTTGGCATGGTCTTATTAAATTTGTACCAAGTTTGCAAGTGTTTTGGCATGGTCATATCAAATTTGTACCAAGTTTGCAAGTGTTTTGGCATGGTCTTATTAAATTTGTCCCAAGTTTGCAAGTGCTTTGGCATGGTGTTATTAAATTTGTACCAAGTTTGCAAGTGTTTTGGCATGGTCTTAGGAAGTTTGTCCCAAGTTTGCAAGTGTTTGGCATGGTCTTATTAAATTTGCACCAAGTTTGCAAGTGTTTTGGCAAGGTCTTATTACATTTGTACCAAGTTTGCAAGTGTTTTGGCATGGTCTTATTAAATTTGTACCAAGTTTGCAAGCGTTTTGGCATGGTCTTATTAAATTTGTTCCAAGTTTGCAAGTGTTTTGGCAAGGTCTTATTAAATTTGTACCAAGTTTGCAAGTGTTTTGGCATGGTCTTGGGAAGTTTGTCCCAAGTTTGCAAGTGTTTGGCATGGTCTTATTAATTGTGTACCAAGTTTGCAAGTGTTTGGCATGGTCTTAAGAAGTTCGTACCAAGTTTGCAAGAGTTTAGGCATGGTCTTATTAAATTTGTACCAAGTTTGCAAGTGTTTTGGCATGGTCTTATTAAATTTGTTCCAAGTTTGCAAGTGTTTTGGCAAGGTCTTATTTAATTTGTACCAAGTTTGCAAGTGTTTTGGCATGGTCTTAGGAAGTTTGTCCCAAGTTTGCAAGTGTTTGGCATGGTCTTATTAATTGTGTACCAAGTTTGCAAGTGTTTTGGCAAGGTCTTATTAAATTTGTACCAATTTTGCAAGTGTTTTAGCATGGTCTTATTAAATTTGTTCCAAGTTTGCAAGTGTTTTGGCAAGGTCTTATTAAATTTGTACCAAGTTTGCAAGTGTTTTGGCATGGTCTTAGGAAGTTTGTCCCAAGTTTGCAAGTGTTTGGCATGGTCTTATTAATTGTGTACCAAGTTTGCAAGTGTTTGGCATGGTCTTGAGAAGTTTGTACCAAGTTTGCAAGTGTTTTGGCATGGTCTTATTAAATTTGTACCAAGTTTGCAAGTGTTTTGGCATGGTCTTATTAAATTTGTCCCAAGTTTGCAAGTGCTTTGGCAAGGTCTTAATAAATTTGTACCAAGTTTGCAAGTGTTTTGGTATGGTCTTAGGAAGTTTGTCCCAAGTTTGCAAGTGTTTGGCATGGTTTTATTAAATTTGTACCAAGTTTGCGCGTGTTTTGGCATGGTCTTATTAAATTTGATCCAAGTTTGCAAGTGTTCTGGCATGGTCTTAAGTAGTTTGTACCAAGTTTGCAAGTGTTTTGGCATGGTCTTATTAAATTTGTACTAAGTTTGCAAGTGTTTTGGCATGGTCTTAGGAAGTTTGTCCCAAGTTTGCAAGTGTTTTGCATTGGTCTTATTAAATTTGTTCCAAGTTTGCAAGTGTTTTGGCAAGGTCTTATTAAATTTGTACCAAGTTTGCAAGTGTTTTGGCATGGTCTAAGGAAGTTTGTCCCAAGTTTGCAAGTGTTTGGCATGGTCTTATTAATTGTGTACCAAGTTTGCAAGTGTTTGGCATGGTCTTAAGAAGTTTGTACCAAGTTTGCAAGTGTTTTAGCATGGTCTTATTAAATTTGTTCCAAGTTTGCAAGTGTTTTGGCATGGTCTTATTAAATTTGTACCAAGTTTGCAAGTGTTTTGGCATGGTCTTAGGAAGTTTGTCCCAAGTAAGCAAGTGTTTGGCATGGTCATATCAAATTTGTACCAAGTTTACAAGTGTTTTGGCATGGTCTTAGGAAGTTTGTCCCAAGTTTGCAAGTGTTTGGCATGGTCTTATTAATTGTGTACCAAGTTTGCAAGTGTTTGGCATGGTCTTAAGAAGTTTTTACCAAGTTTGCAAGTGTTTTGGCATGGTCTTATTAAATTTGTACCAAGTTTGCAAGTGTTTTGGCATGGTCATATCAAATTTGTACCAAGTTTGCAAGTGTTTTGGCATGGTCTTATTAAATTTGTCCCAAGTTTGCAAGTGCTTTGGCATGGTCTAATTAAATTTGTACGAAGTTTGCAAGTGTTTTGGCATGGTCTTAGGAAGTTTGTCCCAAGTTTGCAAGTGTTTGGCATGGTCTTATTAAATTTGCACCAAGTTTGCAAGTGTTTTGGCAAGGTCTTATTACATTTGTACCAAGTTTGCAAGTGTTTTGGCATGGTCTTATTAAATTTATACCAAGTTTGCAAGTGTTTCGGCATGGTCTAATTAAATTTGTTCCAAGTTTGCAAGTGTTTTGGCAAGGTCTTATTAAATTTGTTCCAAGTTTGCAAGTGTTTTGGCAAGGTCTTATTTAATTTGTCCCAAGTTTGGAAGTGTTTTGGCATGGTCTTAGGAAGTTTGTCCCAAGTTTGCAAGTGTTTGGCATGGTCTTATTAATTGTGTACCAAGTTTGCAAGTGTTTGGCATGGTCTTAAGAAGTTTGTACCAAGTTTGCAAGTGTTTTGGCATGGTCTTATTAAATTTGTACCAAGTTTGCAAGTGTTTTGGCATGGTCTTATTAAATTTGTTCCAAGTTTGCAAGTGTTTTGGCAAGGTCTTATTAACTTTGTACCAAGTTTGCAAGTGTTTTGGCATGGTCTTAGGAATTTTGTCCCAAGTTTGCAAGTGTTTGGCATGGTCTTATTAATTGTGTACCAAGTTTGCAAGTGTTTGGCATGGTCTTAAGAAGTTTGTACCAAGTTTGCAAGGGTTTTGGCATGGTCTTATTAAATTTGTACCAAGTTTGCAAGTGTTTTGGCATGGTCTTATTAAATTTGTACCAAGTTTGCAAGTGTTTTGGCATGGTCTTAGGAAGTTTGTCCCAAGTTTGCAAGTGTTTTGGCATGGTCTTAGGAATTTTGTACCTAGTTTGCAAGTGTTTTGGCGTGGTCTTAGGAAGTTTGTACCAAGTTTGCAAGTGTTTTGGCGTGGTCTTAGGAATTTTTTACCAAGTTTGGTAGTGTTTTGGCGTGGTCTTAGGAAGTTTGTACCAAGTTTGCAAGTGTTTTGGCGTGGTCTTAGGAAGTTTGTACCAAGTTTGCAAGTGTTTTGGCGTGGTCTTAGGAATTTTTTACCAAGTTTGGTAGTGTTTTGGCGTGGTCTTAGGAAGTTTGTACCAAGTTTGCAAGTGTTTTGGCGTGGTCTTAGGAATTTTGTACCAAGTTTGCAAGTGTTTTGGCGTGGTCTTTGGAAGTTTGTACCATGTTTGCAAGTGTTTTGGCGTGGTCTTAGGAATTTTGTACCAAGTTTGGTAGTGTTTTGGCGTGGTCTTAGGAATTTTGTACCAAGTTTGGTAGTGTTTTGGCATGGTGTTAGGAAGTTTGTACCAAGTTTGCAAGTGTTTTGGCGTGGTCTTAGGAAGTTTGTACCAAGTTTGCAAGTGTTTTGGCGTGGTCTTAGGAATTTTGTACCTAGTTTGCAAGTGTTTTGGCGTGGTCTTAGGAATTTTGTACCTAGTTTGCAAGTGTTTTGGCGTGGTCTTAGGAAGTTTGTACCAAGTTTGCAAGTGTTTTGGCGTGGTCTTAGGAATTTTTTACCAAGTTTGGTAGTGTTTTGGCGTGGTCTTAGGAAGTTTGTACCAAGTTTGCAAGTGTTTTGGCGTGGTCTTAGGAATTTTGTACCAAGTTTGGTAGTGTTTTGGCGTGGTCTTAGGAATTTTGTACCAAGTTTGGTAGTGTTTTGGCATGGTGTTAGGAAGTTTGTACCAAGTTTGCAAGTGTTTTGGCGTGGTCTTAGGAAGTTTGTACCAAGTTTGCAAGTGTTTTGGCGTGGTCTTAGGAAGTTTGTACCAAGTTTGCAAGTGTTTTGGCGTGGTCTTAGGAATTTTTTACCAAGTTTGGTAGTGTTTTGGCGTGGTCTTAGGAAGTTTGTACCAAGTTTGCAAGTGTTTTGGCGTGGTCTTAGGAATTTTGTACCAAGTTTGGTAGTGTTTTGGCGTGGTGTTAGGAAGTTTGTACCAAGTTTGCAAGTGTTTGTGCGTGGTCTTAGGAAGTTTGTACCAAGTTTGCAAGTGTTTTGGCGTGGTCTTAGGAATTTTGTACCAAGTTTGGTAGTGTTTTGGCGTGGTGTTAGGAAGTTTGTACCAAGTTTGCAAGTGTTTTGGCGTGGTCTTTGGAAGTTTGTACCAAGTTTGCAAGTGTTTTGGCGTGGTCTTTGGAAGTTTGTACCAAGTTTGCAAGTGTTTTGGCGTGGTCTTAGGAATTTTGTACCAAGTTTGGTAGTGTTTTGGCGTGGTCTTAGGAATTTTGTACCAAGTTTGGTAGTGTTTTGGCGTGGTGTTAGGAAGTTTGTACCAAGTTTGCAAGTGTTTTGGCGTGGTCTTAGGAAGTTTGTACCAAGTTTGGTAGTGTTTTGGCGTGATCATAGGAATTTTGTACCAAGTTTGGTAGTGTTTTGGCGTGGTCTTAGGAAGTTTGTACCAAGTTTGCAAGTGTTTTGGCGTGGTCTTAGGAATTTTGTACCAAGTTTGCAAGTGTTTTGGCGTGGACTTAGGAATTTTGTACCAAGTTTGGTAGTGTTTTGGCGTGGTCTTAGGAAGTTTGTCCCAAGTTTGCAAGTGTTTGGAATGGTCTTATTAAATTTGTACCAAGTTTGCAAGTGTTTTGGCATGGTCTTAGGAAGTTTGTCCCAAGTTTGCAAGTGTTTGGCATGGTCTTATTAATTGTGTACCAAGTTTGCAAGTGTTTGGCATGGTCTTAAGAAGTTTGTACCAAGTTTGCAAGTGTTTTGGCATGGTCTTATTAAATTTGTACCAAGTTTGCAAGTGTTCGGCATTGTCTTATTAAATTTGTACCAAGTTTGCAAGTGTTTTGGCATGGTCTTATTAAATTTGTTCCAAGTTTGCAAGTGTTTTGGCAAGGTCTTATTAAATTTGTACCAAGTTTGCAAGTGTTTTGGCATGGTCTTAGGAAGTTCGTCCCAAGTTTGCAAGTGTTTGGCATGGTCTTATTAATTGTGTACCAAGTTTGCAAGTGTTTGGCATGGTCTTAAGAAGTTTGTACCAAGTTTGCAAGTGTTTTAGCATGGTCTTATTAAATTTGTTCCAAGTTTGCAAGTGTTTTGGCATGGTCTTATTAAATTTGTACCAAGTTTGCAAGTGTTTTGGCATGGTCTTAGGAAGTTTGTCCCAAGTTAGCAAGTGTTTGGCATGGTCATATCAAATTTGTACCAAGTTTACAAGTGTTTTGGCATGGTCTTAGGAAGTTTGTCCCAAGTTTGCAAGTGTTTGGCATGGTCTTATTAATTGTGTACCAAGTTTGCAAGTGTTTGGCATGGTCTTAAGAAGTTTGTACCAAGTTTGCAAGGGTTTTGGCATGGTCTTATTAAATTTGTACCAAGTTTGCAAGTGTTTTGGCATGGTCTTATTAAATTTGTACCAAGTTTGCAAGTGTTTTGGCATGGTCTTAGGAAGTTTGTCCCAAGTTTGCAAGTGTTTTGGCATGGTCTTATTAAATTTGTACCAAGTTTGCAAGTGTTTGGCATGGTCTTAAGAAGTTTGTACCAAGTTTGCAAGTGTTTTGGCATGGTCTTATTAAATTTGTTCCAAGTTTGCAAGTGTTCTGGCATGGTCTTAAGAAGTTTGTACCAAGTTTGCAAGTGTTTTGGCATGGTTTTATTAAATTTGTACCAAGTTTGCACGTGTTTTGGCATGGTCTTATTAAATTTGTTCCAAGTTTGCAAGTGTTTTGGCATGGTCTTATTAAATTTGTACCAAGTTTGCAAGTGTTTTGGCATGGTCATATCAAATTTGTACCAAGTTTGCAAGTGTTTTGGCATGGTCTAAGGAAGTTTGTCCCAAGTTTGCAAGTGTTTGGCATGGTCTTATTAATTGTGTACCAAGTTTGCAAGTGTTTTGGCATGGTCTTAGGAAGTTTGTCCCAAGTTTGCAAGTGTTTGGCATGGTCTTATTAATTGTGTACCAAGTTTGCAAGTGTTTGGCATGGTCTTAAGAAGTTTGTACCAAGTTTGCAAGTGTTTTGGCATGGTCTTATTAAATTTGTACCAAGTTTGCAAGTGTTTTGGCATGGTCTTATTAAATTTGTTCCAAGTTTGCAAGTGTTTTGGCAAGGTCTAATTAACTTTGTACCAAGTTTGCAAGTGTTTTGGCATGGTCTTAGGAATTTTGTCCCAAGTTTGCAAGTGTTTGGCATGGTCTTATTAATTGTGTACCAAGTTTGCAAGTGTTTGGCATGGTCTTAAGAAGTTTGTACCAAGTTTGCAAGGGTTTTGGCATGGTCTTATTAAATTTGTACCAAGTTTGCAAGTGTTTTGGCATGGTCTTATTAAATTTGTACCAAGTTTGCAAGTGTTTTGGCATGGTCTTAGGAAGTTTGTCCCAAGTTTGCAAGTGTTTTGGCATGGTCTTATTAAATTTGTACCAAGTTTGCAAGTGTTTTGGCATGGTCTTATTAAATTTGTACCAAGTTTGTAAGTGTTCGGCATGGTCTTATTAAATTTGTCCCAAGTTTGCAAGTGTTCTGGCATGGTCTTAAGAAGTTTGTACCAAGTTTGCAAGTGTTTTGGCATGGTTTTATTAAATTTGTACCAAGTTTGCACGTGTTTTGGCATGGTCTTATTAAATTTGATCCAAGTTTGCAAGTGTTCTGGCATGGTCTTAAGTAGTTTGTACCAAGTTTGCAAGTGTTTTGGCATGGTCTTATTAAATTTGTACCAAGTTTGCAAGTGTTTTGGCATGGTCTTAGGAAGTTTGTCCCAAGTTTGCAAGTGTTTTGGCATGGTCTTATTAAATTTGTTCCAAGTTTGCAAGTGTTTTGGCAAGGTCTTATTAAATTTGTACCAAGTTTGCAAGTGTTTTGGCATGGTCTTAGGAAGTTTGTCCCAAGTTTGCAAGTGTTTGGCATGGTCTTATTAATTGTGTACCAAGTTTGCAAGTGTTTGGCATGGTCTTAAGAAGTTTGTACCAAGTTTGCAAGTGTTTTAGCATGGTCTTATTAAATTTGTTCCAAGTTTGCAAGTGTTTTGGCATGGTCTTATTAAATTTGTACCAAGTTTGCAAGTGTTTTGGCATGGTCTTAGGAAGTTTGTCCCAAGTAAGCAAGTGTTTGGCATGGTCATATCAAATTTGTACCAAGTTTACAAGTGTTTTGGCATGGTCTTAGGAAGTTTGTCCCAAGTTTGCAAGTGTTTGGCATGGTCTTATTAATTGTGTACCAAGTTTGCAAGTGTTTGGCATGGTCTTAAGAAGTTTTTACCAAGTTTGCAAGTGTTTTGGCATGGTCTTATTAAATTTGTACCAAGTTTGCAAGTGTTTTGGCATGGTCATATCAAATTTGTACCAAGTTTGCAAGTGTTTTGGCATGGTCTTATTAAATTTGTCCCAAGTTTGCAAGTGCTTTGGCATGGTCTTATTAAATTTGTACGAAGTTTGCAAGTGTTTTGGCATGGTCTTAGGAAGTTTGTCCCAAGTTTGCAAGTGTTTGGCATGGTCTTATTAAATTTGCACCAAGTTTGCAAGTGTTTTGGCAAGGTCTTATTACATTTGTACCAAGTTTGCAAGTGTTTTGGCATGGTCTTATTAAATTTATACCAAGTTTGCAAGTGTTTCGGCATGGTCTTATTAAATTTGTTCCAAGTTTGCAAGTGTTTTGGCAAGGTCTTATTAAATTTGTACCAAGTTTGCAAGTGTTTTGGCATGGTCTTGGGAAGTTTGTCCCAAGTTTGCAAGTGTTTGGCATGGTCTTATTAATTGTGTACCAAGTTTGCAAGTGTTTGGCATGGTCTTAAGAAGTTTGTACCAAGTTTGCAAGTGTTTAGGCATGGTCTTATTAAATTTGTACCAAGTTTGCAAGTGTTTTGGCATGGTCATATCAAATTTGTTCCAAGTTTGCAAGTGTTTTGGCAAGGTCTTATTTAATTTGTACCAAGTTTGGAAGTGTTTTGGCATGGTCTTAGGAAGTTTGTCCCAAGTTTGCAAGTGTTTGGCATGGTCTTATTAATTGTGTACCAAGTTTGCAAGTGTTTTGGCAAGGTCTTATTTAATTTGTACCAATTTTGCAAGTGTTTTAGCATGGTCTTATTAAATTTGTTCCAAGTTTGCAAGTGTTTTGGCAAGGTCTTATTAAATTTGTACCAAGTTTGCAAGTGTTTTGAATGGTCTTAGGAAGTTTGTCCCAAGTTTGCAAGTGTTTGGCATGGTCTTATTAATTGTGTACCAAGTTTGCAAGTGTTTGGCATGGTCTTGAGAAGTTTGTACCAAGTTTGCAAGTGTTTAGGCATGGTCTTATTAAATTTGTACCAAGTTTGCAAGTGTTTTGGCATGGTCTTATTAAATTTGTTCCAAGTTTGGAGGTGTTTTGGCAAGGCCTTATTTAATTTGTACCAAGTTTGCAAGTGTTTTGGCATGGTCTTAGGAAGTTTGTCCCAAGTTTGCAAGTGTTTGGCATGGTCTTATTAATTGTGTACCAAGTTTGCAAGTGTTTGGCATGGTCTTAAGAAGTTTATACCAAGTTTGCAAGTGTTTAGGCATGGTCTTATTAAATTTGTACCAAGTTTGCAAGTGTTTTGGCTTGGTCTTATTAAATTTGTTCCAAGTTTGCAAGTGTTTTGGCAAGGTCTTATTTAATTTGTACCAAGTTTGCAAGTGTTTGGCATGGTCTTAGGAAGTTTGTCCCAAGTTTGCAAGTGTTTGGCAAGGTCTTATTAATTGTGTACCAAGTTTGCAAGTGTTCGGCATGGTATTATTAAATTTGTACCAATTTTGCAAGTGTTTAAGCATGGTCTTATTAAATTTGTTCCAAGTTTGCAAGTGTTTTGGCAAGGTCTTATTAAATTTGTACCAAGTTTGCAAGTGTTTTGGCATGGTCTTAGGAAGTTTGTCCCAAGTTTGCAAGTGTTTGGCATGGTCTAATTAATTGTGTACCAAGTTTGCAAGTGTTTGGCATGGTCTTAAGAAGTTTGTACCAAGTTTGCAAGTGTTTTGGCATGGTCTTATTAAATTTGTGCCAAGTTTGCAAGTGTTCGGCATGGTCTTATAAAATTTGTACCAATTTTGCAAGTGTTTTAGCATGGTCTTATTAAATTTGTGCCAAGTTTGCAAGTGTTTTGGCAAGGTCTTATTAAATTTGTACCAAGTTTGCAAGTGTTTTGGCATGGTCTTAGGAAGTTTGTCCCAAGTTTGCAAGTGTTTGGCATGGTCTTATTAATTGTGTACCAAGTTTGCAAGTGTTTGGCATGGTCTTGAGAAGTTTGTACCAAGTTTGCAAGTGTTTTGGCATGGTCTTATTAAATTTGTACCAAGTTTGCAAGTGTTCGGCATGGTCTTAAGAAGTTTGTACCAAGTTTGCAAGTGTTTTGGCATGGTTTTATTAAATTTGTACCAATTTTGCAAGTGTTTTAGCATGGTCTTATTAAATTTGTTCCAAGTTTGCAAGTGTTCTGGCATGGTCTTAAGAAGTTTGTACCAAGTTTGCAAGTGTTTTTGCATGGTCTTACTAAATTTGTACAAAGTTTGCAAGTGTTTTGGCATGGTCTTAGGAAGTTTGTCCCAAGTTTGCAAGTGTTTGGCATGGTCTTATTAAATTTGTACCAAGTTTGCAAGTGTTTTGGCAAGGTCTTATTAAATTTGTTCCAAGTTTGCAAGTGTTCGGCATGGTCTTAAGAAGTTTGTACCAAGTTTGCAAGTGTTTTGGCATGGTTTTATTAAATTTGTACCAAGTTTGCACGTGTTTTGGCATGGTCTTATTAAATTTGTTCCAAGTTTGCAAGTGTTCTGGCATGGTCTTAAGAAGTTTGTACCAAGTTTGCAAGTGTTTTTGCATGGTCTTATTAAATTTGTACCAAGTTTGCAAGTGTTTTGGCATGGTCTTAGGAAGTTTGTCCCAAGTTTGCAAGTGTTTGGTATGGTCTTATTAAATTTGTACCAAGTTTGCAAGTGTTTTGGCAAGGTCTTATTAAATTTGTACCAAGTTTGCAAGTGTTTTGGCATGGTCTTATTAAATTTGTACCAAGTTTGCAAGTGTTTTGGCATGGTCTTATTAAATTTGTAACAAGTTTGCAAGTGTTTTGGCATGGTCTTAGGAAGTTTGTCCCAAGTTTGCAAGTGTTTGGCATGGTCTTATTAAACTTGTTCCAAGTTTGCAAGTGTTTTGGCATGGTCTTAGGAAGTTTGTCCCAAGTTTGCAAGTGTTTGGCATGGTCTTATTAATTGTGTACCAAGTTTGCAAGTGTTTGGCATGGTCTTAAGAAGTTTGTACCAAGTTTGCAAGTGTTTTGGCATGGTCTTATTAAATTTGTACCAAGTTTGCAAGTGTTCGGCATTGTCTTATTAAATTTGTACCAAGTTTGCAAGTGTTTTGGCATGGTCTTATTAAATTTGTTCCAAGTTTGCAAGTGTTTTGGCAAGGTCTTATTAAATTTGTACCAAGTTTGCAAGTGTTTTGGCATGGTCTTAGGAAGTTTGTCCCAAGTTTGCAAGTGTTTGGCATGGTCTTATTAATTGTGTACCAAGTTTGCAAGTGTTTGGCATGGTCTTAAGAAGTTTGTACCAAGTTTGCAAGTGTTTTAGCATGGTCTTATTAAATTTGTTCCAAGTTTGCAAGTGTTTTGGCATGGTCTTATTATATTTGTACCAAGTTTGCAAGTGTTTTGGCATGGTCTTAGGAAGTTTGTCCCAAGTTAGCAAGTGTTTGGCATGGTCATATCAAATTTGTACCAAGTTTACAAGTGTTTTGGCATGGTCTTAGGAAGTTTGTCCCAAGTTTGCAAGTGTTTGGCATGGTCTTATTAATTGTGTACCAAGTTTGCAAGTGTTTGGCATGGTCTCAAGAAGTTTGTACCAAGTTTGCAAAGGTTTTGGCATGGTCTTATTAAATTTGTACCAAGTTTGCAAGTGTTTTGGCATGGTCTTATTAAATTTGTACCAAGTTTGCAAGTGTTTTGGCATGGTCTTAGGAAGTTTGTCCCAAGTTTGCAAGTGTTTTGGCATGGTCTTATTAAATTTGTACCAAGTTTGCAAGTGTTTGGCATGGTCTTAAGAAGTTTGTACCAAGTTTGCAAGTGTTTTGGCATGGTCTTATTAAATTTGTTCCAAGTTTGCAAGTGTTCTGGCATGGTCTTAAGAAGTTTGTACCAAGTTTGCAAGTGTTTTGGCATGGTTTTATTAAATTTGTACCAAGTTTGCACGTGTTTTGGCATGGTCTTATTAAATTTGTTCCAAGTTTGCAAGTGTTTTGGCATGGTCTTATTAAATTTGTACCAAGTTTGCAAGTGTTTTGGCATGGTCATATCAAATTTGTACCAAGTTTGCAAGTGTTTTGGCATGGTCTAAGGAAGTTTGTCCCAAGTTTGCAAGTGTTTGGCATGGTCTTATTAATTGTGTACCAAGTTTGCAAGTGTTTGGCATGGTCTTAAGAAGTTTGTACCAAGTGTGCAAGTGTTTTGGCATGGTCTTATTAAATTTGTACCAAGTTTGCAAGTGTTTTGGCATGGTCTTATTAAATTTGTTCCAAGTTTGCAAGTGTTTTGGCAAGGTCTTATTTACTTTGTACCAAGTTTGCAAGTGTTTTGGCATGGTCTTAGGAAGTTTGTCCCAAGTTTGCAAGTGTTTGGCATGGTCTTATTAATTGTGTACCAAGTTTGCAAGTGTTTGGCATGGTCTTAAGAAGTTTGTACCAAGTTTGCAAGGGTTTTGGCATGGTCTTATTAAATTTGTACCAAGTTTGCAAGTGTTTTGGCATGGTCTTATTAAATTTGTACCAAGTTTGCAAGTGTTTTGGCATGGTCTTAGGAAGTTTGTCCCAAGTTTGCAAGTGTTTTGGCATGGTCTTATTAAATTTGTACCAAGTTTGCAAGTGTTTGGCATGGTCTTAAGAAGTTTGTACCAAGTTTGCAAGTGTTTTGGCATGGTCTTATTAAATTTGTTCCAAGTTTGCAAGTGTTCTGGCATGGTCTTATTAAATTTGTACCAATTTTGCAAGTGTTTTAGCATGGTCTTATTAAATTTGTACCAATTTTGCAAGTGTTTTAGCATGGTCTTATTAAATTTGTACCAAGTTTGCAAGTGTTTTGGCATGGTCTTATTAAATTTGTTCCAAGTTTGCAAGTTATTAAATTTGTACCAAATTTGCAAGTGTTTTGGCATGGTCTTAGGAAGTTTGTCCCAAGTTTGCAAGTGTTTGGCATGGTCTTATTAATTGTGTACCAAGTTTGCAAGTGTTTGGCATGGTCTTAAGAAGTTTGTACCAAGTTTGCAAGTGTTTTAGCATGGTCTTATTAAATTTGTTCCAAGTTTGCAAGTGTTTTGGCATGGTCTTATTAAATTTGTACCAAGTTTGCAAGTGTTTTGGCATGGTCTTAGGAAGTTTGTCCCAAGTAAGCAAGTGTTTGGCATGGTCAAATCAAATTTGTACCAAAATTACAAGTGTTTTGGCATGGTCTTAGGAAGTTTGTCCCAAGTTTGCAAGTGTTTGGCATGGTCTTATTAATTGTGTACCAAGTTTGCAAGTGTTTGGCATGGTCTTAAGAAGTTTTTACCAAGTTTGCTAGTGTTTTGGCATGGTCTTATTAAATTTGTACCAAGTTTGCAAGTGTTTTGGCATGGTCATATCAAATTTGTACCAAGTTTGCAAGTGTTTTGGCATGGTCTTATTAAATTTGTCCCAAGTTTGCAAGTGCTTTGGCATGGTGTTATTAAATTTGTACCAAGTTTGCAAGTGTTTTGGCATGGTCTTAGGAAGTTTGTCCCAAGTTTGCAAGTGTTTGGCATGGTCTTATTAAATTTGCACCAAGTTTGCAAGTGTTTTGGCAAGGTCTTATTACATTTGTACCAAGTTTGCAAGTGTTTTGGCATGGTCTTATTAAATTTGTACCAAGTTTGCAAGCGTTTTGGCATGGTCTTATTAAATTTGTTCCAAGTTTGCAAGTGTTTTGGCAAGGTCTTATTAAATTTGTACCAAGTTTGCAAGTGTTTTGGCATGGTCTTGGGAAGTTTGTCCCAAGTTTGCAAGTGTTTGGCATGGTCTTATTAATTGTGTACCAAGTTTGCAAGTGTTTGGCATGGTCTTAAGAAGTTTGTACCAAGTTTGCAAGAGTTTAGGCATGGTCTTATTAAATTTGTACCAAGTTTGCAAGTGTTTTGGCATGGTCTTATTAAATTTGTTCCAAGTTTGCAAGTGTTTTGGCAAGGTCTTATTTAATTTGTACCAAGTTTGCAAGTGTTTTGGCATGGTCTTAGGAAGTTTGTCCCAAGTTTGCAAGTGTTTGGCATGGTCTTATTAATTGTGTACCAAGTTTGCAAGTGTTTTGGCAAGGTCTTATTAAATTTGTACCAATTTTGCAAGTGTTTTAGCATGGTCTTATTAAATTTGTTCCAAGTTTGCAAGTGTTTTGGCAAGGTCTTATTAAATTTGTACCAAGTTTGCAAGTGTTTTGGCATGGTCTTAGGAAGTTTGTCCCAAGTTTGCAAGTGTTTGGCATGGTCTTATTAATTGTGTACCAAGTTTGCAAGTGTTTGGCATGGTCTTGAGAAGTTTGTACCAAGTTTGCAAGTGTTTTGGCATGGTCTTATTAAATTTGTACCAAGTTTGCAAGTGTTTTGGCATGGTCTTATTAAATTTGTTCCAAGTTTGCAAGTGTTTTGGCAAGGTCTTAATAAATTTGTACCAAGTTTGCAAGTGTTTAGGCATGGTCTTATTAAATTTGTACCAAGTTTGCAAGTGTTTTGGCATGGTCTTATTAAATTTGTTCCAAGTTTGCAAGTGTTTTGGCAAGGTCTAATTTAATTTGTACCAAGTTTGCAAGTGTTTTGGCATGGTCTTAGGAAGTTTGTCCCAAGTTTGCAAGTGTTTGGCATGGTCTTTTTAATTGTTTACCAAGTTTGCAAGTGTTTGGCATGGTCTTAAGAAGTTTGTTCCAAGTTTGCAAGTGTTTAGGCATGGTCTTATTAAATTTGTACCAAGTTTGCAAGTGTTTTGGCAAGGTCTTATTAAATTTGTACCAAGTTTGCAAGTGTTTTGGCATGGTCTTAGGAAGTTTGTCCCAAGTTTGCAAGTGTTTGGCATGGTCTAATTAATTGTGTACCAAGTTTGCAAGTGTTTGGCATGGTCTTAAGAAGTTTGTACCAAGTTTGCAAGTGTTTTGGCATGGTCTTATTACATTTGTACCAAGTTTGCAAGTGTTCGGCATGGTCTTAAGAAGTTTGTACCAAGTTTGCAAGTGTTTTGGCATGGTCTTATTAAATTTGTACCAATTTTGCAAGTGTTTTAGCATGGTCTTATTAAATTTGTGCCAAGTTTGCAAGTGTTATGGCAAGGTCTTATTAAATTTGTACAAAGTTTGCAAGTGTTTTGGCATGGTCTTAGGAAGTTTGTCCCAAGTTAGCAAGTGTTTGGCATGGTCTTATTAATTGTGTACCAAGTTTGCAAGTGTTTGGCATGGTCTTGAGAAGTTTGTTCCAAGTTTGCAAGTGTTTAGGCATGGTCTTAGGAAGTTTGTCCCAAGTTTGCAAGTGTTTGGCATGGTCTTATTAATTGTTTACCAAGTTTGCAAGTGTTTGGCATGGTCTTAAGAAGTTTGTTCCAAGTTTGCAAGTGTTTAGGCATGGTCTTATTAAATTTGTACCAAGTTTGCAAGTGTTTTGGCAAGGTCTTATTAAATTTGTACCAAGTTTGCAAGTGTTTTGGCATGGTCTTAGGAAGTTTGTCCCAAGTTTGCAAGTGTTTGGCATGGTCTAATTAATTGTGTACCAAGTTTGCAAGTGTTTGGCATGGTCTTAAGAAGTTTGTACCAAGTTTGCAAGTGTTTTGGCATGGTATTATTACATTTGTACCAAGTTTGCAAGTGTTCGGCATGGTCTTAAGAAGTTTGTACCAAGTTTGCAAGGGTTTTGGCATGGTCTTATTAAATTTGTACCAATTTTGCAAGTGTTTTAGCATGGTCTTATTAAATTTGTGCCAAGTTTGCAAGTGTTATGGCAAGGTTTTATTAAATTTGTACCAAGTTTGCAAGTGTTTTGGCATGGTCTTAGGAAGTTTGTCCCAAGTTAGCAAGTGTTTGGCATGGTCTTATTAATTGTGTACCAAGTTTGCAAGTGTTTGGCATGGTCTTGAGAAGTTTGTACCAAGTTTGCAAGTGTTTTGGCATGGTCTTATTAAATTTGCACCAAGTTTGCAAGTGTTCGGCATGGTCTTAAGAAGTTTGTACCAAGTTTGCAAGTGTTTTGGCATGGTTTTATTAAATTTGTACCAATTTTGCAAGTGTTTTAGCATGGTCTTATTAAATTTGTTCCAAGTTTGCAAGTGTTCTGGCATGGTCTTAAGAAGTTTGTACCAAGTTTGCAAGTGTTTTTGCATGGTCTTATTAAATTTGTACCAAGTTTGCAAGTGTTTTGGCATGGTCTTAGGAAGTTTGTCCCAAGTTTGCAAGTGTTTGGCATGGTCTTTATAAATTTGTACCAAGTTTGCAAGTGTTTTGGCAAGGTCTTATTAAATTTGTTCCAAGTTTGCAAGTGTTCGGCATGGTCTTAAGAAGTTTGTACCAAGTTTGCAAGTGTTTTTGCATGGTCTTATTAAATTTGTACCAAGTTTGCAAGTGTTTTGGCATGGTCTTAGGAAGTTTGTCCCAAGTTTGCAAGTGTTTGGCATGGTCTTATTAAATTTGTACCAAGTTTGCACGTGTTTTGGCATGGTCTTATTAAATTTGTTCCAAGTTTGCAAGTGTTCTGGCATGGTCTTAAGAAGTTTGTACCAAGTTTGCAAGTGTTTTTGCATGGTCTTATTAAATTTGTACCAAGTTTGCAAGTGTTTTGGCATGGTCTTAGGAAGTTTGTCCCAAGTTTGCAAGTGTTTGGCATGGTCTTATTAAATTTGTACCAAGTTTGCAAGTGTTTTGGCAAGGTCTTATTAAATTTGTACCAAGTTTGCAAGTGTTTTGGCATGGTCTTATTAAATTTGTACCAAGTTTGCAAGTGTTTTGGCATGGTCTTATTAAATTTGTACCAAGTTTGCAAGTGTTTTGGCATGGTCTTAGGAAGTTTGTCCCAAGTTTGCAAGTGTTTGGCATGGTCTTATTGAATTTGTACCAAGTTTGCAAGTGTTTTGGCATGGTCTTAGGAAGTTTGTCCCAAGTTTGCAAGTGTTTAGCATGGTCTTATTAATTGTGTACCAAGTTTGCAAGTGTTTGGCATGGTCTTAAGAAGTTTGTACCAAGTTTGCAAGTGTTTTGGCATGGTCTTATTAAATGTGTACCAAGTTTGCAAGTGTTCGGCATTGTCTTATTAAATTTGTACCAAGTTTGCAAGTGTTTTGTCATGGTCTTATTAAATTTGTTCCAAGTTTGCAAGTGTTTTGGCAAGGTCTTATTAAATTTGTACCAAGTTTGCAAGTGTTTTGGCATGGTCTTAGGAAGTTTGTCCCAAGTTTGCAAGTGTTTGGCATGGTCTTATTAATTGTGTACCAAGTTTGCAAGTGTTTGGCATGGTCTTAAGAAGTTTGTACCAAGTTTGCAAGTGTTTTAGCATGGTCTTATTAAATTTGTTCCAAGTTTGCAAGTGTTTTGGCATGGTCTTATTAAATTAGTACCAAGGTTGCAAGTGTTTTGGCATGGTCTTAGGAAGTTTGTTCCAAGTTTGCAAGTGTTTGGCATGGTCTTAAGAAGTTTGTACCAAGTTTGCAAGTGTTTTAGCATGGTCTTATTAAATTTGTTCCAAGTTTGCAAGTGTTTTGGCATGGTCTTATTAAATTTGTACCAAGTTTGCAAGTGTTTTGGCATGGTCTTAGGAAGTTTGTCCCAAGTAAGCAAGTGTTTGGCATGGTCAAATCAAATTTGTACCAAAATTACAAGTGTTTTGGCATGGTCTTAGGAAGTTTGTCCCAAGTTTGCAAGTGTTTGGCATGGTCTTATTAATTGTGTACCAAGTTTGCAAGTGTTTGGCATGGTCTTAAGAAGTTTTTACCATGTTTGCAAGTGTTTTGGCATGGTCTTATTAAATTTGTACCAAGTTTGCAAGTGTTTTGGCATGGTCATATCAAATTTGTACCAAGTTTGCAAGTGTTTTGGCATGGTCTTATTAAATTTGTCCCAAGTTTGCAAGTGCTTTGGCATGGTGTTATTAAATTTGTACCAAGTTTGCAAGTGTTTTGGCATGGTCTTAGGAAGTTTGTCCCAAGTTTGCAAGTGTTTGGCATGGTCTTATTAAATTTGCACCAAGTTTGCAAGTGTTTTGGCAAGGTCTTATTACATTTGTACCAAGTTTGCAAGTGTTTTGGCATGGTCTTATTAAATTTGTACCAAGTTTGCAAGTGTTTTGGCATGGTCTTATTAAATTTGTTCCAAGTTTGCAAGTGTTTTGGCAAGGTCTTATTAAATTTGTACCAAGTTTGCAAGTGTTTTGGCATGGTCTTGGGAAGTTTGTCCCAAGTTTGCAAGTGTTTGGCATGGTCTTATTAATTGTGTACCAAGTTTGCAAGTGTTTGGCATGGTCTTAAGAAGTTTGTACCAAGTTTGCAAGAGTTTAGGCATGGTCTTATTAAATTTGTACCAAGTTTGCAAGTGTTTTGGCATGGTCTTATTAAATTTGTTCCAAGTTTGCAAGTGTTTTGGCAAGGTCTTATTTAATTTGTACCAAGTTTGCAAGTGTTTTGGCATGGTCTTAGGAAGTTTGTCCCAAGTTTGCAAGTGTTTGGCATGGTCTTATTAATTGTGTACCAAGTTTGCAAGTGTTTTGGCAAGGTCTTATTAAATTTGTACCAATTTTGCAAGTGTTTTAGCATGGTCTTATTAAATTTGTTCCAAGTTTGCAAGTGTTTTGGCAAGGTCTTATTAAATTTGTACCAAGTTTGCAAGTGTTTTGGCATGGTCTTAGGAAGTTTGTCCCAAGTTTGCAAGTGTTTGGCATGGTCTTATTAATTGTGTACCAAGTTTGCAAGTGTTTGGCATGGTCTTGAGAAGTTTGTACCAAGTTTGCAAGTGTTTTGGCATGGTCTTATTAAATTTGTACCAAGTTTGCAAGTGTTTTGGCATGGTCTTATTAAATTTGTTCCAAGTTTGCAAGTGTTTTGGCAAGGTCTTAATAAATTTGTACCAAGTTTGCAAGTGTTTAGGCATGGTCTTATTAAATTTGCACCAAGTTTGCAAGTGTTTTGGCATGGTCTTATTAAATTTGTTCCAAGTTTGCAAGTGTTTTGGCAAGGTCTTATTTAATTTGTACCAAGTTTGCAAGTGTTTTGGCATGGTCTTAGGAAGTTTGTCCCAAGTTTGCAAGTGTTTGGCATGGTCTTTTTAATTGTTTACCAAGTTTGCAAGTGTTTGGCATGGTCTTAAGAAGTTTGTTCCAAGTTTGCAAGTGTTTAGGCATGGTCTTATTAAATTTGTACCAAGTTTGCAAGTGTTTTGGCAAGGTCTTATTAAATTTGTACCAAGTTTGCAAGTGTTTTGGCATGGTCTTAGGAAGTTTGTCCCAAGTTTGCAAGTGTTTGGCATGGTCTAATTAATTGTGTACCAAGTTTGCAAGTGTTTGGCATGGTCTTAAGAAGTTTGTACCAAGTTTGCAAGTGTTTTGGCATGGTCTTATTACATTTGTACCAAGTTTGCAAGTGTTCGGCATGGTCTTAAGAAGTTTGTACCAAGTTTGCAAGTGTTTTGGCATGGTCTTATTAAATTTGTACCAATTTTGCAAGTGTTTTAGCATGGTCTTATTAAATTTGTGCCAAGTTTGCAAGTGTTATGGCAAGGTCTTATTAAATTTGTACCAAGTTTGCAAGTGTTTTGGCATGGTCTTAGGAAGTTTGTCCCAAGTTAGCAAGTGTTTGGCATGGTCTTATTAATTGTGTACCAAGTTTGCAAGTGTTTGGCATGGTCTTGAGAAGTTTGTTCCAAGTTTGCAAGTGTTTAGGCATGGTCTTAGGAAGTTTGTCCCAAGTTTGCAAGTGTTTGGCATGGTCTTATTAATTGTTTACCAAGTTTGCAAGTGTTTGGCATGGTCTTAAGAAGTTTGTTCCAAGTTTGCAAGTGTTTAGGCATGGTCTTATTAAATTTGTACCAAGTTTGCAAGTGTTTTGGCAAGGTCTTATTAAATTTGTACCAAGTTTGCAAGTGTTTTGGCATGGTCTTAGGAAGTTTGTCCCAAGTTTGCAAGTGTTTGGCATGGTCTAATTAATTGTGTACCAAGTTTGCAAGTGTTTGGCATGGTCTTAAGAAGTTTGTACCAAGTTTGCAAGTGTTTTGGCATGGTCTTATTACATTTGTACCAAGTTTGCAAGTGTTCGGCATGGTCTTAAGAAGTTTGTACCAAGTTTGCAAGGGTTTTGGCATGGTCTTATTAAATTTGTACCAATTTTGCAAGTGTTTTAGCATGGTCTTATTAAATTTGTGCCAAGTTTGCAAGTGTTATGGCAAGGTTTTATTAAATTTGTACCAAGTTTGCAAGTGTTTTGGCATGGTCTTAGGAAGTTTGTCCCAAGTTAGCAAGTGTTTGGCATGGTCTTATTAATTGTGTACCAAGTTTGCAAGTGTTTGGCATGGTCTTGAGAAGTTTGTACCAAGTTTGCAAGTGTTTTGGCATGGTCTTATTAAATTTGCACCAAGTTTGCAAGTGTTCGGCATGGTCTTAAGAAGTTTGTACCAAGTTTGCAAGTGTTTTGGCATGGTTTTATTAAATTTGTACCAATTTTGCAAGTGTTTTAGCATGGTCTTATTAAATTTGTTCCAAGTTTGCAAGTGTTCTGGCATGGTCTTAAGAAGTTTGTACCAAGTTTGCAAGTGTTTTTGCATGGTCTTATTAAATTTGTACCAAGTTTGCAAGTGTTTTGGCATGGTCTTAGGAAGTTTGTCCCAAGTTTGCAAGTGTTTGGCATGGTCTTATTAAATTTGTACCAAGTTTGCAAGTGTTTTGGCAAGGTCTTATTAAATTTGTTCCAAGTTTGCAAGTGTTCGGCATGGTCTTAAGAAGTTTGTACCAAGTTTGCAAGTGTTTTTGCATGGTCTTATTAAATTTGTACCAAGTTTGCAAGTGTTTTGGCATGGTCTTAGGAAGTTTGTCCCAAGTTTGCAAGTGTTTGGCATGGTCTTATTAAATTTGTACCAAGTTTGCAAGTGTTTGGCATGGTCTTATTAAATTTGTACCAAGTTTGCAAGTGTTTTGGCAAGGTCTTATTAAATTTGTTCCAAGTTTGCAAGTGTTCGGCATGGTCTTAAGAAGTTTGTACCAAGTTTGCAAGTGTTTTTGCATGGTCTTATTAAATTTGTACCAAGTTTGCAAGTGTTTTGGCATGGTCTTAGGAAGTTTGTCCCAAGTTTGCAAGTGTTTTGGCATGGTTTTATTAAATTTGTACCAAGTTTGCACGTGTTTTGGCATGGTCTTATTAAATTTGTTCCAAGTTTGCAAGTGTTCTGGCATGGTCTTAAGAAGTTTGTACCAAGTTTGCAAGTGTTTTTGCATGGTCTTATTAAATTTGTACCAAGTTTGCAAGTGTTTTGGCATGGTCTTAGGAAGTTTGTCCCAAGTTTGCAAGTGTTTGGCATGGTCTTATTAAATTTGTACCAAGTTTGCAAGTGTTTTGGCAAGGTCTTATTAAATTTGTACCAAGTTTGCAAGTGTTTTGGCATGGTCTTATTAAATTTGTACCAAGTTTGCAAGTGTTTTGGCATGGTCTTATTAAATTTGTACCAAGTTTGCAAGTGTTTTGGCATGGTCTTAGGAAGTTTGTCCCAAGTTTGCAAGTGTTTGGCATGGTCTTATTAAATTTGTACCAAGTTTGCAAGTGTTTTGGCATGGTCTTAGGAAGTTTGTCCCAAGTTTGCAAGTGTTTCGCATGGTCTTATTAATTGTGTACCAAGTTTGCAAGTGTTTGGCATGGTCTTAAGAAGTTTGTACCAAGTTTGCAAGTGTTTTGGCATGGTCTTATTAAATGTGTACCAAGTTTGCAAGTGTTCGGCATTGTCTTATTAAATTTGTACCAAGTTTGCAAGTGTTTTGTCATGGTCTTATTAAATTTGTTCCAAGTTTGCAAGTGTTTTGGCAAGGTCTTATTAAATTTGTACCAAGTTTGCAAGTGTTTTGGCATGGTCTTAGGAAGTTTGTCCCAAGTTTGCAAGTGTTTGGCATGGTCTTATTAATTGTGTACCAAGTTTGCAAGTGTTTGGCATGGTCTTAAGAAGTTTGTACCAAGTTTGCAAGTGTTTTAGCATGGTCTTATTAAATTTGTTCCAAGTTTGCAAGTGTTTTGGCATGGTCTTATTAAATTTGTACCAAGTTTGCAAGTGTTTTGGCATGGTCTTAGGAAGTTTGTCCCAAGTTAGCAAGTGTTTGGCATGGTCATATCAAATTTGTACCAAGTTTACAAGTGTTTTGGCATGGTCTTAGGAAGTTTGTCCCAAGTTTGCAAGTGTTTGGCATGGTCTTATTAATTGTGTTCCAAGTTTGCAATTGTTTGGCATGGTCTTATTAAATTTGTTCCAAGTTTGCAAGTGTTTTGGCATGGTCTTATTAAATTTGTACCAAGTTTGCAAGTGTTTTGGCATGGTCATATCAAATTTGTACCAAGTTTGCAAGTGTTTTGGCATGGTCTAAGGAAGTTTGTCCCAAGTTTGCAAGTGTTTGGCATGGTCTTATTAATTGTGTACCAAGTTTGCAAGTGTTTTGGCATGGTCTTAGGAAGTTTGTCCCAAGTTTGCAAGTGTTTGGCATGGTCTTATTAATTGTGTACCAAGTTTGCAAGGGTTTTGGCATGGTCTTAAGTAGTTTGTACCAAGTTTGCAAGTGTTTTGGCATGGTCTTATTAAATTTGTACCAAGTTTGCAAGTGTTTTGGCATGGTCTTATTAAATTTGTTCCAAGTTTGCAAGTGTTCTGGCATGGTCTTAAGAAGTTTGTACCAAGTTTGCAAGTGTTTTGGCATGGTTTTATTAAATTTGTACCAAGTTTGCACGTGTTTTGGCATGGTCTTATTAAATTTGTTCCAAGTTTGCAAGTGTTTTGGCATGGTCTTATTAAATTTGTACCAAGTTTGCAAGTGTTTTGGCATGGTCATATCAAATTTGTACCAAGTTTGCAAGTGTTTTGGCATGGTCTAAGGAAGTTTGTCCCAAGTTTGCAAGTGTTTGGCATGGTCTTATTAATTGTGTACCAAGTTTGCAAGTGTTTTGGCATGGTCTTAGGAAGTTTGTCCCAAGTTTGCAAGTGTTTGGCATGGTCTTATTAATTGTGTACCAAGTTTGCAAGTGTTTGGCATGGTCTTAAGAAGTTTGTACCAAGTTTGCAAGTGTTTTGGCATGGTCTTATTAATTGTGTATCAAGTTTGCAAGTGTTTTGGCATGGTCTTATTAAATTTGTTCCAAGTTTGCAAGTGTTTTGGCAAGGTCTTATTAACTGTGTACCAAGTTTGCAAGTGTTTTGGCATGGTCTTAGGAAGTTTGTCCCAAGATTGCAAGTGTTTGGCATGGTCTTATTAATTGTGTACCAAGTTTGCAAGTGTTTGGCATGGTCTTAAGAAGTTTGTACCAAGTTTGCAAGGGTTTTGACATGGTCTTATTGAATTTGTACCAAGTTTGCAAGTGTTTTGGCATGGTCTTATTAAATTTGTACCAAGTTTGCAAGTGTTTTGGCATGGTCTTAGGAAGTTTGTCCCAAGTTTGCAAGTGTTTTGGCATGGTCTTATTAAATTTGTACCAAGTTTGCAAGTGTTTGGCATGGTCTTAAGAAGTTTGTACCAAGTTTGCAAGTGTTTTGGCATGGTCTTATTAAATTTGTTCCAAGTTTGCAAGTGTTCTGGCATGGTCTTAAGAAGTTTGTACCAAGTTTGCAAGTGTTTTGGCATGGTTTTATTAAATTTGTACCAAGTTTGCACGTGTTTTGGCATGGTCTTATTAAATTTGTTCCAAGTTTGCAAGTGTTCTGGCATGGTCTTAAGTAGTTTGTACCAAGTTTGCAAGTGTTTTGGCATGGTCTTATTAAATTTGTACCAAGTTTGCAAGTGTTTTGGCAAGGTCTTATTAAATTTGTACCAAGTTTGCAAGTGTTTTGGCATGGTCTTATTAAATTTGTACCAAGTTTGCAAGTGTTTTGGCAAGGTCTTATTAAATTTGTACCAAGTTTGCAAGTGTTTTGGCATGGTCTTATTAAATTTGTACCAAGTTTGCAAGTGTTTTGGCATGGTCTTATTAAATTTGTACCAAGTTTGCAAGTGTTTTGGCATGGTCTTATTAAATTTGTACCAAGTTTGTAAGTGTTCGGCATGGTCTTATTAAATTTGTACCAATTTTGCAAGTGTTTTGGCATGGTCTTATTAAATTTGTTCCAAGTTTGCAAGTGTTTTGGCAAAATCTTTTTAAATTTGTACCAAGTTTGCAAGTGTTTTGGCATGGTCTTAGGAAGTTTGTCCCAAGTTTGCAAGTGTTTGGCATGGTCTTATTAATTGTGTACCAAGTTTGCAAGTGTTTGGCATGGTCTTAAGAAGTTTGTACCAAGTTTGCAAGTGTTTTGGCATGGTCTTATTAAATTTGTACCAAGTTTGCAAGTGTTCGGCATTGTCTTATTAAATTTGTACCAAGTTTGCAAGTGTTTTGGCATGGTTTTATTAAATTTGTTCCAAGTTTGCAAGTGTTTTGGCAAGGTCTTATTAAATTTGTACCAAGTTTGCAAGTGTTTTGGCATGGTCTTAGGAAGTTTGTCCCAAGTTTGCAAGTGTTTGGCATGGTCTTATTAATTGTGTACCAAGTTTGCAAGTGTTTGGCATGGTCTTAAGAAGTTTGTACCAAGTTTGCAAGTGTTTTAGCATGGTCTTATTAAATTTGTTCCAAGTTTGCAAGTGTTTTGGCACGGTCTTATTAAATTTGTACCAAGTTTGCAAGTGTTTTGGCATGGTCTTAGGAAGTTTGTCCCAAGTTAGCAAGTGTTTTGGCATGGTCTTATTAAATTTGTACCAAGTTTGCAAGTGTTTTGGCAAGGTCTTATTACATTTGTACCAAGTTTGCAAGTGTTTAGGCATGGTCTTATTAAATTTGTACCAAGTTTGCAAGTGTTTTGGCATGGTCTAATTAAATTTGTTCCAAGTTTGCAAGTGTTTTGGCAAGGTCTTATTAAATTTGTACCAAGTTTGCAAGTGTTTTGGCATGGTCTTATTAAATTTGTACCAAGTTTGCAAGTGTTTTGGCATGGTCTTATTAAATTTGTACCAAGTTTGTAAGTGTTCGGCATGGTCTTATTAAATTTGTACCAATTTTGCAAGTGTTTTGGCATGGTCTTATTAAATTTGTTCCAAGTTTGCAAGTGTTTTGGCAAAATCTTATTAAATTTGTACCAAGTTTGCAAGTGTTTTGGCATGGTCTAAGGAAGTTTGTCCCAAGTTTGCAAGTGTTTGGCATGGTCTTATTAATTGAGTACCAAGTTTGCAAGTGTTTGGCATGGTCTTAAGAAGTTTGTACCAAGTTTGCAAGTGTTTTGGCATGGTCTTATTAAATTTGTACCAAGTTTGCAAGTGTTCGGCATTGTCTTATTAAATTTGTACCAAGTTTGCAAGTGTTTTGGCATGGTCTTATTAAATTTGTTCCAAGTTTGCAAGTGTTTTGGCAAGGTCTTATTAAATTTGTACCAAGTTTGCAAGTGTTTTGGCATGGTCTTAAGAAGTTTGTCCCAAGTTTGCAAGTGTTTGGCATGGTCTTATTAATTGTGTACCAAGTTTGCAAGTGTTTGGCATGGTCTTAAGAAGTTTGTACCAAGTTTGCAAGTGTTTTAGCATGGTCTTATTAAATTTGTTCCAAGTTTGCAAGTGTTTTGGCACGGTCTTATTAAATTTGTACCAAGTTTGCAAGTGTTTTGGCATGGTCTTAGGAAGTTTGTCCCCAGCTAGCAAGTGTTTGGCATGGTCATATCAAATTTGTACCAAGTTTACAAGTGTTTTGGCATGGTCTTAGGAAGTTTGTCCCAAGTTTGCAAGTGTTTGGCATGGTCTTATTAATTGTGTACCAAGTTTGCAAGTGTTTGGCATGGTCTTAAGAAGTTTTTACCAAGTTTGCAAGTGTTTTGGCATGGTCTTATTAAATTTGTACTAAGTTTGCAAGTGTTTTGGCATGGTCATATCAAATTTGTACCAAGTTTGCAAGTGTTTTGGCATGGTCTTATTAAATTTGTCCCAAGTTTGCAAGTGCTTTGGCATGGTCTTATTAAATTTGTACCAAGTTTGCAAGTGTTTTGGCATGGTCTTAGGAAGTTTGTCCCAAGTTTGCAAGTGTTTGGCATGGTCTTATTAAATTTGCACCAAGTTTGCAAGTGTTTTGGCAAGGTCTTATTACATTTGTACCAAGTTTGCAAGTGTTTTGGCATGGTCTTATTAAATTTGTACCAAGTTTGCAAGTGTTTTGGCATGGTCTTATTAAATTTGTTCCAAGTTTGCAAGTGTTTTGGCAAGGTCTTATTAAATTTGTACCAAGTTTGCAAGTGTTTTGACATGGTCTTGGGAAGTTTGTCCCAAGTTTGCAAGTGTTTTGGCATGGTCTTATTAATTGTGTACCAAGTTTGCAAGTGTTTGGCATGGTCTTAAGAAGTTTGTACCAAGTTTGCAAGTGTTTAGGCATGGTCTTATTAAATTTGTTCCAAGTTTGCAAGTGTTTTGGCATGGTCTTATTAAATTTGTTCCAAGTTTGCAAGTGTTTTGGCAAGGTCTTATTTAATTTGTACCAAGTTTGCAAGTGTTTTGGCATGGTCTTAGGAAGTTTGTCCCAAGTTTGCAAGTGTTTGGCATGGTCTTATTAATTGTGTACCAAGTTTGCAAGTGTTTTGGCAAGGTCTTATTAAATTTGTACCAATTTTGCAAGTGTTTTAGCATGGTCTTATTAAATTTGTTACAAGTTTGCAAGTGTTTTGGCAAGGTCTTATTAAATTTGTACCAAGTTTGCAAGTGTTTTGGCATGGTCTTAGGAAGTTTGCACCAAGTTTGCAAGTGTTTGGCATGGTCTTATTAATTGTGTACCAAGTTTGCAAGTGTTTGGCATGGTCTTGAGAAGTTTGTACCAAGTTTGCAAGTGTTTTGGCATGGTCTTATTAAATTTGTACCAAGTTTGCAAGTGTTTTGGCATGGTCTTATTAAATTTGTTCCAAGTTTGCAAGTGTTTTGGCAAGGTCTTAATAAATTTGTACCAAGTTTGCAAGTGTTTAGGCATGGTCTTATTAAATTTGTACCAAGTTTGCAAGTGTTTTGGCATGGTCTTATTAAATTTGTACCAAGTTTGCAAGTGTTTTGGCTTGGTCTTATTAAATTTGTTCCAAGTTTGCAATTTTTTTTTCAAGGTCTTATTTAATTTGTACCAAGTTTGCAAGTGTTTGGCATGGTCTTAGGAAGTTTGTCCCAAGTTTGCAAGTGTTTGGCATGGTCTTATTAATTGTGTACCAAGTTTGCAAGTGTTCGGCATGGTCTTATTAAATTTGTACCAATTTTGCAAGTGTTTTAGCATGGTCTTATTAAATTTGTTCCAAGTTTGCAAGTGTTTTTGCAAGGTCTTATTAAATTTGTACCAAGTTTGCAAGTGTTTTGGCATGGTCTTAGGAAGTTTGTCCCAAGTTTGCAAGTGTTTGGCATGGTCTAATTAAATGTGTACCAAGTTTGCAAGTGTTTGGCATGGTCTTAAGAAGTTTGTCCAAAGTTTGCAAGTGTTTTGGCATGGTCTTATTAAATTTGTACCAAGTTTGCAAGTGTTTTGGCATGGTCTTAGGAAGTTTGTCCCAAGTTTGCAAGTGTTTGGCATGGTCTTATTAAATTTGTACCAAGTTTGCAAGTGTTTTGGCAAGGTCTTATTAAATTTGTACCAAGTTTCCAAGTGTTTTGGCATGGTCTTATTAAATTTGTACCAAGTTTGCAAGTGTTTTGGCATGGTCTTATTAAATTTGTACCAAGTTTGCAAGTGTTTTGGCATGGTCTTATTAAATTTGTACCAAGTTTGTAGGTGTTCGGCATGGTCTTATTAAATTTGTACCAATTTTGCAAGTGTTTTGGCATGGTCTTATTAAATTTGTCCCAAGTTTGCAAGTGTTTTTGCAAGGTCTTATTAAATTTGTACCAAGTTTGCAAGTGTTTTGGCATGGTCTTAGGAAGTTTGTCCAAAGTTTGCAAGTGTTTTGGCACGGTCTTATTAAATTTGTACCAAGTTTGCAAGTGTTTTGGCATGGTCTTAGGAAGTTTGTCCCAAGTTAGCAAGTGTTTTGGCATGGTCTTATTAAATTTGTACCAAGTTTGCAAGTGTTTTGGCAAGGTCTTATTACATTTGTACCAAGTTTGCAAGTGTTTAGGCATGGTCTTATTAAATTTGTACCAAGTTTGCAAGTGTTTTGGCATGGTCTAATTAAATTTGTTCCAAGTTTGCAAGTGTTTTGGCAAGGTCTTATTAAATTTGTACCAAGTTTGCAAGTGTTTTGGCATGGTCTTATTAAATTTGTACCAAGTTTGCAAGTGTTTTGGCATGGTCTTATTAAATTTGTACCAAGTTTGTAAGTGTTCGGCATGGTCTTATTAAATTTGTACCAATTTTGCAAGTGTTTTGGCATGGTCTTATTAAATTTGTTCCAAGTTTGCAAGTGTTTTGGCAAAATCTTATTAAATTTGTACCAAGTTTGCAAGTGTTTTGGCATGGTCTAAGGAAGTTTGTCCCAAGTTTGCAAGTGTTTGGCATGGTCTTATTAATTGTGTACCAAGTTTGCAAGTGTTTGGCATGGTCTTAAGAAGTTTGTACCAAGTTTGCAAGTGTTTTGGCATGGTCTTATTAAATTTGTACCAAGTTTGCAAGTGTTCGGCATTGTCTTATTAAATTTGTACCAAGTTTGCAAGTGTTTTGGCATGGTCTTATTAAATTTGTTCCAAGTTTGCAAGTGTTTTGGCAAGGTCTTATTAAATTTGTACCAAGTTTGCAAGTGTTTTGGCATGGTCTTAAGAAGTTTGTCCCAAGTTTGCAAGTGTTTGGCATGGTCTTATTAATTGTGTACCAAGTTTGCAAGTGTTTGGCATGGTCTTAAGAAGTTTGTACCAAGTTTGCAAGTGTTTTAGCATGGTCTTATTAAATTTGTTCCAAGTTTGCAAGTGTTTTGGCACGGTCTTATTAAATTTGTACCAAGTTTGCAAGTGTTTTGGCATGGTCTTAGGAAGTTTGTCCCCAGCTAGCAAGTGTTTGGCATGGTCATATCAAATTTGTACCAAGTTTACAAGTGTTTTGGCATGGTCTTAGGAAGTTTGTCCCAAGTTTGCAAGTGTTTGGCATGGTCTTATTAATTGTGTACCAAGTTTGCAAGTGTTTGGCATGGTCTTAAGAAGTTTTTACCAAGTTTGCAAGTGTTTTGGCATGGTCTTATTAAATTTGTACTAAGTTTGCAAGTGTTTTGGCATGGTCATATCAAATTTGTACCAAGTTTGCAAGTGTTTTGGCATGGTCTTATTAAATTTGTCCCAAGTTTGCAAGTGCTTTGGCATGGTCTTATTAAATTTGTACCAAGTTTGCAAGTGTTTTGGCATGGTCTTAGGAAGTTTGTCCCAAGTTTGCAAGTGTTTGGCATGGTCTTATTAAATTTGCACCAAGTTTGCAAGTGTTTTGGCAAGGTCTTATTACATTTGTACCAAGTTTGCAAGTGTTTTGGCATGGTCTTATTAAATTTGTACCAAGTTTGCAAGTGTTTTGGCATGGTCTTATTAAATTTGTTCCAAGTTTGCAAGTGTTTTGGCAAGGTCTTATTAAATTTGTACCAAGTTTGCAAGTGTTTTGGCATGGTCTTGGGAAGTTTGTCCCAAGTTTGCAAGTGTTTTGGCATGGTCTTATTAATTGTGTACCAAGTTTGCAAGTGTTTGGCATGGTCTTAAGAAGTTTGTACCAAGTTTGCAAGTGTTTAGGCATGGTCTTATTAAATTTGTTCCAAGTTTGCAAGTGTTTTGGCATGGTCTTATTAAATTTGTTCCAAGTTTGCAAGTGTTTTGGCAAGGTCTTATTTAATTTGTACCAAGTTTGCAAGTGTTTTGGCATGGTCTTAGGAAGTTTGTCCCAAGTTTGCAAGTGTTTGGCATGGTCTTATTAATTGTGTACCAAGTTTGCAAGTGTTTTGGCAAGGTCTTATTAAATTTGTACCAATTTTGCAAGTGTTTTAGCATGGTCTTATTAAATTTGTTACAAGTTTGCAAGTGTTTTGGCAAGGTCTTATTAAATTTGTACCAAGTTTGCAAGTGTTTTGGCATGGTCTTAGGAAGTTTGCACCAAGTTTGCAAGTGTTTGGCATGGTCTTATTAATTGTGTACCAAGTTTGCAAGTGTTTGGCATGGTCTTGAGAAGTTTGTACCAAGTTTGCAAGTGTTTTGGCATGGTCTTATTAAATTTGTACCAAGTTTGCAAGTGTTTTGGCATGGTCTTATTAAATTTGTTCCAAGTTTGCAAGTGTTTTGGCAAGGTCTTAATAAATTTGTACCAAGTTTGCAAGTGTTTAGGCATGGTCTTATTAAATTTGTACCAAGTTTGCAAGTGTTTTGGCATGGTCTTATTAAATTTGTTCCAAGTTTGCAAGTGTTTTGGCAAGGTCTTATTAAATTTGTACCAAGTTTGCAAGTGTTTTGGCATGGTCTTAGGAAGTTTGTCCCAAGTTTGCAAGTGTTTGGCATGGTCTTATTAATTGTGTACCAAGTTTGCAAGTGTTTGGCATGGTCTTAAGAAGTTTGTACCAAGTTTGCAAGTGTTTAGGCATGGTCTTATTAAATTTGTACCAAGTTTGCAAGTGTTTTGGCTTGGTCTTATTAAATTTGTTCCAAGTTTGCAATTTTTTTTTCAAGGTCTTATTTAATTTGTACCAAGTTTGCAAGTGTTTGGCATGGACTTAGGAAGTTTGTCCCAAGTTTGCAAGTGTTTGGCATGGTCTTATTAATTGTGTACCAAGTTTGCAAGTGTTCGGCATGGTCTTATTAAATTTGTACCAATTTCGCAAGTGTTTTAGCATGGTCTTATTAAATTTGTTCCAAGTTTGCAAGTGTTTTTGCAAGGTCTTATTAAATTTGTACCAAGTTTGCAAGTGTTTTGGCATGGTCTTAGGAAGTTTGTCCCAAGTTTGCAAGTGTTTGGCATGGTCTAATTAAATGTGTACCAAGTTTGCAAGTGTTTGGCATGGTCTTAAGAAGTTTGTCCAAAGTTTGCAAGTGTTTTGGCATGGTCTTATTAAATTTGTACCAAGTTTGCAAGTGTTTTGGCATGGTCTTAGGAAGTTTGTCCCAAGTTTGCAAGTGTTTGGCATGGTCTTATTAAATTTGTACCAAGTTTGCAAGTGTTTTGGCAAGGTCTTATTAAATTTGTACCAAGTTTCCAAGTGTTTTGGCATGGTCTTATTAAATTTGTACCAAGTTTGCAAGTGTTTTGGCATGGTCTTATTAAATTTGTACCAAGTTTGCAAGTGTTTTGGCATGGTCTTATTAAATTTGTACCAAGTTTGTAAGTGTTCGGTATGGTCTTATTAAATTTGTACCAATTTTGCAAGTGTTTTGGCATGGTCTTATTAAATTTGTTCCAAGTTTGCAAGTGTTTTGGCAAAATCTTATTAAATTTGTACCAAGTTTGCAAGTGTTTTGGCATGGTCTTAGGAAGTTTGTCCCAAGTTTGCAAGTGTTTGGCATGGTCTTATTAATTGTGTACCAAGTTTGCAAGTGTTTGGCATGGTCTTAAGAAGTTTGTACCTAGTTTGCAAGTGTTTTGGCATGGTCTTATTAAATTTGTACCAAGTTTGCAAGTGTTCGGCATTGTCTTATTAAATTTGTACCAAGTTTGCAAGTGTTTTGGCATGGTCTTATTAAATTTGTTCCAAGTTTGCAAGTGTTTTGGCAAGGTCTTATTAAATTTGTACCAAGTTTGCAAGTGTTTTGGCATGGTCTTAGGAAGTTTGTCCCAAGTTTGCAAGTGTTTGGCATGGTCTTATTAATTGTGTACCAAGTTTGCAAGTGTTTTGCATGGTCTTAAGAAGTTTGTACCAAGTTTGCAAGTGTTTTAGCATGGTCTTATTAAATTTGTTCCAAGTTTGCAAGTGTTTTGGCATGGTCTTATTAAATTTGTACCAAGTTTGCAAGTGTTTTGGCATGGTCTTAGGAAGTTTGTCCCAAGTTTGCAAGTGTTTGGCATGGTCTTATTAATTGTGTTCCAAGTTTGCAAGTGTTTGGCATGGTCTTAAGAAGTTTTTACCAAGTTTGCAAGTGTTTTGGCATGGTCTTATTAAATTTGTACCAAGTTTGCAAGTGTTTTGGCATGGTCATATCAAATTTGTACCAAGTTTGCAAGTGTTTTGGCATGGTCTTATTAAATTTGTCCCAAGTTTGCAAGTGCTTTGGCATGGTCTTATTAAATTTGTACCAAGTTTGCAAGTGTTTTGGCATGGTCTTAGGAAGTTTGTCCCAAGTTTGCAAGTGTTTGGCATGGTCTTATTAAATTTGCACCAAGTTTGCAAGTGTTTTGGCAAGGTCTTATTACATTTGTACCAAGTTTGCAAGTGTTTTGGCATGGTCTTATTTAATTTGTACCAAGTTTGCAAGTGTTTTGGCATGGTCTTATTCAATTTGTTCCAAGTTTGCAAGTGTTTTGGCAAGGTCTTATTACATTTGTACCAAGTTTGCAAGTGTTTTGGCATGGTCTTGGGAAGTTTGTCCCAAGTTTGCAAGTGTTTGGCATGGTCTTATTAATTGTGTACCAAGTTTGCAAGTGTTTGGCATGGTCTTAAGAAGTTTGTACCAAGTTTGCAAGTGTTTAGGCATGGTCTTATTAAATTTGTACCAAGTTTGCAAGTGTTTTGGCATGGTCTTATTAAATTTGTTCCAAGTTTGCAAGTGTTTTGGCAAGGTCTTATTAAATTTGTACCAAGTTTGCAAGTGTTTTGGCATGGTCTTAGGAAGTTTGTCCCAAGTTTGCAAGTGTTTGGCATGGTCTTATTAATTGTGTACCAAGTTTGCAAGTGTTTTGGCAAGGTCTTATTAAATTTGTACCAAGTTTGCAAGTGTTTTGGCAAGGTCTTATTAAATTTGTACCAAGTTTGCAAGTGTTTTGGCATGGTCTTAGGAAGTTTGTCCCAAGTTTGCAAGTGTTTGGCATGGTCTTATTAATTGTGTACCAAGTTTGCAAGTGTTTTAGCATGGTCTTATTAAATTTGTTCCAAGTTTGCAAGTGTTTTGGCAAGGTCTTATTAAATTTGTACCAAGTTTGCAAGTGTTTTGGCATGGTCTTAGGAAGTTTGTCCCAAGTTTGCAAGTGTTTGGCATGGTCTTATTAATTGTGTACCAAGTTTGCAAGTGTTTGGCATGGTCTTAAGAAGTTTGTACCAAGTTTGCAAGTGTTTTGGCATGGTCTTATTAAATTTGTACCAAGTTTGCAAGTGTTCGGCATGGTCTTATTAAATTTGTACCAATTTTGCAAGTGTTTTAGCATGGTCTTATTAAATTTGTGCCGAGTTTGCAAGTGTTTTGGCAAGGTCTTATTAAATTTGTACCAAGTTTGCAAGTGTTTTGGCATGGTCTTAGGAAGTTTGTCCCAAGTTTGCAAGTGTTTGGCATGGTCTTATTAATTGTGAACCAAGTTTGCAAGTGTTTGGCATGGTCTTAAGAAGTTTGTACCAAGTTTGCAAGTGTTTTGGCATGGTCTTATTAAATTTGTACCAAGTTTGCAAGTGTTTTGGCATGGTCATATCAAATTTGTACCAAGTTTGCAAGTGTTTTGGCATGGTCTAAGGAAGTTTGTCCCAAGTTTGCAAGTGTTTGGCATGGTCTTATGAATTGTGTACCAAGTTTGCAAGTGTTTTGGCATGGTCTTAGGAAGTTTGTCCCAAGTTTGCAAATGTTTGGCATGGTCTTATTAATTGTGTACCAAGTTTGCAAGTGTTTGGCATGGTCTTAAGAAGTTTGTACCAATTTTGCAAGGGTTTTGGCATGGTCTTATTAAATTTGTACCAAGTTTGCAAGTGTTTTGGCATGGTCTTATTAAATTTGTTCCAAGTTTGCAAGTGTTTTGGCATGGTCTTAGGAAGTTTGTCCCAAGTTTTCAAGTGTTTTGGCATGGTCTTATTAAATTTGTACCAAGTTTGCAAGTGTTTTGGCATGGTCATATCAAATTTGTACCAAGTTTGCAAGTGTTTTGGCATGGTCTTATTAAATTTGTACCAAGTTTGCAAGTGTTTTGGCATGGTCTTAGGAAGTTTGTCCCAAGTTTGCAAGTGTTTGGCATGGTCTTATTAATTGTGTTCCAAGTTTGCAAGTGTTTGGCATGGTCTTAAGAAGTTTTTACCAAGTTTGCAAGTGTTTTGGCATGGTCTTATTAAATTTGTACCAAGTTTGCAAGTGTTTTGGCATGGTCATATCAAATTTGTACCAAGTTTGCAAGTGTTTTGGCATGGTCTTATTAAATTTGTCCCAAGTTTGCAAGTGCTTTGGCATGGTCTTATTAAATTTGTACCAAGTTTGCAAGTGTTTTGGCATGGTCTTAGGAAGTTTGTCCCAAGTTTGCAAGTGTTTGGCATGGTCTTATTAAATTTGCACCAAGTTTGCAAGTGTTTTGGCAAGGTCTTATTACATTTGTACCAAGTTTGCAAGTGTTTTGGCATGGTCTTATTAAATTTGTACCAAGTTTGCAAGTGTTTTGGCATGGTCTTATTCAATTTGTTCCAAGTTTGCAAGTGTTTTGGCAAGGTCTTATTACATTTGTACCAAGTTTGCAAGTGTTTTGCATGGTCTTAAGAAGTTTGTACCAAGTTTGCAAGTGTTTTAGCATGGTCTTATTAAATTTGTTCCAAGTTTGCAAGTGTTTTGGCATGGTCTTATTACATTTGTACCAAGTTTGCAAGTGTTTTGGCATGGTCTTAGGAAGTTTGTCCCAAGTTTGCAAGTGTTTGGCATGGTCTTATTAATTGTGTTCCAAGTTTGCAAGTGTTTGGCATGGTCTTAAGAAGTTTTTACCAAGTTTGCAAGTGTTTTGGCATGGTCTTATTAAATTTGTACCAAGTTTGCAAGTGTTTTGGCATGGTCATATCAAATTTGTACCAAGTTTGCAAGTGTTTTGGCATGGTCTTATTAAATTTGTCCCAAGTTTGCAAGTGCTTTGGCATGGTCTTATTAAATTTGTACCAAGTTTGCAAGTGTTTTGGCATGGTCTTAGGAAGTTTGTCCCAAGTTTGCAAGTGTTTGGCATGGTCTTATTAAATTTGCACCAAGTTTGCAAGTGTTTTGGCAAGGTCTTATTACATTTGTACCAAGTTTGCAAGTGTTTTGGCATGGTCTTATTAAATTTGTACCAAGTTTGCAAGTGTTTTGGCATGGTCTTATTCAATTTGTTCCAAGTTTGCAAGTGTTTTGGCAAGGTCTTATTACATTTGTACCAAGTTTGCAAGTGTTTTGGCATGGTCTTGGGAAGTTTGTCCCAAGTTTGCAAGTGTTTGGCATTGTCTTATTAATTGTGTACCAAGTTTGCAAGTGTTTGGCATGGTCTTAAGAAGTTTGTACCAAGTTTGCAAGTGTTTAGGCATGGTCTTATTAAATTTGTACCAAGTTTGCAAGTGTTTTGGCATGGTCTTATTAAATTTGTTCCAAGTTTGCAAGTGTTTTGGCAAGGTCTTATTAAATTTGTACCAAGTTTGCAAGTGTTTTGGCATGGTCTTAGGAAGTTTGTCCCAAGTTTGCAAGTGTTTGGCATGGTCTTATTAATTGTGTACCAAGTTTGCAAGTGTTTTGGCAAGGTCTTATTAAATTTGTACCAAGTTTGCAAGTGTTTTGGCAAGGTCTTATTAAATTTGTACCAAGTTTGCAAGTGTTTTGGCATGGTCTTAGGAAGTTTGTCCCAAGTTTGCAAGTGTTTGGCATGGTCTTATTAATTGTGTACCAAGTTTGCAAGTGTTTTAGCATGGTCTTATTAAATTTGTTCCAAGTTTGCAAGTGTTTTGGCAAGGTCTTATTAAATTTGTACCAAGTTTGCAAGTGTTTTGGCATGGTCTTAGGAAGTTTGTCCCAAGTTTGCAAGTGTTTGGCATGGTCTTTTTAATTGTGTACCAAGTTTGCAAGTGTTTGGCATGGTCTTAAGAAGTTTGTACCAAGTTTGCAAGTGTTTTGGCATGGTCTTATTAAATTTGTACCAAGTTTGCAAGTGTTCGGCATGGTCTTATTAAATTTGTACCAATTTTGCAAGTGTTTTAGCATGGTCTTATTAAATTTGTGCCGAGTTTGCAAGTGTTTTGGCAAGGTCTTATTAAATTTGTACCAAGTTTGCAAGTGTTTTGGCATGGTCTTAGGAAGTTTGTCCCAAGTTTGCAAGTGTTTGGCATGGTCTTATTAATTGTGTACCAAGTTTGCAAGTGTTTGGCATGGTCTTATTAATTGTGTACCAAGTTTGCAAGTGTTTGGCATGGTCTTAAGAAGTTTGTACCAAGTTTGCAAGTGTTTCGGCATGGTCTTATTAAATTTGTACCAAGTTTGCAAGTGTTTTGGCATGGTCTTATTAAATTTGTTCCAAATTTGCAAGTGTTTTGGCAAGGTCTTATTAAATTTGTACCAAGTTTGCAAGTGTTTTGGCATGGTCTTAGGAAGTTTGTCCCAAGTTTGCAAGTGTTTGGCATGGTCTTAATAATTGTGAACCAAGTTTGCAAGTGTTTGGCATGGTCTTAAGAAGTTTGTACCAAGTTTGCAAGTGTTTTGGCATGGTCTTATTAAATTTGTACCAAGTTTGCAAGTGTTTTGGCATGGTCATATCAAATTTGTACCAAGTTTGCAAGTGTTTTGGCATGGTCTAAGGAAGTTTGTCCCAAGTTTGCAAGTGTTTGGCATGGTCTTATTAATTGTGTACCAAGTTTGCAAGTGTTTTGGCATGGTCTTAGGAAGTTTGTCCCAAGTTTGCAAATGTTTGGCATGGTCTTATTAATTGTGTACCAAGTTTGCAAGTGTTTGGCATGGTCTTAAGAAGTTTGTACCAATTTTGCAAGGGTTTTGGCATGGTCTTATTAAATTTGTACCAAGTTTGCAAGTGTTTTGGCATGGTCTTATTAAATTTGTTCCAAGTTTGCAAGTGTTTTGGCATGGTCTTAGGAAGTTTGTCCCAAGTTTGCAAGTGTTTTGGCATGGTCTTATTAAATTTGTACCAAGTTTGCAAGTGTTTGGTACGGTCTTAAGAAGTTTGTACCAAGTTTGCAAGTGTTTTGGCATGGTCTTATTAAATTTGTTCCAAGTTTGCAAGTGTTCTGGCATGGTCTTAAGAAGTTTGTACCAAGTTTGCAAGTGTTTTGGCATGGTTTTATTAAATTTGTACCAAGTTTGCACGTGTTTTGGCATGGTCTTATTAAATTAGTTCCAAGTTTGCAAGTGTTCTGGCATGGTCTTAAGAAGTTTGTACCAAGTTTGCAAGTGTTTTGGCATGGTCTTATTAAATTTGTACCAAGTTTGCAAGTGTTTTGGCATGGTCATAGGAAGTTTGTCCCAAGTTTGCAAGTGTTTGGCATGGTCTTATTAAATTTGTACCAAGTTTGCAAGTGTTTTGGCAAGGTCTTATTAAATTTGTACCAAGTTTGCAAGTGTTTTGGCATGGTCTTATTAAATTTGTACCAAGTTTGCAAGTGTTTTGGCATGGTCTTATTAAATTTGTACCAAGTTTGTAAGTGTTCGGCATGGTCTTATTAAATTTGTACCAATTTTGCAAGTGTTTTGGCATGGTCTTATTAAATTTGTTCCAAGTTTGCAAGTGTTTTGGCAAAATCTTATTAAATTTGTACCAAGTTTGCAAGTGTTTTGGCATGGTCTTAGGAAGTTTGTCCCAAGTTTGCAAGTGTTTGGCATGGTCTTATTAATTGTGTACCAAGTTTGCAAGTGTTTGGCATGGTCTTAAGAAGTTTGTACCAAGTTTGCAAGTGTTTTGGCATGGTCTTATTAAATTTGTACCAAGTTTGCAAGTGTTCGGCATTGTCTTATTAAATTTGTACCAAGTTTGCAAGTGTTTTGGCATGGTCTTATTAAATTTGTTCCAAGTTTGCAAGTGTTTTGGCAAGGTCTTATTAAATTTGTACCAAGTTTGCAAGTGTTTTGGCATGGTCTTAGGAAGTTTGTCCCAAGTTTGCAAGTGTTTGGCATGGTCTTATTAATTGTGTACCAAGTTTGCAAGTGTTTGGCATGGTCTTAAGAAGTTTGTACCAAGTTTGCAAGTGTTTTAGCATGGTCTTATTAAATTTGTTCCAAGTTTGCAAGTGTTTTGGCATGGTCTTATTAAATTTGTACCAAGTTTGCAAGTGTTTTGGCATGGTCTTAGGAAGTTTGTCCCAAGTTTGCAAGTGTTTGGCATGGTCTTATTAATTGTGTACCAAGTTTGCAAGTGTTTTAGCATGGTCTTATTAAATTTGTTCCAAGTTTGCAAGTGTTTTGGCAAGGTCTTATTAAATTTGTACCAAGTTTGCAAGTGTTTTGGCATGGTCTTAGGAAGTTTGTCCCAAGTTTGCAAGTGTTTGGCATGGTCTTATTAATTGTGTACCAAGTTTGCAAGTGTTTGGCATGGTCTTAAGAAGTTTGTACCAAGTTTGCAAGTGTTTTGGCATGGTCTTATTAAATTTGTACCAAGTTTGCAAGTGTTCGGCATGGTCTTATTAAATTTGTACCAATTTTGCAAGTGTTTTAGCATGGTCTTATTAAATTTGTGCCGAGTTTGCAAGTGTTTTGGCAAGGTCTTATTAAATTTGTACCAAGTTTGCAAGTGTTTTGGCATGGTCTTAGGAAGTTTGTCCCAAGTTTGCAAGTGTTTGGCATGGTCTTATTAATTGTGTACCAAGTTTGCAAGTGTTTGGCATGGTCTTATTAATTGTGTACCAAGTTTGCAAGTGTTTGGCATGGTCTTAAGAAGTTTGTACCAAGTTTGCAAGTGTTTCGGCATGGTCTTATTAAATTTGTACCAAGTTTGCAAGTGTTTTGGCATGGTCTTATTAAATTTGTTCCAAATTTGCAAGTGTTTTGGCAAGGTCTTATTAAATTTGTACCAAGTTTGCAAGTGTTTTGGCATGGTCTTAGGAAGTTTGTCCCAAGTTTGCAAGTGTTTGGCATGGTCTTAATAATTGTGAACCAAGTTTGCAAGTGTTTGGCATGGTCTTAAGAAGTTTGTACCAAGTTTGCAAGTGTTTTGGCATGGTCTTATTAAATTTGTACCAAGTTTGCAAGTGTTTTGGCATGGTCATATCAAATTTGTACCAAGTTTGCAAGTGTTTTGGCATGGTCTAAGGAAGTTTGTCCCAAGTTTGCAAGTGTTTGGCATGGTCTTATTAATTGTGTACCAAGTTTGCAAGTGTTTTGGCATGGTCTTAGGAAGTTTGTCCCAAGTTTGCAAATGTTTGGCATGGTCTTATTAATTGTGTACCAAGTTTGCAAGTGTTTGGCATGGTCTTAAGAAGTTTGTACCAATTTTGCAAGGGTTTTGGCATGGTCTTATTAAATTTGTACCAAGTTTGCAAGTGTTTTGGCATGGTCTTATTAAATTTGTTCCAAGTTTGCAAGTGTTTTGGCATGGTCTTAGGAAGTTTGTCCCAAGTTTGCAAGTGTTTTGGCATGGTCTTATTAAATTTGTACCAAGTTTGCAAGTGTTTGGTACGGTCTTAAGAAGTTTGTACCAAGTTTGCAAGTGTTTTGGCATGGTCTTATTAAATTTGTTCCAAGTTTGCAAGTGTTCTGGCATGGTCTTAAGAAATTTGTACCAAGTTTGCAAGTGTTTTGGCATGGTTTTATTAAATTTGTACCAAGTTTGCACGTGTTTTGGCATGGTCTTATTAAATTAGTTCCAAGTTTGCAAGTGTTCTGGCATGGTCTTAAGAAGTTTGTACCAAGTTTGCAAGTGTTTTGGCATGGTCTTATTAAATTTGTACCAAGTTTGCAAGTGTTTTGGCATGGTCATAGGAAGTTTGTCCCAAGTTTGCAAGTGTTTGGCATGGTCTTATTAAATTTGTACCAAGTTTGCAAGTGTTTTGGCAAGGTCTTATTAAATTTGTACCAAGTTTGCAAGTGTTTTGGCATGGTCTTATTAAATTTGTACCAAGTTTGCAAGTGTTTTGGCATGGTCTTATTAAATTTGTACCAAGTTTGTAAGTGTTCGGCATGGTCTTATTAAATTTGTACCAATTTTGCAAGTGTTTTGGCATGGTCTTATTAAATTTGTTCCAAGTTTGCAAGTGTTTTGGCAAAATCTTATTAAATTTGTACCAAGTTTGCAAGTGTTTTGGCATGGTCTTAGGAAGTTTGTCCCAAGTTTGCAAGTGTTTGGCATGGTCTTATTAATTGTGTACCAAGTTTGCAAGTGTTTGGCATGGTCTTAAGAAGTTTGTACCAAGTTTGCAAGTGTTTTGGCATGGTCTTATTAAATTTGTACCAAGTTTGCAAGTGTTCGGCATTGTCTTATTAAATTTGTACCAAGTTTGCAAGTGTTTTGGCATGGTCTTATTAAATTTGTTCCAAGTTTGCAAGTGTTTTGGCAAGGTCTTATTAAATTTGTACCAAGTTTGCAAGTGTTTTGGCATGGTCTTAGGAAGTTTGTCCCAAGTTTGCAAGTGTTTGGCATGGTCTTATTAATTGTGTACCAAGTTTGCAAGTGTTTGGCATGGTCTTAAGAAGTTTGTACCAAGTTTGCAAGTGTTTTAGCATGGTCTTATTAAATTTGTTCCAAGTTTGCAAGTGTTTTGGCATGGTCTTATTAAATTTGTACCAAGTTTGCAAGTGTTTTGGCATGGTCATATCAAATTTGTACCAAGTTTGCAAGTGTTTGGCATGGTCTTAAGAAGTTTGTACCAAGTTTGCAAGTGTTTTGGCATGGTCTTATTAAATTTGTACCAAGTTTGCAAGTGTTCGGCATGGTCTTATTAAATTTGTACCAATTTTGCAAGTGTTTTAGCATGGTCTTATTAAATTTGTGCCAAGTTTGCAAGTGTTTTGGCAAGGTCTTATTAAATTTGTACCAAGTTTGCAAGTGTTTTGGCATGGTCTTAGGAAGTTTGTCCCAAGTTTGCAAGTGTCTGGCATGGTCTTATTAATTGTGTACCAAGTTTGCAAGTGTTTGGCATGGTCTTATTAATTGTGTACCAAGTTTGCAAGTGTTTGGCATGGTCTTAAGAAGTTTGTACCAAGTTTGCAAGTGTTTTGGCATGGTCTTATTAAATTTGTACCATGTTTGCAAGTGTTTTGGCATGGTCTTATTAAATTTGTTCCAAGTTTGCAAGTGTTTTGGCAAGGTCTTATTTAATTTGTACCAAGTTTGCAAGTGTTTTGGCATGGTCTTAGGAAGTTTGTCCCAAGTTTGCAAGTGTTTGGCATGGTCTTATTAATTGTGTACCAAGTTTGCAAGTGTTTTGGCAAGGTCTTATTAAATTTGTACCAATTTTGCAAGTGTTTTAGCATGGTCTTATTAAATTTGTTACAAGTTTGCAAGTGTTTTGGCAAGGTCTTATTAAATTTGTACCAAGTTTGCAAGTGTTTTGGCATGGTCTTAGGAAGTTTGCACCAAGTTTGCAAGTGTTTGGCATGGTCTTATTAATTGTGTACCAAGTTTGCAAGTGTTTGGCATGGTCTTGAGAAGTTTGTACCAAGTTTGCAAGTGTTTTGGCATGGTCTTATTAAATTTGTACCAAGTTTGCAAGTGTTTTGGCATGGTCTTATTAAATTTGTTCCAAGTTTGCAAGTGTTTTGGCAAGGTCTTAATAAATTTGTACCAAGTTTGCAAGTGTTTAGGCATGGTCTTATTAAATTTGTACCAAGTTTGCAAGTGTTTTGGCATGGTCTTATTAAATTTGTTCCAAGTTTGCAAGTGTTTTGGCAAGGTCTTATTAAATTTGTACCAAGTTTGCAAGTGTTTTGGCATGGTCTTAGGAAGTTTGTCCCAAGTTTGCAAGTGTTTGGCATGGTCTTATTAATTGTGTACCAAGTTTGCAAGTGTTTGGCATGGTCTTAAGAAGTTTGTACCAAGTTTGCAAGTGTTTAGGCATGGTCTTATTAAATTTGTACCAAGTTTGCAAGTGTTTTGGCATGGTCATATCAAATTTGTACCAAGTTTGCAAGTGTTTTGGCATGGTCTTATTACATTTGTACCAAGTATGCAAGTGCTTTGGCATGGTCTTATTAAATTTGTACCAAGTTTGCAAGTGTTTTGGCATGGTCTTATTAAATTTGTTCCAAGTTTGCAAGTGTTTTGGCAAGGTCTTATTAAATTTGTCCCAAGTTTGCAAGTGCTTTGGCATGGTCTTATTAAATTTGTACCAAGTTTGCAAGTGTTTTGGCATGGTCATAGGAAGTTTGTCCCAAGTTTGCAAGTGTTTGGCATGGTCTTATTAAATTTGTACCAAGTTTGCAAGTGTTTTGGCAAGGTCTTATTAAATTTGTACCAAGTTTGCAAGTGTTTTGGCATGGTCTTATTAAATTTGTACCAAGTTTGCAAGTGTTTTGGCATGGTCTTATTAAATTTGTACCAAGTTTGTAAGTGTTCGGCATGGTCTTATTAAATTTGTACCAATTTTGCAAGTGTTTTGGCATGGTCTTATTAAATTTGTTCCAAGTTTGCAAGTGTTTTGGCAAAATCTTATTAAATTTGTACCAAGTTTGCAAGTGTTTTGGCATGGTCTTAGGAAGTTTGTCCCAAGTTTGCAAGTGTTTGGCATGGTCTTATTAATTGTGTACCAAGTTTGCAAGTGTTTGGCATGGTCTTAAGAAGTTTGTACCAAGTTTGCAAGTGTTTTGGCATGGTCTTATTAAATTTGTACCAAGTTTGCAAGTGTTCGGCATTGTCTTATTAAATTTGTACCAAGTTTGCAAGTGTTTGGCATGGTCTTATTAATTGTGTACCAAGTTTGCAAGTGTTTTGGCATGGTCTTATTAAATTTGTTCCAAGTTTGCAAGTGTTTTGGCATGGTCTTAGGAAGTTTGTCCCAAGTTTGCAAGTGTTTTGGCATGGTCTTATTAAATTTGTACCAAGTTTGCAAGTGTTTGGTACGGTCTTAAGAAGTTTGTACCAAGTTTGCAAGTGTTTTGGCATGGTCTTATTAAATTTGTTCCAAGTTTGCAAGTGTTCTGGCATGGTCTTAAGAAGTTTGTACCAAGTTTGCAAGTGTTTTGGCATGGTTTTATTAAATTTGTACCAAGTTTGCACGTGTTTTGGCATGGTCTTATTAAATTAGTTCCAAGTTTGCAAGTGTTCTGGCATGGTCTTAAGAAGTTTGTACCAAGTTTGCAAGTGTTTTGGCATGGTCTTATTAAATTTGTACCAAGTTTGCAAGTGTTTTGGCATGGTCATAGGAAGTTTGTCCCAAGTTTGCAAGTGTTTGGCATGGTCTTATTAAATTTGTACCAAGTTTGCAAGTGTTTTGGCAAGGTCTTATTAAATTTGTACCAAGTTTGCAAGTGTTTTGGCATGGTCTTATTAAATTTGTACCAAGTTTGCAAGTGTTTTGGCATGGTCTTATTAAATTTGTACCAAGTTTGTAAGTGTTCGGCATGGTCTTATTAAATTTGTACCAATTTTGCAAGTGTTTTGGCATGGTCTTATTAAATTTGTTCCAAGTTTGCAAGTGTTTTGGCAAAATCTTATTAAATTTGTACCAAGTTTGCAAGTGTTTTGGCATGGTCTTAGGAAGTTTGTCCCAAGTTTGCAAGTGTTTGGCATGGTCTTATTAATTGTGTACCAAGTTTGCAAGTGTTTGGCATGGTCTTAAGAAGTTTGTACCAAGTTTGCAAGTGTTTTGGCATGGTCTTATTAAATTTGTACCAAGTTTGCAAGTGTTCGGCATTGTCTTATTAAATTTGTACCAAGTTTGCAAGTGTTTTGGCATGGTCTTATTAAATTTGTTCCAAGTTTGCAAGTGTTTTGGCAAGGTCTTATTAAATTTGTACCAAGTTTGCAAGTGTTTTGGCATGGTCTTAGGAAGTTTGTCCCAAGTTTGCAAGTGTTTGGCATGGTCTTATTAATTGTGTACCAAGTTTGCAAGTGTTTGGCATGGTCTTAAGAAGTTTGTACCAAGTTTGCAAGTGTTTTAGCATGGTCTTATTAAATTTGTTCCAAGTTTGCAAGTGTTTTGGCATGGTCTTATTAAATTTGTACCAAGTTTGCAAGTGTTTTGGCATGGTCTTAGGAAGTTTGTCCCAAGTTTGCAAGTGTTTGGCATGGTCTTATTAATTGTGTACCAAGTTTGCAAGTGTTTTAGCATGGTCTTATTAAATTTGTTCCAAGTTTGCAAGTGTTTTGGCAAGGTCTTATTAAATTTGTACCAAGTTTGCAAGTGTTTTGGCATGGTCTTAGGAAGTTTGTCCCAAGTTTGCAAGTGTTTGGCATGGTCTTATTAATTGTGTACCAAGTTTGCAAGTGTTTGGCATGGTCTTAAGAAGTTTGTACCAAGTTTGCAAGTGTTTTGGCATGGTCTTATTAAATTTGTACCAAGTTTGCAAGTGTTCGGCATGGTCTTATTAAATTTGTACCAATTTTGCAAGTGTTTTAGCATGGTCTTATTAAATTTGTGCCGAGTTTGCAAGTGTTTTGGCAAGGTCTTATTAAATTTGTACCAAGTTTGCAAGTGTTTTGGCATGGTCTTAGGAAGTTTGTCCCAAGTTTGCAAGTGTTTGGCATGGTCTTATTAATTGTGTACCAAGTTTGCAAGTGTTTGGCATGGTCTTATTAATTGTGTACCAAGTTTGCAAGTGTTTGGCATGGTCTTAAGAAGTTTGTACCAAGTTTGCAAGTGTTTCGGCATGGTCTTATTAAATTTGTACCAAGTTTGCAAGTGTTTTGGCATGGTCTTATTAAATTTGTTCCAAATTTGCAAGTGTTTTGGCAAGGTCTTATTAAATTTGTACCAAGTTTGCAAGTGTTTTGGCATGGTCTTAGGAAGTTTGTCCCAAGTTTGCAAGTGTTTGGCATGGTCTTAATAATTGTGAACCAAGTTTGCAAGTGTTTGGCATGGTCTTAAGAAGTTTGTACCAAGTTTGCAAGTGTTTTGGCATGGTCTTATTAAATTTGTACCAAGTTTGCAAGTGTTTTGGCATGGTCATATCAAATTTGTACCAAGTTTGCAAGTGTTTTGGCATGGTCTAAGGAAGTTTGTCCCAAGTTTGCAAGTGTTTGGCATGGTCTTATTAATTGTGTACCAAGTTTGCAAGTGTTTTGGCATGGTCTTAGGAAGTTTGTCCCAAGTTTGCAAATGTTTGGCATGGTCTTATTAATTGTGTACCAAGTTTGCAAGTGTTTGGCATGGTCTTAAGAAGTTTGTACCAATTTTGCAAGGGTTTTGGCATGGTCTTATTAAATTTGTACCAAGTTTGCAAGTGTTTTGGCATGGTCTTATTAAATTTGTTCCAAGTTTGCAAGTGTTTTGGCATGGTCTTAGGAAGTTTGTCCCAAGTTTGCAAGTGTTTTGGCATGGTCTTATTAAATTTGTACCAAGTTTGCAAGTGTTTGGTACGGTCTTAAGAAGTTTGTACCAAGTTTGCAAGTGTTTTGGCATGGTCTTATTAAATTTGTTCCAAGTTTGCAAGTGTTCTGGCATGGTCTTAAGAAGTTTGTACCAAGTTTGCAAGTGTTTTGGCATGGTTTTATTAAATTTGTACCAAGTTTGCACGTGTTTTGGCATGGTCTTATTAAATTAGTTCCAAGTTTGCAAGTGTTCTGGCATGGTCTTAAGAAGTTTGTACCAAGTTTGCAAGTGTTTTGGCATGGTCTTATTAAATTTGTACCAAGTTTGCAAGTGTTTTGGCATGGTCATAGGAAGTTTGTCCCAAGTTTGCAAGTGTTTGGCATGGTCTTATTAAATTTGTACCAAGTTTGCAAGTGTTTTGGCAAGGTCTTATTAAATTTGTACCAAGTTTGCAAGTGTTTTGGCATGGTCTTATTAAATTTGTACCAAGTTTGCAAGTGTTTTGGCATGGTCTTATTAAATTTGTACCAAGTTTGTAAGTGTTCGGCATGGTCTTATTAAATTTGTACCAATTTTGCAAGTGTTTTGGCATGGTCTTATTAAATTTGTTCCAAGTTTGCAAGTGTTTTGGCAAAATCTTATTAAATTTGTACCAAGTTTGCAAGTGTTTTGGCATGGTCTTAGGAAGTTTGTCCCAAGTTTGCAAGTGTTTGGCATGGTCTTATTAATTGTGTACCAAGTTTGCAAGTGTTTGGCATGGTCTTAAGAAGTTTGTACCAAGTTTGCAAGTGTTTTGGCATGGTCTTATTAAATTTGTACCAAGTTTGCAAGTGTTCGGCATTGTCTTATTAAATTTGTACCAAGTTTGCAAGTGTTTTGGCATGGTCTTATTAAATTTGTTCCAAGTTTGCAAGTGTTTTGGCAAGGTCTTATTAAATTTGTACCAAGTTTGCAAGTGTTTTGGCATGGTCTTAGGAAGTTTGTCCCAAGTTTGCAAGTGTTTGGCATGGTCTTATTAATTGTGTACCAAGTTTGCAAGTGTTTGGCATGGTCTTAAGAAGTTTGTACCAAGTTTGCAAGTGTTTTAGCATGGTCTTATTAAATTTGTTCCAAGTTTGCAAGTGTTTTGGCATGGTCTTATTAAATTTGTACCAAGTTTGCAAGTGTTTTGGCATGGTCATATCAAATTTGTACCAAGTTTGCAAGTTTTTGGCATGGTCTTAAGAAGTTTGTACCAAGTTTGCAAGTGTTTTGGCATGGTCTTATTAAATTTGTACCAAGTTTGCAAGTGTTCGGCATGGTCTTATTAAATTTGTACCAATTTTGCAAGTGTTTTAGCATGGTCTTATTAAATTTGTGCCAAGTTTGCAAGTGTTTTGGCAAGGTCTTATTAAATTTGTACCAAGTTTGCAAGTGTTTTGGCATGGTCTTAGGAAGTTTGTCCCAAGTTTGCAAGTGTCTGGCATGGTCTTATTAATTGTGTACCAAGTTTGCAAGTGTTTGGCATGGTCTTATTAATTGTGTACCAAGTTTGCAAGTGTTTGGCATGGTCTTAAGAAGTTTGTACCAAGTTTGCAAGTGTTTTGGCATGGTCTTATTAAATTTGTACCATGTTTGCAAGTGTTTTGGCATGGTCTTATTAAATTTGTTCCAAGTTTGCAAGTGTTTTGGCAAGGTCTTATTTAATTTGTACCAAGTTTGCAAGTGTTTTGGCATGGTCTTAGGAAGTTTGTCCCAAGTTTGCAAGTGTTTGGCATGGTCTTATTAATTGTGTACCAAGTTTGCAAGTGTTTTGGCAAGGTCTTATTAAATTTGTACCAATTTTGCAAGTGTTTTAGCATGGTCTTATTAAATTTGTTACAAGTTTGCAAGTGTTTTGGCAAGGTCTTATTAAATTTGTACCAAGTTTGCAAGTGTTTTGGCATGGTCTTAGGAAGTTTGCACCAAGTTTGCAAGTGTTTGGCATGGTCTTATTAATTGTGTACCAAGTTTGCAAGTGTTTGGCATGGTCTTGAGAAGTTTGTACCAAGTTTGCAAGTGTTTTGGCATGGTCTTATTAAATTTGTACCAAGTTTGCAAGTGTTTTGGCATGGTCTTATTAAATTTGTTCCAAGTTTGCAAGTGTTTTGGCAAGGTCTTAATAAATTTGTACCAAGTTTGCAAGTGTTTAGGCATGGTCTTATTAAATTTGTACCAAGTTTGCAAGTGTTTTGGCATGGTCTTATTAAATTTGTTCCAAGTTTGCAAGTGTTTTGGCAAGGTCTTATTAAATTTGTACCAAGTTTGCAAGTGTTTTGGCATGGTCTTAGGAAGTTTGTACCAAGTTTGCAAGTGTTCGGCATGGTCTTATTAAATTTGTACCAATTTTGCAAGTGTTTTAGCATGGTCTTATTAAATTTGTGCCAAGTTTGCAAGTGTTTTGGCAAGGTCTTATTAAATTTGTACCAAGTTTGCAAGTGTTTTGGCATGGTCTTAGGAAGTTTGTCCCAAGTTTGCAAGTGTCTGGCATGGTCTTATTAATTGTGTACCAAGTTTGCAAGTGTTTGGCATGGTCTTATTAATTGTGTACCAAGTTTGCAAGTGTTTGGCATGGTCTTAAGAAGTTTGTACCAAGTTTGCAAGTGTTTTGGCATGGTCTTATTAAATTTGTACCATGTTTGCAAGTGTTTTGGCATGGTCTTATTAAATTTGTTCCAAGTTTGCAAGTGTTTTGGCAAGGTCTTATTTAATTTGTACCAAGTTTGCAAGTGTTTTGGCATGGTCTTAGGAAGTTTGTCCCAAGTTTGCAAGTGTTTGGCATGGTCTTATTAATTGTGTACCAAGTTTGCAAGTGTTTTGGCAAGGTCTTATTAAATTTGTACCAATTTTGCAAGTGTTTTAGCATGGTCTTATTAAATTTGTTACAAGTTTGCAAGTGTTTTGGCAAGGTCTTATTAAATTTGTACCAAGTTTGCAAGTGTTTTGGCATGGTCTTAGGAAGTTTGCACCAAGTTTGCAAGTGTTTGGCATGGTCTTATTAATTGTGTACCAAGTTTGCAAGTGTTTGGCATGGTCTTGAGAAGTTTGTACCAAGTTTGCAAGTGTTTTGGCATGGTCTTATTAAATTTGTACCAAGTTTGCAAGTGTTTTGGCATGGTCTTATTAAATTTGTTCCAAGTTTGCAAGTGTTTTGGCAAGGTCTTAATAAATTTGTACCAAGTTTGCAAGTGTTTAGGCATGGTCTTATTAAATTTGTACCAAGTTTGCAAGTGTTTTGGCATGGTCTTATTAAATTTGTTCCAAGTTTGCAAGTGTTTTGGCAAGGTCTTATTAAATTTGTACCAAGTTTGCAAGTGTTTTGGCATGGTCTTAGGAAGTTTGTCCCAAGTTTGCAAGTGTTTGGCATGGTCTTATTAATTGTGTACCAAGTTTGCAAGTGTTTGGCATGGTCTTAAGAAGTTTGTACCAAGTTTGCAAGTGTTTAGGCATGGTCTTATTAAATTTGTACCAAGTTTGCAAGTGTTTTGGCATGGTCATATCAAATTTGTACCAAGTTTGCAAGTGTTTTGGCATGGTCTTATTACATTTGTACCAAGTATGCAAGTGCTTTGGCATGGTCTTATTAAATTTGTACCAAGTTTGCAAGTGTTTTGGCATGGTCTTATTAAATTTGTTCCAAGTTTGCAAGTGTTTTGGCAAGGTCTTATTAAATTTGTCCCAAGTTTGCAAGTGCTTTGGCATGGTCTTATTAAATTTGTACCAAGTTTGCAAGTGTTTTGGCATGGTCATAGGAAGTTTGTCCCAAGTTTGCAAGTGTTTGGCATGGTCTTATTAAATTTGTACCAAGTTTGCAAGTGTTTTGGCAAGGTCTTATTAAATTTGTACCAAGTTTGCAAGTGTTTTGGCATGGTCTTATTAAATTTGTACCAAGTTTGCAAGTGTTTTGGCATGGTCTTATTAAATTTGTACCAAGTTTGTAAGTGTTCGGCATGGTCTTATTAAATTTGTACCAATTTTGCAAGTGTTTTGGCATGGTCTTATTAAATTTGTTCCAAGTTTGCAAGTGTTTTGGCAAAATCTTATTAAATTTGTACCAAGTTTGCAAGTGTTTTGGCATGGTCTTAGGAAGTTTGTCCCAAGTTTGCAAGTGTTTGGCATGGTCTTATTAATTGTGTACCAAGTTTGCAAGTGTTTGGCATGGTCTTAAGAAGTTTGTACCAAGTTTGCAAGTGTTTTGGCATGGTCTTATTAAATTTGTACCAAGTTTGCAAGTGTTCGGCATTGTCTTATTAAATTTGTACCAAGTTTGCAAGTGTTTTGGCATGGTCTTATTAAATTTGTTCCAAGTTTGCAAGTGTTTTGGCAAGGTCTTATTAAATTTTTACCAAGTTTGCAAGTGTTTTGGCATGGTCTTAGGAAGTTTGTCCCAAGTTTGCAAGTGTTTGGCATGGTCTTATTAATTGTGTACCAAGTTTGCAAGTGTTTGGCATGGTCTTAAGAAGTTTGTACCAAGTTTGCAAGTGTTTTAGCATGGTCTTATTAAATTTGTTCCAAGTTTGCAAGTGTTTTGGCATGGTCTTATTAAATTTGTACCAAGTTTGCAAGTGTTTTGGCATGGTCATATCAAATTTGTACCAAGTTTGCAAGTGTTTGGCATGGTCTTAAGAAGTTTGTACCAAGTTTGCAAGTGTTTTGGCATGGTCTTATTAAATTTGTACCAAGTTTGCAAGTGTTCGGCATGGTCTTATTAAATTTGTACCAATTTTGCAAGTGTTTTAGCATGGTCTTATTAAATTTGTGCCAAGTTTGCAAGTGTTTTGGCAAGGTCTTATTAAATTTGTACCAAGTTTGCAAGTGTTTTGGAATGGTCTTAGGAAGTTTGTTCCAAGTTTGCAAGTGTTTGGCATGGTCTTATTAATTGTGTACCAAGTTTGCAAGTGTTTGGCATGGTCTTAAGAAGTTTGTACCAAGTTTGCAAGTGTTTTGGCATGGTCTTATTAAATTTGTACCATGTTTGCAAGTGTTTTGGCATGGTCTTATTAAATTTGTTCCAAGTTTGCAAGTGTTTTGGCAAGGTCTTATTTAATTTGTACCAAGTTTGCAAGTGTTTTGGCATGGTCTTAGGAAGTTTGTCCCAAGTTTGCAAGTGTTTGGCATGGTCTTATTAATTGTGTACCAAGTTTGCAAGTGTTTTGGCAAGGTCTTATTAAATTTGTACCAATTTTGCAAGTGTTTTAGCATGGTCTTATTAAATTTGTTACAAGTTTGCAAGTGTTTTGGCAAGGTCTTATTAAATTTGTACCAAGTTTGCAAGTGTTTTGGCATGGTCTTAGGAAGTTTGCACCAAGTTTGCAAGTGTTTGGCATGGTCTTATTAATTGTGTACCAAGTTTGCAAGTGTTTGGCATGGTCTTGAGAAGTTTGTACCAAGTTTGCAAGTGTTTTGGCATGGTCTTATTAAATTTGTACCAAGTTTGCAAGTGTTTTGGCATGGTCTTATTAAATTTGTTCCAAGTTTGCAAGTGTTTTGGCAAGGTCTTAATAAATTTGTACCAAGTTTGCAAGTGTTTAGGCATGGTCTTATTAAATTTGTACCAAGTTTGCAAGTGTTTTGGCATGGTCTTATTAAATTTGTTCCAAGTTTGCAAGTGTTTTGGCAAGGTCTTATTAAATTTGTACCAAGTTTGCAAGTGTTTTGGCATGGTCTTAGGAAGTTTGTCCCAAGTTTGCAAGTGTTTGGCATGGTCTTATTAATTGTGTACCAAGTTTGCAAGTGTTTGGCATGGTCTAAAGAAGTTTGTACCAAGTTTGCAAGTGTTTAGGCATGGTCTTATTAAATTTGTACCAAGTTTGCAAGTGTTTTGGCATGGTCATATCAAATTTGTACCAAGTTTGCAAGTGTTTTGGCATGGTCTTATTACATTTGTACCAAGTTTGCAAGTGTTTTGGCATGGTCTTATTAAATTTGTACCAAGTTTGCAAGTGTTTTGGCATGGTCTTATTAAATTTGTTCCAAGTTTGCAAGTGTTTTGGCAAGGTCTTATTAAATTTGTCCCAAGTTTGCAAGTGCTTTGGCATGGTCTTATTAAATTTGTACCAAGTTTGCAAGTGTTTTGGCATGGTCTTAGGAAGTTTGTCCCAAGTTTGCAAGTGTTTGGCATGGTCTTATTAAATTTGCATCAAGTTTGCAAGTGTTTTGGCAAGGTCTTATTACATTTGTACCAAGTTTGCAAGTGTTTTGGCATGGTCTTATTAAATTTGTACCAAGTTTGCAAGTGTTTTGGCATGGTCTTATTAAATTTGTTCCAAGTTTGCAAGTGTTTTGGCAAGGTCTTATTAAATTTGTACCAAGTTTGCAAGTGTTTTGGCCTGGTCTTGGGAAGTTTGTCCCAAGTTTGCAAGTGTTTTGGCATGGTCTTATTAATTGTGTACCAAGTTTGCAAGTGTTTGGCATGGTCTTAAGAAGTTTGTACCAAGTTTGCAAGTGTTTAGGCATGGTCTTATTAAATTTGTACCAAGTTTGCAAGTGTTTTGGCATGGTCTTATTAAATTTGTTCCAAGTTTGCAAGTGTTTTGGCAAGGTCTTATTTAATTTGTACCAAGTTTGCAAGTGTTTTGGCATGGTCTTAGGAAGTTTGTCCCAAGTTTGCAAGTGTTTGGCATGGTCTTATTAATTGTGTACCAAGTTTGCAAGTGTTTTGGCAAGGTCTTATTAAATTTGTACCAATTTTGCAAGTGTTTTAGCATGGTCTTATTAAATTTGTTACAAGTTTGCAAGTGTTTTGGCAAGGTCTTATTAAATTTGTACCAAGTTTGCAAGTGTTTTGGCATGGTCTTAGGAAGTTTGCACCAAGTTTGCAAGTGTTTGGCATGGTCTTATTAATTGTGTACCAAGTTTGCAAGTGTTTGGCATGGTCTTGAGAAGTTTGTACCAAGTTTGCAAGTGTTTTGGCATGGTCTTATTAAATTTGTACCAAGTTTGCAAGTGTTTTGGCATGGTCTTATTAAATTTGTTCCAAGTTTGCAAGTGTTTTGGCAAGGTCTTAATAAATTTGTACCAAGTTTGCAAGTGTTTAGGCATGGTCTTATTAAATTTGTACCAAGTTTGCAAGTGTTTTGGCATGGTCTTATTAAATTTGTTCCAAGTTTGCAAGTGTTTTGGCAAGGTCTTATTAAATTTGTACCAAGTTTGCAAGTGTTTTGGCATGGTCTTAGGAAGTTTGTCCCAAGTTTGCAAGTGTTTGGCTTGGTCTTATTAATTGTGTACCAAGTTTGCAAGTGTTTGGCATGGTCTTAAGAAGTTTGTACCAAGTTTGCAAGTGTTTAGGCATGGTCTTATTAAATTTGTACCAAGTTTGCAAGTGTTTTGGCTTGGTCTTATTAAATTTGTTCCAAGTTTGCAATTTTTTTTTCAAGGTCTTATTTAATTTGTACCAAGTTTGCAAGTGTTTGGCATGGTCTTAGGAAGTTTGTCCCAAGTTTGCAAGTGTTTGGCATGGTCTTATTAATTGTGTACCAAGTTTGCAAGTGTTCGGCATGGTCTTATTAAATTTGTACCAATTTTGCAAGTGTTTTAGCATGGTCTTATTAAATTTGTTCCAAGTTTGCAAGTGTTTTGGCATGGTCTTAGGAAGTTTGTCCCAAGTTTGCAAGTGTTTGGCATGGTCTAATTAATTGTGTACCAAGTTTGCAAGTGTTTGGCATGGTCTTAAGAAGTTTGTCCAAAGTTTGCAAGTGTTTTGGCTTGGTCTTATTAAATTTGTTCCAAGTTTGCAATTTTTTTTTCAAGGTCTTATTTAATTTGTACCAAGTTTGCAAGTGTTTGGCATGGTCTTAGGAAGTTTGTCCCAAGTTTGCAAGTGTTTGGCATGGTCTTATTAATTGTGTACCAAGTTTGCAAGTGTTCGGCATGGTCTTATTAAATTTGTACCAATTTTGCAAGTGTTTTTGCAAGGTCTTATTAAATTTGTACCAAGTTTGCAAGTGTTTTGGCATGGTCTTAAGAAGTTTGTCCAAAGTTTGCAAGTGTTTTGGCATGGTCTTATTAAATTTGTACCAAGTTTGCAAGTGTTTTGGCATGGTCTTAGGAAGTTTGTTCCAAGTTTGCAAGTGTTTGGCATGGTCTTATTAAATTTGTACCAAGTTTGCAAGTGTTTTGGCAAGGTCTTATTAAATTTGTACCAAGTTTGCAAGTGTTTTGGCATGGTCTTATTAAATTTGTACCAAGTTTGCAAGTGTTTTGGCATGGTCTTATTAAATGTGTACCAAGTTTGCAAGTGTTTTGGCATGGTCTTATTAAATTTGTACCAAGTTTGCAAGTGTTTTGGCATGGTCTTATTAAATGTGTACCAAGTTTGCAAGTGTTTTGGCATGGTCTTATTAAATTTGTACCAAGTTTGTAAGTGTTCGGCATGGTCTTATTAAATTTGTACCAATTTTGCAAGTGTTTTGGCAAAATCTTATTAAATTTGTACCAAGTTTGCAAGTGTTTTGGCATGGTCTTAGGAAGTTTGTCCCAAGTTTGCAAGTGTTTGGCATGGTCTTATTAATTGTGTACCAAGTTTGCAAGTGTTTGGCATGGTCTTAAGAAGTTTGTATCTAGTTTGCAAGTGTTTTGGCATGGTCTTATTAAATTTGTACCAAGTTTGCAAGTGTTCGGCATTGTCTTATTAAATTTGTACCAAGTTTGCAAATGTTTTGGCATGGTCTTATTAAATTTGTTCCAAGTTTGCAAGTGTTTTGGCAAGGTCTTATTAAATTTGTACCAAGTTTGCAAGTGTTTTGGCATGGTCTTAGGAAGTTTGTCCCAAGTTTGCAAGTGTTTGGCATGGTCTTATTAATTGTGTACCAAGTTTGCAAGTGTTTGGCATGGTCTTAAGAAGTTTGTACCAAGTTTGCAAGTGTTTTAGCATGGTCTTATTAAATTTGTTCCAAGTTTGCAAGTGTTTTGGCATGGTCTTATTAAATTTGTACCAAGTTTGCAAGTGTTTTGGCATGGTCTTAGGAAGTTTGTCCCAAGTTAGCAAGTGTTTGGCATGGTCATATCAAATTTGTACCAAGTTTACAAGTGTTTTGGCATGGTCTTAGGAAGTTTGTCCCAAGTTTGCAAGTGTTTGGCATGGTCTTATTAATTGTGTACCAAGTTTGCAAGTGTTTGGCATGGTCTTAAGAAGTTTTTACCAAGTTTGCAAGTGTTTTGGCATGGTCTTATTAAATTTGTACCAAGTTTGCAAGTGTTTTGGCATGGTCATATCAAATTTGTACCAAGTTTGCAAGTGTTTTGGCATGGTCTTTTTAAATTTGTCCCAAGTTTGCAAGTGCTTTGGCATGGTGTTATTAAATTTGTACCAAGTTTGCAAGTGTTTTGGCATGGTCTTAGGAAGTTTGTCCCAAGTTTGCAAGTGTTTGGCATGGTCTTATTAAATTTGCACCAAGTTTGCAAGTGTTTTGGCAAGGTCTTATTACATTTGTACCAAGTTTGCAAGTGTTTTGGCATGGTCTTATTAAATTTGTACCAAGTTTGCAAGTGTTTTGGCATGGTCTTATTCAATTTGTTCCAAGTTTGCAAGTGTTTTGGCAAGGTCTTATTACATTTGTACCAAGTTTGCAAGTGTTTTGGCATGGTCTTGGGAAGTTTGTCCCAAGTTTGCAAGTGTTTGGCATGGTCTTATTAATTGTGTACCAAGTTTGCAAGTGTTTGGCATGGTCTTAAGAAGTTTGTACCAAGTTTGCAAGTGTTTAGGCATGGTCTTATTAAATTTGTACCAAGTTTGCAAGTGTTTTGGCATGGTCTTATTAAATTTGTTCCAAGTTTGCAAGTGTTTTGGCAAGGTCTTATTAAATTTGTACCAAGTTTGCAAGTGTTTTGGCATGGTCTTAGGAAGTTTGTCCCAAGTTTGCAAGTGTTTGGCATGGTCTTATTAATTGTGTACCAAGTTTGCAAGTGTTTTGGCAAGGTCTTATTAAATTTGTACCAATTTTGCAAGTGTTTTAGCATGGTCTTATTAAATTTGTTCCAAGTTTGCAAGTGTTTTGGCAAGGTCTTATTAAATTTGTACCAAGTTTGCAAGTGTTTTGGCATGGTCTTAGGAAGTTTGTCCCAAGTTTGCAAGTGTTTGGCATGGTCTTATTAATTGTGTACCAAGTTTGCAAGTGTTTGGCATGGTCTTAAGAAGTTTGTACCAAGTTTGCAAGTGTTTTGGCATGGTCTTATTAAATTTGTACCAAGTTTGCAAGTGTTCGGCATGGTCTTATTAAATTTGTACCAATTTTGCAAGTGTTTTAGCATGGTCTTATTAAATTTGTGCCAAGTTTGCAAGTGTTTTGGCAAGGTCTTATTAAATTTGTACCAAGTTTGCAAGTGTTTTGGCATGGTCTTAGGAAGTTTGTCCCAAGTTTGCAAGTGTTTGGCATGGTCTTATTAATTGTGTACCAAGTTTGCAAGTGTTTGGCATGGTCTTATTAATTGTGTACCAAGTTTGCAAGTGTTTGGCATGGTCTTAAGAAGTTTGTACCAAGTTTGCAAGTGTTTCGGCATGGTCTTATTAAATTTGTACCAAGTTTGCAAGTGTTTTGGCATGGTCTTATTAAATTTGTTCCAAGTTTGCAAGTGTTTTGGCAAGGTCTTATTAAATTTGTACCAAGTTTGCAAGTGTTTTGGCATGGTCTTAGGAAGTTTGTCCCAAGTTTGCAAGTGTTTGGCATGGTCTTATTAATTGTGAACCAAGTTTGCAAGTGTTTGGCATGGTCTTAAGAAGTTTGTACCAAGTTTGCAAGTGTTTTGGCATGGTCTTATTAAATTTGTACCAAGTTTGCAAGTGTTTTGGCATGGTCATATCAAATTTGTACCAAGTTTGCAAGTGTTTTGGCATGGGCTAAGGAAGTTTGTCCCAAGTTTGCAAGTGTTTGGCATGGTCTTATTAATTGTGTACCAAGTTTGCAAGTGTTTTGGCATGGTCTTAGGAAGTTTGTCCCAAGTTTGCAAATGTTTGGCATGGTCTTATTAATTGTGTACCAAGTTTGCAAGTGTTTGGCATGGTCTTAAGAAGTTTGTACCAATTTTGCAAGGGTTTTGGCATGGTCTTATTAAATTTGTACCATGTTTGCAAGTGTTTTGGCATGGTCTTATTAAATTTGTTCCAAGTTTGCAAGTGTTTTGGCATGGTCTTAGGAAGTTTGTCCCAAGTTTGCAAGTGTTTTGGGATGGTCTTATTAAATTTGTACCAAGTTTGCAAGTGTTTGGTATGGTCTTAAGAAGTTTGTACCAAGTTTGCAAGTGTTTTGGCATGGTCTTATTAAATTTGTTCCAAGTTTGCAAGTGTTCTGGCATGGTCTTAAGAAGTTTGTACCAAGTTTGCAAGTGTTTTGGCATGGTTTTATTAAATTTGTACCAAGTTTGCACGTGTTTTGGCATGGTCTTATTAAATTAGTTCCAAGTTTGCAAGTGTTCTGGCATGGTCTTAAGAAGTTTGTACCAAGTTTGCAAGTGTTTTGGCATGGTCTTATTAAATTTGTACCAAGTTTGCAAGTGTTTTGGCATGGTCTTAGGAAGTTTGTCCCAAGTTTGCAAGTGTTTGGCATGGTCTTATTAAATTTGTACCAAGTTTGCAAGTGTTTTGGCAAGGTCTTATTAAATTTGTACCAAGTTTGCAAGTGTTTTGGCATGGTCTTATTAAATTTGTACCAAGTTTGCAAGTGTTTTGGCATGGTCTTATTAAATTTGTACCAAGTTTGTAAGTGTTCGGCATGGTCTTATTAAATTTGTACCAATTTTGCAAGTGTTTTGGCATGGTCTTATTAAATTTGTTCCAAGTTTGCAAGTGTTTTGGCAAAATCTTATTAAATTTGTACCAAGTTTGCAAGTGTTTTGGCATGGTCTTAGGAAGTTTGTCCCAAGTTTGCAAGTGTTTGGCATGGTCTTATTAATTGTGTACCAAGTTTGCAAGTGTTTGGCATGGTCTTAAGAAGTTTGTACCAAGTTTGCAAGTGTTTTGGCATGGTCTTATTAAATTTGTACCAAGTTTGCAAGTGTTCGGCATTGTCTCATTAAATTTGTACCAAGTTTGCAAGTGTTTTGGCATGGTCTTATTAAATTTGTTCCAAGTTTGCAAGTGTTTTGGCAAGGTCTTATTAAATTTGTACCAAGTTTGCAAGTGTTTTGGCATGGTCTTAGGAAGTTTGTCCCAAGTTTGCAAGTGTTTGGCATGGTCTTATTAATTGTGTACCAAGTTTGCAAGTGTTTGGCATGGTCTTAAGAAGTTTGTACCAAGTTTGCAAGTGTTATAGCATGGTCTTATTAAATTTGTTCCAAGTTTGCAAGTGTTTTGGCATGGTCTTATTAAATTTGTACCAAGTTTGCAAGTGTTTTGGCATGGTCATATCAAATTTGTACCAAGTTTGCAAGTGTTTGGCATGGTCTTAAGAAGTTTGTACCAAGTTTGCAAGTGTTTTGGCATGGTCTTATTAAATTTGTACCAAGTTTGCAAGTGTTCGGCATGGTCTTATTAAATTTGTACCAATTTTGCAAGTGTTTTAGCATGGTCTTATTAAATTTGTGCCAAGTTTGCAAGTGTTTTGGCAAGGTCTTATTAAATTTGTACCAAGTTTGCAAGTGTTTTGGCATGGTCTTAGGAAGTTTGTCCCAAGTTTGCAAGTGTTTTGGCATGGTCTTATTAATTGTGTACCAAGTTTGCAAGTGTTTGGCATGGTCTTATTAATTGTGTACCAAGTTTGCAAGTGTTTGGCATGGTCTTAAGAAGTTTGTACCAAGTTTGCAAGTGTTTTGGCATGGTCTTATTAAATTTGTACCATGTTTGCAAGTGTTTTGGCATGGTCTTATTAAATTTGTTCCAAGTTTGCAAGTGTTTTGGCAAGGTCTTATTAAATTTGTACCAAGTTTGCAAGTGTTTTGGCATGGTCTTAGGAAGTTTGTCCCAAGTTTGCAAGTGTTTGGCATGGTCTTATTAATTGTGTACCAAGTTTGCAAGTGTTTGGCATGGTCTTAAGAAGTTTGTACCAAGTTTGCAAGTGTTTTGGCATGGTCTTATTAAATTTGTACCAAGTTTGCAAGTGTTTTGGCATGGTCATATCAAATTTGTACCAAGTTTGCAAGTGTTTTGGCATGGTCTAAGGAAGTTTGTCCCAAGTTTGCAAGTGTTTGGCATGGTCTTATTAATTGTTTACCAAGTTTGCAAGTGTTTTGGCATGGTCTTAGGAAGTTTGTCCCAAGTTTGCAAATGTTTGGCATGGACTTATTAATTGTGTACCAAGTTTGCAAGTGTTTGGCATGGTCTTAAGAAGTTTGTACCAATTTTGCAAGGGTTTTGGCATGGTCTTATTAAATTTGTACCAAGTTTGCAAGTGTTTTGGCATGGTCTTATTAAATTTGTTCCAAGTTTGCAAGTGTTTTGGCATGGTCTTAGGAAGTTTGTCCCAAGTTTGCAAGTGTTTTGGCATGGTCTTATTAAATTTGTACCAAGTTTGCAAGTGTTTGGTATGGTCTTAAGAAGTTTGTACCAAGTTTGCAAGTGTTTTGGCATGGTCTTATTAAATTTGTTCCAAGTTTGCAAGTGTTCTGGCATGGTCTTAAGAAGTTTGTACCAAGTTTGCAAGTGTTTTGGCATGGTTTTATTAAATTTGTACCAAGTTTGCACGTGTTTTGGCATTGTCTTATTAAATTTGTTCCAAGTTTGCAAGTGTTCTGGCATGGTCTTAAGAAGTTTATACCAAGTTTGCAAGTGTTTTGGCATGGTCTTATTAAATTTGTACCAAGTTTGCAAGTGTTTTGGCATGGTCTTAGGAAGTTTGTCCCAAGTTTGCAAGTGTTTGGCATGGTCTTATTAAATTTGTACCAAGTTTGCAAGTGTTTTGGCAAGGTCTTATTAAATTTGTACCAAGTTTGCAAGTGTTTTGGCATGGTCTTATTAAATTTGTACCAAGTTTGCAAGTGTTTTGGCATGGTCTTATTAAATTTGTACCAAGTTTGCAAGTGTTTTGGCATGGTCTTATTAAATTTGTACCAAGTTTGTAAGTGTTCGGCATGGTCTTATTAAATTTGTACCAATTTTGCAAGTGTTTTGGCATGGTCTTATTAAATTTGTTCCAAGTTTGCAAGTGTTTTGGCAAGGTCTTATTAAATTTGTACCAAGTTTGCAAGTGTTTTGGCATGGTCTTAGGAAGTTTGTCCCAAGTTTGCAAGTGTTTGGCATGGTCTTATTAATTGTGTACCAAGTTTGCAAGTGTTTGGCATGGTCTTAAGAAGTTTGTACCAAGTTTGCAAGTGTTTTGGCATGGTCTTATTAAATTTGTACCAAGTTTGCAAGTGTTCGGCATTGTCTTATTAAATTTGTACCAAGTTTGCAAGTGTTTTGGCATGGTCTTTTTAAATTTGTTCCAAGTTTGCAAGTGCTTTGGCAAGGTCTTATTAAATTTGTACCAAGTTTGCAAGTGTTTTGGCATGGTCTTAGGAAGTTTGTCCCAAGTTTGCAAGTGTTTGGCATGGTCTTATTAATTGTGTACCAAGTTTGCAAGTGTTTGGCATGGTCTTAAGAAGTTTGTACCAAGTTTGCAAGTGTTTTAGCATGGTCTTATTAAATTTGTTCCAAGTTTGCAAGTGTTTTGGCATGGTCTTATTAAATTTGTACCAAGTTTGCAAGTGTTTTGGCATGGTCTTAGGAAGTTTGTCCCAAGTTAGCAAGTGTTTGGCATGGTCATATCAAATTTGTACCAAGTTTACAAGTGTTTTGGCATGGTCTTAGGAAGTTTGTCCCAAGTTTGCAAGTGTTTGGCATGGTCTTATTAATTGTGTACCAAGTTTGCAAGTGTTTGGCATGGTCTTAAGAAGTTTGTACCAAGTTTGCAAGCGTTTTGGCATGGTCTTATTAAATTTGTACCAAGTTTGCAAGTGTTTTGGCATGGTCATATCAATATATGTACCAAGTTTGCAAGTGTTTTGGCATGGTCTTATTAAATTTGTCCCAAGTTTGCAAGTGCTTTGGCATGGTCTTATTAAATTTGTACCAAGTTTGCAAGTGTTTCGGCATGGTCTTAGGAAGTTTGTCCCAAGTTTGCAAGTGTTTGGCATGGTCTTATTAAATTTGCACCAAGTTTGCAAGTGTTTTGGCAAGGTCTTATTACATTTGTACCAAGTTTGCAAGTGTTTTGGCATGGTCTTATTAAATTTGTACCAAGTTTGCAAGTGTTTTGGCATGGTCTTATTAAATTTGTTCCAAGTTTGCAAGTGTTTTGGCAAGGTCTTATTAAATTTGTACCAAGTTTGCAAGTGTTTTGGCATGGTCTTAGGAAGTTTGTCCCAAGTTTGCAAGTGTTTGGCATGGTCTTATTAATTGTGTACCAAGTTTGCAAGTGTTTGGCATGGTCTTGAGAAGTTTGTACCAAGTTTGCAAGTGTTTTGGCATGGTCTAATTAAACTTGTACCAAGTTTGCAAGTGTTTTGGCATGGTCTTATTAAATTTGTTCCAAGGTTGCAAGTTTATTTTAGTTTTAGTTTTTTTTTTTTTATTCATAATTCGGTTATCCGGCAAATATTGCCTACATAACAAAACAGAAAGTATGGAATCTTAAATGCTAAGAGACTTGGACCTGAACTATAAAATAACACTCGAAAACAATGACTGAACGTTGAAATAAATAGAATAAATAAACAACTAACTGCAAGGAACATAAAAGAATCGTCAAAGGAGCTGTCTTAAACTATTTTTAAGCTGGTTAGTTGTCAAGTGGAAATCAGCTACGGTTCCTAGAGCGTTATATGCGTTCACCATTTGTATAATCGGGTCGCTCGTACAAAAAGTTCTATTCCTAAAATCTGATCTTAAAAGTTGCCTGCCTCTTAAAGGTCTACTAGGAGCTAAAATGTTTAAGGTGTTTAGAACAGACGAGGCGTCAATGGTCCCAGTCAAAATCTTATGAAGGAATATGCACTGTGCCGTCGTTCTTCTGTGTTGTAAAGTATCTAGTCCAAAAAGTAAACATCTAGTCTGGTAGGAAGGGTAAGAGGCATGATTTGCCCATGGCAAACGATAGAATAGTGTTTTGGTGAGCTTCCTTTGAATGGTCTCTAGTCTATCTATTCTTTCTTGTTGTAGAGGAGACCAAACAATACTGCCGAATTCCAAAATGGGACGCACTAACGAACAGTACAATGTTTTCAGACAAAAAGGGTCCTTAAAATCTCTTGTCACACGTAACATGAATCCTAAAACACGTAGAGCTTTTGAGATTGTTAGGTCGAAGTGATTTTGGAGATTTAATCTGCTGTCAAGTAAAACGCCGAAATCGCGAGCTTCGTTTGTGCGTGGAACCGCTACGCCTGCTATCGTATAGTTAAAAACTATGGGATCCTTTTTTCTCGTGAATGTGACGACACAACACTTACTAACGTTAACGTACATAACATTTTTGTCGCACCAACGTGTAAACTCTATTAGGCAATTTTGTAAGATTTGACAGTGACTATGGTTGCGCACCGGTAAAAATATCTTTAAGTCGTCCGCATATAGGAGTTTCAGAGCACCATGTAGTGAATTCACAATATCTTTAATAAAAATTACAAACAGAAGTGGACCCAGCACACTTCCTTGTGGAACTCCTGAGTGGTAGCTAAGGGGTCTTGAGAAAAACGCACCAATGTTAACTTGAACACTTCTACTCGACAAAAAGCTTTTAAGCCACTCCACTAGATCTCTGTTCACTCCATATTTCGTCAATTTAGCCAGAAGCAAGGAATGGTTGATTTTATCGAAGGCGGCGTGGAAATCTGTATAGATGCAATCTATTTGATTGCCCTTGTCTAGGTTGGAGTAACAGTTGTTGAGAAATCCCACTAAATTTGTCTCTATGGAGCGGTTTGGTATGAAGCCGTGTTGATGAGGGGATAATACGTTGAAGAACCCTCGTAGCAGATGTTTTTTAATCAAAAGCTCAAAAACCTTACTGATGGCGCAAAGCATTGAAATCCCTCGGTAGTTTGCTATATCACTTCTATCAGACTTTTTGAAAACCGGGAACATCCACGACGACTTCCAAAGAGTTGGAAAGCTTTTTAACTGCAGGGATTTGTTAAAAAGTGAGGTCAAGACAGGGATCAGAGCCTCACTACAGTTTTTTATCACAGCACTGGGGATGTTGTCAGGTCCAGAAGCAAATGAAAGCTTCAACTCGTTGATAGCAGTGGCGATGTCCGATTCAGCAAATGTTGGTAACGTCACATCCACCGAGTCTTGAAGATCTTCAATCGCCGCTTCGATGTCCATAATAGCTGAAGGTTGATCGGTGTAAAGCGAGGCAAAGTGTTCAGCGAATGCACCACATAAATTATCGTCGCCGATGTAGGTACGACCATTTAGTCGCATCGAAGATGGCAGGCTACCAGCCGACCGTTTGCGGTTGATGAAACTCCAGAAGCTTGCAAGTGTTTTGGCAAGGTCTTTATAAATTTGTACCAAGTTTGCAAGTGTTTTAGCATGGTCTTAGGAAGTTTGTCCCAAGTTTGCAAGTGTTTGGCATGGTCTTATTAATTGTGTACCAAGTTTGCAAGTGTTTTGGCAAGGTCTTGTTAAATTTGTACCAATTTTGCAAGTGTTTTAGCATGGTCTTATTAAATTTGTTCCAAGTTTGCAAGTGTTTTGGCAAGGTCTTATTAAATTTGTACCAAGTTTGCAAGTGTTTTGGCATGGTCTTAGGAAGTTTGTCCCAAGTTTGCAAGTGTTTGGCATGGTTTTATTAATTGTGTACCAAGTTTGCAAGTGTTTTGGCATGGTCTTATTAAATTTGTACCAAGTTTGCAAGTGTTTTGGCATGGTCTTATTAAATTTGTTCCAAGTTTGCAAGTGTTTTGGCAAGGTCTTATTAAATTTGTTCCAAGTTTGCAAGTGTTTTGGCAAGCCCTTATTAAATTTGTACCAAGTTTGCAAGTGTTTTGGCATGGTATTATTAAATTTGTTCCAAGTTTGCAGGTGTTTTGGCAAGGTCTTATTACATTTGTACCAAGTTTGCAAGTGTTTTGGCATGGTCTTATTAAATTTGTACCAAGTTTGCAAGTGTTTTGGCATGGTCTTATTAAATTTGTTCCAAGTTTGCAAGTGTTTTGGCAAGGTCTTATTAAAGTTGTACCAAGTTTGCAAGTGTTTTGGCATGGTCTTAGGAAGTTTGTCCCAAGTTTGCAAGTGTTTGGCATGGTCTTATTAATTGTGTACCAAGTTTGCAAGTGTTTGGCATGGTCTTGAGAAGTTTGTACCAAGTTTGCAAGTGTTTTGGCATGGTCTTATTAAATTTGTACCAAGTTTGCAAGTGTTTTGGCATGGTCTTATTAAATTTGTTCCAAGGTTACAAGTTTATTTTAGTTTTAGTTTTTTTTTTTTTATTCATAATTCGGTTATCTGGCAAATATTGCCTACATAACAAAACAGAAAGTATGGAATCTTAAATGCTAAGAGACTTGGACCTGAACTATAAAATAACACTCGAAAACAATGACTGAACGTTGAAATAAATAGAATAAATAAACAACTAACTGCAAGGAACATAAAAGAATCGTCAAAGGAGCTGTCTTAAACTATTTTTAAGCTGGTTAGTTGTCAAGTGGAAATCAGCTACGGTTCCTAGAGCGTTATATGCGTTCACCATTTGTATAATCGGGTCGCTCGTACAAAAAGTTCTATTCCTAAAATCTGATCTTAAAAGTTGCCTGCCTCTTAAAGGTCTACTAGGAGCTAAAATGTTTAAGGTGTTTAGAACAGACGAGGCGTCAATGGTCCCAGTCAAAATCTTATGAAGGAATATGCACTGTGCCGTCGTTCTTCTGTGTTGTAAAGTATCTAGTCCAAAAAGTAAACATCTAGTCTGGTAGGAAGGGTAAGAGGCATGATTTGCCCATGGCAAACGATAGAATAGTGTTTTGGTGAGCTTCCTTTGAATGGTCTCTAGTCTATCTATTCTTTCTTGTTGTAGAGGAGACCAAACAATACTGCCGAATTCCAAAATGGGACGCACTAACGAACAGTACAATGTTTTCAGACAAAAAGGGTCCTTAAAATCTCTTGTCACACGTAACATGAATCCTAAAACACGTAGAGCTTTTGAGATTGTTAGGTCGAAGTGATTTTGGAGATTTAATCTGCTGTCAAGTAAAACGCCGAGATCGCGAGCTTCGTTTGTGCGTGGAACCGCTACGCCTGCTATCGTATAGTTAAAAACTATGGGATCCTTTTTTCTCGTGAATGTGACGACACAACACTTACTAACGTTAACGTACATAACATTTTTGTCGCACCAACGTGTAAACTCTATTAGGCAATTTTGTAAGATTTGACAGTGACTATGGTTGCGCACCGGTAAAAATATCTTTAAGTCGTCCGCATATAGGAGTTTCAGAGCACCATGTAGTGAATTCACAATATCTTTAATAAAAATTACAAACAGAAGTGGACCCAGCACACTTCCTTGTGGAACTCCTGAGTGGTAGCTAAGGGGTCTTGAGAAAAACGCACCAATGTTAACTTGAACACTTCTACTCGACAAAAAGCTTTTAAGCCACTCCACTAGATCTCTGTTCACTCCATATTTCGTCAATTTAGCCAGAAGCAAGGAATGGTTGATTTTATCGAAGGCGGCGTGGAAATCTGTATAGATGCAATCTATTTGATTGCCCTTGTCTAGGTTGGAGTAACAGTTGTTGAGAAATCCCACTAAATTTGTCTCTATGGAGCGGTTTGGTATGAAGCCGTGTTGATGAGGGGATAATACGTTGAAGAACCCTCGTAGCAGATGTTTTTTAATCAAAAGCTCAAAAACCTTACTGATGGCGCAAAGCATTGAAATCCCTCGGTAGTTTGCTATATCACTTCTATCAGACTTTTTGAAAACCGGGAACATCCACGACGACTTCCAAAGAGTTGGAAAGCTTTTTAACTGCAGGGATTTGTTAAAAAGTGAGGTCAAGACAGGGATCAGAGCCTCACTACAGTTTTTTATCACAGCACTGGGGATGTTGTCAGGTCCAGAAGCAAATGAAAGCTTCAACTCGTTGATAGCAGTGGCGATGTCCGATTCAGCAAATGTTGGTAACGTCACATCCACCGAGTCTTGAAGATCTTCAATCGCCGCTTCGATGTCCATAATAGCTGAAGGTTGATCGGTGTAAAGCGAGGCAAAGTGTTCAGCGAATGCACCACATAAATTATCGTCGCCGATGTAGGTACGACCATTTAGTCGCATCGAAGATGGCAGGCTACCAGCCGACCGTTTGCGGTTGATGAAACTCCAGAAGCTTGCAAGTGTTTTGGCAAGGTCTTTATAAATTTGTACCAAGTTTGCAAGTGTTTTAGCATGGTCTTAGGAAGTTTGTCCCAAGTTTGCAAGTGTTTGGCATGGTCTTATTAATTGTGTACCAAGTTTGCAAGTGTTTTGGCAAGGTCTTGTTAAATTTGTACCAATTTTGCAAGTGTTTTAGCATGGTCTTATTAAATTTGTTCCAAGTTTGCAAGTGTTTTGGCAAGGTCTTATTAAATTTGTACCAAGTTTGCAAGTGTTTTGGCATGGTCTTAGGAAGTTTGTCCCAAGTTTGCAAGTGTTTGGCATGGTTTTATTAATTGTGTACCAAGTTTGCAAGTGTTTTGGCATGGTCTTATTAAATTTGTACCAAGTTTGCAAGTGTTTTGGCATGGTCTTATTAAATTTGTTCCAAGTTTGCAAGTGTTTTGGCAAGGTCTTATTAAATTTGTTCCAAGTTTGCAAGTGTTTTGGCAAGGTCTTATTAAATTTGTACCAAGTTTGCAAGTGTTTTGGCATGGTCTTAGGAAGTTTGTCCCAAGTTTGCAAGTGTTTGGCATGGTCTTATTAAATTTGCACCAAGTTTGCAAGTGTTTTGGCAAGGTCTTATTACATTTGTACCAAGTTTGCAAGTGTTTTGGCATGGTCCTATTAAATTTGTGCCAAGTTTGCAAGTGTTTTGGCATGGTCTTAGGAAGTTTTTTCCAAGTTTGCAAGTGTTTGGCATGGTCTTATTAAATTTGTACCAAGTTTTCAAGTGTTTTGGCATGGTCTTAGGAAGTTTTTTCCAAGTTTGCAAGTGTTTCGGCATGGTTTTGTTACATTTGTACCAAGTTTGCAAGTGTTTTGGCATGGTCTTATTAAATTTTAACCAAGTTTGCAAGTGTTTTGGCATGGTCCTATTAATTTTGTGCCAAGTTTGCAAGTGTTTTGGCATGGTCTTAGGAAGTTTTTTCCAAGTTTGCAAGTGTTTGGCATGGTCTTATTAAATTTGTACCAAGTTTGCAAGTGTTTTGGCATGGTCTTAGGAAGTTTGTCCCAAGTTTGCAAGTGTTTGGCATGGTTTTATTAATTGTGTACCAAGTTTGCAAGTGTTTTGGCATGGTCTTATTAAATTTGTACCAAGTTTGCAAGTGTTTTGGCATGGTCTTATTAAATTTGTTCCAAGTTTGCAAGTGTTTTGGCAAGGTCTTATTAAATTTGTTCCAAGTTTGCAAGTGTTTTGGCAAGGTCTTATTAAATTTGTACCAAGTTTGCAAGTGTTTTGGCATGGTCTTAGGAAGTTTGTCCCAAGTTTGCAAGTGTTTGGCATGGTTTTATTAATTGTGTACCAAGTTTGCAAGTGTTTTGGCATGGTCTTATTAAATTTGTACCAAGTTTGCAAGTGTTTTGGCATGGTCTTATTAAATTTGTTCCAAGTTTGCAAGTGTTTTGGCAAGGTCTTATTAAATTTGTTCCAAGTTTGCAAGTGTTTTGGCAAGGTCTTATTAAATTTGTACCAAGTTTGCAAGTGTTTTGGCATGGTCTTAGGAAGTTTGTTCCAAGTTTGCAAGTGTTTGGCATGGTCTTATTAAATTTGTACCAAGTTAGCAAGTGTTTTGGCATGGTTTTAGGAAGTTTGTTCCAAGTTTGCAAGTGTTTGGCATGGTCTTATTAAATTTGTACCAAGTTTGCAAGTGTTTGGCATGGTCTTATTAGATTTGTACCTAGTTTGCAAGTGTTTGGCATGGTCTTATTAAATTTGTACCAAGTTTGCAAGTGTTTTGGCATGGTCTTAGGAAGTTTGTTCCAAGTTTGCAAGTGTTTGGCATGGTCGTATTAAATTTGTACCAAGTTTGCAAGTGTTTTTGCATGGTCTTAGGAAGTTTTTTCCAAGTTTGCAAGTGTTTCGGCATGGTTTTGTTACATTTGTACCAAGTTTGCAAGTGTTTTGGCATGGTCTTATTAAATTTGTACCAAGTTTGCAAGTGTTTTGGCATGGTCTTAGGAAGTTTGTTCCAAGTTTGCAAGTGTTTTGGCATGGTCTTAGGAAGTTTGTTCCAAGTTTGCAAGTGTTTGGCATGGTCTTATTAAATTTGTACCAAGTTTGCAAGTGTTTTGGCATGGTTTTATTAAATTTGTACCCAGTTTGCAAGTGTTTTGGCATGGTCTTAGGAAGTTTGCTCCAAGTTTGCAAGTGTTTGGCATGGTCTTATTAAATTTGTACCAAGTTTGCAAGTGTTTGGCATGGTCGTATTAAATTTGTACCAAGTTTGCAAGTGTTTTGGCATGGTTTTATTAAATTTGTACCAAGGTTGCAAGTGTTTTGGCATGGTCCTATTAAATTTGTGCCAAGTTTGCAAGTGTTTTGGCATGGTCTTAGGAAGTTTTTTCCAAGTTTGCAAGTGTTTGGCATGGTCTTATTAAATTTGTACCAAGTTTTCAAGTGTTTTGGCATGGTCTTAGGAAGTTTGTTCCAAGTTTGCAAGTGTTTGGCATGGTCGTATTAAATTTGTACCAAGTTTGCAAGTGTTTTGGCATGGTCTTAGGAAGTTTTTTCCAAGTTTGCAAGTGTTTCGGCATGGTTTTGTTACATTTGTACCAAGTTTGCAAGTGTTTTGGCATGGTCTTATTAAATTTGTACCAAGTTTGCAAGTGTTTTGGCATGGTCTTATTAAATTTGTACCAAGTTTGCAAGTGTTTTGGCATGGTCTTAGGAAGTTTGTTCTAAGTTTGCAAGTGTTTTGGCATGGTCTTAGGAAGTTTGTTCCAAGTTTGCAAGTGTTTTGGCATGGTCTAATTAAATTTGTACCAAGGTTGCAAGTGTTTTGGCATGGTCTAAGGAAGTTTGTTCCAAGTTTGCAAGTGTTTGGCATGGTCTTTTTAAATTTGTATCAAGTTTGCAAGTGTTTGGCATGGTCGTATTAAATTTGTACCAAGTATGCAAGTGTTTTGGCATGGTCTTATTAAATTTGTACCAAGTTGGCAAGTGTTTTGGCATGGTCTTAGGAAGTTTGTCCCAAGTTTGCAAGTGTTTTGGCATGGTCTTAGGAAGTTTGTTCCAAGTTTGCAAGTGTTTTGGCATGGTCGTATTAAATTTGTACCAAGGTTGCAAGTGTTTTGGCATGGTCTTAGGAAGTTTGTTCCAAGTTTGCAAGTGTTTGGCATGGTCTTATTAAATTTGTACCAAGTTTGCAAGTGTTTTGGCATGGTCTTAGGAAGTTTGTTCCAAGTTTGCAAGTGTTTGGCATGGTCTTATTAAATTTGTACCAAGTTTGCAAGTGTTTTGGCATGGTCTTATTAAATTTGTACCAAGGTTGCAAGTGTTTTGGCATGGTCTTAGGAAGTTTGTTCCAAGTTTGCAAGTGTTTTGGCATGGTCGTATTAAATTTGTACCAAGTTTGCAAGTGTTTTGGCATGGTCTTAAGAAGTTTGTTCCAAGTTTTCAAGTGTTTGGCATGGTCTTATTAAATTTGTACCAAGTTTGCAAGTGTTTTGGCATGGTCTTAGGAAGTTTGTTCCAAGTTTGCAAGTGTTTGGCATGGTCTTATTAAATTTGTACCAAGTTTGCAAGTGTTTGGCATGGTCGTATTAAATTTGTACCAAGTTTGCAAGTGTTTTGGCATGGTCTTATTAAATTTGTACCAAGGTTGCAAGTGTTTTGGCATGGTCTTATTAAATTTATGCCAAGTTTGCAAGTGTTTTGGCATGGTCTTAGGAAGTTTGTTCCAAGTTTGCAAGTGTTTGGCATGGTCTTATTAAATTTGTACCAAGTTTTTAAGTGTTTTGGCATGGTCTTAGGAAGTTTGTTCCAAGTTTGCAAGTGTTTGGCATGGTCGTATTAAATTTGTACCAAGTTTGCAAGTGTTTTGGCATGGTCTTAGGAAGTTTTTTCCAAGTTTGCAAGTGTTTTGGCATGGTCTTATTTCATTTGTACCAAGTTTGCAAGTGTTTTGGCATGGTCTTATTAAATTTGTACCAAGTTTGCAAGTGTTTTGGCATGGTCTTATTAAATTTGACCAAGTTTGCAAGTGTTTTGGCATGGTCTTAGGAAGTTTGTTCCAAGTTTGCAAGTTTGCAAGTGTTTGGCATGGTCGTATTAAATGTGTTCCAAGTTTGCAACTGTTTGGCATGGTCTTATGAAATTTGTACCAAGTTTGCAAGTGTTTTGGCATGGTCTTATTAAATTTGTACCAAGGTTGCAAGTGTTTTGGCATGGTCTTAGGAAGTTTGTTCCAAGTTTGCAAGTGTTTTGGCATGGTCTCATTAAATTTGTACCAAGTTTGCAAGTGTTTTGGCATGGTTTTAGGAAGTTTGTTCCAAGTTTGCAAGTGTTTGGCATGGTCTTATTAAATTTTTACCAAGGTTGCAAGTGTTTTGGCATGGTCTTTGGAAGTTTGTTCCAAGTTTGCAAGTGTTTGGCATGGTCTTATTAAATTTGTACCAAGTTTGCAAGTGTTTTGGCATGGTCTTAGGAAGTTTGTTCCAAGTTTGCAAGTGTTTTGGCATGGTCTTAGGAAGTTTGTTCCAAGTTTGCAAGTGTTTTGGCATGGTCTTATTAAATTTGTACCAAGGTTGCAAGTGTTTTGGCATGGTCTTAGGAAGTTTGTTCCAAGTTTGCAAGTGTTTTGGCATGGTCTTATTAAATTTGAACCAAGGTTGCAAGTGTTTTGGCATGGTCTTAGGAAGTTTGTTCCAAGTTTGCAAGTGTTTGGCATGGTCTTATTAAATTTGTATCAAGTTTGCAAGTGTTTTGGCATGGTCTTAGGAAGTTTGTTCCAAGTTTGCAAGTGTTTTGGCATGGTCTTAGGAAGTTTGTTCCAAGTTTGCAAGTGTTTTGGCATGGTCTTATTAAATTTTTGCCAAGTTTGCAAGTGCTTTGGCATGGTCTTATTAAATTTGTACCAAGTTTGCAAGTGTTTGGCATGGTCTTATTAAAATTGTACCAAGTTTGCAAGTGTTTTGGCATGGTCTTAGGAAGTTTGTTCCAAGTTTGCAAGTGTTTGGCATGGTCTTATTAAATTTGTACCAAGTTTGCAAGTGTTTGGCATGGTCGTATTAAATTTGTACCAAGTTTGCAAGTGTTTTGGCATGGTCTTATTAAATTTGTACCAAGGTTGCAAGTGTTTTGGCATGGTCCTATTAAATTTGTGCCAAGTTTGCAAGTGTTTTGGCATGGTCTTAGGAAGTTTTTTCCACGTTTGCAAGTGTTTTGGCATGGTCTTATTAAATTTGTACCAAGTTTTCAAGTGTTTTGGCATGGTCTTAGGAAGTTTGTTCAAAGTTTGCAAGTGTTTGGCATGGTCGTATTAAATTTGTACCAAGTTTGCAAGTGTTTTGGCATGGTCTTAGGAAGTTTTTTCCAAGTTTGCAAGTGTTTTGGCATGGTTTTATTACATTTGTACCAAGTTTGCAAGTGTTTTGGCATGGTGTTATTAAATTTGTACCAAGTTTGCAAGTGTTTTGGCATGGTCTTATTAAATTTGTTCCAAGTTTGCAAGTGTTTTGGCATGGTCTTATTAAATTTGTACCAAGCTTGCAAGTGTTTTGGCATGGTCTTATTAAATTTGTTCCAAGTTTGCAAGTGTTTTGGGTTGGTCTTATTAAATTTGTACCAAGTTTGCAAGTGTTTTGGCATGGTGTTATTAAATTTGTACCAAGTTTGCAAGTGTTTTGGCATGGTCTTATTAAATTTGTTCCAAGTTTGCAAGTGTTTTGGCATGGTCTTATTAAATTTGTACCAAGCTTGCAAGTGTTTTGGCATGGTCTTATTAAATTTGTTCCAAGTTTGCAAGTGTTTTGGGTTGGTCTTATTAAATTTGTACCAAGTTTGCAAGTGTTTTGGCATGGTCTTAGGAAGTTTGTTCCAAGTTTGCAAGTGTTTTGGCATGGTCTTATAAAATTTGTACCAAGTTTGCAAGTGTTTTGGCATGGTCTTAGGAAGTTTGTTCCAAGTTTGCAAGTGTTTGGCATCGTCTTATTAAATTTGTACCAAGTTTGCAAGAGTTTTGGCATGGTCTTATTAAATTTGTACCAAGTTTGCAAGTGTTTTGGCATGGTCTTAGGAAGTTTGTTCCAAGTTTGCAAGTGTTTGGCATGGTCTTAGGAAGTTTGTTCCAAGTTTGCAAGTGTTTGGCATGGTTTTCTTAAATTTGTACCAAGTTTGCAAGTGTTTTGGCATGGTCTTATTAAATTTGTACCAAGTTTGCAAGTGTTTTGGCATGGTCTTAGGAAGTTTGTTCCAAGTTTGCAAGTGTTTTGGCATGGTCTTATTAAATTTGTACCAAGTTTGCAAGTGTTTTGGCATGGTCTTATTAAATTTGTACCATGTTTGCAAGTGTTTTGGCATGGTCTTATTAAATTTGTTCAAAGTTTGCAAGTGTTTTGGCATGGTCTTATAAATTTGTACCAAGTTTGCAAGTGTTTTGGCATGGTCTTAGGAAGTTTGTTCCAAGTTTGCAAGTGTTTTGGCATGGTCTTATTAAATTTGTACCAAGTTTGCTAGTGTTTTGGCATGGTCTTATTAAATTTGTACCAAGTTGGCAAGTATTTTGGCATGGTCTAAGGAAGTTTGTACCAAGTTTGCAAGTGTTTTGGCATGGTCTTATTAAATTTGTACCAAGTTTTCAAGTGTTTTGGCATGGTCTTATTAAATTTGTTCCATGTTTGTAAGTGTTTTGGCTTGGTCTTATCAAATTTGTACCAAGTTTGCAAGTGTTTTGGCATGGTCTTAGGAAGTTTGTTCCAAGTTGGCAAGTGTTTTGGCATGGTTTTATTAAATTTGTACCAAGTTTGCAAGTGTTTTGGCATGGTGTTATTAAATTTGTACCAAGTTTGCAAGTGTTTTGGCATGGTCTTATTAAATTTGTTCAAAGTTTGCAAGTGTTTTGGCATGGTCTTATTAAATTTGTACCAAGTTTGCAAGTGTTTTGGCATGGTCTTAGGAAGTTTGTTCCAAGTTTGCAAGTGTTTTGGCATGGTCTTATTAAATTTGTACCAAGTTTGCTAGTGTTTTGGCATGGTCTTATTAAATTTGTACCAAGTTTGCAAGTATTTTGGCATGGTCTTATTAAATTTGTTCCAAGTTTGCAAGTGTTTTGGGTTGGTCTTATTAAATTTGTACCAAGTTTGCAAGTGTTTTGGCATGGTCTTAGGAAGTTTGTTCCAAGTTTGCAAGTGTTTTGGCAGGGTCTTATTAAATTTGTACCAAGTTTGCTAGTGTTTTGGCATGGTCTTATTTAATTTGTACCAAGTTTGCAAGTGTTTTGGCATGGTCTTATAAAATTTGTACCAAGTTTGCAAGTGTTTTGGCATGGTCTTAGGAAGTTTGTTCCAAGTTTGCAAGTGTTTGGCATCGTCTTATTAAATTTGTACCAAGTTTGCAAGAGTTTTGGCATGGTCTTATTAAATTTGTACCAAGTTTGCAAGTGTTTTGGCATGGTCTTAGGAAGTTTGTTCCAAGTTTGCAAGTGTTTGGCATGGTCTTAGGAAGTTTGTTCCAAGTTTGCAAGTGTTTGGCATGGTTTTCTTAAATTTGTACCAAGTTTGCAAGTGTTTTGGCATGGTCTTATTAAATTTGTACCCAGTTTGCAAGTGTTTTGGCATGGTCTTAGGAAGTTTGTTCCAAGTTTGCAAGTGTTTTGGCATGGTCTTATTAAATTTGTACCAAGTTTGCAAGTGTTTTGGCATGGTCTTATTAAATTTGTACCATGTTTGCAAGTGTTTTGGCATGGTCTTATTAAATTTGTTCAAAGTTTGCAAGTGTTTTGGCATGGTCTTATAAATTTGTACCAAGTTTGCAAGTGTTTTGGCATGGTCTTAGGAAGTTTGTTCCAAGTTTGCAAGTGTTTTGGCATGGTCTTATTAAATTTGTACCAAGTTTGCTAGTGTTTTGGCATGGTCTTATTAAATTTGTACCAAGTTGGCAAGTATTTTGGCATGGTCTAAGGAAGTTTGTACCAAGTTTGCAAGTGTTTTGGCATGGTCTTATTAAATTTGTACCAAGTTTTCAAGTGTTTTGGCATGGTCTTATTAAATTTGTTCCATGTTTGTAAGTGTTTTGGCTTGGTCTTATCAAATTTGTACCAAGTTTGCAAGTGTTTTGGCATGGTCTTAGGAAGTTTGTTCCAAGTTGGCAAGTGTTTTGGCATGGTTTTATTAAATTTGTACCAAGTTTGCAAGTGTTTTGGCATGGTGTTATTAAATTTGTAGCAAGTTTGCAAGTGTTTTGGCATGGTCTTATTAAAATTGTTCCAAGTTTGCAAGTGTTTTGGCATGGTCTTATTAAATTTGTACCAAGCTTGCAAGTGTTTTGGCATGGTCTTATTAAATTTGTTCCAAGTTTGCAAGTGTTTTGGGTTGGTCTTATTAAATTTGTACCAAGTTTGCAAGTGTTTTGGCATGGTCTTATAAATTTGTACCAAGTTTGCAAGTGTTTTGGCATGGTCTTAGGAAGTTTGTTCCAAGTTTGCAAGTGTTTTGGCATGGTCTTATTAAATTTGTACCAAGTTTGCTAGTGTTTTGGCATGGTCTTATTAAATTTGTACCAAGTTGGCAAGTATTTTGGCATGGTCTAAGGAAGTTTGTACCAAGTTTGCAAGTGTTTTGGCATGGTCTTATTAAATTTGTACCAAGTTTTCAAGTGTTTTGGCATGGTCTTATTAAATTTGTTCCATGTTTGTAAGTGTTTTGGCTTGGTCTTATCAAATTTGTACCAAGTTTGCAAGTGTTTTGGCATGGTCTTAGGAAGTTTGTTCCAAGTTGGCAAGTGTTTTGGCATGGTTTTATTAAATTTGTACCAAGTTTGCAAGTGTTTTGGCATGGTGTTATTAAATTTGTACCAAGTTTGCAAGTGTTTTGGCATGGTCTTATTAAAATTGTTCCAAGTTTGCAAGTGTTTTGGCATGGTCTTATTAAATTTGTACCAAGCTTGCAAGTGTTTTGGCATGGTCTTATTAAATTTGTTCCAAGTTTGCAAGTGTTTTGGGTTGGTCTTATTAAATTTGTTCCAAGTTTGCAAGTGTTTTGGCATGGTCTTAGGAAGTTTGTTCCAAGTTTGCAAGTGTTTTGGCAGGGTCTTATTAAATTTGTACCAAGTTTGCAAGTGTTTTGGCATGGTCTTAGGAAGTTTGTTCCAAGTTTGCAAGTGTTTGGCATGGTCTGATTAAATTTGTACCAAGTTTGCAAGTGTTTTGGCATGGTCTTAGGAAGTTTGTTCCAAGTTTGCAAGTGTTTGGCATGGTCTTATTAAATTTGTACCAAGTTTGCAAGTGTTTTGGCATGGTCTTATAAAATTTGTACCAAGTTTGCAAGTGTATTGGCATGGTCTTAGGAAGTTTGTTCCAAGTTTGCAAGTGTTTGGCATCGTCTTATTAAATTTGTACCAAGTTTGCAAGAGTTTTGGCATGGTCTTATTAAATTTGTACCAAGTTTGCAAGTGTTTTGGCATGGTCTTAGGAAGTTTGTTCCAAGTTTGCAAGTGTTTGGCATGGTCTTAGGAAGTTTGTTCCAAGTTTGCAAGTGTTTGGCATGGTTTTCTTAAATTTGTACCAAGTTTGCAAGTGTTTTGGCATGGTCTTATTAAATTTGTACCAAGTTTGCAAGTGTTTTGGCATGGTCTTAGGAAGTTTGTTCCATGTTTGCAAGTGTTTTGGCATGGTCTTATTAAATTTGTACCAAGTTTGCAAGTGTTTTGGCATGGTCTTATTAAATTTGTACCATGTTTGCAAGTGTTTTGGCATGGTCTTATTAAATTTGTTCAAAGTTTGCAAGTGTTTTGGCTTGGTCTTATTAAATTTGTACCAAGTTTGCAAGTGTTTTGGCATGGTCTAAGGAAGTTTGTTCCAAGTTTGCAAGTGTTTTGGCATGGTCTTATTAAATTTGTACCAAGTTTGCTAGTGTTTTGGCATGGTCTTATTAAATTTGTACCAAGTTTGCAAGTATTTTGGCATGGTCTAAGGAAGTTTGTACCAAGTTTGCAAGTGTTTTGGCGTGGTCTTATTAAATTTGTACCAAGTTTTCAAGTGTTTTGGCATGGTCTTATTAAATTTGTTCCAAGTTTGTAAGTGTTTTGGCTTGGTCTTATCAAATTTGTACCAAGTTTGCAAGTGTTTTGGCATGGTCTTAGGAAGTTTGTTCCAAGGTGGCAAGTGTTTTGGCATGGTCTTATTAAATTTGTACCAAGTTTGCAAGTGTTTCGGCATGGTCTTAGGAAGTTTGTTCCAAGTTTGCAAGTGTTTGGCATGGTCTTATTAAATTTGTACCAAGTTTGCAAGTGTTTTGGCATGGTCTTAGGAAGTTTGTTCCAAGTTTGCAAGTGTTTGGCATGGTCTTATTTAATTTGTTCCAAGTTTGCAAGTGTTTTGGCATGGTCTTATAAAATTTGTACCAAGTTTGCAAGTGTTTTGGCATGGTCTTAGGAAGTTTGTTCCAAGTTTGCAAGTGTTTGGCATCGTCTTATTAAATGTGTACCAAGTTTGCAAGAGTTTTGGCATGGTCTTATTAAATTTGTACCAAGTTTGCAAGTGTTTTGGCATGGTCTTAGGAAGTTTGTTCCAAGTTTGCAAGTGTTTTGGCATGGTCTTATTAAATTTGTACCAAGTTTGCAAGTGTTTTGGCATGGTCTTATTAAATTTGTACCAAGTTTGCAAGTGTTTTGGCATGGTCTTAGGAAGTTTGTTCCAAGTTTGCAAGTGTTTTGGCATGGTCTTATTAAATTTGTACCAAGTTTGCAAGTGTTTTGGCAGGGTCTTATTGAATTTGTACCAAGTTTGCAAGTGTTTTGGCATGGTCTTATTAAATTTGTTCCAAGTTTGCAAGTGTTTTGGCATGGTCTTATTAAATTTTACCAAGTTTGCAAGTGTTTAGGCATGGTTTTATTAAATTTGTACCAAGTTTGCAAGTGTTTTGGCAGGGTGTTATTAAATTTGTACCAAGTTTGCAAGTGTTTTGGCATGGTCTTATTAAATTTGTACCAAGTTTGCAAGTGTTTTGGCATGGTCTAAGGAAGTTTGTTCCAAGTTTGCAAGTGTTTGGAATGGTCTTATTAAATTTGTACCAAGTTTGCAAGTGTTTTGGCATGGTCTTATTAAATTTGTACCAAGTTTGCAAGTGTTTTGGCATGGTCTTAGGAAGTTTGTTCCAAGTTTGCAAGTGTTTGGCATGGTTTTCTTAAATTTGAACCAAGTTTGCAAGTGTTTTGGCATGGTCTTATTAAATTTGTACCAAGTTTGCAAGTGTTTTGGCATGGTCTTAGGAAGTTTGTTCCAAGTTTGCAAGTGTTTTGGCATGGTCTTATTAAATTTGTACCAAGTTTGCAAGTGTTTTGGCATGGTCTTATTAAATTTGTACCATGTTTGCAAGTGTTTTGGCATGGTCTTATTAAATTTGTTCAAAGTTTGCAAGTGTTTTGGCTTGGTCTTATTAAATTTGTACCAAGTTTGCAAGGGTTTTGGCATGGTCTTAGGAAGTTTGTTCCAAGTTTGCAAGTGTTTTGGCATGGTCTTATTAAATTTGTACCAAGTTTGCAAGTATTTTGGCATGGTCTAAGGAAGTTTGTTCCAAGTTTGCAAGTGTTTTGGCATGGTCTTATTAAATTTGTTCCAAGTTTGCAAGTGTTTTGGCATGGTCTTATTAAATTTTTTCCAAGTTTGCAAGTGTTTTGGCATGGTCTTATTAAATTTGTACCAAGCTTGCAAGTGTTTTGGCATGGTCTTATTAAATTTGTTCCAAGTTTGCAAGTGTTTTGGCATGGTCTTATTAAATTTGTACCAAGTTTGCAAGTGTTTTGGCATGGTCTTAGGAAGTTTGTTCCAAGTTTGCAAGTGTTTTGGCATGGTCTTATTAAATTTGTACCAAGTTTGCAAGTGTTTTGGCATGGTCTTATTAAATTTGTACCATGTTTGCAAGTGTTTTGGCATGGTCTTATTAAATTTGTTCAAAGTTTGCAAGTGTTTTGGCTTGGTCTTATTAAATTTGTACCAAGTTTGCAAGGGTTTTGGCATGGTCTTAGGAAGTTTGTTCCAAGTTTGCAAGTGTTTTGGCATGGTCTTATTAAATTTGTACCAAGTTTGCAAGTGTTTTGGCATGGTCCTAGGAAGTTTGTTCCAAGTTTGCATGTGTTTTGGCAGGGTCTTATTAAATTTGTACCAAGTTTGCAAGTGTTTTGGCATGGTCTTAGGAAGTTTGTTCCAAGTGTGCAAGTGTTTGGCATGGTCTTAGGAAGTTTGTTCCAAGTTTGCAAGTGTTTGGCATGGTCTTATTAAATTTGTACCAAGTTTGCAAGTGTTTTGGCATGGTCCTAGGAAGTTTGTTCCAAGTTTGCATGTGTTTTGGCAGGGTCTTATTAAATTTGTACCAAGTTTGCAAGTGTTTTGGCATGGTCTTAGGAAGTTTGTTCCAAGTGTGCAAGTGTTTGGCATGGTCTTATTAAATTTGTACCAAGTTTGCAAGTGTTTTGGCATGGTCTTAGGAAGTTTGTTCCAAGTTTGCAAGTGTTTTGGCAGGGTCTTATTAAATTTGTACCAAGTTTGCAAGTGTTTTGGCATGGTCTTATTAAATTTGCACCAAGTTTGCAAGTGTTTTGGCATGGTCTTAGGAAGTTTGTTCCAAGTTTGCAAGTGTTTTGGCAGGGTCTTATTAAATTTGTTCCAAGTTTGCAAGTGTTTTGGCTTGGTCTTATTAAATTTGTACCAAGTTTGCAAGTGTTTTGGCATGGTCTTATTAAATTTGTACCAAGTTTGCAAGTGTTTTGGCATGGTCTAAGGAAGTTTGTTCCAAGTTTGCAAGTGTTTGGCATGGTCTTATTAAATTTGTACCAAGATTGCAAGTGTTTTGGCATGGTCTTATTAAATTTGTTCCAAGTTTGCAAGTGTTTTGGCATGGTCTTATTAAATTTGTACCAAGCTTGCAAGTGTTTTGGCATGGTCTTATTAAATTTGTACCAAGTTTGCAAGTGTTTTGGCATGGTCTTAGGAAGTTTGTTCCAAGTTTGCAAATGTTTGGCATGGTTTTCTTAAGTTTGTACCAAGTTTGCAAGTGTTTTGGCATGGTCTTATTAAATTTGTACCAAGTTTGCAAGTGTTTTGGCATGGTCTTAGGAAGTTTGTTCCAAGTTTGCAAGTGTTTTGGCATGGTCTTATTAAATTTGTACCAAGTTTGCAAGTGTTTTGGCATGGTCTTATTAAATTTGATCCAAGTTTGCAAGTGTTTTGGCATGGTCTTATTAAATTTGTACCAAGCTTGCAAGTGTTTTGGCATGGTCTTATTAAATTTGTTCCAAGTTTGCAAGTGTTTTGGCTTGGTCTTATTAAATTTGTACCAAGTTTGCAAGTGTTTTGGCATGGTCTTAGGAAGTTTGTTCCAAGTTTGCAAGTGTTTGGCATGGTCTTATTAAATTTTTACCAAGTTTGCAAGTGTTTTGGCATGGTTTTATTAAATTTGTACCCAGTTTGCAAGTGTTTTGGCATGGTCTTAGGAAGTTTGTTCCAAGTTTGCAAGTGTTTGGCATGGTCTTATTCAATTTGTACCAAGTTTGCAAGTGTTTTGGCATGGTCTTATTAAATTTGTACCAAGTTTGCAAGTGTTTGGCATGGTCTTAGGAAGTTTGTTCCAAGTTTGCATATTTTTTGGCATGGTCTTATTAAATTTGTACCAAGTTTGCAAGTGTTTTGGCATGGTCTTATTAAATTTGTACCAAGTTTTCAAGTGTTTTGGCATGGTCTTATTAAATTTGTTCCAAGTTTGTAAGTGTTTTGGCTTGATCTTATCAAATTTGTACCAAGTTTGCAAGTGTTTTGGCATGGTCTTAGGAAGTTTGTTCCAAGTTGGCAAGTGTTTTGGCATGGTCTTATTAAATTTGTACCAAGTTTGCAAGTGTTTTGGCATGGTCTTAGGAAGTTTGTTCCAAGTTTGCAAGTGTTTGGCATGGTCTTATTAAATTTGTACCAAGTTTGCAAGTGATTTGACATGGTCTTAGGAAGTTTGTTCCAAGTTTGCAAGTGTTTGGCATGGTCTTATTTAATTTGTACCAAGTTTGCAAGTGTTTTGGCATGGTCTTATAAAATTTGTACCAAGTTTGCAAGTGTTCTGGCATGGTCTTAGGAAGTTTGTTCCAAGTTTGCAAGTGTTTGGCATCGTCTTATTAAATTTGTACCAAGTTTGCAAGAGTTTTGGCATGGTCTTATTAAATTTCTACCAAGTTTGCAAGTGTTTTGGCATGGTCTTAGGAAGTTTGTTCCAAGTTTGCAAGTGTTTTGGCATGGTCCTATTAAATTTGTACCAAGTTTGCAAGTGTTTTGGCATGGTCTTATTAAATTTGTACCAAGTTTGCAAGTGTTTTGGCATGGTCTTAGGAAGTTTGTTCCATGTTTGCAAGTGTTTTGGCATGGTCTTATTAAATTTGTACCAAGTTTGCAAGTGTTTTGGCTTGGTCTTATTAAATTTGTACCAAGTTTGCAAGTGTTTTGGCATGGTCTAAGGAAGTTTGTTCCAAGTTTGCAAGTGTTTGGCATGGTCTTATTAAATTTGTACCAAGTTTGCAAGTGTTTTGGCTTGGTCTTATTAAATTTGTACCAAGTTTGCAAGTGTTTTGGCATGGTCTTAGGAAGTTTGTTCCAAGTTTGCAAATGTTTTGGCATGGTCTTATTAAATTTGTACCAAGTTTGCAAGTGTTTTGGCATGATCTTATTGAATTTGTACCAAGTTTGCAAGTGTTTTGGCATGGTCTTATTAAATTTGTTCCAAGTTTGCAAGTGTTTTGGCTTGGTCTTATTAAATTGTACCAAGTTTGCAAGTGTTTTGGCATGGTTTTATTAAATTTGTACCAAGTTTGCAAGTGTTTTGGCATGGTGTTATTAAATTTGAACCAAGTTTGCAAGTGTTTTGGCATGGTCTTATTAAATTTGTACCAAGTTTGCAAGTGTTTTGGCATTGTCTTAGGAAGTTTTTTCCAAGTTTGCAAGTGTTTTGGCATGGTCTTATTAAATTTGTACCAAGTTTTGCAAGTGTTTTGGCATGGTCGTATTAAATTTGTACCAAGTTTACAAGTGTTTTGGCATGGTCGTATTAAATTTGTACCAAGTTTGCAAGTGTTTTGGCATGGTCTTATTAAATTTGTACCAAGGTTGCAATTGTTTTGCCATGGTCTTATTAAATTTGTACCAAGTTTGCAAGTGTTTTGGCATGGTCTTATAAAATTTGTACCAAGTTTGCAAGTGTTTTGGCATGGTCTTAGGAAGTTTGTTCCAAGTTTGCAAGTGTTTGGCATGGTCTTATTAAATTTGTACCAAGTTAGCAAGTGTTTGGCATGGTTTTAGGAAGTTTGTCCCAAGTTTGGAAGTGTTTGGCATGGTCTTATTAAATTTGTACCAAGTTTGCAAGTGTTTGGCATGGTCTTATTAAATTTGTTCCAAGTTGCAAGTGTTTTGGCATGGTCTTATTTAATTTGTAACAAGTTTTCAAGTGGTTTGTCATGGTCTTATTAAATTTATACCAAGTTTGCAAGTGTTTTGGCATGGTCTTAGGAAGTTTGTTCCAAGTTTGCAAGTGTTTGGCATGGTCTTATTTAATTTGTACCAAGTTTGCAAGTGTTTTGGCGTGGTCTTATTACATTTGTTCCAAGTTTGCAAGCGTTTTGGCATGGTCTTATTAAATTTCTACCAAGTCTGCAAGTGTTTTGGCATGGTCTTATTAAATTTGTACCAAGTTTGCCAGTGTTTTGAAATGATCTTATTAAATTTGTACCAAGTTTGCAGGTGTTTTGGCATGGTCTTAGGAAGTTTGTTCCAAGTTTGCAAGTGTTTTGGCATGGTCTTATCAAAATTGTACCAAGTTTGCAAGTGTTTGGCATGGTCTTATTAAATTTGTACCAAGTTAGCAAGTGTTTTGGCATGGTTTTAGGAAGTTTGTTCCAAGTTTGCAAGTGTTTGGCATGGTCTTATTAAATTTGTACCAAGTTTGCAAGTGTTTGGCATGGTCTTATTAGATTTGTACCAAGTTTGCAAGTGTTTGGCATGATCTTATTAAATTTGTACCAAGTTTGCAAGTGTTTTGGCATGGTCTTAGGAAGTTTGTTCCAAGTTTGCAAGTGTTTTGGCATGGTCTTATGAAATTTGAACCAAGTTTGCAAGTGTTTTGGCATGGTCTTTTTAAATATGTTCCAAGTTTGCAAGTGTTTTGGCATGGTCTTATTACATTTTTACCAAGTTTGCAAGTGTTTTGGCATGGTCTTATTAAATTTGTACCAAGTTTGGAAGTGTTTGGCATGGTCTTATTAAATTTGTACCCAGTTTGCAAGTGTTTTGGCATGGTCTTATTAAATTTGAACCAAGTTTGCAAGTGTTTTGGCATGGTCTTAGGAAGTTTGTTCCAAGTTTGCAAGTGTTTGCAATTGTCTTATTAAATTTGTACCAAGTTAGCAAGTGTTTTTGCATGGTTTTAGGAAGTTTGTTCCAAGTTTGCAAGTGTTTGGCATGGTCTTATTAAATTTGTTTCAAGTTTGCAAGTGTTTGGCATGGTCTTATTAAATTTGTACCAAGTTTGCAAGTGTTTTGGCATGATCTTATTAAATTTGTACCAAGTTTGCAAGTGGTTTGGCATGGTCTTATTAAATTTGTACCAAGTTTGCAAGTGTTTTGTCATGGTTTTATTAAATTTGTGCCAAGTTTTCAAGTGTTTTGGCATGGTCTTATTACATTTGTGCCAAGTTTGCAAGTGTTTTGGCATGCTATTTTTAAATTTGTACCAAGTTTGCAATTGTTTTGACATGGTCTTAGGAAGTTTGTTCCAAGTTTGCAAGTGTTTTGGCATGGTCTTTTTAAATGTGTACCAAGTTTGCAAGTGTTTTGGCATGGTCTCATGAAATTTGTACCAAGTTTGCAAGTGTTTTGGCATGATCTCATTAGATTTGTACCAAGTTTGCAAGTGTTTTGGCATGGTCTTATTAAATTTGTACAAAGTTTGCAAGTGTTTTGGCATGGTCTTTTTAAATTTGTACCAAGTTTGCAAGTGTTTTGGCATGGTCTTATTAAATTTGTACCAAGTTTGCAAGTGTTTTGGCATGGTCTGATTAAAATTTGTACCAAGTTTGCAAGTGTTTTGGCATGGTCTTATTAAATTTGTTCCAAATTTGCAAGTGTTTTGGCATGGTCTTAGGAAATTTGTACCAAGTTTGCAAGTGTTTTGGCATCGTCTTAGGAAGTTTTTTCCAAGTTTGCAAGTGTTTTGGCATGGTCTTATTAAATTTGTACCAAGTTTGCAAGTGTTTTGGCATGGTCTTATTAAATTTGTACCAAGTTTGCAAGTGTTTTGGCATGGTCTTATTAAATTTGTACAAAGTTTGCAAGTGTTTTGGCATGGTCTTATTAAATTTGTACCAAGTTTGCAAGTGTTTTGGCATGGTCTTAGGAAGTTTGTACCAAGTTTGCAAGTGTTTTGGCATTGTCTTAGGAAGTTTTTTCCAAGCTTGCAAGTGTTTTGGCATGGTCTTATTAAATTTGTACCAAGTTTTGCAAGTGTTTTGGCATGGTCGTATTAAATTTGTACCAAGTTTGCAAGTGTTTTGGCATGGTCGTATAAAATTTGTACCAAGTTTGCAAGTGTTTTGGCATGGTCTTATTAAATTTGTACCAAGGTTGCAATTGTTTTGGCATGGTCTTATTAAATTTGTACCAAGTTTGCAAGTGTTTTGGCATGGTCTTATAAAATTTGTACCAAGTTTGCAAGTGTTTTGGCATGGTCTTAGGAAGTTTGTTCCAAGTTTGCAAGTGTTTGGCATGGTCTTATTAAATTTGTACCAAGTAAGCAAGTGTTTGGCATGGTTTTAGGAAGTTTGTTCCAAGTTTGGAAGTGTTTGGCATGGTCTTATTAAATTTGTACCAAGTTTGCAAGTGTTTGGCATGGTCTTATTAAATTTGTTCCAAGTTGCAAGTGTTTTGGCATGGTCTTATTTAATTTGTAACAAGTTTTCAAGTGGTTTGGCATGGTCTTATTAAATTTGTACCAAGTTTGCAAGTGTTTTGGCATGGTCTTAGGAAGTTTGTTCCAAGTTTGCAAGTGTTTGGCATGGTCTTATTTAATTTGTACCAAGTTTGCAAGTGTTTTGGCGTGGTCTTATTACATTTGTTCCAAGTTTGCAAGTGTTTTGGCATGGTCTAAGGAAGTTTGTTCCAAGTTTGCAAGTGTTTTGGCATGGTCTTATGAAATTTGTACCAAGTTTGCAAGTGTTTTGGCATGGTCTTATTAAATATGTTCCAAGTTTGCAAGTGTTTGGCATGGTCTTATTAGATTTGTACCAAGTTTGCAAGTGTTTGGCATGGTCTTATTAGATTTGTACCAAGTTTGCAAGTGTTTTGGCATGGTCTTATTAAATTTGTACCAAGTTTGCAAGTGTTTTGGCATGGTCTTAGGAAGTTTGTTCCAAGTTTGCAAGTGTTTGGCATGGTCTTATTAAATTTGTACCAAGTTTGCAAGTGTTTTGGCATGGTCTAAGGAAGTTTGTTCCAAGTTTGCAAGTGTTTTGGCATGGTCTTATGAAATTTGTACCAAGTTTGCAAGTGTTTTGGCATGGTCTTATTAAATATGTTCCAAGTTTGCAAGTGTTTTGGCATGGTCTTAATACATTTGTACCAAGTTTGCAAGTGTTTTGGCATGGTCTTATTAAATTTGTACCAAGTTTGGAAGTGTTTGGCATGGTCTTATTAAATATGAACCCAGTTTGCAAGTGTTTTGGCATGGTCTTATTAAATTTGTACCAAGTTTGCAAGTGTTTTGGCATGGTCTTATTAAATTTGTACCAAGTTTGCAAGTGTTTTGAAATGATCTTATTAAATTTGTACCAAGTTTGCAGGTGTTTTGGCATGGTCTTAGGAAGTTTGTTCCAAGTTTGCAAAAGTTTTGGCATGGTCTTATCAAAATTGTACCAAGTTTGCAATTGTTTGGCATGGTCTTATTAAATTTGTACCAAGTAAGCAAGTGTTTTGGCATGGTCTTAGGAAGTTTGTTCCAAGTTTGCAAGTGTTTGGCATGGTCTTATCAAATTTGTACCAAGTTAGCAAGTGTTTTGGCATGGTTTTAGGAAGTTTGTTCCAAGTTTGCAAGTGTTTGGCATGGTCTTATTAAATTTGTACCAAGTTTGCAAGTGTTTGGCATGGTCTTATTAAATTTGTACCAAGTTTGCAAGTGTTTTGGCATGGTCTAAGGAAGTTTGTTCCAAGTTTGCAAGTGTTTTGGCATGGTCTTATGAAATTTGTACCAAGTTTGCAAGTGTTTTGGCATGGTCTTATTAAATATGTTCCAAGTTTGCAAGTGTTTGGCATGGTCTTATTAGATTTGTACCAAGTTTGCAAGTGTTTGGCATGGTCTTATTAGATTTGTACCAAGTTTGCAAGTGTTTTGGCATGGTCTTATTAAATTTGTACCAAGTTTGCAAGTGTTTTGGCATGGTCTTAGGAAGTTTGTTCCAAGTTTGCAAGTGTTTGGCATGGTCTTATTAAATTTGTACCAAGTTTGCAAATGTTTTGGCATGGTCTTAGGAAGTTTGTTCCAAGTTTGCAAGTGTTTTGGCATGGTCTTATGAAATTTGTACCAAGTTTGCAAGTGTTTTGGCATGGTCTTTTTAAATATGTTCCAAGTTTGCAAGTGTTTTGGCATGGTCTTATTACATTTGTACCAAGTTTGCAAGTGTTTTGGCATGGTCTTATTACATTTGTACCAAGTTTGGAAGTGTTTGGCATGGTCTTATTAAATTTGTACCAAGTTTGCAAGTGTTTGGCATGGTCTTATTAAATTTGTACCAAGTTTGGAAGTGTTTTGACATGGTCTTAGGAAGTTTGTTCCAAGTTTGCAAGTGTTTGGCATGGTCTTATTAAATTTTTACCAAGTTTGCAAGTGTTTTGGCATGGTCTTAGGAAGTTTGTTCCAAGTTTGCAAGTGTTTTGGCATGGTCTTATGAAATTTGAACCAAGTTTGCAAGTGTTTTGGCATGGTCTTTTTAAATTTGTACCAAGTTTGCAAGTGTTTTGGCATGGTCTTATTAAATTTGTACCAAGTTTGCAAGTGTTTTGGCATGGTCTTAGGAAGTTTGTTCCAAGTTTGCAAGTGTTTGGCATGGTCTTATTAAATTTGTACCAAGTTAGCAAGTGTTTTGGCATGGTTTTAGGAAGTTTGTTCCAAGTTTGCAAGTGTTTGGCATGGTCTTATTAAATTTGTACCAAGTTTGCAAGTGTTTGGCATGGTCTTATTAAATTTGTACCAAGTTTGCAAGTGTTTTGGAATGGTCTTAGGAAGTTTGTTCCAAGTTTGCAAGTGTTTGGCATGGTCTTATTAAATTTGTACCAAGTTAGCAAGTGTTTGGCATTGTCTTATTAAATTTGTACCAAGTTTGCAAGTGTTTTGGCATGGTCTTAGGAAGTTTGTTCCAAGTTTGCAAGTGTTTGGCATGGTCTTATTAAATTTGTACCAAGTTTGCAAGTGTTTTGGCATGGTCTTAGGAAGTTTGTTCCAAGTTTGCAAGTGTTTTGGCATGGTCTTATGAAATTTGAACCAAGTTTGCAAGTGTTTTGGCATGGTCTTTTTAAATATGTTCCAAGTTTGCAAGTGTTTTGGCATGGTCTTATTACATTTTTACCAAGTTTGCAAGTGTTTTGGCATGGTCTTATTAAATTTGTACCAAGTTTGGAAGTGTTTGGCATGGTCTTATTAAATTTGTACCCAGTTTGCAAGTGTTTTGGCATGGTCTTATTAAATTTGTACCAAGTTTGCAAGTGTTTTGGCATGGTCTTAGGAAGTTTGTTCCAAGTTTGCAAGTGTTTGGCATGGTCTTATTAAATTTGTACCAAGTTAGCAAGTGTTTTGGCATGGTTTTAGGAAGTTTGTTCCAAGTTTGCAAGTGTTTGGCATGGTCTTATTAAATTTGTACCAAGTTTGCAAGTGTTTGGCATGGTCTTATTAAATTTGTACCAAGTTTGCAAGTGTTTTGGCATGGTCTTATTAAATTTGTACCAAGTTTGCAAGTGGTTTGGCATGGTCTTATTAAATTTGTACCAAGTTTGCAAGTGTTTTGTCATGGTCTTATTAAATTTGTGCCAAGTTTTCAAGTGTTTTGGCATGGTCTTATTACATTTGTGCCAAGTTTGCAAGTGTTTTGGCATGCTATTTTTAAATTTGTTCCAAGTTTGCAATTGTTTTGACATGGCATGGTCTTTTTAAATGTGTACCAAGTTTGCAAGTGTTTTGGCATGGTCTCATGAAATTTGTACCAAGTTTGCAAGTGTTTTGGCATGATCTTATTAGATTCGTACCAAGTTTGCAAGTGTTTTGGCATGGTCTTATTAAATTTGTACCAAGTTTGTAAGTGTTTTGGCATGGTCTTATTAAATTTGTACCAAGTTTGCAAGTGTTTTTGCATGGTCTTAGGAAGTTTGTTCCAAGTTTGCAAGTGTTTGGCATGGTCTTAGGAAGTTTGTTCCAAGTTTGCATGTGTTTGGCATGGTCTTATTAAATTTTTGTAACAAAGTTTGCCAGTGTTTTGGCATGGTATTATTAAATTTGTACCAAGTTTGCAAGTGTTTTGGCATGGTCTTATTTAATTTGTACCAAGTTTGCAAGTGTTTTGGCATGGTCTTATTAAATTTGTTCCAAGTTTGCAAGTGTTTTGGCATGGTCTTATTAAAATTTGTACCAAGTTTGCAAGTGTTTTGGCATGGTCTTATTAAATTTGTTCCAAATTTGCAAGTGTTTTGGCATGGTCTTATTTAATTTGTACCAAGTTTGCAAGTGTTTTGGCATGGTCTTATTTAAATTGTTCCAAGTTTGCAAGTGTTTGGCATGGTCTTATTAAATTTGTACCAAGTTTGCAAGTGTTTTGGCATGGTCTTAGGAAGTTTGTTCCAAGTTTGCTAGTGTTTGGCGTGGTTTTAGGAAATATGTACCAAGTTTGCAAGTGTTTTGGCATGGTCTAATTAAATAAGTTCCAAGTTTGCAAGTGGTTTGGCATGGTCTTATTGAATTTGTACCAAGTTTGCAAGTGTTTTGGCATCGTCTTAGGAAGTTTGTACCAAGTTTGCAAGTGTTTTGGCATGGTTTTAGGAAGTTTGTTGCAAGTTTGCAAGTGTTTTGGCACGGTCTTAGGAAGTTTGTTCCAAGTTTGCAAGTGTTTTGGCATGATCTCATTACATTTGTACCAAGTTTGCAAGTGTTTGGCATGGTCTTATAAAAATTGTACCAAGTTTGCAAGTGTTTTGGCATGGTCTTAGGAAGTTTGTTCCAAGTTTGCAAATGTTTTGGCATGGTCTTTTTAAATTTGTACCAAGCTTGCAAGTGTTTTGGCATGGTCTTATTAAATATGTTCCAAGTTTGCAAGTGTTTTGGCATGGTCTTATTACGTTTGTACCAAGTTTGCAAGTGTTTTGGCATGGTCTTATTAAATTTGTACTAAGTTTGGAAGTGTTTGGCATGGTCTTATTAAATTTGTACCAAGTTTGCAAGTGTTTTGGCATGATCTTATTAAATTTGTACCAAGTTTGCAAGTGTTTTGGCATGGTCTTATTAAATATGTTCCAAGTTTGCTTATGTTTTGGCATGGTCTTATTACGTTTGTTCCAAGTTTGCAAGTGTTTTGGCATGGTCTTATTAAATTTGTACCAAGTTTGGAAGTGTTTGGCATGGTCTTATTAAATTTGTACCAAGTTTGCAAGTGTTTTGGCATGGTCTTATTTAAATTGTTCCAAGTTTGCACGTGTTTGGCATGGTCTTATAAAAATTGTACCAAGTTTGCAAGTGTTTTGGCATGGTCTTAGGAAGTTTGTTCCAAGTTTGCAAATGTTTTGGCATGGTCTTTTTAAATTTGTACCAAGTTAGCAAGTGTTTTGGCATGGTTTTAGGAAGTTTGTTCCAAGTTTGCAAGTGTTTGGCATGGTCTTATTAAATTTGTACCAAGTTTGCAAGTTGTTTGGCTTGATCTTATTAAATTTGTACCAAGTTTGCAGGTGTTTTGGCATGGTCTTAGGAAGTTTGTTCCAAGTTTGCAAAAGTTTTGGCATGGTCTTATCAAAATTGTACCAAGTTTGCAATAGTTTGGCATGGTCTTATTAAATTTGTACCAAGTAAGCAAGTGTTTTGGCATGGTCTTAGGAAGTTTGTTCCAAGTTTGCAAGTGTTTGGCATGGTCTTATTAAATTTGTACCAAGTTAGCAAGTGTTTTGGCATGGTTTTAGGAAGTTTGTTCCAAGTTTGCAAGTGTTTGGCATGGTCTTATTAAATTTGTACCAAGTTTGCAAGTGTTTGGCATGGTCTTATTAAATTTGTACCAAGTTTGCAAGTGTTTTGGCATGGTCTAAGGAAGTTTGTTCCAAGTTTGCAAGTGTTTTGGCATGGTCTTATGAAATTTGTACCAAGTTTGCAAGTGTTTTGGCATGGTCTTATTTAATATGTTCCAAGTTTGCAAGTGTTTGGCATGGTCTTATTAGATTTGTACCAAGTTTGCAAGTGTTTGGCATGGTCTTATTAGATTTGTACCAAGTTTGCAAGTGTTTTGGCATGGTCTTATTAAATTTGTACCAAGTTTGCAAGTGTTTTGGCATGGTCTTAGGAAGTTTGTTCCAAGTTTGCAAGTGTTTGGCATGGTCTTATTAAATTTGTACCAAGTTTGCAAATGTTTTGGCATGGTCTTAGGAAGTTTGTTCCAAGTTTGCAAGTGTTTTGGCATGGTCTTATTACATTTGTACCAAGTTTGCAAGTGTTTTGGCATGGTCTTATTACATTTGTACCAAGTTTGGAAGTGTTTGGCATGGTCTTATTAAATTTGTACCAAGTTTGCAAGTGTTTGGCATGGTCTTATTAAATTTGTACCAAGTTTGGAAGTGTTTTGACATGGTCTTAGGAAGTTTGTTCCAAGTTTGCAAGTGTTTGGCATGGTCTTATTAAATTTGTACCAAGTTTGCAAGTGTTTTGGCATGGTCTTAGGAAGTTTGTTCCAAGTTTGCAAGTGTTTTGGCATGGTCTTATGAAATTTGAACCAAGTTTGCAAGTGTTTTGGCATGGTCTTTTTAAATTTGTACCAAGTTTGCAAGTGTTTTGGCATGGTCTTATTAAATTTGTACCAAGTTTGCAAGTGTTTTGGCATGGTCTTAGGAAGTTTGTTCCAAGTTTGCAAGTGTTTGGCATGGTCTTATTAAATTTGTACCAAGTTAGCAAGTGTTTTGGCATGGTTTTAGGAAGTTTGTTCCAAGTTTGCAAGTGTTTGGCATGGTCTTATTAAATTTGTACCAAGTTTGCAAGTGTTTGGCATGGTCTTATTAAATTTGTACCAAGTTTGCAAGTGTTTTGGAATGGTCTTAGGAAGTTTGTTCCAAGTTTGCAAGTGTTTGGCATGGTCTTATTAAATTTGTACCAAGTTAGCAAGTGTTTGGCATTGTCTTATTAAATTTGTACCAAGTTTGCAAGTGTTTTGGCATGGTCTTAGGAAGTTTGTTCCAAGTTTGCAAGTGTTTGGCATGGTCTTATTAAATTTGTACCAAGTTTGCAAGTGTTTTGGCATGGTCTTAGGAAGTTTGTTCCAAGTTTGCAAGTGTTTTGGCATGGTCTTATGAAATTTGAACCAAGTTTGCAAGTGTTTTGGCATGGTCTTTTTAAATATGTTCCAAGTTTGCAAGTGTTTTGGCATGGTCTTATTACATTTTTACCAAGTTTGCAAGTGTTTTGGCATGGTCTTATTAAATTTGTACCAAGTTTGGAAGTGTTTGGCATGGTCTTATTAAATTTGTACCCAGTTTGCAAGTGTTTTGGCATGGTCTTATTAAATTTGTACCAAGTTTGCATGTGTTTTGGCATGGTCTTAGGAAGTTTGTTCCAAGTTTGCAAGTGTTTGGCATGGTCTTATTAAATTTGTACCAAGTTAGCAAGTGTTTTGGCATGGTTTTAGGAAGTTTGTTCCAAGTTTGCAAGTGTTTGGCATGGTCTTATTAAATTTGTACCAAGTTTGCAAGTGTTTGGCATGGTCTTATTAAATTTGTACCAAGTTTGCAAGTGTTTTGGCATGGTCTTATTAAATTTGTACCAAGTTTGCAAGTGGTTTGGCATGGTCTTATTAAATTTGTACCAAGTTTGCAAGTGTTTTGTCATGGTCTTATTAAATTTGTGCCAAGTTTTCAAGTGTTTTGGCATGGTCTTATTACATTTGTGCCAAGTTTGCAAGTGTTTTGGCATGCTATTTTTAAATTTGTTCCAAGTTTGCAATTGTTTTGACATGGCATGGTCTTTTTAAATGTGTACCAAGTTTGCAAGTGTTTTGGCATGGTCTCATGAAATTTGTACCAAGTTTGCAAGTGTTTTGGCATGATCTTATTAGATTCGTACCAAGTTTGCAAGTGTTTTGGCATGGTCTTATTAAATTTGTACCAAGTTTGTAAGTGTTTTGGCATGGTCTTATTAAATTTGTACCAAGTTTGCAAGTGTTTTTGCATGGTCTTAGGAAGTTTGTTCCAAGTTTGCAAGTGTTTGGCATGGTCTTAGGAAGTTTGTTCCAAGTTTGCATGTGTTTGGCATGGTCTTATTAAATTTTTGTAACAAAGTTTGCCAGTGTTTTGGCATGGTATTATTAAATTTGTACCAAGTTTGCAAGTGTTTTGGCATGGTCTTATTTAATTTGTACCAAGTTTGCAAGTGTTTTGGCATGGTCTTATTAAATTTGTTCCAAGTTTGCAAGTGTTTTGGCATGGTCTTATTAAAATTTGTACCAAGTTTGCAAGTGTTTTGGCATGGTCTTATTAAATTTGTTCCAAATTTGCAAGTGTTTTGGCATGGTCTTATTAAATTTGTACCAAGTTTGCAAGTGTTTTGGCATGGTCTTATTTAAATTGTTCCAAGTTTGCAAGTGTTTGGCATGGTCTTATTAAATTTGTACCAAGTTTGCAAGTGTTTTGGCATGGTCTTAGGAAGTTTGTTCCAAGTTTGCTAGTGTTTGGCGTGGTTTTAGGAAATATGTACCAAGTTTGCAAGTGTTTTGGCATGGTCTAATTAAATAAGTTCCAAGTTTGCAAGTGGTTTGGCATGGTCTTATTGAATTTGTACCAAGTTTGCAAGTGTTTTGGCATCGTCTTAGGAAGTTTGTACCAAGTTTGCAAGTGTTTTGGCATGGTTTTAGGAAGTTTGTTGCAAGTTTGCAAGTGTTTTGGCACGGTCTTAGGAAGTTTGTTCCAAGTTTGCAAGTGTTTTGGCATGATCTCATTACATTTGTACCAAGTTTGCAAGTGTTTGGCATGGTCTTATAAAAATTGTACCAAGTTTGCAAGTGTTTTGGCATGGTCTTAGGAAGTTTGTTCCAAGTTTGCAAATGTTTTGGCATGGTCTTTTTAAATTTGTACCAAGCTTGCAAGTGTTTTGGCATGGTCTTATTAAATATGTTCCAAGTTTGCAAGTGTTTTGGCATGGTCTTATTACGTTTGTACCAAGTTTGCAAGTGTTTTGGCATGGTCTTATTAAATTTGTACTAAGTTTGGAAGTGTTTGGCATGGTCTTATTAAATTTGTACCAAGTTTGCAAGTGTTTTGGCATGATCTTATTAAATTTGTACCAAGTTTGCAAGTGTTTTGGCATGGTCTTATTAAATATGTTCCAAGTTTGCTAATGTTTTGGCATGGTCTTATTACGTTTGTTCCAAGTTTGCAAGTGTTTTGGCATGGTCTTATTAAATTTGTACCAAGTTTGGAAGTGTTTGGCATGGTCTTATTAAATTTGTACCAAGTTTGCAAGTGTTTTGGCATGGTCTTATTTAAATTGTTCCAAGTTTGCACGTGTTTGGCATGGTCTTATAAAAATTGTACCAAGTTTGCAAGTGTTTTGGCATGGTCTTAGGAAGTTTGTTCCAAGTTTGCAAATGTTTTGGCATGGTCTTTTTAAATTTGTACCAAGCTTGCAAGTGTTTTGGCATGGTCTTATTAAATATGTTCCAAGTTTGCAAGTGGTTTGGCATGGTCTTATTAAATTTACACCAAGTTTGCAAGTGTTTTGGCATGGTCTTAGGAAGTTTGTTCCAAGTTTGCAAGTGTTTGGCATGGTCTTATTTAATTTGTACCAAGTTTGCAAGTGTTTTGGCGTGGTCTTATTACATTTGTTCCAAGTTTGCAAGCGTTTTGGCATGGGCTTATTAAATTTCTACCAAGTTTGCAAGTGTTTTGGCATGGTCTTATTAAATTTGTACCAAGTTGCAAGTGTTTTGGCATGGTCTTATTTAAATTGTTCCAAGTTTGCAAGTGTTTGGCATGGTCTTATTAAATTTGTATCAAGTTTGCAAGTGTTTTGGCATGGTCTTAGGAAGTTTGTTCCAAGTTTGCAAGTGTTAGGCGTGGTTTTAGGAAATATGTACCAAGTTTGCAAGTGTTTTGGCATGGTCTTAGGAAGTTTGTTCCAAGTTTGCAAATGTTTTGGCATGGTCTTATTAAATTTGTACCAAGCTTGCAAGTGTTTTGGCATGGTCTTATTAAATATGTTCCAAGTTTGCAAGTGTTTTGGCATGGTCTTATTACGTTTGTACCAAGTTTGCAAGTCTTTGGCATGGTCTTATTAAATTTGTACCAAGTTTGCAAGTGTTTTGGCATGGTCTTTTTAAATTTGTACCAAGCTTGCAAGTGTTTTGGCATGGTCTAATTAAATATGTTCCAAGTTTGCAAGTGTTTTGGCATGGTCTTTTTAAATTTGTACCAAGCTTGCAAGTGTTTTGGCATGGTCTTATTAAATATGTTCCAAGTTTGCAAGTGTTTTGGCATGGTCTTATTACGTTTGTACCAAGTTTGCAAGTCTTTGGCATGGTCTTATTAAATTTGTACCAAGTTTGGAAGTGTTTGGCATGGTCTTATTAAATTTGTACCAAGTTTGCAAGTGTTTTGGCATGGTCTTATTAAATTTGTACCAAGTTTGCAAGTGTTTTGGCATGGTCTTAGGAAGTTTGTTCCAAGTTTGCAAGTGTTTGGCATGGTCTTATTAAATTTGTACCAAGTTTGCAAGTGTTTGGCATGGTTTTAGGAAGTTTGTTTCAAGTTTGCAAGTGTTTGGCATGGTCTTATTAAATTTGTACCAAGTTTGCAAGTGTTTGGCATGGTCTTAGGAAGTTTGTTCCAAGTTTGCAAGTGTTTGGCATGGTCTTATTAAATTTGTACCAAGTTAACAAGTGTTTGGCATGGTCTTAGGAAGTTTGTTCCAAGTTTGCAGGTGTTTTGCCATGGTCTTATGAAATTTGTATCAAGTTTGCAAGTGTTTTGGCATGGTCTTATTAAATATGTTCCAAGTTTGCAAGTGTTTTGGCATGGTCTTATTACGTTTGTACCAAGTTTTCAAGTGTTTTGGCATGGTCTTATTAAATTTGTACCAAGTTTGGAAGTGTTTGGCATGGTCTTATTAAATTTGTACCAAGTTTGCAAGTGTTTTGGCATGGTCTTATTAAATTTGTACCAAGTTTGCAAGTGTTTTGGCATGGTCTTAGGAAGTTTGTTCCAAGTTTGCAAGTGTTTGGCATGGTCTTATTAAATTTGTACCAAGTTAGCAAGTGTTTGGCATGGTTTTAGGAAGTTTGTTTCAAGTTTGCAAGTGTTTGGCATGGTCTTATTAAATTTGTACCAAGTTTGCAAGTGTTTGGCATGGTCTTAGGAAGTTTGTTCCAAGTTTGCAAGTGTTTTGGCATGGTCTTATTAAATTTGTTCCAAATTTGCAAGTGTTTTGGCATGGTCTTAGGAAGTTTGTACCAAGTTTGCAAGTGTTTTGGCATTGTCTTAGGAAGTTTTTTCCAAGTTTGCAAGTGTTTTGGCATGGTCTTATTAAATTTGTACCAAGTTTGCAAGTGTTTTGGCATGGTCTTATTAAATTTGTACCAAGTTTGCAAGTGTTTTGGCATGGTCTTATTAAATTTGTACAAAGTTTGCAAGTGTTTTGGCTTGGTCTTATTAAATTTGTACCAAGTTTGCAAGTGTTTTGGCATGGTCTTAGGAAGTTTGTACCAAGTTTGCAAGTGTTTTGGCATTGTCTTAGGAAGTTTTTTCCAAGTTTGCAAGTGTTTTGGCATGGTCTTATTAAATTTGTACCAAGTTTTGCAAGTGTTTTGGCATGGTCGTATTAAATTTGTACCAAGTTTGCAAGTGTTTTGGCATGGTCGTATTAAATTTGTACCAAGTTTGCAAGTGTTTTGGCATGGTCTTATTAAATTTATACCAAGGTTGCAATTGTTTTGCCATGGTCTTATTAAATTTGTACCAAGTTTGCAAGTGTTTTGGCATGGTCTTATAAAATTTGTACCAAGTTTGCAAGTGTTTTGGCATGGTCTTAGAAAGTTTGTTCCAAGTTTGCAAGTGTTTGGCATGGTCTTATTAAATTTGTACCAAGTTAGCAAGTGTTTGGCACGGTTTTAGGAAGTTTGTTCCAAGTTTGGAAGTGTTTGGCATGGTCTTATTAAATTTGTACCAAGTTTGCAAGTGTTTGGCATGGTCTTATTAAATTTGTTCCAAGTTGCAAGTGTTTTGGCATGGTCTTATTTAATTTGTAACAAGTTTTCAAGTGGTTTGTCATGGTCTTATTAAATTTATACTAAGTTTGCAAGTGTTTTGGCATGGTCTTAGGAAGTTTGTTCCAAGTTTGCAAGTGTTTGGCATGGTCTTATTTAACTTGTACCAAGTTAGCAAGTGTTTGGCATGGTTTTAGGAAGTTTGTGCCAAGTTTGGAAGTGTTTGGCATGGTCTTATTAAATTTGTACCAAGTTTGCAAGTGTTTGGCATGGTCTTATTAAATTTGTACCAAGTTTGCAAGTGTTTTGGCTTGATCTTATTAAAATTGTACCAAGTTTGCAAGTGTTTTGGCATGGTCTTATTAAATTTGTACCAAGTTAGCAAGTGTTTTGGCATGGTCTTATTAAATTTGTACCAAGTTTGCCAGTGTTTTGAAATGCTCTTATAAAATTTGTACCAAGTTTGCAGGTGTTTTGGCATGGTCTTATTTAATTTGTAACAAGTTTTCAAGTGGTTTGTCATGGTCTTATTAAATTTATACTAAGTTTGCAAGTGTTTTGGCATGGTCTTAGGAAGTTTGTTCCAAGTTTGCAAGTGTTTGGCATGGTCTTATTTAACTTGTACCAAGTTAGCAAGTGTTTGGCATGGTTTTAGGAAGTTTGTTCCAAGTTTGCAAGTGTTTGGCATGGTCTTATTAAATTTGTTCCAAGTTGCAAGTGTTTTGGCATGGTCTTATTTAATTTGTAACAAGTTTTCAAGTGGTTTGTCATGGTCTTATTAAATTTATACTAAGTTTGCAAGTGTTTTGGCATGGTCTTAGGAAGTTTGTTCCAAGTTTGCAAGTGTTTGGCATGGTCTTATTAAATTTGTACCAAGTTAGCAAGTGTTTTGGCATGGTTTTAGGAAGTTTGTTCCAAGTTTGCAAGTGTTTGGCATGGTCTTATTAAATTTGTACCAAGTTTGCAAGTGTTTGGCATGGTCTTATTAGATTTGTACCTAGTTTGCAAGTGTTTGGCATGGTCTTATTAAATTTGTACCAAGTTTGCAAGTGTTTTGGCATGGTCTTAGGAAGTTTGTTCCAAGTTTGCAAGTGTTTTGGCATGGTCTTATGAAATTTGAACCAAGTTTGCAAGTGTTTTGGCATGGTTTTAGGAAGTTTGTTCCAAGTTTGCAAGTGTTTGGCATGGTCTTATTAAATTTGTACCAAGTTTGCAAGTGTTTGGCATGGTCTTATTAAATTTGTACCAAGTTTGCAAGTGTTTTGGCATGGTCTTAGGAAGTTTGTTCCAAGTTTGCAAGTGTTTTGGCATGGTCTTATCAAAATTGTACCAAGTTTGCAAGTGTTTGGCATGGTCTTATTAAATTTGTACCAAGTTAGCAAGTGTTTTGGCATGGTTTTAGGAAGTTTGTTCCAAGTTTGCAAGTGTTTGGCATGGTCTTATTAAATTTGTACCAAGTTTGCAAGTGTTTGGCATGGTCTTATTAGATTTGTACCAAGTTTGCAAGTGTTTGGCATGGTCTTATTAAATTTGTACCAAGTTTGCAAGTGTTTTGGCATGGTCTTAGGAAGTTTGTTCCAAGTTTGCAAGTGTTTTGGCATGGTCTTATGAAATTTGAACCAAGTTTGCAAGTGTTTTGGCATGGTCTTTTTAAATATGTTCCAAGTGTGCAAGTGTTTTGGCATGGTCTTATTACATTTTTACCAAGTTTGCAAGTGTTTTGGCATGGTCTTATTAAATTTGTACCAAGTTTGGAAGTGTTTGGCATGGTCTTATTAAATTTGTACCCAGTTTGCAAGTGTTTTGGCATGGTCTTATTAAATTTGAACCAAGTTTGCAAGTGTTTTGGCATGGTCTTAGGAAGTTTGTTCCAAGTTTGCAAGTGTTTGCAATTGTCTTATTAAATTTGTACCAAGTTAGCAAGTGTTTTGGCATGGTTTTAGGAAGTTTGTTCCAAGTTTGCAAGTGTTTGGCATGGTCTTATTAAATTTGTACCAAGTTTGCAAGTGTTTGGCATGGTCTTATTAAATTTGTACCAAGTTTGCAAGTGTTTTGGCATGGTCTTATTAAATTTGTACCAAGTTTGCAAGTGGTTTGGCATGGTCTTATTAAATTTGTACCAAGTTTGCAAGTGTTTTGTCATGGTTTTATTAAATTTGTGCCAAGTTTTCAAGTGTTTTGGCATGGTCTTATTACATTTGTGCCAAGTTTGCAAGTGTTTTGGCATGCTATTTTTAAATTTGTACCAAGTTTGCAATTGTTTTGACATGGTCTTAGGAAGTTTGTTCCAAGTTTGCAAGTGTTTTGGCATGGTCTTTTTAAATGTGTACCAAGTTTGCAAGTGTTTTGGCATGGTCTCATGAAATTTGTACCAAGTTTGCAAGTGTTTTGGCATGATCTCATTAGATTTGTACCAAGTTTGCAAGTGTTTTGGCATGGTCTTATTAAATTTGTACCAAGTTTGTAAGTGTTTTGGCATGGTCTTATTAAATTTGTACAAAGTTTGCAAGTGTTTTGGCATGGTCTTATTAAATTTGTACCAAGTTTGCAAGTGTTTTGGCATGGTCTTATTAAATTTGTACCAAGTTTGCAAGTGTTTTGGCATGGTCTGATTAAAATTTGTACCAAGTTTGCAAGTGTTTTGGCATGGTCTTATTAAATTTGTTCCAAATTTGCAAGTGTTTTGGCATGGTCTTAGGAAGTTTGTACCAAGTTTGCAAGTGTTTTGGCATTGTCTTAGGAAGTTTTTTCCAAGTTTGCAAGTGTTTTGGCATGGTCTTTTTAAATGTGTACCAAGTTTGCAAGTGTTTTGGCATGGTCTCATGAAATTTGTACCAAGTTTGCAAGTGTTTTGGCATGATCTCATTAGATTTGTACCAAGTTTGCAAGTGTTTTGGCATGGTCTTATTAAATTTGTACCAAGTTTGCAAGTGTTTTGGCATGATCTCATTAGATTTGTACCAAGTTTGCAAGTGTTTTGGCATGGTCTTATTAAATTTGTACCAAGTTTGCAAGTGTTTTGGCTTGGTCTTATTAAATTTGTACCAAGTTTGCAAGTGTTTTGGCATGGTCTTATTAAATTTGTACAAAGTTTGCAAGTGTTTTGGCATGGTCTTATTAAATTTGTACCAAGTTTGCAAGTGTTTTGGCATGGTCTTAGGAAGTTTGTACCAAGTTTGCAAGTGTTTTGGCATTGTCTTAGGAAGTTTTTTCCAAGCTTGCAAGTGTTTTGGCATGGTCTTATTAAATTTGTACCAAGTTTTGCAAGTGTTTTGGCATGGTCGTATTAAATTTGTACCAAGTTTGCAAGTGTTTTGGCATGGTCGTATAAAATTTGTACCAAGTTTGCGAGTGTTTTGGCATGGTCTTATTAAATTTGTACCAAGGTTGCAATTGTTTTGGCATGGTCTTATTAAATTTGTACCAAGTTTGCAAGTGTTTTGGCATGGTCTTATAAAATTTGTACCAAGTTTGCAAGTGTTTTGGCATGGTCTTAGGAAGTTTGTTCCAAGTTTGCAAGTGTTTGGCATGGTCTTATTAAATTTGTACCAAGTTAGCAAGTGTTTGGCATGGTTTTATGAAGTTTGTTCCAAGTTTGGAAGTGTTTGGCATGGTCTTATTAAATTTGTACCAAGTTTGCAAGTGTTTGGCATGGTCTTATTAAATTTGTTCCAAGTTGCAAGTGTTTTGGCATGGTCTTATTTTATTTGTAACAAGTTTTCAAGTGGTTTGGCATGGTCTTATTAAATTTGTACCAAGTTTGCAAGTGTTTTGGCATGGTCTTTGGAAGTTTGTTCCAAGTTTGCAAGTGTTTGGCATGGTCTTATTTAATTTGTACCAAGTTTGCAAGTTTTTTGGCGTGGTCTTATTACATTTGTTCCAAGTTTGCAAGTGTTTTGGCATGGTCTAAGGAAGTTTGTTCCAAGTTTGCAAGTGTTTGGCATGGTCTTATTAAATTTGTACCAAGTTTGCAAGTGTTTTGGCATGGTCTAAGGAAGTTTGTTCCAAGTTTGCAAGTGTTTTGGCATGGTCTTATGAAATTTGTACCAAGTTTGCAAGTGTTTTGGCATGGTCTTATTAAATATGTTCCAAGTTTGCAAGTGTTTGGCATGGTCTTATTAGATTTGTACCAAGTTTGCAAGTGTTTGGCATGGTCTTATTAGATTTGTACCAAGTTTGCAAGTGTTTTGGCATGGTCTTATTAAATTTGTACCAAGTTTGCAAGTGTTTTGGCATGGTCTTAGGAAGTTTGTTCCAAGTTTGCAAGTGTTTGGCATGGTCTTATTAAATTTGTACCAAGTTTGCAAGTGTTTTGGCATGGTCTAAGGAAGTTTGTTCCAAGTTTGCAAGTGTTTTGGCATGGTCTTATGAAATTTGTACCAAGTTTGCAAGTGTTTTGGCATGGTCTTATTAAATATGTTCCAAGATTGCAAGTGTTTTGGCATGGTCTTATTACATTTGTACCAAGTTTGCAAGTGTTTTGGCATGGTCTTATTAAATTTGTACCAAGTTTGGAAGTGTTTGGCATGGTCTTATTAAATATGTACCAAGTAAGCAAGTGTTTTGGCATGGTTTTAGGAAGTTTGTTCCAAGTTTGCAAGTGTTTGGCATGGTCTTATTAAATTTGTACCAAGTTTGCAAGTGTTTGGCATTGTCCTATTAGATTTGTACCAAGTTTGCAAGTGTTTTGGCATGGTCTTATTAAATTTGTACCAAGTTTGCAAGTGTTTTGGCATGGTCTTATTAAATTTGTACCAAGTTTGCAAGTGTTTGGCATGGTCTTATTAAATTTGTACCAAGTTTGCAAGTGTTTTGGCTTGATCTTATTAAATTTGTACCAAGTTTGCAAGTGTTTTGGCATGGTCTTATTAAATTTGTACCAAGTTTGCAAGTGTTTTGTCATGGTCTTAGGAAGTTTGTTCCAAGTTTGCAAGTGTTTGGCATGTTCTTATTAAATTTGTACCAAGTTTGCAAATGTTTTGGCATGGTCTTAGGAACTTTGTTCCAAGTTTGCAAGTGTTTTGGCATGGTCTTATGAAATTTGTACCAAGTTTGCAAGTGTTTTGGCATGGTCTTTTTAAATATGTTCCAAGTTTGCAAGTGTTTTGGCATGGTCTTATTACATTTGTACCAAGTTTTCAAGTGTTTTGGCATGGTCTTATTAAATTTGTACCAAGTTTGGAAGTGTTTGGCATGGTGTTATTAAATTTGTACCCAGTTTGCAAGTGTTTTGGCATGGTCTTATTAAATTTGTATCAAGTTTGCAAGTGTTTTGGAATGGTCTTAGGAAGTTTGTTCCAAGTTTGCAAGTGTTTGGCATGGTCTTATTAAATTTGTACCAAGTTAGCAAGTGTTTGGCATTGTCTTATTAAATTTGTACCAAGTTTGCAAGTGTTTTGGCATGGTCTTAGGAAGTTTGTTCCAAGTTTGCAAGTGTTTGGCATGGTCTTATTAAATTTGTACCAAGTTTGCAAGTGGTTTGGCATGGTCTTAGGAAGTTTGTTCCAAGTTTGCAAGTGTTTTGGCATGGTCTTATGAAATTTGAACCAAGTTTGCAAGTGTTTTGGCATGGTCTTTTTAAATATGTTCCAAGTTTGCAAGTGTTTTGGCATGGTCTTATTACATTTTTACCAAGTTTGCAAGTGTTTTGGCATGGTCTTATTAAATTTGTACCAAGTTTGGAAGTGTTTGGCATGGTCTTATTGAATTTGTACCCAGTTTGCAAGTGTTTTGGCATGGTCTTATTAAATTTGTACCAAGTTTGCAAGTGTTTTGGCATGGTCTTAGGAAGTTTGTTCCAAGTTTGCAAGTGTTTGGCATGGTCTTATTAAATTTGTACCAAGTTAGCAAGTGTTTTGGCATGGTTTTAGGAAGTTTGTTCCAAGTTTGCAAGTGTTTGGCATGGTCTTATTAAATTTGTACCAAGTTTGCAAGTGTTTGGTATGGTCTTATTAAATTTGTACCAAGTTTGCAAGTGTTTTGGCATGGTCTTATTAAATTTGTACCAAGTTTGCAAGTGGTTTGGCATGGTCTTATTAAATTTGTACCAAGTTTGCAAGTGTTTTGTCATGGTCTTATTAAATTTGTGCCAAGTTTTCAAGTGTTTTGGCATGGTCTTATTACATTTGTGCCAAGTTTGCAAGTGTTTTGGCATGCTATTTTTAAATTTGTTCCAAGTTTGCAATTGTTTTGACATGGTCTTTGGAAGTTTGTTCCAAGTTTGCAAGTGTTTTAGCATGGTCTTTTTAAATGTGTACCAAGTTTGCAAGTGTTTTGGCATGGTCTCATGAAATTTGTACCAAGTTTGCAAGTGTTTTGGCGTGATCTTATTAGATTTGTACCAAGTTTGCAAGTGTTTTGGCATGGTCTTATTAAATTTGTACCAAGTTTGTAAGTGTTTTGGCATGGTCTTATTAAATTTGTACCAAGTTTGCAAGTGTTTTGGCATGGTCTTAGGAAGTTTGTTCCAAGTTTGCAAGTGTTTGGCATGGTCTTAGGAAGTTTGTTCCAAGTTTGCATGTGTATGGCATGGTCTTATTAAATTTTTGTAACAAAGTTTGCCAGTGTTTTGGCATGGTCTTATTAAATTTGTACCAAGTTTGCAAGTGTTTTGGCATGGTCTTATTTAATTTGTACCAAGTTTGCAAATGTTTTGGCATGGTCTTAGGAAGTTTGTTCCAAGTTTGCAAGTGTTTTGGCATGGTCTTATGAAATTTGTACCAAGTTTGCAAGTGTTTTGGCATGGTCTTTTTAAATATGTTCCAAGTTTGCAAGTGTTTTGGCATGGTCTTATTACATTTGTACCAAGTTTTCAAGTGTTTTGGCATGGTCTTATTAAATTTGTACCAAGTTTGGAAGTGTTTGGCATGGTGTTATTAAATTTGTACCCAGTTTGCAAGTGTTTTGGCATGGTCTTATTAAATTTGTACCAAGTTTGCAAGTGTTTTGGAATGGTCTTAGGAAGTTTGTTCCAAGTTTGCAAGTGTTTGGCATGGTCTTATTAAATTTGTACCAAGTTAGCAAGTGTTTGGCATTGTCTTATTAAATTTGTTCCAAGTTTGCAAGTGTTTTGGCATGGTCTTAGGAAGTTTGTTCCAAGTTTGCAAGTGTTTGGCATGGTCTTATTAAATTTGTACCAAGTTTGCAAGTGGTTTGGCATGGTCTTAGGAAGTTTGTTCCAAGTTTGCAAGTGTTTTGGCATGGTCTTATGAAATTTGAACCAAGTTTGCAAGTGTTTTGGCATGGTCTTTTTAAATATGTTCCAAGTTTGCAAGTGTTTTGGCATGGTCTTATTACATTTTTACCAAGTTTGCAAGTGTTTTGGCATGGTCTTATTAAATTTGTACCAAGTTTGGAAGTGTTTGGCATGGTCTTATTGAATTTGTACCCAGTTTGCAAGTGTTTTGGCATGGTCTTATTAAATTTGTACCAAGTTTGCAAGTGTTTTGGCGTGGTCTTAGGAAGTTTGTTCCAAGTTTGCAAGTGTTTGGCATGGTCTTATTAAATTTGTACCAAGTTAGCAAGTGTTTTGGCATGGTTTTAGGAAGTTTGTTCCAAGTTTGCAAGTGTTTGGCATGGTCTTATTAAATTTGTACCAAGTTTGCAAGTGTTTGGCATGGTCTTATTAAATTTGTACCAAGTTTGCAAGTGTTTTGGCATGGTCTTATTAAATTTGTACCAAGTTTGCAAGTGGTTTGGCATGGTCTTATTAAATTTGTACCAAGTTTGCAAGTGTTTTGCCATGGTCTTATTAAATTTGTGCCAAGTTTTCAAGTGTTTTGGCATGGTCTTATTACATTTGTGCCAAGTTTGCAAGTGTTTTGGCATGCTATTTTTAAATTTGTTCCAAGTTTGCAATTGTTTTGACATGGTCTTTGGAAGTTTGTTCCAAGTTTGCAAGTGTTTTAGCATGGTCTTAATAAATGTGTACCAAGTTTGCAAGTGTTTTGGCATGGTCTCATGAAATTTGTACCAAGTTTGCAAGTGTTTTGGCATGATCTTATTAGATTTGTACCAAGTTTGCAAGTGTTTTGGCATGGTCTTATTAAATTTGTACCAAGTTTGTAAGTGTTTTGGCATGGTCTTATTAAATTTGTACCAAGTTTGCAAGTGTTTTGGCATGGTCTTAGGAAGTTTGTTCCAAGTTTGCAAGTGTTTGGCATGGTCTTAGGAAGTTTGTTCCAAGTTTGCATGTGTTTGGCATGGTCTTATTAAATTTTTGTAACAAAGTTTGCCAGTGTTTTGGCATGGTCTTATTAAATTTGTACCAAGTTTGGAAGTGTTTGGCATGGTCTTATTAAATATGTACCAAGTAAGCAAGTGTTTTGGCATGGTTTTAGGAAGTTTGTTCCAAGTTTGCAAGTGTTTGGCATGGTCTTATTAAATTTGTACCAAGTTTGCAAGTGTTTGGCATTGTCCTATTAGATTTGTACCAAGTTTGCAAGTGTTTTGGCATGGTCTTATTAAATTTGTACCAAGTTTGCAAGTGTTTTGGCATGGTCTTATTAAATTTGTACCAAGTTTGCAAGTGTTTGGCATGGTCTTATTAAATTTGTACCAAGTTTGCAAGTGTTTTGGCTTGATCTTATTAAATTTGTACCAAGTTTGCAAGTGTTTTGGCATGGTCTTATTAAATTTGTACCAAGTTTGCAAGTGTTTTGTCATGGTCTTAGGAAGTTTGTTCCAAGTTTGCAAGTGTTTGGCATGTTCTTATTAAATTTGTACCAAGTTTGCAAATGTTTTGGCATGGTCTTAGGAACTTTGTTCCAAGTTTGCAAGTGTTTTGGCATGGTCTTATGAAATTTGTACCAAGTTTGCAAGTGTTTTGGCATGGTCTTTTTAAATATGTTCCAAGTTTGCAAGTGTTTTGGCATGGTCTTATTACATTTGTACCAAGTTTTCAAGTGTTTTGGCATGGTCTTATTAAATTTGTACCAAGTTTGGAAGTGTTTGGCATGGTGTTATTAAATTTGTACCCAGTTTGCAAGTGTTTTGGCATGGTCTTATTAAATTTGTATCAAGTTTGCAAGTGTTTTGGAATGGTCTTAGGAAGTTTGTTCCAAGTTTGCAAGTGTTTGGCATGGTCTTATTAAATTTGTACCAAGTTAGCAAGTGTTTGGCATTGTCTTATTAAATTTGTACCAAGTTTGCAAGTGTTTTGGCATGGTCTTAGGAAGTTTGTTCCAAGTTTGCAAGTGTTTGGCATGGTCTTATTAAATTTGTACCAAGTTTGCAAGTGGTTTGGCATGGTCTTAGGAAGTTTGTTCCAAGTTTGCAAGTGTTTTGGCATGGTCTTATGAAATTTGAACCAAGTTTGCAAGTGTTTTGGCATGGTCTTTTTAAATATGTTCCAAGTTTGCAAGTGTTTTGGCATGGTCTTATTACATTTTTACCAAGTTTGCAAGTGTTTTGGCATGGTCTTATTAAATTTGTACCAAGTTTGGAAGTGTTTGGCATGGTCTTATTGAATTTGTACCCAGTTTGCAAGTGTTTTGGCATGGTCTTATTAAATTTGTACCAAGTTTGCAAGTGTTTTGGCATGGTCTTAGGAAGTTTGTTCCAAGTTTGCAAGTGTTTGGCATGGTCTTATTAAATTTGTACCAAGTTAGCAAGTGTTTTGGCATGGTTTTAGGAAGTTTGTTCCAAGTTTGCAAGTGTTTGGCATGGTCTTATTAAATTTGTACCAAGTTTGCAAGTGTTTGGTATGGTCTTATTAAATTTGTACCAAGTTTGCAAGTGTTTTGGCATGGTCTTATTAAATTTGTACCAAGTTTGCAAGTGGTTTGGCATGGTCTTATTAAATTTGTACCAAGTTTGCAAGTGTTTTGTCATGGTCTTATTAAATTTGTGCCAAGTTTTCAAGTGTTTTGGCATGGTCTTATTACATTTGTGCCAAGTTTGCAAGTGTTTTGGCATGCTATTTTTAAATTTGTTCCAAGTTTGCAATTGTTTTGACATGGTCTTTGGAAGTTTGTTCCAAGTTTGCAAGTGTTTTAGCATGGTCTTTTTAAATGTGTACCAAGTTTGCAAGTGTTTTGGCATGGTCTCATGAAATTTGTACCAAGTTTGCAAGTGTTTTGGCGTGATCTTATTAGATTTGTACCAAGTTTGCAAGTGTTTTGGCATGGTCTTATTAAATTTGTACCAAGTTTGTAAGTGTTTTGGCATGGTCTTATTAAATTTGTACCAAGTTTGCAAGTGTTTTGGCATGGTCTTAGGAAGTTTGTTCCAAGTTTGCAAGTGTTTGGCATGGTCTTAGGAAGTTTGTTCCAAGTTTGCATGTGTTTGGCATGGTCTTATTAAATTTTTGTAACAAAGTTTGCCAGTGTTTTGGCATGGTCTTATTAAATTTGTACCAAGTTTGCAAGTGTTTTGGCATGGTCTTATTTAATTTGTACCAAGTTTGCAAATGTTTTGGCATGGTCTTAGGAAGTTTGTTCCAAGTTTGCAAGTGTTTTGGCATGGTCTTATGAAATTTGTACCAAGTTTGCAAGTGTTTTGGCATGGTCTTTTTAAATATGTTCCAAGTTTGCAAGTGTTTTGGCATGGTCTTATTACATTTGTACCAAGTTTTCAAGTGTTTTGGCATGGTCTTATTAAATTTGTACCAAGTTTGGAAGTGTTTGGCATGGTGTTATTAAATTTGTACCCAGTTTGCAAGTGTTTTGGCATGGTCTTATTAAATTTGTACCAAGTTTGCAAGTGTTTTGGAATGGTCTTAGGAAGTTTGTTCCAAGTTTGCAAGTGTTTGGCATGGTCTTATTAAATTTGTACCAAGTTAGCAAGTGTTTGGCATTGTCTTATTAAATTTGTTCCAAGTTTGCAAGTGTTTTGGCATGGTCTTAGGAAGTTTGTTCCAAGTTTGCAAGTGTTTGGCATGGTCTTATTAAATTTGTACCAAGTTTGCAAGTGGTTTGGCATGGTCTTAGGAAGTTTGTTCCAAGTTTGCAAGTGTTTTGGCATGGTCTTATGAAATTTGAACCAAGTTTGCAAGTGTTTTGGCATGGTCTTTTTAAATATGTTCCAAGTTTGCAAGTGTTTTGGCATGGTCTTATTACATTTTTACCAAGTTTGCAAGTGTTTTGGCATGGTCTTATTAAATTTGTACCAAGTTTGGAAGTGTTTGGCATGGTCTTATTGAATTTGTACCCAGTTTGCAAGTGTTTTGGCATGGTCTTATTAAATTTGTACCAAGTTTGCAAGTGTTTTGGCGTGGTCTTAGGAAGTTTGTTCCAAGTTTGCAAGTGTTTGGCATGGTCTTATTAAATTTGTACCAAGTTTGCAAGTGTTTGGCATGGTCTTATTAAATTTGTACCAAGTTTGCAAGTGTTTTGGCATGGTCTTATTAAATTTGTACCAAGTTTGCAAGTGGTTTGGCATGGTCTTATTAAATTTGTACCAAGTTTGCAAGTGTTTTGCCATGGTCTTATTAAATTTGTGCCAAGTTTTCAAGTGTTTTGGCATGGTCTTATTACATTTGTGCCAAGTTTGCAAGTGTTTTGGCATGCTATTTTTAAATTTGTTCCAAGTTTGCAATTGTTTTGACATGGTCTTTGGAAGTTTGTTCCAAGTTTGCAAGTGTTTTAGCATGGTCTTAATAAATGTGTACCAAGTTTGCAAGTGTTTTGGCATGGTCTCATGAAATTTGTACCAAGTTTGCAAGTGTTTTGGCATGATCTTATTAGATTTGTACCAAGTTTGCAAGTGTTTTGGCATGGTCTTATTAAATTTGTACCAAGTTTGTAAGTGTTTTGGCATGGTCTTATTAAATTTGTACCAAGTTTGCAAGTGTTTTGGCATGGTCTTAGGAAGTTTGTTCCAAGTTTGCAAGTGTTTGGCATGGTCTTAGGAAGTTTGTTCCAAGTTTGCATGTGTTTGGCATGGTCTTATTAAATTTTTGTAACAAAGTTTGCCAGTGTTTTGGCATGGTCTTATTAAATTTGTACCAAGTTTGCAAGTGTTTTGGCATGGTCTTATTTAATTTGTACCAAGTTTGCAAGTGTTTTGGCATGGTCTTATTAAATTTGTTCCAAGTTTGCAAGTGTTTTGGCATGGTCTTATTAAAATTTGTACCAAGTTTGCAAGTGTTTTGGCATGGTCTTATTAAATTTGTTCCAAATTTGCAAGTGATTTGGCATGGTCTTATTAAATTTGTACCAAGTTTGCAAGTGTTTTGGCATGGTCTTATTTAAATTGTTCCAAGTTTGCAAGTGTTTGGCATGGTCTTATTAAATTTGTACCAAGTTTGCAAGTGTTTTGGCATGGTCTTAGGAAGTTTGTTCCAAGTTTGCTAGTGTTTGGCGTGGTTTTAGGAAATATGTACCAAGTTTGCAAGTGTTTTGGCATGGTCTAATTAAATAGGTTCCAAGTTTGCAAGTGGTTTGGCATGGTCTTATTGAATTTGTACCAAGTTTGCAAGTGTTTTGGCATCGTCTTAGGAAGTTTGTACCAAGTTTGCAAGTGTTTTGGCATGGTTTTAGGAAGTTTGTTGCAAGTTTGCAAGTGTTTGAGCACGGTCTTAGGAAGTTTGTTCCAAGTTTGCAAGTGTTTTGGCATGATCTCATTACATTTGTACCAAGTTTGCAAGTGTTTGGCATGGTCTTATAAAAATTGTACCAAGTTTGCAAGTGTTTTGGCATGGTCTTAGGAAGTTTGTTCCAAGTTTGCAAATGTTTTGGCATGGTCTTTTTAAATTTGTACCAAGCTTGCAAGTGTTTTGGCATGGTCTTAGGAAGTTTGTTCCAAGTTTGCAAGTGTTTGGCATGGTCTTATTTAATTTGTACCAAGTTTGCAAGTGTTTTGGCGTGGTCTTATTACATTTGTTCCAAGTTTGCAAGCGTTTTGGCATGGGCTTATTAAATTTCTACCAAGTTTGCAAGTGTTTTGGCATGGTCTTATTAAATTTGTACCAAGTTGCAAGTTGGGTCTTATTTAAATTGTTCCAAGTTTGCAAGTGTTTGGCATGGTCTTATTAAATTTGTACCCAGTTTGCAAGTGTTTTGGCATGGTCTTATTAAATTTGTACCAAGTTTGCAAGTGTTTTGGCATGGTCTTAGGAAGTTTGTTCCAAGTTTGCAAGTGTTTGGCATGGTCTTATTAAATTTGTACCAAGTTAGCAAGTGTTTTGGCATGGTTTTAGGATGTTTGTTCCAAGTTTGCAAGTGTTTGGCATGGTCTTATTAAATTTGTACCAAGTTTGCAAGTGTTTGGCATGGTCTTATTAAATTTGTACCAAGTTTGCAAGTGTTTTGGCATGGTCTTATTAAATTTGTACCAAGTTTGCAAGTGGTTTGGCATGGTCTTATTAAATTTGTACCAAGTTTGCAAGTGTTTTGTCATGCTATTTTTAAATTTGTTCCAAGTTTGCAATTGTTTTGACATGGTCTTTGGAAGTTTGTTCCAAGTTTGCAAGTGTTTTAGCATGGTCTTTTTAAATGTGTACCAAGTTTGCAAGTGTTTTGGCATGGTCTCATGAAATTTGTACCAAGTTTGCAAGTGTTTTGGCATGATCTTATTAGATTTGTACCAAGTTTGCAAGTGTTTGGCATGGTCTTATTAAATTTGTACCAAGTTTGTAAGTGTTTTGGCATGGTCTTATTAAATTTGTACCAAGTTTGCAAGTGTTTTGGCATTGTCTTAGGAAGTTTGTTCCAAGTTTGCAAGTGTTTGGCATGGTCTTAGGAAGTTTGTTCCAAGTTTGCATGTGTTTGGCATGGTCTTATTAAATTTTTGTAACAAAGTTTGCCAGTGTTTTGGCATGGTCTTATTAAATTTGTACCAAGTTTGCAAGTGTTTTGGCATGGTCTTATTTAATTTGTACCAAGTTTGCAAGTGTTTTGGCATGGTCTTATTAAATTTGTTCCAAGTTTGCAAGTGTTTTGGCATGGTCTTATTAAAATTTGTACCAAGTTTGCAAGTGTTTTGGCATGGTCTTATTAAATTTGTTCCAAATTTGCAAGTGTTTTGGCATGGTCTTATTAAATTTGTTCCAAATTTGCAAGTGTTTTGGCATGGTCTTATTAAATTTGTACCAAGTTTGCAAGTGTTTTGGCATGGTCTTATTAAATTTGTACCAAGTTTGCAAGTGTTTTGGCATGGTCTTAGGAAGTTTGTTCCAAGTTTGCTAGTGTTTGGCGTGGTTTTAGGAAATATGTACCAAGTTTGCAAGTGTTTTGGCATGGTCTAATTAAATAAGTTCCAAGTTTGCAAGTGGTTTGGCATGGTCTTATTGAATTTGTACCAAGTTTGCAAGTGTTTTGGCATCGTCTTAGGAAGTTTGTACCAAGTTTGCAAGTGTTTTGGCATGGTTTTAGGAAGTTTGTTGCAAGTTTGCAAGTGTTTTGGCACGGTCTAAGGAAGTTTGTTCCAAGTTTGCAAGTGTTTTGGCATGATCTCATTACATTTGTACCAAGTTTGCAAGTGTTTGGCATGGTCTTATAAAAATTGTACCAAGTTTGCAAGTGTTTTGGCATGGTCTTAGGAAGTTTGTTCCAAGTTTGCAAATGTTTTGGCATGGTCTTTTTAAATTTGTACCAAGCTTGCAAGTGTTTTGGCATGGTCTTAGGAAGTTTGTTCCAAGTTTGCAAGTGTTTGGCATGGTCTTATTTAATTTGTACCAAGTTTGCAAGTGTTTTGGCGTGGTCTTATTACATTTGTTCCAAGTTTGCAAGCGTTTTGGCATGGGCTTATTAAATTTCTACCAAGTTTGCAAGTGTTTTGGCATGGTCTTATTAAATTTGTACCAAGTTGCAAGTTGGGTCTTATTTAAATTGTTCCAAGTTTGCAAGTGTTTGGCATGGTCTTATTAAATTTGTACCAAGTTTGCAAGTGTTTTGGCATGGTCTTAGGAAGTTTGTTCCAAGTTTGCAAGTGTTAGGCGTGGTTTTAGGAAATATGTACCAAGTTTGCAAGTGTTTTGGCATGGTCTTAGGAAGTTTGTTCCAAGTTTGCAAATGTTTTGGCATGGTCTTTTTAAATTTGTACCAAGCTTGCAAGTGTTTTGGCATGGTCTTATTAAATATGTTCCAAGTTTGCAAGTGTTTTGGCATGGTCTTATTACGTTTGTACCAAGTTTGCAAGTCTTTGGCATGGTCTTATTAAATTTGTACCAAGTTTGCAAGTGTTTTGGCATGGTCTTAGGAAGTTTGTTCCAAGTTTGCAAGTGTTTTGGCATGGTCTTATGAAATTTGTACCAAGTTTGCAAGTGTTTTGGCATGGTCTTATTAAATATGTTCCAAGTTTGCAAGTGTTTTGGCATGGTCTTATTACGTTTGTACCAAGTTTGCAAGTGTTTTGGCATGGTCTTATTAAATTTGTACCAAGTTTGGAAGTGTTTGGCATGGTCTTATTAAATTTGTACCAAGTTTGCAAGTGTTTTGGCATGGTCTTATTAAATTTGTACCAAGTTTGCAAGTGTTTTGGCATGGTCTTAGGAAGTTTGTTCCAAGTTTGCAAGTGTTTGGCATGGTCTTATTAAATTTGTACCAAGTTAGCAAGTGTTTGGCATGGTTTTAGGAAGTTTGTTTCAAGTTTGCAAGTGTTTGGCATGGTCTTATTAAATTTGTACCAAGTTTGCAAGTGTTTGGCATGGTCTAATTAAATTTGTTCCAAGTTTGCAAGTGTTTTGGCATGGTCTTATTTAATTTGTACCAAGTTTGCAAGTGGTTTGGCATGGTCTTATTAAATTTATACCAAGTTTGCAAGTGTTTTGGCATGGTCTTATCAAAATTGTACCAAGTTTGCAAGTGTTTTGGCATGGTCTTATTAAATTTGTACCAAGTTAGCAAGTGTTTTGGCATGGTCTTATTAAATTTGTACCAAGTTTGCAAGTGTTTTGAAATGATCTTATTAAATTTGTACCAAGTTTGCAGGTGTTTTTGCATGGTCTTAGGAAGTTTGTTCCAAGTTTGCAAGTGTTTTGGCATGGTCTTATCAAAATTGTACCAAGTTTGCAAGTGTTTTGGCATGGTCTTATTAAATATGTTCCAAGTTTGCAAGTGTTTTGGCATGGTCTTATTACGTTTGTACCAAGTTTGCAAGTGTTTTGGCATGGTCTTATTAAATTTGTACCAAGTTAGCAAGTGTTTGGCATGGTCTTATTAAATTTGTTCCAAGTTTGCAAGTGTTTTGGCATGGTCTTAGGAAGTTTGTTCCAAGTTTGCAAGTGTTTTGGCATGGTCTTATTTAATTTGTACCAAGTTTGCAAGTGTTTTGGCGTGGTCTTATTACATTTGTTCCAAGTTTGCAAGCGTTTTGGCATGGTCTTATTAAATTTCTACCAAGTTTGCCAGTGTTTTGGCATGGTCTTATTAAATTTGAACCAAGTTTGCAAGTGTTTTGGCTTGATCTTATTAAATTTGTACCAAGTTTGCAAGTGTTTTGGCATGGTCTTATTAAATTTGTACCAAGTTAGCAAGTGTTTTGGCATGGTCTTATTAAATTTGTACCAAGTTTGCAAGTGTTTTGAAATGATCTTATTAAATTTGTACCAAGTTTGCAGGTGTTTTTGCATGGTCTTAGAGAGTTTGTTCCAAGTTTGCAAGTGTTTTGGCATGGTCTTATCAAAATTGTACCAAGTTTGCAAGTGTTTTGGCATGGTCTTATAAAATATGTTCCAAGTTTGCAAGTGTTTTGGCATGGTCTTATTACGTTTGTACCAAGTTTGCAAGTGTTTTGGCATGGTCTTATTAAATTTGTACCAAGTTTGCAAGTGTTTTGGCATGGTCTTATAAAATTTGTACCAAGTTTGCAAGTGTTTTGGCATGGTCTTAGGAAGTTTGTTCCAAGTTTGCAAGTGTTTGGCATGGTCTTATTAAATTTGTACCAAGTTAGCAAGTGTTTGGCATGGTCTTATTAAATTTGTACCAAGTTTGCAAGTGTTTGGCATGGTCTTATTAAATTTGTTCCAAGTTGCAAGTGTTTTGGCATGGTCTTATTTAATTTGTAACTAGTTTTCAAGTGGTTTGGCATGGTCTTATTAAATTTATACCAAGTTTGCAAGTGTTTTGGCATGGTCTTAGGAAGTTTGTTCCAAGTTTGCAAGTGTTTGGCATGGTCTTATTTAATTTGTACCAAGTTTGCAAGTGTTTTGGCGTGGTCTTATTACATTTGTTCCAAGTTTGCAAGCGTTTTGGCATGGTCTTATTAAATTTCTACCAAGTTTGCAAGTGTTTGGCATGGTCGTATTAAATTTGTACCAAGTTTGCAAGTGTTTTGGCTTGATCTTATTAAATTTGTACCAAGTTTGCAAGTGTTTTTGCATGGTCTTATTAAATTTGTACCAAGTTAGCAAGTGTTTTGGCATGGTCTTATAAAATATGTTCCAAGTTTGCAAGTGTTTTGGCATGGTCTTATTACGTTTGTACCAAGTTTGCAAGTGTTTTGGCACGGTCTTATTAAATTTGTACCAAGTTTGCAAGTGTTTTGGCATGGTCTTATAAAATTTGTACCAAGTTTGCAAGTGTTTTGGCATGGTCTTAGGAAGTTTGTTCCAAGTTTGGAAGTGTTTGGCATGGTCTTATTACGTTTGTACCAAGTTTGCAAGTGTTTTGGCATGGTCTTATTAAATTTGTACCAAGTTTGCAAGTGTTTGGCATGGTCTTATTAAATTTGTTCCAAGTTGCAAGTGTTTTGGCATGGTCTTATTTAATTTGTAACTAGTTTTCAAGTGGTTTGGCATGGTCTTATTAAATTTATACCAAGTTTGCAAGTGTTTTGGCATGGTCTTAGGAAGTTTGTTCCAAGTTTGCAAGTGTTTGGCATGGTCTTATTTAATTTGTACCAAGTTTGCAAGTGTTTTGGCGTGGTCTTATTACATTTGTTCCAAGTTTGCAAGCGTTTTGGCATGGTCTTATTAAATTTCTACCAAGTTTGCAAGTGTTTTGGCATGGTCTTATTAAATTTGTACCAAGTTTGCAAGTGTTTTGGCTTGATCTTATTAAATTTGTACCAAGTTTGCAAGTGTTTTTGCATGGTCTTATTAAATTTATACCAAGTTAGCAAGTGTTTTGGCATGGTCTTATTAAATTTGTACCAAGTTTGCCAGTGTTTTGAAATGATCTTATTAAATTTGTACCAAGTTTGCAGGTGTTTTGGCATGGTCTTAGGAAGTTTGTTCCAAGTTTGCAAGTGTTTTGGCATGGTCTTATCAAAATTGTAGCAAGTTTGCAAGTGTTTGGCATGGTCTTATTAAATTTGTACCAAGTTAGCAAGTGTTTTGGCATGGTTTTAGGAAGTTTGTTCCAAGTTTGCAAGTGTTTGGCATGGTCTTATTAAATTTGTACCAAGTTTGCAAGATTTTGGCATGGTCTTATTAGATTTGTACCAAGTTTGCAAGTGTTTTGCCATGGTCTTATTTAATTTGTACCAAGTTTGCAAGTGTTTTGGCGTGGTCTTATTACATTTGTTCCAAGTTTGCAAGCGTTTTGGCATGGTCTTATTAAATTTCTACCAAGTTTGCAAGTGTTTTGGCATGGTCTTATTAAATTTGTACCAAGTTTGCAAGTGTTTTGGCTTGATCTTATTAAATTTGTACCAAGTTTGCAAGTGTTTTTGCATGGTCTTATTAAATTTGTACCAAGTTAGCAAGTGTTTTGGCATGGTCTTATTAAATTTGTACCAAGTTTGCCAGTGTTTTGAAATGATCTTATTAAATTTGTACCAAGTTTGCAGGTGTTTTGGCATGGTCTTAGGAAGTTTGTTCCAAGTTTGCAAGTGTTTTGGCATGGTCTTATCAAAATTGTAGCAAGTTTGCAAGTGTTTGGCATGGTCTTATTAAATTTGTACCAAGTTAGCAAGTGTTTTGGCATGGTTTTAGGAAGTTTGTTCCAAGTTTGCAAGTGTTTGGCATGGTCTTATTAAATTTGTACCAAGTTTGCAAGTGTTTGGCATGGTCTTATTAGATTTGTACCAAGTTTGCAAGTGTTTTGGCATGGTCTTATTAAATTTGTACCAAGTTTGGAAGTGTTTGGCATGGTCTTATTAAATTTGTACCAAGTTTGCAAGTGTTTTGGCATGGTCTTATTAAATTTGTATTAAGTTTGCAAGTGTTTTGGCATGGTCTTAGGAAGTTTGTTGCAAGTTTGCAAGTGTTTGGCATGGTCTTAGGAAATTTGTACCAAGCTTGCAAGTGTTTTGGCATGGTCTTAGGAAGCTTGTTCCAAGTTTGCAAGTGTTTGGCATGGTCTTATTTAATTTGTACCAAGTTTGCAAGTGTTTTGGCGTGGTCTTATTACATTTGTTCCAAGTTTGCAAGCGTTTTGGCATGGGCTTATTAAATTTCTACCAAGTTTGCAAGTGTTTTGGCATGGTCTAATTAAATTTGTACCAAGTTGCAAGTTGGGTCTTATTTAAATTGTTCCAAGTTTGCAAGTGTTTGGCATGGTCTTATTAAATTTGTACCCAGTTTGCAAGTGTTTTGGCATGGTCTTATTAAATTTGTACCAAGTTTGCAAGTGTTTTGGCATGGTCTTAGGAAGTTTGTTCCAAGTTTGCAAGTGTTTGGCATGGTCTTATTAAATTTGTACCAAGTTAGCAAGTGTTTTGGCATGGTTTTAGGATGTTTGTTCCAAGTTTGCAAGTGTTTGGCATGGTCTTATTAAATTTGTACCAAGTTTGCAAGTGTTTGGCATGGTCTTATTAAATTTGTACCAAGTTTGCAAGTGTTTTGGCATGGTCTTATTAAATTTGTACCAAGTTTGCAAGTGGTTTGGCATGGTCTTATTAAATTTGTACCAAGTTTGCAAGTGTTTTGTCATGCTATTTTTAAATTTGTTCCAAGTTTGCAATTGTTTTGACATGGTCTTTGGAAGTTTGTTCCAAGTTTGCAAGTGTTTTAGCATGGTCTTTTTAAATGTGTACCAAGTTTGCAAGTGTTTTGGCATGGTCTCATGAAATTTGTACCAAGTTTGCAAGTGTTTTGGCATGATCTTATTAGATTTGTACCAAGTTTGCAAGTGTTTGGCATGGTCTTATTAAATTTGTACCAAGTTTGTAAGTGTTTTGGCATGGTCTTATTAAATTTGTACCAAGTTTGCAAGTGTTTTGGCATTGTCTTAGGAAGTTTGTTCCAAGTTTGCAAGTGTTTGGCATGGTCTTAGGAAGTTTGTTCCAAGTTTGCATGTGTTTGGCATGGTCTTATTAAATTTTTGTAACAAAGTTTGCCAGTGTTTTGGCATGGTCTTATTAAATTTGTACCAAGTTTGCAAGTGTTTTGGCATGGTCTTATTTAATTTGTACCAAGTTTGCAAGTGTTTTGGCATGGTCTTATTAAATTTGTTCCAAGTTTGCAAGTGTTTTGGCATGGTCTTATTAAAATTTGTACCAAGTTTGCAAGTGTTTTGGCATGGTCTTATTAAATTTGTTCCAAATTTGCAAGTGTTTTGGCATGGTCTTATTAAATTTGTTCCAAATTTGCAAGTGTTTTGGCATGGTCTTATTAAATTTGTACCAAGTTTGCAAGTGTTTTGGCATGGTCTTATTAAATTTGTACCAAGTTTGCAAGTGTTTTGGCATGGTCTTAGGAAGTTTGTTCCAAGTTTGCTAGTGTTTGGCGTGGTTTTAGGAAATATGTACCAAGTTTGCAAGTGTTTTGGCATGGTCTTAGGAAGTTTGTTCCAAGTTTGCAAATGTTTTGGCATGGTCTTTTTAAATTTGTACCAAGCTTGCAAGTGTTTTGGCATGGTCTTAGGAAGTTTGTTCCAAGTTTGCAAGTGTTTGGCATGGTCTTATTTAATTTGTACCAAGTTTGCAAGTGTTTTGGCGTGGTCTTATTACATTTGTTCCAAGTTTGCAAGCGTTTTGGCATGGGCTTATTAAATTTCTACCAAGTTTGCAAGTGTTTTGGCATGGTCTTATTAAATTTGTACCAAGTTGCAAGTTGGGTCTTATTTAAATTGTTCCAAGTTTGCAAGTGTTTGGCATGGTCTTATTAAATTTGTACCCAGTTTGCAAGTGTTTTGGCATGGTCTTATTAAATTTGTACCAAGTTTGCAAGTGTTTTGGCATGGTCTTAGGAAGTTTGTTCCAAGTTTGCAAGTGTTTGGCATGGTCTTATTAAATTTGTACCAAGTTAGCAAGTGTTTTGGCATGGTTTTAGGATGTTTGTTCCAAGTTTGCAAGTGTTTGGCATGGTCTTATTAAATTTGTACCAAGTTTGCAAGTGTTTGGCATGGTCTTATTAAATTTGTACCAAGTTTGCAAGTGTTTTGGCATGGTCTTATTAAATTTGTACCAAGTTTGCAAGTGGTTTGGCATGGTCTTATTAAATTTGTACCAAGTTTGCAAGTGTTTTGTCATGCTATTTTTAAATTTGTTCCAAGTTTGCAATTGTTTTGACATGGTCTTTGGAAGTTTGTTCCAAGTTTGCAAGTGTTTTAGCATGGTCTTCTTAAATGTGTACCAAGTTTGCAAGTGTTTTGGCATGGTCTCATGAAATTTGTACCAAGTTTGCAAGTGTTTTGGCATGATCTTATTAGATTTGTACCAAGTTTGCAAGTGTTTGGCATGGTCTTATTAAATTTGTACCAAGTTTGTAAGTGTTTTGGCATGGTCTTATTAAATTTGTACCAAGTTTGCAAGTGTTTTGGCATTGTCTTAGGAAGTTTGTTCCAAGTTTGCAAGTGTTTGGCATGGTCTTAGGAAGTTTGTTCCAAGTTTGCATGTGTTTGGCATGGTCTTATTAAATTTTTGTAACAAAGTTTGCCAGTGTTTTGGCATGGTCTTATTAAATTTGTACCAAGTTTGCAAGTGTTTTGGCATGGTCTTATTTAATTTGTACCAAGTTTGCAAGTGTTTTGGCATGGTCTTATTAAATTTGTTCCAAGTTTGCAAGTGTTTTGGCATGGTCTTATTAAAATTTGTACCAAGTTCGCAAGTGTTTTGGCATGGTCTTATTAAATTTGTTCGAAATTTGCAAGTGTTTTGGCATGGTCTTATTAAATTTGTTCCAAATTTGCAAGTGTTTTGGCATGGTCTTATTAAATTTGTACCAAGTTTGCAAGTGTTTTGGCATGGTCTTATTAAATTTGTACCAAGTTTGCAAGTGTTTTGGCATGGTCTTAGGAAGTTTGTTCCAAGTTTGCTAGTGTTTGGCGTGGTTTTAGGAAATATGTACCAAGTTTGCAAGTGTTTTGGCATGGTCTAATTAAATAAGTTCCAAGTTTGCAAGTGGTTTGGCATGGTCTTATTGAATTTGTACCAAGTTTGCAAGTGTTTTGGCATCGTCTTAGGAAGTTTGTACCAAGTTTGCAAGTGTTTTGGCATGGTTTTAGGAAGTTTGTTGCAAGTTTGCAAGTGTTTTGGCACGGTCTTAGGAAGTTTGTTCCAAGTTTGCAAGTGTTTTGGCATGATCTCATTACATTTGTACCAAGTTTGCAAGTGTTTGGCATGGTCTTATAAAAATTGTACCAAGTTTGCAAGTGTTTTGGCATGGTCTTAGGAAGTTTGTTCCAAGTTTGTAACTGTTTTGGCGTGGACTTAGGAAGTTTGTACCAAGTTTGTTACTGTTTTGGCGTGGACTTAGGAAGTTTGTACCAAGTTTGGTGCTGTTTTGGCGTGGACTTAGGAAGTTTGTACCAAGTTTGTTACTGTTTTGGCGTGGACTTAGGAAGTTTGTACCAAGTTTGTTACTGTTTTGGCGTGGACTTAGGAAGTTTGTACCAAGTTTGTTACTGTTTTGGCGTGGACTTAGGAAGTTTGTACCAAGTTTGGTGCTGTTTTGGCGTGGACTTAGGAAGTTTGTACCAAGTTTGTTACTGTTTTGGCGTGGACTTAGGAAGTCTGTACCAAGTTTGTAACTGTTTTGGCGTGGACTTAGGAAGTTTGTACCAAGTTTGTTACTGTTTTGGCGTGGACTTAGGAAGTTTGTACCAAGTTTGGTGCTGTTTTGGCGTGGACTTAGGAAGTTTGTACCAAGTTTGTTACTGTTTTGGCGTGGACTTAGGAACTTTGCACCAAGTTTGTTACTGTTTTGGCGTGGACTTAGGAAGTTTGTATCAAGTTTGGTGCTGTTTTGGCGTGGACTTAGGAAGTTTGTACCTTGTTTGTTTCTGTTTTGGCGTGGACTTAGGAAGTTTGTACCAAGTTTGTTACTGTTTTGGCGTGGACTTAGGAAGTTTGTACCAAGTTTGTTACTGTTTTGGCGTGGACTTACGAAGTTTGTACCAAGTTTGGTGCTGTTTTGGCGTGGACTTAGGAAGTTTGTACCAAGTTTGTTACTGTTTTGGCGTGGACTTAGGAAGTTTGTACCAAGTTTGTTACTGTTTTGGCGTGGACTTAGGAAGTTTGTATCAAGTTTGGTGCTGTTTTGGCGTGGACTTAGGAAGTTTGTACCAAGTTTGTTACTGTTTTGGCGTGGACTTAGGAAGTTTGTACCAAGTTTGTTACTGTTTTGGCGTGGACTTAGGAAGTTTGTACCAAGTTTGTTACTGTTTTGGCGTGGACTTACGAAGTTTGTACCAAGTTTGTTACTGTTTTCGCGTGGCCTTAGGAAGTTTGTTCCAAGTTTGTTACTGTTTTGGCATGGACTTAGGAAGCTTGTACCAAGTTTGTTACTGTTTTGGCGTGGACTTAGGAAGTTTGTACCAAGTTTGGTGCTGTTTTGGCGTGGACTTAGGAAGTTTGTACCAAGTTTGTTACTGTTTTGGCGTGGACTTAGGAAGTTTGTATTAAGTTTGGTGCTGTTTTGGCGTGGACTTAGAAAATTTGTATCAAGTTTGGTGCTGTTTTGGCGTGGACTAAGAAAGTTTGTACCAAGTTTGTTACTGTTTTGGCGTGGACTTAGGAAGTTTGTACCAAGTTTGTTACTGTTTTGGCGTGGACTTACGAAGTTTGTACCAAGTTTGTTACTGTTTTCGCGTGGCCTTAGGAAGTTTGTTCCAAGTTTGTTACTGTTTTGGCATGGACTTAGGAAGCTTGTACCTAGTTTGTTTCTGTTTTGGCGTGGACTTAGGAAGTTTGTACCAAGTTTAGTGCTGTTTTGGCGTGGACTTAGGGAGTTTGTACCAAGTTTGTTACTGTTTTGGCGTGGACTTAGGAAGTTTGTACCAAGTTTGGTACTGTTTTGGCGTGGACTTAGGAAGTTTGTACCAAGTTTGTTACTGTTTTGGCGTGGACTTAGGAAGTTTGTACCAAGTTTGGTGCTGTTTTGGCGTGGACTTAGGAAGTTTGTACCAAGTTTGTTACTGTTTTGGCGTGGACTTAGGAAGTTTGTACCAAGTTTGGTGCTGTTTTGGCGTGGACTTAGGAAGTTTGTACCAAGTTTGGTGCTGTTTTGGCGTGGACTTAGGAAGTTTGTACCAAGTTTGGTGCTGTTTTGGCGTGGACTTAGGAAGTTTGTACCAAGTTTGTTACTGTTTTGGCGTGGACTTAGGAACTTTGCACCAAGTTTGTTACTGTTTTGGCGTGGACTTAGGAAGTTTGTACCAAGTTTGGTGCTGTTTTGGCGTGGACTTAGGAAGTTTGTACCAAGTTTGTTACTGTTTTGGCGTGGACTTAGGAAGTTTGTACCAAGTTTGTTACTGTTTTGGCGTGGACTTAGAAAGTTTGTACCAAGTTTGTTACTGTTTTGGCGTGGACTTAGGAAGTTTGTACCAAGTTTGTTACTGTTTTGGCGTGGACTTAGGAAGTTTGTACCAAGTTTGTTACTGTTTTGGCGTGGACTTAGAAAGTTTGTATCAAGTTTGGTGCTGTTTTGGCGTGGACTTAGGAAGTTTGTACCTAGTTTGGTGCTGTTTTGGCGTGGACTTAGGAAGTTTGTACCAAGTTTGTTACTGTTTTGGCGTGGACTTAGAAAGTTTGTATCAAGTTTGGTGCTGTTTTGGCGTGGACTTAGGAAGTTTGTACCAAGTTTGGTGCTGTTTTGGCGTGGTCTTAGGAAGTTTGTACCAAGTTTGTTACTGTTTTGGCGTGGACTTACGAAGTTTGTACCAAGTTTGTTACTGTTTTCGCGTGGCCTTAGGAAGTTTGTTCCAAGTTTGTTACTGTTTTGGCATGGACTTAGGAAGTTTGTACCTAGTTTGGTGCTGTTTTGGCGTGGACTTAGGAAGTTTGTACCAAGTTTGTTACTGTTTTGGCGTGGACTTAGGAAGTTTGTACCAAGTTTGGTGCTGTTTTGGCGTGGACTTAGGAAGTTTGTACCAAGTTTGTTACTGTTTTGGCGTGGACTTAGGAAGTTTGTACCAAGTTTGTTACTGTTTTGGCGTGGACTTACGAAGTTTGTACCAAGTTTGTTACTGTTTTCGCGTGGCCTTAGGAAGTTTGTTCCAAGTTTGTTACTGTTTTGGCATGGACTTAGGAAGCTTGTACCTAGTTTGTTTCTGTTTTGGCGTGGACTTAGGAAGTTTGTACCAAGTTTAGTGCTGTTTTGGCGTGGACTTAGGGAGTTTGTACCAAGTTTGTTACTGTTTTGGCGTGGACTTAGGAAGTTTGTACCAAGTTTGGTACTGTTTTGGCGTGGACTTAGGAAGTTTGTACCAAGTTTGTTACTGTTTTGGCGTGGACTTAGGAAGTTTGTACCAAGTTTGGTGCTGTTTTGGCGTGGACTTAGGAAGTTTGTACCAAGTTTGTTACTGTTTTGGCGTGGACTTAGGAAGTTTGTACCAAGTTTGGTGCTGTTTTGGCGTGGACTTAGGAAGTTTGTACCAAGTTTGGTGCTGTTTTGGCGTGGACTTAGGAAGTTTGTACCAAGTTTGGTGCTGTTTTGGCGTGGACTTAGGAAGTTTGTACCAAGTTTGTTACTGTTTTGGCGTGGACTTAGGAACTTTGCACCAAGTTTGTTACTGTTTTGGCGTGGACTTAGGAAGTTTGTACCAAGTTTGGTGCTGTTTTGGCGTGGACTTAGGAAGTTTGTACCAAGTTTGTTACTGTTTTGGCGTGGACTTAGGAAGTTTGTACCTAGTTTGTTACTGTTTTGGCGTGGACTTAGGAAGTTTGTATCAAGTTTGTTACTGTTTTGGCGTGGACTTAGAAAGTTTGTATCAAGTTTGTTACTGTTTTGGTGTGGACTTAGGAAGTTTGTACCAAGTTTGTTACTGTTTTGGCGTGGACTTACGAAGTTTGTACCAAGTTTGTTACTGTTTTCGCGTGGCCTTAGGAAGTTTGTTCCAAGTTTGTTACTGTTTTGGCGTGGACTTAGGAAGTTTGTACCAAGTTTGTTACTGTTTTGGCGTGGACTTAGGAAGTTTGTACCAAGTTTGTTACTGTTTTGGCGTGGACTTAGGAAGTTTGTACCAAGTTTGGTGCTGTTTTGGCGTGGACTTAGGAAGTTTGTACCTAGTTTGTTTCTGTTTTGGCGTGGACTTAGGAAGTTTGTACCAAGTTTGTTACTGTTTTGGCGTGGACTTAGGAAGTTTGTACCAAGTTTGGTGCTGTTTTGGCGTGGACTTAGGAAGTTTGTACCAAGTTTGTTACTGTTTTGGCGTGGACTTAGGAAGTTTGTATCAAGTTTGGTGCTGTTTTGGCGTGGACTTAGGAAGTTTGTACCAAGTTTGGTGCTGTTTTGGCGTGGACTTAGGAAGTTTGTACCAAGTTTGTTACTGTTTTGGCGTGGACTTAGGAAGTTTGTACCAAGTTTGGTGCTGTTTTGGCGTGGACTTAGGAAGTTTGTACCAAGTTTGTTACTGTTTTGGCGTGGACTTAGGAAGTCTGTACCAAGTTTGTAACTGTTTTGGCGTGGACTTAGGAAGTTTGTACCAAGTTTGTTACTGTTTTGGCGTGGACTTAGGAAGTTTGTACCAAGTTTGTTACTGTTTTGGCGTGGACTTAGGAAGTTTGTACCAAGTTTGTTACTGTTTTGGCGTGGACTTAGGAAGTTTGTACCAAGTTTGTTACTGTTTTGGCGTGGACTTAGGAAGTTTGTACCAAGTTTGTTACTGTTTTGGCGTGGACTTACGAAGTTTGTACCAAGTTTGGTGCTGTTTTGGCGTGGATTTAGGAAGTTTGTACCAAGTTTGTTACTGTTTTGGCGTGGACTTAGGAAGTCTGTACCAAGTTTGTAACTGTTTTGGCGTGGACTTAGGAAGTTTGTACCAAGTTTGTTACTGTTTTGGCGTGGACTTAGGAAGTTTGTACCAAGTTTGTTACTGTTTTGGCGTGGACTTAGGAAGTTTGTACCAAGTTTGTTACTGTTTTGGCGTGGACTTACGAAGTTTGTACCAAGTTTGGTGCTGTTTTGGCGTGGACTTAGGAAGTTTGTACCAAGTTTGGTGCTGTTTTGGCGTGGACTTAGGAAGTTTGTACCAAGTTTGTTACTGTTTTGGCGTGGACTTAGGAAGTTTGTACCAAGTTTGTTACTGTTTTGGCGTGGACTTAGGAAGTTTGTACCAAGTTTGTTACTGTTTTGGCGTGGACTTAGGAAGTTTGTACCAAGTTTGGTGCTGTTTTGGCGTGGACTTAGGAAGTTTGTACCTAGTTTGTTTCTGTTTTGGCGTGGACTTAGGAAGTTTGTACCAAGTTTGTTACTGTTTTGGCGTGGACTTAGGAAGTTTGTACCAAGTTTGGTGCTGTTTTGGCGCGGACTTACGAAGTTTGTACCAAGTTTGGTGCTGTTTTGGCGTGGACTTAGGAAGTTTGTACCAAGTTTGTTACTGTTTTGGCGTGGACTTAGGAAGTTTGTACCAAGTTTGTTACTGTTTTGGCGTGGACTTAGGAAGTTTGTACCAAGTTTGGTGCTGTTTTGGCGTGGACTTAGGAAGTTTGTACCAAGTTTGTTACTGTTTTGGCGTGGACTTAGGAAGTTTGTACCAAGTTTGTTACTGTTTTGGCGTGGACTTAGGAAGTTTGTTTCAAGTTTGGTGCTGTTTTGGCGTGGACTTAGAAAGTTTGTATCAAGTTTGGTGCTGTTTTGGCGTGGACTTAGAAAGTTTGTATCAAGTTTGGTGCTGTTTTGGCGTGGACTTAGGAAGTTTGTACCTAGTTTGGTGCTGTTTTGGCGTGGACTTAGGAAGTTTGTACCAAGTTTGTTACTGTTTTGGCGTGGACTTAGGAAGTTTGTACCAAGTTTGGTGCTGTTTTGGCGCGGACTTACGAAGTTTGTACCAAGTTTGGTGCTGTTTTGGCGTGGACTTAGGAAGTTTGTACCAAGTTTGTTACTGTTTTGGCGTGGACTTAGGAAGTTTGTACCTAGTTTGTTTCTGTTTTGGCGTGGACTTAGGAACTTTGCACCAAGTTTGGTGCTGTTTTGGTGTGGACTTAGGAAGTTTGTACCAAGTTTGTTACTGTTTTGGCGTGGACTTACGAAGTTTGTACCAAGTTTGTTACTGTTTTCGCGTGGCCTTAGGAAGTTTGTTCCAAGTTTGTTACTGTTTTGGCGTGGACTTAGGAAGTTTGTACCAAGTTTGTTACTGCTTTGGCGTGGACTTAGGAAGTTTGTACCAAGTTTGTTACTGTTTTGGCGTGGACTTAGGAAGTTTGTACCAAGTTTGGTGCTGTTTTGGCGTGGACTTAGGAAGTTTGTACCAAGTTTGTTACTGTTTTGGCGTGGACTTAGGAAGTTTGTACCAAGTTTGTTTCTGTTTTGGCGTGGACTTAGGAAGTTTGTACCAAGTTTGTTACTGTTTTGGCGTGGACTTAGGAAGTTTGTACCAAGTTTGGTGCTGTTTTGGCGTGGACTTAGGAAGTTTGTACCAAGTTTGGTGCTGTTTTGGCGTGGACTTAGGAAGTTTGTACCTAGTTTGTTTCTGTTTTGGCGTGGACTTAGGAAGTTTGTACCAAGTTTGTTACTGTTTTGGCGTGGACTTAGGAAGTTTGTACCAAGTTTGGTGCTGTTTTGGCGTGGACTTAGGAAGTTTGTACCAAGTTTGTTACTGTTTTCTCGTGGACTTAGGAAGTTTGTACCAAGTTTGTTACTGTTTTGGCGTGGACTTAGGAAGTTTGTATCAAGTTTGTTACTGTTTTGGCGTGGACTTAGGAAGTCTGTACCAAGTTTGTAACTGTTTTGGCGTGGACTTAGGAAGTTTGTACCAAGTATGGTGCTGTTTTGGCGTGGACTTAGGAAGTTTGTACCAAGTTTGGTGCTGTTTTGGCGTGGACTTAGGAAGTTTGTACCAAGTTTGTTACTGTTTTGGCGTGGACTTAGGAAGTTTGTACCAAGTTTGTTACTGTTTTGGCGTGGACTTAGGAAGTTTGTACCAAGTTTGTTACTGTTTTGCCGTGGACTTAGGAAGTTTGTACCAAGTTTGGTGCTGTTTTGGCGTGGACTTAGGAAGTTTGTACCAAGTTTGTTACTGTTTTGGCGTGGACTTAGGAAGTCTGTACCAAGTTTGTAACTGTTTTGGCGTGGACCTAGGAAGTTTGTACCAAGTTTGTTACTGTTTTGGCGTGGACTTAGAAAGTTTGTATCAAGTTTGGTGCTGTTTTGGCGTGGACTTAGGAAGTTTGTACCAAGTTTGTTACTGTTTTGGCGTGGACTTAGGAAGTTTGTATCAAGTTTGGTGCTGTTTTGGCGTGGACTTAGGAAGTTTGTACCAAGTTTGGTGCTGTTTTGGCGTGGACTTAGGAAGTTTGTACCAAGTTTGTTACTGTTTTGGCGTGGACTTAGGAAGTTTGTACCAAGTTTGGTGCTGTTTTGGCGTGGACTTAGGAAGTTTGTACCAAGTTTGGTGCTGTTTTGGCGTGGACTTAGGAAGTTTGTACCAAGTTTGTTACTGTTTTGGCGTGGACTTAGGAAGTTTGTACCAAGTTTGTTACTGTTTTGGCGTGGACTTAGGAAGTTTGTACCAAGTTTGTTACTGTTTTGGCGTGGACTTAGGAAGTTTGTACCAAGTTTGGTGCTGTTTTGGCGTGGACTTAGGAAGTTTGTACCTTGTTTGTTTCTGTTTTGGCGTGGACTTAGGAAGTTTGTACCAAGTTTGTTACTGTTTTGGCGTGGACTTAGGAAGTTTGTACCAAGTTTGTTACTGTTTTGGCGTGGACTTAGGAAGTTTGTACCAAGTTTGTTACTGTTTTTGCGTGGACTTACGAAGTTTGTACCAAGTTTGGTGCTGTTTTGGCGTGGACTTAGGAAGTTTGTACCAAGTTTGGTGCTGTTTTGGCGTGGACTTAGGAAGTTTGTACCAAGTTTGTTACTGTTTTGGCGTGGACTTAGGAAGTTTGTACCAAGTTTGTTACTGTTTTGGCGTGGACTTAGGAAGTTTGTACCAAGTTTGTTACTGTTTTGGCGTGGACTTAGGAACTTTGCACCAAGTTTGTTACTGTTTTGGCGTGGACTTAGGAAGTTTGTATCAAGTTTGGTGCTGTTTTGGCGTGGACTTAGGAAGTTTGTACCTTGTTTGTTTCTGTTTTGGCGTGGACTTAGGAAGTTTGTACCAAGTTTGTAACTGTTTTGGCGTGGACTTAGGAAGTTTGTACCAAGTTTGTTACTGTTTTGGCGTGGACTTACGAAGTTTGTACCAAGTTTGGTGCTGTTTTGGCGTGGACTTAGGAAGTTTGTACCAAGTTTGTTACTGTTTTGGCGTGGACTTAGGAAGTTTGTACCAAGTTTGTTACTGTTTTGGCGTGGACTTAGGAAGTTTGTACCTAGTTTGTTTCTGTTTTGGCGTGGACTTAGGAACTTTGCACCAAGTTTGTTACTGTTTTGGCGTGGACTTAGGAAGTTTGTACTAAGTTTGTTACTGTTTTGGCGTGGACTTAGGAAGTTTGTACCAAGTTTGTTACTGTTTTGGCGTGGACTTAGGAAGTTTGTACCAAGTTTGGTGCTGTTTTGGCGTGGACTTAGGAAGTTTGTACCAAGTTTGGTGCTGTTTTGGCGTGGACTTAGGAAGTTTGTACCAAGTTTGGTGCTGTTTTGGCGCGGACTTACGAAGTTTGTACCAAGTTTGGTGCTGTTTTGGCGTGGACTTAGGAAGTTTGTACCAAGTTTGTTACTGTTTTGGCGTGGACTTAGGAAGTTTGTACCAAGTTTGTTACTGTTTTGGCGTGGACTTAGGAAGTTTGTACCAAGTTTGGTGCTGTTTTGGCGTGGACTTAGGAAGTTTGTACCAAGTTTGTTACTGTTTTGGCGTGGACTTAGGAAGTTTGTACCAAGTTTGTTACTGTTTTGGCGTGGACTTAGGAAGTTTGTACCAAGTTTGTTACTGTTTTGGCGTGGACTTAGGAAGTTTGTACCAAGTTTGGTGCTGTTTTGGCGTGGACTTAGGAAGTTTGTACCAAGTTTGTTACTGTTTTGGCGTGGACTTAGGAAGTCTGTACCAAGTTTGTAACTGTTTTGGCGTGGACTTAGGAAGTTTGTACCAAGTTTGTTACTGTTTTGGCGTGGACTTAGGAAGTTTGTACCAAGTTTGGTGCTGTTTTGGCGTGGACTTAGGAAGTTTGTACCAAGTTTGTTACTGTTTTGGCGTGGACTTAGGAAGTTTGTACCAAGTTTGTTACTGTTTTGGCGTGGACTTAGGAAGTTTGTACCAAGTTTGTTACTGTTTTGGCGTGGACTTAGGAAGTTTGTACCAAGTTTGGTGCTGTTTTGGCGTGGACTTAGGAAGTTTGTACCAAGTTTGTTACTGTTTTGGCGTGGACTTAGGAAGTCTGTACCAAGTTTGTAACTGTTTTGGCGTGGACTTAGGAAGTTTGTACCAAGTTTGTTACTGTTTTGGCGTGGACTTAGGAAGTTTGTACCAAGTTTGGTGCTGTTTTGGCGTGGACTTAGGAAGTTTGTACCAAGTTTGTTACTGTTTTGGCGTGGACTTAGGAACTTTGCACCAAGTTTGTTACTGTTTTGGCGTGGACTTAGGAAGTTTGTATCAAGTTTGGTGCTGTTTTGGCGTGGACTTAGGAAGTTTGTACCTTGTTTGTTTCTGTTTTGGCGTGGACTTAGGAAGTTTGTACCAAGTTTGTTTCTGTTTTGGCGCGGACTTAGGAAGTTTGTACCAAGTTTGTTACTGTTTTGGCGTGGACTTAGGAAGTTTGTACCAAGTTTGGTGCTGTTTTGGCGTGGACTTAGGAAGTTTTTACCAAGTTTGTTACTGTTTTGGCGTGGACTTAGGAAGTTTGTACCAAGTTTGTTACTGTTTTGGCGTGGACTTAGGAAGTTTGTATCAAGTTTGGTGCTGTTTTGGCGTGGACTTAGGAAGTTTGTACCAAGTTTGTTACTGTTTTGGCGTGGACTTAGGAAGTTTGTACCAAGTTTGTTACTGTTTTGGCGTGGACTTAGGAAGTTTGTACCAAGTTTGTTACTGTTTTGGCGTGGACTTACGAAGTTTGTACCAAGTTTGTTACTGTTTTCGCGTGGCCTTAGGAAGTTTGTTCCAAGTTTGTTACTGTTTTGGCATGGACTTAGGAAGCTTGTACCAAGTTTGTTACTGTTTTGGCGTGGACTTAGGAAGTTTGTACCAAGTTTGGTGCTGTTTTGGCGTGGACTTAGGAAGTTTGTACCAAGTTTGTTACTGTTTTGGCGTGGACTTAGGAAGTTTGTATTAAGTTTGGTGCTGTTTTGGCGTGGACTTAGAAAGTTTGTATCAAGTTTGGTGCTGTTTTGGCGTGGACTAAGAAAGTTTGTACCAAGTTTGTTACTGTTTTGGCGTGGACTTAGGAAGTTTGTACCAAGTTTGTTACTGTTTTGGCGTGGACTTACGAAGTTTGTACCAAGTTTGTTACTGTTTTCGCGTGGCCTTAGGAAGTTTGTTCCAAGTTTGTTACTGTTTTGGCATGGACTTAGGAAGCTTGTACCTAGTTTGTTTCTGTTTTGGCGTGGACTTAGGAAGTTTGTACCAAGTTTAGTGCTGTTTTGGCGTGGACTTAGGGAGTTTGTACCAAGTTTGTTACTGTTTTGGCGTGGACTTAGGAAGTTTGTACCAAGTTTGGTACTGTTTTGGCGTGGACTTAGGAAGTTTGTACCAAGTTTGTTACTGTTTTGGCGTGGACTTAGGAAGTTTGTACCAAGTTTGGTGCTGTTTTGGCGTGGACTTAGGAAGTTTGTACCAAGTTTGTTACTGTTTTGGCGTGGACTTAGGAAGTTTGTACCAAGTTTGGTGCTGTTTTGGCGTGGACTTAGGAAGTTTGTACCAAGTTTGGTGCTGTTTTGGCGTGGACTTAGGAAGTTTGTACCAAGTTTGGTGCTGTTTTGGCGTGGACTTAGGAAGTTTGTACCAAGTTTGTTACTGTTTTGGCGTGGACTTAGGAACTTTGCACCAAGTTTGTTACTGTTTTGGCGTGGACTTAGGAAGTTTGTACCAAGTTTGGTGCTGTTTTGGCGTGGACTTAGGAAGTTTGTACCAAGTTTGTTACTGTTTTGGCGTGGACTTAGGAAGTTTGTACCAAGTTTGTTACTGTTTTGGCGTGGACTTAGAAAGTTTGTACCAAGTTTGTTACTGTTTTGGCGTGGACTTAGGAAGTTTGTACCAAGTTTGTTACTGTTTTGGCGTGGACTTAGGAAGTTTGTACCAAGTTTGTTACTGTTTTGGCGTGGACTTAGAAAGTTTGTATCAAGTTTGGTGCTGTTTTGGCGTGGACTTAGGAAGTTTGTACCTAGTTTGGTGCTGTTTTGGCGTGGACTTAGGAAGTTTGTACCAAGTTTGTTACTGTTTTGGCGTGGACTTAGAAAGTTTGTATCAAGTTTGGTGCTGTTTTGGCGTGGACTTAGGAAGTTTGTACCAAGTTTGGTGCTGTTTTGGCGTGGTCTTAGGAAGTTTGTACCAAGTTTGTTACTGTTTTGGCGTGGACTTACGAAGTTTGTACCAAGTTTGTTACTGTTTTCGCGTGGCCTTAGGAAGTTTGTTCCAAGTTTGTTACTGTTTTGGCATGGACTTAGGAAGTTTGTACCTAGTTTGGTGCGGTTTTGGCGTGGACTTAGGAAGTTTGTACCAAGTTTGTTACTGTTTTGGCGTGGACTTAGGAAGTTTGTACCAAGTTTGGTGCTGTTTTGGCGTGGACTTAGGAAGTTTGTACCAAGTTTGTTACTGTTTTGGCGTGGACTTAGGAAGTTTGTACCAAGTTTGTTACTGTTTTGGCGTGGACTTACGAAGTTTGTACCAAGTTTGTTACTGTTTTCGCGTGGCCTTAGGAAGTTTGTTCCAAGTTTGTTACTGTTTTGGCATGGACTTAGGAAGCTTGTACCTAGTTTGTTTCTGTTTTGGCGTGGACTTAGGAAGTTTGTACCAAGTTTAGTGCTGTTTTGGCGTGGACTTAGGGAGTTTGTACCAAGTTTGTTACTGTTTTGGCGTGGACTTAGGAAGTTTGTACCAAGTTTGGTACTGTTTTGGCGTGGACTTAGGAAGTTTGTACCAAGTTTGTTACTGTTTTGGCGTGGACTTAGGAAGTTTGTACCAAGTTTGGTGCTGTTTTGGCGTGGACTTAGGAAGTTTGTACCAAGTTTGTTACTGTTTTGGCGTGGACTTAGGAAGTTTGTACCAAGTTTGGTGCTGTTTTGGCGTGGACTTAGGAAGTTTGTACCAAGTTTGGTGCTGTTTTGGCGTGGACTTAGGAAGTTTGTACCAAGTTTGGTGCTGTTTTGGCGTGGACTTAGGAAGTTTGTACCAAGTTTGTTACTGTTTTGGCGTGGACTTAGGAACTTTGCACCAAGTTTGTTACTGTTTTGGCGTGGACTTAGGAAGTTTGTACCAAGTTTGGTGCTGTTTTGGCGTGGACTTAGGAAGTTTGTACCAAGTTTGTTACTGTTTTGGCGTGGACTTAGGAAGTTTGTACCTAGTTTGTTACTGTTTTGGCGTGGACTTAGGAAGTTTGTATCAAGTTTGTTACTGTTTTGGCGTGGACTTAGAAAGTTTGTATCAAGTTTGTTACTGTTTTGGTGTGGACTTAGGAAGTTTGTACCAAGTTTGTTACTGTTTTGGCGTGGACTTACGAAGTTTGTACCAAGTTTGTTACTGTTTTCGCGTGGCCTTAGGAAGTTTGTTCCAAGTTTGTTACTGTTTTGGCGTGGACTTAGGAAGTTTGTACCAAGTTTGTTACTGTTTTGGCGTGGACTTAGGAAGTTTGTACCAAGTTTGTTACTGTTTTGGCGTGGACTTAGGAAGTTTGTACCAAGTTTGGTGCTGTTTTGGCGTGGACTTAGGAAGTTTGTACCTAGTTTGTTTCTGTTTTGGCGTGGACTTAGGAAGTTTGTACCAAGTTTGTTACTGTTTTGGCGTGGACTTAGGAAGTTTGTACCAAGTTTGGTGCTGTTTTGGCGCGGACTTACGAAGTTTGTACCAAGTTTGGTGCTGTTTTGGCGTGGACTTAGGAAGTTTGTACCAAGTTTGGTGCTGTTTTGGCGCGGACTTACGAAGTTTGTACCAAGTTTGGTGCTGTTTTGGCGCGGACTTACGAAGTTTGTACCAAGTTTGGTGCTGTTTTGGCGCGGACTTACGAAGTTTGTACCAAGTTTGGTGCTGTTTTGGCGTGGACTTAGGAAGTTTGTACCAAGTTTGTTACTGTTTTGGCGTGGACTTAGGAAGTTTGTACCAAGTTTGTTACTGTTTTGGCGTGGACTTAGGAAGTTTGTATCAAGTTTGGGGCTGTTTTGGCGTGGACTTAGAAAGTTTGTATCAAGTTTGTTACTGTTTTGGTGTGGACTTAGGAAGTTTGTACCAAGTTTGTTACTGTTTTGGCGTGGACTTACGAAGTTTGTACCAAGTTTGTTACTGTTTTCGCGTGGCCTTAGGAAGTTTGTTCCAAGTTTGTTACTGTTTTGGCGTGGTCTTAGGAAGTTTGTACCAAGTTTGTTACTGTTTTGGCGTGGACTTAGGAAGTTTGTACCAAGTTTGTTACTGTTTTGGCGTGGACTTAGGAAGTTTGTACCAAGTTTGTTACTGTTTTGGCGTGGACTTAGGAAGTTTGTACCAAGTTTGTTACTGTTTTGGCGTGGACTTAGGAAGTTTGTACCAAGTTTGTTACTGTTTTGGCGTGGACTTAGGAAGTTTGTACCAAGTTTGTTACTGCTTTGGCGTGGACTTAGGAAGTTAGTACCAAGTTTGTTACTGTTTTGGCGTGGACTTAGAAAGTTTGTACCAAGTTTGTTACTGTTTTGGCGTGGACTTAGGAAGTTTGTACCAAGTTTGTTACTGTTTTGGCGTGGACTTAGGAAGTTTGTACCAAGTTTGTTACTGTTTTGGCGTGGACTTAAGAAGTTTGTACCTAGTTTGTTTCTGTTTTGGCGTGGACTTAGGAAGTTTGTAACAAGTTTGGTGCTGTTTTGGCATGGACTTAGAAAGTTTGTATCAAGTTTGGTGCTGTTTTGGCGTGGACTTAGGAAGTTTGTACCAAGTTTGTTACTGTTTTGGCGTGGACTTAGGAAGTTTGTACCAAGTTTGTTACTGTTTTGGCGTGGACTTAGGAAGTTTGTACCTAGTTTGTTTCTGTTTTGGCGTGGACTTAGGAAGTTTGTACCAAGTTTGGTGCTGTTTTGGCGTGGACTTAGGAAGGTTGTACCAAGTTTGTTACTGTTTTGGCGTGGACTTAGGAAGTTTGTACCAAGTTTGGTGCTGTTTTGGCGTGGACTTAGGAAGTTTGTACCAAGTTTGTTACTGTTTTGGCGTGGACTTAGGAAGTTTGTATCAAGTTTGGTGCTGTTTTGGCGTGGACTTAGGAAGTTTGTACATAGTTTGTTTCTGTTTTGGCGTGGACTTAGGAAGTTTGTACCAAGTTTGTTACTGTTTTGGCGTGGACTTAGGAAGTTTGTACCAAGTTTGTTACTGTTTTGGCGTGGACTTAGGAAGTTTGTACCAAGTTTGGTGCTGTTTTGGCGTGGACTTAGGAAGTTTGTACCAAGTTTGGTGCTGTTTTGGCGTGGACTTAGGAAGTTTGTATCAAGTTTGTTACTGTTTTGGCGTGGACTTAGGAAGTTTGTACCAAGTTTGTTACTGTTTTGGCGTGGACTTAGGAAGTTTGTACCAAGTTTGGTGCTGTTTTGGCGTGGACTTAGGAAGTTTGTACCAAGTTTGGTGCTGTTTTGGCGTGGACTTAGGAAGTTTGTACCAAGTTTGTTACTGTTTTGGCGTGGACTTAGGAAGTTTGTACCTAGTTTGTTTCTGTTTTGGCGTGGACTTAGGAAGTTTGTACCAAGTTTGGTGCTGTTTTGGCGTGGACTTAGGAAGGTTGTACCAAGTTTGTTACTGTTTTGGCGTGGACTTAGGAAGTTTGTACCAAGTTTGGTGCTGTTTTGGCGTGGACTTAGGAAGTTTGTACCAAGTTTGTTACTGTTTTGGCGTGGACTTAGGAAGTTTGTATCAAGTTTGGTGCTGTTTTGGCGTGGACTTAGGAAGTTTGTACATAGTTTGTTTCTGTTTTGGCGTGGACTTTGGAAGTTTGTACCAAGTTTGTTACTGTTTTGGCGTGGACTTAGGAAGTTTGTACCAAGTTTGTTACTGTTTTGGCGTGGACTTAGGAAGTTTGTACCAAGTTTGGTGCTGTTTTGGCGTGGACTTAGGAAGTTTGTACCAAGTTTGTTACTGTTTTGGCGTGGACTTAGGAAGTTTGTACCAAGTTTGTTACTGTTTTGGCGTGGACTTAGGAAGTTTGTACCAAGTTTGTTACTGTTTTGGCGTGGACTTAGGAAGTTTGTACCAAGTTTGTTACTGTTTTGGCGTGGACTTAGGAACTTTGCACCAAGTTTGTTACTGTTTTGGCGTGGACTTAGGAAGTTTGTATCAAGTTTGGTGCTGTTTTGGCGTGGACTTAGGAAGTTTGTACCTTGTTTGTTTCTGTTTTGGCGTGGACTTAGGAAGTTTGTACCAAGTTTGTAACTGTTTTGGCGTGGACTTAGGAAGTTTGTACCAAGTTTGTTACTGTTTTGGCGTGGACTTACGAAGTTTGTACCAAGTTTGGTGCTGTTTTGGCGTGGACTTAGGAAGTTTGTACCAAGTTTGTTACTGTTTTGGCGTGGACTTAGGAAGTTTGTACCAAGTTTTTTACTGTTTTGGCGTGGACTTAGGAAGTTTGTACCTAGTTTGTTTCTGTTTTGGCGTGGACTTAGGAACTTTGCACCAAGTTTGTTACTGTTTTGGCGTGGACTTAGGAAGTTTGTACTAAGTTTGTTACTGTTTTGGCGTGGACTTAGGAAGTTTGTACCAAGTTTGTTACTGTTTTGGCGTGGACTTAGGAAGTTTGTACCAAGTTTGGTGCTGTTTTGGCGTGGACTTAGGAAGTTTGTACCAAGTTTGGTGCTGTTTTGGCGTGGACTTAGGAAGTTTGTACCAAGTTTGGTGCTGTTTTGGCGCGGACTTACGAAGTTTGTACCAAGTTTGGTGCTGTTTTGGCGTGGACTTAGGAAGTTTGTACCAAGTTTGTTACTGTTTTGGCGTGGACTTAGGAAGTTTGTACCAAGTTTGTTACTGTTTTGGCGTGGACTTAGGAAGTTTGTACCAAGTTTGGTGCTGTTTTGGCGTGGACTTAGGAAGTTTGTACCAAGTTTGTTACTGTTTTGGCGTGGACTTAGGAAGTTTGTACCAAGTTTGTTACTGTTTTGGCGTGGACTTAGGAAGTTTGTACCAAGTTTGTTACTGTTTTGGCGTGGACTTAGGAAGTTTGTACCAAGTTTGGTGCTGTTTTGGCGTGGACTTAGGAAGTTTGTACCAAGTTTGTTACTGTTTTGGCGTGGACTTAGGAAGTCTGTACCAAGTTTGTAACTGTTTTGGCGTGGACTTAGGAAGTTTGTACCAAGTTTGTTACTGTTTTGGCGTGGACTTAGGAAGTTTGTACCAAGTTTGGTGCTGTTTTGGCGTGGACTTAGGAAGTTTGTACCAAGTTTGTTACTGTTTTGGCGTGGACTTAGGAAGTTTGTACCAAGTTTGTTACTGTTTTGGCGTGGACTTAGGAAGTTTGTACCAAGTTTGTTACTGTTTTGGCGTGGACTTAGGAAGTTTGTACCAAGTTTGGTGCTGTTTTGGCGTGGACTTAGGAAGTTTGTACCAAGTTTGTTACTGTTTTGGCGTGGACTTAGGAAGTCTGTACCAAGTTTGTAACTGTTTTGGCGTGGACTTAGGAAGTTTGTACCAAGTTTGTTACTGTTTTGGCGTGGACTTAGGAAGTTTGTACCAAGTTTGGTGCTGTTTTGGCGTGGACTTAGGAAGTTTGTACCAAGTTTGTTACTGTTTTGGCGTGGACTTAGGAACTTTGCACCAAGTTTGTTACTGTTTTGGCGTGGACTTAGGAAGTTTGTATCAAGTTTGGTGCTGTTTTGGCGTGGACTTAGGAAGTTTGTACCTTGTTTGTTTCTGTTTTGGCGTGGACTTAGGAAGTTTGTACCAAGTTTGGTGCTGTTTTGGCGTGGACTTAGGAAGTTTGTACCAAGTTTGTTACTGTTTTGGCGTGGACTTACGAAGTTTGTACCAAGTTTGGTGCTGTTTTGGCGTGGACTTAGGAAGTTTGTACCAAGTTTGTTACTGTTTTGGCGTGGACTTAGGAAGTTTGTACCAAGTTTGTTACTGTTTTGGCGTGGACTTAGGAAGTTTGTATCAAGTTTGGTGCTGTTTTGGCGTGGACTTAGGAAGTTTGTACCAAGTTTGTTACTGTTTTGGCGTGGACTTAGGAAGTTTGTACCAAGTTTGTTACTGTTTTGGCGTGGACTTAGGAAGTTTGTACCAAGTTTGTTACTGTTTTGGCGTGGACTTACGAAGTTTGTACCAAGTTTGTTACTGTTTTCGCGTGGCCTTAGGAAGTTTGTTCCAAGTTTGTTACTGTTTTGGCATGGACTTAGGAAGCTTGTACCAAGTTTGTTACTGTTTTGGCGTGGACTTAGGAAGTTTGTACCAAGTTTGGTGCTGTTTTGGCGTGGACTTAGGAAGTTTGTACCAAGTTTGTTACTGTTTTGGCGTGGACTTAGGAAGTTTGTATTAAGTTTGGTGCTGTTTTGGCGTGGACTTAGAAAGTTTGTATCAAGTTTGGTGCTGTTTTGGCGTGGACTAAGAAAGTTTGTACCAAGTTTGTTACTGTTTTGGCGTGGACTTAGGAAGTTTGTACCAAGTTTGTTACTGTTTTGGCGTGGACTTACGAAGTTTGTACCAAGTTTGTTACTGTTTTCGCGTGGCCTTAGGAAGTTTGTTCCAAGTTTGTTACTGTTTTGGCATGGACTTAGGAAGCTTGTACCTAGTTTGTTTCTGTTTTGGCGTGGACTTAGGAAGTTTGTACCAAGTTTAGTGCTGTTTTGGCGTGGACTTAGGGAGTTTGTACCAAGTTTGTTACTGTTTTGGCGTGGACTTAGGAAGTTTGTACCAAGTTTGGTACTGTTTTGGCGTGGACTTAGGAAGTTTGTACCAAGTTTGTTACTGTTTTGGCGTGGACTTAGGAAGTTTGTACCAAGTTTGGTGCTGTTTTGGCGTGGACTTAGGAAGTTTGTACCAAGTTTGTTACTGTTTTGGCGTGGACTTAGGAAGTTTGTACCAAGTTTGGTGCTGTTTTGGCGTGGACTTAGGAAGTTTGTACCAAGTTTGGTGCTGTTTTGGCGTGGACTTAGGAAGTTTGTACCAAGTTTGGTGCTGTTTTGGCGTGGACTTAGGAAGTTTGTACCAAGTTTGTTACTGTTTTGGCGTGGACTTAGGAACTTTGCACCAAGTTTGTTACTGTTTTGGCGTGGACTTAGGAAGTTTGTACCAAGTTTGGTGCTGTTTTGGCGTGGACTTAGGAAGTTTGTACCAAGTTTGTTACTGTTTTGGCGTGGACTTAGGAAGTTTGTACCAAGTTTGTTACTGTTTTGGCGTGGACTTAGAAAGTTTGTACCAAGTTTGTTACTGTTTTGGCGTGGACTTAGGAAGTTTGTACCAAGTTTGTTACTGTTTTGGCGTGGACTTAGGAAGTTTGTACCAAGTTTGTTACTGTTTTGGCGTGGACTTAGAAAGTTTGTATCAAGTTTGGTGCTGTTTTGGCGTGGACTTAGGAAGTTTGTACCTAGTTTGGTGCTGTTTTGGCGTGGACTTAGGAAGTTTGTACCAAGTTTGTTACTGTTTTGGCGTGGACTTAGAAAGTTTGTATCAAGTTTGGTGCTGTTTTGGCGTGGACTTAGGAAGTTTGTACCAAGTTTGGTGCTGTTTTGGCGTGGTCTTAGGAAGTTTGTACCAAGTTTGTTACTGTTTTGGCGTGGACTTACGAAGTTTGTACCAAGTTTGTTACTGTTTTCGCGTGGCCTTAGGAAGTTTGTTCCAAGTTTGTTACTGTTTTGGCATGGACTTAGGAAGTTTGTACCTAGTTTGGTGCTGTTTTGGCGTGGACTTAGGAAGTTTGTACCAAGTTTGTTACTGTTTTGGCGTGGACTTAGGAAGTTTGTACCAAGTTTGGTGCTGTTTTGGCGTGGACTTAGGAAGTTTGTACCAAGTTTGTTACTGTTTTGGCGTGGACTTAGGAAGTTTGTACCAAGTTTGTTACTGTTTTGGCGTGGACTTACGAAGTTTGTACCAAGTTTGTTACTGTTTTCGCGTGGCCTTAGGAAGTTTGTTCCAAGTTTGTTACTGTTTTGGCATGGACTTAGGAAGCTTGTACCTAGTTTGTTTCTGTTTTGGCGTGGACTTAGGAAGTTTGTACCAAGTTTAGTGCTGTTTTGGCGTGGACTTAGGGAGTTTGTACCAAGTTTGTTACTGTTTTGGCGTGGACTTAGGAAGTTTGTACCAAGTTTGGTACTGTTTTGGCGTGGACTTAGGAAGTTTGTACCAAGTTTGTTACTGTTTTGGCGTGGACTTAGGAAGTTTGTACCAAGTTTGGTGCTGTTTTGGCGTGGACTTAGGAAGTTTGTACCAAGTTTGTTACTGTTTTGGCGTGGACTTAGGAAGTTTGTACCAAGTTTGGTGCTGTTTTGGCGTGGACTTAGGAAGTTTGTACCAAGTTTGGTGCTGTTTTGGCGTGGACTTAGGAAGTTTGTACCAAGTTTGGTGCTGTTTTGGCGTGGACTTAGGAAGTTTGTACCAAGTTTGTTACTGTTTTGGCGTGGACTTAGGAACTTTGCACCAAGTTTGTTACTGTTTTGGCGTGGACTTAGGAAGTTTGTACCAAGTTTGGTGCTGTTTTGGCGTGGACTTAGGAAGTTTGTACCAAGTTTGTTACTGTTTTGGCGTGGACTTAGGAAGTTTGTACCTAGTTTGTTACTGTTTTGGCGTGGACTTAGGAAGTTTGTATCAAGTTTGTTACTGTTTTGGCGTGGACTTAGAAAGTTTGTATCAAGTTTGTTACTGTTTTGGTGTGGACTTAGGAAGTTTGTACCAAGTTTGTTACTGTTTTGGCGTGGACTTACGAAGTTTGTACCAAGTTTGTTACTGTTTTCGCGTGGCCTTAGGAAGTTTGTTCCAAGTTTGTTACTGTTTTGGCGTGGACTTAGGAAGTTTGTACCAAGTTTGTTACTGTTTTGGCGTGGACTTAGGAAGTTTGTACCAAGTTTGTTACTGTTTTGGCGTGGACTTAGGAAGTTTGTACCAAGTTTGGTGCTGTTTTGGCGTGGACTTAGGAAGTTTGTACCTAGTTTGTTTCTGTTTTGGCGTGGACTTAGGAAGTTTGTACCAAGTTTGTTACTGTTTTGGCGTGGACTTAGGAAGTTTGTACCAAGTTTGGTGCTGTTTTGGCGCGGACTTACGAAGTTTGTACCAAGTTTGGTGCTGTTTTGGCGTGGACTTAGGAAGTTTGTACCAAGTTTGGTGCTGTTTTGGCGCGGACTTACGAAGTTTGTACCAAGTTTGGTGCTGTTTTGGCGCGGACTTACGAAGTTTGTACCAAGTTTGGTGCTGTTTTGGCGCGGACTTACGAAGTTTGTACCAAGTTTGGTGCTGTTTTGGCGTGGACTTAGGAAGTTTGTACCAAGTTTGTTACTGTTTTGGCGTGGACTTAGGAAGTTTGTACCAAGTTTGTTACTGTTTTGGCGTGGACTTAGGAAGTTTGTATCAAGTTTGGGGCTGTTTTGGCGTGGACTTAGATAGTTTGTATCAAGTTTGTTACTGTTTTGGTGTGGACTTAGGAAGTTTGTACCAAGTTTGTTACTGTTTTGGCGTGGACTTACGAAGTTTGTACCAAGTTTGTTACTGTTTTCGCGTGGCCTTAGGAAGTTTGTTCCAAGTTTGTTACTGTTTTGGCGTGGTCTTAGGAAGTTTGTACCAAGTTTGTTACTGTTTTGGCGTGGACTTAGGAAGTTTGTACCAAGTTTGTTACTGTTTTGGCGTGGACTTAGGAAGTTTGTACCAAGTTTGTTACTGTTTTGGCGTGGACTTAGGAAGTTTGTACCAAGTTTGTTACTGTTTTGGCGTGGACTTAGGAAGTTTGTACCAAGTTTGTTACTGTTTTGGCGTGGACTTAGGAAGTTTGTACCAAGTTTGTTACTGCTTTGGCGTGGACTTAGGAAGTTAGTACCAAGTTTGTTACTGTTTTGGCGTGGACTTAGAAAGTTTGTACCAAGTTTGTTACTGTTTTGGCGTGGACTTAGGAAGTTTGTACCAAGTTTGTTACTGTTTTGGCGTGGACTTAGGAAGTTTGTACCAAGTTTGTTACTGTTTTGGCGTGGACTTAAGAAGTTTGTACCTAGTTTGTTTCTGTTTTGGCGTGGACTTAGGAAGTTTGTATCAAGTTTGGTGCTGTTTTGGCATGGACTTAGAAAGTTTGTATCAAGTTTGGTGCTGTTTTGGCGTGGACTTAGGAAGTTTGTACCAAGTTTGTTACTGTTTTGGCGTGGACTTAGGAAGTTTGTACCAAGTTTGTTACTGTTTTGGCGTGGACTTAGGAAGTTTGTACCTAGTTTGTTTCTGTTTTGGCGTGGACTTAGGAAGTTTGTACCAAGTTTGGTGCTGTTTTGGCGTGGACTTAGGAAGGTTGTACCAAGTTTGTTACTGTTTTGGCGTGGACTTAGGAAGTTTGTACCAAGTTTGGTGCTGTTTTGGCGTGGACTTAGGAAGTTTGTACCAAGTTTGTTACTGTTTTGGCGTGGACTTAGGAAGTTTGTATCAAGTTTGGTGCTGTTTTGGCGTGGACTTAGGAAGTTTGTACATAGTTTGTTTCTGTTTTGGCGTGGACTTAGGAAGTTTGTACCAAGTTTGTTACTGTTTTGGCGTGGACTTAGGAAGTTTGTACCAAGTTTGTTACTGTTTTGGCGTGGACTTAGGAAGTTTGTACCAAGTTTGGTGCTGTTTTGGCGTGGACTTAGGAAGTTTGTACCAAGTTTGGTGCTGTTTTGGCGTGGACTTAGGAAGTTTGTATCAAGTTTGTTACTGTTTTGGCGTGGACTTAGGAAGTTTGTACCAAGTTTGTTACTGTTTTGGCGTGGACTTAGGAAGTTTGTACCAAGTTTGTTACTGTTTTGGCGTGGACTTAGGAAGTTTGTACCTAGTTTGTTTCTGTTTTGGCGTGGACTTAGGAAGTTTGTACCAAGTTTGGTGCTGTTTTGGCGTGGACTTAGGAAGGTTGTACCAAGTTTGTTACTGTTTTGGCGTGGACTTAGGAAGTTTGTACCAAGTTTGGTGCTGTTTTGGCGTGGACTTAGGAAGTTTGTACCAAGTTTGTTACTGTTTTGGCGTGGACTTAGGAAGTTTGTATCAAGTTTGGTGCTGTTTTGGCGTGGACTTAGGAAGTTTGTACATAGTTTGTTTCTGTTTTGGCGTGGACTTAGGAAGTTTGTACCAAGTTTGTTACTGTTTTGGCGTGGACTTAGGAAGTTTGTACCAAGTTTGTTACTGTTTTGGCGTGGACTTAGGAAGTTTGTACCAAGTTTGGTGCTGTTTTGGCGTGGACTTAGGAAGTTTGTACCAAGTTTGTTACTGTTTTGGCGTGGACTTAGGAAGTTTGTACCAAGTTTGTTACTGTTTTGGCGTGGACTTAGGAAGTTTGTACCAAGTTTGGTGCTGTTTTGGCGTGGACTTAGGAAGTTTGTACCAAGTTTGTTACTGTTTTGGCGTGGACTTAGGAAGTTTGTACCAAGTTTGTTACTGTTTTGGCGTGGACTTAGGAAGTTTGTACCAAGTTTGTTACTGTTTTGGCGTGGACTTAGGATGTTTGTATCAAGTTTGGTGCTGTTTTGGCGTGGACTTAGAAAGTTTGTATCAAGTTTGGTGCTGTTTTGGCGTGGACTTAGGAAGCTTGTACCAAGTTTGGTGCTGTTTTGGCGTGGACTTAGGAAGTTTGTACCAAGTTTGTTACTGTTTTGGCGTGGACTTAGGAAGTTTGTACCAAGTTTGTTACTGTTTTGGCGTGGACTTAGGAAGTTTGTACCAAGTTTGGTGCTGTTTTGGCGTGGACTTACGAAGTTTGTACCAAGTTTGTTACTGTTTTGGCGTGGACTTAGGAAGTTTGTATCAAGTTTGGTGCTGTTTTGGCGTGGTCTTAGGAAGTTTGTACCAAGTTTGGTGCTGTTTTGGCGTGGACTTAGAAAGTTTGTACCAAGTTTGTTACTGTTTTGGCGTGGACTTAGGAAGTTTGTACCAAGTTTGTTACTGTTTTGGCGTGGACTTAGGAAGTTTGTTCCAAGTTTGTTACTGTTTTGGCGTGGACTTAGGAAGTTTGTATCAAGTTTGGTGCTGTTTTGGCGTGGACTTAGGAAGTTTGTACCAAGTTTGTTACTGTTTTGGCGTGGACTTAGGAAGTTTGTACCAAGTTTGTTACTGTTTTGGCGTGGACTTAGGAAGTTTGTACCAAGTTTGTTACTGTTTTGGCGTGGACTTAGGAAGTTTGTACCAAGTTTGTTACTGTTTTGGCGCGGACTTACGAAGTTTGTACCAAGTTTGGTGCTGTTTTGGCGTGGACTTAGGAAGTTTGTACCAAGTTTGTTACTGTTTTGGCGTGGACTTAGGAAGTTTGTACCAAGTTTGTTACTGTTTTGGCGTGGACTTAGGAAGTTTGTACCAAGTTTGTTACTGTTTTGGCGTGGACTTAGGAAGTTTGTACCAAGTTTGTTACTGTTTTGGCGTGGACTTAGGAAGTTTGTACCAAGTTTGTTTCTGTTTTGGCGCGGACTTACGAAGTTTGTACCAAGTTTGGTGCTGTTCTGGCGTGGACTTACGAAGTTTGTACCAAGTTTGTTACTGTTTTGGCGTGGACTTAGAAAGTTTGTATCAAGTTTGGTGCTGTTTTGGCGTGGACTTAGAAAGTTTGTATCAAGTTTGGTGCTGTTTTGGCGTGGACTTAGGAAGTTTGTACCAAGTTTGTTTCTGTTTTGGCGCGGACTTACGAAGTTTGTACCAAGTTTGGTGCTGTTTTGGCGTGGACTTAGAAAGTTTGTATCAAGTTTGGTGCTGTTTTGGCGTGGACTTAGGAAGTTTGTACCAAGTTTGTTACTGTTTTGGCGTGGACTTAGGAAGTTTGTACCAAGTTTGGTGCTGTTTTGGCGTGGACTTAGGAAGTTTGTACCAAGTTTGGTGCTGTTTTGGCGTGGACTTAGGAAGTTTGTATCAAGTTTGTTACTGTTTTGGCGTGGACTTAGGAAGTTTGTACCAAGTTTATTACTGTTTTGGCGTGGCCTTAGGAAGTTTGTACCAAGTTTGTTTCTGTTTTGGCGTGGACTTAGGAAGTTTGTACCAAGTTTGTTACTGTTTTGGCGTGGACTTAGGAAGTTTGTACCAAGTTTGTTACTGTTTTGGCGTGGACTTAGGAAGTTTGTACCAAGTTTGGTGCTGTTTTGGCGTGGACTTAGGAAGTTTGTACCAAGTTTGGTGCTGTTTTGGCGTGGACTTAGGAAGTTTGTATCAAGTTTCTTACTGTTTTGGCGTGGACTTAGGAAGTTTGTACCAAGTTTGTTACTGTTTTGGCGTGGACTTAGGAAGTTTGTACCAAGTTTGGTGCTGTTTTGGCGTGGACTTAGGAAGTTTGTACCAAGTTTGCAAGTGTTTTGGCGTGGACTTAGGAAGTTTGTACCAAGTTTGTTACTGTTTTGGCGTGGACTTAGGAAGTTTGTACCAAGTTTGGTGCTGTTTTGGCGTGGACTTAGGAAGTTTGTACCAAGTTTGTTACTGTTTTGGCGTGGACTTAGGAAGTTTGTATCAAGTTTGGTGCTGTTTTGGCGTGGTCTTAGGAAGTTTGTACCAAGTTTGGTGCTGTTTTGGCGTGGACTTAGAAAGTTTGTACCAAGTTTGTTACTGTTTTGGCGTGGACTTAGGAAGTTTGTACCTAGTTTGTTTCTGTTTTGGCGTGGACTTAGGAAGTTTGTACCAAGTTTGGTGCTGTTTTGGCGTGGACTTAGGAAGGTTGTACCAAGTTTGTTACTGTTTTGGCGTGGACTTAGGAAGTTTGTACCAAGTTTGGTGCTGTTTTGGCGTGGACTTAGGAAGTTTGTACCAAGTTTGTTACTGTTTTGGCGTGGACTTAGGAAGTTTGTATCAAGTTTGGTGCTGTTTTGGCGTGGACTTAGGAAGTTTGTACATAGTTTGTTTCTGTTTTGGCGTGGACTTAGGAAGTTTGTACCAAGTTTGTTACTGTTTTGGCGTGGACTTAGGAAGTTTGTACCAAGTTTGTTACTGTTTTGGCGTGGACTTAGGAAGTTTGTACCAAGTTTGGTGCTGTTTTGGCGTGGACTTAGGAAGTTTGTACCAAGTTTGTTACTGTTTTGGCGTGGACTTAGGAAGTTTGTACCAAGTTTGTTACTGTTTTGGCGTGGACTTAGGAAGTTTGTACCAAGTTTGTTACTGTTTTGGCGTGGACTTAGGAAGTTTGTATCAAGTTTGGTGCTGTTTTGGCGTGGACTTAGAAAGTTTGTATCAAGTTTGGTGCTGTTTTGGCGTGGACTTAGGAAGCTTGTACCAAGTTTGGTGCTGTTTTGGCGTGGACTTAGGAAGTTTGTACCAAGTTTGTTACTGTTTTGGCGTGGACTTAGGAAGTTTGTACCAAGTTTGTTACTGTTTTAGCGTGGACTTAGGAAGTTTGTACCAAGTTTGGTGCTGTTTTGGCGTGGACTTACGAAGTTTGTACCAAGTTTGTTACTGTTTTGGCGTGGACTTAGGAAGTTTGTATCAAGTTTGGTGCTGTTTTGGCGTGGTCTTAGGAAGTTTGTACCAAGTTTGGTGCTGTTCTGGCGTGGACTTAGAAAGTTTGTACCAAGTTTGTTACTGTTTTGGCGTGGACTTAGGAAGTTTGTACCAAGTTTGTTACTGTTTTGGCGTGGACTTAGGAAGTTTGTTCCAAGTTTGTTACTGTTTTGGCGTGGACTTAGGAAGTTTGTACCAAGTTTGGTGCTGTTTTGGCGTGGACTTAGGAAGTTTGTACCAAGTTTGTTACTGTTTTGGCGTGGACTTAGGAAGTTTGTACCAAGTTTGTTACTGTTTTGGCGTGGACTTAGGAAGTTTGTACCAAGTTTGGTGCTGTTTTGGCGTGGACTTAGGAAGTTTGTACCAAGTTTGTTACTGTTTTGGCGTGGACTTAGGAAGTTTGTACCAAGTTTGTTACTGTTTTAGCGTGGACTTAGGAAGTTTGTACCAAGTTTGGTGCTGTTTTGGCGTGGACTTACGAAGTTTGTACCAAGTTTGTTACTGTTTTGGCGTGGACTTAGGAAGTTTGTATCAAGTTTGGTGCTGTTTTGGCGTGGTCTTAGGAAGTTTGTACCAAGTTTGGTGCTGTTTTGGCGTGGACTTAGAAAGTTTGTACCAAGTTTGTTACTGTTTTGGCGTGGACTTAGGAAGTTTGTTCCAAGTTTGTTACTGTTTTGGCGTGGACTTAGGAAGTTTGTATCAAGTTTGGTGCTGTTTTGGCGTGGACTTAGGAAGTTTGTACCAAGTTTGTTACTGTTTTGGCGTGGGCTTAGGAAGTTTGTACCAAGTTTGTTACTGTTTTGGCGTGGACTTAGGAAGTTTGTACCAAGTTTGGTGCTGTTTTGGCGTGGACTTACGAAGTTTGTACCAAGTTTGGTGCTGTTTTGGCGTGGACTTAGGAAGTTTGTATCAAGTTTGTTACTGTTTTGGCGTGGACTTAGGAAGTTTGTACCAAGTTTGTTACTGTTTTGGCGTGGACTTAGGAAGCTTGTACCAAGTTTGGTGCTGTTTTGGCGTGGACTTAGGAAGTTTGTACCAAGTTTGTTACTGTTTTGGCGTGGACTTAGGAAGTTTGTACCAAGTTTGTTACTGTTTTGGCGTGGACTTAGGAAGTTTGTACCAAGTTTGGTGCTGTTTTGGCGTGGACTTAGGAAGTTTGTACCAAGTTTGTTACTGTTTTGGCGTGGACTTAGGAAGTTTGTACCAAGTTTGTTACTGTTTTGGCGTGGACTTAGGAAGTTTGTACCTAGTTTGTTTCTGTTTTGGCGTGGACTTAGGAAGTTTGTACCAAGTTTGGTGCTGTTTTGGCGTGGACTTAGGAAGGTTGTACCAAGTTTGTTACTGTTTTGGCGTGGACTTAGGAAGTTTGTACCAAGTTTGGTGCTGTTTTGGCGTGGACTTAGGAAGTTTGTACCAAGTTTGTTACTGTTTTGGCGTGGACTTAGGAAGTTTGTATCAAGTTTGGTGCTGTTTTGGCGTGGACTTAGGAAGTTTGTACCAAGTTTGTTACTGTTTTGGCGTGGACTTAGGAAGTTTGTTCCAAGTTTGTTACTGTTTTGGCGTGGACTTAGGAAGTTTGTACCAAGTTTGGTGCTGTTTTGGCGTGGACTTAGGAAGTTTGTACCAAGTTTGTTACTGTTTTGGCGTGGACTTAGGAAGTTTGTACCAAGTTTGGTGCTGTTTTGGCGTGGACTTAGGAAGGTTGTACCAAGTTTGTTACTGTTTTGGCGTGGACTTAGGAAGTTTGTACCAAGTTTGGTGCTGTTTTGGCGTGGACTTAGGAAGTTTGTACCAAGTTTGTTACTGTTTTGGCGTGGACTTAGGAAGTTTGTATCAAGTTTGGTGCTGTTTTGGCGTGGACTTAGGAAGTTTGTACCAAGTTTGTTACTGTTTTGGCGTGGACTTAGGAAGTTTGTTCCAAGTTTGTTACTGTTTTGGCGTGGACTTAGGAAGTTTGTATCAAGTTTGGTGCTGTTTTGGCGTGGACTTAGGAAGTTTGTACCAAGTTTGTTACTGTTTTGGCGTGGGCTTAGGAAGTTTGTACCAAGTTTGTTACTGTTTTGGCGTGGACTTAGGAAGTTTGTACCAAGTTTGGTGCTGTTTTGGCGTGGACTTACGAAGTTTGTACCAAGTTTGGTGCTGTTTTGGCGTGGACTTAGGAAGTTTGTATCAAGTTTGTTACTGTTTTGGCGTGGACTTAGGAAGTTTGTACCAAGTTTGTTACTGTTTTGGCGTGGACTTAGGAAGTTTGTACCAAGTTTGGTGCTGTTTTGGCGTGGACTTAGGAAGTTTGTACCAAGTTTGTTACTGTTTTGGCGTGGACTTAGGAAGTTTGTACCAAGTTTGTTACTGTTTTGGCGTGGACTTAGGAAGTTTGTACCAAGTTTGGTGCTGTTTTGGCGTGGACTTAGGAAGTTTGTACCAAGTTTGTTACTGTTTTGGCGTGGACTTAGGAAGTTTGTACCAAGTTTGTTACTGTTTTGGCGTGGACTTAGGAAGTTTGTACCTAGTTTGTTTCTGTTTTGGCGTGGACTTAGGAAGTTTGTACCAAGTTTGGTGCTGTTTTGGCGTGGACTTAGGAAGGTTGTACCAAGTTTGTTACTGTTTTGGCGTGGACTTAGGAAGTTTGTACCAAGTTTGGTGCTGTTTTGGCGTGGACTTAGGAAGTTTGTACCAAGTTTGTTACTGTTTTGGCGTGGACTTAGGAAGTTTGTATCAAGTTTGGTGCTGTTTTGGCGTGGACTTAGGAAGTTTGTACCAAGTTTGTTACTGTTTTGGCGTGGACTTAGGAAGTTTGTTCCAAGTTTGTTACTGTTTTGGCGTGGACTTAGGAAGTTTGTACCAAGTTTGGTGCTGTTTTGGCGTGGACTTAGGAAGTTTGTACCAAGTTTGTTACTGTTTTGGCGTGGACTTAGGAAGTTTGTATCAAGTTTGGTGCTGTTTTGGCGTGGTCTTAGGAAGTTTGTACCAAGTTTGGTGCTGTTTTGGCGTGGACTTAGAAAGTTTGTACCAAGTTTGTTACTGTTTTGGCGTGGACTTAGGAAGTTTGTACCAAGTTTGTTTCTGTTTTGGCGTGGACTTAGGAAGTTTGTTCCAAGTTTGTTACTGTTTTGGCGTGGACTTAGGAAGTTTGTATCAAGTTTGGTGCTGTTTTGGCGTGGACTTAGGAAGTTTGTACCAAGTTTGTTACTGTTTTGGCGTGGACTTAGGAAGTTTGTACAAAGTTTGTTACTGTTTTGGCGTGGACTTAGGAAGTTTGTTCCAAGTTTGTTACTGTTTTGGCGTGGACTTAGGAAGTTTGTACCAAGTTTGGTGCTGTTTTGGCGTGGACTTAGGAAGTTTGTACCAAGTTTGTTACTGTTTTGGCGTGGACTTAGGAAGTTTGTACCAAGTTTGGTGCTGTTTTGGCGTGGACTTAGAAAGTTTGTACCAAGTTTGTTACTGTTTTGGCGTGGACTTAGGAAGTTTGTTCCAAGTTTGTTACTGTTTTGGCGTGGACTTAGGAAGTTTGTATCAAGTTTGGTGCTGTTTTGGCGTGGACTTAGGAAGTTTGTACCAAGTTTGTTACTGTTTTGGCGTGGACTTAGGAAGTTTGTACCAAGTTTGTTACTGTTTTGGCGTGGACTTAGGAAGTTTGTTCCAAGTTTGTTACTGTTTTGGCGTGGACTTAGGAAGTTTGTACCAAGTTTGGTGCTGTTTTGGCGTGGACTTAGGAAGTTTGTACCAAGTTTGTTACTGTTTTGGCGTGGACTTAGGAAGTTTGTACCAAGTTTGTTACTGTTTTGGCGTGGACTTAGGAAGTTTGTACCAAGTTTGGTGCTGTTTTGGCGTGGACTTAGGAAGTTTGTATCAAGTTTGGTGCTGTTTTGGCGTGGACTTAGAAAGTTTGTACCAAGTTTGTTACTGTTTTGGCGTGGACTTAGGAAGTTTGTACCAAGTTTGTTACTGTTTTGGCGTGGACTTAGGAAGTTTGTACCAAGTTTATTACTGTTTTGGCGTGGCCTTAGGAAGTTTGTACCAAGTTTGTTTCTGTTTTGGCGTGGACTTAGGAAGTTTGTACCAAGTTTGTTACTGTTTTGGCGTGGACTTAGGAAGTTTGTACCAAGTTTGTTACTGTTTTGGCGTGGACTTAGGAAGTTTGTACCAAGTTTGGTGCTGTTTTGGCGTGGACTTAGGAAGTTTGTACCAAGTTTGGTGCTGTTTTGGCGTGGACTTAGGAAGTTTGTATCAAGTTTGTTACTGTTTTGGCGTGGACTTAGGAAGTTTGTACCAAGTTTGTTGCTGTTTTGGCGTGGACTTAGGAAGTTTGTACCAAGTTTGGTGCTGTTTTGGCGTGGACTTAGGAAGTTTGTACCAAGTTTGTTACTGTTTTGGCGTGGACTTAGGAAGTTTGTACCAAGTTTGTTACTGTTTTGGCGTGGACTTAGGAAGTTTGTACCAAGTTTGGTGCTGTTTTGGCGTGGACTTAGGAAGTTTGTACCAAGTTTGTTACTGTTTTGGCGTGGACTTAGGAAGTTTGTACCAAGTTTGTTACTGTTTTGGCGTGGACTTAGGAAGTTTGTACCTAGTTTGTTTCTGTTTTGGCGTGGACTTAGGAAGTTTGTACCAAGTTTGGTGCTGTTTTGGCGTGGACTTAGGAAGGTTGTACCAAGTTTGTTACTGTTTTGGCGTGGACTTAGGAAGTTTGTACCAAGTTTGGTGCTGTTTTGGCGTGGACTTAGGAAGTTTGTACCAAGTTTGTTACTGTTTTGGCGTGGACTTAGGAAGTTTGTATCAAGTTTGGTGCTGTTTTGGCGTGGACTTAGGAAGTTTGTACCAAGTTTGTTACTGTTTTGGCGTGGACTTAGGAAGTTTGTTCCAAGTTTGTTACTGTTTTGGCGTGGACTTAGGAAGTTTGTATCAAGTTTGGTGCTGTTTTGGCGTGGACTTAGGAAGTTTGTACCAAGTTTGTTACTGTTTTGGCGTGGACTTAGGAAGTTTGTACCAAGTTTGTTACTGTTTTGGCGTGGACTTAGGAAGTTTGTACCAAGTTTGGTGCTGTTTTGGCGTGGACTTAGGAAGTTTGTACCAAGTTTGGTGCTGTTTTGGCGTGGACTTAGGAAGTTTGTATCAAGTTTGTTACTGTTTTGGCGTGGACTTAGGAAGTTCGTACCAAGTTTGTTACTGTTTTGGCGTGGACTTAGGAAGTTTGTACCAAGTTTGGTGCTGTTTTGGCGTGGACTTAGGAAGTTTGTACCAAGTTTGTTACTGTTTTGGCGTGGACTTAGGAAGTTTGTACCAAGTTTGTTACTGTTTTGGCGTGGACTTAGGAAGTTTGTACCAAGTTTGGTGCTGTTTTGGCGTGGACTTAGGAAGTTTGTACCAAGTTTGTTACTGTTTTGGCGTGGACTTAGGAAGTTTGTACCAAGTTTGTTACTGTTTTGGCGTGGACTTAGGAAGTTTGTACCTAGTTTGTTTCTGTTTTGGCGTGGACTTAGGAAGTTTGTACCAAGTTTGGTGCTGTTTTGGCGTGGACTTAGGAAGGTTGTACCAAGTTTGTTACTGTTTTGGCGTGGACTTAGGAAGTTTGTACCAAGTTTGGTGCTGTTTTGGCGTGGACTTAGGAAGTTTGTACCAAGTTTGTTACTGTTTTGGCGTGGACTTAGGAAGTTTGTATCAAGTTTGGTGCTGTTTTGGCGTGGACTTAGGAAGTTTGTACCAAGTTTGTTACTGTTTTGGCGTGGACTTAGGAAGTTTGTTCCAAGTTTGTTACTGTTTTGGCGTGGACTTAGGAAGTTTGTATCAAGTTTGGTGCTGTTTTGGCGTGGACTTAGGAAGTTTGTACCAAGTTTGTTACTGTTTTGGCGTGGACTTAGGAAGTTTGTACCAAGTTTGTTACTGTTTTGGCGTGGACTTAGGAAGTTTGTTCCAAGTTTGGTGCTGTTTTGGCGTGGACTTACGAAGTTTGTACCAAGTTTGTTACTGTTTTGGCGTGGACTTAGGAAGTTTGTATCAAGTTTGGTGCTGTTTTGGCGTGGTCTTAGGAAGTTTGTACCAAGTTTGGTGCTGTTTTGGCGTGGACTTAGAAAGTTTGTACCAAGTTTGTTACTGTTTTGGCGTGGACTTAGGAAGTTTGTACCAAGTTTGTTACTGTTTTGGCGTGGACTTAGGAAGTTTGTTCCAAGTTTGTTACTGTTTTGGCGTGGACTTAGGAAGTTTGTATCAAGTTTGGTGCTGTTTTGGCGTGGACTTAGGAAGTTTGTACCAAGTTTGTTACTGTTTTGGCGTGGACTTAGGAAGTTTGTACCAAGTTTGGTGCTGTTTTGGCGTGGACTTAGGAAGTTTGTACCAAGTTTGTTACTGTTTTGGCGTGGACTTAGGAAGTTTGTACCAAGTTTGTTACTGTTTTGGCGTGGACTTAGGAAGTTTGTACCAAGTTTGTTACTGTTTTGGCGTGGACTTAGGAAGTTTGTATCAAGTTTGGTGCTGTTTTGGCGTGGACTTAGAAAGTTTGTATCAAGTTTGGTGCTGTTTTGGCGTGGACTTAGGAAGCTTGTACCAAGTTTGGTGCTGTTTTGGCGTGGACCTAGGAAGTTTGTACCAAGTTTGTTACTGTTTTGGCGTGGACTTAGGAAGTTTGTACCAAGTTTGTTACTGTTTTGGCGTGGACTTAGGAAGTTTGTACCAAGTTTGGTGCTGTTTTGGCGTGGACTTACGAAGTTTGTACCAAGTTTGTTACTGTTTTGGCGTGGACTTAGGAAGTTTGTATCAAGTTTGGTGCTGTTTTGGCGTGGTCTTAGGAAGTTTGTACCAAGTTTGGTGCTGTTTTGGCGTGGACTTAGAAAGTTTGTACCAAGTTTGTTACTGTTTTGGCGTGGACTTAGGAAGTTTGTACCAAGTTTGTTACTGTTTTGGCGTGGACTTAGGAAGTTTGTTCCAAGTTTGTTACTGTTTTGGCGTGGACTTAGGAAGTTTGTATCAAGTTTGGTGCTGTTTTGGCGTGGACTTAGGAAGTTTGTACCAAGTTTGTTACTGTTTTGGCGTGGACTTAGGAAGTTTGTACCAAGTTTGTTACTGTTTTGGCGTGGACTTAGGAAGTTTGTACCAAGTTTGTTACTGTTTTGGCGTGGACTTAGGAAGTTTGTACCAAGTTTGTTACTGTTTTGGCGCGGACTTACGAAGTTTGTACCAAGTTTGGTGCTGTTTTGGCGTGGACTTAGGAAGTTTGTACCAAGTTTGTTACTGTTTTGGCGTGGACTTAGGAAGTTTGTACCAAGTTTGTTACTGTTTTGGCGTGGACTTAGGAAGTTTGTATCAAGTTTGGTGCTGTTTTGGCGTGGACTTAGGAAGTTTGTACCAAGTTTGTTACTGTTTTGGCGTGGACTTAGGAAGTTTGTACCAAGTTTGTTACTGTTTTGGCGTGGACTTAGGAAGTTTGTACCAAGTTTGTTACTGTTTTGGCGTGGACTTAGGAAGTTTGTTCCAAGTTTGTTACTGTTTTGGCGTGGACTTAGGAAGTTTGTACCAAGTTTGGTGCTGTTTTGGCGTGGACTTACGAAGTTTGTACCAAGTTTGGTGCTGTTTTGGCGTGGACTTAGGAAGTTTGTATCAAGTTTGTTACTGTTTTGGCGTGGACTTAGGAAGTTTGTACCAAGTTTGTTACTGTTTTGGCGTGGACTTAGGAAGTTTGTACCAAGTTTGGTGCTGTTTTGGCGTGGACTTAGAAAGTTTGTACCAAGTTTGTTACTGTTTTGGCGTGGACTTAGGAAGTTTGTACCAAGTTTGTTACTGTTTTGGCGTGGACTTAGGAAGTTTGTTCCAAGTTTGTTACTGTTTTGGCGTGGACTTAGGAAGTTTGTACCAAGTTTGTTACTGTTTTGGCGTGGACTTAGGAAGTTTGTACCAAGTTTGTTACTGTTTTGGCGTGGACTTAGGAAGTTTGTACCAAGTTTGGTGCTGTTTTGGCGTGGACTTAGGAAGTTTGTACCAAGTTTGTTACTGTTTTGGCGTGGACTTAGGAAGTTTGTACCAAGTTTGTTACTGTTTTGGCGTGGACTTAGGAAGTTTGTACCAAGTTTGTTACTGTTTTGGCGTGGACTTAGGAAGTTTGTATCAAGTTTGGTGCTGTTTTGGCGTGGACTTAGAAAGTTTGTATCAAGTTTGGTGCTGTTTTGGCGTGGACTTAGGAAGCTTGTACCAAGTTTGGTGCTGTTTTGGCGTGGACCTAGGAAGTTTGTACCAAGTTTGTTACTGTTTTGGCGTGGACTTAGGAAGTTTGTACCAAGTTTGTTACTGTTTTGGCGTGGACTTAGGAAGTTTGTACCAAGTTTGGTGCTGTTTTGGCGTGGACTTACGAAGTTTGTACCAAGTTTGTTACTGTTTTGGCGTGGACTTAGGAAGTTTGTATCAAGTTTGGTGCTGTTTTGGCGTGGTCTTAGGAAGTTTGTACCAAGTTTGGTGCTGTTTTGGCGTGGACTTAGAAAGTTTGTACCAAGTTTGTTACTGTTTTGGCGTGGACTTAGGAAGTTTGTACCAAGTTTGTTACTGTTTTGGCGTGGACTTAGGAAGTTTGTTCCAAGTTTGTTACTGTTTTGGCGTGGACTTAGGAAGTTTGTATCAAGTTTGGTGCTGTTTTGGCGTGGACTTAGGAAGTTTGTACCAAGTTTGTTACTGTTTTGGCGTGGACTTAGGAAGTTTGTACCAAGTTTGTTACTGTTTTGGCGTGGACTTAGGAAGTTTGTACCAAGTTTGTTACTGTTTTGGCGTGGACTTAGGAAGTTTGTACCAAGTTTGTTACTGTTTTGGCGCGGACTTACGAAGTTTGTACCAAGTTTGGTGCTGTTTTGGCGTGGACTTAGGAAGTTTGTACCAAGTTTGTTACTGTTTTGGCGTGGACTTAGGAAGTTTGTATCAAGTTTGGTGCTGTTTTGGCGTGGACTTAGGAAGTTTGTACCAAGTTTGTTACTGTTTTGGCGTGGACTTAGGAAGTTTGTACCAAGTTTGTTTCTGTTTTGGCGTGGACTTAGGAAGTTTGTACCAAGTTTGTTACTGTTTTGGCGTGGACTTAGGAAGTTTGTACCAAGTTTGTTACTGTTTTGGCGTGGACTTAGGAAGTTTGTACCAAGTTTGTTACTGTTTTGGCGTGGACTTAGGAAGTTTGTACCAAGTTTGTTACTGTTTTGGCGTGGACTTAGGAAGTTTGTACCAAGTTTGTTACTGTTTTGGCGTGGACTTAGGAAGTTTGTACCAAGTTTGTTTCTGTTTTGGCGTGGACTTAGGAAGTTTGTACCAAGTTTGGTGCTGTTCTGGCGTGGACTTAGGAAGTTTGTACCAAGTTTGTTTCTGTTTTGGCGCGGACTTACGAAGTTTGTACCAAGTTTGGTGCTGTTTTGGCGTGGACTTAGAAAGTTTGTATCAAGTTTGGTGCTGTTTTGGCGTGGACTTAGGAAGTTTGTACCAAGTTTGTTACTGTTTTGGCGTGGACTTAGGAAGTTTGTACCAAGTTTGGTGCTGTTTTGGCGTGGACTTAGGAAGTTTGTACCAAGTTTGGTGCTGTTTTGGCGTGGACTTAGGAAGTTTGTATCAAGTTTGGTGCTGTTTTGGCGTGGACTTAGGAAGTTTGTACCAAGTTTGTTACTGTTTTGGCGTGGACTTAGGAAGTTTGTACCAAGTTTGTTACTGTTTTGGCGTGGACTTAGGAAGTTTGTATCAAGTTTGGTGCTGTTTTGGCGTGGACTTAGGAAGTTTGTACCAAGTTTGTTACTGTTTTGGCGTGGACTTAGGAAGTTTGTACCAAGTTTGTTACTGTTTTGGCGTGGACTTAGGAAGTTTGTACCAAGTTTGGTGCTGTTTTGGCGTGGGCTTAGGAAGTTTGTACCAAGTTTGTTACTGTTTTGGCGTGGACTTAGGAAGTTTGTACCAAGTTTGGTGCTGTTTTGGCGTGGACTTAGGAAGTTTGTATCAAGTTTGGTGCTGTTTTGGCGTGGACTTAGAAAGTTTGTACCAAGTTTGTTACTGTTTTGGCGTGGACTTAGGAAGTTTGTACCAAGTTTGTTACTGTTTTGGCGTGGACTTAGGAAGTTTGTACCAAGTTTATTACTGTTTTGGCGTGGCCTTAGGAAGTTTGTACCAAGTTTGTTTCTGTTTTGGCGTGGACTTAGGAAGTTTGTACCAAGTTTGTTACTGTTTTGGCGTGGACTTAGGAAGTTTGTACCAAGTTTGTTACTGTTTTGGCGTGGACTTAGGAAGTTTGTACCAAGTTTGGTGCTGTTTTGGCGTGGACTTAGGAAGTTTGTACCAAGTTTGGTGCTGTTTTGGCGTGGACTTAGGAAGTTTGTATCAAGTTTGTTACTGTTTTGGCGTGGACTTAGGAAGTTTGTACCAAGTTTGTTACTGTTTTGGCGTGGACTTAGGAAGTTTGTACCAAGTTTGGTGCTGTTTTGGCGTGGACTTAGGAAGTTTGTACCAAGTTTGTTACTGTTTTGGCGTGGACTTAGGAAGTTTGTACCAAGTTTGTTACTGTTTTGGCGTGGACTTAGGAAGTTTGTACCAAGTTTGGTGCTGTTTTGGCGTGGACTTAGGAAGTTTGTACCAAGTTTGTTACTGTTTTGGCGTGGACTTAGGAAGTTTGTACCAAGTTTGTTACTGTTTTGGCGTGGACTTAGGAAGTTTGTACCTAGTTTGTTTCTGTTTTGGCGTGGACTTAGGAAGTTTGTACCAAGTTTGGTGCTGTTTTGGCGTGGACTTAGGAAGGTTGTACCAAGTTTGTTACTGTTTTGGCGTGGACTTAGGAAGTTTGTACCAAGTTTGGTGCTGTTTTGGCGTGGACTTAGGAAGTTTGTACCAAGTTTGTTACTGTTTTGGCGTGGACTTAGGAAGTTTGTATCAAGTTTGGTGCTGTTTTGGCGTGGACTTAGGAAGTTTGTACCAAGTTTGTTACTGTTTTGGCGTGGACTTAGGAAGTTTGTTCCAAGTTTGTTACTGTTTTGGCGTGGACTTAGGAAGTTTGTATCAAGTTTGGTGCTGTTTTGGCGTGGACTTAGGAAGTTTGTACCAAGTTTGTTACTGTTTTGGCGTGGACTTAGGAAGTTTGTACCAAGTTTGTTACTGTTTTGGCGTGGACTTAGGAAGTTTGTACCAAGTTTGGTGCTGTTTTGGCGTGGACTTAGGAAGTTTGTACCAAGTTTGGTGCTGTTTTGGCGTGGACTTAGGAAGTTTGTATCAAGTTTGTTACTGTTTTGGCGTGGACTTAGGAAGTTTGTATCAAGTTTGGTGCTGTTTTGGCGTGGACTTAGAAAGTTTGTATCAAGTTTGGTGCTGTTTTGGCGTGGACTTAGGAAGCTTGTACCAAGTTTGGTGCTGTTTTGGCGTGGACTTAGGAAGTTTGTACCAAGTTTGTTACTGTTTTGGCGTGGACTTAGGAAGTTTGTACCAAGTTTGTTACTGTTTTGGCGTGGACTTAGGAAGTTTGTACCAAGTTTGGTGCTGTTTTGGCGTGGACTTACGAAGTTTGTACCAAGTTTGTTACTGTTTTGGCGTGGACTTAGGAAGTTTGTATCAAGTTTGGTGCTGTTTTGGCGTGGTCTTAGGAAGTTTGTACCAAGTTTGGTGCTGTTTTGGCGTGGACTTAGAAAGTTTGTACCAAGTTTGTTACTGTTTTGGCGTGGACTTAGGAAGTTTGTACCAAGTTTGTTACTGTTTTGGCGTGGACTTAGGAAGTTTGTTCCAAGTTTGTTACTGTTTTGGCGTGGACTTAGGAAGTTTGTACCAAGTTTGGTGCTGTTTTGGCGTGGACTTAGGAAGTTTGTACCAAGTTTGTTACTGTTTTGGCGTGGACTTAGGAAGTTTGTACCAAGTTTGTTACTGTTTTGGCGTGGACTTAGGAAGTTTGTACCAAGTTTGGTGCTGTTTTGGCGTGGACTTAGGAAGTTTGTATCAAGTTTGGTGCTGTTTTGGCGTGGACTTAGAAAGTTTGTACCAAGTTTGTTACTGTTTTGGCGTGGACTTAGGAAGTTTGTACCAAGTTTGTTTCTGTTTTGGCGTGGACTTAGGAAGTTTGTACCAAGTTTGTTACTGTTTTGGCGTGGACTTAGGAAGTTTGTACCAAGTTTGTTACTGTTTTGGCGTGGACTTAGGAAGTTTGTACCAAGTTTGTTACTGTTTTGGCGTGGACTTAGGAAGTTTGTACCAAGTTTGTTACTGTTTTGGCTTGGACTTAGGAAGTTTGTATCAAGTTTGGTGCTGTTTTGGCGTGGACTTAGAAAGTTTGTATCAAGTTTGGTGCTGTTTTGGCGTGGACTTAGGAAGCTTGTACCAAGTTTGGTGCTGTTTTGGCGTGGACTTAGGAAGTTTGTACCAAGTTTGTTACTGTTTTGGCGTGGACTTAGGAAGTTTGTACCAAGTTTGTTACTGTTTTGGCGTGGACTTAGGAAGTTTGTACCAAGTTTGGTGCTGTTTTGGCGTGGTCTTAGGAAGTTTGTACCAAGTTTGGTGCTGTTTTGGCGTGGACTTAGAAAGTTTGTACCAAGTTTGTTACTGTTTTGGCGTGGACTTAGGAAGTTTGTACCAAGTTTGTTACTGTTTTGGCGTGGACTTAGGAAGTTTGTTCCAAGTTTGTTACTGTTTTGGCGTGGACTTAGGAAGTTTGTACCAAGTTTGGTGCTGTTTTGGCGTGGACTTAGGAAGTTTGTACCAAGTTTGTTACTGTTTTGGCGTGGACTTAGGAAGTTTGTACCAAGTTTGTTACTGTTTTGGCGTGGACTTAGGAAGTTTGTTCCAAGTTTGTTACTGTTTTGGCGTGGACTTAGGAAGTTTGTACCAAGTTTGGTGCTGTTTTGGCGTGGACTTAGGAAGTTTGTACCAAGTTTGTTACTGTTTTGGCGTGGACTTAGGAAGTTTGTACCAAGTTTGGTGATGTTTTGGCGTGGACTTACGAAGTTTGTACCAAGTTTGGTGCTGTTTTGGCGTGGACTTAGGAACTTTGTACCAAGTTTGTTACTGTTTTGGCGTGGACTTAGGAAGTTTGTATCAAGTTTGGTGCTGTTTTGGCGTGGACTTAGGAAGTTTGTACCAAGTTTGTTACTGTTTTGGCGTGGACTTAGGAAGTTTGTACCAAGTTTGGTGATGTTTTGGCGTGGACTTAGGAAGTTTGTACCAAGTTTGGTGCTGTTTTGGCGTGGACTTAGGAAGTTTGTACCAAGTTTGTTACTGTTTTGGCGTGGACTTACGAAGTTTGTACCAAGTTTGGTGCTGTTTTGGCGTGGACTTAGGAAGTTTGTACCAAGTTTGTTACTGTTTTGGCGTGGACTTAGGAAGTTTGTACCAAGTTTGTTTCTGTTTTGGCGCGGACTTAGGAAGTTTGTACCTAGTTTGTTACTGTTTTGGCGTGGACTTAGGAAGTTTGTACCAAGTTTGTTACTGTTTTGGCGTGGACTTAGGAACTTTGCACCAAGTTTGTTACTGTTTTGGCGTGGACTTAGGAAGTTTGTACCAAGTTTGTTACTGTTTTGGCGTGGACTTAGGAAGTTTGTACCAAGTTTGTTTCTGTTTTGGCGCGGACTTACGAAGTTTGTACCAAGTTTGGTGCTGTTCTGGCGTGGACTTAGGAAGTTTGTACCAAGTTTGTTACTGTTTTGGCGTGGACTTAGAAAGTTTGTATCAAGTTTGGTGCTGTTTTGGCGTGGACTTAGAAAGTTTGTATCAAGTTTGGTGCTGTTTTGGCGTGGACTTAGGAAGTTTGTACCAAGTTTGTTTCTGTTTTGGCGCGGACTTACGAAGTTTGTACCAAGTTTGGTGCTGTTTTGGCGTGGACTTAGAAAGTTTGTACCAAGTTTGTTACTGTTTTGGCGTGGACTTAGGAAGTTTGTACCAAGTTTGTTACTGTTTTGGCGTGGACTTAGGAAGTTTGTACCAAGTTTGTTACTGTTTTGGCGTGGACTTAGGAAGTTTGTACCAAGTTTGTTACTGTTTTGGCGTGGACTTAGGAAGTTTGTACCAAGTTTGTTACTGTTTTGGCGTGGACTTAGGAAGTTTGTACCAAGTTTGTTACTGTTTTGGCGTGGACTTAGGAAGTTTGTACCAAGTTTGGTGCTGTTTTGGCGTGGACTTAGGAAGTTTGTACCAAGTTTGTTACTGTTTTGGCGTGGACTTAGGAAGTTTGTATCAAGTTTGGTGCTGTTTTGGCGTGGACTTAGAAAGTTTGTATCAAATTTGGTGCTGTTTTGGCGTGGACTTAGGAAGTTTGTACCAAGTTTGTTACTGTTTTGGCGTGGACTTAGGAAGTTTGTACCAAGTTTGTTACTGTTTTGGCGTGGACTTAGGAAGTTTGTATCAAGTTTGGTGCTGTTTTGGCGTGGACTTAGGAAGTTTGTACCTAGTTTGTTTCTGTTTTGGCGTGGACTTAGGAAGTTTGTACCAAGTTTGTTACTGTTTTGGCGTGGACTTAGGAAGTTTGTACCAAGTTTGGTGCTATTTTGGCGTGGACTTAGGAAGTTTGTATCAAGTTTGGTGCTGTTTTGGCGTGGACTTAGGAAGTTTGTACCTAGTTTGTTTCTGTTTTGGCGTGGACTTAGGAAGTTTGTACCAAGTTTGGTGCTGTTTTGGCGTGGACTTAGGAAGTTTGTACCAAGTTTGTTACTGTTTTGGCGTGGACTTAGGAAGTTTGTACCAAGTTTGTTACTGTTTTGGCGTGGACTTAGGAAGTTTGTACCAAGTTTGTTACTGTTTTGGCGTGGACTTAGGAAGTTTGTACCAAGTTTGTTACTGTTTTGGCGTGGACTTAGGAAGTTTGTACCAAGTTTGTTACTGTTTTGGCGTGGACTTAGGAAGTTTGTACCAAGTTTGGTGCTGTTTTGGCGTGGACTTAGGAAGTTTGTACCAAGTTTGTAACTGTTTTGGCGTGGACTTAGGAAGTTTGTACCAAGTTTGGTGCTGTTTTGGCGTGGACTTAGGAAGTTTGTACCAAGTTTGGTGCTGTTTTGGCGTGGGCTTAGGAAGTTTGTACCAAGTTTGGTGCTGTTTTGGCGTGGACTTAGGAAGTTTGTACCTAGTTTGGTGCTGTTTTGGCGTGGACTTAGGAAGTTTGTACCAAGTTTGTTACTGTTTTGGCGTGGACTTAGGAAGTTTGTACCAAGTTTGTTACTGTTTTGGCGTGGACTTAGGAAGTTTGTACCAAGTTTGTTACTGTTTTGGCGTGGACTTAGGAAGTTTGTACCAAGTTTGGTGCTGTTTTGGCGTGGACTTAGGAAGTTTGTACCAAGTTTGTTACTGTTTTGGCGTGGACTTAGGAAGTTTGTACCAAGTTTGTTACTGTTTTGGCGTGGACTTAGGAAGTTTGTACCAAGTTTGGTGCTGTTTTGGCGTGGACTTAGGAAGTTTGTACCAAGTTTGTTACTGTTTTGGCGTGGACTTAGGAAGTTTGTACCAAGTTTGTTTCTGTTTTGGCGCGGACTTACGAAGTTTGTACCAAGTTTGGTGCTGTTTTGGCGTGGACTTAGAAAGTTTGTATCAAGTTTGGTGCTGTTTTGGCGTGGACTTAGGAAGTTTGTACCAAGTTTGTTACTGTTTTGGCGTGGACTTAGGAAGTTTGTACCAAGTTTGGTGCTGTTTTGGCGTGGACTTAGGAAGTTTGTACCAAGTTTGTTACTGTTTTGGCGTGGACTTAGGAAGTTTGTATCAAGTTTGGTGCTGTTTTGGCGTGGACTTAGGAAGTTTGTACCTAGTTTGTTTCTGTTTTGGCGTGGACTTAGAAAGTTTGTATCAAGTTTGGTGCTGTTTTGGCGTGGACTTAGAAAGTTTGTATCAAGTTTGGTGCTGTTTTGGCGTGGACTTAGGAAGTTTGTACCAAGTTTGTTACTGTTTTGGCGTGGACTTAGGAAGTTTGTACCAAGTTTGTTACTGTTTTGGCGTGGACTTAGGAAGTTTGTACCAAGTTTGGTGCTGTTTTGGCGTGGACTTACGAAGTTTGTACCAAGTTTGTTACTGTTTTGGCGTGGACTTAGGAAGTTTGTATCAAGTTTGGTGCTGTTTTGGCGTGGTCTTAGGAAGTTTGTACCAAGTTTGGTGCTGTTTTGGCGTGGACTTAGAAAGTTTGTACCAAGTTTGTTACTGTTTTGGCGTGGACTTAGGAAGTTTGTACCAAGTTTTTTTCTGTTTTGGCGTGGACTTAGGAAGTTTGTTCCAAGTTTGTTACTGTTTTGGCGTGGACTTAGGAAGTTTGTACCAAGTTTGGTGCTGTTTTGGCGTGGACTTAGGAAGTTTGTACCAAGTTTGTTACTGTTTTGGCGTGGACTTAGGAAGTTTGTACCAAGTTTGTTACTGTTTTGGCGTGGACTTAGGAAGTTTGTACCAAGTTTGGTGCTGTTTTGGCGTGGACTTAGGAAGTTTGTATCAAGTTTGTTACTGTTTTGGCGTGGACTTAGGAAGTTTGTACCAAGTTTGTTACTGTTTTGGCGTGGACTTAGGAAGTTTGTACCAAGTTTGTTACTGTTTTGGCGTGGACTTAGGAAGTTTGTACCAAGTTTGTTACTGTTTTGGCGTGGACTTAGGAAGTTTGTATCAAGTTTGGTGCTGTTTTGGCGTGGACTTAGAAAGTTTGTATCAAGTTTGGTGCTGTTTTGGCGTGGACTTAGGAAGCTTGTACCAAGTTTGGTGCTGTTTTGGCGTGGACTTAGGAAGTTTGTACCAAGTTTGTTACTGTTTTGGCGTGGACTTAGGAAGTTTGTACCAAGTTTGTTACTGTTTTGGCGTGGACTTAGGAAGTTTGTACCAAGTTTGGTGCTGTTTTGGCGTGGTCTTAGGAAGTTTGTACCAAGTTTGGTGCTGTTTTGGCGTGGACTTAGAAAGTTTGTACCAAGTTTGTTACTGTTTTGGCGTGGACTTAGGAAGTTTGTACCAAGTTTGTTACTGTTTTGGCGTGGACTTAGGAAGTTTGTTCCAAGTTTGTTACTGTTTTGGCGTGGACTTAGGAAGTTTGTACCAAGTTTGGTGCTGTTTTGGCGTGGACTTAGGAAGTTTGTACCAAGTTTGTTACTGTTTTGGCGTGGACTTAGGAAGTTTGTACCAAGTTTGTTACTGTTTTGGCGTGGACTTAGGAAGTTTGTTCCAAGTTTGTTACTGTTTTGGCGTGGACTTAGGAAGTTTGTACCAAGTTTGGTGCTGTTTTGGCGTGGACTTAGGAAGTTTGTACCAAGTTTGTTACTGTTTTGGCGTGGACTTAGGAAGTTTGTACCAAGTTTGTTACTGTTTTGGCGTGGACTTAGGAAGTTTGTTCCAAGTTTGTTACTGTTTTGGCGTGGACTTAGGAAGTTTGTACCAAGTTTGGTGCTGTTTTGGCGTGGACTTAGGAAGTTTGTACCAAGTTTGTTACTGTTTTGGCGTGGACTTAGGAAGTTTGTACCAAGTTTGTTACTGTTTTGGCGTGGACTTAGGAAGTTTGTACCAAGTTTGGTGCTGTTCTGGCGTGGACTTAGGAAGTTTGTACCAAGTTTGTTACTGTTTTGGCGTGGACTTAGGAAGTTTGTACCAAGTTTGTTACTGTTTTGGCGTGGACTTAGGAAGTTTGTTCCAAGTTTGTTACTGTTTTGGCGTGGACTTAGGAAGTTTGTACCAAGTTTGGTGCTGTTTTGGCGTGGACTTAGGAAGTTTGTACCAAGTTTGTTACTGTTTTGGCGTGGACTTAGGAAGTTTGTACCAAGTTTGTTTCTGTTTTGGCGCGGACTTACGAAGTTTGTACCAAGTTTGGTGCTGTTCTGGCGTGGACTTAGGAAGTTTGTACCAAGTTTGTTACTGTTTTGGCGTGGACTTAGAAAGTTTGTATCAAGTTTGGTGCTGTTTTGGCGTGGACTTAGAAAGTTTGTATCAAGTTTGGTGCTGTTTTGGCGTGGACTTAGGAAGTTTGTACCAAGTTTGTTTCTGTTTTGGCGCGGACTTACGAAGTTTGTACCAAGTTTGGTGCTGTTTTGGCGTGGACTTAGAAAGTTTGTACCAAGTTTGTTACTGTTTTGGCGTGGACTTTGGAAGTTTGTACCAAGTTTGTTACTGTTTTGGCGTGGACTTAGGAAGTTTGTACCAAGTTTGTTACTGTTTTGGCGTGGACTTAGGAAGTTTGTACCAAGTTTGTTACTGTTTTGGCGTGGACTTAGGAAGTTTGTACCAAGTTTGTTACTGTTTTGGCGTGGACTTAGGAAGTTTGTACCAAGTTTGTTACTGTTTTGGCGTGGACTTAGGAAGTTTGTACCAAGTTTGGTGCTGTTTTGGCGTGGACTTAGGAAGTTTGTACCAAGTTTGTTACTGTTTTGGCGTGGACTTAGGAAGTTTGTATCAAGTTTGGTGCTGTTTTGGCGTGGACTTAGAAAGTTTGTATCAAATTTGGTGCTGTTTTGGCGTGGACTTAGGAAGTTTGTACCAAGTTTGTTACTGTTTTGGCGTGGACTTAGGAAGTTTGTACCAAGTTTGTTACTGTTTTGGCGTGGACTTAGGAAGTTTGTATCAAGTTTGGTGCTGTTTTGGCGTGGACTTAGGAAGTTTGTACCTAGTTTGTTTCTGTTTTGGCGTGGACTTAGGAAGTTTGTACCAAGTTTGTTACTGTTTTGGCGTGGACTTAGGAAGTTTGTACCAAGTTTGGTGCTATTTTGGCGTGGACTTAGGAAGTTTGTATCAAGTTTGGTGCTGTTTTGGCGTGGACTTAGGAAGTGTGTACCTAGTTTGTTTCTGTTTTGGCGTGGACTTAGGAAGTTTGTACCAAGTTTGGTGCTGTTTTGGCGTGGACTTAGGAAGTTTGTACCAAGTTTGTTACTGTTTTGGCGTGGACTTAGGAAGTTTGTACCAAGTTTGTTACTGTTTTGGCGTGGACTTAGGAAGTTTGTACCAAGTTTGTTACTGTTTTGGCGTGGACTTAGGAAGTTTGTACCAAGTTTGTTACTGTTTTGGCGTGGACTTAGGAAGTTTGTACCAAGTTTGTTACTGTTTTGGCGTGGACTTAGGAAGTTTGTACCAAGTTTGGTGCTGTTTTGGCGTGGACTTAGGAAGTTTGTACCAAGTTTGTAACTGTTTTGGCGTGGACTTAGGAAGTTTGTACAAAGTTTGGTGCTGTTTTGGCGTGGACTTAGGAAGTTTGTACCAAGTTTGGTGCTGTTTTGGCGTGGGCTTAGGAAGTTTGTACCAAGTTTGTTGCTGTTTTGGCGTGGACTTAGGAAGTTTGTACCTAGTTTGGTGCTGTTTTGGCGTGGACTTAGGAAGTTTGTACCAAGTTTGTTACTGTTTTGGCGTGGACTTAGGAAGTTTGTACCAAGTTTGTTACTGTTTTGGCGTGGACTTAGGAAGTTTGTACCAAGTTTGGTGCTGTTTTGGCGTGGACTTAGAAAGTTTGTATCAAGTTTGGTGCTGTTTTGGCGTGGACTTAGGAAGTTTGTACCAAGTTTGTTACTGTTTTGGCGTGGACTTAGGAAGTTTGTACCAAGTATGTTACTGTTTTGGCGTGGACTTAGGAAGTTTGTACCAAGTTTGTTACTGTTTTGGCGTGGACTTAGGAAGTTTGTACCAAGTTTGTTACTGTTTTGGCGTGGACTTAGGAAGTTTGTACCAAGTTTGGTGCTGTTTTGGCGTGGACTTAGGAAGTTTGTACCAAGTTTGTTACTGTTTTGGCGTGGACTTAGGAAGTTTGTACCAAGTTTGTTACTGTTTTGGCGTGGACTTAGGAAGTTTGTACCAAGTTTGTTACTGTTTTGGCGTGGACTTAGGAAGTTTGTACCAAGTTTGTTACTGTTTTGGCGTGGACTTAGGAAGTTTGTACCAAGTTTGGTGCTGTTTTGGCGTGGACTTAGGAAGTTTGTACCAAGTTTGTTACTGTTTTGGCGTGGACTTAGGAACTTTGCACCAAGTTTGTTACTGTTTTGGCGTGGACTTAGGAAGTTTGTACCAAGTTTGGTGCTGTTTTGGCGTGGACTTAGGAAGTTTGTACCAAGTTTGGTGCTGTTTTGGCGTGGACTTAGGAACTTTGCACCAAGTTTGTTACTGTTTTGGCGTGGACTTAGGAAGTTTGTACCAAGTGTGTAACTGTTTTGGCGTGGACTTAGGAAGTTTGTACCAAGTTTGGTGCTGTTTTGGCGTGGACTTAGGAAGTTTGTACCAAGTTTGGTGCTGTTTTGGCGTGGACTTAGGAAGTTTGTACCAAGTTTGTTACTGTTTTGGCGTGGACTTAGGAAGTTTGTACCAAGTTTGTTACTGTTTTGGCGTGGACTTAGGAAGTTTGTACCAAGTTTGGTGCTGTTTTGGCGTGGACTTAGGAAGTTTGTACCAAGTTTGTTACTGTTTTGGCGTGGACTTAGGAAGTTTGTACCAAGTTTGTTACTGTTTTGGCGTGGACTTAGGAAGTTTGTACCAAGTTTGTTACTGTTTTGGCGTGGACTTTGGAAGTTTGTACCAAGTTTGTTACTGTTTTGGCGTGGACTTAGGAAGTTTGTACCAAGTTTGTTTCTGTTTTGGCGTGGACTTAGGAAGTTTGTACCAAGTGTGTAACTGTTTTGGCGTGGACTTAGGAAGTTTGTACCAAGTTTGGTGCTGTTTTGGCGTGGACTTAGGAAGTTTGTACCAAGTTTGGTGCTGTTTTGGCGTGGACTTAGGAACTTTGCACCAAGTTTGTTACTGTTTTGGCGTGGACTTAGGAAGTTTGTACCAAGTGTGTAACTGTTTTGGCGTGGACTTAGGAAGTTTGTACCAAGTTTGGTGCTGTTTTGGCGTGGACTTAGGAAGTTTGTACCAAGTTTGGTGCTGTTTTGGCGTGGACTTAGGAAGTTTGTACCAAGTTTGTTACTGTTTTGGCGTGGACTTAGGAAGTTTGTACCAAGTTTGTTACTGTTTTGGCGTGGACTTAGGAAGTTTGTACCAAGTTTGGTGCTGTTTTGGCGTGGACTTAGGAAGTTTGTACCAAGTTTGTTACTGTTTTGGCGTGGACTTAGGAAGTTTGTACCAAGTTTGTTACTGTTTTGGCGTGGACTTAGGAAGTTTGTACCAAGTTTGTTACTGTTTTGGCGTGGACTTTGGAAGTTTGTACCAAGTTTGTTACTGTTTTGGCGTGGACTTAGGAAGTTTGTACCAAGTTTGTTTCTGTTTTGGCGCGGACTTACGAAGTTTGTACCAAGTTTGGTGCTGTTTTGGCGTGGACTTAGGAAGTTTGTACCAAGTTTGTTACTGTTTTGGCGTGGACTTAGGAAGTTTGTACCAAGTTTGTTACTGTTTTGGCGTGGACTTAGGAAGTTTGTACCAAGTGTGTAACTGTTTTGGCGTGGACTTAGGAAGTTTGTACCAAGTTTGTTACTGTTTTGGCGTGGACTTAGGAAGTTTGTACCAAGTTTGTTACTGTTTTGGCGTCGTCTTAGGAAGTTTGTACCAAGTTTGTTACTGTTTTGGCGTGGACTTAGGAAGTTTCTACCAAGTTTGTTACTGTTTTGGCGTGGACTTAGGAAGTTTGTACCAAGTTTGTTTCTGTTTTGGCGCGGACTTACGCAGTTTGTACCAAGTTTGGTGCTGTTTTGGCGTGGACTTAGGAAGTTTGTACCAAGTTTGTTACTGTTTTGGCGTGGACTTACGAAGTTTGTACCAAGTTTGGTGCTGTTTTGGCGTGGACTTAGGAAGTTTGTACCAAGTTTGTTACTGTTTTGGCGTGGACTTAGGAAGTTTGTACCAAGTGTGTAACTGTTTTGGCGTGGACTTAGGAAGTTTGTACCAAGTTTGTTACTGTTTTGGCGTGGACTTGGGAAGTTTGTACCAAGTTTGTTACTGTTTTGGCGTGGACTTAGGAAGTTTGTACCAAGTTTGGTGCTGTTTTGGCGTGGACTTAGGAAGTTTGTACCAAGTTTGTTACTGTTTTGGCGTGGACTTAGGAAGTTTGTACCAAGTTTGTTACTGTTTTGGCGTGGACTTTGGAAGTTTGTACCAAGTTTGTTACTGTTTTGGCGTGGACTTAGGAAGTTTGTACCAAGTTTGTTTCTGTTTTGGCGCGGACTTACGAAGTTTGTACCAAGTTTGGTGCTGTTTTGGCGTGGACTTAGGAAGTTTGTACCAAGTTTGTTACTGTTTTGGCGTGGACTTAGGAAGTTTGTACCAAGTTTGTTACTGTTTTGGCGTGGACTTAGGAAGTTTGTACCAAGTGTGTAACTGTTTTGGCGTGGACTTAGGAAGTTTGTACCAAGTTTGTTACTGTTTTGGCGTGGACTTAGGAAGTTTGTACCAAGTTTGTTACTGTTTTGGCGTCGTCTTAGGCAGTTTGTACCAAGTTTGTTACTGTTTTGGCGTGGACTTAGGAAGTTTCTACCAAGTTTGTTACTGTTTTGGCGTGGACTTAGGAAGTTTGTACCAAGTTTGTTTCTGTTTTGGCGCGGACTTACGAAGTTTGTACCAAGTTTGGTGCTGTTTTGGCGTGGACTTAGGAAGTTTGTACCAAGTTTGTTACTGTTTTGGCGTGGACTTACGAAGTTTGTACCAAGTTTGGTGCTGTTTTGGCGTGGACTTAGGAAGTTTGTACCAAGTGTGTAACTGTTTTGGCGTGGACTTAGGAAGTTTGTACCAAGTTTGGTGCTGTTTTGGCGTGGACTTAGGAAGTTTGTACCAAGTTTGTTACTGTTTTGGCGTGGACTTAGGAAGTTTGTACCAAGTTTGTTACTGTTTTGGCGTGGACTTAGGAAGTTTGTACCAAGTTTGTTACTGTTTTGGCGTGGACTTAGGAAGTTTGTACCAAGTTTGGTGCTGTTTTGGCGTGGACTTAGGAAGTTTGTACCAAGTTTGGTACTGTTTTGGCGTAGACTTAGGAAGTTTGTACCAAGTGTGTAACTGTTTTGGCGTGGACTTAGGAAGTTTGTACCAAGTTTGGTGCTGTTTTGGCGTGGACTTAGGAAGTTTGTACCAAGTTTGGTGCTGTTTTGGCGTGGACTTAGGAAGTTTGTACCAAGTTTGTTACTGTTTTGGCGTGGACTTAGGAAGTTTGTACCAAGTTTGTTACTGTTTTGGCGTGGACTTAGGAAGTTTGTACCAAGTTTGGTGCTGTTTTGGCGTGGACTTAGGAAGTTTGTACCAAGTTTGTTACTGTTTTGGCGTGGACTTAGGAAGTTTGTACCAAGTTTGTTACTGTTTTGGCGTGGACTTAGGAAGTTTGTACCAAGTTTGGTGCTGTTTTGGCGTGGACTTAGGAAGTTTGTACCAAGTTTGTTACTGTTTTGGCGTGGACTTAGGAAGTTTGTACCAAGTTTGTTACTGTTTTGGCGTGGTCTTATGAAGTTTGTACCAAGTTTGTTACTGTTTTGGCGTGGTCTTATGAAGTTTGTACCAAGTTTGTTACTGTTTTGGCGTGGACTTAGGAAGTTTGTATCAAGTTTGGTGCTGTTTTGGCGTGGACTTAGAAAGTTTGTATCAAGTTTGGTGCTGTTTTGGCGTGGACTTAGAAAGTTTGTATCAAGTTTGGTGCTGTTTTGGCGTAGACTTAGGAAGTTTGTACCTAGTTTGTTTCTGTTTTGGCGTGGACTTAGAAAGTTTGAATCAAGTTTGGTGCTGTTTTGGCGTGGACTTAGGAAGTTTGTACCTAGTTTGTTTCTGTTTTGGCGTGGACTTAGGAAGTTTGTACCAAGTTTGGTGCTGTTTTGGCGTGGACTTAGGAAGTTTGTACCAAGTTTGTTACTGTTTTGGCGTGGACTTAGGAAGTTTGTACCAAGTTTGTTACTGTTTTGGCGTGGACTTAGGAAGTTTGTACCAAGTGTGTAACTGTTTTGGCGTGGACTTAGGAAGTTTGTACCAAGTTTGTTACTGTTTTGGCGTGGACTTAGGAAGTTTGTACCAAGTTTGTTACTGTTTTGGCGTCGTCTTAGGAAGTTTGTACCAAGTTTGTTACTGTTTTGGCGTGGACTTAGGAAGTTTCTACCAAGTTTGTTACTGTTTTGGCGTGGACTTAGGAAGTTTGTACCAAGTTTGTTTCTGTTTTGGCGCGGACTTACGCAGTTTGTACCAAGTTTGGTGCTGTTTTGGCGTGGACTTAGGAAGTTTGTACCAAGTTTGTTACTGTTTTGGCGTGGACTTACGAAGTTTGTACCAAGTTTGGTGCTGTTTTGGCGTGGACTTAGGAAGTTTGTACCAAGTTTGTTACTGTTTTGGCGTGGACTTAGGAAGTTTGTACCAAGTGTGTAACTGTTTTGGCGTGGACTTAGGAAGTTTGTACCAAGTGTGTAACTGTTTTGGCGTGGACTTAGGAAGTTTGTACCAAGTTTGTTACTGTTTTGGCGTGGACTTAGGAAGTTTGTACCAAGTTTGGTGCTGTTTTGGCGTGGACTTAGGAAGTTTGTATCAAGTTTGTTACTGTTTTGGCGTGGACTTAGGAAGTTTGTACCAAGTTTGTTACTGTTTTGGCGTGGACTTTGGAAGTTTGTACCAAGTTTGTTACTGTTTTGGCGTGGACTTAGGAAGTTTGTACCAAGTTTGTTTCTGTTTTGGCGCGGACTTACGAAGTTTGTACCAAGTTTGGTGCTGTTTTGGCGTGGACTTAGGAAGTTTGTACCAAGTTTGTTACTGTTTTGGCGTGGACTTAGGAAGTTTGTACCAAGTTTGTTACTGTTTTGGCGTGGACTTAGGAAGTTTGTACCAAGTGTGTAACTGTTTTGGCGTGGACTTAGGAAGTTTGTACCAAGTTTGTTACTGTTTTGGCGTGGACTTAGGAAGTTTGTACCAAGTTTGTTACTGTTTTGGCGTCGTCTTAGGCAGTTTGTACCAAGTTTGTTACTGTTTTGGCGTGGACTTAGGAAGTTTCTACCAAGTTTGTTACTGTTTTGGCGTGGACTTAGGAAGTTTGTACCAAGTTTGTTTCTGTTTTGGCGCGGACTTACGAAGTTTGTACCAAGTTTGGTGCTGTTTTGGCGTGGACTTAGGAAGTTTGTACCAAGTTTGTTACTGTTTTGGCGTGGACTTACGAAGTTTGTACCAAGTTTGGTGCTGTTTTGGCGTGGACTTAGGAAGTTTGTACCAAGTGTGTAACTGTTTTGGCGTGGACTTAGGAAGTTTGTACCAAGTTTGGTGCTGTTTTGGCGTGGACTTAGGAAGTTTGTACCAAGTTTGGTGCTGTTTTGGCGTGGACTTAGGAAGTTTGTACCAAGTTTTTTACTGTTTTGGCGTAGACTTAGGAAGTTTGTACCAAGTGTGTAACTGTTTTGGCGTGGACTTAGGAAGTTTGTACCAAGTTTGGTGCTGTTTTGGCGTGGACTTAGGAAGTTTGTACCAAGTTTGGTGCTGTTTTGGCGTGGACTTAGGAAGTTTGTACCAAGTTTGTTACTGTTTTGGCGTGGACTTAAGAAGTTTGTACCAAGTTTGTTACTGTTTTGGCGTGGACTTAGGAAGTTTGTACCAAGTTTGGTGCTGTTTTGGCGTGGACTTAGGAAGTTTGTACCAAGTTTGTTACTGTTTTGGCGTGGACTTAGGAAGTTTGTACCAAGTTTGTTACTGTTTTGGCGTGGACTTAGGAAGTTTGTACCAAGTTTGGTGCTGTTTTGGCGTGGACTTAGGAAGTTTGTACCAAGTTTGTTACTGTTTTGGCGTGGACTTAGGAAGTTTGTACCAAGTTTGTTACTGTTTTGGCGTGGTCTTATGAAGTTTGTACCAAGTTTGTTACTGTTTTGGCGTGGTCTTATGAAGTTTGTACCAAGTTTGTTACTGTTTTGGCGTGGACTTAGGAAGTTTGTATCAAGTTTGGTGCTGTTTTGGCGTGGACTTAGAAAGTTTGTATCAAGTTTGGTGCTGTTTTGGCGTGGACTTAGAAAGTTTGTATCAAGTTTGGTGCTGTTTTGGCGTAGACTTAGGAAGTTTGTACCTAGTTTGTTTCTGTTTTGGCGTGGACTTAGAAAGTTTGAATCAAGTTTGGTGCTGTTTTGGCGTGGACTTAGGAAGTTTGTACCTAGTTTGTTTCTGTTTTGGCGTGGACTTAGGAAGTTTGTACCAAGTTTGGTGCTGTTTTGGCGTGGACTTAGGAAGTTTGTTCCTAGTTTGTTACTGTTTTGGCGTGGACTTAGGAAGTTTGTATCAAGTTTGGTGCTGTTTTGGCGTGGACTTAGGAAGTTTATACCTAGTTTGTTTCTGTTTTGGCGTGGACTTAGGAAGTTTGTACCAAGTTTGTTACTGTTTTGGCGTGGACTTAGGAAGTTTGTACCAAGTTTGGTGCTGTTTTGGCGTGGACTTAGGAAGTTTGTATCAAGTTTGGTGCTGTTTTGGCGTGGACTTAGGAAGTTTGTACCAAGTTTGTTACTGTTTTGGCGTGGACTTAGGAAGTTTGTACCAAGTTTGTTACTGTTTTGGCGTGGACTTAGGAAGTTTGTACCAAGTTTGGTGCTGTTTTGGCGTGGACTTAGGAAGTTTGTACCAAGTTTGGTGCTGTTTTGGCGTGGACTTAGGAAGTTTGTACCAAGTTTGTTACTGTTTTGGCGTGGACTTAGGAAGTTTGTACCAAGTTTGGTGCTGTTTTGGCGTGGACTTAGGAAGTTTGTACCAAGTTTGTTACTGTTTTGGCGTGGACTTAGAAAGTTTGTATCAAGTTTGGTGCTGTTTTGGCGTGGACTTAGAAAGTTTGTACCAAGTTTGGTGCTGTTTTGGCGTGGACTTAGGAAGTTTGTACCAAGTTTGTTACTGTTTTGGCGTGGACTTAGGAAGTTTGTACCAAGTTTGTTACTGTTTTGGCGTGGACTTAGGAAGTTTGTACCAAGTTTGTTACTGTTTTGGCGTGGACTTAGGAAGTTTGTACCAAGTTTGTTACTGTTTTGGCGTGGACTTAGGAAGTTTGTACCAAGTTTGTTACTGTTTTGGCGTGGACTTAGGAAGTTTGTACCAAGTTTGTTACTGTTTTGGCGTGGACTTAGGAAGTTTGTACCAAGTTTATTACTGTTTTGGCGTGGACTTAGGAAGTTTGTACCAAGTTTGGTGCTGTTTTGGCGTGGACTTAGGAAGTTTGTACCAAGTTTGTTACTGTTTTGGCGTGGACTTAGGAAGTTTGTACCAAGTTTGTTACTGTTTTGGCGTGGACTTAGGAAGTTTGTACCAAGTTTGGTGCTGTTTTGGCGTGGACTTAGAAAGTTTGTATCAAGTTTGGTGCTGTTTTGGCGTGGACTTAGGAAGTTTGTACCAAGTTTGTTACTGTTTTGGCGTGGACTTAGGAAGTTTGTACCAAGTTTGTTTCTGTTTTGGCGCGGACTTACGAAGTTTGTACCAAGTTTGGTGCTGTTTTGGCGTGGACTTAGGAAGTTTGTACCAAGTTTGTTACTGTTTTGGCGTGGACTTAGGAAGTTTGTATCAAGTTTGGTGCTGTTTTGGCGTGGACTTAGGAAGTTTGTACCTAGTTTGTTACTGTTTTGGCGTGGACTTAGGAACTTTGCACCAAGTTTGTTACTGTTTTGGCGTGGACTTAGGAAGTTTGTATCAAGTTTGGTGCTGTTTTCGCGTGGACTTAGGAAGTTTGTACCTAGTTTGTTTCTGTTTTGGCGTGGACTTAGGAAGTTTGTACCAAGTTTGTTTCTGTTTTGGCGCGGACTTACGAAGTTTGTACCAAGTTTGGTGCTGTTTTGGCGTGGACTTAGGAAGTTTGTACCAAGTTTGTTACTGTTTTGGCGTGGACTTAGGAAGTTTGTACCAAGTTTATTACTGTTTTGGCGTGGACTTAGGAAGTTTGTACCAAGTTTGTTACTGTTTTGGCGTGGACTTAGGAAGTTTGTACCAAGTTTGTTACTGTTTTGGCGTGGACTTAGGAAGTTTGTACCAAGTTTGTTACTGTTTTGGCGTGGACTTAGGAAGTTTGTACCAAGTTTGGTGCTGTTTTGGCGTGGACTTAGGAAGTTTGTACCAAGTTTGTTACTGTTTTGGCGTGGACTTAGGAAGTTTGTACCAAGTTTGTTACTGTTTTGGCGTGGACTTAGGAAGTTTGTACCAAGTTTGGTGCTGTTTTGGCGTGGACTTAGAAAGTTTGTATCAAGTTTGGTGCTGTTTTGGCGTGGACTTAGGAAGTTTGTACCAAGTTTGTTACTGTTTTGGCGTGGACTTAGGAAGTTTGTACCAAGTTTGTTTCTGTTTTGGCGCGGACTTACGAAGTTTGTACCAAGTTTGGTGCTGTTTTGGCGTGGACTTAGGAAGTTTGTACCAAGTTTGTTACTGTTTTGGCGTGGACTTAGGAAGTTTGTATCAAGTTTGGTGCTGTTTTGGCGTGGACTTAGGAAGTTTGTACCTAGTTTGTTACTGTTTTGGCGTGGACTTAGGAACTTTGCACCAAGTTTGTTACTGTTTTGGCGTGGACTTAGGAAGTTTGTATCAAGTTTGGTGCTGTTTTCGCGTGGACTTAGGAAGTTTGTACCTAGTTTGTTTCTGTTTTGGCGTGGACTTAGGAAGTTTGTACCAAGTTTGTTTCTGTTTTGGCGCGGACTTACGAAGTTTGTACCAAGTTTGGTGCTGTTTTGGCGTGGACTTAGGAAGTTTGTACCAAGTTTGTTACTGTTTTGGCGTGGACTTAGGAAGTTTGTACCAAGTTTATTACTGTTTTGGCGTGGACTTAGGAAGTTTGTACCAAGTTTGGTGCTGTTTTGGCGTGGACTTAGGAAGTTTGTACCAAGTTTGTTACTGTTTTGGCGTGGACTTAGGAAGTTTGTACCAAGTTTGTTACTGTTTTGGCGTGGACTTAGGAAGTTTGTACCAAGTTTGGTGCTGTTTTGGCGTGGACTTAGGAAGTTTGTACCAAGTTTGTTACTGTTTTGGCGTGAACTTAGGAACTTTGCACCAAGTTTGTTACTGTTCTGGCGTGGACTTAGGAAGTTTGTACCAAGTTTGGTGCTGTTTTGGTGTGGACTTAGGAAGTTTGTACCAAGTTTGTTACTGTTTTGGCGTGGACTTAGGAAGTTTGTACAAAGTTTGGTGCTGTTTTGGCGTGGACTTAGGAAGTTTGTTCCTAGTTTGTTACTGTTTTGGCGTGGACTTAGGAAGTTTGTACCAAGTTTGTTACTGTTTTGGCGTGGTCTTATTAAGTTTGTACCAAGTTTGTTACTGTTTTGGCGTGGTCTTATGAAGTTTGTACCAAGTTTGTTACTGTTTTGGCGTGGACTTAGGAAGTTTGTATCAAGTTTGGTGCTGTTTTGGCGTGGACTTAGAAAGTTTGTATCAAGTTTGGTGCTGTTTTGGCGTGGACTTAGAAAGTTTGTATCAAGTTTGGTGCTGTTTTGGCGTGGACTTAGGAAGTTTGTACCTAGTTTGTTTCTGTTTTGGCGTGGACTTAGGAAGTTTGTATCAAGTTTGGTGCTGTTTTGGCGTGGACTTAGGAAGTTTGTACCAAGTTTGTTACTGTTTTGGCGTGGACTTAGGAAGTTTGTATCAAGTTTGGTGCTGTTTTGGCGCGGACTTAGGAAGTTTGTACCAAGTTTGGTGCTGTTTTGGCGTGGACTTAGAAAGTTTGTATCAAGTTTGGTGCTGTTTTGGCGTGGACTTAGAAAGTTTGTATCAAGTTTGGTGCTGTTTTGGCGTGGACTTAGAAAGTTTGTATCAAGTTTGGTGCTGTTTTGGCGTGGACTTAGGAACTTTGCACCAAGTTTGTTACTGTTTTGGCGTGGACTTAGGAAGTTTGTACCAAGTTTGGTGCTGTTATGGCGTGGACTTAGGAAGTTTGTACCAAGTTTGTTACTGTTTTGGCGTGGACTTAGGAAGTTTGTACCAAGTTTGGTGCTGTTTTGGCGTGGACTTAGGAAGTTTGTATCAAGTTTGGTGCTGTTTTGGCGTGGACTTAGGAAGTTTGTACCAAGTTTGTTACTGTTTTGGCGTGGACTTAGGAAGTTTGTATCAAGTTTGGTGCTGTTTTGGCGTGGACTTAGAAAGTTTGTATCAAGTTTGGTGCTGTTTTGGCGTGGACTTAGAAAGTTTGTATCAAGTTTGGTGCTGTTTTGGCGTGGACTTAGGAAGTTTGTACCAAGTTTGTTTCTGTTTTGGCGTGGACTTAGGAAGTTTGTACCAAGTTTGGTGCGGTTTTGGCGTGGACTTAGGAAGTTTGTACCAAGTTTGTTACTGTTTTGGCGTGGACTTAGGAAGTTTGTACCAAGTTTGGTGCTGTTTTGGCGTGGACTTAGGAAGTTTGTACCAAGTTTGTTACTGTTTTGGCGTGGACTTAGGAAGTTTGTATCAAGTTTGGTGCTGTTTTGGCGTGGACTTAGAAAGTTTGTATCAAGTTTGGTGCTGTTTTGGCGTGGACTTAGAAGGTTTGTATCAAGTTTGGTGCTGTTTTGGCGTGGACTTAGGAACTTTGCACCAAGTTTGTTACTGTTTTGGCGTGGACTTAGGAAGTTTGTACCAAGTTTGGTGCTGTTATGGCGTGGACTTAGGAAGTTTGTACCAAGTTTGTTACTGTTATGGCGTGGACTTAGGAAGTTTGTACCAAGTTTGGTGCTGTTTTGGCGTGGACTTAGGAAGTTTGTATCAAGTTTGGTGCTGTTTTGGCGTGGACTTAGGAAGTTTGTACCAAGTTTGTTACTGTTTTGGCGTGGACTTAGGAAGTTTGTATCAAGTTTGGTGCTGTTTTGGCGTGGACTTAGAAAGTTTGTATCAAGTTTGGTGCTGTTTTGGCGTGGACTTAGAAAGTTTGTATCAAGTTTGGTGCTGTTTTGGCGTGGACTTAGGAAGTTTGTACCAAGTTTGTTTCTGTTTTGGCGTGGACTTAGGAAGTTTGTACCAAGTTTGGTGCGGTTTTGGCGTGGACTTAGGAAGTTTGTACCAAGTTTGTTACTGTTTTGGCGTGGAATTAGGAAGTTTGTACCAAGTTTGGTGCTGTTTTGGCGTGGACTTAGGAAGTTTGTACCAAGTTTGTTACTGTTTTGGCGTGGACTTAGGAAGTTTGTATCAAGTTTGGTGATGTTTTGGCGTGGACTTAGAAAGTTTGCATCAAGTTTGGTGCTGTTTTGGCGTGGACTTAGAAAGTTTGTATCAAGTTTGTTACTGTTTTGGCGTGGACTTAGGAAGTTTGTATCAAGTTTGGTGCTGTTTTGGCGTGGACTCAGAAAGTTTGTATCAAGTTTGGTGCTGTTTTGGCGTGGACTTAGGAAGTTTGTACCAAGTTTGCAAGTGTTTTGGCATGGTCTTATTAAATTTGTACCAAGTTTGCAAGTGTTTTGGCATGGTCTTATTAAACTTGTACAAAGTTTGCAAGTGTTTTGGCATGGTCTTATTAAATTTGTACCAAGTTTGCAAGTGTTTTGGCATGGTCTTATTAAATTTGTACAAAGTTTGCAAGTGTTTTGGCATGGTCTTATTAAATTTGTACCAAGTTTGCAACTGTTTTGGCATGGTCTTAGGAAGTTTCTTCCAAGTTTGCAAGTGTTTTGGCATGGTCTTATTAAATTTGTACCAAGTTTGCAAGTTTTCGGCATGGTCTTATGAAATTCGTACCAATTTTGCAAGTGTTTTAGCATGGTCTTATTAAATTTGTTCAAAGTTTGCAAGTGTTTTGGCATGGTCTTATTAAATTTGTACCAAGCTTGCAAGTGTTTTGGCATGGGCTAATTAAATTTGTATCAAGTTTGCAAGTGTTTTGGCATGGTCTTATTAAATTTGTACCAAGTTTGCCAACGTTTTGGCATGGTCTTAGGAAGTTTGTTCCAAGTTTGCAAGTGTTTTGGCATGGTTTTATTAAATTTGTACCAAGTTTGCAAGTGTTTTGGCATGGTCTTATTAAACTTGTACCAAGTTTGCAAGTGTTTTGGCAAGGTCTTATTAAACTTGTACCAAGTTTGCAAGTGTTTTGGCATGGTGTTATTAAATTTGTACCAAGTTTGCAAGTGTTTTGGCATGGTCTTATTAAATTTGTACCAAGTTTCCAAGTGTTTTGGCATGGTCTTATTAAATTTGTCCCAAGTTTGCAAGTGCTTTGGCATGGTCTTATTAAATGTGTACCAAGTTTGCACGTGCTTTGGCATGGTCTTATTTAATTTGAACCAAGTTTGCAAGTGTTCGGCATGGTCTTATAAAATTTGAACCAAATTTGAAAGTGTGTTGGCATGGTCTTTATAAATTTGTACCAAGTTTGCAAGTGTGTTGGCATGGTCTTAGGAAGTTTGTTCCAAGTTTGCAAGTGTTTTGGCATGGTTTTATTAAATTTGTACCAAGTTTGCAAGTTTTTGGCATGGTCTTATTATATTTGTACCAAGTTTGCAAGTGTTTTGGCATGGTCTTATTAAATTTGTCCTAAGTTTGCAAGTGCTTTGGCATGGTCTTATTAAATTTTTACCAAGTTTGCAAGTGTTTTGGCATGGTCTTAGGAAGTTTGTTCCAAGTTTGCAAGTGTTTTGGCATGGTCTTATTAAATGTGTACCAAGTTTGCAAGTGTTTTGGCATGGTCTTATAAAAATTGAACCAAATTTGCAAGTGTTTTGGCATGGTCTTATTAAATTTGTACCAAGTTTGCAAGTGTTTTGGCATGGTCTTAGGAAGTTTGTTCCAAGTTTGCAAGTGTTTTGGCATGGTTTTATTAAATTTGTACCAAGTTTGCAAGTGTTTGGCATGGTCTTATTAAATTTTTACCAAGTTTGCAAGTGTTTTGGCATGGTCTTATTAAATTTGTACCAAGTTTGCAAGTGTTTGGCATGGTCTTATTAATTTTGTACAAAGTTTGCAAGTGTTTTGGCATGGTCTTATTAAATTTGTACCAAGTTTGCAAGTGTTTTGGCATGGTCTTATTACATTTGTACCAAGTTTGCAAGTGTTTTGGCATGGTCTTATTAAATTTGTACCAAGTTTGCAAGTGTTCGGCATGGTCTTATTAAATTTGTTCCAATTTTGCAAGTGTTTTAGCATGGTCTTATTAAATTTGTTCCAAGTTTGCAAGTGTTTTGGCATGGTCTTATTAAATTTGTACCAAGTTTGCAAGTGTTTTGGCATGGTCTTATAAAATTTGAACCAAATTTGCAAGTGTATTGGCATGGTCTTAATAAATTTGTACCAAGTTTGCAAGTGTTTTGGCATGGTCTTTGGAAGTTTGTTCCAAGTTTGCAAGTGTTTTGGCATGGTTTTATTAAATTTGTACCAAGTTTGCACGTGTTTTGGCATGGTCTTATTAAATTTGTTCCAAGTTTGCAAGTGTTCTGGCATGGTCTTAATAAATTTGTACCAAGTTTGCAAGTGTTTTGGCAGGGTCTTATTAAATTTGTACCAAGTTTGCAAGTGTTTTGGCATGGTCTTATTACATTTGTACCAAGTCTGCAAGTGTTTTGGCATGGTCTTATTAAATTTGTACCAAGTTTGCAAATGTTTTGGCATGGTCTTAGGAAGTTTGTTCCAAGTTTGCAAGTGTTTTGGCATGGTTTTATTAAATTTGTTTCAAAATTGCACGTGTTTTGGCATGGTCTTATTAAATTTGTTCCAAGTTTGCAAGTGTTTTGGCATGGTCTTAATAAATTTGTACCAAGTTTGCAAGTGTTTTGGCAGGGTCTTATTAAATTTGTACCAAGTTTGCAAGTGTTTTGGCATGGTCTTATTAAACTTGTACCAAGTTTGAAAGTGTTTTGGCAAGGTCTTATTAAACTTGTACCAAGTTTGCAAGTGTTTTGGCATGGTCTTATTAAATTTGTACCAAGTTTTCAAGTGTTTTGGCATGGTCTTATCAAATTTGTACCAATTTTGCAAGTGTTTTGGCATGGTCTTATTAAATTTGTCCCAAGTTTGCAAGTGCTTTGGCATGGTCTTATTAAATTTGTACCAAGTTTGCAAGTGTTTTGGCATGGTCTTATTAAATTTGTACCAAGTTTGCAAGTGCTCGGCATGGTCTCATTAAATTTGTACCAATTTTGCAAGTGTTTTAGCATGGTCTTATAAAATTTATACCAAGTTTGCAAGTGTTTTGGCATGGTCTTATTAAATTTGTACCAAGTTTGCAAGTGTTTTGGCATGGTCTTATAAAATTTGAACCAAATTTGCAAGTGTTTTGGCATGGTCTTATAAAATTTGTACCAAGTTTGCAAGTGTTTTGGCATGGTCTTAGGAAGTTTGTTTCAAGTTTGCAAGTGTTTTGGCATGGTTTTATTAAATTTGTACCAAGTTTGCAAGTGTTTGGCATGGTCTTATTATATTTTTACCAAGTTTGCAAGTGTTTTGGTATGGTCTTATTAAATTTGTCCCATGTTTGCAAGTGCTTTGGCATGGTCTTATTAAATTTGTACCAAGTTTGCAAGTGTTTTGCATTGGTCTAAGGAAGTTTGTTCCAAGTTTGCAAGTGTTTTGGCATGGTCTTATTAAATTTGTACCAAGTTTGCAAGTGTTTGGCATGGTCTTATTAAATTTGTACCAAGTTTGCAAGTGTTTTGGCATGGTCTTATTAAATTTGTACCAAGTTTGCAAGTGTTTGGCATGGTCTTATTAATTTTGTACAAAGTTTGCAAGTGTTTTGGCATGGTCTTATTAAATTTGTACCAAGTATGCAAGTGTTTTGGCATGGTCTTATTACATTTGTACCAAGTTTGCATGTGTTTTGGCATGGTCTTATTAAATTTGTACCAAGTTTGCAAGTGTTCGGCATGGTCTTATTAAATTTGTACCAATTTTGCAAGTGTTTTAGCATGGTCTTATTAAATTTGTTCCAAGTTTGCAAGTGTTTTGGCATGGTCTTATTAAATTTGTACCAAGTTTGCAAGTGTTTTGGCATGGCCTTATAAAATTTGAACCAAATTTGCAAGTGTTTTGGCATGGTCTTATTAAATTTGTACCAAGTTTGCAAGTGTTTTGGCATGGTCTTAGGAAGTTTGTTCCAAGTTTGCAAGTGTTTTGGCATGGTTTTATTAAATTTGTACCAAGTTTGCACGTGTTTTGGCATGGTCTTATTAAAATTGTTCCAAGTTTGCAAGTGTTCTGGCATGGTCTTAATAAATTTGTACCAAGTTTGCAAGTGTTTTGGTAGGGTCTTTTTAAATTTGTACCAAGTTTGCAAGTGTTTTGGCATGGTCTTATTTAATTTGTACCAAGTTTGCAAGTGTTTTGGCATGGTCTTATTAAATTTGTACCAAGTTTGCAAGTGTTCGGCATGGTCTTATTAAATTTGTACCAAGTTTGCAAGTGTTTTGGCATGGTCTTAGGAAGTTTGTTCCAAGTTTGCAAGTGTTTTGGCATGGTCTTATTAAATTTGTACCAAGTTTGCAAGTGTTTTGGCATGGTCTTAATAAATTTGTACCAAGTTTGCAAGTGTTTTGGCATGGTCTTATTAAATTTGTACAAAGTTTGCAAGTGTTTTGGCATGGTCTTATTAAATTTGTACCAAGTTTGCAAGTGTTTTGGCATGGTCTTATTACATTTGTACCAAGTTTGCAAGTGTTTTGGCATGGTCTTATTAAATTTGTACCAAGTTTGCAAGTGTTCGGCATGGTCTTATTAAATTTGTACCAATTTTGCAAGTGTTTTAGCATGGTCTTATTAAATTTGTTCCAAGTTTGCAAGTGTTTTGGCAAGGTCTTATTAAATTTGTACCAAGTGTGCAAGTGTTTTGGCATGGTCTTATTAAATTTGTACCAAGTTTGCAAGTGTTTTGGCATGGTCTTATTACATTTGTACCAAGTTTGCAAGTGTTTTGGCATGGTCTTATTAAATTTGTACCAAGTTTGCAAATGTTTTGGCATGGTCTTAGGAAGTTTGTTCCAAGTTTGCAAGTGTTTTGGCATGGTTTTATTAAATATGTACCAAGTTTGCACGTGTTTTGGCTTGGTCTTATTAAATTTGTACCAAGTTTGCAAGTGTTTTGGCATGGTTTTAATAAATTTGTACCAAGTTTGCAAGTGTTTTGGCATGGTCTTATTAAATTTCTACCAAGTTTGCAAGTGTTTGGCATGGTCTTATTAATTTTGTACAAAGTTTGCAAGTGTTTTGGCATGGTCTTTTTAAATTTGTACCAAGTTTGCAAGTGTTTTGGCATGGTCTTATTACATTTGTACCAAGTTTGCAAGTGTTTTGGCATGGTCTTATTATATTTGTACCAAGTTTGCAAGTGTTCGGCATGGTCTTATTAAATTTGTTCCAATTTTGCAAGTGTTTTAGCATGGTCTTATTAAATTTGTTCCAAGTTTGCAAGTGTTTTGGCATGGTCTTATTAAATTTGTACCAAGTTTGCAAGTGTTTTGGCATGGTCTTATAAAATTTGAACCAAATTTGCAAGTGTTTTGGCATGGTCTTATTAAATTTGTACCAAGTTTGCAAGTGTTTTGGCATGGTCTTATTACATTTGTACCAAGTTTGCAAGTGTTTTGGCATGGTCTTATTAAATTTGTACCAAGTTTGCAAATGTTTTGGCATGGTCTTAGGAAGTTTGTTCCAAGTTTGCAAGTGTTTTGGCATGGTTTTATTAAATTTGTTCCAAGTTTGCAAGTGTTTTGGCATGGTCTTATTAAATTTGTACCAAGTTTGCAAGTGTTTTGGCATGGTCTTAATAAATTTATGCCAAGTTTGCAAGTGTTTTGGCATGGTCTTATTAAATTTCTACCAAGTTTGCAAGTGTTTGGCATGGTCTTATTAATTTTGTACAAAGTTTGCAAGTGTTTTGGCATGGTCTTTTTAAATTTGTACCAAGTTTGCAAGTGTTTTGGCATGGTCTCATTACATTTGTACCAAGTTTGCAAGTGTTTTGGCATGGTCTTATTATATTTGTACCAAGTTTGCAAGTGTTCGGCATAGTCTTATTAAATTTGTACCAATTTTGCAAGTGTTTTAGCATGGTCTTATTAAATTTGTTCCAAGTTTGCAAGTGTTGTGGCATGGTTTTATTAAATTTGTACCAAGTTTGCAAGTGTTTTGGCATGGTCTTATAAAATTTGTAAAAAAGTTTGCAAGTGTTTTGGCATGGTCTTGGGAAGTTTGTCCCAAGTTTGCAAGTATTTGGCATGATCATATTAATTGTGTACCAAGTTTGCAAGTGTTTGGCATGGTCTTAAGAAGTTTGTACCAAGTTTGCAAGTGTTTTGGCATGGTCTTATTAAATTTGTACCAATTTTGCAAGTGTTTGGCATGGTCTTATTAAATTTGTACCAAGTTTGCAAGTGTTTTGGCATGGTCTTATTAAATTTGTACAAAGTTTGCAAGTGTTTTGGCATGGTCTTATTAAATTTGTACCAAGTTTGCAAGTGTTTTGGCATGGTCTTATTACATTTGTACCAAGTTTGCAAGTGTTTTGGCATGGTCTTATTAAATTTGTACCAAGTTTGCAAGTGTTCGGCATGGTCTTATTAAATTTGTACCAATTTTGCAAGTGTTTTAGCATGGTCTTATTAAATTTGTTCCAAGTTTGCAAGTGTTTTGGCAAGGTCTTATTAAATTTGTACCAAGTGTGCAAGTGTTTTGGCATGGTCTTATTAAATTTGTACCAAGTTTGCAAGTGTTTTGGCATGGTCTTATTACATTTGTACCAAGTTTGCAAGTGTTTTGGCATGGTCTTATTAAATTTGTACCAAGTTTGCAAGTGTTTTGGCATGGTCTTAGGAAGTTTGTTCCAAGTTTGCAAGTGTTTTGGCATGGTTTTATTAAATTTGTACCAAGTTTGCACGTGTTTTGGCATGGTCTTATTAAATTTGTACCAAGTTTGCAAGTGTTTTGGCATGGTTTTAATAAATTTGTACCAAGTTTGCAAGTGTTTTGGCAGGGTCTTATTAAATTTGTACCAAGTTTGCAAGTGTTTTGGCATGGTCTTATTAAACTTGTACCAAGTTTTCAAGTGTTTTGGCATGGTCTTATTAAATTTGTACCAAGTTTGCAAGTGTTCGGCATGGTCTTATTAAATTTGTACCAATTTTGCAAGTGTTTTAGCATGGTCTTATTAAATTTGTTCCAAGTTTGCAAGTGTTTTGGCAAGGTCTTAGGAAGTTTGTTCCAAGTTTGCAAGTGTTTTGGCATGGTTTTATTAAATTTGTTCCAAGTTTGCAAGTGTTTTGGCATGGTTTTATTAAAATTGTACCAAGTTTGCAAGTGTTTTGGCATGGTCTTATTAAATTTGTACCAAGTTTGCAAGTGTTTTGGCATGGTTTTAATAAATTTGTACCAAGTTTGCAAGTGTTTTGGCAGGGTCTTATTAAATTTGTACCAAGTTTGCAAGTGTTTTGGCATGGTCTTATTAAACTTGTACCAAGTTTGCAAGTGTTTTGGCATGGTCTTATTAAATTTGTACCAAGTTTGCAAGTGTTCGGCATGGTCTTATTAAATTTGTACCAATTTTGCAAGTGTTTTAGCATGGTCTTATTAAATTTGTTCCAAGTTTGCAAGTGTTTTGGCAAGGTCTTAGGAAGTTTGTTCCAAGTTTGCAAGTGCTTTGGCATGGTCTTATTAAATTTGTACCAAGTTTGCAATTGTTTTGGCATGGTCTAAGGAAGTTTGTTCCAAGTTTGCAAGTGTTTTGGAATGGTCTTATTAAATTTGTACCAAGTTTGCAAGTGTTTTGGCATGGTCTTATAAAATTTGAACCAAATTTGCAAGTGTTTTGGCATGGTCTTAGGAAGTTTGTTCCAAGTTTGCAAGTGTTTTGGCATTGTTTTATTAAATTTGTACCAAGTTTGCAAGTGTTTGGCATGGTCTTATTATATTTGTACCAAGTTTGCAAGTGTTTTGGCATGGTCTTATAAAATTTGTCCCAAGTTTGCAAGTGCTTTGGCATGGTCTTATTAAATTTGTACCAAGTTTGCAAGTGTTTTGGCATGGTCTAAGGAAGTTTGTTCCAAGTTTGCAAGTGTTTTGGCATGGTCTTATTAAATTTGTACCAAGTTTGCAAGTGTTTGGCATGGTCTTATTAAATTTGTACCAAGTTTGCAAGTGTTTTGGCATGGTCTTATTAAATTTGTACCAAGTTTGCAAGTGTTTGGCATGGTCTTATTAATTTTGTACAAAGTTTGCAAGTGTTTTGGCATGGTCTTATTAAATTTGTACCAAGTTTGCAAGTGTTTTGGCATGGTCTTATTACATTTGTACCAAGTTTGCAAGTGTTTTGGCATGGTCTTATTAATTTTGTACCAAGTTTGCAAGTGTTCGGCATGGTCTTATTAAATTTCTACCAATTTTGCAAGTGTTTTAGCATGGTCTTATTATTTTTGTTCCAAGCTTGCAAGTGTTTTGGCATGGTCTTATTAAATTTGTACCAAGTTTGCAAGTGTTTTGGCATGGTCTTATAAAATTTGAACCAAATTTGCAAGTGTTTTGGCATGGTCTTATTAAACTTGTACCAAGTTTGCAAGTGTTTTGGCATGGTCTAAGGAAGTTTGTTCCAAGTTTGCAAGTGTTTTGGCATGGTTTTATTAAATTTGTACCAAGTTTGCACGTGTTTTGGCATGGTCTTATTAAATTTGTTCCAAGTTTGCAAGTGTTATGGCATGGTCTTAATAAATTTGTACCATGTTTGCAAGTGTTTTGGCAGGGTCTTATTAAATTTGTACCAGGTTTGCAAGTGTATTGGCATGGTCTTATTAAATTTGTACCAAGTTTGCAAGTGTTTTGGCATGGTCTTATTAAATTTGTACCAAGTTTGCAAGTGTTCGGCATGGTCTTATTAAATTTGTACCACTTTTGCAAGTGTTTTAGCATGGTCTTATTAAATTTGTTCCAAGTTTGCAAGTGTTTTGGCAAGGTCTTATTAAATTTGTACCAAGTTTGCAAGTGTTTTGGCATGGTCTTATTAAATTTGTGCCAAGTTTGCAAGTGTTTTGGCATGGTCTTATTAAATTTGTACCAAGTTTGCAAGTGTTTGGCATGGTCTTATTAATTTTGTACAAAGTTTGCAAGTGTTTTGGCATGGTCTTATTAAATTTGTACCAAGTTTGCAAGTGTTTTGGCATGGTCTTATTACATTTGTACCAAGTTTGCAAGTGTTTTGGCATGGTCTTATTACATTTGTACCAAGTTTGCAAGTGTTCGGCATGGTCTTATTAAATTTGTACCAATTTTGCAAGTGTTTTTGCATGGTATTATTAAATTTGTACCAAGTTTGCAAGTGTTTTGGCATGGTCTTATTAAATTTGTTCCAAGTTTGCAAGTGTTTTGGCATGGTCTTATTAAATTTGTACCAAGTTTGCAAGTGTTTTGGCATGGTTTTATTAAATTTGTTCCAAGTTTGCAAGTGTTCTGGCATGGTCTTAATAAATTTGTACCAAGTTTGCAAGTGTTTTGGCAGGGTCTTATTAAATTTGTACCAAGTTTTCAAGTGTTTTGGCATGGTCTTATTACATTTGTACCAAGTTTGCAAGTGTTCGGCATGGTCTTATTAAATTTGTACCAATTTTGCAAGTGTTTTGGCATGGTCTTATTAAATTTGTACCAAGTTTGCAAGTGTTTGGCATGGTCTTATTAAATTTGTACCAAGTTTGCAAGTGTTTTGGCATGGTCTTATTAAATTTGTACCAAGTTTGCAAGTGTTTGGCATGGTCTTATTAATTTTGTACAAAGTTTGCAAGTGTTTTGGCATGGTCTTATTAAATTTGTACCAAGTTTGCAAGTGTTCGGCATGGTCTTATTAAATTTGTACCAATTTTGCAAGTGTTTTAGCATGGTCTTATTAAATTTGTTCCAAGTTTGCAAGTGTTTTGGCAAGGTCTTATTAAATTTGTACCAAGTTTGCAAGTGCTTTGGCATGGTCTTATTAAATTTGTACCAAGTTTGCAAGTGTTTTGGCATGGTCTTAGGAAGTTTGTACCAAATTTGCAAGTGTTTTGGCATGGTTTATTAAATTTGTACCAAGTTTGCACGTGTTTTGGCTTGGTCTTATTAAATTTGTTCCAAGTTTGCAAGTGTTCTGGCATGGTCTTAATAAATTTGTACCAAGTTTGCAAGTGTTTTGGCAGGGTCTTATTAAATTTGAACCAAGTTTGCAAGTGTTTTGGCATGGTCTTATAAAATTTGTACCAAGTTTGCAAGTGTTTTGGCATGGTCTTATAAAATTTGAACCATATTTGCAAGTGTTTTGGTTTTTATTAAAATTGTACCAAGTTTGCAAGTGTTTGGCATGGTCTTATTATATTTGTACCAAGTTTGCAAGTGTTTTGGCATGGTCTTATTAAATTTGTCCCAAGTTTGCAAGTGCTTTGGCATGGTCTTATTAAATTTGTACCTAGTTTGCAAGTGTTTTGGCATGGTCTAAGGAAGTTTGTTCCAAGTGTGCAAGTGTTTTGGCATGGTCTTATTAAATTTGTACCAAGTTTGCAAGTGTTTTGGCATGGTCTTTGGAAGTTTGTTCCAAGTTTGCAAGTGTTTTGGCATGGTTTTATTAAATTTGTACCAAGTTTGCACGTGTTTTGGCATGGTCTTATTAAATTTGTTTCAAGTTTGCAAGTGTTCTGGCATGGTCTTAATAAATTTGTACCAAGTTTGCAAGTGTTTTGGCAGGGTCTTATTAAATTTGTACCAAGTTTGCAAGTGTTTTGGCATGGGCTTATTACATTTGTACCAAGTTTGCAAGTGTTTTGGCATGGTCTTATTAAATTTGTACCAAGTTTGCAAGTGTTGGGCATGGTCTTATTAAATTTGTACCAATTTTGCAAGTGTTTTAGCATGGTCTTATTAAATTTGTTCCAAGTTTGCAAGTGTTTTGGCAAGGTCTTATTAAATTTGTACCAAGTTTGCTAGTGTTTTGGCATGGTCTTATTAAATTTGTACCAAGTTTGCAAGTGTTTTGGCATGGTCATTTCAAATTTGTACCAAGTTTGCAAGTGTTTTGGCATGGTCTTATTAAATTTGTCCCAAGCTTGCAAGTGCTTTGGCATGGTCTTATTAAATTTGTACCAAGTTTGCAAGTGTTTTGGCATGGTCTTAGGAAGTTTGCTCCAAGTTTGCAAGTGTTTGGCATGGTCTTATTAAATTTGTACCAAGTTTGCAATGTTTGGCATGGTCTTATTAAATTTTTACCAAGTTTGCAAGTGTTTTGGCATGGTCTTATTAAATTTGTCCCAAGTTTGCAAGTGCTTTGGCATGGTCTTATTAAATTTGTACCAAGTTTGCAAGTGTTTTGGCATGGTCTTAGGAAGTTTGTTCCAAGTTTGCAAGTGTTTGGCTTGGTCTTATTAAATTTGTACCAAGTTTGCAAGTGTTTGATATGGTCTTAGAAAATTTTTACCAAGTTTGGAAGTGTTTTGGCATGGTCTTATTAAATTTGTACCAAGTTTGCAAGTGTTTTGGCATGGTCTTATACATTTGTACCAAGTTTGCAAGTGTTTTGGCATGGTCTTATTAAACTTGTACAAAGTTTGCAAGTGTTTTGGCATGGTCTTAGGAAGTTCGTTCCAAGTTTGCAAGTGTTTGGCATGGTCTTATTAAATTTGTACAAAGTTTGCAAGTGTTTTAGCATGGTCTTATTAAATTTGTACCAAGTTTGCAAGTGTTTTGGCATGGTCTTATTACATTTGTTCCAAGTTTGCAAGTGTTTTGGCATGGTCTTATTAAATTTGTACCAAGTTTGCAAGTGTTTTGGCATGGTCTTATTAAATTTGTCCCAAGTTTGCAAGTGCTTTGGCATGGTCTTGTTAAATTTGTACCAAATATGCAAGTGTTTTGGCATGGTCTTATTAAATTTGTACCAAGTTTGCAAGTGTTCGGCATGGTCTTATTAAATTTGTACCAATTTTGCAAGTGTTTTAGCATGGTCTTATTAAATTTGTTCCAAGTTTGCAAGTGTTTTGGCATGGTCTTATTAAATTTGTACCAAGTTTGCAAGTGTTTTGGCATGGTCTTATAAAATTTGAACCAAATTTGCAAGTGTTTTGGCATGGTCTTATTAAATTTGTACCAAGTTTGCAAGTGTTTTGGCATAGTCTCAGGAAGTTTGTTCCAAGTTTGCAAGTGTTTTGGCATGGTTTTATTAAATTTGTACCAAGTTTGCAAGTGTTTGGCATGGTCTTATTATATTTGTACCAAGTTTGCAAGTGTTTTGGCATGGTCTTATTAAATTTGTCCCAAGTTTGCAAGTGCTTTGGCATGGTCTTATTAAATTTGTACCAAGTTTGCAAGTGTTTTGGCATGGTTTTAGGAAGTTTGTTCCAAGTTTGCAAGTGTTTTGGCATGGTCTTATTAAATTTGTTCCAAGTTTGCAAGTGTTTTGGCATGGTCTTATTAAATTTGTACCAAGTTTGCAAGTGTTTTGGCATGGTCTTATTAAATTTGTTCCAAGTTTGCAAGTGTTCTGGCATGGTCGTAATAAATTTGTACCAAGTTTGCAAGTGTTTTGGCAGGGTCTTATTAAATTTGTACCAAGTTTGCAAGTGTTTTGGCATGGTCTTATTACATTTGTACCAAGTTTACAAGTGTTTTGGCATGGTCTTATTAAATTTGTACCAAGTTTGCAAGTGTTCGGCATGGTCTTATTTAATTTGTACCAATTTTGCAAGTGTTTTAGCATGGCCTTATTAATTTTGTACAAAGTTTGCAAGTGTTTTGGCAAGGTCTTATTAAATTTGTACCAAGTTTGCAAGTGTTTTGGCATGGTCTTATTAAATTTGTACCAAGTTTGCAAGTGTTTTAGCATGGTCTTAGGAAGTTTGTCCCAAGTTTGCAAGTGTTTGGCATGGTCTTATTAATTGTGTACCAAGTTTGCAAGTGTTTGGCATGGTCTTAAGAAGTTTGTACCAAGTTTGCAAATGTTTTGGCATGGTCTTATTAAATTTGTACCAAGTTTGCAAGTGTTTTGGCATGGTCATATCAAATTTATACCAAGTTTGCAAGTGTTTTGGCACGGTCTTATTAAATTTGTCCCAAGTTTGCAAGTGCTTTGGCATGGTCTTATTAAATTTGTACCAAGTTTGCAAGTGTTTTGGCATGGTCTTAGGAAGTTTGTTCCAAGTTTGCAAGTGTTTGGCATGATCTTATTAAATTTGTACCAAGTTTGCAAGTGTTTTGGCATGGTCTTATTAAATTTGTCCCAAGTTTGCTAGTGCTTTGGCATGGTCTCATTAATTTTGTACCAAGTTTGCAAGTGTTTTGGCATGGTCTTAGGTAGTGTGTTCCAAGTTTGCAAGTGTTTTGGCATGGTGTTATGAAAATTGTACCAAGTTTGCAAGTGTTTTGGCATGGTCTTATACATTTGTACCAAGTTTGCAAGTGTTTTGGCATGGTCTTATTAAACTTGTACAAAGTTTGCAAGTGTTTTGGCATGGTCTTAGGAAGTTTGTTCCAAGTTTGCAAGTGTTTGGCATGGTCTTATTAAATTTGTACAAAGTTTGCAAGTGTTTTGGCATGGTCTTATTAAATTTGTACCAAGTTTGCAAGTGTTTTGGCATGGTCTTATTATATTTGTACCAAGTTTGCAAGTGTTTTGGCATGGTCTTATTAAATTTGTACCAAGTTTGCAAGTGTTCAGCATGGTCTTATTAAATTCGTACCAATTTTGCAAGTGTTTTAGCATGGTCTTATTAAATTTGTTCCAAGTTTGCAAGTGTTTTGGCATGGTCTTAGGAAGTTTGTTCCAAGTTTGCAAGTGTTTTGCATGGTCTTATTAAATTTGTACCAAGTTTGCAAGTGTTTGGCATGGTCTTAGAAAATTTGTACCAAGTTTGGAAGTGTTTTGGCATGGTCTTATTAAATTTGTACCAAGTTTGCAAGTGTTTTGGCATGGTCTTATACATTTGTACCAAGTTTGCAAGTGTTTTGGCATGGTCTTATTAAACTTGTACAAAGTTTGCAAGTGTTTTGGCATGGTCTTAGGAAGTTTGTTCCAAGTTTGCAAGTGTTTGGCATGGTCTTATTAAATTTGTACCAAGTTTGCAAGTGTTTTGGCATGGGCTTATTAAATTTGTATCAAGTTTGCAAGTGTTTTGGCATGGTCTTAGGAAGTTTGTCCCAAGTTTGCAAGTGTTCTGGCATGGTCTTAATAAATTTGTACCAAGTTTGCAAGTGTTTTGGCAAGGTCTTATTAAATTTGTACCAAGTTTGCAAGTGTTTTGGCATGGTCTTATTAAATTTGTGCCAAGTTTGCAAGTGTTTTGGCATGGTCTTATTAAATTTGTACCAAGTTTGCAAGTGTTTGGCATGGTCTTATTAATTTTGTACAAAGTTTGCAAGTGTTTTGGCATGGTCTTATTAAATTTGTACCAAGTTTGCAAGTGTTTTGGCATGGTCTTATTACATTTGTACCAAGTTTGCAAGTGTTTTGGCATGGTCTTATTAAATTTGTACCAAGTTTGCAAGTGTTCGGCATGGTCTTATTAAATTTGTACCAATTTTGCAAGTGTTTTTGCATGGTATTATTAAATTTGTTCCAAGTTTGCAAGTGTTTTGGCATGGTCTTATTAAATTTGTTCCAAGTTTGCAAGTGTTTTGGCATGGTCTTATTAAATTTGTACCAAGTTTGCAAGTGTTTTGGCATGGTTTTATTAAATTTGTTCCAAGTTTGCAAGTGTTCTGGCATGGTCTTAATAAATTTGTACCAAGTTTGCAAGTGTTTTGGCAGGGTCTTATTAAATTTGTACCAAGTTTGCAAGTGTTTTGGCATGGTCTTATTACATTTGTACCAAGTTTGCAAGTGTTCGGCATGGTCTTATTAAATTTGTACCAATTTTGCAAGTGTTTTAGCATGGTCTTATTAAATTTGCACCAAGTTTGCAAGTGTTTGGCATGGTCTTATTAAATTTGTACCAAGTTTGCAAGTGTTTTGGCATGGTCTTATTAAATTTGTACCAAGTTTGCAAGTGTTTGGCATGGTCTTATTAATTTTGTACAAAGTTTGCAAGTGTTTTGGCATGGTCTTATTAAATTTGTACCAAGTTTGCAAGTGTTCGGCATGGTCTAATTAAATTTGTACCAATTTTGCAAGTGTTTTAGCATGGTCTTATTAAATTTGTTCCAAGTTTGCAAGTGTTTTGGCAAGGTCTTATTAAATTTGTACCAAGTTTGCAAGTGCTTTGGCATGGTCTTATTAAATTTGTACCAGTTTGCAAGTGTTTTGGCATGGTCTTAGGAAGTTTGTACCAAGTTTGCAAGTGTTTTGGCATGGTTTTATTAAATTTGTACCAAGTTTGCACGTGTTTTGGCTTGGTCTTATTAAATTTGTTCCAAGTTTGCAAGTGTTCTGGCATGGTCTTAATAAATTTGTACCAAGTTTGCAAGTGTTTTGGCAGGGTCTTATTAAATTTGAACCAAGTTTGCAAGTGTTTTGGCATGGTCTTATAAAATTTGTACCAAGTTTGCAAGTGTTTTGGCATGGTCTTATAAAATTTGAACCATATTTGCAAGTGTTTTGGTTTTTATTAAATTTGTACCAAGTTTGCAAGTGTTTGGCATGGTCTTATTATATTTGTACCAAGTTGCAAGTGTTTTGGCATGGTCTTATTAAATTTGTCCCAAGTTTGCAAGTGCTTTGGCATGGTCTTATTAAATTTGTACCTAGTTTGCAAGTGTTTTGGCATGGTCTAAGGAAGTTTGTTCCAAGTGTGCAAGTGTTTTGGCATGGTCTTATTAAATTTGTACCAAGTTTGCAAGTGTTTTGGCATGGTCTTTGGAAGTTTGTTCCAAGTTTGCAAGTGTTTTGGCATGGTTTTATTAAATTTGTACCAAGTTTGCACGTGTTTTGGCATGGTCTTATTAAATTTGTTTCAAGTTTGCAAGTGTTCTGGCATGGTCTTAATAAATTTGTACCAAGTTTGCAAGTGTTTTGGCAGGGTCTTATTAAATTTGTACCAAGTTTGCAAGTGTTTTGGCATGGGCTTATTACATTTGTACCAAGTTTGCAAGTGTTTTGGCATGGTCTTATTAAATTTGTACCAAGTTTGCAAGTGTTCGGCATGGTCTTATTAAATTTGTACTAATTTTGCAAGTGTTTTAGCATGGTCTTATTAAATTTGTTCCAAGTTTGCAAGTGTTTTGGCAAGGTCTTATTAAATTTGTACCAAGTTTGCAAGTGTTTTGGCATGGTCTTATTAAATTTGTGCCAAGTTTGCAAGTGTTTTGGCATGGTCTTAGGAAGTTTGTCCCAAGTTTGCAAGTGTTTGGCATGGTCTTATTAATTGTGTACCAAGTTTGCAAGTGTTTGGCATGGTCTTAAGAAGTTTGCAGCAAGTTTGCAAGTGTTTTGGCATGGTCTTATTAAATTTGTACCAAGTTTGCAAGTGTTTTGGCATGGTCATTTCAAATTTGTACCAAGTTTGCAAGTGTTTTGGCATGGTCTTATTAAATTTGTCCCAAGCTTGCAAGTGCTTTGGCATGGTCTTATTAAATTTGTACCAAGTTTGCAAGTGTTTTAGCATGGTCTTAGGAAGTTTGTTCCAAGTTTGCAAGTGTTTGGCATGGTCTTATTAAATTTGTACCAAGTTTGCAATGTTTGGCATGGTCTTATTAAATTTTTACCAAGTTTGCAAGTGTTTTGGCATGGTCTTATTAAATTTGTCCCAAGTTTGCAAGTGCTTTGGCATGGTCTTATTAAATTTGTACCAAGTTTGCAAGTGTTTTGGCATGGTCTTAGGAAGTTTGTTCCAAGTTTGCAAGTGTTTGGCATGGTCTTATTAAATTTGTACCAAGTTTGCAAGTGTTTGGCATGGTCTTAGAAAATTTTTACCAAGTTTGGAAGTGTTTTGGCATGGTCTTATTACATTTGTTCCAAGTTTGCAAGTGTTTTGGCATGGTCTTATTAAATTTGTACCAAGTTTGCAAGTGTTTTGGCATGGTCTTATTAAATTTGTCCCAAGTTTGCAAGTGCTTTGGCATGGTCTTATTAAATTTGTACCAAGTTTGCAAGTGTTTTGGCATGGTCTTATTAAATTTGTACCAAGTTTGCAAGTGTTCGGCATGGTCTTATTAAATTTGTACCAAGTTTGCAAGTGTTTTGGCATGGTCTTATTAAATTTGTTCCAAGTTTGCAAGTGTTTTGGCATGGTCTTATTAAATTTGTACCAAGTTTGCAAGTGTTTTGGCATGGTCTTATAAAATTTGAACCAAATTTGCAAGTGTTTTGGCATGGTCTTATTAAATTTGTACCAAGTTTGCAAGTGTTTTGGCATAGTCTTAGGAAGTTTGTTCCAAGTTTGCAAGTGTTTTGGCATGGTTTTATTAAATTTGTACCAAGTTTGCAAGTGTTTGGCATGGTCTTAGAAAATTTGTACCAAGTTTGGAAGTGTTTTGGCATGGTCTTATTAAATTTGTCCCAAGTTTGCAAGTGTTTTGGCATGGTCTTATTAAATTTGTACCAAGTTTGCAAGTGTTTTGGCATGGTCTTATTAAATTTGTTCCAAGTTTGCAAGTGTTTTGGCATGCTCTTATTAAATTTGTACCAAGTTTGCAAGTGTATTGGCATGGGCTTATTAAATTTGTATCAAGTTTGCAAGTGTTTTGGCATGGTCTTATTAAATTTGTACCAAGTTTGCAAGTGTTTTGGCATGGTCTTATTACATTTGTACCAAGTTTGCAAGTGTTTTAGCATGGTCTTATTAAATTTGTACCAAGTTTGCAAGTGTTTTGACATGGTCTTATTAAATTTGTACCAAGTTTGCAATTGTTTTGGCATGGTCTTATTAAATTTGTACAAATTTTGCAAGTGTTTTAGCATGGTCTTATTAAATTTGTTCCAAGTTTGCAAGAGGTTTGGCATGGTCTTATTAAATTTGTACCAAGTTTGTAAGTGTTTTGGCATGGTCTTATAAAATTTGAACCAAATTTGCAAGTGTTTTGACATAGTCTTATTAAATTTGTACCAAGTTTGCAAGTGTTTTGGCATGGTCTTAGGAAGTTTGTTCCAAGTTTGCAAGTGTTTTGGCATGGTTTTATTAAATTTGTACCAAGTTTGCACGTGTTTTGGCATGGTCTTATTAAATTTGTTCCAAGTTTGCAAGTGTTCTGGCATGGTCTTAGGAAATTTTGTTCCAAGTTTGCAAGTGTTTTGGCATGGTTTTATTAAATTTGTATGAAGTTTGCACGTGTTTTGGCATGGGCTTATTAAATTTGTTCCAAGTTTGCAAGTGTTCTGGCATGGTCTTAATATTTTTGTACCAAGTTTGCAAGTGTTTTGGCATGGTCTTATTAAATTTGTACCATGTTAGCAAGTGTTTTAGCATGGTCTTAGGAAGTTTGTCCCAAGTTTGCAAGTGTTTGGCATGGTCTTATTAATTGTGTACCAAGTTTGCAAGTGTTTTGGCATGGTCGTATTAAATTTGCCCCAAGTTTGCAAGTGTTTTGGCATGGTCTTATTAAATTTGTACCAAGTTTGCAAGTGTTTTGGCATGGTCTTATTAAATTTGTGCCAAGTTTGCAAGTGTTTTGGCATGGGCTTAGGAAGTTTGTTCCAAGTTTGCAAGTGTTTTGGCAAGGTCTTATTAGATCTGTACCAAGTTTGCAAGTGTTTTGGCATGATCTTATTAAATTTGTACCAAGTTTGCAAGTGTTTAGGCATGGTCTTATTAAATTTGTACCAAGTTTGCAAGTGTTTTGGCATGGTCTTATTAAATTTGTACCAAGTTTGCAAGTGTTTTGGCATGGTCTTAGGAAGTTTGTTCCAAGTTTGCAAGTGTTTTGGCATGGTCTTATTAAATTTGTACCAAGTTTGCAAGTGTTTTGGCATGGTCTTATTAAATTTGTACCAAGTTTGCAAGTGTTTTGGCATGGTCTTATTAAATTTGTACCAAGTTTGCAAGTGTTTTGGCATGGTCGTAGGAAGTTTGTACCAAGTTTGCAAGTGTTTGGCATGGTCTTATTAATTTTGTACCAAGTTTGCAAGTGTTTTGGCATGGTCTTAGGAAGTTTGTTCCAAGTTTGCAAGTGTTTTGGCTTGGTCTTATTAAATTTGTACCAAGTTTGCAAGTGTTTTGGAATGGTCTTAGGAAGTTTGTTCCAAGTTTGCAAGTGTTTGGCATGGTCTTATTAAATTTGTACCAAGTTTGCAAGTGTTTTGGCATGGTCATATCAAATTTGTACCAAGTTTGCAAGTGTTTTGGCATGGTCTTATTAAATTTGTCCCAAGTTTGCAAGTGCTTTGGCATAGTCTTATTAAATTTGTACCAAGTTTGCAAGTGTTTTGGCATGGTCTTAGGAAGTTTGTTCCAAGTTTGCAACTGTTTGGCATGGTCTTATTAAATTTGTACCAAGTTTGCATGTGTTTGGCATGGTCTTATTTAATTTTTACCAAGTTTGCAAGTGTTTTGGCATGGTCTTATTAAATTTGTACCAAGTTTGCAAGTGTTCGGCATGGTTTATTAAATTCGTACCAATTTTGCAAGTGGTTTAGCATGGTCTTATTAAATTTGTTCCAAGTTTGCAAGTGTTTTGGCATGGTCTTATTAAATTTGTACCAAGTTTGCAAGTGTTTTGGCATGGTCTTATTAAATTTGTTCCAAGTTTGCAAGTGTTTTGGCATGGTCTTATTAAATTTGTACCAAGTTTGCAAGTGTTTTGGCATGGGCTTATTAAATTTGTATCAAGTTTGCAAGTGTTTCGGCATGGTCTTATTAAATTTGTACCAAGTTTGCAAGTGTTTTGGCATGGTCTTATTAAATTTGTTCCAAGTTTGCAAGTGTTTTGGCATGCTCTTATTAAATTTGTACCAAGTTTGCAAGTGTTTTGGCATGGTCTTAGGAAGTTTGTCCCAAGTTTGCAAGTGTTTGGCATGGTCTTATTCATTGTGTACCAAGTTTGCAAGTGTTTGGCATGGTCTTATTAAATTTGTACCAAGTTTGCAAGTGTATTGGCATGGTCTTATTAAATTAGTACCAAGTTTGCAAGTGTTTTGGCATGGTCTTATTAAATTTGTACCAAGTTTGCAAGTGTTTTGGCATGGTCTTATCAAATTTGTACCAGGTTTGCAAGTGTTTTGGCATGGTCTTATTAAATTTGTCCCAAGTTTGCAAGTGTTTTGGCATGGTCTTATTACATCTGGTCCAAGTTTGCAAGTGTTTTGGCATGGTCTTATTAAATTTGTACCAGGTGTTTGGCATGGTCTTAGAAAATTTGTACCAAGTTTAAAAGTGTTTTGGCATGGTCTTATTAAATTTGTTCCAAGTTTGCAAGTGTTTTGGCATGGTCTTATTAAATTTGTACCGAGTTTGCAAGTGTTTTGGCATGGTCTTATTAAATTTGTTCCAAGTTTGCAAGTGTTCTGGCATGGTCTTAATAAATTTGTACCAAGTTTGCAAGTGTTTTGGCAGGGTCTTATTAAATTTGTACCAAGTTTGCAAGTGTTTTGGCATGGTCTTATTAAACTTGTACCAAGTTTGCAAGTGTTTTGGCAAGGTCTTATTAAACTTGTACCAAGTTTGCAAGTGTTTTGGCATGGTCTTATTAAAGTTGTACCAAGTTTGCAAGTGTTTTGGCATGGTCTTATTAAATTTGTCCCAAGTTTGCAAGTGTTTTGGCATGGTCTTAGTACATTTGTACCAAGTTTGCAAGTGTTTTGGCATGGTCTTATTAAATTTGTACCAAGTTTGCAAGTGTTTTGGCATGGTCTTATTAAATTTGTTCCAAGTTTGCAAGTGTTCTGGCATGGTCTTAATAAATTTGTACCCAGTTTGGAAGTGTTTTGGCATGGTCTTATTAAATTTGTACCAAGTTTGCAAGTGATTTGGCATGGTCTTATACATTTGTACCAAGTTTGCAAGTGTTTTGGCATGTTCTTATACATTTGTACCAAGTTTGCAAGTGTTTTGGCATGGTCTTATTAAACTTGTACAAAGTTTGCAAGTGTTTTGGCATGGTCTTAGGAAGTTTGTCCCAAGTTTGCAAGTGTTTGGCATGGTCTTATTAAATTTGTACAAAGTTTGCAAGTGTTTTGGCATGGTCTAATTAAATTTGTACCAAGTTTGCGAGTGTTTTGGCATGGTCTTATTACATTTGTACCAACTTTGCAAGTGTTTTGGCATGGTCTTATTAAATTGGTACCAAGTTTGCAAGTGTTCGGCATGGTTTATTAAATTCGTACCAATTTTGCAAGTGGTTTAGCATGGTCTAATTAAATTTGTTCCAAGTTTGCAAGTGTTTTGGCATGGTCTAATTAAATTTGTACCAAGTTTGCAAGTGTTTAGGCATGGGCTTATTAAATTTGTATCAAGTTTGCAAGTGTTTTGGCATGGTCTTATTAAATTTGTACCAAGTTTGCAAGTGTTTTGGCATGGTCTTATTAAATTTGTTCCAAGTTTGCAAGTGTTTTGGCATGCTCTTATTAAATTTGTACCAAGTTTGCAAGTGTATTGGCATGGGCTTATTAAATTTGTATCAAGTTTGCAAGTGTTTTGGCATGGTCTTATTAAATTTGTACTAGGTTTGCAAGTGTTTTGGCATGGTCTTATTACATTTGTACCAAGTTTGCAAGTGTTTTGGCATGGTCGTAGGAAGTTTGTACCAAGTTTGCAAGTGTTTGGCATGGTCTTATTAATTTTGTACCAAGTTTGCAAGTGTTTTGGCATGGTCTTAGGAAGTTTGTTCCAAGTTTGCAAGTGTTTTGGCTTGGTCTTATTAAATTTTTACCAAGTTTGCAAGTGTTTTGGAATGGTCTTAGGAAGTTTGTTCCCAGTGTGCAAGTGTTTGGCATGGTCTTATTAAATTTGTACCAAGTTTGCAAGTGTTTTGGCATGGTCATATCAAATTTGTACCAAGTTTGCAAGTGTTTTGGCATGGTTTTAGGAAGTTTGTTCCAAGTTTGCAACTGTTTGGCATGGTCTTATTAAATTTGTACCAAGTTTGCATGTGTTTGGCATGGTCTTATTTAATTTTTACCAAGTTTGCAAGTGTTTTGGCATGGTCTTATTAAATTTGTACCAAGTTTGCAAGTGTTCGGCATGGTTTATTAAATTCGTACCAATTTTGCAAGTGGTTTAGCATGGTCTTATTAAATTTGTTCCAAGTTTGCAAGTGTTTTGGCATGGTCTTATTAAATTTGTACCAAGTTTGCAAGTGTTTTGGCATGGTCTTATTAAATTTGTTCCAAGTTTGCAAGTGTTTTGGCATGGTCTTATTAAATTTGTACCAAGTTTGCAAGTGTTTTGGCATGGGCTTATTAAATTTGTATCAAGTTTGCAAGTGTTTTGGCATGGTCTTATTAAATTTGTACCAAGTTTGCAAGTGTTTTGGCATGGTCTTATTAAATTTGTATCAAGTTTGCAAGTGTTTTGGCATGGTCTTATTAAATTTGTACCAAGTTTGCAAGTGTTTTGGCATGGTCTTATTACATTTGTACCAAGTTTGCAAGTATTTTAGCATGGTCTTATTAAATTTGAACCAAGTTTGCAAGTGTTTTGGCATGGTCTAATTAAATTTGTCCCAAGTTTGCAAGTGCTTTGGCATGGTCTTATTAAATTTGTACCAAGTTTGCAAGTGTTTTGGCATGGTCTTCGGAAGTTTGTTCCAAGTTTGCAACTGTTTGGCATGGTCTTATTAAATTTGTACCAAGTTTGCATGTGTTTGGCATGGTCTTATTTAATTTTTACCAAGTTTGCAAGTGTTTTGGCATGGTCTTATTAAATTTGTACCAAGTTTGCAAGTGTTCGGCATGGTTTATTAAATTCGTACCAATTTTGCAAGTGGTTTAGCATGGTCTTATTAAATTTGTTCCAAGTTTGCAAGTGTTTTGGCATGGTCTTACTAAATTTGTACCAAGTTTGCAAGTGCTTTGGCATGGTCTTATTAAATTTGTTCCAAGTTTGCAAGTGTTTTGGCATGGTCTTATTAAATTTGTACCAAGTTTGCAAGTGTTTTGGCATGGGCTTATTAAATTTGTATCAAGTTTGCAAGTGTTTTGGCATGGTCTTATTAAATTTGTACCAAGTTTGCAAGTGTTTTGGCATGGTCTTATTAAATTTGTTCCAAGTTTGCAATTGTTTTGGCATGCTCTTATTAAATTTGTACCAAGTTTGCAAGTGTATTGGCATGGGCTTATTAAATTTGTATCAAGTTTGCAAGTGTTTTGGCATGGTCTTATTAAATTTGTACCAAGTTTGCAAGTGTTTTGGCATGGTCTTATTACATTTGTACCAAGTTTGCAAGTATTTTAGCATGGTCTTATTAAATTTGTACCAAGTTTGCAAGTGTTTTGGCATGGTCTTATTAAACTTGTACCAAGTTTGCAAGTGTTTTGGCAAGGTGTTATTAAATTTGTAGCAAGTTTGCAAGTGTTTTGGCATGGTCTTATTACATTTGTACCAAGTTTGCAAGTGTTTTGGCATGGTCTTATTAAATTTGTACCAAGTTTGCAAGTGTTTTGACATGGTCTTATTAAATTTGTACCAAGTTTGCAAGTGTTTTGGCATGGTCTTATTAAATTTTTACCAAGTTTGCAAGTGTTTTGGCATGGTCTTATTAAACTTGTACCAAGTTTGCAAGTGTTTTGGCATGGTCTTATTAAATTTGTTCCAAGTTTGCAAGTGTTTTGGCATGCTCTTATTAAATTTGTACCAAGTTTGCAAGTGTTTTGGCATGGTCTTAGGAAGTTTGTCCCAAGTTTGCAAGTGTTTGGCATGGTCTTATTCATTGTGTACCAAGTTTGCAAGTGTTTGGCATGGTCTTATTAAATTTGTACCAAGTTTGCAAGTGTATTGGCATGGTCTTATTAAATTAGTACCAAGTTTGCAAGTGTTTTGGCATGGTCTTATTAAATTTGTACCAAGTTTGCAAGTGTTTTGGCATGGTCTTATCAAATTTGTACCAGGTTTGCAAGTGTTTTGGCATGGTCTTATTAAATTTGTCCCAAGTTTGCAAGTGTTTTGGCATGGTCTTATTACATCTGGTCCAAGTTTGCAAGTGTTTTGGCATGGTCTTATTAAATTTGTACCAGGTGTTTGGCATGGTCTTAGAAAATTTGTACCAAGTTTAAAAGTGTTTTGGCATGGTCTTATTAAATTTGTTCCAAGTTTGCAAGTGTTTTGGCATGGTCTTATTAAATTTGTACCAAGTTTGCAAGTGTTTTGGCATGGTCTTATTAAATTTGTTCCAAGTTTGCAAGTGTTCTGGCATGGTCTTAATAAATTTGTACCAAGTTTGCAAGTGTTTTGGCAGGGTCTTATTAAATTTGTACCAAGTTTGCAAGTGTTTTGGCATGGTCTTATTAAACTTGTACCAAGTTTGCAAGTGTTTTGGCAAGGTCTTATTAAACTTGTACCAAGTTTGCAAGTGTTTTGGCATGGTCTTATTAAAGTTGTACCAAGTTTGCAAGTGTTTTGGCATGGTCTTATTAAATTTGTCCCAAGTTTGCAAGTGTTTTGGCATGGTCTTAGTACATTTGTACCAAGTTTGCAAGTGTTTTGGCATGGTCTTATTAAATTTGTACCAAGTTTGCAAGTGTTTTGGCATGGTCTTATTAAATTTGTTCCAAGTTTGCAAGTGTTCTGGCATGGTCTTAATAAATTTGTACCCAGTTTGGAAGTGTTTTGGCATGGTCTTATTAAATTTGTACCAAGTTTGCAAGTGATTTGGCATGGTCTTATACATTTGTACCAAGTTTGCAAGTGTTTTGGCATGTTCTTATACATTTGTACCAAGTTTGCAAGTGTTTTGGCATGGTCTTATTAAACTTGTACAAAGTTTGCAAGTGTTTTGGCATGGTCTTAGGAAGTTTGTCCCAAGTTTGCAAGTGTTTGGCATGGTCTTATTAAATTTGTACAAAGTTTGCAAGTGTTTTGGCATGGTCTAATTAAATTTGTACCAAGTTTGCGAGTGTTTTGGCATGGTCTTATTACATTTGTACCAACTTTGCAAGTGTTTTGGCATGGTCTTATTAAATTGGTACCAAGTTTGCAAGTGTTCGGCATGGTTTATTAAATTCGTACCAATTTTGCAAGTGGTTTAGCATGGTCTAATTAAATTTGTTCCAAGTTTGCAAGTGTTTTGGCATGGTCTAATTAAATTTGTACCAAGTTTGCAAGTGTTTAGGCATGGGCTTATTAAATTTGTATCAAGTTTGCAAGTGTTTTGGCATGGTCTTATTAAATTTGTACCAAGTTTGCAAGTGTTTTGGCATGGTCTTATTAAATTTGTTCCAAGTTTGCAAGTGTTTTGGCATGCTCTTATTAAATTTGTACCAAGTTTGCAAGTGTATTGGCATGGGCTTATTAAATTTGTATCAAGTTTGCAAGTGTTTTGGCATGGTCTTATTAAATTTGTACCAGGTTTGCAAGTGTTTTGGCATGGTCTTATTACATTTGTACCAAGTTTGCAAGTGTTTTGGCATGGTCGTAGGAAGTTTGTACCAAGTTTGCAAGTGTTTGGCATGGTCTTATTAATTTTGTACCAAGTTTGCAAGTGTTTTGGCATGGTCTTAGGAAGTTTGTTCCAAGTTTGCAAGTGTTTTGGCTTGGTCTTATTAAATTTTTACCAAGTTTGCAAGTGTTTTGGAATGGTCTTAGGAAGTTTGTTCCCAGTGTGCAAGTGTTTGGCATGGTCTTATTAAATTTGTACCAAGTTTGCAAGTGTTTTGGCATGGTCATATCAAATTTGTACCAAGTTTGCAAGTGTTTTGGCATGGTTTTAGGAAGTTTGTTCCAAGTTTGCAAGTGTTTGGCATGGTCTTATTAAATTTGTACCAAGTTTGCATGTGTTTGGCATGGTCTTATTTAATTTTTACCAAGTTTGCAAGTGTTTTGGCATGGTCTTATTAAATTTGTACCAAGTTTGCAAGTGTTCGGCATGGTTTATTAAATTCGTACCAATTTTGCAAGTGGTTTAGCATGGTCTTATTAAATTTGTTCCAAGTTTGCAAGTGTTTTGGCATGGTCTTATTAAATTTGTACCAAGTTTGCAAGTGTTTTGGCATGGTCTTATTAAATTTGTTCCAAGTTTGCAAGTGTTTTGGCATGGTCTTATTAAATTTGTACCAAGTTTGCAAGTGTTTTGGCATGGGCTTATTAAATTTGTATCAAGTTTGCAAGTGTTTTGGCATGGTCTTATTAAATTTGTACCAAGTTTGCAAGTGTTTTGGCATGGTCTTATTAAATTTGTATCAAGTTTGCAAGTGTTTTGGCATGGTCTTATTAAATTTGTACCAAGTTTGCAAGTGTTTTGGCATGGTCTTATTACATTTGTACCAAGTTTGCAAGTATTTTAGCATGGTCTTATTAAATTTGAACCAAGTTTGCAAGTGTTTTGGCATGGTCTAATTAAATTTGTCCCAAGTTTGCAAGTGCTTTGGCATGGTCTTATTAAATTTGTACCAAGTTTGCAAGTGTTTTGGCATGGTCTTATTAAATTTGTACCAAGTTTGCAAGTGTTCGGCATGGTTTATTAAATTCGTACCAATTTTGCAAGTGGTTTAGCATGGTCTTATTAAATTTGTTCCAAGTTTGCAAGTGTTTTGGCATGGTCTTATTAAATTTGTACCAAGTTTGCAAGTGTTTTGGCATGGTCTTATTAAATTTGTTCCAAGTTTGCAAGTGTTTTGGCATGGTCTTATTAAATTTGTACCAAGTTTGCAAGTGTTTTGGCATGGGCTTATTAAATTTGTATCAAGTTTGCAAGTGTTTTGGCATGGTCTTATTAAATTTGTACCAAGTTTGCAAGTGTTTTGGCATGGTCTTATTAAATTTGTTCCAAGTTTGCAATTGTTTTGGCATGCTCTTATTAAATTTGTACCAAGTTTGCAAGTGTATTGGCATGGGCTTATTAAATTTGTATCAAGTTTGCAAGTGTTTTGGCATGGTCTTATTAAATTTGTACCAAGTTTGCAAGTGTTTTGGCATGGTCTTATTACATTTGTACCAAGTTTGCAAGTATTTTAGCATGGTCTTATTAAATTTGTACCAAGTTTGCAAGTGTTTTGGCATGGTCTTATTAAACTTGTACCAAGTTTGCAAGTGTTTTGGCAAGGTGTTATTAAATTTGTAGCAAGTTTGCAAGTGTTTTGGCATGGTCTTATTAAAGTTGTACCAAGTTTGCAAGTGTTTTGGCATGGTCTTATTAAATTTGTACCAAGTTTGCAAGTGTTTTGGCATGGTCTTATTAAATTTGTACCAAGTTTGCAAGTGTTTTGGCATGGTCTTATTAAATTTGTACCAAGTTTGCAAGTGTTTTGGCATGGTCTTATTAAATTTGTTCCAAGTTTGCAAGTGTTTTGGCATGCTCTTATTAAATTTGTACCAAGTTTGCAAGTGTTTTGGCATGGTCTTATTAAATTTATTCCAAGTTTGCAAGTGTTTTGGCATGCTCTTTTTAAATTTGTACCAAGTTTGCAAGTGTATTGGCATGGGCTTATTAAATTTGTATCAAGTTTGCAAGTGTATTGGCATGGGCTTATTAAATTTGTATCAAGTTTGCAAGTGTTTTGGCATGGTCTTATTAAATTTGTACCAAGTTTGCAAGTGTTTTGGCATGGTCTTATTACATTTGTACCAAGTTTGCAAGTGTTTTGGCATGGTCTTATTAAATTTGTACCAAGTTTGCAAGTGTTTTGACATGGTCTTATTAAATTTGTACCAAGTTTGCAAGTGTTTTGGCATGGTCTTATTAAATTTTTACCAAGTTTGCAAGTGTTTTGGCATGGTCTTATTAAACTTGTACCAAGTTTGCAAGTGTTTTGGCAAGGTCTTATTAAATTTGTACCAAGGTTGCAAGTGTTTTGGCATGGTCTTATTAAATTTTTACCAAGTTTGCAAGTGTTTTGGCATGGTCTTAGGAAGTTTTTCCCAAGTTTGCAAGTGTTTGGCATGGTCTTATTCATTGTGTACCAAGTTTGCAAGTGTTTGGCATGGTCTTATTAAATTTGTACCAAATTTTCAAGTGTTTTGGCATGTTCTTATTAAATTTGTACCAAGTTTGCAAGTGTTTTGGCATGGTCTTATTAAATTTGTACCAAGTTTGCAAGTGTTTTGGCATGGTCTTAGGAAGTTTGTTCCAAGTTTGCAAGTGTTTTGGCATGGTCTTATTAAATTTGTACCAAGTTTGCAAGTGTTTTGGCATGGTCTTATTAAATTTGTACCAAGTTTGCAAGTGTTTAGGCATGGTCTTATTAAATTTGTACCAAGTTTGCAAGTGTTTTGGCATGGTCTTATTAAATTTGTACCGAGTTTGCATGTGTTTTGGCATGGTCTTAGGGAGTTTGTTCCAAGTTTGCAAGTGTTTTGGCATGGTCTTATTAAATTTGTACCAAGTTTGCAAGTGTTTTGGCATGGTCTTATTAAATTTGTACCAAGTGTGCAAGTGTTTTGGCATGGTCTTATTAAATTTGTACCAAGTTTGCAAGTGTTTTGGCATGGTCGTAGGAAGTTTGTACCAAGTTTGCAAGTGTTTGGCATGGTCTTATTAATTTTGTACCAAGTTTGCAAGTGTTTTGGCATGGTCTTAGGAAGTTTGTTCCAAGTTTGCAAGTGTTTTGGCTTGGTCTTATTAAATTTGTACCAAGTTTGCAAGTGTTTTGGAATGGTCTTAGGAAGTTTGTTCAAAGTTTGCAAGTGTTTGGCATGGGCTTATTAAATTTGTACCAAGTTTGCAAGTGTTTGGCATGGTCTTATTAAATTTGTACCAAGTTTGCATGTGTTTGGCATGGTCTTATTTAATTTTTACCAAGTTTGCAAGTGTTTTGGCATGGCCTTATTAAATTTGTACCAAGTTTGCAAGTGTTCGGCATGGTTTATTAAATTCGTACCAATTTTGCAAGTGGTTTAGCATGGTCTTATTAAATTTGTTCCAAGTTTGCAAGTGTTTTGGCATGGTCTTATTAAATTTGTACCAAGTTTGCAAGTGTTTTGGCATGGTCTTATTAAATTTGTTCCAAAATTGCAAGTGTTTTGGCATGGTCTTATTAAATTTGTTCCAAAATTGCAAGTGTTTTGGCATGGTCTTATTAAATTTGTACCAAGTTTGCAAGTGTTTTGGCATGGTCTTATTAAATTTGTTCCAAAATTGCAAGTGTTTTGGCATGGTCTTATTAAATTTGTACCAAGTTTGCAAGTGTTTTGGCATGGGCTTATTAAATTTGTATCAAGTTTGCAAGTGTTTTGGCATGGTCTTATTAAATTTGTACCAAGTTTGCAAGTGTTTTGGCATGGTCTTATTAAATTTGTTCCAAGTTTGCAAGTGTTTTGGCATGCTCTTCTTAAATTTGTACCAAGTTTGCAAGTGTATTGGCATGGGCTTATTAAATTTGTATCAAGTTTGCAAGTGTTTTGGCATGGTCTTATTAAATAAGTACCAAGTTTGCAAGTGTTTTGGCATGGTCTAATTACATTTGTACCAAGTTTGCAAGTGTTTTGGCATGGTCTTATTAAATTTGTACCAAGTTTGCAAGTGTTTTGACATGGTCTTATTAAATTTGTACCAAGTTTGCAAGTGTTTTGGCATGGTCTTATTAAATTTGTACCAAGTTTGCAAGTGTTTTGGCATGGTCTTATTAAATTTGTACCAAGTTTGCAAGTGTTCGGCATGGTTTATTAAATTCGTACCAATTTTGCAAGTGGTTTAGCATGGTCTTATTAAATTTGTTCCAAGTTTGCAAGTGTTTTGGCATGGTCTTATTAAATTTGTACCAAGTTTGCAAGTGTTTTGGCATGGTCTTATTAAATTTGTTCCAAAATTGCAAGTGTTTTGGCATGGTCTTATTAATTTTGTACCAAGTTTGCAAGTGTTTTGGCATGGGCTTAGGAAGTTTGTTCCAAGTTTTCAACTGTTTGGCATGGTCTTATTAAATTTGTACCAAGTTTGCAAGTGTTTTGGCATGGTCTTAGGAAGTTTGTTCCAAGTTTTCAACTGTTTGGCATGGTCTTATTAAATTTTTACCAAGTTTGCATGTGTTTGGCATGGTCTTATTTAATTTTTACCAAGTTTGCAAGTGTTTTGGCATGGCCTTATTAAATTTGTACCAAGTTTGCAAGTGTTCGGCATGGTTTATTAAATTCGTACCAATTTTGCAAGTGGTTTAGCATGGTCTTATTAAATTTGTTCCAAGTTTGCAAGTGTTTTGGCATGGTCTTATTAAATTTGTACCAAGTTTGCAAGTGTTTTGGCATGGTCTTATTAAATTTGTTCCAAAATTGCAAGTGTTTTGGCATGGTCTTATTAAATTTGTACCAAGTTTGCAAGTGTTTTGGCATGGGCTTATTAAATTGTATCAAGTTTGCAAGTGTTTTGGCATGGTCTTATTAAATTTGTACCAAGTTTGCAAGTGTTTTGGCATGGTCTTATTAAATTTGTTCCAAGTTTGCAAGTGTTTTGGCATGCTCTTCTTAAATTTGTACCAAGTTTGCAAGTGTATTGGCATGGGCTTATTAAATTTGTATCAAGTTTGCAAGTGTTTTGGCATGGTCTTATTAAATTAGTACCAAGTTTGCAAGTGTTTTGGCATGGTCTAATTACATTTGTACCAAGTTTGCAAGTGTTTTGGCATGGTCTTATTAAATTTGTACCAAGTTTGCAAGTGTTTTGACATGGTCTTATTAAATTTGTACCAAGTTTGCAAGTGTTTTGGCATGGTCTTATTAAATTTGTACCAAGTTTGCAAGTGTTTTGGCATGGTCTTATTAAATTTGTACCAAGTTTGCAAGTGTTTTGGCATGGTCTTATTAAATTTGTACCAAGTTTGCAAGTGTTTTGGCATGGTCTTAGGAAGTTTGTTCCAAGTTTGCAAGTGTTTTGGCATGGTCTTATTAAATTTGTACCAAGTTTGCAAGTGTTTTTGCATGGTCTTATTAAATTTGTACCAAGTTTGCAAGTGTTTAGGCATGGTCTTATTAAATTTGTACCAAGTTTGCAAGTGTTTTGGCATGGTCTTATTAAATTTGTACCGAGTTTGCAAGTGTTTTGGCATGGTCTTAGGAAGTTTGTTCCAAGTGTAACGGAACGATCCTGGTGAACTAGGGAACGCACTCATAAGTTTATGAGTGCCCCGCCGAAATAGTATAAAGCAAGGTAGCACGAATAAAATCATCCTCTTTTTGCCTGTTGGCTGCATCAGAACAGACTTGCCCGACAGATACCAATACATGGCGATCCTGCCAGGAGATAAGAAGCAGTAGTTATTTATCGCCACCGCACGTGTCCGCATATTCGCATACCCATATCAATAGCTGCACGCGTTCACTTCTGCCCCCGCACGAAGGTGATAACGTTACGTTGGAGCAAGTGCAAGTGTGGAAGCAGCCGTAAAGCAACAGCAAGCAGCAGCGAAGCAGTGGAACAGGAGATCAGATTCAAGCAGCACAACTCATCGAAGCAGATGCAAGCAGTACGACTCACGGAAGCAGATGCAAGCAGTACAACTCTCGGGAGCAGATGAAAGCAATACAATTAACGAAGGCAAGTAACTAAAACAAAGCTTTACAAGATGTACACGCTTAAAAACCAATTCTACTAGTCTAAGTAAAAAAAAAAAAAACAAAAAAAAAAATCCTAAAGTAAAAACTCATCAGAATTCAGAAATTCCCGAACTGACTGTGCGTTGCAGTGTGCGTATAAAGTAGTTATCTTGAAACAAAAGAACCATTCCATTAGAACAAAGAAAAAAAAAGAAAGAAAAAACCAAGAGTTGCAGAAAACGTCCTGAGTGTTAGTATTAAGAAGTGTAGTTTGTAAGTTTTTAGTCAAAATTTTTATTTTATTTTTTATTTCGTAAAAAGACGCTCTGAGTGTTACTATTAAGAAGTGTAGTATGTAAGAAAATTGTCAGGCTAGAAAAATACTAGGAACCCCGCTATGAACAGGAGCATTGAGATGTGTAGTACGTAAAACATTTAATAGCCGTAGCGTTCCCATACCGCAAAAGTGTGTAAGATAGTTGCCGCAAAAGTGTGTGTTTCACATTTACATCAGTTACATTTTATATTGAACACGTTTTATACCAGCATCAGATCCATTTTAAACACGTTTTAACTTTACACAAGTTACATTTTATTAAGAGGCTCACAAAATTCGCAACCCTCAAATCTGTTACCAGAAGTTTCAAATAACCAAGGTTCGGTCAGTTAGTTTTTAATTTTTTCTTCTCATAGTACCGTTATCAGTTTTTCTTCTTCCCCTTTTTGTTTCTACCAACTATACCTTTTGTCATTGTATGTTACAAGCAAAGCGTACACGCTCGTCGCGAGTAGCTAGCACGACATTAAAAACACGTGGTAGACCGAAACTGAAGCCAGAAAACAAAATGACGGAAGAAAACAAAATGGCCATAAAGTTGGATTTGGGTTTAGCACTCAAACTGGTTAAACCCTTTACGGGAGATTCCACAAATTTATCAAGCTACGTGGAAAGTGTCGAAATGTTGCGGGATTATTCAGATAAAGTAGATGAGGCACAAATTTTACGGTTAATGAGATTAACATTGACTGGTGCCGCACATGGTTCTATTGATGGTGCCACCTCTTTAGAAGGAGCATTCAAACAGCTAAGGTCGAGATTTGGTGTAAAAATTTCACCTAATGCCGTCGAAAACGAAATCAAGGCTACTAAGCAAGTGAGAGGGAAGTCGATCACGGATTTTGGGTCCGAAATTGAGGCACTTACAACCAAGTTGGCAGCGGCTCATGTATCGATGGGAACTTTCCAAACCGAAGCAGCGGCAGCCAACGTAGTGCAACCAATAGCGGTACGAGCGTTCGTCAACGGGCTGTCCAATGCGACTACACGGTTTTTTCTGAAAGCTCGAAATCCCAAGTGCATGACATCGGCGATTTCTGACGCCCTTGAGTGCAATGACACGACACACGATTCAGAACAAGCAGAATCAGTGTCAATTATCAATTCATATTATACGCCAAGGCGGAATATGCAATACAGGCAACCTCAATACAACAGAGGGCAATATCACAGAAGCTACTACCGGGGATATCAACCGAATAGAGGTTTTTATCCACCAACCAGACGAGCACGAGGCGGTAATCATTTTCGAGGCCAGAATCAGTATCCTCGAAACAGAGGCAATAACGCAAATTTGGCGGTATTGTCGCAGGAACAAAACGATAAAGAAGCAAGTGAGACAGAGGGAAACGAAGACACCTCACCATTAACTGATCTTTTTCGTTAATTTTGATAATTACGGTACTATCAATGGCTCATTTATAATCTTTGAAAATCCAATCAACTTAGTTATTGACAGTGGAGCTTCGTGCTGTGTTTTGGATCAAACTTGTATTCCTAATAATGTTCCCATCAATAGATCAATTATATTAAATGTCCGAGGCATAAACGGAAAAACTCAAACCCTTGGGTACATAGACACAACAATAACCTACCAATCCAACACATTTCCAATAAGATTTCATATTTTATCAGGACTACCATCGCACATACCCGGACTGCTTGGAACCAACTTTTTGAAGAAGTTTTCAGCCATTCTCAATTTTGGAAATATGACATTTAGTTTTGCGAATATACATAATTTTGATAATACATTTAGCATTCCAGCCAGAACGGAAATTATAAGATTAGTTCAAACCCTAGAAACAAACACTTGTGTTGTTTGGAACGAAGAAATATCTCCTAATGTTTATATTTCAAATTGCCTTTCGCAACCATTTGAAGGAAAGATTGCTATTAAATTAATTAATATGAATGCTAAAGAAGTACAAATATCTAATATTAAACCCATTATCAAACCAGCATCAGATTATTCTATATTATCACTAACCACATCAAAACTCAATGTGGCTCATGCTGAGAAAACTATAAAAGAACTGAACCTTGAGCATCTGAATGAGACAGAAAAACAATTGATTCAAACCATTTGTGTTAAGTATAATGATATATTTTGTGTAGAGAATGATAGTCTAAGCACTACAAAGTTGTATCAAGCGTCACTTCAATTAAAAGATAATGTTGGACCTTCATATTCAAAACAGTATAGGTTACCTCATGCACAGAAGCAGGAAATTAATTCTCAAATTACGAAAATGCATAAGGAAAACACAATTGAAGAAGCGCAATCCGCCTGGAACAGTCCCATCTTATTAGTTCCGAAGAAAACAGCTCATGATACTAAGAAATGGAGACTCGTCGTAGATTACCGAAAGGTAAATAATACACTTGAAGACGATAAATTTCCTTTACCCAATATCGAAGAAGTAATAGACTCTCTTAGCGGTGCAAATATTTTTTCACACTTAGATTTATCCCAAGGCTATTATCAATGTGAATTACAAAACAAAGATAGACCTATTACCGCGTTCACAACACCGTTGGGTCAATTTCAAATGACGCGTCTTCCCATGGGCCTAAAGGTAAGCCCATCAATTTTCTCACGGCTCATGACAGTTGCTTTAGCCGGATTAACTCTTGAAAAATGTCTTGTCTATCTAGACGACATTATAGTATTCGGTAAATCTATGCAAGAGCATAATATGAATCTTATTTCAGTTTTTAATCGCTTAAGGAAAGTAAATTTAAAATTAAATCCCCAGAAATGTCATTTCCTTAAAAAAGAACTTGTTTATTTAGGACATCTCATTTCTGCTGAAGGGGTCAAACCAGATCCGCAAAAGGTTGAATGTATAAAAAGTTGGCCTAATGTAAAAATCAATGTAAACGGAAAAACAGATGTTATTCATAAGAATAGGATTAAGAAATTCACTACACTATAAACATAAGAATAGGATTAAGAAATTCACTACACTATAAACATAAGAATAGGATTAAGAAATTCACTACACTTTAACCATAAGAATAGGATTAAGAAATTCACTACATTGTAAAAAAAAAAAAAAAAAAAAAAAAAAAAAAAAAAAAAAAAAAAAAAAAAAAAAAAAAAAACAGGGCGTGTAACGGAACGATCCTGGTGAACTAGGGAACGCACTCATAAGTTTAGGAGTGCCCCGCCGAAATAGTATTAAGCAAGGTAGCACGAATAAAATCATCCTCTTTTTGCCTGTTGGCTGCATCAGAACAGACTTGCCCGACAGATACCAATACACAAGTTTGCAAGTGTTTTGGCATGGTTTTATAAAATTTGTACCAAGTTTGCAAGTGTTTTGGCATTGTCTTATTAAATTTGTACCAAGTTTGCAAGTGTTTTGGCATGGTCTTATTAAATTTGTACCAAGTTTGCAAGTGTTTTGGCATGGTCGTAGGAAGTTTGTACCAAGTTTGCAAGTGTTTGGCATGGTCTTATTAATTTTGTACCAAGTTTGCAAGTGTTTTGGCATGGTCTTAGGAAGTTTGTTCCAAGTTTGCAAGTGTTTTGGCTTGGTCTTATTAAATTTGTACCAAGTTTGCAAGTGTTTTGGAATGGTCTTAGGAAGTTTGTTCCAAGTTTGCAAGTGTTTGGCATGGTCTTATTAAATTTGTACCAAGTTTGCAAGTGTTTTGGCATGGTCATATCAAATTTGTACCAAGTTTGCAAGTGTTTTGGCATGGTCTTATTAAATTTGTCCCAAGTTTGCAAGTGCTTTGGCATGGTCTTATTAAATTTGTACCAAGTTTGCAAGTGTTTTGGCATGGTCTTAGGAAGTTTGTTCCAAGTTTGCAACTGTTTGGCATGGTCTTATTAAATTTGTACCAAGTTTGCATGTGTTTGGCATGGTCTTATTTAATTTTTACCAAGTTTGCAAGTGTTTTGGCATGGTCTTATTAAATTTGTACCAAGTTTGCATGTGTTTGGCATGGTCTTATTTAATTTTTACCAAGTTTGCAAGTGTTTTGGCATGGTCTTATTAAATTTGTCCCAAGTTTGCAAGTGCTTTGGAATGGTCTTATTAAATTTGTACCAAGTTTGCAAGTGTTTTGGCATGGTCTTAGGAAGTTTGTCCCAAGTTTGCAAGTGTTTGGCATGGTCTTATTAATTGTGTACCAAGTTTGCAAGTGTTTGGCATGGTCTTAAGAAGTTTATACCAAGTTTGCAAGTGTTTTGGCATGGTCTTATTAAATTTGTACCAAGTTTGCAAGTGTTTTGGCATGGTCATATCAAATTTGTACCAAGTTTGCAAGTGTTTTGGCATGGTCTTATTAAATTTGTCCCAAGTTTGCAAGTGCTTTGGCATGGTCTTATTAAATTTGTACCAAGTTTGCAAGTGTTTTGGCATGGTCTTAGGAAGTTTGTTCCAAGTTTGCAACTGTTTGGCATGGTCTTATTAAATTTGTACCAAGTTTGCATGTGTTTGGCATGGTCTTATTTAATTTTTACCAAGTTTGCAAGTGTCTTGCCATGGTCTTATTAAATTTGTCCCAAGTTTGCAAGTGCTTTGGCATGGTCTTATTAAATTTGTACCAAGTTTGCAAGTGTTTTGGCATGGTCTTAGGAAGTTTGTTCCAAGTTTGCAAGTGTTTGGCATGGTCTTATTAAATTTGTATCAAGTTTGCAAGTGTTTGGCATGGTCTTAGAAAATTTGTACCAAGTTTGGAAATGTTTTGGCATGGTCTTATTAAATTTGTACCAAGTTTGCAAGTGTTTTGGCATTGTCTTATACATTTGTACCAAGTTTGCAAGTGTTTTGGCATGGTCTTATAAAACTTGTACAAAGTTTGCAAGTGTTTTGGCATGGTCTTAGGAAGTTTGTTCCAAGTTTGCAAGTTTTTGGCATGGTCTTATTAATTTGTACAAAGTTTGCAAGTGTTTTGGCATGGTATTATTAAATTTGTACCAAGTTTGCAAGTGTTTTGGCATGGTCTTATTACATTTGTACCAAGTTTGCAAGAGTTTTGGCATGGTCTTATTAAACTTGTACCAAGTTTGCAAGTGTTTTGGCAAGGTCTTATTAAATTTGTACCAAGTTTGCAAGTGTTTTGGCATGGTCTTATTAAATTTGTACCAAGTTTGCAAGTGTTTTGGCATGGTCTTAGGAAGTTTGTTCCAAGTTTGCAAGTGTTTTGGCTTGGTTTTTTTTTTAATTTGTACCAAGTTTGCACGTGTTTTGGCATGGTCTTATTAAATTTGTTCCATGTTTGCAAGTGTTTTGGCATGGTCTTAATAAATTTGTACCAAGTTTGCAAGTGTTTTGGCAGGGTCTTATTAAATTTGTACCAAGTTTGCAAGTGTTTTGGCATGGTCTTATTAAACTTGTACCAAGTTTGCAAGTGTTTTGGCAAGGTCTTATTAAATTTGTACCAAGTTTGCAAGTGTTTTGGCATGGTCTTATTAAATTTGTACCAAGTTTGCAAGTGTTTTGGCATGGTCTTAGGAAGTTTGTCCCAAGTTTGCAAGTGTTTGGCATGATCTTATTCATTGTGTACCAAGTTTGCAAGTGTTTGGCATGGTCTTATTAAATTTGTACCAAGTTTGCAAGTGTTTTGGCATGGTCTTATTAAATTTGTACCAAGTTTGCAAGTGTTTTGGCATGGTCTTATTAAATTTGTACCAAGTTTGCAAGTGTTTTGGCATGGTCTTAGGAAGTTTGTCCCAAGTTTGCAAGTGTTTTGGCAAGGTCTTATTAAATTTGTACCAAGTTTGCAAGTGTTCGGCATGGTCTTATTAAATTTGTACCAATTTTGCAAGTGTTTCAGAATGGTCTTATTAAATTTTTTCCAAGTTTGCAAGTGTTCTGGCATGGTCTTAAGAAGTTTGTACCAAGTTTGCAAGTGTTTTGGCATGGTCTTATTAAATTTGTACCAAGTTTGCAAGTGTTCGGCATGGTCTTATTAAATTTGTGCCAATTTTGCAAGTGTTTTAGCATGGTCTTATTAAATTTGTTCCAAGTCTGCAAGTGTTTTGGCAAGGTCTTATTAAATTTGTACCAAGTTTGCAAGTGTTCTGGCATGGTCTTAGGAAGTTTGTCCCAAGTTTGCAAGTGTTTGGCATGGTCTTATTAATTGTGTACCATGTTTGCAAGTGTTTTGGCATGGTCTTATTAAATTTGTACCAAGTTTGCAAGTGTTTTGGCATGGTCTTAGGAAGTTTGTTCCAAGTTTGCAAGTGTTTTGGCATGGTCTTATTAAATTTGTACCAAGTTTGCAAGTGTTTTGGCATGGTCTTATTAAATTTGTACCAAGTTTGCAAGTGTTTAGGCATGGTCTTATTAAATTTGTACCAAGTTTGCAAGTGTTTTGGCATGGTCTTATTAAATTTGTACCAAGTTTGCAAGTGTTTTGGCATGGTCTTAGGAAGTTTGTTCCAAGTTTGCAAGTGTTTTGGCATGGTCTTATTAAATTTGTACCAAGTTTGCAAGTGTTTTGGCATGGTCTTATTAAATTTGTACCAAGTTTGCAAGTGTTTTAGCATGGTCTTATTAAATTTGTTCCAAGTTTGCAAGTGTTTTGGCATGGTCGTAGGAAGTTTGTACCAAGTTTGCAAGATTTTGGCATGGTCTTATTAATTTTGTACCAAGTTTGCAAATGTTTTGGCATGGTCTTAGGAAGTTTGTTCCAAGTTTGCAAGTGTTTTGGCTTGGTCTTATTAAATTTGTACCAAGTTTGCAAGTGTTTTGGAATGGTCTTAGGAAGTTTGTTCCAAGTTTGCAAGTGTTTGGCATGGTCTTATTAAATTTGTACCAAGTTTGCAAGTGTTTTGGCATGGTCATATCAAATTTGTACCAAGTTTGCAAGTGTTTTGGCATGGTCTTATTAAATTTGTACCAAGTTTGCAAGTGCTTTGGCATGGTCTTATTAAATTTGTACCAAGTTTGCAAGTGTTTTGGCATGGTCTTAGGAAGTTTGTTCCAAGTTTGCAACTGTTTGGCATGGTCTTATTAAATGTGTACCAAGTTTGCATGTGTTTGGCATGGTCTTATTAAATTTTTACCAAGTTTGCAAGTGTTTGGCATGGTCTTATTAAATTTGTACCAAGTTTGCAAGTGTTCGGCATGGTCTTATTAAATTTGTACCAATTTTGCAAGTGTTTTAGCATGGTCTTATTAAATTTGTTCCAAGTTTGCAAGTGTTTTGGCAAGGTCTTATTATATTTGTACCAAGTTTGCAAGTGTTTTGGCATGTTCTTATTAAATTTGTACCAAGTTTGCAAGTGTTTTGGCATGGTCTTATTAAATTTGTACCAAGTTTGCAAGTGTTTTGGCATGGTCTTAGGAAGTTTGTCCCAAGTTTGCAAGTGTTTGGCATGGTCTTATTAATTGTGTACCAAGTTTGCAAGTGTTTGGCATGGTCTTAAGAATCTTATACCAAGTTTGCAAGTGTTTTGGCATGGTCTTATTAAATTTGTACCAAGTTTGCAAGTGTTTTGGCATGGTCTTAGGAAGTTTGTCCCAAGTTTGCAAGTGTTTGGCATGGTCTTATTAATTGTGTACCAAGTTTGCAAGTGTTTGGCATGGTCTTAAGAAGTTTATACCAAGTTTGCAAGTGTTTTGGCATGGTCTTATTAAATTTGTACCAAGTTTGCAAGTGTTTTGGCATGGTCTTAGGAAGTTTGTTCCAAGTTTGCAAGTGTTTTGGCTTGGTTTTATTAAATTTGTACCAAGTTTGCAAGTGTTTTGGCATGGTCTTATTAAATTTGTTCCATGTTTGCAAGTGTTTTGGCATGGTCTTAATAAATTTGTACCAAGTTTGCAAGTGTTTTGGCAGGGTCTTATTAAATTTGTACCAAGTTTGCAAGTGTTTTGGCATGGTCTTATTAAACTTGTACCGAGTTTGCAAGTGTTTTGGCAAGGTCTTATTAAATTTGTCCCAAGTTTGCAAGTGTTTTGGCATGGTCGTAGGAAGTTTGTACCAAGTTTGCAAGTGTTTGGCATGGTCTTATTAAATTTGTACCAAGTTTGCAAGTGTTTGGCATGGTCTTAGGAAGTTTGTTCCAAGTTTGCAAGTGTTTGGCATGGTCTTATAAAATTTGTACAAAGTTTGCAAGTGTTTTGGCATGGTATTATTAAATTTGTACCAAGTTTGCAAGTGTTTTGGCATGGTCTTAAGAAGTTTGTTCCAAGTTTGCAAGTGTTTTTGCATGGTCTTATTAAATTTGTACCAAGTTTGCAAGTGTTTGGCATGGTCTTATTAAATTTGATCCAAGTTTGCAAGTGTTTTGGCATGGTCTTAGGAAGTTTGTTCCAAGTTTGCAACTGTTTGGCATGGTCTTATTAAATTTGTACCAAGTTTGCATGTGTTTGGCATGGTCTTATTAAATTTTTACCAAGTTTGCAAGTGTTTTGGCATGGTCTTATTAAATTTGTCCCAAGTTTGCAAGTGATTTGGCATGGTCTTATTAAATTTGTACCAAGTTTGCAAGTGTTTTGGCATGGTCTTAGGAAGTTTCTTCCAAGTTTGCAAGTGTTTGGCATGGTCTTATTAAATTTGTACCAAGTTTGCAAGTGTTTGGCATGGTCTAAGAAAATTTGTACCAAGTTTGCAAGTGTTTTGGCATGGTCTTATTAAATTTGTACCAAGTTTACAAGTGTTTTGGCATGGTCTCATTAAATTTTTACCAAGTTTGCAAGTGTTTTGGCATGGTCTTAGGAAGTTTGTTCCAAGTTTGCAAGTGTTTTGGCATGGTCTTATTGAATTTGTACCAAGTTTGCAAGTGTTTTAGCATGGTCTTATTAAATTTGTTCCAAGTTTGCAAGTGTTTTGGCATGGTCGTAGGAAGTTTGTACCAAGTTTGCAAGTGTTTGGCATGGTCTTATTAATTTTGTACCAAGTTTGCAAATGTTTTGGCATGGTCTTAGGAAGTTTGTTCCAAGTTTGCAAGTGTTTTGGCTTCGTCTTATTAAATTTGTACCAAGTTTGCAAGTGTTTTGGCATGGTCTTAGGAAGTTATTCCAAGTTTGCAAGTGTTTGGCATGGTCTTATTAAATTTGTACCAAGTTTGCAAGTGTTTGGCATGGTCTTAGAAAATTTGTACCAAGTTTGCAAGTGTTTTGGCATGGTCTTATTAAATTTGTACCAAGTTTGCAAGTGTTTTGGCATGGTCTCATTAAATTTGTACCAAGTTTGCAAGTGTTTTGGCATGGTCTTAGGAAGTTTGTTCCAAGTTTGCAAGTGTTTTGGCATGGTCTTATTAAATTTGTACCAAGTTTGCAAGTGTTTTAGCATGGTCTTATTACATTTGTTCCAAGTTTACAAGTGTTTTGGCATGGTCGTAGGAAGTTTGTACCAAGTTTGCAAGTGTTTGGCATGGTCTTATTAATTTTGTACCAAGTTTGCAAATGTTTTGGCATGGTCTTATTAAATTTGTACCAAGTTTGCAAGTGTTTTGGCATGGTCTTATTACATTTGTACCAAGTTTGCAAGTGTTTTGGCATAGTCTTATTAAATTTGTACCAAGTTTGCAAGTGTTTTGACATGGTCTTATTAAATTTGTACCAAGTTTGCAAGTGTTTTGGCATGGTCTTATTAAATTTGTACCAAGTTTGCAAGTGTTTTGGCATGGTCTTATTAAACTTGTACCAAGTTTGCAAGTGTTTTGGCAAGGTCTTATTAAATTTGTACCAAGTTTGCAAGTGTTTTGGCATGGTCTTATTAAATTTTTACCAAGTTTGCAAGTGTTTTGGCATAGTCTTAGGAAGTTTGTCCCAAGTTTGCAAGTGTTTGGCATGGTCTTATTCATTGTGTACCAAGTTTGCAAGTGTTTGGCATGGTCTTATTAAACTTGTACCAAATTTTCAAGTGTTTTGGCATGTTCTTATTAAACTTGTACCAAGTTTGCAAGTGTTTTGGCATGGTCTTATTAAATTTGTACCAAGTTTGCAAGTGTTTTGGCATGGTCTTAGGAAGTTTGTTCCAAGTTTGCAAGTGTTTTGGCATGGTCTTATTAAATTTGTACTGAGTTTGCATGTGTTTTGGCATGGTCTTAGGGAGTTTGTTCCAAGTTTGCAAGTGTTTTGGCATGGTCTTATTAAATTTGTACCAAGTTTGCAAGTGTTTTGGCATGGTCTTATTAAATTTGTACCAAGTTTGCAAGTGTTTTGGCATGGTCTTATTAAATTTGTACCAAGTTTGCAAGTGTTTTGGCATGGTCGTAGGAAGTTTGTACCAAGTTTGCAAGTGTTTGGCATGGTCTTATTAATTTTGTACCAAGTTTGCAAGTGTTTTGGCATGGTCTTAGGAAGTTTGTTCCAAGTTTGCAAGTGTTTTGGCTTGGTCTTATTAAATTTGTACCAAGTTTGCAAGTGTTTTGGAATGGTCTTAGGAAGTTTGTTCCAAGTTTGCAAGTGTTTGGCATGGTCTTATTAAATTTGTACCAAGTTTGCAAGTGTTTTGGCATGGTCATATCATATTTGTACCATGTTTGCAAGTGATTTGGCATGGTCTTATTAAATTTGTCCCAAGTCTGCAAGTGCTTTGGCATGGTCTTATTAAATTTGTACCAAGTTTGCAAGTGTTTTGGCATGGTCTTATTAAATTTGTTCCAAGTTAGCAAGTGTTTTGGCATGGTCTTATTAAATTTGTACCAAGTTTGCATGTGTTTGGCATGGTCTTATTTAATTTTTACCAAGTTTCCAAGTGTTTTGGCATGGTCTTATTAAATTTGTACCAAGTTTGCAAGTGTTCGGCATGGTTTATTAAATTCGTACCAATTTGTAAGTGGTTTAGCATGGTCTTATTAAATTTGTTCCAAATTTGCAAGTGTTTTGGCATGGTCTTATTAAATTTGTACCAAGTTTGCAAGTGTTTTGGCATGGTCTTATTAAATTTGTTCCAAAATTGCAAGTGTTTTGGCATGGTCTTATTAAATTTGTACCAAGTTTGCAAGTGTTTTGGCATGGGCTTATTAAATTTGTATCAAGTTTGCAAGTGTTTTGGCATGGTCTTATTAAATTTGTACCAAGTTTGCAAGTGTTTTGGCATGGTCTTATTACATTTGTTCCAAGTTTGCAAGTGTTTTGGCATGCTCTTATTAAATTTGTACCAAGTTTGCAAGTGTATTGGCATGGGCTTATTAAATTTGTATCAAGTTTGCAAGTGTTTTGGCATGGTCTTATTAAATAAGTACCAAGTTTGCAAGTGTTTTGGCATGGTCTAATTACATTTGTACCAAGTTTGCAAGTGTTTTGGCATGGTCTTATTAAATTTGTACCAAGTTTGCAAGTGTTTTGACATGGTCTTATTAAATTTGTACCAAGTTTGCAAGTGTTTTGGCATGGTCTTATTAAATTTGTACCAAGTTTGCAAGTGTTTTGGCATGGTCTTATTAAATTTGTACCAAGTTTGCAAGTGTTTTGGCATGGTCTTATTAAATTTGTACCAAGTTTGCAAGTGTTTTGGCATGGTCTTAGGAAGTTTGTTCCAAGTTTGCAAGTGTTTTGGCATGGTCTTATTAAATTTGTACCAAGTTTGCAAGTGTTTTTGCATGGTCTTATTAAATTTGTACCAAGTTTGCAAGTGTTTAGGCATGGTCTTATTAAATTTGTACCAAGTTTGCAAGTGTTTTGGCATGGTCTTATTAAATTTGTACCGAGTTTGCAAGTGTTTTGGCATGGCCTTAGGAAGTTTGTTCCAAGTTTGCAAGTGTTTTGGCATGGTTTTATTAAATTTGTACCAAGTTTGCATGTGTTTTGGCATGGTCTTATTAAATTTGTACCAAGTTTGCAAGTGTTTTGGCATGGTCTTATTAAATTTGTACCAAGTTTGCAAGTGTTTTGGCATGGTCGTAGGAAGTTTGTACCAAGTTTGCAAGTGTTTGGCATGGTCTTATTAATTTTGTACCAGGTTTGCAAGTGTTTTGGCATGGTCTTAGGAAGTTTGTTCCAAGTTTGCATGTGTTTTGGCTTGGTCTTATTAAATTTGTACCAAGTTTGCAAGTGTTTTGGAATGGTCTTAGGAAGTTTGTTCCAAGTTTGCAAGTGTTTGGCATGGTCTTATTAAATTTGTACCAAGTTTGCAAGTGTTTTGGCATGGTCATATCAAATTTGTACCAAGTTTGCAAGTGTTTTGGCATGGTCTTATTAAATTTGTCCCAAGTTTGCAAGTGCTTTGGCATGGTCTTATTAAATTTGTACCAAGTTTGCAAGTGTTTTGGCATGGTCTTAGGAAGTTTGTTCCAAGTTTGCAACTGTTTGGCATGGTCTTATTAAATTTGTACCAAGTTTGCAAGTGTTTTGGCATGGTCTTATTAAATTTGTACCAAGTTTGCAAGTGTTTTGGCATGGTCTTAGGAAGTTTGTTCCAAGTTTGCAAGTGTTTTGGCATGGTCTTATTAAATTTGTACCAAGTTTGCAAGTGTTTTGGCATGGTCTTATTAAATTTGTACCAAGTTTGCAAGTGTTTAGGCATGGTCTTATTAAATTTGTACCAAGTTTTCAAGTGTTTTGGCATGGTCTTATTAAATTTGTACCAAGTTTGCAAGTGTTTTTGCATGGTTTTAGGAAGTTTGTTCCAAGTTTGCAAGTGTTTTGGCATGGTCTTATTAAATTTGTACCAAGTTTGCAAGTGTTTTGGCATGGTCATATTAAATTTGTACCAAGTTTGCAAGTTTTTAAGCATGGTCTTATTAAATTTGTTCCAAGTTTGCAAGTGTTTTGGCATGGTCGTAGGAAGTTTGTACCAAGTTTGCAAGTGTTTGGCATGGTCTTATTAATTTTGTACCAAGTTTGCAAATGTTTTGGCATGGTCTTAGGAAGTTTGTTCCAAGTTTGCAAGTGTTTTGGCTTGGTCTTATTAAATTTGTACCAAGTTTGCAAGTGTTTTGGAATGGTCTTAGGAAGTTTGTTCCAAGTTTGCAAGTGTTTGGCATGGTCTTATTAAATTTGTATCAAGTTTGCAAGTGTTTTGGCATGGTCATATCAAATTTGTACCAAGTTTGCAAGTGTTTTGGCATGGTCTTATTAAATTTGTCCCAAGTTTGCAAGTGCTTTGGCATGGTCTTATTAAATTTGTACCAAGTTTGCAAGTGTTTTGGCATGGTCTTAGGAAGTTTGTTCCAAGTTTGCAACTGTTTGGCATGGTCTTATTAAATGTGTACCAAGTTTGCATGTGTTTGGCATGGTCTTATTAAATTTTCACCAAGTTTGCAAGTGTTTGGCATGGTCTTATTCAATTTGTACCAAGTTTGCAAGTGTTCGGCATGGTCTTATTAAATTTGTACCAATTTTGCAAGTGTTTTAGCATGGTCTTATTAAATTTGTTCCAAGTTTGCAAGTGTTTTGGCAAGGTCTTATTATATTTGTACCAAGTTTGCAAGTGTTTTGGCATGGTCTTATTAAATTTGTACCAAGTTTGCAAGTGTTTTGGCATGGTATTATTAAATTTGTACCAAGTTTGCAAGTGTTTTGGCATGGTCTTAGGAAGTTTGTCCCAAGTTTGCAAGTGTTTGGCATGGTCTTATTAATTGTGTACCAAGTTTGCAAGTGTTTGGCATGGTCTTAAGAAGTTTATACCAAGTTTGCAAGTGTTTTGGCATGGTCTTATTAAATTTGTACCAAGTTTGCAAGTGTTTTGGCATGGTCTTAGGAAGTTTGTCCCAAGTTTGCAAGTGTTTGGCATGGTCTTATTAATTGTGTACCAAGTTTGCAAGTGTTTGGCATGGTCTTCAGAAGTTTATACCAAGTTTGCAAGTGTTTTGGCATGGTCTTATTAAATTTGTACCAAGTTTGCAAGTGTTTTGGCATGGTCTTAGGAAGTTTGTTCCAAGTTTGCAAGTGTTTTGGCTTGGTTTTATTAAATTTGTACCAAGTTTGCACGTGTTTTGGCATGGTCTTATTAAATTTGTTCCATGTTTGCAAGTGTTTTGGCATGGTCTTAATAAATTTGTACCAAGTTTGCAAGTGTTTTGGCAGGGTCTTATTAAATTTGTACCAAGTTTGCAAGTGTTTTGGCATGGTCTTATTAAACTTGTACCAAGTTTGCAAGTGTTTTGGCAAGGTCTTATTAAATTTGTCCCAAGTTTGCAAGTGTTTTGGCATGGTCGTAGGAAGTTTGTACCAAGTTTGCAAGTGTTTGGCATGGTCTTATTAAATTTGTACCAAGTTTGCAAGTGTTTGGCATGGTCTTAGAAAATTTGTACCAAGTTTGGAAGTGTTTTGGCATGGTCTTATTAAATTTGTACCAAGTTTGCAAGTGTTTTGGCATTGTCTTATACATTTGTACCAAGTTTGCAAGTGTTTTGGCATGGTCTTATTAAACTTGTACAAAGTTTGCAAGTGTTTTGGCATGGTCTTAGGAAGTTTGTTCCAAGTTTGCAAGTGTTTGGCATGGTCTTATAAAATTTGTACAAAGTTTGCAAGTGTTTTGGCATGGTATTATTAAATTTGTACCAAGTTTGCAAGTGTTTTGGCATGGTCTTAGGAAGTTTGTTCCAAGTTTGCAAGTGTTTTGGCATGGTCTTATTAAATTTGTACCAAGTTTGCAAGTGTTTGGCATGGTGTTATTAAATTTGTTCCAAGTTTGCAAGTGTTTTGGCATGGTCTTAGGAAGTTTGTTCCAAGTTTGCAACTGTTTGGCATGGTCTTATTAAATTTGTACCAAGTTTGCATGTGTTTGGCATGGTCTTATTAAATTTTTACCAAGTTTGCAAGTGTTTTGGCATGGTCTTATTAAATTTGTCCCAAGTTTGCAAGTGCTTTGGCATGGTCTTATTAAATTTGTACCAAGTTTGCAAGTGTTTTGGCATGGTCTTAGGAAGTTTCTTCCAAGTTTGCAAGTGTTTGGCACGGTCTTATTAAATTTGTACCAAGTTTGCAAGTGTTTGGCATGGTCTTAGAAAATTTGTACCAAGTTTGCAAGTGTTTTGGCATGGTCTTATTAAATTTGTACCAAGTTTGCAAGTGTTTTGGCATGGTCTCATTAAATTTGTACCAAGTTTGCAAGTGTTTTGGCATGGTCTTAGGAAGTTTGTTCCAAGTTTGCAAGTGTTTGGCATGGTCTTATTAAATTTGTACCAAGTTTGCAAGTGTTTAGGCATGGTCTTATTAAATTTGTACCAAGTTTGCAAGTGTTTTGGCATGGTCTTATTAAATTTGTACCGAGTTTGCAAGTGTTTTGGCATGGTCTTAGGAAGTTTGTTCCAAGTTTGCAAGTGTTTTGGCATGGTCTTATTAAATTTGTACCAAGTTTGCAAGTGTTTTAGCATGGTCTTATTAAATTTGTTCCAAGTTTGCAAGTGTTTTGGCATGGTCGTAGGAAGTTTGTACCAAGTTTGCAAGTGTTTGGCATGGTCTTATTAATTTTGTACCAAGTTTGCAAATGTTTTGGCATGGTCTTAGGAAGTTTGTTCCAAGTTTGCAACTGTTTGGCATGGTCTTATTAAATTTGTACCAAGTTTGCATGTGTTTGGCATGGTCTTATTAAATTTTTACCAAGTTTGCAAGTGTTTTGGCATGGTCTTATTAAATTTGTCCCAAGTTTGCAAGTGCTTTGGCATGGTCTTATTAAATTTGTACCAAGTTTGCAAGTGTTTTGGCATGGTCTTAGGAAGTTTCTTCCAAGTTTGCAAGTGTTTGGCATGGTCTTATTAAATTTGTACCAAGTTTGCAAGTGTTTGGCATGGTCTTAGAAAATTTGTACCAAGTTTGCAAGTGTTTTGGCATGGTCTTATTAAATTTGTACCAAGTTTGCAAGTGTTTTGGCATGGTCTCATTAAATTTGTACCAAGTTTGCAAGTGTTTTGGCATGGTCTTAGGAAGTTTGTTCCAAGTTTGCAAGTGTTTGGCATGGTCTTATTAAATTTGTACCAAGTTTGCAAGTGTTTAGGCATGGTCTTATTAAATTTGTACCGAGTTTGCAAGTGTTTTGGCATGGTCTTAGGAAGTTTGTTCCAAGTTTGCAAGTGTTTTGGCATGGTCTTATTAAATTTTTACCAAGTTTGCAAGTGTTTTGGCATGGTCTTATTAAATTTGTCCCAAGTTTGCAAGTGCTTTGGCATGGTCTTATTAAATTTGTACCAAGTTTGCAAGTGTTTTGGCATGGTCTTAGGAAGTTTCTTCCAAGTTTGCAAGTGTTTGGCATGGTCTTATTAAATTTGTACCAAGTTTGCAAGTGTTTGGCATGGTCTTAGAAAATTTGTACCAAGTTTGCAAGTGTTTTGGCATGGTTTTATTAAATTTGTACCAAGTTTGCAAGTGTTTTGGCATGGTCTTATTAAATTTGTACCAAGTTTGCAAGTGTTTTGGCATGGTCTTAGGAAGTTTCTTCCAAGTTTGCAAGTGTTTGGCATGGTCTTATTAAATTTGTACCAAGTTTGCAAGTGTTTGGCATGGTCTTAGAAAATTTGTACCAAGTTTGCAAGTGTTTTGGCATGGTCTTATTAAATTTGTACCAAGTTTGCAAGTGTTTTGGCATGGTCTCATTAAATTTGTACCAAGTTTGCAAGTGTTTTGGCATGGTCTTAGGAAGTTTGTTCCAAGTTTGCAAGTGTTTGGCATGGTCTTATTAAATTTGTACCAAGTTTGCAAGTGTTTTGGCATGGTCTTATTAAATTTGTACCAAGTTTGCAAGTGTTTTGGCATGGTCTCATTAAATTTGTACCAAGTTTGCAAGTGTTTTGGCATGGTCTTAGGAAGTTTGTTCCAAGTTTGCAAGTGTTTAGGCATGGTCTTATTAAATTTGTACCAAGTTTGCAAGTGTTTTGGCATGGTCTTATTAAATTTGTACCGAGTTTGCAAGTGTTTTGGCATGGTCTTAGGAAGTTTGTTCCAAGTTTGCAAGTGTTTTGGCATGGTCTTATTAAATTTGTACCAAGTTTGCAAGTGTTTTAGCATGGTCTTATTAAATTTGTTCCAAGTTTGCAAGTGTTTTGGCATGGTCGTAGGAAGTTTGTACCAAGTTTGCAAGTGTTTGGCATGGTCTTATTAATTTTGTACCAAGTTTGCAAATGTTTTGGCATGGTCTTAGGAAGTTTGTTCCAAGTTTGCAAGTGTTTTGGCTTCGTCTTATTAAATTTGTACCAAGTTTGCAAGTGTTTTGGAATGGTCTTAGGAAGTTTGTTCCAAGTTTGCAAGTGTTTGGCATGGTCTTATTAAATTTGTACCAAGTTTGCAAGTGTTTTGGCATGGTCATATCAAATTTGTACCAAGTTTGCAAGTGTTTTGGCATGGTCTTATTAAATTTGTACCAAGTTTGCAAGTGTTTTGGCATGGTCTTATTAAATTTGTACCAAGTTTGCAAGTGTTTTGGCATGGTCTTATTAAATTTGTACCAAGTTTGCAAGTGTTTTGGCATGGTCTTATTAAATTTGTACCAAGTTTGCAAGTGTTTTGGCATGGTCTGATTAAATTTGTACCGAGTTTGCAAGTGTTTTGGCATGGTCTTAGGAAGTTTGTTCCAAGTTTGCAAGTGTTTTGGCATGGTCTTATTAAATTTGTACCAAGTTTGCAAGTGTTTAGGCATGGTCTTATTAAATTTGTACCAAGTTTGCAAGTGTTTTGGCATGGTCTTATTAAATTTGTACCGAGTTTGCAAGTGTTTTGGCATGGTCTTAGGAAGTTTGTTCCAAGTTTGCAAGTGTTTTGGCATGGTCTTATTAAATTTGTACCAAGTTTGCAAGTGTATTGGCATGGTCTTATTAAATTTGTACCGAGTTTGCAAGTGTTTTGGCATGGTCTTAGGAAGTTTGTTCCAAGTTTGCAACTGTTTGGCATGGTCTTATTAAATTTGTACCAAGTTTGCATGTGTTTGGCATGGTCTTATTAAATTTTTACCAAGTTTGCAAGTGTTTTGGCATGGTCTTATTAAATTTGTCCCAAGTTTGCAAGTGCTTTGGCATGGTCTTATTAAATTTGTACCAAGTTTGCAAGTGTTTTGGCATGGTCTTAGGAAGTTTCTTCCAAGTTTGCAAGTGTTTGGCATGGTCTTATTAAATTTGTACCAAGTTTGCAAGTGTTTGGCATGGTCTTAGAAAATTTGTACCAAGTTTGCAAGTGTTTTGGCATGGTCTTATTAAATTTGTACCAAGTTTGCAAGTGTTTTGGCATGGTCTCATTAAATTTGTACCAAGTTTGCAAGTGTTTTGGCATGGTCTTAGGAAGTTTGTTCCAAGTTTGCAAGTGTTTGGCATGGTCTTATTAAATTTGTACCAAGTTTGCAAGTGTTTAGGCATGGTCTTATTAAATTTGTACCAAGTTTGCAAGTGTTTTGGCATGGTCTTATTAAATTTGTACCGAGTTTGCAAGTGTTTTGGCATGGTCTTAGGAAGTTTGTTCCAAGTTTGCAAGTATTTTGGCATGGTCTTATTAAATTTGTACCAAGTTTGCAAGTGTTTTAGCATGGTCTTATTAAATTTGTTCCAAGTTTGCAAGTGTTTTGGCATGGTCGTAGGAAGTTTGTACCAAGTTTGCAAGTGTTTGGCATGGTCTTATTAATTTTGTACCAAGTTTGCAAATGTTTTGGCATGGTCTTAGGAAGTTTGTTCCAAGTTTTCAACTGTTTGGCATGGTCTTATTAAATTTGTACCAAGTTTGCATGTGTTTGGCATGGTCTTATTAAATTTTTACCAAGTTTGCAAGTGTTTTGGCATGGTCTTATTAAATTTGTCCCAAGTTTGCAAGTGCTTTGGCATGGTCTTATTAAATTTGTACCAAGTTTGCAAGTGTTTTGGCATGGTCTTAGGAAGTTTCTTCCAAGTTTGCAAGTGTTTGGCATGGTCTTATTAAATTTGTACCAAGTTTGCAAGTGTTTGGCATGGTCTTAGAAAATTTGTACCAAGTTTGCAAGTGTTTTGGCATGGTCTTATTAAATTTGTACCAAGTTTGCAAGTGTTTTGGCATGGTCTCATTAAATTTGTACCAAGTTTGCAAGTGTTTTGGCATGGTCTTAGGAAGTTTGTTCCAAGTTTGCAAGTGTTTGGCATGGTCTTATTAAATTTGTACCAAGTTTGCAAGTGTTTAGGCATGGTCTTATTAAATTTGTACCAAGTTTGCAAGTGTTTTGGCATGGTCTTATTAAATTTGTACCGAGTTTGCAAGTGTTTTGGCATGGTCTTAGGAAGTTTGTTCCAAGTTTGCAAGTGTTTTGGCATGGTCTTATTAAATTTGTACCAAGTTTGCAAGTGTTTTAGCATGGTCTTATTAAATTTGTTCCAAGTTTGCAAGTGTTTTGGCATGGTCGTAGGAAGTTTGTACCAAGTTTGCAAGTGTTTGGCATGGTCTTATTAATTTTGTAACAAGTTTGCAAATGTTTTGGCATGGTCTTAGGAAGTTTGTTCCAAGTTTGCAAGTGTTTTGGCTTCGTCTTATTAAATTTGTACCAAGTTTGCAAGTGTTTTGGAATGGTCTTAGGAAGTTTGTTCCAAGTTTGCAAGTGTTTGGCATGGTCTTATTAAATTTGTACCAAGTTTGCAAGTGTTTTGGCATGGTCATATCAAATTTGTACCAAGTTTGCAAGTGTTTTGGCATGGTCTTATTAAATTTGTACCAAGTTTGCAAGTGTTTTGGCATGGTCTTATTAAATTTGTACCAAGTTTGCAAGTGTTTTGGCATGGTCTTATTAAATTTGTACCTAGTTTGCAAGTGTTTAGGCATGGTCTTATTAAATTTGTACCAAGTTTGCAAGTGTTTTGGCATGGTCTTATTAAATTTGTACCGAGTTTGCAAGTGTTTTGGCATGGTTTTAGGAAGTTTGTTCCAAGTTTGCAAGTGTTTTGGCATGGTCTTATTAAATTTGTACCAAGTTTGCAAGTGTTTAGGCATGGTCTTATTAAATTTGTACCAAGTTTGCAAGTGTTTTGGCATGGTCTTATTAAATTTGTACCGAGTTTGCAAGTGTTTTGGCATGGTCTTAGGAAGTTTGTTCCAAGTTTGCAAGTGTTTTGGCATGGTCTTATTAAATTTGTACCAAGTTTGCAAGTGTATTGGCATGGTCTTATTAAATTTGTACCAAGTTTGCAAGTGTTTTGGCATGGTCGTAGGAAGTTTGTACCAAGTTTGCAAGTGTTTGGCATGGTCTTATTAATTTTGTACCAAGTTTGCAAGTGTTTTGGCATGGTCTTAGGAAGTTTGTTCCAAGTTTGCAAGTGTTTTGGCTTGGTCTTATTAAATTTGTACCAAGTTTGCAAGTGTTTTGGAATGGTCTTAGGAAGTTTGTTCCAAGTTTGCAAGTGTTTGGCATGGTCTTATTAAATTTGTACCAAGTTTGCAAGTGTTTTGGCATGGTCATATCAAATTTGTACCAAGTTTGCAAGTGTTTTGGCATGGTCTTATTAAATTTGTCCCAAGTTTGCAAGTGCTTTGGCATGGTCTTATTAAATTTGTACCAAGTTTGCAAGTGTTTTGGCATGGTCTTAGGAAGTTTGTTCCAAGTTTGCAACTGTTTGGCATGGTCTTATTAAATTTGTACCAAGTTTGCATGTGTTTGGCATGGTCTTATTTAATTTTTACCAAGTTTGCAAGTGTTTTGGCATGGTCTTATTAAATTTGTACCAAGTTTGCAAGTGTTCGGCATGGTTTATAAAATTCGTACCAATTTTGCAAGTGGTTTAGCATGGTCTTATTAAATTTGTTCCAAGTTTGCAAGTGTTTTGGCATGGTCTTAGGAAGTTTGTTCCAAGTTTGCAAGTGTTTGGCATGGTCTTATTAAATTTGTACCAAGTTTGCAAGTGTTTTGGCATGGTCTTATTAAATTTGTTCCAAGTTAGCAAGTGTTTTGGCATGGTCTTATTAAATTTGTACCAAGTTTGCAAGTGTTTTGGCATGGGCTTATTAAATTTGTATCAAGTTTGCAAGTGTTTTGGCATGGTCTTATTAAATTTGTACCAAGTTTGCAAGTGTTTTGGAATGGTCTTATTAAATTTGTTCCAAGTTTGCAAGTGTTTTGGCATGCTCTTATTAAATTTGTACCAAGTTTGCAAGTGTATTGGCATGGGCTTATTAAATTTGTATCAAGTTTGCAAGTGTTTTGGCATGGTCTTATTAAATTTGTACCAAGTTTGCAAGTGTTTTGGCATGGTCTTATTACATTTGTACCAAGTTTGCAAGTGTTTTGGCATTGTCTTATTAAATTTGTACCAAGTTTGCAAGTGTTTTGACATGGTCTTATTAAATTTGTACCAAGTTTGCAAGTGTTTTGGCATGGTCTTATTAAATTTGTACCAAGTTTGCAAGTGTTTTGGCATGGTCTTGTTAAATTTGTACCAAGTTTGCAAGTGTTTTGGCATGGTCTTATTAAACTTGTACCAAGTTTGCAAGTGTTTTGGCAAGGTGTTATTAAATTTGTACCAAGTTTGCAAGTGTTTTGGCATGGTCTTATTAAATTTGTACCAAGTTTGCAAGTGTTTTGGCATGGTCTTATTAATTTTGTACCAAGTTTGCAAGTGTTTTGGCATGGTCTTATTAAATTTTTACCAAGTTTGCAAGTGTTTTGGCATGGTCTTATTAAATTTGTACCAAGTTTGCAAGTGTTTTGGCATGGTCTTATTAAATTTGTTCCCAGTTTGCAAGTGTTTTGGCATGCTCTTATTAAATTTGTACCAAGTTTGCAAGTGCTTTGGCATGGTCTGATTAAATTTGTTCCAAGTTTGCAAGTGTTTTGGCATGGGCTTATTAAATTTGTATCAAGTTTGCAAGTGTATTGGCATGGGCTTATTAAATTTGTATCAAGTTTGCAAGTGTTTTGGCATGGTCTTATTAAATTTGTACCAAGTTTGTAAGTGTTTTGGCATGGTCTCATTACATTTGTACCAAGTTTGCAAGTGTTTTGGCATGGTCTTATTAAATTTGTACCAAGTTTGCAAGTGTTTTGACATGGTCTAATTAAATTTGTACCCAGTTTGCAAGTGTTTTGGCATGGTCTTATTAAATTTGTACCAAGTTTGCAAGTGTTTTGGCATGGTCTTATTAAACTTGTACCAAGTTTGCAAGTGTTTTGGCAAGGTCTTATTAAAATTGTACCAAGTTTGCAAGTGTTTTGGCATGGTCTTATTAAATTTGTACCAAGTTTGCAAGTGTTTTGGCATGGTCTTAGGAAGTTTGTCCCAAGTTTGCAAGTGTTTGGCATGGTCTTATTCATTGTGTACCAAGTTTGCAAGTGTTTGGCATGGTCTTATTCATTGTGTACCAAGTTTGCAAGTGTTTGGCATGGTCTTATTAAATTTGTACCAAGTTTGCAAGTGTTTTGGCATGGTCTTATTAAATTTGTACCAAGTTTGCAAGTGTTTTGGCATGGTCTTATTAAATTTGTACCAAGTTTGCAAGTGTTTTGGCATGGTCTTAGGAAGTTTGTTCCAAGTTTGCAAGTGTTTTGGCATGGTCTTATTAAATTTGTACCAAGTTTGCAAGTGTTTTGGCATGCTCTTATTAAATTTGTACCAAGTTTGCAAGTGTTTAGGCATGGTCTTATTAAATTTGTACCAAGTTTGCAAGTGTTTTGGCATGGTCTTATTAAATTTGTACCGAGTTTGCATGTGTTTTGGCATGGTTTTAGGGAGTTTGTTCCAAGTTTGCAAGTGTTTTGGCATGGTCTTATTAAATTTGTACCAAGTTTGCAAGTGTTTTGGCATGGTCTTATTAAATTTGTACCAAGTTTGCAAGTGTTTTGGCATGGTCTTATTAAATTTGTACCAAGTTTGCAAGTGTTTTGCCATGGTCGTAGGAAGTTTGTACCAAGTTTGCAAGTGTTTTGGCATGGTCTTATTAATTTTGTACCAAGTTTGCAAGTGTTTTGGCATGGTCTTAGGAAGTTTGTTCCAAGTTTGCAAGTGTTTTGGCTTGGTCTTATTAAATTTGTACCAAGTTTGCAAGTGTTTTGGAATGGTCTTAGGAAGTTTGTTCCAAGTTTGCAAGTGTTTGGCATGGTCTTATTAAATTTCTACCAAGTTTGCAAGTGTTTTGGCATGGTCATATCATATTTGTACCAAGTTTGCAAGTGTTTTGGCATGGTCTTATTAAATTTGTCCCAAGTTTGCAAGTGCTTTGGCATGGTCTTATTAAATTTGTACCAAGTTTGCAAGTGTTTTGGCATGGTCTTAGGAAGTTTGTTCCATGTTTGCAACTGTTTGGCATGGTCTTATTAAATTTGTACCAAGTTTGCATGTGTTTGGCATGGTCTTATTTAATTTTTACCAAGTTTGCAAGTGTTTTGGCATGGTCTTATTAAATTTGTACCAAGTTTGCAAGTGTTTTGACATGGTCTTATTAAATTTGTACCAAGTTTGCAAGTGTTTTGGCATGGTCTTATTAAATTTGTACCAAGTTTGCAAGTGTTTTGGCATGGTCTTATTAAATTTGTACCAAGTTTGCAAGTGTTTTGGCTTGGTCTTATTAAATTTGTACCAAGTTTGCAAGTGTTTTGGCATGGTCTTAGGAAGTTTGTTCCAAGTTTGCAAGTGTTTTGGCATGGTCTTATTAAATTTGTACCAAGTTTGCAAGTGTTTTTGCATGGTCTTATTAAATTTGTACCAAGTTTGCAAGTGTTTAGGCATGGTCTTATTAAATTTGTACCAAGTTTGCAAGTGTTTTGGCATGGTCTTATTAAATTTGTACCGAGTTTGCAAGTGTTTTGGCATGGTCTTAGGAAGTTTGTTCCAAGTTTGCAAGTGTTTTGGCATGGTCTTATTAAATTTGTACCAAGTTTGCAAGTGTTTTGGCATGGTCTTATTAAATTTGTACCAAGTTTGCAAGTGTTTTGGCATGGTCGTAGGAAGTTTGTACCAAGTTTGCAAGTGTTTGGCATGGTCTTATTAATTTTGTACCAAGTTTGCAAGTGTTTTGGCATGGTCTTAGGAAGTTTGTTCCAAGTTTGCAAGTGTTTTGGCTTGGTCTTATTAAATTTGTACCATGTTTGCAAGTGTTTTGGAATGGTCTTAGGAAGTTTGTTCCAAGTTTGCAAGTGTTTGGCATGGTCTTATTAAATTTGTACCAAGTTTGCAAGTGTTTTGGCATGGTCATATCAAATTTGTACCAAGTTTGCAAGTGTTTTGGCATGGTCTTATTAAATTTGTCCCAAGTTTGCAAGTGCTTTGGCATGGTCTTATTAAATTTGTACCAAGATTGCAAGTGTTTTGGCATGGTCTTAGGAAGTTTGTTCCAAGTTTGCAACTGTTTGGCATGGTCTTATTAAATTTGTACCAAGTTTGCATGTGTTTGGCATGGTCTTATTTAATTTTTACCAAGTTTGCAAGTGTTTTGGCATGGTCTTATAAAATTTGTCCCAAGTTTGCAAGTGCTTTGGCATGGTCTTATTAAATTTGAACCAAGTTTGCAAGTGTTTTGGCATGGTCTTAGGAAGTTTGTCCCAAGTTTGCAAGTGTTTGGCATGGTCTTATTAATTGTGTACCAATTTTGCAAGTGTTTGGCATGGTCTTAAGAAGTTTATACCAAGTTTGCAAGTGTTTTGGCATGGTCTTATTAAATTTGTACCAAGTTTGCAAGTGTTTTGGCATGGTCATATCAAATTTGTACCAAGTTTGCAAGTGTTTTGGCATGGTCTTATTAAATTTGTCCCAAGTTTGCAAGTGCTGTGGCATGGTCTTTTTAAATTTGTACCAAGTTTGCAAGTGTTTTGGCATGGTCTTAGGAAGTTTGTTCCAAGTTTGCAACTGTTTGGCATGGTCTTATCAAATTTGTACCAAGTTTGCATGTGTTTGGCATGGTCTTATTTAATTTTTACCAAGTTTGCAAGTGTTTTGGCATGGTCTTATTAAATTTGTCCCAAGTTTGCAAGTGCTTTGGCATGGTCTTATTAAATTTGTACCAAGTTTGCAAGTGTTTTGGCATGGTCTAAGGAAGTTTGTTCCAATTTTGCAAGTGTTTGGCATGGTCTTATTAAATTTGTATCAGGTTTGCAAGTGTTTGGCATGGTCTTAGAAAATTTGTACCAAGTTTGGAAATGTTTTGGCATGGTCTTATTAAATTTGTACCAAGTTTGCAAGTGTTTAGGCATTGTCTTATACATTTGTACCAAGTTTGCAAGTGTTTTGGCATGGTCTTATTAAACTTGTACAAAGTTTGCAAATGTTTTGGCATGGTCTTAGGAAGTTTGTTCCAAGTTTGCAAGTGTTTGGCATGGTCTTATTAAATTTGTACAAAGTTTGCAAGTGTTTTGGCATGGTATTATTAAATTTGTACCAAGTTTGCAAGTGTTTTGGCATGGTCTTAGGAAGTTTGTCCCAAGTTTGCAAGTGTTTGGCATGGTCTTATTAATTGTGTACCAAGTTTGCAAGTGTTTGGCATGGTCTTAAGAAGTTTATACCAAGTTTGCAAGTGTTTTGGCATGGTCTTATTAAATTTGTACCAAGTTTGCAAGTGTTTTGGCATGGTCTTATTAAATTTGTACCAAGTTTGTAAGTGTTTTGGCATGGTCTTATTACATTTGTACCAAGTTTGCAAGTGTTTTGGCATGGTCTTATTAAATTTGTACCAAGTTTGCAAGTGTTCGGCATGGTCATATTAAATTCGTACCAATTTTGCAAGTGTTTTAGCATGGTCTTATTAAATTTTTTCCAAGTTTGCAAGTGTTTTGGCATGGTCTTATTAAATTTGTACCAAGTTTGCAAGTGTTTTGGCATGGGCTTATTAAATTTGTATCAAGTTTGCAAGTGTTTTGGCATGGTCTTATTAAATTTGTACCAAGTTTGCAAGTGTTTTGGCATGGTCTTAGGAAGTTTGTTCAAAGTTTGCAAGTGTTTTGGCTTGGTTTTATTAAATTTGTACCAAGTTTGCACGTGTTTTGGCATGGTCTTATTAAATTTGTTCCATGTTTGCAAGTGTTTTGGCATGGGCTTAATAAATTTGTACCAAGTTTGCAAGTGTTTTGGCAGGGTCTTATTAAATTTGTACCAAGTTTGCAAGTGTTTTGGCATGGTCTTATTAAACTTGTACCAAGTTTGCAAGTGTTTTGGCAAGGTCTTATTATATTTGTACCAAGTTTGCAAGTGTTTTGGCATGGTCTTATTAAATTTGTACCAAGTTTGCAAGTGTTTTGGCATGGTCTTATTAAATTTGTACCAAGTTTGCAAGTGTTTTGGCATGGTCTTAGGAAGTTTGTCCCAAGTTTGCAAGTGTTTGGCATGGTCTTATTAATTGTGTACCAAGTTTGCAAGTGTTTGGCATGGTCTTAAGAAGTTTATACCAAGTTTGCAAGTGTTTTGGCATGGTCTTATTAAATTTGTACCAAGTTTGCAAGTGTTTTGGCATGGTCTTAGGAAGTTTGTCCCAAGTTTGCAAGTGTTTGGCATGGTCTTATTAATTGTGTACCAAGTTTGCAAGTGTTTGGCATGGTCTTCAGAAGTTTATACCAAGTTTGCAAGTGTTTTGGCATGGTCTTATTAAATTTGTACCAAGTTTGCAAGTGTTTTGGCATGGTCTTAGGAAGTTTGTTCCAAGTTTGCAAGTGTTTTGGCTTGGTTTTATTAAATTTGTACCAAGTTTGCACGTGTTTTGGCATGGTCTTATTAAATTTGTTCCATGTTTGCAAGTGTTTTGGCATGGTCTTAATAAATTTGTACCAAGTTTGCAAGTGTTTTGGCAGGGTCTTATTAAATTTGTACCAAGTTTGCAAGTGTTTTGGCATGGTCTTATTAAACTTGTACCAAGTTTGCAAGTGTTTTGGCAAGGTCTTATTAAATTTGTCCCAAGTTTGCAAGTGTTTTGGCATGGTCGTAGGAAGTTTGTACCAAGTTTGCAAGTGTTTGGCATGGTCTTATTAAATTTGTACCAAGTTTGCAAGTGTTTGGCATGGTCTTAGAAAATTTGTACCAAGTTTGGAAGTGTTTTGGCATGGTCTTATTAAATTTGTACCAAGTTTGCAAGTGTTTTGGCATTGTCTTATACATTTGTACCAAGTTTGCAAGTGTTTTGGCATGGTCTTATTAAACTTGTACAAAGTTTGCAAGTGTTTTGGCATGGTCTTAGGAAGTTTGTTCCAAGTTTGCAAGTGTTTGGCATGGTCTTATAAAATTTGTACAAAGTTTGCAAGTGTTTTGGCATGGTATTATTAAATTTGTACCAAGTTTGCAAGTGTTTTGGCATGGTCTTAGGAAGTTTGTTCCAAGTTTGCAAGTGTTTTGGCATGGTCTTATTAAATTTGTACCAAGTTTGCAAGTGTTTGGCATGGTGTTATTAAATTTGTTCCAAGTTTGCAAGTGTTTTGGCATGGTCTTAGGAAGTTTGTTCCAAGTTTGCAACTGTTTGGCATAGTCTTATTAAATTTGTACCAAGTTTGCATGTGTTTGGCATGGTCTTATTAAATTTTTACCAAGTTTGCAAGTGTTTTGGCATGGTCTTATTAAATTTGTCCCAAGTTTGCAAGTGCTTTGGCATGGTCTTATTAAATTTGTACCAAGTTTGCAAGTGTTTTGGCATGGTCTTAGGAAGTTTCTTCCAAGTTTGCAAGTGTTTGGCATGGTCTTATTAAATTTGTACCAAGTTTGCAAGTGTTTGGCATGGTCTTAGAAAATTTGTACCAAGTTTGCTAGTGTTTTGGCATGGTCTTATTAAATTTGTACCAAGTTTGCAAGTGTTTTGGCATGGTCTCATTAAATTTGTACCAAGTTTGCAAGTGTTTTGGCATGGTCTTAGGAAGTTTGTTCCAAGTTTGCAAGTGTTTTGGCATGGTCTTATTAAATTTGTACCAAGTTTGCAAGTGTTTTAGCATGGTCTTATTAAATTTGTTCCAAGTTTGCAAGTGTTTTGGCATGGTCGTAGGAAGTTTGTACCAAGTTTGCAAGTGTTTGGCATGGTCTTATTAATTTTGTACCAAGTTTGCAAATGTTTTGGCATGGTCTTAGGAAGTTTGTTCCAAGTTTGCAAGTGTTTTGGCTTCGTCTTATTAAATTTGTACCAAGTTTGCAAGTGTTTTGGAATGGTCTTAGGAAGTTTGTTCCAAGTTTGCAAGTGTTTGGCATGGTCTTATTAAATTTGTACCAAGTTTGCAAGTGTTTTGGCATGGTCATATCAAATTTGTACCAAGTTTGCAAGTGTTTTGGCATGGTCTTATTAAATTTGTACCAAGTTTGCAAGTGTTTTGGCATGGTCTTATTAAATTTGTACCAAGTTTGCAAGTGTTTTGGCATGGTGTTATTAAATTTGTACCAAGTTTGCAAGTGTTTAGGCATGGTCTTATTAAATTTGTACCAAGTTTGCAAGTGTTTTGGCATGGTTTTATTAAATTTGTACCGAGTTTGCAAGTGTTTTGGCATGGTCTTAGGAAGTTTGTTCCAAGTTTGCAAGTGTTTTGGCATGGTCTTATTAAATTTGTACCAAGTTTGCAAGTGTTTAGGCATGGTCTTATTAAATTTGTACCAAGTTTGCAAGTGTTTTGGCATGGTCTTATTAAATTTGTACCGAGTTTGCAAGTGTTTCGGCATGGTCTTAGGAAGTTTGTTCCAAGTTTGCAAGTGTTTTGGCATGGTCTTATTAAATTTGTACCAAGTTTGCAAGTGTTTTGGCATGGTCTTATTAAATTTGTCCCAAGTTTGCAAGTGTTTTGGCATGGTCGTAGGAAGTTTGTACCAAGTTTGCAAGTGTTTGGCATGGTCTTATTAATTTTGTACCAAGTTTGCAAGTGTTTTGGCATGGTCTTAGGAAGTTTGTTCCAAGTTTGCAAGTGTTTTGGCTTGGTCTTATTAAATTTGTACCAAGTTTGCAAGTGTTTTGGAATGGTCTTAGGAAGTTTGTTCCAAGTTTGCAAGTGTTTGGCATGGTCTTATTAAATTTGTACCAAGTTTGCAAGTGTTTTGGCATGGTCATATCAAATTTGTACCAAGTTTGCAAGTGTTTTGGCATGGTCTTATTAAATTTGTCCCAAGTTTGCAAGTGCTTTGGCATGGTCTTATTAAATTTGTACCAAGTTTGCAAGTGTTTTGGCATGGTCTTAGGAAGTTTGTTCCAAGTTTGCAACTGTTTGGCATGGTCTTATTAAATTTGTACCAAGTTTGCATGTGTTTGGCATGGTCTTATTTAATTTTTACCAAGTTTGCAAGTGTTTTGGCATGATCTTATTAAATTTGTACCAAGTTTGCAAGTGTTCGGCATGGTTTATTAAATTCGTACCAAGTTTGCAAGTGGTTTAGCATGGTCTTATTAAATTTGTTCCAAGTTTGCAAGTGTTTTGGCATGGTCTTATTAAATTTGTACCAAGTTTGCAAGTGTTTTGGCATGGTCTTATTAAATTTGTTCCAAGTTTGCAAGTGTTTTGGCATGGTCTTATTAAATTTGTACCAAGTTTGCAAGTGTTTTGGCATGGGCTTATTAAATTTGTATCAAGTTTGCAAGTGTTTTGGCATGGTCTTATTAAATTTGTACCAAGTTTGCAAGTGTTTTGGAATGGTCTTATTAAATTTGTTCCAAGTTTGCAAGTGTTTTGGCATGCTCTTATTAAATTTGTACCAAGTTTGCAAGTGTATTGGCATGGGCTTATTAAATTTGTATCAAGTTTGCAAGTGTTTTGGCATGGTCTTATTAAATTTGTACCAAGTTTGCAAGTGTTTTGGCATGGTCTTATTACATTTGTACCAAGTTTGCAAGTGTTTTGGCATTGTCTTATTAAATTTGTACCAAGTTTGCAAGTGTTTTGACATGGTCTTATTAAATTTGTACCAAGTTTGCAAGTGTTTTGGCATGGTCTTATTAAATTTGTACCAAGTTTGCAAGTGTTTTGGCATGGTCTTGTTAAATTTGTACCAAGTTTGCAAGTGTTTTGGCATGGTCTTATTAAACTTGTACCAAGTTTGCAAGTGTTTTGGCAAGGTGTTATTAAATTTGTACCAAGTTTGCAAGTGTTTTGGCATGGTCTTATTAAATTTGTACCAAGTTTGCAAGTGTTTTGGCATGGTCTTATTAAATTTGTACCAAGTTTGCAAGTGTTTCGGCATGGTCTTATTAAATTTGTACCAAGTTTGCAAGTGTTTTGGCATGGTCTTATTAAATTTGTACCAAGTTTGCAAGTGTTTTGGCATGGTCTTATTAAATTTGTTCCCAGTTTGCAAGTGTTTTGGCATGCTCTTATTAAATTTGTACCAAGTTTGCAAGTGCTTTGGCATGGTCTGATTAAATTTGTTCCAAGTTTGCAAGTGTTTTGGCATGGGCTTATTAAATTTGTATCAAGTTTGCAAGTGTATTGGCATGGGCTTATTAAATTTGTATCAAGTTTGCAAGTGTTTTGGCATGGTCTTATTAAATTTGTACCAAGTTTGTAAGTGTTTTGGCATGGTCTTATTACATTTGTACCAAGTTTGCAAGTGTTTTGGCATGGTCTTATTAAATTTGTACCAAGTTTGCAAGTGTTTTGACATGGTCTAATTAAATTTGTACCCAGTTTGCAAGTGTTTTGGCATGGTCTTATTAAATTTGTACCAAGTTTGCAAGTGTTTTGGCATGGTCTTATTAAGCTTGTACCGAGTTTGCAAGTGTTTTGGCAAGGTCTTATTAAATTTGTACCAAGTTTGCAAGTGTTTTGGCATGGTCTTATTAAATTTGTACCAAGTTTGCAAGTGTTTTGGCATGGTCTTAGGAAGTTTGTCCCAAGTTTGCAAGTGTTTGGCATGGTCTTATTCATTGTGTACCAAGTTTGCAAGTGTTTGGCATGGTCTTATTAAATTTGTACCAAGTTTGCAAGTGTTTTGGCATGGTCTTATTAAATTTGTACCAAGTTTGCAAGTGTTTTGGCATGGTCTTATTAAATTTGTACCAAGTTTGCAAGTGTTTGGCATGGTCTTAGGAAGTTTGTTCCAAGTTTGCAAGTGTTTTGGCATGGTCTTATTAAATTTGTACCAAGTTTGCAAGTGTTTAGGCATGGTCTTATTAAATTTGTACCAAGTTTGCAAGTGTTTTGGCATGGTCTTATTAAATTTGTACCGAGTTTGCATGTGTTTTGGCATGGTCTTAGGGAGTTTGTTCCAAGTTTGCAAGTGTTTTGGCATGGTCTTATTAAATTTGTACCAAGTTTGCAAGTGTTTTGGCATGGTCTTATTAAATTTGTACCAAGTTTGCAAGTGTTTTGGCATGGTCTTATTAAATTTGTACCAAGTTTGCAAGTGTTTTGCCATGGTCGTAGGAAGTTTGTACCAAGTTTGCAAGTGTTTGGCATGGTCTTATTAATTTTGTACCAAGTTTGCAAGTGTTTTGGCATGGTCTTAGGAAGTTTGTTCCAAGTTTGCAAGTGTTTTGGCTTGGTCTTATTAAATTTGTACCAAGTTTGCAAGTGTTTTGGAATGGTCTTAGGAAGTTTGTTCCAAGTTTGCAAGTGTTTGGCATGGTCTTATTAAATTTCTACCAAGTTTGCAAGTGTTTTGGCATGGTCATATCATATTTGTACCAAGTTTGCAAGTGTTTTGGCATGGTCTTATTAAATTTGTCCCAAGTTTGCAAGTGCTTTGGCATGGTCTTATTAAATTTGTACCAAGTTTGCAAGTGTTTTGGCATGGTCTTAGGAAGTTTGTTCCATGTTTGCAACTGTTTGGCATGGTCTTATTAAATTTGTACCAAGTTTGCATGTGTTTGGCATGGTCTTATTTAATTTTTACCAAGTTTGCAAGTGTTTTGGCATGGTCTTATTAAATTTGTACCAAGTTTGCAAGTGTTTTGACATGGTCTTATTAAATTTGTACCCAGTTTGCAAGTGTTTTGGCATGGTCTTATTAAATTTGTACCAAGTTTGCAAGTGTTTTGGCATGGTCTTATTAAATTTGTACCAAGTTTGCAAGTGTTTTGGCTTGGTCTTATTAAATTTGTACCAAGTTTGCAAGTGTTTTGGCATGGTCTTAGGAAGTTTGTTCCAAGTTTGCAAGTGTTTTGGCATGGTCTTATTAAATTTGTACCAAGTTTGCAAGTGTTTTTGCATGGTCTTATTAAATTTGTACCAAGTTTGCAAGTGCTTAGGCATGGTCTTATTAAATTTGTACCAAGTTTGCAAGTGTTTTGGCATGGTCTTATTAAATTTGTACCGAGTTTGCAAGTGTTTTGGCATGGTCTTAGGAAGTTTGTTCCAAGTTTGCAAGTGTTTTGGCATGGTCTAATTAAATTTGTACCAAGTTTGCAAGTGTTTTGGCATGGTCTTATTAAATTTGTACCAAGTTTGCAAGTGTTTTGGCATGGTCTTATTAAATTTGTACCAAGTTTGCAAGTGTTTTGGCATGGTCGTAGGAAGTTTGTACCAAGTTTGCAAGTGTTTGGCATGGTCTTATTAATTTTGTACCAAGTTTGCAAGTGTTTTGGCATGGTCTTAGGAAGTTTGTTCCAAGTTTGCAAGTGTTTTGGCTTGGTCTTATTAAATTTGTACCAAGTTTGCAAGTGTTTTGGAATGGTCTTAGGAAGTTTGTTCCAAGTTTGCAAGTGTTTGGCATGGTCTTATTAAATTTGTACCAAGTTTGCAAGTGTTTTGGCATGGTCATATCAAATTTGTACCAAGTTTGCAAGTGTTTTGGCATGGTCTTATTAAATTTGTCCCAAGTTTGCAAGTGCTTTGGCATGGTCTTATTAAATTTGTACCAAGATTGCAAGTGTTTTGGCATGGTCTTAGGAAGTTTGTTCCAAGTTTGCAACTGTTTGGCATGGTCTTATTAAATTTGTACCAAGTTTGCATGTGTTTGGCATGGTCTTATTTAATTTTTACCAAGTTTGCAAGTGTTTTGGCATGGTCTTATTAAATTTGTCCCAAGTTTGCAAGTGCTTTGGCATGGACTTATTAAATTTGAACCAAGTTTGCAAGTGTTTTGGCATGGTCTTAGGAAGTTTGTCCCAAGTTTGCAAGTGTTTGGCATGGTCTTATTAATTGTGTACCAATTTTGCAAGTGTTTGGCATGGTCTTAAGAAGTTTATACCAAGTTTGCAAGTGTTTTGGCATGGTCTTATTAAATTTGTACCAAGTTTGCAAGTGTTTTGGCATGGTCATATCAAATTTGTACCAAGTTTGCAAGTGTTTTGGCATGGTCTTATTAAATTTGTCCCAAGTTTGCAAGTGCTGTGGCATGGTCTTTTTAAATTTGTACCAAGTTTGCAAGTGTTTTGGCATGGTCTTAGGAAGTTTGTTCCAAGTTTGCAACTGTTTGGCATGGTCTTATCAAATTTGTACCAAGTTTGCATGTGTTTGGCATGGTCTTATTTAATTTTTACCAAGTTTGCAAGTGTTTTGGCATGGTCTTATTAAATTTGTCCCAAGTTTGCAAGTGCTTTGGCATGGTCTTATTAAATTTGTACCAAGTTTGCAAGTGTTTTGGCATGGTCTAAGGAAGTTTGTTCCAAGTTTGCAAGTGTTTGGCATGGTCTTATTAAATTTGTATCAGGTTTGCAAGTGTTTGGCATGGTCTTAGAAAATTTGTACCAAGTTTGGAAATGTTTTGGCATGGTCTTATTAAATTTGTACCAAGTTTGCAAGTGTTTTGGCATTGTCTTATACATTTGTACCAAGTTTGCAAGTGTTTTGGCATGGTCTTATTAAACTTGTACAAAGTTTGCAAGTGTTTTGGCATGGTCTTAGGAAGTTTGTTCCAAGTTTGCAAGTGTTTGGCATGGTCTTATTAAATTTGTACAAAGTTTGCAAGTGTTTTGGCATGGTATTATTAAATTTGTACCAAGTTTGCAAGTGTTTTGGCATGGTCTTAGGAAGTTTGTCCCAAGTTTGCAAGTGTTTGGCATGGTCTTATTAATTGTGTACCAAGTTTGCAAGTGTTTGGCATGGTCTTAAGAAGTTTATACCAAGTTTGCAAGTGTTTTGGCATGGTCTTATTAAATTTGTACCAAGTTTGCAAGTGTTTTGGCATGGTCTTATTAAATTTGTACCAAGTTTGCAAGTGTTCGGCATGGTCTTATTAAATTCGTACCAATTTTGCAAGTGTTTTAGCATGGTCTTATTAAATTTGTACCAAGTTTGCAAGTGTTCGGCATGGTCTTATTAAATTCGTACCAATTTTGCAAGTGTTTTAGCATGGTCTTATTAAATTTTTTCCAAGTTTGCAAGTGTTTTGGCATGGTCTTAAGAAGTTTATACCAAGTTTGCAAGTGTTTTGGCATGGTCTTATTAAATTTGTACCAAGTTTGCAAGTGTTTTGGCATGGTCTTATTAAATTTGTACCAAGTTTGTAAGTGTTTTGGCATGGTCTTATTACATTTGTACCAAGTTTGCAAGTGTTTTGGCATGGTCTTATTAAATTTGTACCAAGTTTGCAAGTGTTCGGCATGGTCTTATTAAATTCGTACCAATTTTGCAAGTGTTTTAGCATGGTCTTATTAAATTTTTTCCAAGTTTGCAAGTGTTTTGGCATGGTCTTATTAAATTTGTACCAAGTTTGCAAGTGTTTTGGCATGGGCTTATTAAATTTGTATCAAGTTTGCAAGTGTTTTGGCATGGTCTTATTAAATTTGTACCAAGTTTGCAAGTGTTTTGGCATGGTCTTAGGAAGTTTGTTCAAAGTTTGCAAGTGTTTTGGCTTGGTTTTATTAAATTTGTACCAAGTTTGCACGTGTTTGGCATGGTCTTATTAAATTTGTTCCATGTTTGCAAGTGTTTTGGCATGGTCTTAATAAATTTGTACCAAGTTTGCAAGTGTTTTGGCAGGGTCTTATTAAATTTGTACCAAGTTTGCAAGTGTTTTGGCATGGTCTTATTAAACTTGTACCAAGTTTGCAAGTGTTTTGGCATGGTTTTATTAAATTTGTACCAAGTTTGCAAGTGTTTTGGCATGGTCTTATTAAATTTGTACCAAGTTTGCAAGTGTTTTGGCATGGTCTTAGGAAGTTTGTCCCAAGTGTATTGGTATCTGTCGGGCAAGTCTGTTCTGATGCAGCCAACAGGCAAAAAGAGGATGATTTTATTCGTGCTACCTTGCTTTATACTATTTCGGCGGGGCACTCATAAACTTATGAGTGCGTTCCCTAGTTCACCAGGATCGTTCCGTTACACGCCCTGTTTTTTTTTTTTTTTTTTTTTTTTTTTTTTTTTTTTTTTTTTTTTTTTTTTTTTTTTTTTTTTTTTTTTTTTTTTTACAATGTAGTGAATTTCTTAATCCTATTCTTATGGTTAAAGTGTAGTGAATTTCTTAATCCTATTCTTATGTTTATAGTGTAGTGAATTTCTTAATCCTATTCTTATGAAGAACATCTGTTTTTCCGTTTACATTGATTTTTACATTTTCGGCGCAGTCCTCCAAGATACCAAATGGCCCCAAATATTTAGGCTGGAGTTTCCTGGCCGTTTCGTTTTTTATGAGGATGTCGTCACCTTTTCTAAATATTTTTTGTTTGCATTTTTTATCGTATATTAGTTTCGAATTCATTTTTCTTTTTATTAACCTATCCCTGACTTCTTTGTGTGTTATATTGAGTTTTGCCATTATGAGTTCAGAGTAATCATCTATAGCGTATGTTATTCTTTTTTTCTTTTCTAATAGTTCTGTCGGTAGGTTTGCCTGTCTACCATACAATAAGTAAAACGGAGTGTAACCAGTTGAAGAATGCACTGTGTTATTGTATGCAAATTCGTAAAACATAATCCAGTCTTTCCATACTAAAGGCTCACCATTGCAATATATTCGCAAAAAGTTGCCCAGCATTGCGTGTGAGTTTTCTAATGCACCTATGGTCTCATGGTGATAGGCAGTTGAATTTAGTTTTTTAATTTTTAGTGCGTTACATAGGTTTTGAAACACGTTAGACATAAACTCGGTTCCTCTATCGGTACAAATTTCATGAGGTACTCCGTATTTGAGGATTACCCTTTCCAAAAATGTTTTAGCTACCGTACTAGCCCGTTTGTCTGGAATGGGTGTAGCTGTTATAAATTTTGTGAGGTCACATTGTGTGGTCAATATATATTCGCAACCTTCAGACTTCACCAAAGGCCCCACTAAGTCCAGATAAATTTTTTCCATCGGCTCGCTTGCCGTTGTTGTAAGTTTAAGTGGTATTCTTGGTTCGTGTTTAGCCTTATTCATCTGACCTTCTTTACAACCTGCCACCATTCTTCTCACATCCGCTTCTATTCCTCTCCAAGTATACCTCTGTCTTATGGTGTTCAAGGTGCGGTGAACTCCTGCATGACCTGCCGTTGGTAATATATGATGTTCATTCATTATGAGAAGTTTCTTTTTCTTTTCGTGATCCTTTATGATTTTAATATCTTTGTTGATGATGATTATTCTCGGTAGTCCTTTCATTTTAAATGTTTTCAACTTTTCCATAAATTTTCCTTCATTTGCATTTTCATTTTTCATAACCAGGCATACCTTCCCTTTTATTGTTTTTAGATATTCCTTTATCTGTGTCAAGATTCCCCGTAGGTGAATCAAGCAAGTGACTTCTGGAATTTGTATTGTGTCTTTTTCTATTTTAATGTTTGGAATGCTGTTGCATATTTTCAATTCTATAAACACAGTTGAAACTCTGGGTTGATCAAGTCCCATTGCTTCACAACTGTTTCTTCTTTCCTCCTTTGCTATTTTTTCATCAACAATCTCTCTATCCATACTTCTTTTACTTGCTGTTTGGGATCTTGTAACTACCAAAACTTGCTGGTTTAATTTCTTCAAGTCAGAGATGTGTATCCGTGATAATGCGTCTGCTGCTCCATTTTCGCAGCCCTTCTCGTAATGCACTGTGAATGAATACTCTTCCAGAGCTAGTCTGAATTTAGTCAGTCGGCTGGATGGGTCATTCATTGAAAACAGATAGACCAAAGGCCTGTGATCTGTATAAATGTCAAACTGTTTACCGTACAAATACGGTCGGAAATGCTTTATAGCCCAAACAATGGCCAGTAGCTCCTTTTCTATTGTGCCGTAATTTAGTTCGGCTGAGTTTAATGCTCTGCTTGCATATGCAACAGGTTTTCCATTGGCGTTACTCAATACGGCTCCAATGTCTTTCCCTGAGGCATCTGTGTGAAGAACAAAAGAATTGTTATCGCTAAAGTCTGGAAAATCTAGAACAGGGGGGTTTATGAATTTAGTTTTTAAGTTATTAAATGCGTCTTGATGTTCCTTGTCCCATTGAAATGTGGTATCTTTTCGTGTTAGCATATTTAACGGATGGCATATAATTGCAAATTTTTTTATATGTTTCCTATAATAGTTGGCAAAAGCGACAAATCGCTTCACTTCTTCCGGGGATGTGGGAATAGGCCAACTTTTTATACATTCAACCTTTTGCGGATCTGGTTTGACCCCTTCAGCAGAAATGAGATGTCCTAAATAAACAAGTTCTTTTTTAAGGAAATGACATTTCTGGGGATTTAATTTTAAATAAACTTTCCTTAAGCGATTAAAAACTGAAATAAGATTCATATTATGCTCTTGCATAGATTTACCGAATACTATAATGTCGTCTAGATAGACAAGACATTTTTCAAGAGTTAATCCGGCTAAAGCAACTGTCATGAGCCGTGAGAAAATTGATGGGCTTACCTTTAGGCCCATGGGAAGACGCGTCATTTGAAATTGACCCGACGGTGTTGTGAACGCGGTAATAGGTCTATCTTTGTTTTGTAATTCACATTGATAATAGCCTTGGGATAAATCTAAGTGTGAAAAAAAATTTGCACCGCTAAGAGAGTCTATTACTTCTTCGATATTGGGTAAAGGAAATTTATCGTCTTCAAGTGTATTATTTACCTTTCGGTAATCTACGACGAGTCTCCATTTCTTAGTATCATGAGCTGTTTTCTTCGGAACTAATAAGATGGGACTGTTCCAGGCGGATTTCGCTTCTTCAATTGTGTTTTCCTTAAGCATTTTCGTAATTTGAGAATTAATTTCCTTCTTCTGTGCATGAGGTAACCTATACTGTTTTGAATATGAAGGTCCAACATTATCTTTTAATTGAAGTGACGCTTGATACAACTTTGTAGTGCTTAGACTATCATTCTCTACACAAAATATATCATTATACTTAACACAAATGGTTTGAATCAATTGTTTTTCTGTCTCATTCAGATGCTCAAGGTTCAGTTCTTTTATAGTTTTCTCAGCATGAGCCACATTGAGTTTTGATGTGGTTAGTGATAATATAGAATAATCTGATGCTGGTTTGATAATGGGTTTAATATTAGATATTTGTACTTCTTTAGCATTCATATTAATTAATTTAATAGCAATCTTTCCTTCAAATGGTTGCGAAAGGCAATTTGAAATATAAACATTAGGAGATATTTCTTCGTTCCAAACAACACAAGTGTTTGTTTCTAGGGTTTGAACTAATCTTATAATTTCCGTTCTGGCTGGAATGCTAAAGGTATTATCAAAATTATGTATATTTCCAAAACTAAATGTCATATTTCCAAAATTGAGAATGGCTGAAAACTTCTTCAAAAAGTTGGTTCCAAGCAGTCCGGGTATGTGCGATGGTAGTCCTGATAAAATATGAAATCTTATTGGAAATATGTTGGATTGGTAGGTTATTGTTGTGTCTATGTACCCAAGGGTTTGAGTTTTTCCGTTTATGCCTCGGACATTTAATATAATTGATCTATTGATGGGAACATTATTAGGAATACAAGTTTGATCCAAAACACAGCACGAAGCTCCACTGTCAATAACTAAGTTGATTGGATTTTCAAAGATTATAAATGAGCCATTGATAGTACCGTAATTATCAAAATTAACGAAAAAGATCAGTTAATGGTGAGGTGTCTTCGTTTCCCTCTGTCTCACTTGCTTCTTTATCGTTTTGTTCCTGCGACAATACCGCCAAATTAGCGTTATTGCCTCTGTTTCGAGGATACTGATTCTGGCCTCGAAAATGATTACCGCCTCGTGCTCGTCTGGTTGGTGGATAAAAACCTCTATTCGGTTGATATCCCCGGTAGTAGCTTCTGTGATAATGCCCTCTGTTGTATTGAGGTTGCCTGTATTGCATATTCCGCCTTGGCGTATAATATGAATTGATAAATGACACTGAATCTGCTTGTTCTGAATCGTGTGTCGTGTCATTGCACTCAAGGGCGTCAGAAATCGCCGATGTCATGCACTTGGGATTTCGAGCTTTCAGAAAAAACCGTGTAGTCGCATTGGACAGCCCGTTGACGAACGCTCGTACCGCTATTGGTTGCACTACGTTGGCTGCCGCTGCTTCGGTTTGGAAAGTTCCCATCGATACATGAGCCGCTGCCAACTTGGTTGCAAGTGCCTCAATTTCGGACCCAAAATCCGTGATCGACTTCCCTCTCACTTGCTTAGTAGCCTTGATTTCGTTTTCGACGGCATTAGGTGAAATATTTACACCAAATCTCGACCTTAGCTGTTTGAATGCTCCTTCTAAAGAGGTGGCACCATCAATAGAACCATGTGCGGCACCAGTCAATGTTAATCTCATTAACCGTAAAATTTGTGCCTCATCTACTTTATCTGAATAATCCCGCAACATTTCGACACTTTCCACGTAGCTTGATAAATTTGTGGAATCTCCCGTAAAGGGTTTAACCAGTTTGAGTGCTAAACCCAAATCCAACTTTATGGCCATTTTGTTTTCTTCCGTCATTTTGTTTTCTGGCTTCAGTTTCGGTCTACCACGTGTTTTTAATGTCGTGCTAGCTACTCGCGACGAGCGTGTACGCTTTGCTTGTAACATACAATGACAAAAGGTATAGTTGGTAGAAACAAAAAGGGGAAGAAGAAAAACTGATAACGGTACTATGAGAAGAAAAAATTAAAAACTAACTGACCGAACCTTGGTTATTTGAAACTTCTGGTAACAGATTTGAGGGTTGCGAATTTTGTGAGCCTCTTAATAAAATGTAACTTGTGTAAAGTTAAAACGTGGTTAAAATGGATCTGATGCTGGTATAAAACGTGTTCAATATAAAATGTAACTGATGTAAATGTGAAACACACACTTTTGCGGCAACTATCTTACACACTTTTGCGGTATGGGAACGCTACGGCTATTAAATGTTTTACGTACTACACATCTCAATGCTCCTGTTCATAGCGGGGTTCCTAGTATTTTTCTAGCCTGACAATTTTCTTACATACTACACTTCTTAATAGTAACACTCAGAGCGTCTTTTTACGAAATAAAAAATAAAATAAAAATTTTGACTAAAAACTTACAAACTACACTTCTTAATACTAACACTCAGGACGTTTTCTGCAACTCTTGGTTTTTTCTTTCTTTTTTTTTTCTTTGTTCTAATGGAATGGTTCTTTTGTTTCAAGATAACTACTTTATACGCACACTGCAACGCACAGTCAGTTCGGGAATTTCTGAATTCTGATGAGTTTTTACTTTAGGATTTTTTTTTTTTTTTTTTTTTTTTTTTTTTTTTTACTTAGACTAGTAGAATTGGGTTTTAAGCGTGTACATCTTGTAAAGCTTTGTTTTAGTTACTTGCCTTCGTTAATTGTATTGCTTTCATCTGCTCCCGAGAGTTGTACTGCTTGCATCTGCTTCCGTGAGTCGTACTGCTTGCATCTGCTTCGATGAGTTGTGCTGCTTGAATCTGATCTCCTGTTCCACTGCTTCGCTGCTGCTTGCTGTTGCTTTACGGCTGCTTCCACACTTGCACTTGCTCCAACGTAACGTTATCACCTTCGTGCGGGGGCAGAAGTGAACGCGTGCAGCTATTGATATGGGTATGCGAATATGCGGACACGTGCGGTGGCGATAAATAACTACTGCTTCTTATCTCCTGGCAGGATCGCCATGTATTGGTATCTGTCGGGCAAGTCTGTTCTGATGCAGCCAACAGGCAAAAAGAGGATGATTTTATTCGTGCTACCTTGCTTTATACTATTTCGGCGGGGCACTCATAAACTTATGAGTGCGTTCCCTAGTTCACCAGGATCGTTCCGTTACACAAGTTTGCAAGTGTTTGGCATGGTCTTATTAATTGTGTACCAAGTTTGCAAGTGTTTGGCATGGTCTTATAAAATTTGTACGAAGTTTGCAAGTGTTTTGGCATGGTCTTATTAAATTTGTACCAAGTTTGCAAGTGTTTTGGCATGGTCTTATTAAATTTGTACCAAGTTTGCAAGTGTTTTGGCATGGTCTTAGGAAGTTTGTTCCAAGTTTGCAAGTGTTTTGGCATGGTCTTATTAAATTTGTACCAAGTTTGCAAGTGTTTTGGCATGGTCTTATTAAATTTGTACCAAGTTTGCAAGTGTTTTGGAATGGTCTTATTAAATTTGTCCCAAGTTTGCAAGTGTTTTGGCATGGTCGTAGGAAGTTTGTACCAAGTTTGCAAGTGTTTGGCATGGTCTTATTAAATTTGTACCAAGTTTGCAAGTGTTTTGGCATGGTCTTATTAAACTTGTACCAAGTTTGCAAGTGTTTTGGCAAGGTCTTATTAAATTTGTACCAAGTTTGCAAGTGTTTTGGCATGGTCTTATTAAATTTGTACCAAGTTTGCAAGTGTTTTGGCATGGTCTTAGGAAGTTTGTTCCAAGTTTGCAACTGTTTGGCATGGTCTTATTAAATGTATACCAAGTTTGCATGTGTTTGGCATGGTCTTATTAAATTTTTACCAAGTTTGCAAGTGTTTTGGCATGGTCTTATTAAATTTGTCCCAAGTTTGCAAGTGCTTTGGCATGGTCTTAATAAATTTGTACCAAGTTTGCAAGTGTTTTGGCATGGTCTTAGGAAGTTTGTTCCAAGTTTGCAAGTGTTTGGCATGGTCTTATTAAATTTGTCCCAAGTTTGCAAGTGCTTTGGCATGGTCTTATTAAATTTGTACCAAGTTTGCAAGTGTTTTGGCATGGTCTTAGGAAGTTTGTTCCAAGTTTGCAACTGTTTGGCATGGTCTTAGGAAATTTTGTTCCAAGTTTGCAAGTGTTTTGGCATGGTCTTATAAAATTTGAACCAAATTTGCAAGTGTTTTGACATGGTCTTATTAAATTTGTACCAAGTTTGCAAGTGTTTTGGCATGGTCTTAGGAAGTTTGTTCCAAGTTTGCAAGTGTTTTGGCATGGTTTTATTAAATTTTTACCAAGTTTGCACGTGTTTTGGCATGGTCTTATTAAATTTGTTCCAAGTTTGCAAGTGTTCTGGCATGGTCTTAGGAAATTTTGTTCCAAGTTTGCAAGTGTTTTGGCATGGTTTTATTAAATTTCTATCAAGTTTGCACGTGTTTTGGCATGGTCTTATTAAATTTGTTCCAAGTTTGCAAGTGTTCTGGCATGGTCTTAATAAATTTGTACCAAGTTTGCAAGTGTTTTGGCAGGGTCTTATTAAATTTGTACCAAGTTTGCAAGTGTTTTGGCATGGTCTTATTAAATTTGTACCAAGTTTGCAAGTGTTCGGCATGGTCTTATTAAATTTGTACCAATTTTGCAAGTGTTTTAGCATGGTCTTATTAAATTTGTTCCAAGTTTGCAAGTGTTTTGGCAAGGTCTTATTAAATTTGTACCAAGTTTGCAAGTGTTTTGGCATGGTCTTATTAAATTTGTACCAAGTTAGCAAGTGTTTTGGCGTGGTCTTAGGAAGTTTGTCCCAAGTTTGCAAGTGTTTGGCATGGTCTTATTAATTGTGTACCAAGTTTGCAAGTGTTTTGGCATGGTCTTATTACATTTGTACCAAGTTTGCAAGTGTTTTGGCATGGTCTTATTAAATTTGTACCAAGTTTGCAAGTGTTCGGCATGGTCTTATTAAATTCGTACCAATTTTGCAAGTGTTTTAGCATGGTCTTATTAAATTTGTTCCAAGTTTGCAAGTGTTTTGGCATGGTCTTATTAAATTTGTACCAAGTTTGCAAGTGTTTTGGCATGGGCTTATTAAATTTGTATCAAGTTTGCAAGTGTTTTGGCATGGTCTTATTAAATTTGTACCAAGTTTGCAAGTGTTGTGGCATGGTCTTAGGAAGTTTGTTCCAAGTTTGCAAGTGTTTGGGCTTGGTTTTATTAAATTTGTACCAAGTTTGCACGTGTTTTGGCATGGTCTTATTAAATTTGTTCCATGTTTGCAAGTGTTTTGGCATGGTCTTAATAAATTTGTACCAAGTTTGCAAGTGTTTTGGCAGGGTCTTATTAAATTTGTACCAAGTTTGCAAGTGTTTTGGCATGGTCTTATTAAACTTGTACCAAGTTTGCAAGTGTTTTGGCAAGGTCTTATTAAATTTGTACCAAGTTTGCAAGTGTTTTGGCATGGTCTTATTAAATTTGTACCAAGTTTGCAAGTGTTTTGGCATGGTCTTAGGAAGTTTGTCCCAAGTTTGCAAGTGTTTGGCATGGTCTTATTAATTGTGTACCAAGTTTGCAAGTGTTTGGCATGGTCTTATTAAATTTGTACCAAGTTTGCAAGTGTTTTGGCATGGTCTTATTAAATTTGTACCAAGTTTGCAAGTGTTTTGGCATGGTCTTATTAAATTTGTACCAAGTTTGCAAGTGTTTTGGCATGGTCTTAGGAAGTTTGTTCCAAGTTTGCAAGTGTTTTGGCATGGTCTTATTAAATTTGTACCTAGTTTGCAAGTGTTTTGGCATGGTCTTATTAAATTTGTACCAAGTTTGCAAGTGTTTGGCATGGTCTTATTAATTTTGTACCAAGTTTGCAAGTGTTTTGGCATGGTCTTAGGAAGTTTGTTCCAAGTTAGCAAGTGTTTTGGCTTGGTCTTATTAAATTTGTACCAAGTTTGCAAGTGTTTTGGAATGGTCTTAGGAAGTTTGTTCCAAGTTTGCAAGTGTTTGGCATGGTCTTATTAAATTTGTACCAAGTTTGCAAGTGTTTTGGCTTGGTCTTATTAAATTTGTACCAAGTTTGCAAATGTTTTGGCATGGTCTTAGGAAGTTTGTTCCAAGTTTGCAAGTGTTTGGCATGGTCTTATTAAATTTGTACCAAGTTTACAAGTGTTTTGGCATGGTGTTATTAAATTTGTACCAAGTTTGCAAGTTTTTTGGCATGGTCTTAGGAAGTTTGTTCCAAGTTTGCAAGTGTTTGGCATGGTCTTATTAAATTTGTACCAAGTTTGCTAGTGTTTTGGCATGGTCTTATTAAATTTGTACCAAGTTTGCAAGTGTTTTGGCATGGTGTTATTAAATTTGTACCAAGTTTGCAAGTGTTTTGGCATGGTCTTATTTAATTTGTAACAAGTTTGCAAGTGTTTTGGCATGGTCTTATTAAATTTGTCCCAAGTTTGCAAGTGCTTTGGCATGGTCTTATTAAATTTGTACCAAGTTTGCAAGTGTTTTGGCATGGTCTTAGAAAGTTTGTTCCAAGTTTGCAAGTGTTTGGCATGGTCTTATTAAATTTGTACCAAGTTTGCAAGTGTTTGGCATGGTCTTAGAAAATTTGTACCAAGTTTGGAAGTGTTTTGGCATGGTCTTATTAAATTTGTACCAAGTTTGCAAGTGTTTTGGCTTGGTCTTATACATTTGTACCAAGTTTGCAAGTGTTTTGGCATGGTCTTATTAAACTTGTACAAAGTTTGCAAGTGTTTTGGCATGGTCTTAGGAAGTTTGTTCCAAGTTTGCAAGTGTTTGGCATGGTCTTATTAAATTTGTACAAAGTTTGCAAGTTTTTTGGCATGGTCTTATTAAATTTGTACCAAGTTTGCAAGTGTTTTGGCATGGTCTTATTACATTTGTACCAAGTTTGCAAGTGTTTTGGCATGGTCTTATTAAATTTGTACCAAGTTTGCAAGTGTTCGGCGTGGTCTTATTAAATTCGTACCAATTTTGCAAGTGTTTTAGCATGGTCTTATTAAATTTGTTCCAAGTTTGCAAGTGTTTTGGCATGGTCTTATTAAATTTGTACCAAGTTTGCAAGTGTTTTGGCATGGGCTTATTAAATTTGTATCAAGTTTGCAAGTATTTTGGCATGGTCTTATTAAATTTGTACCAAGTTTGCAAATGTTTTGGCATGGTCTTAGGAAGTTTGTTCCAAGTTTGCAAGTGTTTTGGCATGGTTTTATAAAATTTGTACCAAGTTTGCACGTGTTTTGGAATGGTCTTATTAAATTTGTTCCAAGTTTACAAGTGTTTTGGCATGGTCTTAATAAATTTGTACCAAGTTTGCAAGTGTTTTGGCAGGGTCTTATTAAATTTGTACCAAGTTTGCAAGTGTTTTGGCATGGTCTTAGGAAGTTTGTTCCAAGTTTGCAAGTGTTTGGCATGGTCGTATTAAATTTGTACCAAGTTTGCAAGTGTTTGGCATGGTCTTTTTAAATTTGTACCAAGTTTGCAAGTGTTTTGGCATGGTCTTATTAAACTTGTACAAAGTTTGCAAGTGTTTTGGCATGGTCTTAGGAAGTTTGTTCCAAGTTTGCAGGTGTTTGGCATGGTCTTATTAAATTTGTACAAAGTTTGCAAGTTTTTTGGCATGGTCTTATTAAATTTGTTCCAAGTTTGCAAGTGTTTTGGCATGGTCTTAATAAATTTGTACCAAGTTTGCAAGTGTTTTGGCAGGGTCTTATTAAATTTGTACCAAGTTTGCAAGTGTTTTGGCATGGTCTTAGGAAGTTTGTTCCAAGTTTGCAAGTGTTTGGCATGGTCGTATTAAATTTGTACCAAGTTTGCAAGTGTTTTGGCATGGTTTTATTAAATTTGTACCAAGTTTGCAAGTGTTTTGGCATGGTCTTATTAAATTTGTCCCAAGTTTGCAAGTGCTTTGGCATGGTCTTATTAAATTTGTACCAAGTTTGCAAGTGTTTTGGCATGGTCTAAGGAAGTTTGTTCCAAGTTTGCAACTGTTTGGCATGGTCTTATTAAATTTGTACCAAGTTTGCATGTGTTTGGCATGGTCTTATTATTTTTTACCAAGTTTGCAAGTGTTTTGGCATGGTCTTAAAAAATTTATCCCAAGTTTGCAAGTGCTTTGGCATGGTCTTATTAAATTTGTACCAAGTTTGCAAGTGTTTTGGCATGGTCTTAGGAAGTTTCTTCCAAGTTTGCAAGTGTTTGGCATGGTCTTATTAAATTTGTACCAAGTTTGCAAGTGTTTGGCATGGTCTTAGAAAATTTGTACCAAGTTTGGAAGTGTTTTGGCATGGTCTTATTAAATTTGTACCAAGTTTGCAAGTGTTTTGGCATTGTCTTATACATTTGTACCAAGTTTGCAAGTGTTTTGGCATGGTCTTATTAAACTTGTACAAAGTTTGCAAGTGTTTTGGCATGGTCTTGGGAAGTTTGTTCCAAGTTTGCAAGTGTTTGGCATGGTCTTATTAAATTTGTACTAAGTTTGCAAGTGTTTTGGCATGGTATTATTAAATTTGTACCAAGTTTGCAAGTGTTTTGGCATGGTCTTATTACATTTGTACCAAGTTTGCAAGTGTTTTGGCATGGTCTTATTAAATTTGTACCAAGTTTGCAAGTGTTCGGCATGGTCTTATTAAATTCGTACCAATTTTGCAAGTGTTTTAGCATGGTCTTATTAAATTTGTTCCAAGTTTTCAAGTGTTTTGGCATGGTCTTATTAAATTTGTACCAAGTTTGCAAGTGTTTTGGCATGGGCTTATTAAATTTGTATCAAGTTTGCAAGTGTTTTGGCATGGTCTTATTAAATTTGTACCAAGTTTGCAAGTGTTTTGGCATGGTCTTAGGAAGTTTGTTCCAAGTTTGCAAGTGTTTTGGCTTGGTTTTATTAAATTTGTACCAAGTTTGCACGTGTTTTGGCATGGTCTTATTAAATTTGTTCCATGTTTGCAAGTGTTTTGGCATGGTCTTAATAAATTTGTACCAAGTTTGCAAGTGTTTTGGCAGGGTCTTATTAAATTTGTACCAAGTTTGCAAGTGTTTGGCATGGTCTTATTAATTTTGTACAAAGTTTGCAAGTGTTTTGGCATGGTCTTATTAAACTTGTACCAAGTTTGCAAGTGTTTTGGCAAGGTCTTATTAAATTTGTACCAAGTTTGCAAGTGTTTTGGCATGGTCTTATTAAATTTGTACCAAGTTTGCAAGTGTTTTGGCATGGTCTTAGGAAGTTTGTCCCAAGTTTGCAAGTGTTTGGCATGGTCTTATTAATTGTGTACCAAGTTTGCAAGTGTTTGGCATGGTCTTATTAAATTTGTACCAAGTTTGCAAGTGTTTTGGCATGGTCTTATTAAATTTGTACCAAGTTTGCAAGTGTTTTGGCATGGTCTTATTAAATTTGTACCAAGTTTGCAAGTGTTTTGGCATGTTCTTAGGAAGTTTGTTCCAAGTTTGCAAGTGTTTTGGCATGGTCTTATTAAATTTGTACCAAGTTTGCAAGTGTTTTGGCATGGTCTTATTAAATTTGTACCAAGTTTGCAAGTGTTTTGGCATGGTCTTATTAAATTTGTACCAAGTTTGCAAGTGTTTTGGCATGGTCGTAGGAAGTTTGTACCAAGTTTGCAAGTGTTTGGCATGGTCTTATTAATTTTGTACCAAGTTTGCAAGTGTTTTGGCATGGTCTTAGGAAGTTTGTTCCAAGTTTGCAAGTGTTTTGGCTTGGTCTTATTAAATTTGTACCAAGTTTGCAAGTGTTTTGGAATGGTCCTAGGAAGTTTGTTCCAAGTTTGCAAGTGTTTGGCATGGTCTTATTAAATTTGTACCAAGTTTGCAAGTGTTTTGGCTTGGTCTTATTAAATTTTTACCAAGTTTGCAAGTGTTTTGGCATGGTCTTAGGAAGTTTGTTCCAAGTTTGCAAGTGTTTGGCATGGTATTATTAAATTTGTACCAAGTTTACAAGTGTTTTGGCATGGTGTTAATAAATTTGTACAAAGTTTGCAAGTTTTTTGGCATGGTCTTAGGAAGTTTGTTCCAAGTTTGCAAGTGTTTGGCATGGTCTTATTAAATTTGTACCAAGTTTGCAAGTGTTTTGGCATGGTCTTAGGAAAATTGTCCCATGTTTGCAAGTGTTTGGCATGGTGTTATTAAATTTGTACCAAGTTTGCAAGTGTTTTGGCATGGTCTTATTTAATTTGTAACAAGTTTGCAAGTGTTTTGGCATGGTCTTATTAAATTTGTCCCAAGTTTGCAAGTGCTTTGGCATGGTCTTATTAAATTTGTACCAAGTTTGCAAGTGTTTTGGCATGGTCTTAGGAAGTTTGTTCCAAGTTTGCAAGTGTTTGGCATGGTCTTATTAATTTTGTACCAAGTTTGCAAGTGTTTGGCATAGTCTTAGAAAATTTGTACCAAGTTTGGAAGTGTTTTGGCATGGTCTTTTTAAATTTGTACCAAGTTTGCAAGTGTTTTGGCATGGTCTTATACATTTGTACCAAGTTTGCAAGTGTTTTGGCATGGTCTTATTAAACTTGTACAAAGTTTGCAAGTGTTTTGGCATGGTCTTAGGAAGTTTGTTCCAAGTTTGCAAGTGTTTGGCTTGGTCTCAGGAGGTTTGTCCCAAGTTTGCAAGTGTTTGGCATGGTCTTATTAATTGTGTACCAAGTTTGCAAGTGTTTGGCATGGTCTTATTAAATTTGTACCAAGTTTGCAAGTGTTTTGGCATGGTCTTATTAAATTTGTACCAAGTTTGCAAGTGTTTTGGCATGGTCTTATTAAATTTGTACCAAGTTTGCAAGTGTTTTGGCATGGTCTTAGGAAGTTTGTTCCAAGTTTTCAAGTGTTTGGCATGGTCTTATTAAATTTGTACAAAGTTTGCAAGTGTTTTGGCATGGTATTATTAAATTTGTACCAAGTTTGCTAGTGTTTTGGCATGGTCTTATTACATTTGTACCAAGTTTGCAAGTGTTTTGGCATGGTCTTATTAAATTTGTACCAAGTTTGCAAGTGTTCGGCATGGTCTTATTAAATTCGTACCAATTTTGCAAGTGTTTTGGCATGGTCTTATTAAATTTGTTCCAAGTTTGCAAGTGTTTTGGCATGGTCTTATTAAATTTGTACCAAGTTTGCAAGTGTTTTGGCATGGTCTTAGGAAGTTTGTTCCAAGTTTGCAACTGTTTGGCATGGTCTTATTAAATTTGTACCAAGTTTACATGTGTTTGGCATGGTCTTATTAAATTTTTACCAAGTTTGCAAGTGTTTTGGCATGGTCTTATTAAATTTGTCCCAAGTTTGCAAGTGCTTTGGCATGGTCTTATTAAATTTGTACCAAGTTTGCAAGTGTTTTGGCATGGTCTTAGGAAGTTTGTTCCAAGTTTGCAAGTGTTTGGCATGGTCGTATTAAATTTGTACCAAGTTTGCAAGTGTTTTGGCATGGTCATATCAAATTTGTACCAAGTTTGCAAGTGTTTTGGCATGGTCTTAATAAATTTGTACCAAGTTTGCAAGTGTTTTGGCAGGGTCTTATTAAATTTGTACCAAGTTTGCAAGTGTTTTGGCATGGTCTTAGGAAGTTTGTTCCAAGTTTGCAAGTGTTTGGCATGGTCGTATTAAATTTGTACCAAGTTTGCAAGTGTTTGGCATGGTCTTATTAAATTTGTACCAAGTATGCAAGTGTTTTGGCATGGTCTTATTAAATTTGTACCAAGTTTGCAAGTGTTTTGGCATGGTCTTATACATTTGTACCAAGTTTGCAAGTGTTTTGGCATGGTCTTATTAAACTTGTACAAGGTTTGCAAGTGTTTTGGCATGGTCTTAGGAAGTTTGTTCCAAGTTTGCAAGTGTTTGGCATGGTCTTATTAAATTTGTACAAAGTTTGCAAGTTTTTTGGCATGGTCTTATTAAATTTGTTCCAAGTTTGCAAGTGTTTTGGCATGGTCTTAATAAATTTGTACCAAGTTTGCAAGTGTTTTGGCAGGGTCTTATTAAATTTGTACCAAGTTTGCAAGTGTTTTGGCATGGTCTTAGGAAGTTTGTTCCAAGTTTGCAAGTGTTTGGCATGGTCGTATTAAATTTGTACCAAGTTTGCAAGTGTTTTGGCATGGTCATATCAAATTTGTACCAAGTTTGCAAGTGTTTTGGCATGGTCTTATTAAATTTGTCCCAAGTTTGCAAGTGCTTTGGCATGGTCTTATTAAATTTGTACCAAGTTTGCAAGTGTTTTGGCATGGTCTTAGGAAGTTTGTTCCAAGTTTGCAAGTGTTTGGCATGGTCTTATTAAATTTGTACCAAGTTTGCATGTGTTTGGCATGGTCTTATTAAATTTTTACCAAGTTTGCAAGTGTTTTGGCATGGTCTTAATAAATTTGTCCCATGTTTGCAAGTGCTTTGGCATGGTCTTATTAAATTTGTACCAAGTTTGCAAGTGTTTTGGCATGGTCTTAGGAAGTTTCTTCCAAGTTTGCAAGTGTTTGGCATGGTCTTATTAAATTTGTACCAAGTTTGCAAGTGTTTGGCATGGTCTTAGAAAATTTGTACCAAGTTTGGAAGTGTTTTGGCATGGTCTTATTAAATTTGTACCAAGTTTGCAAGTGTTTTGGCATTGTCTTATACATTTGTACCAAGTTTGCAAGTGTTTTGGCATGGTCTTATTAAACTTGTACAAAGTTTGCAAGTGTTTTGGCATGGTCTTGGGAAGTTTGTTCCAAGTTTGCAAGTGTTTGGCATGGTCTTATTAAATTTGTACAAAGTTTGCAAGTGTTTTGGCATGGTATTATTAAATTTGTACCAAGTTTGCAAGTGTTTTGGCATGGTCTTATTACATTTGTACCAAGTTTGCAAGTGTTTTGGCATGGTCTTATTAAATTTGTACCAAGTTTGCAAGTGTTCGGCATGGTCTTATTAAATTCGTACCAATTTTGCAAGTGTTTTAGCATGGTCTTATTAAATTTGTTCCAAGTTTGCAAGTGTTTTGGCATGGTCTTATTAAATTTGTACCAAGTTTGCAAGTGTTTTGGCATGGGCTTATTAAATTTGTATCAAGTTTGCAAGTGTTTTGGCATGGTCTTATTAAATTTGTACCAAGTTTGCAAGTGTTTTGGCATGGTCTTAGGAAGTTTGTTCCAAGTTTGCAAGTGTTTTGGCTTGGTTTTATTAAATTTGTACCAAGTTTGCACGTGTTTTGGCATGGTCTTATTAAATTTGTTCCATGTTTGCAAGTGTTTTGGCATGGTCTTAATAAATTTGTACCAAGTTTGCAAGTGTTTTGGCAGGGTCTTATTAAATTTGTACCAAGTTTTCAAGTGTTTTGGCATGGTCTTATTAAACTTGTACCAAGTTTGCAAGTGTTTTGGCAAGGTCTTATTAAATTTGTACCAAGTTTGCAAGTGTTTTGGCATGGTCTTATTAAATTTGTACCAAGTTTGCAAGTGTTTTGGCATGGTCTTAGGAAGTTTGTCCCAAGTTTGCAAGTGTTTGGCATGGTCTTATTAATTGTGTACCAAGTTTGCAAGTGTTTGGCATGGTCTTATTAAATTTGTACCAAGTTTGCAAGTGTTTTGGCATGGTCTTATTAAATTTGTACCAAGTTTGCAAGTGTTTTGGCATGGTCTTATTAAATTTGTACCAAGTTTGCAAGTGTTTTGGCTTGGTCTTATTAAATTTTTACCAAGTTTGCAAGTGTTTTGGCATGGTCTTAGGAAGTTTGTTCCAAGTTTGCAAGTGTTTGGCATGGTCTTATTAAATTTGTACCAAGTTTACAAGTGTTTTGGCATGGTGTTATTAAATTTGTACCAAGTTTGCAAGTTTTTTGGCATGGTCTTAGGAAGTTTGTTCCAAGTTTGCAAGTGTTTTGGCATGGTCTTATTAAATTTGTACCAAGTTTGCAAGTGTTTTGGCATGGTCTTAGGAAATTTGTCCCAAGTTTGGAAGTGTTTGGCATGGTGTTATTAAATTTGTACAAAGTTTGCAAGTGTTTTGGCATGGTATTATTAAATTTGTAACAAGTTTGCTAGTGTTTTGGCATGGTCTTATTACATTTGTACCAAGTTTGCAAGTGTTTTGGCATGGTCTTATTAAATTTGTACCAAGTTTACAAGTGTTTTGGCATGGTCTTATTTAATTTGTAACAAGTTTGCAAGTGTTTTGGCATGGTCTTATTAAATTTGTCCCAAGTTTGCAAGTGCTTTGGCATGGTCTTATTAAATTTGTACCAAGTTTGCAAGTGTTTTGGCATGGTCTTAGGAAGTTTGTTCCAAGTTTGCAAGTGTTTGGCATGGTCTTATTAATTTTGTACCAAGTTTGCAAGTGTTTGGCATAGTCTTAGAAAATTTGTACCAAGTTTGGAAGTGTTTTGGCATGGTCTTTTTAAATTTGTACCAAGTTTGCAAGTGTTTTGGCATGGTCTTATACATTTGTACCAAGTTTGCAAGTGTTTTGGCATGGTCTTATTAAACTTGTACAAAGTTTGCAAGTGTTTTGGCATGGTCTTAGGAAGTTTGTTCCAAGTTTGCAAGTGTTTGGCTTGGTCTCAGGAAGTTTGTCCCAAGTTTGCAAGTGTTTGGCATGGTCTTATTAATTGTGTACCAAGTTTGCAAGTGTTTGGCATGGTCTTATTAAATTTGTACCAAGTTTGCAAGTGTTTTGGCATGGTCTTATTAAATTTGTACCAAGTTTGCAAGTGTTTTGGCATGGTCTTATTAAATTTTTACCAAGTTTGCAAGTGTTTTGGCATGGTCTTAAAAAGTTTGTTCCAAGTTTGCAAGTGTTTGGCATGGTCTTATTAAATTTGTACAAAGTTTGCAAGTGTTTTGGCATGGTATTATTAAATTTGTACCAAGTTTGCTAGTGTTTTGGCATGGTCTTATTACATTTGTACCAAGTTTGCAAGTGTTTTGGCATGGTCTTATTAAATTTGTACCAAGTTTGCAAGTGTTCGGCATGGTCTTATTAAATTCGTACCAATTTTGCAAGTGTTTTAGCATGGTTTTATTAAATTTGTTCCAAGTTTGCAAGTGTTTTGGCATGGTCTTATTAAATTTGTACCAAGTTTGCAAGTGTTTTGGCATGGTCTTAGGAAGTTTGTTCCAAGTTTGCAACTGTTTGGCATGGTCTTATTAAATTTGTACCAAGTTTGCATGTGTTTGGCATGGTCTTATTAAATTTTTACCAAGTTTGCAAGTGTTTTGGCATGGTCTTATTAAATTTGTCCCAAGTTTGCAAGTGCTTTGGCATGGTCTTATTAAATTTGTACCAAGTTTGCAAGTGTTTTGGCATGGTCTTAGGAAGTTTCTTCCAAGTTTGCAAGTGTTTGGCATGGTCTTATTAAATTTGTACCAAGTTTGCAAGTGTTTGGCATGGTCTTAGAAAATTTGTACCAAGTTTGGAAGTGTTTTGGCATGGTCTTATTAAATTTGTACCAAGTTTGCAAGTGTTTTGGCATTGTCTTATACATTTGTACCAAGTTTGCAAGTGTTTTGGCATGGTCTTATTAAGCTTGTACAAAGTTTGCAAGTGTTTTGGCATGGTCTTAGGAAGTTTGTTCCAAGTTTGCAAGTGTTTGGCATGGTCTTATTAAATTTGTACAAAGTTTGCAAGTGTTTTGGCATGGTATTATTTCATTTGTACCAACTTTGCAAGTGTTTTGGCATGGTCTTATTACATTTGTACCAAGTTTGCAAGTGTTTTGGCATGGTCTTATTAAATTTGTCCCAAGTTTGCAAGTGCTTTGGCATGGTCTTATTAAATTTGTACCAAGTTTGCAAGTGTTTTGGCATGGTCTTAGGAAGTTTCTTCCAAGTTTGCAAGTGTTTGGCATGGTCTTATTAAGTTTGTTCCAAGTTTGCAAGTGTTTGGCATGGTCTTAGAAAATTTGTACCAAGTTTGGAAGTGTTTTGGCATGGTCTTATTAAATTTGTACCAAGTTTGCAAGTGTTTTGGCATTGTCTTATACATTTGTACCAAGTTTGCAAGTGTTTTGGCATGGTATTATTAAATTTGTACCAAGTTTGCAAGTGTTTTGGCATGGTCTTATTACATTTGTACCAAGTTTGCAAGTGTTTTGGCATGGTCTTATTAAATTCGTACCAAGTTTGCAAGTGTTCGGCATGGTCTTATTAAATTCGTACCAATTTTGCAAGTGTTTTGGCATGGTCTTATTACATTTGTACCAAGTTTGCAAGTGTTTTGGCATGGTCTTATTATATTTGTACCAAGTTTGCAAGTGTTCGGCATGGTCTTATTAAATTCGTACCAATTTTGCAAGTGTTTTAGCATGGTCTTATTAAATTTGTTCCAAGTTTGCAAGTGTTTTGGCATGGTCTTATTAAATTTGTACCAAGTTTGCAAGTGTTTTGGCATGGGCTTATTAAATTTGTATCAAGTTTGCAAGTGTTTTGGCATGGTCTTATTAAATTTGTACCAAGTTTGCAAGTGTTTTGGCATGGTCTTAGGAAGTTTGTTCCAAGTTTGCAAGTGTTTTGGCTTGGTTTTATTAAATTTGTACCAAGTTTGCACGTGTTTTGGCATGGTCTTATTAAATTTGTTCCATGTTTGCAAGTGTTTTGGCATGGTCTTAATAAATTTGTACCAAGTTTGCAAGTGTTTTGGCAGGGTCTTATTAAATTTGTACCAAGTTTGCAAGTGTTTTGGCATGGTCTTATTAAACTTGTACCAAGTATGCAAGTGTTTTGGCAAGGTCTTATTAAATTTGTACCAAGTTTGCAAGTGTTTTGGCATGGTCTTATTAAATTTGTACCAAGTTTGCAAGTGTTTTGGCATGGTCTTTGGAAGTTTGTCCCAAGTTTGCAAGTGTTTGGCATGGTCTTATTAATTGTGTACCAAGTTTGCAAGTGTTTGGCATGGTCTTATTAAATTTGTACCAAGTTTGCAAGTGTTTTGGCATGGTCTTATTAAATTTGTACCAAGTTTGCAAGTGTTTTGGCATGGTCTTATTAAATTTGTACCAAGTTTGCAAGTGTTTTGGCATGGTCTTAGGAAGTTTGTTCCAAGTTTGCAAGTGTTTTGGCATGGTCTTATTAAATTTGTACCAAGTTTGCAAGTGTTTTGGCATGGTCTTATTAAATTTGTACCTAGTTTGCAAGTGTTTTGGCTTGGTCTTATTAAATTTTTACCAAGTTTGCAAGTGTTTTGGCATGGTCTTAGGAAGTTTGTTCCAAGTTTGCAAGTGTTTGGCATGGTCTTATTAAATTTGTACCAAGTTTACAAGTGTTTTGGCATGGTGTTATTAAATTTGTACCAAGTTTGCAAGTTTTTTGGCATGGTCTTAGGAAGTTTGTTCCAAGTTTGCAGGTGTTTTGGCATGGTCTTATTAAATTTGTACCAAGTTTGCAAGTGTTTTGGCATGGTCTTAGGAAGTTTGTCCCAAGTTTGCAAGTGTTTGGCATGGTGTTATTAAATTTGTACAAAGTTTGCAAGTGTTTTGGCATGGTATTATTAAATTTGTAACAAGTTTGCTAGTGTTTTGGCATGGTCTTATTACATTTGTACCAAGTTTGCAAGTGTTTTGGCATGGTCTTATTAAATTTGTACCAAGTTTACAAGTGTTTTGGCATGGTCTTATTTAATTTGTAACAAGTTTGCAAGTGTTTTGGCATGGTCTTATTAAATTTGTCCCAAGTTTGCAAGTGCTTTGGCATGGTCTTATTAAATTTGTACCAAGTTTGCAAGTGTTTTGGCATGGTCTTAGGAAGTTTGTTCCAAGTTTGCAAGTGTTTGGCATGGTCTTATTAATTTTGTACCAAGTTTGCAAGTGTTTGGCATAGTCTTAGAAAATTTGTACCAAGTTTGGAAGTGTTTTGGCATGGTCTTTTTAAATTTGTACCAAGTTTGCAAGTGTTTTGGCATGGTCTTATTTATTTGTACCAAGTTTGCAAGTGTTTTGGCATGGTCTTATTAAACTTGTACAAAGTTTGCAAGTGTTTTGGCATGGTCTTAGGAAGTTTGTTCCAAGTTTGCAAGTGTTTGGCTTGGTCTCAGGAAGTTTGTCCCAAGTTTGCAAGTGTTTGGCATGGTCTTATTAATTGTGTACCAAGTTTGCAAGTGTTTGGCATGGTCTTATTAAATTTGTACCAAGTTTGCAAGTGTTTTGGCATGGTCTTATTAAATTTGTACCAAGTTTGCAAGTGTTTTGCCATGGTCTTATTAAATTTTTACCAAGTTTGCAAGTGTTTTGGCATGGTCTTAAAAAGTTTGTTCCAAGTTTGCAAGTGTTTGGCATGGTCTTATTAAATTTGTACAAAGTTTGCAAGTGTTTTGGCATGGTATTATTAAATTTGTACCAAGTTTGCTAGTGTTTTGGCATGGTCTTATTACATTTGTACCAAGTTTGCAAGTGTTTTGGCATGGTCTTATTAAATTTGTACCAAGTTTGCAAGTGTTCGGCATGGTCTTATTAAATTCGTACCAATTTTGCAAGTGTTTTAGCATGGTTTTATTAAATTTGTTCCAAGTTTGCAAATGTTTTGGCATGGTCTTATTAAATTTGTACCAAGTTTGCAAGTGTTTTGGCATGGTCTTAGGAAGTTTGTTCCAAGTTTGCAACTGTTTGGCATGGTCTTATTAAATTTGTACCAAGTTTGCATGTGTTTGGCATGGTCTTATTAAATTTTTACCAAGTTTGCAAGTGTTTTGGCATGGTCTTATTAAATTTGTCCCAAGTTTGCAAGTGCTTTGGCATGGTCTTATTAAATTTGTACCAAGTTTGCAAGTGTTTTGGCATGGTCTTAGGAAGTTTCTTCCAAGTTTGCAAGTGTTTGGCATGGTCTTATTAAATTTGTACCAAGTTTGCAAGTGTTTGGCATGGTCTTAGAAAATTTGTACCAAGTTTGGAAGTGTTTTGGCTTGGTCTTATTAAATTTGTACCAAGTTTGCAAGTGTTTTGGCATTGTCTTATACATTTGTACCAAGTTTGCAAGTGTTTTGGCATGGTCTTATTAAGCTTGTACAAAGTTTGCAAGTGTTTTGGCATGGTCTTAGGAAGTTTGTTCCAAGTTTGCAAGTGTTTGGCATGGTCTTATTAAATTTGTACAAAGTTTGCAAGTGTTTTGGCATGGTATTATTTAATTTGTAACAAGTTTGCTAGTGTTTTGGCATGGTCTTATTACATTTGTACCAAGTTTGCAAGTGTTTTGGCATGGTCTTATTAAATTTGTACCAAGTTTACAAGTGTTTTGGCATGGTATTATTTAATTTGTAACAAGTTTGCTAGTGTTTTGGCATGGTCTTATTAAATTTGTACCAAGTTTACAAGTGTTTTGGCATGGTGTTATTAAATTTGTACCAAGTTTGCAAGTTTTTTGGCATGGTCTTAGGAAGTTTGTTCCAAGTTTGCAAGTGTTTTGGCATGGTCTTATTAAATTTGTACCAAGTTTGCAAGTGTTTTGGCATGGTATTATTTAATTTGTAACAAGTTTGCTAGTGTTTTGGCATGGTCTTATTAAACTTGTACCAAGTATGCAAGTGTTTTGGCAAGGTCTTATTAAATTTGTACCAAGTTTGCAAGTGTTTTGGCATGGTCTTATTAAATTTGTACCAAGTTTGCAAGTGTTTTGGCATGGTCTTTGGAAGTTTGTCCCAAGTTTGCAAGTGTTTGGCATGGTCTTATTAAACTTGTACAAAGTTTGCAAGTGTTTTGGCATGGTCTTAGGAAGTTTGTTCCAAGTTTGCAAGTGTTTGGCTTGGTCTCAGGAAGTTTGTCCCAAGTTTGCAAGTGTTTGGCATGGTCTTATTAATTGTGTACCAAGTTTGCAAGTGTTTGGCATGGTCTTATTAAATTTGTACCAAGTTTGCAAGTGTTTTGGCATGGTCTTATTAAATTTGTACCAAGTTTGCAAGTGTTTTGGCATGGTCTTATTAAATTTTTACCAAGTTTGCAAGTGTTTTGGCATGGTCTTAAAAAGTTTGTTCCAAGTTTGCAAGTGTTTGGCATGGTCTTATTAAATTTGTACAAAGTTTGCAAGTGTTTTGGCATGGTATTATTAAATTTGTACCAAGTTTGCTAGTGTTTTGGCATGGTCTTATTACATTTGTACCAAGTTTGCAAGTGTTTTGGCATGGTCTTATTAAATTTGTACCAAGTTTGCAAGTGTTCGGCATGGTCTTATTAAATTCGTACCAATTTTGCAAGTGTTTTAGCATGGTTTTATTAAATTTGTTCCAAGTTTGCAAGTGTTTTGGCATGGTCTTATTAAATTTGTACCAAGTTTGCAAGTGTTTTGGCATGGTCTTAGGAAGTTTGTTCCAAGTTTGCAACTGTTTGGCATGGTCTTATTAAATTTGTACCAAGTTTGCATGTGTTTGGCATGGTCTTATTAAATTTTTACCAAGTTTGCAAGTGTTTTGGCATGGTCTTATTAAATTTGTCCCAAGTTTGCAAGTGCTTTGGCATGGTCTTATTAAATTTGTACCAAGTTTGCAAGTGTTTTGGCATGGTCTTAGGAAGTTTCTTCCAAGTTTGCAAGTGTTTGGCATGGTCTTATTAAATTTGTACCAAGTTTGCAAGTGTTTGGCATGGTCTTAGAAAATTTGTACCAAGTTTGGAAGTGTTTTGGCATGGTCTTATTAAATTTGTACCAAGTTTGCAAGTGTTTTGGCATTGTCTTATACATTTGTACCAAGTTTGCAAGTGTTTTGGCATGGTATTATTAAGCTTGTACAAAGTTTGCAAGTGTTTTGGCATGGTCTTAGGAAGTTTGTTCCAAGTTTGCAAGTGTTTGGCATGGTCTTATTAAATTTGTACAAAGTTTGCAAGTGTTTTGGCATGGTATTATTTAATTTGTACCAACTTTGCAAGTGTTTTGGCATGGTCTTATTACATTTGTACCAAGTTTGCAAGTGTTTTGGCATGGTCTTATTAAATTTGTCCCAAGTTTGCAAGTGCTTTGGCATGGTCTTATTAAATTTGTACCAAGTTTGCAAGTGTTTTGGCATGGTCTTAGGAAGTTTCTTCCAAGTTTGCAAGTGTTTGGCATGGTCTTATTAAGTTTGTTCCAAGTTTGCAAGTGTTTGGCATGGTCTTAGAAAATGTGTACCAAGTTTGGAAGTGTTTTGGCATGGTCTTATTAAATTTGTACCAAGTTTGCAAGTGTTTTGGCATTGTCTTATACATTTGTACCAAGTTTGCAAGTGTTTTGGCATGGTATTATTAAATTTGTACCAAGTTTGCAAGTGTTTTGGCATGGTCTTATTACATTTGTACCAAGTTTGCAAGTGTTTTGGCATGGTCTTATTAAATTTGTACCAAGTTTGCAAGTGTTCGGCATGGTCTTATTAAATTCGTACCAATTTTGCAAGTGTTTTGGCATGGTCTTATTACATTTGTACCAAGTTTGCAAGTGTTTTGGCATGGTCTTATTATATTTGTACCAAGTTTGCAAGTGTTCGGCATGGTCTTATTAAATTCGTACCAATTTTGCAAGTGTTTTAGCATGGTCTTATTAAATTTGTTCCAAGTTTGCAAGTGTTTTGGCATGGTCTTATTAAATTTGTACCAAGTTTGCAAGTGTTTTGGCATGGGCTCATTAAATTTGTATCAAGTTTGCAAGTGTTTTGGCATGGTCTTATTAAATTTGTACCAAGTTTGCAAGTGTTTTGGCATGGTCTTAGGAAGTTTGTTCCAAGTTTGCAAGTGTTTTGGCTTGGTTTTATTAAATTTGTACCAAGTTTGCACGTGTTTTGGCATGGTCTTATTAAATTTGTTCCATGTTTGCAAGTGTTTTGGCATGGTCTTAATAAATTTGTACCAAGTTTGCAAGTGTTTTGGCAGGGTCTTATTAAATTTGTACCAAGTTTGCAAGTGTTTTGGCATGGTCTTATTAAACTTGTACCAAGTATGCAAGTGTTTTGGCAAGGTCTTATTAAATTTGTACCAAGTTTGCAAGTGTTTTGGCATGGTCTTATTAAATTTGTACCAAGTTTGCAAGTGTTTTGGCATGGTCTTTGGAAGTTTGTCCCAAGTTTGCAAGTGTTTGGCATGGTCTTATTAATTGTGTACCAAGTTTGCAAGTGTTTGGCATGGTCTTATTAAATTTGTACCAAGTTTGCAAGTGTTTTGGCATGGTCTTATTAAATTTGTACCAAGTTTGCAAGTGTTTTGGCATGGTCTTATTAAATTTGTACCAAGTTTGCAAGTGTTTTGGCATGGTCTTAGGAAGTTTGTTCCAAGTTTGCAAGTGTTTTGGCATGGTCTTATTAAATTTGTACCAAGTTTGCAAGTGTTTTGGCATGGTCTTATTAAATTTGTACCTAGTTTGCAAGTGTTTTGGCATGGTCTTATTAAATTTGTACCAAGTTTGCAAGTGTTTTGGCATGGTCGTAGGAAGTTTGTACCAAGTTTGCAAGTGTTTGGCATGGTCTTATTAATTTTGTACCAAGTTTGCAAGTGTTTTGGCATGGTCTTAGGAAGTTTGTTCCAAGTTTGCAAGTGTTTTGGCTTGGTCTTATTAAATTGGTACCAAGTTTGCAAGTGTTTTGGAATGGTTATAGGAAGTTTGTTCCAAGTTTGCAAGTGTTTGGCATGGTCTTATTAAATTTGTACCAAGTTTGCAAGTGTTTTGGCTTGGTCTTATTAAATTTTGACCAAGTTTGCAAGTGTTTTGGCATGGTCTTAGGAAGTTTGTTCCAAGTTTGCAAGTGTTTGGCATGGTCTTATTAAATTTGTACCAAGTTTACAAGTGTTTTGGCATGGTGTGATTAAATTTGTACCAAGTTTGCAAGTTTTTTGGCATGGTCTTAGGAAGTTTGTTCCAAGTTTGCAAGTGTTTGGCATGGTCTTATTAAATTTGTACCAAGTTTGCAAGTGTTTTGGCATGGTCTTATTAAATTTGTACCAAGTTTGCAAGTTTTTTGGCATGGTGTTATTAAATTTGTACCAAGTTTGCAAGTGTTTTGGCATGGTCTACTTAATTTGTAACAAGTTTGCAAGTGTTTTGGCATGGTCTTATTAAATTTGTCCCAAGTTTGCAAGTGCTTTGGCATGGTCTTATTAAATTTGTACCAAGTTTGCAAGTGTTTTGGCATGGTCTTAGGAAGTTTGTTCCAAGTTTGCAAGTGTTTGGCATGGTCTTATTAATTTTGTACCAAGTTTGCAAGTGTTTGGCATGGTCTTAGAAAATTTGTACCAAGTTTGGAAGTGTTTTGGCATGGTCTTTTTAAATTTGTACCAAGTTTGCAAGTGTTTTGGCACGGTCTTATACATTTGTACCAAGTTTGCAAGTGTTTTGGCATGGTCTTATTAAACTTGTACCAAGTTTGCAAGTGTTTTGGCATGGTCTTAGGAAGTTTGTTCCAAGTTTGCAAGTGTTTGGCTTGGTCTCAGGAAGTTTGTCCCAAGTTTGCAAGTGTTTGGCATGGTCTTATTAATTGTGTACCAAGTTTGCAAGTGTTTGGCATGGTCTTATTAAATTTGTACCAAGTTTGCAAGTGTTTTGGCATGGTCTTATTAAATTTGTACCAAGTTTGCAAGTGTTTTGGCATGGTCTTTTTAAATTTGTACCAAGTTTGCAAGTGTTTTAGCATGGTCTTAGGAAGTTTGTTCCAAGTTTGCAAGTGTTTGGCATGGTCTTATTAAATTTGTACAAATTTTGCAAGTGTTTTGGCATGGTATTATTAAATTTGTACCAAGTTTGCTAGTGTTTTGGCATGGTCTTATTACATTTGTACCAAGTTTGCAAGTGTTTTGGCATGGTCTTATTAAATTTGTACCAAGTTTGCAAGTGTTCGGCATGGTCTTATTAAATTCGTACCAATTTTGCAAGTGTTTTAGCATGGTCTTATTAAATTTTTTCCAAGTTTGCAAGTGTTTTGGCATGGTCTTATTAAATTTGTACCAAGTTTGCAAGTGTTTTGGCATGGTCTTATTAAATTTGTACCAAGTTTGCAAGTGTTTTGGCATGGTCTTATGTAGTTTGTTCCAAGTTTGCAAGTGTTTTAGCATGGTCTTATTAAATTTGTTCCAAGTTTCCAAGTGTTTTGGCATGGTCTTATTAAATTTGTACCAAGTTTGCAAGTGTTTTGGCATGGTCTTAGGAAGTTTGTTCCAAGTTTGCAACTGTTTGGCATGGTCTTATGAAATTTGTTCCAAGTTTGCATGTGTTTGGCATGGTCTTATTAAATTTTTACCAAGTTTGCAAGTGTTTTGGCATGGTCTTATTAAATTTGTCCCAAGTTTGCAAGTGTTTTAGCATGGTCTTATTAAATTTGTTCCAAGTTTGCAAGTGTTTTGGCATGGTCTTAGGAAGTTTGTTCCAAGTTTGCAAGTGTTTGGCATGGTCTTATTAAATTTGTACAAAGTTTGCAAGTGTTTTGGCATGGTATTATTAAATTTGTACCAAGTTTGCAAATGTTTTGGCATGGTCTTTTTAAATTTGTACCAAGTTTGCAAATGTTTGGCATGGTCTTAGAAAATTTGTACCAAGTTTGGAAGTGTTTTGGCATGGTCTTATTAAATTTGTACCAAGTTTGCAAGTGTTTTGGCATGGTCTTAGGAAGTTTGTTCCAAGTTTGCAAGTGTTTGGCATGGTCTTATTAAATTTGTACAAAGTTTGCAAGTGTTTTGGCATGGTATTATTAAATTTGTACCAAGTTTGCAAGTGTTTTGGCATGGTCTTATTACATTTGTACCAAGTTTGCAAGTGTTTTGGCATGGTCTTATTAAATTTGTACCAAGTTTGCAAGTGTTCGGCATGGTCTTATTAAATTCGTACCAATTTTGCAAGTGTTTAGCATGGTCTTATTAAATTTGTTCCAAGTTTGCAAGTGTTTTGGCATGGTCTTATTAAATTTGTACCAAGTTTGCAAGTGTTTTGGCATGGGCTTATAAAATTTGTATCAAGTTTGCAAATGTTTTGGCATGGTCTTATTACATTTGTGCCAAGTTTGCAAGTGTTTTGGCATGGTCTTAGGAAGTTTGTTCCAAGTTTGCAAGTGTTTTGGCTTGGTTTTATTAAATTTGTACTAAGTTTGCACGTGTTTTGGCATTGTCTTATTAAATTTGTTCCATGTTTGCAAGTGTTTTGGCATGGTCTTAATAAATTTGTACCAAGTTTGCAAGTGTTTTGGCAGGGTCTTATTAAATTTGTACCAAGTTTGCAAGTGTTTTGGCATGGTCTTATTAAACTTGTACCAAGTTTGCAAGTGTTTTGGCAAGGTCTTATTAAATTTGTACCAAGTTTGCAAGTGTTTTGGCATGGTCTTATTAAATTTGTGCCAAGTTTGCAAGTGTTTTGGCATGGTCTTAGGAAGTTTGTCCCAAGTTTGCAAGTGTTTGGCATGGTCTTATTAATTTTGTACCAAGTTTGCAAGTGTTTGGCATGGTCTTAGGAAGTTTGTTCCAAGTTTGCAAGTGTTTGGCATGGTCTTATTAAATTTGTACCAATTTTGCAAGTGTTTTAGCATGGTCTTATTAAATTTGTTCCAAGTTTGCAAGTGTTTTGGCATGGGCTTATTAAATTTGTACCAAGTTTGCAAGTGTTTTGGCAAGGTCTTATTAAATTTGTACCAAGTTTGCAAGTGTTTTGGCAAGGTCTTATTTAATTTGTAACAAGTTTGCAAGTGTTTTGGCATGGTCTTATTAAATTTGTCCCAAGTTTGCAAGTGCTTTGGCATGGTCTTATTAAATTTGTACCAAGTTTGCAAGTGTTTTGGCATGGTTTATTAAATTTGTACCAAGTTTGCAAGTGTTTTGGCATGGTCTTAGGAAGTTTGTTCCAAGTTTGCAAGTGTTTGGCATGGTCTTATTAAATTTGTACAAAGTTTGCAAGTGTTTTGGCATGGTATTATTAAATATGTACCAAGTTTGCTAGTGTTTTGGCATGGTCTTATTACATTTGTACCAAGTTTGCAAGTGTTTTGGCATGGTCTAATTAAATTTGTACCAAGTTTGCAAGTGTTCGGCATGGTCTTATTAAATTCGTACCAATTTTGCAAGTGTTTTAGCATGGTCTTATTAAATTTGTACCAAGTTTGCAAGTGTTTTGGCATGGTCTTATTAAATTTGTACCAAGTTTGCAAGTGTTTTGGCATGGTCTTATTAAATTTGTACCAAGTTTGCAAGTGTTTTGGCATGGTCTTAGGAAGTTTGTTCCAAGTTTGCAAGTGTTTTGGCATGGTCTTATTAAATTTGTACCAAGTTTGCAAGTGTTTTGGCATGGTCTTAGGAAGTTTGTTCCAAGTTTGCAAGTGTTTTGGCTTGGTTTTATTAAATTTGTACCAAGTTTGCACGTGTTTTGGCATGGTCTTATTAAATTTGTTCCATGTTTGCAAGTGTTTTGGCATGGTCTTAATAAATTTGTACCAAGTTTGCAAGTGTTTTGGCAGGGTCTTATTAAATTTGTACCAAGTTTGCAAGTGTTTTGGCATGGTCTTATTAAACTTGTACCAAGTTTGCAAGTGTTTTGGCAAGGTCTTAGGAAGTTTGTCCCAAGTTTGCAAGTGTTTGGCATGGTCTTATTAATTGTGTACCAAGTTTGCAAGTGTTTTGGCATGGTCTTATTACATTTGTACCAAGTTTGCAAGTGTTTTGGCATGGTGTTATTAAATTTGTACCAAGTTTGCAAGTTTTTTGGCATGGTCTTAGGAAGTTTGTTCCAAGTTTGCAAGTGTTTGGCATGGTCTTATTAAATTTGTACCAAGTTTGCAAGTGTTTTGGCATGGTCTTATTAAATTTGTACCAAGTTTGCAAGTGTTTTGGCATGAAGTTATTAAATTTGTACCAAGTTTGCAAGTGTTTTGGCATGGTCTTATTAAATTTGTACCAAGTTTGCAAGTGTTTTGGCATGGGCTTATTAAATTTGTATCAAGTTTGCAAGTATTTTGGCATGGTCTTATTAAATTTGTACCAAGTTTGCAAGTGTTTTGGTCTTATTAAACTTGTACCAAGTTTGCAAGTGTTTTGGCAAGGTCTTATTAAATTTGTACCAAGTTTGCAAGTGTTTTGGCATGGTCTTATTAAATTTGTACCAAGTTTGCAAGTGTTTTGGCATGGTCTTAGGAAGTTTGTCCCAAGTTTGCAAGTGTTTGGCATGGTCTTATTAATTGTGTACCAAGTTTGCAAGTGTTTGGCATGGTCTTTTTAAATTTGTACCAAGTTTGCAAGTGTTTTGGCATGCTCTTATTAAATTTGTACCAAGTTTGCAAGTGTTTTGGCATGGTCTTATTAAATTTGTACCAAGTTTGCAAGTGTTTTGGCATGGTCTTAGGAAGTTTGTTCCAAGTTTGCAAGTGTTTTGGCATGGTCTTATTAAATTTGTACCAAGTTTGCAAGTGTTTTGGCATGGTCTTATTAAATTTGTACCAAGTTTGCAAGTGTTTTGGCATGGTCTTATTAAATTTGTTCCAAGTTTGCAAGTGTTTTGGCATGGTCGTAGGAAGTTTGTACCAAGTTTGCAAATGTTTTGGCATGGTCTTATTAATTTTGTACCAAGTTTGCAAGTGTTTTGGCATGGTCTTAGGAAGTTTGTTCCAAGTTTGCAAGTGTTTTGGCTTGGTCTTATTAAATTTGTACCAAGTTTGCAAGTGTTTTGGAATGGTCTTAGGAAGTTTGTTCCAAGTTTGCAAGTGTTTGGCATGGTGTTATTAAATTTGTACCAAGTTTGCAAGTGTTTTGGCTTGGTCTTATTAAATTTTTACCAAGTTTGCAAGTGTTTTGGCATGGTCTTAGGAAGTTTGTTTCAAGTTTGCAAGTGTTTGGCATGGTCTTATTAAATTTGTACCAAGTTTACAAGTGTTTTGGCATGGTGTTATTAAATTTGTACCAAGTTTGCAAGTTTCTTGGCATGGTCTTAGGAAGTTTGTTCCAAGTTTGCAAGTGTTTGGCATGGTCTTATTAAATTTGTACCAAGTTTGCAAGTGTTTTGGCATGGTCTTATTAAATTTGTACCAAGTTTGCAAGTGTTTTGGCATGGTGTTATTAAATTTGTACCAAGTTTGCAAGTGTTTTGGCATGGTTTTATTTAATTTGTAACAAGTTTGCAAGTGTTTTGGCATGGTCTTAGGAAGTTTGTTTCAAGTTTGCAAGTGTTTGGCATGGTCTTATTAAATTTGTACCAAGTTTACAAGTGTTTTGGCATGGTGTTATTAAATTTGTACCAAGTTTGCAAGTTTTTTGGCATGGTCTTAGGAAGTTTGTTCCAAGTTTGCAAGTGTTTGGCATGGTCTTATTAAATTTGTACCAAGTTTGCAAGTGTTTGGCATGGTCTTATTAAATTTGTACCAAGTTTGCAAGTGTTTTGGCATGGTCTTATTAAATTTGTCCCAAGTTTGCAAGTGCTTTGGCATGGTCTTATTAAATTTGTACCAAGTTTGCAAGTGTTTTGGCATGGTCTTAGGAAGTTTGTTCCAAGTTTGCAAGTGTTTGGCATGGTCTTATTAATTTTGTACCAAGTTTGCAAGTGTTTGGCATGGTCTTAGAAAATTTGTACCAAGTTTGGAAGTGTTTTGGCATGGTGTTATTAAATTTGTACCAAGTTTGCAAGTGTTTTGGCATGGTCTTATACATTTGTACCAAGTTTGCAAGTGTTTTGGCATGGTCTTATTAAACTTGTACAAAGTTTGCAAGTGTTTTGGCATGGTCTTAGGAAGTTTGTTCTAAGTTTGCAAGTGTTTGGCTTGGTCTCAGGAAGTTTGTCCCAAGTTTGCAAGTGTTTGGCATGGTCTTATTAATTGTGTACCAAGTTTGCAAGTGTTTGGCATGGTCTTAGGAAGTTTGTTTCAAGTTTGCAAGTGTTTGGCATGGTCTTAGGAAGTTTGTTCCAAGTTTGCAAGTGTTTGGCATGATCTTTTTAAATTTGTACCAAGTTTGCAAGTGTTTTGGCATGGTCTTATTAAACTTGTACAAAGTTTGCAAGTGTTTTGGCATGGTCTTAGGAAGTTTGTTCTAAGTTTGCAAGTGTTTGGTTTGGTCTCAGGAAGTTTGTCCCAAGTTTGCAAGTGTTTGGCATGGTCTTATTAATTGTGTACCAAGTTTGCAAGTGTTTGGCATGGTCTTAGGAAGTTTGTTTCAAGTTTGCAAGTGTTTGGCATGGTCTTAGGAAGTTTGTTCCAAGTTTGCAAGTGTTTGGCATGATCTTTTTAAATTTGTACCAAGTTTGCAAGTGTTTTGGCATGGTCTTAGGAAGTTTGTTCCAAGTTTGCAAGTGTTTGGCATGGTCTTATTAAATTTGTACAAAGTTTGCAAGTGTTTTGGCATGGTGTTATTAAATTTGTACCAAGTTTGCAAGTGTTTTGGCATGGTCTTATTAAATTTGTACCAAGTTTGCAAGTGTTTTGGCATGGGCTTATTAAATTTGTATCAAGTTTGCAAGTGTTTTGGCATGGTCTTATTAAATTTGTACCAAGTTTGCAAGTGTTTTGGTCTTATTAAACTTGTACCAAGTTTGCAAGTGTTTTGGCAAGGTCTTATTAAATTTGTACCAAGTTTGCAAGTGTTTTGGCATGGTCTTATTAAATTTGTACCAAGTTTGCAAGTGTTTTGGCATGGTCTTAGGAAGTTTGTCCCAAGTTTGCAAGTGTTTGGCATGGTCTTATTAATTGTGTACCAAGTTTGCAAGTGTTTGGCATGGTCTTTTTAAATTTGTACCAAGTTTGCAAGTGTTTTGGCATGGTCTTATTAAATTTGTACCTAGTTTGCAAGTGTTTTGGCATGGTCTTATTAAATTTGTACCAAGTTTGCAAGTGTTTTGGCATGGTCGTAGGAAGTTTGTACCAAGTTTGCAAATGTTTTGGCATGGTCTTATTAATTTTGTACCAAGTTTGCAAGTGTTTTGGCATGGTCTTAGGAAGTTTGTTCCAAGTTTGCAAGTGTTTTGGCTTGGTCTTATTAAATTTGTACCAAGTTTGCAAGTGTTTTGGAATGGTCTTAAGAAGTTTGTTCCAAGTTTGCAAGTGTTTGGCATGGTCTTTTTAAATTTGTACCAAGTTTGCAAGTGTTTTGGCTTGGTCTTATTAAATTTTTACCAAGTTTGCAAGTGTTTTGGCATGGTCTTAGGAAGTTTGTTTCAAGTTTGCAAGTGTTTGGCATGGTCTTATTAAATTTGTACCAAGTTTACAAGTGTTTTGGCATGGTGTTATTAAATTTGTACCAAGTTTGCAAGTTTTTTGGCATGGTCTTAGGAAGTTTGTTCCAAGTTTGCAAGTGTTTGGCATGGTCTTATTAAATTTGTACCAAGTTTGCAAGTGTTTTGGCATGGTCTTATTAAATTTGTACCAAGTTTGCAAGTGTTTTGGCATGGTGTTATTAAATTTGTACCAAGTTTGCAAGTGTTTTGGCATGCTTTTATTTAATTTGTAACAAGTTTGCAAGTGTTTTGGCATGGTCTTATTAAATTTGTCCCAAGTTTGCAAGTGCTTTGGCATGGTCTTATTAAATTTGTACCAAGTTTGCAAGTGTTTTGGCATGGTCTTAGGAAGTTTGTTCCAAGTTTGCAAGTGTTTGGCATGGTCTTATTAAATTTGTACCAAGTTTGCAAGTGTTTTGGCATGGTCTTGTTAAATTTGTACCAAGTTTGCAAGTGTTTTGGCATGGTGTTATTAAATTTGTACCAAGTTTGCAAGTGTTTTGGCATGGTTTTATTTAATTTGTAACAAGTTTGCAAGTGTTTTGGCATGGTCTTATTAAATTTGTCCCAAGTTTGCAAGTGCTTTGGCATGGTCTTATTAAATTTGTACCAAGTTTGCAAGTGTTTTGGCATGGTCTTATTAAACTTGTACAAAGTTTGCAAGTGTTTTGGCATGGTCTTAGGAAGTTTGTTCCAAGTTTGCAAGTGTTTGGCATGGTCTTATTAAATTTGTACCAAGTTTGCAAGTGTTTTGGCATGGTCTTGTTAAATTTGTATCAAGTTTGCAAGTGTTTTGGCATGGTCTTATTAAATTTGTACCAAGTTTGCAAGTGTTTTGGTCTTATTAAACTTGTACCAAGTTTGCAAGTGTTTTGGCAAGGTCTTATTAAATTTGTACCAAGTTTGCAAGTGTTTTGGCATGGTCTTATTAAATTTGTACCAAGTTTGCAAGTGTTTTGGCATGGTCTTAGGAAGTTTGTCCCAAGTTTGCAAGTGTTTGGCATGGTCTTATTAATTGTGTACCAAGTTTGCAAGTGTTTGGCATGGTCTTTTTAAATTTGTACCAAGTTTGCAAGTGTTTTGGCATGGTCTTATTAAATTTGTACCTAGTTTGCAAGTGTTTTGGCATGGTCTTATTAAATTTGTACCAAGTTTGCAAGTGTTTTGGCATGGTCGTAGGAAGTTTGTACCAAGTTTGCAAATGTTTTGGCATGGTCTTATTAATTTTGTACCAAGTTTGCAAGTGTTTTGGCATGGTCTTAGGAAGTTTGTTCCAAGTTTGCAAGTGTTTTGGCTTGGTCTTATTAAATTTGTACCAAGTTTGCAAGTGTTTTGGAATGGTCTTAAGAAGTTTGTTCCAAGTTTGCAAGTGTTTGGCATGGTCTTATTAAATTTGTACCAAGTTTGCAAGTGTTTTGGCTTGGTCTTATTAAATTTTTACCAAGTTTGCAAGTGTTTTGGCATGGTCTTAGGAAGTTTGTTTCAAGTTTGCAAGTGTTTGGCATGGTCTTATTAAATTTGTACCAAGTTTACAAGTGTTTTGGCATGGTGTTATTAAATTTGTACCAAGTTTGCAAGTTTTTTGGCATGGTCTTAGGAAGTTTGTTCCAAGTTTGCAAGTGTTTGGCATGGTCTTATTAAATTTGTACCAAGTTTGCAAGTGTTTTGGCATGGTCTTATTAAATTTGTACCAAGTTTGCAAGTGTTTTGGCATGGTGTTATTAAATTTGTACCAAGTTTGCAAGTGTTTTGGCATGCTTTTATTTAATTTGTAACAAGTTTGCAAGTGTTTTGGCATGGTCTTATTAAATTTGTCCCAAGTTTGCAAGTGCTTTGGCATGGTCTTATTAAATTTGTACCAAGTTTGCAAGTGTTTTGGCATGGTCTTAGGAAGTTTGTTCCAAGTTTGCAAGTGTTTGGCATGGTCTTATTAAATTTGTACCAAGTTTGCAAGTGTTTTGGCATGGTCTTGTTAAATTTGTACCAAGTTTGCAAGTGTTTTGGCATGGTGTTATTAAATTTGTACCAAGTTTGCAAGTGTTTTGGCATGGTTTTATTTAATTTGTAACAAGTTTGCAAGTGTTTTGGCATGGTCTTATTAAATTTGTCCCAAGTTTGCAAGTGCTTTGGCATGGTCTTATTAAATTTGTACCAAGTTTGCAAGTGTTTTGGCATGGTCTTATTAAACTTGTACAAAGTTTGCAAGTGTTTTGGCATGGTCTTAGGAAGTTTGTTCCAAGTTTGCAAGTGTTCGGCATGGTCTTATTAAATTTGTACAAAGTTTGCAAGTTTTTTGGCATGGTCTTATCAAATTTGTACCAAGTTTGCAAGTGTTTTGGCATGGTCTTATTACATTTGTACCAAGTTTGCGAGTGTTTTGGCATGGTCTTATTAAATTTGTACCAAGTTTGCAAGTGTTCGGCATGGTCTTATTAAATTCGTACCAATTTTGCAAGTGTTTTAGCATGGTCTTATTAAATTTGTTCCAAGTTTGCAAGTGTTTAGGCATGGTCTTATTAAATTTGTACCAAGTTTGCAAGTGTTTTGGCATGGGCTTATTAAATTTGTATCAAGTTTGCAAGTATTTTGGCATGGTGTTATTAAATTTGTACCAAGTTTGCAAGTGTTTTGGCATGGTCTTAGGAAGTTTGTACCAAGTTTGCAAATGTTTTGGCATGGTCTTATTAATTTTGTACCAAGTTTGCAAGTGTTTTGGCATGGTCTTAGGAAGTTTGTTCCAAGTTTGCAAGTGTTTTGGCTTGGTCTTATTAAATTTGTACCAAGTTTGCAAGTGTTTTGGAATGGTCTTAGGAAGTTTGTTCCAAGTTTGCAAGTGTTTGGCATGGCCTTATTAAATTTGTACCAAGTTTGCAAGTGTTTTGGCTTGGTCTTATTAAATTTTTACCAAGTTTGCAAGTGTTTTGGCATGGTCTTAGGAAGTTTGTTTCAAGTTTGCAAGTGTTTGGCATGGTCTTATTAAATTTGTACCAAGTTTACAAGTGTTTTGGCATGGTGTTATTAAATTTGTAACAAGTTTGCATGTTTTTTGGCATGGTCTTAGGAAGTTTGTTCCAAGTTTGCAAGTGTTTGGCATGGTCTTATTAAATTTGTACCAAGTTTGCAAGTGTTTTGGCATGGTCTTATTAAATTTGTGCCAAGTTTGCAAGTGTTTTGGCATGGTGTTATTAAATTTGTACCAAGTTTGCAAGTGTTTTGGCATGGTTTTATTTAATTTGTAACAAGTTTGCAAGTGTTTTGGCATGGTCTTATTAAATTTGTCCCAAGTTTGCAAGTGCTTTGGCATGGTCTTATTAAATTTGTACCAAGTTTGCAAGTGTTTTGGCATGGTCTTAGGAAGTTTGTTCCAAGTTTGCAAGTGTTTGGCATGGTCTTATTAAATTTGTACCAAGTTTGCAAGTGTTTGGCATGGTCTTAGAAAATTTGTACCAAGTTTGGAAGTGTTTTGGCATGGTCTTATTAAATTTGTACCAAGTTTGCAAGTGTTTTGGCATGGTCTTATACATTTGTACCAAGTTTGCAAGTGTTTTGGCATGCTCTTATTAAACTTGTACAAAGTTTGCAAGTGTTTTGGCATGGTCTTAGGAAGTTTGTTCCAAGTTTGCAAGTGTTTTGCATGGTCTTATTAAATTTGTACAAAGTTTGCAAGTTTTTTGGCATGGTCTTATTAAATTTGTACCAAGTTTGGAAGTGTTTTGGCATGGTCTTATTACATATGTACCAAGTTTGCGAGTGTTTTGGCATGGTCTTATTAAATTTGTTCCAAGTTTGCAAGTGTTCAGCATGGTCTTATTAAATTCGTACCAATTTTGCAAGTGTTTTAGCATGGTCTTATTCAATTTGTTCCAAGTTTGCAAGTGTTTTGGCATGGTCTTATTAAATTTGTACCAAGTTTGCAAGTGTTTTGGCATGGGCTTATTAAATTTGTATCAAGTTTGCAAGTATTTTGGCATGGTCTTATTAAATTTGTACCAAGTTTGCAAATGTTTTGGCATGGTCTTAGGAAGTTTGTTCCAAGTTTGCAAGTGTTTTGGCATGGTTTTATAAAATTTGTACCAAGTTTGCACGTGTTTTGGCATGGTCTTATTAAATTTGTTCCAAGTTTGCAAGTGTTTTGGCATGGTCTTAATAAATTTGTACCAAGTTTGCAAGTGTTTTGGCAGGGTCTTATTAAATTTGTACCAAGTTTGCAAGTGTTTTGGTATGATCTTAATAAATTTGTACCAAGTTTGCAAGTGTTTTGGTAAGGTCTTATTAAATTTGTACCAAGTTTGCAAGTGTTTTGGCATGGTCTTAGGAAGTTTGTTCCAAGTTTGCAAGTGTTTGGCATGGTCGTATTAAGTTTGTACCAAGTTTGCAAGTGTTTTGGCATGGTCATATCAAATTTGTACCAAGTTTGCAAGTGTTTTGGCATGGTCTTAGAAAATTTGTACCAAGTTTGGAAGTGTTTTGGCATGGTCTTATTAAATTTGTACCAAGTTTGCAAGAGTTTTGGCATGGTCTTATACATTTGTACCAAGTTTGCAAGTGTTTTGGCATGGTCTTATTAAACTTGTACAAATTTTGCAAGTGTTTTGGCATGGTCTTAGGAAGTTTGTTCCAAGTTTGCAAGTGTTTGGCATGGTCTTATTAAATTTGTACAAAGTTTGCAAGTTTTTTGGCATGGGCTTATTAAATTTGTATCAAGTTTGCAAGTATTTTGGCATGGTCTTATTAAATTTGTACCAAGTTTGCAAATGTTTTGGCATGGTCTTAGGAAGTTTGTACCAAGTTTGCAAGTGTTTTGGCATGGTCTTATTACATTTGTACCAAGTATGCAAGTGTTTTGGAATGGTCTTATTAAACTTGTACAAAGTTTGCAAGTGTTTTAGCATGGTCTTATTAAATTTGTTCCAAGTTTGCAAGTGTTTTGGCATGGTCTTATTAAATTTGTACCAAGTTTGCAAGTGTTTTGGCATGGGCTTATTAAATTTGTATCAAGTTTGCAAGTGTTTTGGGATGGTCTTATTAAATTTGTACCAAGTTTGCAAATGTTTTGGCATGGTCTTAGGAAGTTTGTTCCAAGTTTGCAAGTGTTTTGGCATGGTTTTATAAAATTAGTACCAAGTTTGCAAGTGTTTTGGCATGGTCTTAGGAAGTTTCTTCCAAGTTTGCAAGTGTTTGGCATGGTCTTATTAAATTTGTACCAAGTTTGCAAGTGTTTGGCATGGTCTTAGAAAATTTGTACCAAGTTTGGAAGTGTTTTGGCATGGTCTTATTAAATTTGTACCAAGTTTGCAAGTGTTTTGGCATTGTCTTATACATTTGTACCAAGTTTGCAAGTGTTTTGGCATGGTCTTATTAAACTTGTACAAAGTTTGCAAGTGCTTTGGCATGGTCTTAGGAAGTTTGTTCCAAGTTTGCAAGTGTTTGGCGTGGTCTTATTAAATTTGTACAAAGTTTGCAAGTGTTTTGGCATGTTATTATTAAATTTGTACCAAGTTTGCAAGTGTTTTGGCATGGTCTTATTACATTTGTACCAAGTTTGCAAGTGTTTTGGCATGGTCTTATTAAATTTGTACCAAGTTTGCAAGTGTTCGGCATGGTCTTTTAAATTCGTACCAATTTTGCAAGTGTTTTAGCATGGTCTTATTAAATTTGTACCAAGTTTGCTAGTGTTTTGGCATGGTCTTATTACATTTGTACCAAGTTTGCAAGTGTTTTGGCATGGTCTTATTAAATTTGTACCAAGTTTGCAAGTGTTCGGCATGGTCTTTTAAATTCGTACCAATTTTGCAAGTGTTTTGGCATGGTCTTAGGAAGTTTGTTCCAAGTTTGCAAGTGTTTGGCATGGTCTTATTAAATTTGTACAAAGTTTGCAAGTTTTTTGGCATGGTCTTATTTAATTTGTAACAAGTTTGCAAGTGTTTGGCATGGTCTTATTAAATTTGTACCAAGTTTGCAAGTGTTTGGCATGGTCTAAGAAAATTTGTACCAAGTTTGGAAGTGTTTTGGCATGGTCTTATAAAATTGGTACCAAGTTTGCAAGTGTTTTGGCATGGTCTTATACATTTGTACCAAGTTTGCAAGTGTTTTGGCATGGTCTTATTAAACTTGTACAAAGTTTGCAAGTGTTTTGGCATGGTCTTAGGAAGTTTGTTCCAAGTTTGCAAGTGTTTGGCATGGTCTTATTAAATTTGTACAAAGTTTGCAAGTTTTTTGGCATGGTCTTATTAAATTTGTACCAAGTTTGCAAGTGTTTTGGCATGGTCTTATTACATTTGTACCAAGTTTGCAAGTGTTTTGGCATGGTCTTATTAAATTTGTACCAAGTTTGCAAGTGTTCGGCATGGTCTTTTAAATTCGTACCAATTTTGCAAGTGTTTTAGCATGGTCTTATTAAATTTGTACCAAGTTTGCTAGTGTTTTGGCATGGTCTTATTACATTTGTACCAAGTTTGCAAGTGTTTTGGCATGGTCTTATTAAATTTGTACCAAGTTTGCAAGTGTTCGGCATGGTCTTTTAAATTCGTACCAATTTTGCAAATGTTTTGGCATGGTCTTAGGAAGTTTGTTCCAAGTTTGCAAGTGTTTTTGCATGGTTTTATTAAATTTGTACCAAGTTTGCAAGTGTTTTGGCATGGTCTTATTAAATTTGTACCAAGTTTGCAAGTGTTTTGGCATGGTCTTAGGAAGTTTGTTCCAAGTTTGCAAGTGTTTGGCATGGTCTTATTAAATTTGTACAAAGTTTGCAAGTTTTTTGGCATGGGCTTATTAAATTTGTATCAAGTTTGCAAGTATTTTGGCATGGTCTTATTAAATTTGTACCAAGTTTGCAAATGTTTTGGCATGGTCTTAGGAAGTTTGTTCCAAGTTTGCAAGTGTTTTGGCATGGTTTTATAAAATTTGTACCAAATTTGCACGTGTTTTGGCATGGTCTTATTAAATTTGTTCCAAGTTTGCAAGTGTTTTGGCATGGTCTTAATAAATTTGTACCAAGTTTGCAAGTGTTTTGGCAGGGTCTTATTAAATTTGTACCAAGTTTGCAAGTGTTTTGGCATGGTCTAAGGAAGTTTGTTCCAAGTTTGCAAGTGTTTGGCATGGTCGTATTAAATTTGTACCAAGTTTGCAAGTGTTTGGCATGGTCTTATTAAATTTGTACCAAGTTTGCAAGTGTTTGGCATGGTCTTAGAAAATTTGTACCAAGTTTGGAAGTGTTTTGGCATGGTCTTATTAAATTTGTACCAAGTTTGCAAGTGTTTTGGCATTGTCTTATACATTTGTACCAAGTTTGCAAGTGTTTTGGCATGGTCTTATTAAACTTGTACAAAGTTTGCAAGTGCTTTGGCATGGTCTTAGGAAGTTTGTTCCAAGTTTGCAAGTGTTTGGCGTGGTCTTATTAAATTTGTACAAAGTTTGCAAGTGTTTTGGCATGTTATTATTAAATTTGTACCAAGTTTGCAAGTGTTTTGGCATGGTCTTATTACATTTGTACCAAGTTTGCAAGTGTTTTGGCATGGTCTTATTAAATTTGTACCAAGTTTGCAAGTGTTCGGCATGGTCTTATTAAATTCGTACAAATTTTGCAAGTGTTTTAGCATGGTCTTATAAAATTTGTTCCAAGTTTGCAAGTGTTTTGGCATGGTCTTATTAAATTTGTACCAAGTTTGCAAGTGTTTTGGCATGGACTTATTAAATTTGTATCAAGTTTGCAAGTGTTTTGGCATGGTCTTATTAAATTTGTATCAAGTTTGCAAGTGTTTTGGCATGGTCTTATTAAATTTGTACCAAGTTTGCAAGTGTTTTGGCATGGTCTTAGGAAGTTTGTTCCAAGTTTGCAAGTGTTTTGGCTTGGTTTTATTAAATTTGTACCAAGTTTGCACGTGTTTTGGCATGGTCTTATTAAATGTGTTCCATGTTTGCAAGTGTTTTGGCATGGTCTTATTAAATTTGTACCAAGTTTGCAAGTGTTTTGGCATGGTCTTATTAAACTTGTACCAAGGTTGCAAGTCTTTTGGCAAGGTCTTATTAAATTTGTACCAAGTTTGCAAGTGTTTTGGCATGGTGTTATTAAATTTGTACCAAGTTTGCAAGTGTTTTGGCATGGTCTTAGGAAGTTTGTCCCAAGTTTGCAAGTGTTTGGCATGGTCTTATTAATTGTGTACCATGTTTGCAAGTGTTTGGCATGGTCTTATTAAATTTGTACCAAGTTTGCAAGTGTTTTGGCATGGTCTTATTAAATTTTTACAAAGTTTGCAAGTGTTTTGGCATGGTCTTATTAAATTTGTACCAAGTTTGCAAGTGTTTTGGCATGGTCTTAGGAAGTTTGTTTCAAGTTTGCAAGTGTTTGGCATGGTCTTATTAAATTTGTACCAAGTTTACAAGTGTTTTGGCATGGTGTTATTAAATTTGTACCAAGTTTGCAAGTTTTTTGGCATGGTCTTAGGAAGTTTGTTCCAAGTTTGCAAGTGTTTGGCATGGTCTTATTAAATTTGTACCAAGTTTGCAAGTGTTTTGGCATGGTCGTATTAAATTTGTACCAAGTTTGCAAGTGTTTTGGCATGGTGTTATTAAATTTGTACCAAGTTTGCAAGTGTTTTGGCATGGTTTTATTTAATTTGTAACAAGTTTGCAAGTGTTTTGGCATGGTCTTATTAAATTTGTCCCAAGTTTGCAAGTGCTTTGGCATGGTCTTATTAAATTTGTACCAAGTTTGCAAGTGTTTTGGCATGGTCTTAGGAAGTTTGTTCCAAGTTTGCAAGTGTTTGGCATGGTCTTATTAAATTTGTACCAAGTTTGCAAGTGTTTGGCATGGTCTTAGAAAATTTGTACCAAGTTTGGAAGTGTTTTGGCATGGTCTTATTAAATTTGTACCAAGTTTGCAAGTGTTTTGGCATGGTCTTATACATTTGTACCAAGTTTGCAAGTGTTTTGGCATGGTCTTATTAAACTTGTACAAAGTTTGCAAGTGTTTTGGCATGGGCTTAGGAAGTTTGTTCCAAGTTTGCAAGTGTTTGGCATGGTCTTATTAAATTTGTACAAAGTTTGCAAGTTTTTTGGCATGGTCTTATTAAATTTGTACCAAGTTTGCAAGTGTTTTGGCATGGTCTTATTACATTTGTACCAAGTTTGCGAGTGTTTTGGCATGGTCTTATTAAATTTGTACCAAGTTTGCAAGTGTTCGGCATGGTCTTATTAAATTCGTACCAATTTTGCAAGTGTTTTAGCATGGTCTTATTAAATTTGTTCCAAGTTTGCAAGTGTTTTGGCATGGTCTTATTAAATTTGTACCAAGTTTGCAAGTGTTTTGGCATGGGCTTATTAAATTTGTATCAAGTTTGCAAGTATTTTGGCTTGGTCTTATTAAATTTGTACCAAGTTTGCAAATGTTTTGGCATGGTCTTAGGAAGTTTGTTCCAAGTTTGCAAGTGTTTTGGCATGGTTTTATAAAATTTGTACCAAGTTTGCACGTGTTTTGGCATGGTCTTATTAAATTTGTTCCAAGTTTGCAAGTGTTTTGGCATGGTCTTAATAAATTTGTACCAAGTTTGCAAGTGTTTTGGCAGGGTCTTATTAAATTTGTACCAAGTTTGCAAGTGTTTTGGTATGGTCTTAATAAATTTGTTCCAAGTTTGCAAGTGTTTTGGCAGGGTCTTATTAAATTTGTACCAAGTTTGCAAGTGTTTTGGCATGGTCTTAGGAAGTTTGTTCCAAGTTTGCAAGTGTTTGGCATGGTCGTATTAAGTTTGTACCAAGTTTGCAAGTGTTTTGGCATGGTCATATCAAATTTGTACCAAGTTTGCAAGTGTTTTGGCATGGTCTTAGAAAATTTGTACCAAGTTTGGAAGTGTTTTGGCATGGTCTTAGTAAATTTGTACCAAGTTTGCAAGTGTTTTGGCATGGTCTTATACATTTGTACCAAGTTTGCAAGTGTTTTGGCATGGTCTTATTAAACTTGTACAAAGTTTGCAAGTGTTTTGGCATGGTCTTAGGAAGTTTGTTCCAAGTTTGCAAGTGTTTGGCATGGTCTTATTAAATTTGTACAAAGTTTGCAAGTTTTTTGGCATGGGCTTATTAAATTTGTATCAAGTTTGCAAGTATTTTGGCATGGTCTTATTAAATTTGTACCAAGTTTGCAAATGTTTTGGCATGGTCTTAGGAAGTTTGTACCAAGTTTGCAAGTGTTTTGGCATGGTCTTATTACATTTGTACCAAGTTTGCAAGTGTTTTGGAATGGTCTTATTAAACTTGTACAAAGTTTGCAAGTGTTTTAGCATGGTCTTATTAAATCTGTTCCAATTTTGCAAGTGTTTTGGCATGGTCTTATTAAATTTGTACCAAGTTTGCAAGTGTTTTGGCATGGGCTTATTAAATTTGTATCAAGTTTGCAAGTGTTTTGGGATGGTCTTATTGAATTTGTACCAAGTTTGCAAGTGTTTTGGCATGGTCTTAGGAAGTTTGTTCCAAGTTTGCAAGTGTTTTGGCTTGGTTTTATTAAATTTGTACCAAGTTTGCACGTGTTTTGGCATGGTCTTATTAAATTTGTTCCATGTTTGCAAGTGTTTTGGCATGGTGTTAAAAAATTTGTACCAAGTTTGCAAGTGTTTTGGCAGGGTCTTATTAAATTTGTACCAAGTTTGCAAGTGTTTTGGCATGGTCTTATTAAACTTGTACCAAGTTTGCAAGTGTTTTGGCATGGTCTTATTAAATTTGTACCAAGTTTGCAAGGGTTTTGGCATGGTCATAGGAAGTTTGTTCCAAGTTTGCAAGTGTTTTGGCATGGTCTTATTAAATTTGTACCAAGTTTGCAAGTGTTTGGCATGGTCTTTTTATATTTGTACCAAGTTTGCAAGTGTTTTGGCATGGTCTTATTAAATTTGTACCAAGTTTTTTTTTTATAAAAGACGTTTATTAAGGGTGTACAACATTTCTTACATACTATTTAATCACATTTACATAGGTTTTGTTTCCTTCGCACGTGTTGGACGGGAAACAAAGGCAAGACTTTACAAACAGATTGATTTATAGAGAACAGGAAAGGACATCTACATCAATCGCAACATCATTGTTTCCAATGATGTGGATGATGTAGTTTGAAAATACGGAGAGTACTGCACTGCGTGTGCCCGCTCTTATCCTGTTTAGAGCGGGCCAGTGCAGGTCGACAAAACGAAGATGGGACCCTGGAGCAACTTGTTGCAGCCGCTGTTGTAGAGTGTCCCACGCCAGCGACACGCGGGGACATGCTGCAAACTTGTGCTCCAGGGTCTCGACAGCGGGACAAAACGTGCACGTTGGTGTGTCGGCTCTGCCGGTTTCGAAAAAAAGGTCCGCGTGCGAGATCTTCCCGTTTGCCAGCAGGTAAAGGGCGGAACGTTGTGCAGACGTCAGCATCCTGGAGCTTATGTTTCCCCACACTCTTCTCCACAGCGTGTGTGGGGAAGCTCCAACCACCCTTGGGTCCGGTAGGGCGTTTGTTGCTGCGCGTCGCAGTTCTCGCGTTGATGGCGATCGTCGGAGGGTCTCTGGCACGTATGCCAAGTGCTGGATAACCTTGCGGAGGCAGGGGTAGGACGACGGGACGGAGTTGGTGTCGGGTGGGTTCCCAGCGTTGGCGATATACTGAGACCCGATCACCAAACATCCTTGCTCCGCAAGGTACCGGTTGGTGAGTAGCGATTGTGTGGTGATGATGGGGATGTGGAGATTAAGTCCACCGCGATCTCGTGGTAGCGCCAGCTGGAGTAGAGGAACGCGGATGCCACCAGAGCCGTTCCACAGCAGTGATCCAATCATGTGAGAGACCTTTGCAACGTCCCGCTGCCGAGCGCCACAGACAGACGCGACGAACCACAGCTTGGGGAGCAGGAAGGTGTTGAGAAGCAACACCTTCTGGGCCAGGTTCAGGTCTCTCACACGATGAAGCCAGACCAACTGCCGGAACTTCTGGATCACCACGTCCCAGTTGTGCGCCATGGCCTCGCGGATGTTGTTGGAGAACAATATCCCGAGAAGCCGGAGACGCTCCTCGGTGCGTAGCCATGGGACGTGGATCCTCGTTGCTGGAGTGACGTGTCCGATGTCGATCGCGATGGTCTTCCCCACGTTCAGCCTGGCCCCTGAGCAAAGGCCGAACGCCTCGAACGCCTCTCTGACCCGCTCGATTTTGGAAGGGGAGGAAGTAATCACTGAGACATCGTCGGCATATGCATTGATCAGGTCATCCTGATCGCAGCAAATACTTTCGAGCTCAGTAATAAGGGGATGAAGGTAAAGGACAAACAGATGCATGGAAAGAGGATCGCCCTGTCTGACGGAACGTTGGATGGGGAAGGGAGAGGACAGCTGTCCATTCACAAGCAGACGGGAAGAAGACCGCTCACCAATTGACCTGAGAAGCCCAACCAGCCCAGGATTAAAACCCAAGGAGGTCATGGTTGTCCACAGGAAGTCTCGGTCGACGCGGTCAAACGCCTGCGAGAGGTCGAAGGAAACGAGCTTGCCGCTTTTCTTCCTCCTCTTCAAGTCCAGAATTCTCTCCTTAACCGAGAGAACAGCTTGAAAAATGTTCTGCGGCTTGTTGCTGCATTTTTGGGCTGGGGAAATTATCTGCCACTTGTCGATGATCCCATCGACCCGTAGCTTCAAAATTCTCGCCAGCAGCTTGTAATCTGTGTTAAGGAGAGAAATCGGACGGAAAGAGGGCATTGCACTCCCAGTTCCCTTCTTTCTCACAAGCACTATGACGCCGTCGACAAAGCTTCGAGGAAATTCCCCACGAAGGGCCTCGTTGAGGACGTACCCGAGCTCCCGTCCCACAATGTGGAACGCGCGGAGATAGAACTCCCTGGGAATCCCGTCCGGGCCAGGTGACTTCCGAGGTGCCGATTTTTTGACTGCATCAAAGATCTCATTAGGGGTGATTTCCGCCATGCAGTCATTGTTGGCTTCGCAGTCCTCCGGGATAACCCGTCTACTAGTAAAATTGTTATGCGTAACCGTGTTTTCGAACGAGTAGAGGGCCTTGTACTCAGCGTACAAATACTCGGCGATCTCCTCCTCCAAGGCGAGAGTTCGTCCATCGTTGGTTTGGAAGTTCTCAATGACGGTACTTCTCCTCCTCCGCTCTCCCAGCTGGAAGGTGGAAACTTTTTCACCGTCAACGAGGGTTTCGTTTATCCTGGTGAAATGCTGGGAAAAACGCCTCTGTAAGGAGAGTATTCTTCCCTTCACCAGGTTAATCGTCGCCAACTCATCTGGGTTACTTAGGTATCGATCATATGAGGTTCTCAGCTGAGCATGGAGTATACCCTGATGCAAGCGGAAGTCTTTGTACTTTTCGTTGGTCTTCCAACGAAAGAATGACTTTATCCTGGGCTTGGCGCATTCGACCCACCAAAGCATCCAGGAACCGTAGTTCCTCCGTTGTCGGATCCAACCACTCCACTTGCATTCGAGTTCCTCCAATACCTCATCAGATAAAATGTGTGGGCGAAGTTGCCAGTATCCGTTCCTCCGAGGGACCGGAAGAGACTGGAGACTGATCCGCACCGTCAGTGCCTTGTGGTCGGAGAAGGAGACCACGTGCATGTCGGTTGTCCGGAGACGATCCCGTATGCACGTCGACACGTAACAACGATCGATACGTGAGCCCGAACCACGTGTGATGTAGGAAAACTCAACATCGTTTCCTCTGAGAGCTTCCCAACTATCACACAGGCCTATGTTATCCACAGCGTGCTGCAGAGCAAGGCCGATACTCCCGGCACCCGTCGCGTCCTTCGATTTCAACACGCAGTTGAAATCTCCTGCCAAAATGACGGGTTCCCATGCATTTCGCAGGTAGAACGGCAACGTGCGACCCAAGAACTCCTCCCGCTCTGCCCTTCGGTGACTCCCCGAAGGCGCGTAAACATTGCATAAGGTGGCAGTATTCTCAAGCCGGACGCATATCAGACGTGAGTCTAAGCTGCGTTCGACTTGAGAAAATTTTAGGCGCTCACGTAAAGCGATCGCCGTTCCTCTCCTGGTTTCGTTGACGTTTGAAAGTACAATGAAACCCGGGATAACCAGGTCAGGGGCATATACCTCTTGAAGAAATATGATGTCCAAGTCCATGGTCCTAGTGAAGGTGAGGAGAGCGTCTAATTTTGTTTGGTTTGAAATTGCATTCAAGTTAATTGAAGCAAAGTTATAGCTAACATTACTTAAATTATCCATCACGATGCTAATTTAAGATCAACAAAAGTTGACGTTGGAAATAGTGGGGAAGGGTTGGTGGAGGAGGAAACGGGAAGGAAAGGGTTTAAAGTACCTTTACCTGCTTGCAAGGACGGCCAACCTTTCGCTTGACCGTTCCGCCCGCGGACGTGGTGGAAGCGTCACTTTCGGACCCCACGTCAACAGGGCGCTTCACGGCAGGTGCGTTATCGCTGGCAGTGGAAGCGTCGCTTTCGGATCCCGCGTCAACAGGACGCTTCACTGCAGGCGTGTAGTCCACAGGAACAACAGGGACAACAAGGGAAGGGAGATCGAGCGGGGCTTTGAAGACGATATCATCGTCCTTCTTGCTGCTAGCGGGAGCTGGATGCGCTGCTTTCGCTCCCACGGTATTCACCGCGTGGCTCGCTTGCGCCATCCTCTCTCCCGGCTGCACACACTTCTCGCTCTCGCTAGTGCGTGTGCGCGTGGGTGCTGGTTTGCTCGCCGCAGCCGTTGCCGGTTCTCCTGCTGGCTTCGTTGCAGGCTTATCGCTCTCTCCACTTTTTGCGATGTCCTCCGGCGTCGTCGGCCCGTTTTGCGCCATTCGTGGCGCTTTCGGGCTTGACGGGTGAGAGAGCGTCGTGTCTCTCTCAGCGCGGCTCTTTGGCGTTATCTTCGGCGACGGCTTCGGCTGCGCCCGCGATGGTGTGCGTGTGTGCTGACTCATCAGCGCGCTAGCGTAAGAGGAAGGCTTTGCCTCTTGCCTGTTTTGGGCGCAGGTCACGCCGTGATGTGTTTTTAGCACGCAGTATCGGCAGGTTTTGATTTGTCCCTGATATGACACACGTGTGAGCTCGCCACCGATTTGGAGGTAAGAGACAATCGGCCTCTCTCGCACCATCCTTACGATACGCACATCGTTAAGCACACCAGCGAACGGCGATTTCTCCCCGTATACTTGTTCGGTGATGCTCAACACTTTGCCGTATTGGGACATTTCGCGTTCTAGGGTCTCGTCCGACACGTAGTACGGCAGGTCAAGAATTTTGACCTCACTTGACCCGTCCAGAAGTTCGATTTTGTAAGTGTGGTACACACCATTGATAGTGGTACCGTGCTTGCCACGATGTTGCTCCACACATTCGCGGGCTTGCTCCTGCGTCTTCATCTGAATGTAGACGCTCCAGTCTACGGCGTTCAGATGAGCCCTTTTCACGTCAGCTGGGCCCACAATCCTGGCCAGGATGGCGTGAACCTCCGTTTCCGAGGGCTTGATCGGGAGCGAAGAAAAATCAATGCGGAGGGAGTTCTCCCATCTCCCTTGCGCATCCATGGTTTAAACTAGGCGGTTTTGTTTATTTGGCACTTTGTCCAGCGTAGCACGTCTGATTGCTCACAAAGCTGAGAGCGTACTAGTTTGCAAGTGTTTTGGCATGGTCTTATTACATTTGTACCAAGTTTGCTAGTGTTTTGGCATGGTCTTAGGAAGTTTGTTCCAAGTTTGCAAGTGTTTTGGCATGGTCTTATTAAATTTGTACCAAGTTTGCAAGTGTTTTGGCATGGTCTTATTAAATTTGCACCAAGTATGCAAGTGTTTTGGCATGGTCTTATTAAATTTGTACCAAGTTTGCAAGTGTTTTGGCATGGTCTTATTAAATTTGTACCAAGTTTGCAAGTGTTTTGGCATGGTTTTATTAAATTTGTACCAAGTTTGCAAGTGTTTTGGCATGGTCTTATTTAATTTGTAACAAGTTTGCAAGTGTTTGGCATGGTCTTATTAAATTTGTACCAAGTTTGCAAGTGTTTGGCATGGTCTTATTAAATTTGTACCAAGTTTGGAAGTGTTTTGGCATGGTCTTATTAAATTGGTACTAAGTTTGCAAATGTTTTGGCATGGTCTTATACATTTGTACCAAGTTTGCAAGTGTTTTGGCATGGTCTTATTAAACTTGTACAAAGTTTGCAAGTGTTTTGGCATGGTCTTAGGAAGTTTGTTCCAAGTCTGCAAGTGTTTGGCATGGTCTTATTAAATTTGTACAAAGTTTGCAAGTTTTTTGGCATGGTCTTATTAAATTTGTACCAAGTTTGCAAGTGTTTTGGCATGGTCTTATTACATTTGTACCAAGTTTGCAAGTGTTTTGGCATGGTCTTATTAAATTTGTACCAAGTTTGCAAGTGTTCGGCATGGTCTTTTAAATTCGTACCAATTTTGCAAGTGTTTTAGCATGGTCTTATTAAATTTGTACCAAGTTTGCAAGTGTTTTGGCATGGTCTTATTACATTTGTACCAAGTTTGCAAGTGTTTTGGCATGGTCTTATTAAATTTGTACCAAGTTTGCAAGTGTTCGGCATGGTCTTTTAAATTCGTACCAATTTTGCAAATGTTTTGGCATGGTCTTAGGAAGTTTGTTCCAAGTTTGCAAGTGTTTTGGCATGGTTTTATTAAATTTGTACCAAGTTTGCAAGTGTTTTGGCATGGGCTTATCAAATTTGTATCAAGTTTGCAAGTATTTTGGCATGGTCTTATTAAATTTGTACCAAGTTTGCAAATGTTTTGGCATGGTTTTATAAAATTTGTACCAAGTTTGCACGTGTTTTGGCATGGTCTTATTAAATTTGTTCCAAGTTTGCAAGTGTTTTGGCATGGTCTTAATAAATTTGTACCAAGTTTGCAAGTGTTTTGGCAGGGTCTTATTAAATTTGTACCAAGTTTGCAAGTGTTTTGGCATGGTCTTATTAAATTTGAACCAAGTATGCAAGTGCTTTGGCATGGTCTTATTAAATTTGTACCAAGTTTGCAAGTGTTTTGGCATGGTCTTAGGAAGTTTGTTCCAAGTTTGCAAGTGTTTGGCATGGTCTTATTAAATTTGTTCTAAGTTTGCAAGTGTTTTGGCATGGTCTTATTAAATTTGTACCAAGTTTGCAAGTGTTTTGGCATGGTCTTATTAAATTTGTACCAAGTTTGCAAGTGTTCGGCATGGTCTTTTAAATTCGTACCAATTTTGCAAATGTTTTGGCATGGTCTTAGGAAGTTTGTTCCAAGTTTGCAAGTGTTTTGGCATGGTTTTATTAAATTTGTACCAAGTTTGCAAGTGTTTTGGCATGGGCTTATCAAATTTGTATCAAGTTTGCAAGTATTTTGGCATGGTCTTATTAAATTTGTACCAAGTTTGCAAATGTTTTGGCATGGTTTTATAAAATTTGTACCAAGTTTGCACGTGTTTTGGCATGGTCTTATTAAATTTGTTCCAAGTTTGCAAGTGTTTTGGCATGGTCTTAATAAATTTGTACCAAGTTTGCAAGTGTTTTGGCAGGGTCTTATTAAATTTGTACCAAGTTTGCAAGTGTTTTGGCATGGTCTTATTAAATTTGAACCAAGTATGCAAGTGCTTTGGCATGGTCTTATTAAATTTGTACCAAGTTTGCAAGTGTTTTGGCATGGTCTTAGGAAGTTTGTTCCAAGTTTGCAAGTGTTTTGGCATGGTCTTATTAAATTTGTACCAAGTATGCAAGTGCTTTGGCATGGTCTTATTAAATTTGTACCAAGTTTGCAAGTGTTTTGGCATGGTCTTATTAAATTTGTACCAAGTTTGCAAGTGTTTTGGCATGGTTTTATTAAATTTGTACCAAGTTTGCAAGTGTTTTGGCATGGTCTTATTTAATTTGTAACAAGTTTGCAAGTGTTTTGGCATGGTCTTATTAAATTTGTCCCAAGTTTGCAAGTGTTTTGGCATGGTTTTATTAAATTTGTACCAAGTTTGCAAGTGTTTTGGCATGGTCTTATTTAATTTGTAACAAGTTTGCAAGTGTTTTGGCATGGTCTTATTAAATTTGTCCCAAGTTTGCAAGTGCTTTGGCATGGTCTAATTAAATTTGTACCAAGTTTGCAAGTGTTTTGGCATGGTCTTAGGAAGTTTGTTCCAAGTTTGCAAGTGTTTGGCATGGTCTTATTAAATTTGTACCAAGTTTGCAAGTGTTTGGCATGGTCTTAGAAAATTTGTACCAAGTTTGGAAGTGTTTTGGCATGGTCTTATTAAATTTGTACCAAGCTTGCAAGTGTTTTGGCATGGTCTTATACATTTGTACCAAGTTTGCAAGTGTTTTGGCATGGTCTTTTTAAACTTGTACAAAGTTTGCAAGTGTTTTGGCATGGTCTTAGGAAGTTTGTTCCAAGTTTGCAAGTGTTTGGCATGGTCTTATTAAATTTGTACAAAGTTTGCAAGTGTTTTGGCATGGTCTTAATAAATTTGTACCTAGTTTGCAAGTGTTTTGGCAGGGTCTTATTAAATTTGTACCAAGTTTGCAAGTGTTTTGGCATGGTCTTAATAAATTTGTACCAAGTTTGCAAGTGTTTTGGCATGGTCTTATTAAATTTGTCCCAAGTTTGCAAGTGCTTTGGCATGGTCTTATTAAATTTGTACCAAGTTTGCAAGTGTTTTGGCATGGTCTTAGGAAGTTTGTTCCAAGTTTGCAAGCGTTTGGCATGGTCTTATTAAATTTGTACCAAGTTTGCAAGTGTTTGGCATGGTCTTAGAAAATTTGTACCAAGTTTGGAAGTGTTTTGGCATGGTCTTATTAAATTTGTACCAAGCTGGCAAGTGTTTTGGCATGGTCTTATACATTTGTACCAAGTTTGCAAGTGTTTAGGCATGGTCTTTTTAAACTTGTACAAAGTTTGCAAGTGTTTTGGCATGGTCTTAGGAAGTTTGTTCCAAGTTTGCAAGTGTTTGGCATGGTCTTATTAAATTTGTACAAAGTTTGCAAGTGTTTTGGCATGGTCTTATTTAATTTGTAACAAGTTTGCAAGTGTTTTGGCATGGTCTTATTAAATTTGTCCCAAGTTTGCAAGTGCTTTGGCATGGTCTTAGGAAGTTTGTTCCAAGTTTGCAAGTGTTTTGGCATGGTCTTAGGAAGTTTGTTCAAGTTTGCAAGTGTTTGGCATGGTCTTATTAAATTTGTACCAAGTTTGCAAGTGTTTGGCATGGTCTTAGAAAATTTGTACCAAGTTTGGAAGTGTTTTGGCATGGTCTTATTAAATTTGTACCAAGCTTGCAAGTGTTTTGGCATGGTCTTATACATTGGTACCAAGTTTGCAAGTGTTTTGGCATGGTCTTTTTAAACTTGTACAAAGTTTGCAAGTGTTTTGGCATGGTCTTAGGAAGTTTGTTCCAAGTTTGCAAGTGTTTTTGCATGGTCTTATTAAATTTGTTCCAAGTCTGCAAGTGTTTTGGCATGGTCTTATTAAATTTGTACCAAGTTTGCAAGTGTTTTGGCATGGGCTTATTAAATTTGTATCAAGTTTGCAAGTATTTTGGCATGGTCTTATTAAATTTGTACCAAGTTTGCAAATGTTTTGGCATGGTCTTAGGAAGTTTGTTCCAAGTTTGCAAGTGTTTTGGCATGGTTTTATAAAATTTGTTCCATGTTTGCAAGTGTTTTGGCATGGTCTTATTAAATTTGTTCCATGTTTGCAAGTGTTTTGGCATGGTCTTAGGAAGTTTGTTCCAAGTTTGCAAATGTTTGGCATGGTCGTATTAAATTTGTACCAAGTTTGCAAGTGTTTGGCATGGTCTTATTAAATTTGTACCAAGTATGCAAGTGTTTTGGCATGGTCTTATTAAATTTGTACCAAGTTTGCAAGTGTTTTGGCATGGTCTTATTAAATTTGTACCAAGTTTGCAAGTGTTTTGGCATGGTGTTATTAAATTTGTACCAAGTTTGCAAGTGCTTTGGCATGGTCTTATTAAATTTGTACCAAGTTTGCAAGTGTTTTGGCAGGGTCTTATTAAATTTGTACCAAGTTTGCACGTGTTTTGGCAGGGTCTTATTAAATTTGTACCAAGTTTGCAAGTGTTTTGGCATGGTCTTAGGAAGTTTGTTCCAAGTTTGCAAATGTTTGGCATGGTCGTATTAAATTTGTACCAAGTTTGCAAGTGTTTGGCATGGTCTTATTAAATTTGTACCAAGTTTGCAAGTGTTTTGGCATGGTCTTTTTAAATTTGTACCAAGTTTGCAAGTGTTTTGGCATGGTCTTATTAAATTTGTACCAAGTTTGCACGTGTTTTGGCATGGTCTTATTAAATTTGTTCCATGTTTGCAAGTGTTTTGGCATGGTCTTAATAAATTTGTACCAAGTTTGCAAGTGTTTTGGCAGGGTCTTATTAAATTTGTACCAAGTTTGCAAGTGTTTTGGCATGGTCTTAGGAAGTTTGTTCCAAGTTTGCAAATGTTTGGCATGGTCGTATTAAATTTGTACCAAGTTTGCAAGTGTTTGGCATGGTCTTATTAAATTTGTACCAAGTATGCAAGTGTTTTGGCATGGTCTTATTAAATTTGTACCAAGTTTGCAAGTGTTTTGGCATGGTCTTATTAAATTTGTACCAAGTTTGCAAGTGTTTTGGCATGGTGTTATTAAATTTGTACCAAGTTTGCAAGTGTTTTGGCATGGTCTTATTTAATTTGTAACAAGTTTGCAAGTGTTTTGGCATGGTCTTATTAAATTTGTCCCAAGTTTGCAAGTGCTTTGGCATGGTCTTATTAAATTTGTACCAAGTTTGCAAGGGTTTTGGCATGGTCTTAGGAAGTTTGTTCCAAGCTTGCAAGTGTTTGGCATGGTCTTATTAAATTTGTACCAAGTTTGCAAGTGTTTGGCATGGTCTTAGAAAATTTGTACCAAGTTTGGAAGTGTTTTGGCATGGTCTTATTAAATTTGTACCAAGTTTGCAAGTGTTTTGGCACGGTCTTATACATTTTTACCAAGTTTGCAAGTGTTTTGGCATGGTCTTATTAAACTTGTACAAAGTTTGCAAGTGTTTTGGCATGGTCTTAGGAAGTTTATTCCAAGTTTGCAAGTGTTTGGCATGGTCTTATTAAATTTGTACAAAGTTTGCAAGTTTTTTGGCATGGTCTTATTAAATTTGTACCAAGTTTGCAAGTGTTTTGGCATGGTCTTATTACATTTGTACCATGTTTGCAAGTGTTTTGGCATGGTCTTATTAAATTTGTACCAAGTTTGCAAGTGTTTGGCATGGTCTTTTAAATTCGTACCAATTTTGCAAGTGTTTTAGCATGGTCTTATTAAATTTGTTCCAAGTTTGCAAGTGTTTTGGCATGGTCTTATTAAATTTGTACCAAGTTTGCAAGTGTTTTGGCATGGGCTTATTAAATTTGTATCAAGTTTGCAAGTATTTTGGCATGGTCTTTTTAAATTTGTACCAAGTTTGCAAATGTTTTGGCATGGTCTTAGGAAGTTTGTTCCAAGTTTGCAAGTGTTTTGGCATGGTTTTATAAAATTTGTACCAAGTTTGCACGTGTTTTGGCATGGTCTTATTAAATTTGTTCCAAGTTTGCAAGTGTTTTGGCATGGTCTTAATAAATTTGTACCAAGTTTGCAAGTGTTTTGGCAGGGTCTTATTAAATTTGTACTAAGTTTGCAAGTGTTTTGGCATGGTCTTAGGAAGTTTGTTCCAAGTTTGCAAGTGTTTGGCATGGTCGTATTAAATTTGTACCAAGTTTGCAAGTGTTTGGCATGGTCTTATTAAATTTGAACCAAGTATGCAAGTGTTTTGGCATGGTCTTATTAAATTTGTACCAAGTTTGCAAGTGTTTTGGCATGGTCTTATTAAATTTGTACCAAGTTTGCAAGTGTTTTGGCATGGTTTTATTAAATTTGTACCAAGTTTGCAAGTGTTTTGGCATGGTCTTATTTAATTTGTAACAAGTTTGCAAGTGTTTTGGCATGGTCTTATTAAATTTGTCCCAAGTTTGCAAGTGCTTTGGCATGGTCTTATTAAATTTGTACCAAGTTTGCAAGTGTTTTGGCATGGTCTTAGGAAGTTTGTTCCAAGTTTGCAAGTGTTTGGCATGGTCTTATTAAATTTGTACCAAGTTTGCAAGTGTTTGGCATGGTCTCAGAAAATTTGTACCAAGTTTGGAAGTGTTTTGGCATGGTCTTAAAAAATTTGTACCAAGTTTGCAAGTGTTTTGGCATGGTCTTATACATTTGTACCAAGTTTGCAAGTGTTTTGGCATGGTCTTTTTAAACTTCTACAAAGTTTGAAAGTGTTTTGGCATGGTCTTAGGAAGTTTGTTCCAAGTTTGCAAGTGTTTGGCATGGTCTTATTAAATTTGTACAAAGTTTGCAAGTTTTTTGGCATGGTCTTATTAAATTTGTACCAAGTTTGCAAGTGTTCGGCATGGTCTTATTTAATTTGTACCAAGTTTGCAAGTGTTTTGGCATGGTCTTAATAAATTTGTACCAAGTTTGCAAGTGTTTTGGCAGGGTCTTAGGAAGTTTATTCCAAGTTTGCAAGTGTTTGGCATGGTCGTATTAAATTTATACCAAGTTTGCAAGTGTTTGGCATGGTCTTATTAAATTTGTACCAAGTATGCAAGTGTTTTGGCATGGTCTTATTAAATTTGTACCAAGTTTGCAAGTGTTTTGGCATGGTCTTATTAAATTTGTACCAAGTTTGCAAGTGTTTTGGCATGGTTTTATTAAATTTGTACCAAGTTTGCAAGTGTTTTGGCATGGTCTTATTTAATTTGTAACAAGTTTGCAAGTGTTTTGGCATGGTCTTATTAAATTTGTCCCAAGTTTGCAAGTGCTTTGGCATGGTCTTATTAAATTTGTACCAAGTTTGCAAGTGTTTTGGCATGGTCTTAGGAAGTTTATTCCAAGTTTGCAAGTGTTTGGCATGGTCTTATTAAATTTGTACAAAGTTTGCAAGTTTTTTGGCATGGTCTTATTAAATTTGTACCAAGTTTGCAAGTGTTTTGGCATGGTCTTATTACATTTGTACCATGTTTGCAAGTGTTTTGGCATGGTCTTATTAAATTTGTACCAAGTTTGCAAGTGTTTGGCATGGTCTTTTAAATTCGTACCAATTTTGCAAGTGTTTTAGCATGGTCTTATTAAATTTGTTCCAAGTTTGCAAGTGTTTTGGCATGGTCTTATTAAATTTGTACCAAGTTTGCAAGTGTTTTGGCATGGGCTTATTAAATTTGTATCAAGTTTGCAAGTATTTTGGCATGGTCTTTTTAAATTTGTACCAAGTTTGCAAATGTTTTGGCATGGTCTTAGGAAGTTTGTTCCAAGTTTGCAAGTGTTTTGGCATGGTTTTATAAAATTTGTACCAAGTTTGCACGTGTTTTGGCATGGTCTTATTAAATTTGTTCCAAGTTTGCAAGTGTTTGGCATGGTCGTATTAAATTTGTACCAAGTTTGCAAGTGTTTGGCATGGTCTTATTAAATTTGAACCAAGTATGCAAGTGTTTTGGCATGGTCTTATTAAATTTGTACCAAGTTTGCAAGTGTTTTGGCATGGTCTTATTAAATTTGTACCAAGTTTGCAAGTGTTTTGGCATGGTTTTATTAAATTTGTACCAAGTTTGCAAGTGTTTTGGCATGGTCTTATTTAATTTGTAACAAGTTTGCAAGTGTTTTGGCATGGTTTTATTAAATTTGTACCAAGTTTGCAAGTGTTTTGGCATGGTCTTATTTAATTTGTAACAAGTTTGCAAGTGTTTTGGCATGGTCTTATTAAATTTGTCCCAAGTTTGCAAGTGCTTTGGCATGGTCTTATTAAATTTGTACCAAGTTTGCAAGGGTTTTGGCATGGTCTCAGGAAGTTTGTTCCAAGTTTGCAAATGTTTGGCATGGTCTTATTAAATTTGTACCAAGTTTGCAAGTGTTTTGGCATGGTTTTATTTAATTTGTACCAAGTTTGCAAGTGTTTTGGCATGGTCTTAGGAAGTTTGTTCCAAATTTGCAAGTGTTTGGCATGGTCTTATTCAATTTGTACCAAGTTTGCAAGTGTTTTGGCATGGTCTTATTAAATTTCTCCCAAATTTGCAAGTGCTTTGGCATGGTCTTATTAAATGTGTACCAAGTTTGCAAGGGTTTTGGCATGGTCTTATTAAATTTGTACCAAGTTTGCAAGTGTTTTGGCATGGTCTTATTAAATTTGTACCAAGTTTGCAAGTGTTTTGGCATGGTTTTATTAAATTTGTACCAAGTTTGCAAGTGTTTTGGCATGGTCTTATTTAATTTGTAACAAGTTTGCAAGTGTTTTGGCATGGTCTTATTAAATTTGTCCCAAGTTTGCAAGTGCTTTGGCATGGTCTTATTAAATTTGTACCAAGTTTGCAAGTGTTTTGGCATGGTCTTAGGAAGTTTGTTCCAAGTTTGCAAGTGTTTGGCATGGTCTTATTAAATTTGTACCAAGTTTGCAAGTGTTTGGCATGGTCTTAGAAAATTTGTACCAAGTTTGGAAGTGTTTTGGCATGGTCTTATTAAATTTGTACCAAGTTTGCAAGTGTTTTGGCATGGTCTTATACATTTGTACCAAGTTTGCAAGTGTTTTGGCATAATCTTATTAAACTTGTACAAAGTTTGCAAGTGTTTTGGCATGGTCTTAGGAAGTTTGTTCCAAGTTTGCAAGTGTTTGGCATGGTCTTATTAAATTTGTACAAAGTTTGCAAGTTTTTTGGCATGGTCTTATTAAATTTGTACCAAGTTTGCAAGTGTTCGGCATGGCCTTATTAAATTTGTTCCAAGTTTGCAAGTGTTCTTGCATGGTCTTAATAAATTTGTACCAAGTTTGCAAGTGTTTTGGCAGGGTCTTATTAAATTTGTACCAAGTTTGCAAGTGTTTTGGCATGGTCTTATTAAATTTGTACCAAGTTTGCAAGTGTTTTGGCATGGTTTTATTAAATTTGTACCAAGTTTGCAAGTGTTTTGGCATGGTCTTATTTAATTTGTAACAAGTTTGCAAGTGATTTGGCATGGTCTTATTAAATTTGTCCCAAGTTTGCAAGTGCTTTGGCATGGTCTTATTAAATTTGTACCAAGTTTGCAAGTGTTTTGGCATGGTCTTAGGAAGTTTGTTCCAAGTTTGCAAGTGTTTGGCATGGTCTTATTAAATTTGTACCAAGTTTGCAAGTGTTTGGCATGGTCTTAGAAAATTTGTACCAAGTTTGGAAGTGTTTTGGCATGGTCTTATTAAATTTGTACCAAGTTTGCAAGTGTTTTGGCATGGTCTTATACATTTGTACCAAGTTTGCAAGTTGTTAAGAAATAACGTAAAACGTGGTATCTTACAGTACAGTCCGCGTTACAGTATTAATCGTCGGGAAAAGGAAGATTTTCCCTGTGGCCGGTCCTTTTATCACTTCCTCGACCGCTGCTCGTGCTCCACCGTTGCTCGATCGTGCGCCCTCGGGAACTGCTAGAACCGTCGGGCAGTTGCTGTTGAAACTTTTCAACATACCCTCCCTCGAGTGTGGCAACCTCGTTGTTACGCTCCCTTTCAACTGTCAACGGTTCGGTGTCGGTGCATGCGGTCGCTATTTGTAAACAGTAAAGTTTTGACTGTTCAGGCTGGTCTGTTCGTTTTCCAAGTGCCGTCGACGTCCAATACGGCGAGTTTCGTAGCCGGTCGGAGGTAGATGCCACTCGTTGTCTGTACGCTCGCCTGGCGTACTTGGCCGTCTTTCGCCCGCGTCACTGCCACTACCCGGCCCTTGGGCCAGCTGTTCCGAGGCAAGTTCGGATCGATGATGATGACCACGTCTCCTTCGTTGATCGGCCGCACTGGATCGAACCACTTTGTCCGACGAGTAAGTGTGGGTAGATACTCCTCAACCCACCTCTTCCAGAACCAATCAGCGTTTCGTTGAACGGCCTTCCACGCTGATTTAATCGCACCGGGGTCATCACTCGGCATCGCAGGCGGCTTTCTCCCGTCGGCGCTCCCCAACAGCAGGTGGTTCGGAGTGATCGGAGTGCCGGTAACGTCATCGATGGGTAGGTATGTTAGTGGCCGGGTGTTAATGATTTTTTCAATTTCAGCAAAGGTCGTCTGCAGCACCTCGTCCGTTGGTCGATGGGGAAGCTGAAATTGGCTAAGCACAGTTTTAACTGATCTCACAAGACGCTCCCAACAACCACCGAAATGTGGCGCTATCGGTGGATTGAATGTCCATTTCAAGTCCGGACTGCTGAATTCCGTCATAAGTGCGTCCTGGTTGACCTCCGCTAGCGCCTCGGCCAATTCCCTAGAAGCACCTACAAAGTTTGTGCCTCTGTCGCTCATTATTTCGCGGGGGTATCCGCGTTTCGAGACGAATCTCCGGATTGCCATGATGCATGATGATGTGGTCAATGAGTGTGCTATCTCGAGATGAATGGCGCGAGTGGTCATGCAAGTAAATATGACCCCCCAGCGCTTCTCCACTCGGCGTCCGACTGCAACTAGTATCGGTCCGAAGTAATCGATGCCTACGAAGGAGAACGCTCGCTGGCCTACTGCGATCCGTTGTCTTGGGACGTTGGCCATCCGAGGCGGATCCGGGGATGCGAGGTCGTTTTTGCATTTCTGGCAGAGTTTTCGGACGCGTTTGTACTCACCAAGCAGTTTCGGGATAACGTAGCGTGAGCGGATAGCGCCGAGTACTGCGCCGTGATTACCGTGTTTGTAGTCCTCATGGAAGCCCCGGATCAAAAGGGCTGTGCCATAGTGGCCTCGCGGTAGTATGATGGGTAGTTGCGTCTGCCTGCGGACGCCGCTGCAGCTCGACAGGCGTCCGTGTACCCTTAGCACGCCATAGTCGTCGAGTGTTGGTGACAATTTGTACAACGGGCTATCCTTGCCGATAACTCTTTTCTCCATCTTTTCTCCCTCAGCCGCTTTCTTCAAGCGAAGCATCTCCGACGGGTAAGCGTCCTGTTGAATTTGCTTCAACAGGTTTCGCTCGGCATTTCTGAGTTCCGATTGCGTCAACGGGCCCTTCTCGATGCCGGCTCCAGTCTTTTTGTGACGAATGTTTGCAATGAATCGCATTGCGTACGCCAGCGCACGTAGCATTCTCTTCCACTTCGAGAATCGCTCGTAAAGGATGAGTGGCTCGACGATCCGTTGATGTAAGAGATGTTTGCGTATTTCTTCTTCGGGGTTTGAGGCTGCAGGTACGTGCTTGGGCCAGTCGGATTCCGATGCCCGGAGAAATTCTGGTCCTCGGAACCAGCGGCTCGTTGGCAAGAGTTCTAGTGGCTTTAGCCATTTTGTCCCGTCATCTGCTACATTAAACTTCGACGGAACCCACCTCCACTGCTCGGCATCGGTGCGCTCCAATAATTCACCTACTCGGCAGGCTACGTACGGATGATATCGTCGATGATCCGAGCGTATCCAGCTTAGCACATTTTGCGAATCAGTCCAGAACGTAGTTCGTAGAATGGGCATGCGTTGTGTCTTGCTAATGCTCTCGGCTAATCGCGCGCCGAGTGTCGCCGCGTTGAGCTCCAGTCGCGGGATTGATAAGCATTTTACCGGTGCCACGCGCGTCTTCGAACCCACTAGAGCACACTCTATCACGCCGTTTTCTTGAAATCGAAGGTATGCCACCGCTACCATTCCACTTTCGCTTGCATCACAGAAGACGTGCAACTCCTTTTGCGCCCTGGTCGACGTAAGCTTGCGGTAACACCGCGGGACGCTTACTTTCGTGACGTCCGGGAGCACGCGCAACCACATCATCCATTTTTCTGTCATTCGATCGTTCAATTTGTCGTCCCAACCGTGCCCGTAGCGCCAGATTTCCTGCAGGAGAACTTTGAGATACATTAAAAAGTGGCCAATTAGCCCCATCGGATCGTAAACACTCATCAAGGTGCGTAAAACTTTTCGCTTGGTTGGTACGTCTTCCTCAGTGGGTAGGTTTTCTTGAAGTTTTGGGGACAGCCGGAACGTAAACGAGTCTGTTGACGTTTCCCACCACATTCCAAGGACTTTCTCCGTCACTGGTGAGTAATCCATGTTAACAATAACTTCTGATTGCCCACGACTTTGCATCTGCTCTGTCACCATTTGGGAATTTGAGACCCAATTACGGATTTCAAACCCGCCGCTCGCATGTATGTATCTAACTTCATTTGCCAGTTGTACTGCTTCTTCTGTAGTTTCTACGCTCGCGAGGAAGTCATCCACGTAGTGCTCGTCGATAATGCTTTCTACTGCTCTCGGGTACAGCTGCCGGAATTGTTCTGCATTACGATTTTTCACGAATTGCGCACAGCTCGGGGAGCACGCAGCACCGAACGTCATCACCGTTACGACGTATACCGCAGGCTCTCCGTCGGGATCGTCGCCTTCCCAGAAGATCATTTGGCTGCGTTGGTCTTCTGGTTTCATCATCACCCGGTGGAACATCTCACAAATGTCCCCGACTACACCGACATGGAATTCTCTGAATTTAAGCAGCACCGACAATAGCCCTGCGAGTAGATCAGGCCCGGTGAGAAGAAAAGAGTTGAGACTGACGCCGTTTACTTTTGAGGCTGCGTCGAACACCATCCGTATCTTTCCCGGTTTGTTCGGATTGGTTACGGGAAAAATGGGAAGGTACCAATCTCGACCTTGCTTCTTAGTAAGTTCATGGGGCGACATTTGACGTATGTATCCTTTTTCCATATATTCGTGCATTTTGTTTCTTATCATCTTTGCTAATGCTGGATCTCTTCTCATTTTCTGTTTTAGACACGCGTAACGTTTCAAAGCCACGGCTTTGTTGCAGGGCATGTTCACTTCATCGAACTTCCATAGAAGCGCGGTTTCGTACCGTTCACCAACTAGCTTGGTGTCTCGCTCTAGGATCGCTAACGCTCGTTCGTCCTCTTTCGAGCGCAGTTTGTGAACCGAGTTTTCAGTACCCATCGTTTCGAGTGTTAGGAAGCCTTTCGCAATAGCTGTCAACTGGTCGCACGTGCATCTATGGACGGCATGTAGATTCATCTCCTCTACTGCTGCAATTTCGGAATAGGGGCCTCCGACGACCCAGCCTAACGGAGTCCGGGCTGCGATAGGTTCGTCCTGCATGCCTCCCGCGCTTTCTAGGGGTCGTACTAGGGTGTAATTGTCTATCCCGATTAAGAGCCTCGGGACCGCGCGCTCGTACGACTCGATAGGTAGCCCTCTGAGATGCTCGTAACGTTCTATTAGCCGCTGTGCCGATAATGTTTGGGAAGGAAGCCCCAGATCGGTTACAGTGTGTACATCGGACAGCTCGTGAATGGATGACGCCGAGTTTCGTCCAGATATGCGCACTGTTAATCGGATTGAGTCTTCCTCCTTGCGGGTTATGTGCCCAGTCCACTGCAGGCGTATCGGTTCGGGCTTACCTTTCAATCCCAGATCGTCCAGTAGTCCGTGGTCCATGAAAGTAGATGTCGAGCCTTCGTCCAGCAGCGCGACAGTCTCCACGCTTCCTCGGGGTCCGTATACTGTAACGGGAAGATACCTTAGCATCACACCATCTCGTTTACCGGTGTGTGTGTAGACGCGTGCTCCATCCATTTCTCTGCATTCCGGCTCCCCACTCGAGAAACCTCCCTCCGGATGCAAAAGGCGGTGATGCAGTTTTTCGCACCCGTCTATCATGCATACTGCGCTGACTGGACATTTATACCGATGATTCTCCAGGCATTTTCGGCAACGGTTTTGCGAGTTTACCACGGCTCGCCGTACTGTTACCGTGGCCTCCTGGAATTTTCGGCAATCCGCTAACGCAGCACATCTCCCGTCACACATAACACACGTCGGCTGGGTGGTCGATATTATTCCCGCGTGAGTGTTCACACGCGCCGTGAAAGATGAATGGCCCGGGCCTGGGCGCGTATGCGGCACGAAACGCGGATTGTGGTGTTGGTAGTGGGTGGTCGGTTCCGGTCGCGGATGCGGTGCAACTCTAGCGTTGTGTGGTCGGTATTGGTGGCCTTCTGATCCTCCCGGTGTCGATCCCGCTGGAACGTCCACTACGCTGCACAGGTCATCTGCTAGGTTACCGCACCAATTCCCGAACTCGCGCATCGTGACCTCGTGCAGTTGCCGCTTGTGCCTGGCCCAGTCAATGCAAATGACGGGAGGCAATTTCCGCTCAAGTTCCCGCAGCAGCGACACGTCATACATATAATTATGTAGGCCCGAGGCAGTTACGGTTGCAAGCAGGCGCTTCACTCCATACCCGAACTCAACGAGGCTTTCCAGCCTTTCAATCCTCGGCGTGGGTAGTTGCCGCACCTTGCCGATCGTCGCTTCTACAATCAAATCTGGCCGACCAAATCGGGCCCTCAATGTTGCCATCGCTTCTGGCAGACCTGCTGGAAAGGCAAGCAAATGCCCCACCGTCTCACGGGCTTTCCCCTGTAGTGCGTGTTGCAGCCGCGAAATATTTTCATCGTCGGAATAACCACAGGCCATCGTGGTTCGTTCGAATGCTGCAATGAAATTTGGCCATTCCTCTACAGCACCAGTGAAGGCGGGCAAATCGCGTGGTACACCTTGTCGCGCAACCATTTGATGTTGCGATAGTGTAGTGTAGTGTAAAAATGGCGCTTCTGACGGCCTAGTGTTGGTGTGAGCGCCGTCCTTGTTTGTCGCGTAGCTGCGATAGTGACCCGGCTGGGCGCCATCATGCCATGTAGTGTCAACAAGGTGTCGTTGTCCGGTCGGTGCTTGACCCCGAGTGTCGTTGGTGGGCTTTCGTGCGGGTGCCTTCTCGTGAAATTCGTGTGTCCACGCGCGATATCCCCGATCCTCCGGATTGTCTTTCCGCGACGATGTGCCCATGCGCTCCGTGGCTTTGAGCCACTCGCGGGCCTTAACTTCGTGAACGTCCTCGTCCGAGGATGCGTCAGAAAGCGCTTCCAGCGCTTGCATAATCTCGCGCCGACGCCTTTTGCGCTCCTCGCGAGTTAACGGGATTTCGTCCGATATCGGCGAATCGACTCGTGGGATGGATAGTGTCCTGGCCCTGCTTCCGCACGGTGGGTCCGGGTCGCACGGCGTTTCCACTTCTCGTCGGACGCTCTGCTCGCGTCCTGCCGCCGTTCCCGTCGCGGGTGCACTTGCCGCCTGCGCCACCTTTGCCACGGATTCTTTCGGGGTCGCACTTTCCATCTTCACTCTGGCACTGTCTTTCCGCTGTTGCGTTGTCTTTCACGTGTATTTCGTTCGCCGGTTTCCGAACGCGCGCTACTGTCTCAACTTTACTCGCGGATTGTGTCTTACCGAATCGCGTTACCGATAACTAGACGAACGTTTTCGAAATGGACGATATTTTTTGGCTTGTTAAGAAATTACGTAAAACGTGGTTTCTTTTGCTGAGCGTTTATTTGCCGCACCAAAAAATAGTCCGCGTAACAGTATTAATCGTCGGGAAAAGGCAGATTTTCCCTGTGGCCGGTCCTTTTATCACTTCCTCGACCGCTGCTCGTGCTCCACCGTTGCTCGATCGTGCGCCCTCGGGAACTGCTAGAACCGTCGGGCAGTTGCTGTTGAAACTTTTCAACACAAGTGTTTTGGCATAATCTTATTAAACTTGTACAAAGTTTGCAAGTGTTTTGGCATGGTCTTAGGAAGTTTGTTCCAAGTTTGCAAGTGTTTGGCATGGTCTTATTAAATTTGTACAAAGTTTGCAAGTTTTTTGGCATGGTCTTAGGAAGTTTGTTCCAAGTTTGCAAGTGTTTGGCATGGTTGTATTAAATTTGTACCAAGTTTGCAAGTGTTTTGGCATGGTCATATCAAATTTGTACCAAGTTTGCAAGTGTTTTGGCATGGTCTTATTAAATTTGTCCCAAGTTTGCAAGTGCTTTGGCATGGTCTTATTAAATTTGTACCAAGTTTGCAAGTGTTTTGGCATGGTTGGTGTAGCACGAGCGCGTGCTACGTCGGGCCCTACCGCGACTACAGCCCTGATGGAGAGCTGGCTAGTAGTACCGCGACTACGACCCTGATTTGGGATAACGGTCAGCCGAGCGATAACGCACAAGCGTTATCTCGAGCACGCGGCTGACCGGATATCTCTAATCAGAAAGCCCAGCTGAGTGCCGAGTGATCTACGTGTGCGTGTCGTTCTACGCGACTCGGCACTCATATCGCGATAGAGCCTGCCGATCGTTATCGAGCGATCGGCAGGCCACTTTCTTACTTTTTCGATCGCGGACAAAAACGGACGTGCTTCGCTGTTAATAAAGAACAATTACTAAAGAAAAATTATCTTTCGTGTTTCTCGTGCGCAATCATTGGTGACCCCGACGTGATTTCTATCGCGTTTTTAACGTTCGCGAACAAATTTCGAGTTAATTATCTCGTGTGAAAGTGAAGTGGTACCGTGATGCCAACGTCGCACTCTCCAGCCAAAGGCTCTCCAACGCCCAAGATGGACGCGGTGAAGGCTGACACGCGTGAAGCCAGCGGTGGCGGTCGCTCTGGCACGACCAACGAGGTCGGCCGACCGTCGGCCGCTAACGAGGCGGCGCGGCAGGTGACGGCGTTGGAGGAGGCCATGCGGGCAATCAGCGCGGAGGCGAAGGCTGGCACCATGGAGGACGACATGGTGCCGGTAAAGGTGGAAGTACTGGAGGGATTCTACCGCGAGGGATGTGCGGTCCTCTCGCGCATAGAGGCCAAAACCGGGTCTGCGCAGCGGCGCGGCCCGTTCGGCGATACGTACGCCATGGCAAGGGTAGCGTTGGGACGCCTACGTAAGGCAGATGCAGCGTCTACCTCCGTGCTTGACGCGACGCAGACGGTGCCAGCGCCGAGGCAGGAACATCTGCCGCGCATCGACCTCCCAAAGTTCGGCGGCGATCCGTCCGACTGGCCGGCATTCGCATCCCGGTTCGAGAAGCGGTTAAGCGGAGAGCAGGGGGACGCGACACGGTACGCGTACCTCCTGCAGTGCTTTTCTGAATACCTGCCTGCGAGGCAGAGCGCCGAGGCGTTCGAACGGGCAGGCATGCCGTTCGAAGAGGCATGGGTGCGCCTCCAGGAGCGCTTCTATAAGAAGCGCGTTGCCTTCCTAGGGCATTTCCGCGCAATGTTGGAGGCCCCAAGGCTGACGAGCCCCTCGTCGGTAGGGCTCATGAGGCTGGTGGACGTGACAGAAACTGCCCTCACGTCGGCGCGGCAAATCGCAGGCAGAGTGGATGAAATTCCCTCCGCAATCGAGGATGGCTTCGTGGTAAGCGTGGTGCTGTCCAAGCTGGACGATGACAGCTTGAGCAGGGTCACGCGCAGGGCCGACCAGCAGGCCATTCCGTCGTGGAAAGAGCTGCGTAGTGAGCTCGACGCGATGGCGAATCGCTTATACTACGAGCCGAAACGGCAGAAAGAGCAAGCCTCCCGTGGCAGTTCGAAGCTTTCGTCGTCCTTACCAAGGCAAGTGGCTTACGTGACCACCGCGGCGCCATCCGCAAATAAGGGAGCATCACAACTGCGGTCCTGCGTCGCACAAGATCCGGCATCGACGCCACCAGCCTCCGCCACTCAATCGAGATTACGCGATCGGTTGTGCTACGTTTGTGGTCGCGCGGGCCACATGGGTAACGACTGCCCGGAATTGCGCAACCGCTCCGCGGTGGAGAGGATCAACTTCGTGATGGAAAAACGAAAGTGCATAAATTGCTTTGCGAATCACCATTCGGCACGGGACTGCACTTCGGAGAAGCGATGCCAGCGATGCAAGGCGAAGCATCACACGTTGTTGTGCGGGGCCTACGGAGGCGATGTGAAGACAAATTGACCTGCAGTGCTTATGCCTCTCTCTCGTGAACGATCTCGTGGTGCGCAAAGTGCTGCGCCTCTCTCTCGTGAACGCTCTCGTGCTGCGCAAAGTGCTGCGCCTCTCTCTCGTGAACGCTTTCGTGCGGAGCATCCTGATGCGTCGTATCTTCGTGGTAGAACCAGTGCTGCGCAAAGTGCTGCGCCTCTCTCTCCTGAACGCTCTCGTGCTGCGCAAAGTGCTGCGCCTCTCTCTCGTGAACGCTCTCGTGCTGCGCAAAACGCTGCGCTTCTCTCTCGTGAACGATCTCGTGGTGCGCAAAGTGCTGCGCCTCTCTCTCGTGAACGCTCTCGTGCTGCGCAAAACGCTGCGCTTCTCTCTCGTGAACGATCTCGTGGTGCGCAAAGTGCTGCGCCTCTCTCTCGTGAACGCTCTCGTGCTGCGCAAAGTGCTGGGCCTCTCTCTCGTGAACGCTTTCGTGCGGCGCATCCTGATGCGTCGTATCTTCGTGGTAGATCCAGTGCGCTAGTTCCTGCGCCTCTCTCTCGTGAACGCTCTCGTGCTGCGCAAGGTGCTGCGCCTCCCTCTCGTGAACGCTCTCGTGCTGCGCCCCCCTCTCGTGAACGATTTCGTGCGGCGCATCCTGGTGTGTCTTCTCGTCGTGGTGAATCGCGAGCGCAAAGTGCTGCTCCCCCCCATCGTGAATGCTCCAGTGACTGCGCCGATGCGCCTTCCCATCGCACGGTCCGCTCCCGTGTAGCATGTTCCTGCGTCTCCCGTGACGCCAACATCACCACAAGCTCCCGTGGAAAAAGGTATATACAGGGTGATGGGGATCTCCTCCCGGAAGTGACCAAGAAGCGGAGCGTCGCTGCGCTGCTAGCGACGGTCGTCGCCCAGGCGTTGGGAACTGATGGCCAGTGGCGTCGATTGCGCTGCATCATGGATTCGGGCAGCCAAATCGACGCCATCACGAGCGCAGCTGCAACACGGTTGCAATTGTCGACACAGCCATCAAAGTTGCGGCTAGATGGGATCTCTGGGCCACTCACAGTTACGCGCGAATGCGCAACCACGGTAACTAATCACGACGGAAGCTGTAGCTACCCGGTAAGACTTTACGTAATCCCGGAGCTGCCAAACCTCCCTTATCAGTCGGTCGCACGAGTCGACACCGACGTTCCAACGGAGCTGTGCTGCGCCGATGAGTCCTTTAACACCAGCGGGCCAATCGATGCAATATTGGGCGCTGGGATATACTTCGCTTCACTCATTCCGGGCCTGCGACGGACCGAGCGCGGACTCACCATCCAGAACTCCGTGTTCGGATGGCTGGTGGGTGGGCTGCTCCGCCAAGATGTTGCCAAAGACGTTCGGTCATACCAATGCGGAGTAGTTACGGCGGAAGAAGATCTCCGCCAGATCATCGAGAGGTTCTGGATAGTGGAGGATGCGTCTCCACCACCGACCGCGGGCACATCGGAGGTCGCAGCGCCTGATCTTGAAGCCTTCTTTCGCGAGACGACATCTTTGGCACCGGATGGCCGATACGTAGTCCGCATCCCATTACGAGGGGAGCTGACGGAGCTAGGAGACTCATACCAGCACGGGGTCAAGCGCTTACTCGCCCTCGAGCGTAAGCTAGAACACCACCCCGAGACGTACGACCAGTATCGCGCGTTTATGCGCGAATACGTCGAACTGGGACACATGACACCAATTACGCCGAATGACACAAAACGGGTGCGCTACGTGATACCCCATTCGTGCGTGATAAAACCCGAATCGTCAAGCACTAAACTTCGTGTGGTGTTTGACGCCAGCGCGAAATCCACAACCGGGGTATCCTTGAATGACCTCCAAGTCATCGGGCCGGTTCTGCAGCCGGATCTGCTGCATATTTGGCTCGATTTCCGGCTCCATACGGTGGTGGCAACGGCCGACATCGCGAAGATATACCGCCAGGTATGGGTGACCGATGAGGATTCTTGGATGCAGTGCGTATTGTGGCGCGATGATCGAGGTCAGCCGATGCAGGCTTATCGACTACGCACCATCACCTACGGTGAAGCGGCTTCCTCCTACCTGGCTTGCAGGGCGTTGCAAGAAGCCGGGGAAGAGGTACGTAACATGAATTCAGCGGTCGCGGATGCCATACACCGCGGGTTCTACGTGGACAACCTATCGTTGGGCGCCGCCACACCCGATGAGCTTCGTGTCCTCTGTTCAGGTGTGGAGCAAGCGCTGCTCCGCCGTGGCATGCCCCTGCGAAAATGGGCGTCTAGCGAAGCAGACGTGCTCCAGCACGTACCGCAGGAGCATCGTGAAGCTCCGGTGAAGATCGGTGATCGCGAAGCCGTACGCATGTTGGGCCTGTCATGGTGCCCCGCTGATGACACGTTCCAGCTGGTCATCCACGAAGACGTTCTCCAGTTTGCTGAGCACCTTACGAAGCGGGCCCTCGTCGCAAAGATCGCTAAGCTATACGACCCGGTCGGGATCCTGCAGCCGGTGATCGTCACGGCCAAGATGCTGATGCAGGATCTGTGGCGAGAGGACTTAGCATGGGACGATTGCGTGACTCCCATGACCATTCATCAGTGGAACGAGTTCACGACGCAACTGCCGCTCTTGCGGAAATTGCATATTCCACGGATGGCTGCGCCCAGCGCGCCGAGCACGTTACGCGTCGATGGCTTCTGTGACGCATCTTTGAAGGCCTACGGCTGTGTGGTCTACGTGACTTTCAATGACGAACAGGGCAACCAAGTAACACGCTTGCTATGTTCCAAGTCCAGAGTGGCCCCGCTAAAGGCAATGACGTTGCCGCGGTTGGAGCTGCAGGCCGCAGTATTACTGTCCGAGCTCTACGTGAGAATCCAGGAAGTTATGCGCTCCCGTGTCGCTGAAACTTACTGGTGGTCGGACTCGCAGGTAGCGTTAACGTGGATACGTTCCGACAATGGTCGGTGGGATGTCTTCGTGAAGAACAGGGTGTCGAAGATCCAAGTGGCCACCAAGGCAGCTGACTGGCGCTACGTGCCCACCAAACTCAACCCTGCCGATATCGTCTCCCGTGGAATCTCGGCAAGGAAGTTGATTCGCCAAGACCTCATGGCGTTCTGGCTTAATGGCCCGTCGTTCCTAAGATCGGGGTGCAGTGAGTTGCCCGAGCCGACGACATTCACGGAGGTAGAAACAGTGCCGCCGCAAGTCCCTGTCTACGTGGCCACTGTCGGACCTGAATGCGATGACCTGATCTCACAGTATCGGCACCACTGCTCCTTCTCAGAGACGCGTCGTCACTTCGCATGGCTCAGTCGTGCAATCAACAACCTAAAGGCGGGATCGCCGATGCAACGCGCGAGGAGTCCCGGCCTGACTGCCAAGCACGGTCCTTTGACGCACGACGACCTAGAGGATGGGCTCCGAGGTATCCTGCGACGAATGCAGGCGACAGCCCATCCCAACGAAACGGACGAGATGCTGACGACCGGACGTATCTCGCCTACAAATCGCTTGCAGCACCTCAACCCTGTCTGCGTGAATGGGTTGATACGCGTCCAAGGACGGCTGCAGAACGCGGAGCTCACTGAGGAGGCCCGGTTGCCCATCCTCGTCCCGAAGTCCCACCCATTCTCGAGGGTGATGATCCGGGACATCCACGAGAGGAATTACCATGCGGGGGTCTCCTTAGTAATCGCGGAGTTCCGGACACGTTACTGGATGCGCGATCTCAGACGAACCGTGGCGGGAGAGCTAACTCGTTGCGTTGTGTGCGCTAAGGCTCGCCCCCGCCAGTTCGCTCAGCAGATGGGTCCTTTACCAATACAGCGAGTGAAAGCGTCGCCCCCGTTTACGCATACGGGTATCGACCTTTGTGGACCATTCGTCGTCGCCTCAGGGGTAAAGGGCAAACGCCACATAGATGTCTACGTGTGCATCTTTGTGTGCTTTGCCACCAAGGCCGTACACCTCGAGGTGGTGGAAGACCAATCCACCCAAGCCTTCATCTCTGGACTTATGCGCTTCGTGTCGCTGCGTGGGAAGCCCAGTGAAATTCATTGCGACAACGGTCGCAACTTCGTGGGTGCTGCCAGGGAGCTGCGTCGTCTTCGCGATACCTTCAATGACGCGCAATTCCAGCACCACATCGTCGAATCTGCCGCCGATGAAGGAATACGTTTCTCGTTCATCCCTCCCCGCAGCCCTAATTTCGGGGGGCTATGGGAAGCGAACATCAAGGTGGCCAAGCGGTTACTGAAGGCTGCCTCCCGTGGCGCTCAGTTGCGGCTAATAGAACTGCAGACGCTCCTTCACCAAGTATCGGCGATCCTCAACTCTCGGCCGCTCATCGCTATACGTACAGCACCTGATGGCGTTGAGGCGCTTACTCCGGCAAACTTCCTCATCGGCCGCTCGTCCTTCAGTACCCCAGCGACGCTGACGAACAACGAATCGGAACCCCTCCACACCCGGTGGAAGCGGGTTCAGAGGATGTGCCAGCAGTTCTGGACTCGCTGGCGCGCCGAATACTTGGCGCAACTACGCTGCGCCGCAAAATGGACGAAACGAATGCCCAACGCCGAGGAGGGACAGATCGTATTAATTGGTGATGACAGTCTACCCGTGTCTCGGTGGCCGTTGGGCACGATCATCCGGGTGTATCCTGGTCCGGACGGGGCCATACGGGTTGCCGATGTGAGGACTGGCAGCGGTGTCTACCGACGGAACGTCCGCCTGCTCGCTCCCCTTCCCATCGCAACCAACCCTGACGATCCCAACGTGGTTGCTGCGTGCGACGAGATGGCACCGTGCATCAAGGCAGTGGATGAACTGCCACTCGTGGAAAGCGCTGCCACGAGAGACGACCCCCTGGGAGACGCTTCGGACTTCGTGGCTGAGGTCGAAACCCCGGCCTGCGTGTCAACGGCTCACGATGCGGACACAACGTCAGCAGGTGTTTGGGACGGACGACTCCGTCCCAAAGGGGGGAGGATGGTGTAGCACGAGCGCGTGCTACGTCGGGCCCTACCGCGACTACAGCCCTGATGGAGAGCTGGCTAGTAGTACCGCGACTACGACCCTGATTTGGGATAACGGTCAGCCGAGCGATAACGCACAAGCGTTATCTCGAGCACGCGGCTGACCGGATATCTCTAATCAGAAAGCCCAGCTGAGTGCCGAGTGATCTACGTGTGCGTGTCGTTCTACGCGACTCGGCACTCATATCGCGATAGAGCCTGCCGATCGTTATCGAGCGATCGGCAGGCCACTTTCTTACTTTTTCGATCGCGGACAAAAACGGACGTGCTTCGCTGTTAATAAAGAACAATTACTAAAGAAAAATTATCTTTCGTGTTTCTCGTGCGCAATCAATGGTCTTAGGAAGTTTGTTCCAAGTTTCCAAGTGTTTTGAGATGGTCTTATTAAATTTGTACCAAGTTTGCAAGTGTTTTGGCATGGTCTTATTAAATTTGTTCCAAGTTTGCAAGTGTTTTGTCATGGTCTTATTAAATTTGTACTAAGTTTGCAAGTGTTTTGGCATGGTCTTAGGAAGTTTGTTCCAAGTTTGCAAGTGTTTGGCATGGTCTTATTAAATTTGTACCAAGTTTGCAAGTGTTTTGGCATGGTCTTAGGAAGTTTGTTCCAAATTTGCAAGTGTTTTGACATGGTCTTATTAAATTTGTACCAAGTTTGCAAGTGTTTTGGCATGGTCTTAGGAAGTTTTTTCCAAGTTTGCAAGTGTTTTGACATGGTCTTATTAAATTTGTACCAAGTTTGCAAGTGTTTTGGCATGGTCTTAGGAAGTTTGTTCCAAGTTTGCAAGTGTTTGGCATGGTCTTATTAAATTTGTTCCAAGTTTGCAAGTGTTTTGGCATGGTCTTATTACAATTGTACCAAGTTTGCAAGTGTTTGGCATGGTCGTATTAAATTTGTCCCAAGTTTGCAGGTGCTTTGGCATGGTCTTAATAAATTTGTACCAAGTTTGCAAGTGTTTTGGCATGGTCTTAGGAAGTTTGTTCCAAATTTGCAAGTGTTTGGCATGGTCTTAGAAAATTTGTACCAAGTTTGCAAGTGTTTTGGCATGGTCTTATTAAATTTGTCCCAAGTTTGCAAGTGCTTTGGCATGGTCTTATTAAATTTGTACCAAGTTTGAAAGGGTTTTGGCATGATCATAGGAAGTTTGTTCCAAGTTTGCAAGTGTTTGGCATGGTCTTATTAAATTTGTACCAAGTTTGCAAGTGTTTGGCATGATCTTTTTATATTTGTACCAAGTTTGCAAGTGTTTTGGCATGGTCTTATTGAATTTGTACCAAGTTTGCAAGTGTTTTGGCATGGTCTTATTAAATTTGTCCCAAGTTTGCAAGTGCTTTGGCATAGTCTTATTAAATTTGTACCAAGTTTGCAAGTGATTTGGCATGGTCTTAGGAAGTTTGTTCCAAGTTTGCAAGTGTTTGGCATGGTCTTATTAAATTTGTACCAAGTTTGCAAGTGTTTGGCATGGTCTTAGAAAATTTGTACCAAGTTTGCAATTGTTTTGGCATGGTCTTATTAATTTTGTACCAAGTTTGCAAGTGTTTTGGCATGGTCTTAATAAATTTGTACCAAGTTTGCAAGTGTTTTGGCATGGTCTTAGGAAGTTTGTTCCAAGTTTGCAAGTGTTTGGCATGGTCGTATTAAATTTGTACCAAGTTTGCAAGTGTTTGGCATGGTCTTATTAAATTTGTACCAAGTGTGCAAGTGTTTTGGCATGGTTTTATTAAATTTGTACCAAGTTTGCAAGTGTTTTGGCATGGTCTTATTAAATTTGTACCAAGTTTGCAAGTGTTTTGGCATGGTTTTATTAAATTTGTACCAAGTTTGCAAGTGTTTTGGCATGGTCTTATTTAATTTGTAACAAGTTTGCAAGTGTTTTGGCATGGTCTAATTAAATTTGTCCCAAGTTTGCAAGTGCTTTGGCATGGTCTTATTAAATTTGTACCAAGTTTGCAAGTGTTTTGGCATGGTCTTAGGAAGTTTGTTCCAAGTTTGCAAGTGTTTGGCATGGTCTTATTAAATTTGTACCAAGTTTGCAAGTGTTTTGGCATGGTCTTAGGAAGTTTGTTCCAAGTTTGCAAGTGTTTGGCATGGTCTTATTAAATTTTTACCAAGTTTGCAAGTGTTTGGCATGGTCTTAGAAAATTTGTACCAAGTTTGGAAGTGTTTTGGCATGGTCTTATTAAATTTGTACCAAGTTTGCAAGTGTTTTGGCATGGTCTTATACATTTGTAACAAGTTTGCAAGTGTTTTGGCATGGTCTTATTAAACTTGAACAAAGTTTGCAAGTGTTTTGGCATGGTCTTAGGAAGTTTGTTCCAAGTTTGCAAGTGTTTTGGCATGGTTTTATTAAATTTGTACCAAGTTTGCAAGTGTTTGGCATGGTCTTATTAAATTTGTACCAAATTTGCAAGTGTTTTGGCATGGTCTTATTAAATTTGTACCAAGTTTGCAAGTTTTTGGCATGGTCTTATTTATTTTGTACAAAGTTTGCAAGTGTTTTGGCATGGTCTTATTAAATTTGTACCAAGTTTGCAAGTGTTTTGGCATGGTCTAATTACATTTGTACCAAGTTTGCAAGTGTTTTGGCATGGTCTTATTAAATTTGTACCAAGTTTGCAAGTGTTCGGCATGGTCTTATTAAATTTGTTCCAATTTTGCAAGTGTTTTAGCATGGTCTTATTAAATTTGTTCCAAGTTTGCAAGTGTTTTGGCATGGTCTTATACATTTGTACCAAGTTTGCAAGTGTTTTGGCATGGTCTTATTAAACTTGTACAAAGTTTGCAAGTGTTTTGGCATGGTCTTAGGAAGTTTGTTCCAAGTTTGCAAGTGTTTGGCATGGTCTTATTAAATTTGTACAAAGTTTGCAAGTTTTTTGGCATGGTCTTATTAAATTTGTACCAAGTTTGCAAGTGTTTTGGCATGGTCTTATTACATTTGTACCAAGTTTGCAAGTGTTTTAGCATGGTCTTATTAAATTTGTACCAAGTTTGCAAGTGTTCGGCATGGTCTTATTAAATTTGTACCAATTTTGCAAGTGTTTTAGCATGGTCTTATTAAATTTGTTCCAAGTTTGCAAGTGTTTTGGCAAGGTCTTAGGAAGTTTGTTCCAAGTTTGCAAGTGTTTTGGCATGGTTTTATTAAATTTGTACCAAGTTTGCAAGTGTTTTGGCATGGTCTTATTAAATTTGTACAAAGTTTGCAAGTTTTTTGGCATGGTCTTATTAAATTTGTACCAAGTTTGCAAGTGTTTTGGCATGGTCTTATTACATTTGTACCAAGTTTGCAAGTGTTTTGGCATGGTCTTATTAAACTTGTACAAAGTTTGCAAGTGTTTTGGCATGGTCTTAGGAAGTTTGTTCCAAGTTTGCAAGTGTTTGGCATGGTCTTATTAAATTTGTACAAAGTTTGCAAGTTTTTTGGCACGGTCTTATTAAATTTGTACCAAGTTTGCAAGTGTTTTGGCATGGTCTTATTACATTTGTACCAAGTTTGCAAGTGTTTTGGCATGGTCTTATTAAATTTGTACCAAGTTTGCAAGTTTTCGGCATGGTCTTATTAAATTTGTACCAATTTTGCAAGTGTTTTGGCATGGTCTTATTAAATTTGTTCCAAGTTTGCAAGTGTTTTGGCAAGGTCTTAGGAAGTTTGTTCCAAGTTTGCAAGTGTTTTGGCATGGTTTTATTAAATTTGTACCAAGTTTGCAAGTGTTTGGCATGGTCTTATTATATTTGTACCAAGTTGCAAGTGTTTTGGCATGGTGTTATAAAATTTGTTCCAAGTTTGCAAGTGCTTTGGCATGGTCTTATTAAATTTGTACCAAGTTTGCAAGTGTTTTGGCATGGTCTTATAAAATTTGAACCAAATTTGCAAGTGTTTTGGCATGGTCTTATTAAATTTGTACCAAGTTTGCAAGTGTTTTGGCAGGGTCATATTAAATTTGTACCAAGTTTGCAAGTGTTTTGGCATGGTTTTATTAAATTTATACCAAGTTTGCAAGTGTTTTGGCATGGTCTTAGGAAGTTTGTTCCAAGTTTGCAAGTGTTTGGCATGGTCGTATTAAATTTGTACCAAGTTTGCAAGTGTTTGGCATGGTCTTTTTAAATTTGTACCAAGTATGCAAGTGTTTTGGCATGGTCTTATTAAATTTATACCAAGTTTGCAAGTGTTTTGGCATGGTCTTATTAAATTTGTACCAAGTTTGCAAGTGTTTTGGCATGGTTTTATTAAATTTATACCAAGTTTGCAAGTGTTTTGGCATGGTCTTATTTAATTTGTAACAAGTTTGCAAGTGTTTTGGCATGGTCTTATTAAATTTGTCCCAAGTTTGCAAGTGCTTTGGCATGGTCTTAGGAAGTTTGTTCCAAGTTTGCAAGTGTTTGGCATCGTCTTATTAAATTTGTACCAAGTTTGCAAGTGTTTGGCATGGTCTTAGAAAATTTGTACCAAGTTTGGAAGTGTTTTGGCATGGTCTTATTAAATTTGTATCAAGTTTGCAAGTGTTTTGGCAGGGTCATATTAAATTTGTACCAAGTTTGCAAGTGTTTTGGCATGGTCTTAGGAAGTTTGTTCCAAGTTTGCAAGTGTTTGGCATGGTCGTATTAAATTTGTACCAAGTTTGCAAGTGTTTGGCATGGTCTTTTTAAATTTGTACCAAGTATGCAAGTGTTTTGGCATGGTCTTATTAAATTTGTACCAAGTTTGCAAGTGTTTTGGCATGGTCTTATTAAATTTGTACCAAGTTTGCAAGTGTTTTGGCATGGTTTTATTAAATTTATACCAAGTTTGCAAGTGTTTTGGCATGGTCTTATTTAATTTGTAACAAGTTTGCAAGTGTTTTGGCATGGTCTTATTAAATTTGTCCCAAGTTTGCAAGTGCTTTGGCATGGTCTTAGGAAGTTTGTTCCAAGTTTGCAAGTGTTTGGCATCGTCTTATTAAATTTGTACCAAGTTTGCAAGTGTTTGGCATGGTCTTTTTAAATTTGTACCAAGTATGCAAGTGTTTTGGCATGGTCTTATTAAATTTGTACCTAGTTTGCAAGTGTTTTGGCATGGTCTTATTAAATTTGTACCAAGTTTGCAAGTGTTTTGGCATGGTTTTATTAAATTTATACCAAGTTTGCAAGTGTTTTGGCATGGTCTTATTTAATTTGTAACAAGTTTGCAAGTGTTTTGGCATGGTCTTATTAAATTTGTACCAAGTTTGCAAGTGTTTTGGCATGGTCTTAGGAAGTTTGTTCCAAGTTTGCAAGTGTTTGGAATCGTCTTATTAAATTTGTACCAAGTTTGCAAGTGTTTGGCATGGTCTTAGAAAATTTGTACCAAGTTTGGAAGTGTTTTGGCATGGTCTTATTAAATTTGTACCAAGTTTGCAAGTGTTTTGGCATGGTCTTATACATTTGTAACAAGTTTGCAAGTGTTTTGACATGGTCTTATTAAACTTGAACAAAGTTTGCAAGTGTTTTGGCATGGTCTTAGGAAGTTTGTTCCAAGTTTGCAAGTGTTTTGGCAAGGTCTTATTAAATTTTTACCAAGTTTGCAAGTGTTTTGGCATGGTCTTATTAAATTTGTGCCAAGTTTGCAAGTGTTTTGGCATGGTCTTATTAAATTTGTACAAAGTTTGTAAGTGTTTTGGCATGGTCTTATTAAATTTGTACCAAGTTTGCAAGTTTTTGGCATGGTCTTATTAATTTTGTACAAAGTTTGCAAGTGTTTTGGCATGGTCTTATTAAATTTGTACCAAGTTTGCAAGTGTTTTGGCATGGTCTTATTTAATTTGTACCAAGTTTGCAAGTGTTTTGGCATGGTCTTATTAAATTTGTTCCAAGTTTGCAAGTGTTCGGCATGGTCTTATTAAATTTGTACCAATTTTGAAAGTGTTTTAGCATGGTCTTATTAAATTTGTTCCAAGTTTGCAAGTGTTTTGGCATGGTCTTATTAAATTTGTGCCAAGTTTGCAAGTGTTTTGGCATGGTCTTATTAAATTTCTACCAAGTTTGCAAGTGTTTGGCTTGGTCTTATTAATTTTGTACAAAGTTTGCAAGTGTTTTGGCATGGTCTTTTTAAATTTGTACCAAGTTTGCAAGTGTTTTGGCATGGTCTTATTACATTTGTACCAAGTTTGCAAGTGTTTTGGCATGGTCTTAGGAAGTTTGTTCCAAGTTTGCAAGTGTTTGGCATCGTCTTATCAAATTTGTACCAAGTTTGCAAGTGTTTGGCATGGTCTTAGAAAATTTGTACCAAGTTTGGAAGTGTTTTGGCATGGTCTTATTAAATTTGTACCAAGTTTGCAAGTGTTTTGGCATGGTCTTATACATTTGTAACAAGTTTGCAAGTGTTTTGACATGGTCTTATTAAACTTGAACAAAGTTTGCAAGTGTTTTGGCATGGTCTTAGGAAGTTTGTTCCAAGTTTGCAAGTGTTTTGGCAAGGTCTTATTAAATTTGTACCAAGTTTGCAAGTGTTTTGGCATGGTCTTATTTAATTTGTGCCAAGTTTGCAAGTGTTTTGGCATGGTCTTATTAAATTTGTACCAAGTTTGTAAGTGTTTTGGCATGGTCTTATTAAATTTGTACCAAGTTTGCAAGTTTTTGGCATGGTCTTATTAATTTTGTACAAAGTTTGCAAGTGTTTTGGCATGGTCTTATTAAATTTGTACCAAGTTTGCAAGTGTTTTGGCATGGTCTTATTTAATTTGTACCAAGTTTGCAAGTGTTTTGGCATGGTCTTATTAAATTTGTACCAAGTTTGCAAGTGTTCGGCATGGTCTTATTAAATTTGTACCAATTTTGCAAGTGTTTTAGCATGGTCTTATTAAATTTGTTCCAAGTTTGCAAGTGTTTTGGCAAGGTCTTATTAAATTTGTACCAAGTTTGCAAGTGTTTTGGCATGGTCTTATTAAATTTGTGCCAAGTTTGCAAGTGTTTTGGCATGGTCTTATTAAATTTGTACCAAGTTTGTAAGTGTTTTGGCATGTTCTTATTAAATTTGTACCAAGTTTGCAAGTTTTTTGCATGGTCTTATTAATTTTGTACAAAGTTTGCAAGTGTTTTGGCATGGTCTTATTAAATTTGTACCAAGTTTGCAAGTGTTTTGGCATGGTCTTATTGAATTTGTACCAAGTTTGCAAGTGTTTTGGCATGGTCTTATTAAATTTGTGCCAAGTTTGCAAGTGTTTTGGCATGGTCTTATTAAATTTGTACCAAGTTTGCAAGTGTTTTGGCATGGTCTTATTAAATTTGTGCCAAGTTTGCAAGTGTTTTGGCATGGTCTTATTAAATTTGTACCAAGTTTGCAAGTGTTTTGGCATGGTCTTATTAAATTTGTACCAAGTTTGCAAGTGTTTTGGCATGGTCTTATTAAATTTGTACCAAGTTTGCAAGTGATTTGGCATGGTTTTATTAAATTTATACCAAGTTTGCAAGTGTTTTGGCATGGTCTTATTTAATTTGTAACAAGTTTGCAAGTGTTTTGGCATGGTCTTATTAAATTTGTCCCAAGTTTGCAAGTGCTTTGGCATGGTCTTATTAAATTTGTACCAAGTTTGCAAGTGTTTTGGCATGGTCTTAGGAAGTTTGTTCCAAGTTTGCAAGTGTTTTGGCAAGGTCTTATTAAATTTGTCCCAAGTTTGCAAGTGTTTTGGCATGGTCTTATTAAATTTCTACCAAGTTTGGAAGTGTTTGGCATGGTCTTATTAATTTTGTACAAAGTTTGCAAGTGTTTTGGCATGGTCTTTTTAAATTTGTACCAAGTTTGCAAGTGTTTTGGCATGGTCTTATTACATTTGTACCAAGTTTGCAAGTGTTTTGGCATGGTCTTAGGAAGTTTGTTCCAAGTTTGCAAGTGTTTGGCATCGTCTTATTAAATTTGTACCAAGTTTGCAAGTGTTTGGCATGGTCTTAGAAAATTTGTACCAAGTTTGGAAGTGTTTTGGCATGGTCTTATTACATTTGTACCAAGTTTGCAAGTGTTTTGGCATGGTCTTATTAAACTTGTACAAAGTTTGCAAGTGTTTTGGCATGGTCTTAGGAAGTTTGTTCCAAGTTTGCAAGTGTTTGGCATGGTCTTATTAAATTTGTACAAAGTTTGCAAGTTTTTTGGCATGGTCTTATTAAACTTGTACCAAGTTTGCAAGTGTTTTGGCATGGTCTTATTACATTTGTACCAAGTTTGCAAGTGTTTTGGCATGGTCTTATTAAATTTGTACCAAGTTTGCAAGTGTTCGGCATGGTCTTATTAAATTTGTTCCAATTTTGCAAGTGTTTTAGCATGGTCTTATTAAATTTGTTCCAAGTTTGCAAGTGTTTTGGCATGGTCTTATACATTTGTACCAAGTTTGCAAGTGTTTTGGCATGGTCTTATTAAACTTGTACAAAGTTTGCAAGTGTTTTGGCATGGTCTTAGGAAGTTTGTTCCAAGTTTGCAAGTGTTTGGCATGGTCTTATTAAATTTGTACAAAGTTTGCAAGTTTTTTGGCATGGTCTTATTAAATTTGTACCAAGTTTGCAAGTGTTTTGGCATGGTCTTATTACATTTGTACCAAGTTTGCAAGTGTTTTGGCATGGTCTTATTAAATTTGTACCAAGTTTGCAAGTGTTCGGCATGGTCTTATTAAATTTGTACCAATTTTGCAAGTGTTTTAGCATGGTCTTATTAAATTTGTTCCAAGTTTGCAAGTGTTTTGGCAAGGTCTTAGGAAGTTTGTTCCAAGTTTGCAAGTGTTTTGGCATGGTTTTATTAAATTTGTACCAAGTTTGCAAGTGTTTTGGCATGGTCTTATTAAATTTGTACAAAGTTTGCAAGTTTTTTGGCATGGTCTTATTAAATTTGTACCAAGTTTGCAAGTGTTTTGGCATGGTCTTAGGAAGTTTGTTCCAAGTTTGCAAGTGTTTTGGCATGGTCTTATTAAATTGGTACAAAGTTTGCAAGTGTTTTGGCATGGTCTTAGGAAGTTTGTTCCAAGTTTGCAAGTGTTTGGCATGGTCTTATTAAATTTGTACAAAGTTTGCAAGTTTTTTGGCATGGTCTTATTAAATTTGTACCAAGTTTGCAAGTGTTTTGGCATGGTCTTATTACATTTGTACCAAGTTTGCAAGTGTTTTGGCATGGTCTTATTAAATTTGTACCAAGTTTGCAAGTGTTCGGCATGGTCTTATTAAATTTGTACCAATTTTGCAAGTGTTTTAGCATGGTCTTATTAAATTTGTTCCAAGTTTGCAAGTGTTTTGGCAAGGTCTTAGGAAGTTTGTTCCAAGTTTGCAAGTGTTTTGGCATGGTTTTATTAAATTTGTACCAAGTTTGCAAGTGTTTGGCATGGTCTTATTATATTTGTACCAAGTTGCAAGTGTTTTGGCATGGTGTTATAAAATTTGTTCCAAGTTTGCAAGTGCTTTGGCATGGTCTTATTAAATTTGTACCAAGTTTGCAAGTGTTTTGGCATGGTCTTATAAAATTTGAACCAAATTTGCAAGTGTTTTGGCATGGTCTTATTAAATTTGTACCAAGTTTGCAAGTGTTTTGGCAGGGTCATATTAAATTTGTACCAAGTTTGCAAGTGTTTTGGCATGGTCTTAGGAAGTTTGTTCCAAGTTTGCAAGTGTTTGGCATGGTCGTATTAAATTTGTACCAAGTTTGCAAGTGTTTGGCATGGTCTTTTTAAATTTGTACCAAGTATGCAAGTGTTTTGGCATGGTCTTATTAAATTTGTACCAAGTTTGCAAGTGTTTTGGCATGGTCTTATTAAATTTGTACCAAGTTTGCAAGTGTTTTGGCATGGTTTTATTAAATTTATACCAAGTTTGCAAGTGTTTTGGCATGGTCTTATTTAATTTGTAACAAGTTTGCAAGTGTTTTGGCATGGTCTTATTAAATTTGTCCCAAGTTTGCAAGTGCTTTGGCATGGTCTTAGGAAGTTTGTTCCAAGTTTGCAAGTGTTTGGCATCGTCTTATTAAATTTGTACCAAGTTTGCAAGTGTTTGGCATGGTCTTAGAAAATTTGTACCAAGTTTGGAAGTGTTTTGGCATGGTCTTATTAAATTTGTACCAAGTTTGCAAGTGTTTTGGCAGGGTCATATTAAATTTGTACCAAGTTTGCAAGTGTTTTGGCATGGTCTTAGGAAGTTTGTTCCAAGTTTGCAAGTGTTTGGCATGGTCGTATTAAATTTGTACCAAGTTTGCAAGTGTTTGGCATGGTCTTTTTAAATTTGTACCAAGTATGCAAGTGTTTTGGCATGGTCTTATTAAATTTGTACCAAGTTTGCAAGTGTTTTGGCATGGTCTTATTAAATTTGTACCAAGTTTGCAAGTGTTTTGGCATGGTTTTATTAAATTTATACCAAGTTTGCAAGTGTTTTGGCATGGTCTTATTTAATTTGTAACAAGTTTGCAAGTGTTTTGGCATGGTCTTATTAAATTTGTCCCAAGTTTGCAAGTGCTTTGGCATGGTCTTAGGAAGTTTGTTCCAAGTTTGCAAGTGTTTGGCATCGTCTTATTAAATTTGTACCAAGTTTGCAAGTGTTTGGCATGGTCTTTTTAAATTTGTACCAAGTATGCAAGTGTTTTGGCATGGTCTTATTAAATTTGTACCAAGTTTGCAAGTGTTTTGGCATGGTCTTATTAAATTTGTACCAAGTTTGCAAGTGTTTTGGCATGGTTTTATTAAATTTATACCAAGTTTGCAAGTGTTTTGGCATGGTCTTATTTAATTTGTAACAAGTTTGCAAGTGTTTTGGCATGGTCTTATTAAATTTGTACCAAGTTTGCAAGTGTTTTGGCATGGTCTTAGGAAGTTTGTTCCAAGTTTGCAAGTGTTTGGCATCGTCTTATTAAATTTGTACCAAGTTTGCAAGTGTTTGGCATGGTCTTAGAAAATTTGTACCAAGTTTGGAAGTGTTTTGGCATGGTCTTATTAAATTTGTACCAAGTTTGCAAGTGTTTTGGCATGGTCTTATACATTTGTAACAAGTTTGCAAGTGTTTTGACATGGTCTTATTAAACTTGAACAAAGTTTGCAAGTGTTTTGGCATGGTCTTAGGAAGTTTGTTCCAAGTTTGCAAGTGTTTTGGCAAGGTCTTATTAAATTTTTACCAAGTTTGCAAGTGTTTTGGCATGGTCTTATTAAATTTGTGCCAAGTTTGCAAGTGTTTTGGCATGGTCTTATTAAATTTGTACAAAGTTTGTAAGTGTTTTGGCATGGTCTTATTAAATTTGTGCCAAGTTTGCAAGTGTTTTGGCATGGTCTTATTAAATTTGTACCAAGTTTGTAAGTGTTTTGGCATGGTCTTATTAAATTTGTACCAAGTTTGCAAGTTTTTGGCATGGTCTTATTAATTTTGTACAAAGTTTGCAAGTGTTTTGGCATGGTCTTATTAAATTTGTACCAAGTTTGCAAGTGTTTTGGCATGGTCTTATTTAATTTGTACCAAGTTTGCAAGTGTTTTGGCATGGTCTTATTAAATTTGTACCAAGTTTGCAAGTGTTCGGCATGGTCTTATTAAATTTGTACCAATTTTGCAAGTGTTTTAGCATGGTCTTATTAAATTTGTTCCAAGTTTGCAAGTGTTTTGGCATGGTCTTATTAAATTTCTACCAAGTTTGCAAGTGTTTTGGCATGGTCTTATTAAATTTGTACCAGGTTTGTAAGTGTTTTGGCATGTTCTTATTAAATTTGTACCAAGTTTGCAAGTTTTTTGCATGGTCTTATTAATTTTGTACAAAGTTTGCAAGTGTTTTGGCATGGTCTTATTAAATTTGTACCAAGTTTGCAAGTGTTTTGGCATGGTCTTATTGAATTTGTACCAAGTTTGCAAGTGTTTTGGCATGGTCTTATTAAATTTGTGCCAAGTTTGCAAGTGTTTTGGCATGGTCTTATTAAATTTGTACCAAGTTTGCAAGTGTTTTGGCATGGTCTTATTAAATTTGTGCCAAGTTTGCAAGTGTTTTGGCATGGTCTTATTAAATTTGTACCAAGTTTGCAAGTGTTTTGGCATGGTCTTATTAAATTTGTACCAAGTTTGCAAGTGTTTTGGCATGGTCTTATTAAATTTGTACCAAGTTTGCAAGTGATTTGGCATGGTTTTATTAAATTTATACCAAGTTTGCAAGTGTTTTGGCATGGTCTTATTTAATTTGTAACAAGTTTGCAAGTGTTTTGGCATGGTCTTATTAAATTTGTCCCAAGTTTGCAAGTGCTTTGGCATGGTCTTATTAAATTTGTACCAAGTTTGCAAGTGTTTTGGCATGGTCTTAGGAAGTTTGTTCCAAGTTTGCAAGTGTTTGGCATCGTCTTATTAAATTTGTACCAAGTTTGCAAGTGTTTGGCATGGTCTTAGAAAATTTGTACCAAGTTTGGAAGTGTTTTGGCATGGTCTTATTAAATTTGTACCAAGTTTGCAAGTGTTTTGGCATGGTCTTATACATTTGTAACAAGTTTGCAAGTGTTTTGACATGGTCTTATTAAACTTGAACAAAGTTTGCAAGTGTTTTGGCATGGTCTTAGGAAGTTTGTTCCAAGTTTGCAAGTGTTTTGGCAAGGTCTTATTAAATTTGTACCAAGTTTGCAAGTGTTTTGGCATGGTCTTATTAAATTTGTGCCAAGTTTGCAAGTGTTTTGGCATGGTCTTATTAAATTTGTACCAAGTTTGTAAGTGTTTTGGCATGGTCTTATTAAATTTGTACCAAGTTTGCAAGTTTTTTGCATGGTCTTATTAATTTTGTACAAAGTTTGCAAGTGTTTTGGCATGGTCTTATTAAATTTGTACCAAGTTTGCAAGTGTTTTGGCATGGTCTTATTTAATTTGTACCAAGTTTGCAAGTGTTTTGGCATGGTCTTATTAAATTTGTGCCAAGTTTGCAAGTGTTTTGGCATGGTCTTATTAAATTTGTACCAAGTTTGCAAGTGTTTTGGCATGGTCTTATTAAATTTGTGCCAAGTTTGCAAGTGTTTTGGCATGGTCTTATTAAATTTGTACCAAGTTTGCAAGTGTTTTGGCATGGTCTTATTAAATTTGTACCAAGTTTGCAAGTGTTTTGGCATGGTCTTATTAAATTTGTACCAAGTTTGCTAGTGATTTGGCATGGTTTTATTAAATTTATACCAAGTTTGCAAGTGTTTTGGAATGGTCTTATTTAATTTGTAACAAGTTTGCAAGTGTTTTGGCATGGTCTTATTAAATTTGTCCCAAGTTTGCAAGTGCTTTGGCATGGTCTTATTAAATTTGTACCAAGTTTGCAAGTGTTTTGGCATGGTCTTAGGAAGTTTGTTCCAAGTTTGCAAGTGTTTGGCATCGTCTTATTAAATTTGTACCAAGTTTGCAAGTGTTTGGCATGGTCTTAGAAAATTTGTACCAAGTTTGGAAGTGTTTTGGCATGGTCTTATTAAATTTGTACCAAGTTTGCAAGTGTTTTGGCATGGTCTAATACATTTGTAACAAGTTTGCAAGTGTTTTGACATGGTCTTATTAAACTTGAACAAAGTTTGCAAGTGTTTTGGCATGGTCTTAGGAAGTTTGTTCCAAGTTTGCAAGTGTTTTGGCAAGGTCTTATTAAATTTGTACCAAGTTTGCAAGTGTTTTGGCATGGTCTTATTAAATTTGTGCCAAGTTTGCAAGTGTTTTGGCATGGTCTTATTAAATTTGTACCAAGTTTGTAAGTGTTTTGGCATGGTCTTATTAAATTTGTACCAAGTTTGCAAGTTTTTGGCATGGTCTTATTTATTTTTGTACAAAGTTTGCAAGTGTTTTGGCATGGTCTTATTAAATTTGTACCAAGTTTGCAAGTGTTTTGGCATGGTCTTATTTAATTTGTACCAAGTTTGCAAGTTTTTTGGCATGGTCTTATTAAATTTGTACCAAGTTTGCAAGTGTTCAGCATGGTCTTATTAAATTTGTACCAATTTTGCAAGTGTTTTAGCATGGTCTTATTAAATTTGTTCCAAGTTTGCAAGTGTTTTGGCAAGGTCTTATTAAATTTGTACCAAGTTTGCAAGTGTTTTGGCATGGTCTTAATAAATTTGTGCCAAGTTTGCAAGTGTTTTGGCATGGTCTTATTAAATTTCTACCAAGTTTGGAAGTGTTTGGCATGGTCTTATTAATTTTGTACAAAGTTTGCAAGTGTTTTGGCATGGTCTTTTTAAATTTGTACCAAGTTTGCAAGTGTTTTGGCATGGTCTTATTACATTTGTACCAAGTTTGCAAGTGTTTTGGCATGGTCTTAGGAAGTTTGTTCCAAGTTTGCAAGTGTTTGGCATCGTCTTATTAAATTTGTACCAAGTTTGCAAGTGTTTGGCATGGTCTTAGAAAATTTGTACCAAGTTTGGAAGTGTTTTGGCATGGTCTTATTAAATTTGTACCAAGTTTGCAAGTGTTTTGGCATGGTCTTATACATTTGTAACAAGTTTGCAAGTGTTTTGACATGGTCTTATAAAACTTGAACAAAGTTTGCAAGTGTTTTGGCATGGTCTTAGGAAGTTTGTTCCAAGTTTGCAAGTGTTTTGGCAAGGTCTTATTAAATTTGTACCAAGTTTGCAAGTGTTTTGGCATGGTCTTATTAAATTTGTGCCAAGTTTGCAAGTGTTTTGGCATGGTCTTATTAAATTTGTTCCAAGTTTGCAAGTGTTTTGGCAAGGTCTTATTAAATTTGTACCAAGTTTGCAAGTGTTTTGGCATGGTCTTATTAAATTTGTGCCAAGTTTGCAAGTGTTTTGGCATGGTCTTATTAAATTTCTACCAAGTTTGCAAGTGTTTGGCATGGTCTTATTAATTTTGTACAAAGTTTGCAAGTGTTTTGGCATGGTCTTTTTAAATTTGTACCAAGTTTGCAAGTGTTTTGGCATGGTCTTATTACATTTGTACCAAGTTTGCAAGTGTTTTGGCATGGTCTTATTATATTTGTACCAAGTTTGCAAGTGTTCGGCATGGTCTTATTAAATTTGTACCAATTTTGCAAGTGTTTTAGCATGGTCTTATTAAATTTGTTCCAAGTTTGCAAGTGTTTTGGCATGGTCTTATTAAATTTGTACCAAGTTTGCAAGTGTTTTGGCATGGTCTTATAAAATTTGAACCAAATTGCAAGTGTTTTGGCATGGTCTTATTAAATTTGTACCAAGTTTGCAAGTGTTTTGGCATGGTCTTAGGAAGTTTGTTCCAAGTTTGCAAGTGTTTTGGCATGGTCTTATTAAATTTGTACCAAGTTTGCAAGTGTTTGGCATGGTCTTATTAAATTTGTACCAAGTTTGCAAGTGTTTTGGCATGGTCTTATTAAATTTGTACAAAGTTTGCAAGTGTTTTGGCATGGTCTTATTAAATTTGTACCAAGTTTGCAAGTGTTTTGGCATGGTCTTATTACATTTGTACTAAGTTTGCAAGTGTTTTGGCATGGTCTTATTAAATTTGTACCAAGTTTGCAAGTGTTCGGCATGGTCTTATTAAATTTGTACCAATTTTGCAAGTGTTTTAGCATGGTCTTATTAAATTTGTTCCAAGTTTGCAAGTGTTTTGGCATGGTCTTATTAAATTTGTACCAAGTGTGCAAGTGTTTTGGCATGGTCTTATTAAATTTGTACCAAGTTTGCAAGTGTTTTGGCATGGTCTTATTACATTTGTACCAAGTTTGCAAGTGTTTTGGCATGGTCTTATTAAATTTGTACCAAGTTTGCAAGTGTTCGGCATGGTTTTATTAAATTTGTACCAATTTTGCAAGTGTTTTAGCATGGTCTTATTAAATTTGTTCCAAGTTTGCAAGTGTTTTGGCAAGGTCTTATTAAATTTGTACCACGTTTGCAAGTGTTTTGGCATGGTCTTATTAAATTTGTGCCAAGTTTGCAAGTGTTCTGGCATGGTCGTAATAAATTTGTACCAAGTTTGCAAGTGTTTGGCATGGTCTTATTAAATTTGTACCAAGTTTGCAAGTGTTTTGGCATGGTCTTAGGAAGTTTGTTCCAAGTTTGCAAGTGTTTTGGCATGGTTTTATAAAATTTGTACCAAGTTTGCACGTGTTTTGGCATGGTCTTATTAAATTTGTTCCAAGTTTGCAAGTGTTCTGGCATGGTCTTAATAAATTTGTACCAAGTTTGCAAGTGTTTTGGCAGGGTCTTATTAAATTTGTTCCAAGTTTGCAAGTGTTTTGGCATGGTCTTATTAAATTTGTACCAAGTTTGCAAGTGTTTTGGCATGGTCTTATAAAATTTGAACCAAATTTGCAAGTGTTTTGGCATGGTCTTATTAAATTTGTACCAAGTTTGCAAGTGTTTTGGCATGGTCTTAGGAAGTTTGTTCCAAGTTTGCAAGTGTTTTGGCATGGTCTTATTAAATTTGTACCAAGTTTGCAAGTGTTTGGCATGGTCTTATTAAATTTGTACCAAGTTTGCAAGTGTTTTGGCATGGTCTTATTAAATTTGTACAAAGTTTGCAAGTGTTTTGGCATGGTCTTATTAAATTTGTACCAAGTTTGCAAGTGTTTTGGCATGGTCTTATTACATTTGTACCAAGTTTGCAAGTGTTTTGGCATGGTCTTATTAAATTTGTGCCAAGTTTGCAAGTGTTTTGGCATGGTCTTATTAAATTTCTACCAAGTTTGCAAGTGTTTGGCATGGTCTTATTAATTTTGTACAAAGTTTGCAAGTGTTTTGGCATGGTCTTTTTAAATTTGTACCAAGTTTGCAAGTGTTTTGGCATGGTCTTATTACATTTGTACCAAGTTTGCAAGTGTTTTGGCATGGTCTTAGGAAGTTTGTTCCAAGTTTGCAAGTGTTAGGCATCGTCTTATTAAATTTGTACCAAGTTTGCAAGTGTTTGGCATGGTCTTAGAAAATTTGTACCAAGTTTGGAAGTGTTTTGGCATGGTCTTATTAAATTTGTACCAAGTTTGCAAGTGTTTTGGCATGGTCTTATACATTTGTAACAAGTTTGCAAGTGTTTTGACATGGTCTTATTAAACTTGAACAAAGTTTGCAAGTGTTTTGGCATGGTCTTAGGAAGTTTGTTCCAAGTTTGCAAGTGTTTTGGCAAGGTCTTATTAAATTTGTACCAATTTTGCAAGTGTTTTGGCATGGTCTTATTAAATTTGTGCCAAGTTTGCAAGTGTTTTGGCATGGTCTTATTAAATTTGTACCAAGTTTGTAAGTGTTTTGGCATGGTCTTTTTAAATTTGTACCAAGTTTGCAAGTTTTTGGCATGGTCTTATTAATTTTGTACAAAGTTTGCAAGTGTTTTGGCATGGTCTTATTAAATTTGTACCAAGTTTGCAAGTGTTTTGGCATGGTCTTATTTAATTTGTACCAAGTTTGCAAGTGTTTTGGCATGGTCTTATTAAATTTGTACCAAGTTTGCAAGTGTTCGGAATGGTCTTATTAAATTTGTACCAATTTTGCAAGTGTTTTAGCATGGTCTTATTAAATTTGTTCCAAGTTTGCAAGTGTTTTGGCAAGGTCTTATTAAATTTGTACCAAGTTTGCAAGTGTTTTGGCATGGTCTTATTAAATTTGTGCCAAGTTTGCAAGTGTTTTGGCATGGTCTCATTAAATTTCTACCAAGTTTGCAAGTGTTTGGCATTGTTATAAACCTTGGGTTTATAGCGGGCGCTGCTGTCACTGGAGACTTCCAGGCGGAGTGAGTGATCGGCGGATCGGGAGAGATCAGCACTCACAAGTTAATAAAAAGGGCCCGAAGGACGCGCCTTCGAGGCAGAGTAAGAAAAACGAAGGAAGAATAAAGACGAATTTTTTGGTCTTCCTGCGGGGAGGAGCAAAGAAAGTTTTTATTTAATTCTTATTCTCGTTGCAAAGCAACATTCCAAAAAATTCTTCACCTTCAAATAAATTCTCACCATCCGTAAACTAAAAAACAAACAAAAGTTTCGGGTTTCGTGAAAGAGTTGAAAGTTACTTCGGGCCGTGTTAAAATTGTCGATCCATCGAGTGCGTGTTCGCGAGTGAAAAAGATCACAAGTACAGCGAAATGATCATCGAGGAGTAATTGCGGCTGAGAACACAATAGTGTCGGCGAAAAAGAACGCCATGCCGATTTACACAAATCAATCGCGTACATATGAGGACTGCTGGAGGGCGCCACAGACACAACAGCCAACAAAAGTCCCGTTGCCATACGCTAGTGTGAGTCGGTCAATACACGCGCCAGAGCTGGAGGCCAGATTAGCGCAGCTGGAGCAAGCCAAAATGGCGCTCGAAGTGCGTCGAAGAGCGCTTGAGCAGCGCGTGATGAAGCAGCGAGAAACTAATTCCAGTGTTTCTCAAACGACATTGCATGCGGAAGAAAAAAGTGATTACAACGAGCCTTTTTTCACCCATGAGCAAATCTACGCCAGGCAGACTATGAGCTGGGCACTGCCAGTGTTTTCGGGTGCCCCAGGAGAATGGCCAAAGTTTATTTCACGATATGAAAGTTCAACGGCCGCCTGCGGTTTCTTGGATTACGAAAACGCATTGCGTTTACGAGAAGCAGTGCAAGGAGAAGCAAGGAGATACATTCGTCATTTGCTAGTATTCCCTGGAACAGTGACGCTTGCGATTGCAAGATTAAAGATGATCTACGGCATCGTGGAGATGCAACAAACGATCGAACAATCGTTCAAGTGCGATACGACACGAACGATCGTTGATCCCAAGCCTGCGGTGTACTCGGCGCCAGTATCGAATTTACCGACCCCTGCATTGAACGGTCTAGTGAAGAGGTTCGCCCAAAGGACAAACAATCGTACTGATTTAACGGCCAAAGATTCTGAGAGAACATTCGGCGAACAATCTGTGACAAGGCGATCTTCCGACGAAGTGATATATCGAATGGTTGAAGGCAACGGCAGAATTAACCGCGTCGACAACGGTTGCGAGCGCGGCTGTGTTTGTGGCGACCCTTTGGACAACCAGCAGCAGACTTCGAAGCAGCAGCTGCAGCCACATCATTCGCAGCCGGAACGGCAGTCACTGCCAACGCCAGAGCAGCACTTGCCCCCGAAGCCGCAGCATCAGCTACAGTCGGAACTACTGCGACAACTTCAGCCCGAGTCTCAGTTGCAACAGCAGCAGCATCAGCAGCAGCAGCAGCAGCCGGAGCAGAAGCAGCAGCCGGAGCAGCAATCACAGCCGGAGCAGCAATCACAGCCGGAGCAGCAATTGCAGCCGATACAGCACCCGAGTTTGGAGCACCAACTGCAGCTGCAGAAACAATCGCAGTATCAACATCAGCATTGCGAAAAGCAGCTCGTGCCCGCCATCACGTCCAGGCCGATCGAAACACGCGACCATCAGCAGGAGTCGCATCAGGAGCAGGCATTACCGAGTGATGGTGATCGAACCATCCAGAAGAGGTCCAATGTATCATGCAGAAAGTCACCGAGGCTCGTGATGCGAATGCCGAGGGTACAACCATTGCAACGGAACATAGGGCAGATTACGCAGCGAAATTGTGGCGTACAGGTCATCAATCGAGCGGCTACCCGCGTCGAAAATGAAAAGGAGATTCGTTTGCTCGCTTGTGCAGTAACCCATTTATTTGAGAAATTAAGTTCAGTGCCGCCGGGGCATCACCTTACGACTAAGATAAAAAACTGGCGGCATAAAAGATGGAAGTTTTCACCAGTGGAGGGGGAATGCCAGTGAAAGTAGCGCCATGTAATTGGTAGAACACAACATAATTTCAATCGTGTCTTCTACGGGGGGGAATGTTATAAACCTTGGGTTTATAGCGGGCGCTGCTGTCACTGGAGACTTCCAGGCGGAGTGAGTGATCGGCGGATCGGGAGAGATCAGCACTCACAAGTTAATAAAAAGGGCCCGAAGGACGCGCCTTCGAGGCAGAGTAAGAAAAACGAAGGAAGAATAAAGACGAATTTTTTGGTCTTCCTGCGGGGAGGAGCAAAGAAAGTTTTTATTTAATTCTTATTCTCGTTGCAAAGCAACAGGCATTGTCTTATTAATTTTGTACAAAGTTTGCAAGTGTTTTGGCATGGTCTTTTTAAATTTGTACCAAGTTTGCAAGTGTTTTGGCATGGTCTTATTACATTTGTACCAAGTTTGCAAGTGTTTTGGCATGGTCTTATTTAATTTGTACCAAGTTTGCAAGTGTTTTGGCATGGTCTTATTAAATTTGTACCAAGTTTGCAAGTGTTTTGGCATGGTCTTATTAAATTTCTACCAAGTTTGCAAGTGTTCTGGCATGGTCGTAATAAATTTGTACCAAGTTTGCAAGTGTTTGGCATGGTCTTATTAAATTTGTACCAATTTTGCAAGTGTTTTAGCATGGTCTTATTAAATTTGTTCCAAGTTTGCAAGTGTTTTGGCATGGTCTTATTAAATTTCTACCAAGTTTGCAAGTGTTCTGGCATGGTCGTAATAAATTTGTACCAAGTTTGCAAGTGTTTGGCATGGTCTTATTAAATTTGTACCAATTTTGCAAGTGTTTTAGCATGGTCTTATTAAATTTGTTCCAAGTTTGCAAGTGTTTTGGCATGGTCTTATTAAATTTGTACCAAGTTTGCAAGTGTTTTGGCATGGTCTTATAAAATTTGAACCAAATTTGCAAGTGTTTTGGCATGGTCTTATTAAATTTGTACCAAGTTTGCAAGTGTTTTGGCATGGTCTTAGGAAGTTTGTTCCAAGTTTGCAAGTGTTTTGGCATGGTCTTATTAAATTTGTACCAAGTTTGCAAGTGTTTGGCATGGTCTTATTAAATTTGTACCAGGTTTGCAAGTGTTTTGGCATGGTCTTATTAAATTTGTACAAAGTTTGCAAGTGTTTTGGCATGGTCTTATTAAATTTGTACCAAGTTTGCAAGTGTTTTGGCATGGTCTTATTACATTTGTACTAAGTTTGCAAGTGTTTTGGCATGGTCTTATTAAATTTGTACCAAGTTTGCAAGTGTTCGGCATGGTCTTATTAAATTTGTACAGATTTGGCAAGTGTTTTAGCATGGTCTTATTAAATTTGTTCCTAGTTTGCAAGTGTTTTGGCATGGTCTTATTAAATTTGTACCAAGTGTGCAAGTGTTTTGGCATGGTCTTATTAAATTTGTACCAAGTTTGCAAGTGTTTTGGCATGGTCTTATTACATTTGTACCAAGTTTGCAAGTGTTTTGGCATGGTCTTATTAAATTTGTACCAAGTTTGCAAGTGTTCGGCATGGTCTTATTAAATTTGTACCAATTTTGCAAGTGTTTTAGCATGGTCTTATTAAATTTGTTCCAAGTTTGCAAGTGTTTTGGCAAGGTCTTATTAAATTTGTACCACGTTTGCAAGTGTTTTGGCATGGTCTTATTAAATTTGTGCCAAGTTTGCAAGTGTTCTGGCATGGTCGTAATAAATTTGTACCAAGTTTGCAAGTGTTTGGCATGGTCTTATTAAATTTGTACCAAGTTTGCAAGTGTTTTGGCATGGTCTTAGGAAGTTTGTTCCAAGTTTGCAAGTGTTTTGGCATGGTCTTATTAAATTTGTACCAAGTTTGCACGTGTTTTGGCATGGTCTTATTAAATTTGTTCCAAGTTTGCAAGTGTTCTGGCATGGTCTTAATAAATTTGTACCAAGTTTGCAAGTGTTTTGGCAGGGTCTTATTATATTTGTTCCAAGTTTGCAAGTGTTTTGGCATGGTCTTATTAAATTTGTACCAAGTTTGCAAGTGTTTTGGCATGGTCTTATAAAATTTGAACCAAATTTGCAAGTGTTTTGGCATGGTCTTATTAAATTTGTACCAAGTTTGCAAGTGTTTTGGCATGGTCTTAGGAAGTTTGTTCCAAGTTTGCAAGTGTTTTGGCATGGTCTTATTAAATTTGTACCAAGTTTGCAAGTGTTTGGCATGGTCTTATTAAATTTGTACCAAGTTTGCAAGTGTTTTGGCATGGTCTTATTAAATTTGTACAAAGTTTGCAAGTGTTTTGGCATGGTCTTATTAAATTTGTACCAAGTTTGCAAGTGTTTTGGCATGGTCTTATTACATTTGTACCAAGTTTGCAAGTGTTTTGGCATGGTCTCATTAAATTTGTACCAAGTTTGCAAGTGTTCGGCATGGTCTTATTAAATTTGTACCAATTTTGCAAGTGTTTTAGCATGGTCTTATTAAAATTGTTCCAAGTTTGCAAGTGTTTTGGCATGGTCTTATTAAATTTGTACCAAGTTCGCAAGTGTTTTGGCATGGTCTTATTAAATTTTTACCAAGTTTGCAAGTGTTTTGGCATGGTCTTATTAAATTTGTACCAAGTTTGCAAATGTTTTGGCATGGTCTTAGGAAGTTTGTTCCAAGTTTGCAAGTGTTTTGGCATGGTTTTATTAAATTTGTACCAAGTTTGCACGTGTTTTGGCATGGTCTTATTAAATTTGTACCAAGTTTGCAAGTGTTTTGGCATGGTCTTAATAAATTTGTACCAAGTTTGCAAGTGTTTTGGCAGGGTCTTATTAAATTTGTACCAAGTTTGCAAGTGTTTTGGCTTGGTCTTATTAAACTTGTACCAAGTTTTTTTTTTTTTTTCATAAAAGACGTTTATTAAGGGTGTACAACATTTCTTACATACTACTTAATCACATTTACATAGGTTTTGTTTCCTTCGCACGTGTTGGCCGGGAAACAAAGGCAAGACTTTACAAACAGATTGATTTACAGAGAACAGGAAAGGACATCTACATCAATCGCAACATCATTGTTTCCAATGATGTGGATGATGTAGTTTGAAAATACGGAGAGTACTGCACTGCGTGTGCCCGCTCTTATCCTGTTTAGAGCGGGCCAGTGCAGGTCGACAAAACGAAGATGGGACCCTGGAGCAACTTGTTGCAGCCGCTGTTGTAGAGTGTCCCACGCCAGCGACACGCGGGGACATGCTGCAAACTTGTGCTCCAGGGTCTCGACAGCGGGACAAAACGTGCACGTTGGTGTGTCGGCTCTGCCGGTTTCGAAAAGATGCTCCGCGTGCGAGATCTTCCCGTTTGCCAGCAGGTAAACGGCGGAACGTTGTGCAGACGTCAGCATCCTGGAGCTTATGTTTCCCCACACTCTTCTCCACAGCGTGTGTGGGGAAGCTCCAACCACCCTTGGGTCCGGTAGGGCGTTTGTTGCTGCGCGTCGCAGTCCTCGCGTTGATGGCGATCGTGGGAGGGTCTCTGGCACGTATGCCAAGTGCTGGATAACCTTGCAGAGGCAGGGGTAGGACGACGGAACGGAGTTGGTGTCGGGTGGGTTCCCAGCGTTGGCGATATACTGAGACCCGATCACCAAACATCCTTGCTCCGCAAGGTACCGGTTGGTGAGTAGCGATTGTGTGGTGATGATGGGGATGTGGAGATTAAGTCCACCGCGATCTCGTGGTAGCGCCAGCTGGAGTAGAGGAACGCGGATGCCACCAGAGCCGTTCCACAGCAGTGATCCAATCATGTGAGAGACCTTTGCAACGTCCCGCTGCCGAGCGCCACAGACATACGCGACGAACCACAGCTTGGGGAGCAGGAAGGTGTTGAGAAGCAACACCTTCTGGGCCAGGTTCAGGTCTCTCACACGATGAAGCCAGACCAACTGCCGGAACTTCTGGATCACCACGTCCCAGTTGTGCGCCATGGCCTCGCGGATGTTGTTGGAGAACAATATCCCGAGAAGCCGGAGACGCTCCTCGGTGCGTAGCCATGGGACGTGGATCCTCGTTGCTGGAGTGACGTGTCCGATGTCGATCGCGATGGTCTTCCCCACGTTCAGCCTGGCCCCTGAGCAAAGGCCGAACGCCTCGAACGCCTCTCTGACCCGCTCGATTTTGGAAGGGGAGGAAGTAATCACTGAGACATCGTCGGCATATTCATTGATCAGGTCATCCTGATCGCAGCAAATACTTTCGAGCTCAGTAATAAGGGGATGAAGGTAAAGGACAAACAGATGCATGGAAAGAGGATCGCCCTGTCTGACGGAACGTTGGATGGGGAAGGGAGAGGACAGCTGTCCATTCACAAGCAGACGGGAAGAAGACCGCTCACCAATTGACCTGAGAAGCCCAACCAGCCCAGGATTAAAACCCAAGGAGGTCATGGTTGTCCACAGGAAGTCTCGGTCGACGCGGTCAAACGCCTGCGAGAGGTCCAAGGAAACGAGCTTGCCGCTTTTCTTCCTCCTCTTCAAGTCCAGAATTCTCTCCTTAACCGAGAGAACAGCTTGAAAAATGTTCTGCGGCTTGTTGCTGCATTTTTGGGCTGGGGAAATTATCTGCCACTTGTCGATGATCCCATCGACCCGTAGCTTCAAAATTCTCGCCAGCAGCTTGTAATCTGTGTTAAGGAGAGAAATCGGACGGAAAGAGGGCATTGCACTCCCAGTTCCCTTCTTTCTCACAAGCACTATGACGCCGTCGACAAAGCTTCGAGGAAATTCCCCACGAAGGGCCTCGTTGAGGACGTACCCGAGCTCCCGTCCAACAATGTGGAACGCGCGGAGATAGAACTCCCTGGGAATCCCGTCCGGACAAGGTGACTTCCGAGGTGCCGATTTTTTGACTGCATCAAAGATCTCATTAGGGGTGATTTCCGCCATGCAGTCATTGTTGGCTTCGCAGTCCTCCGGGATAACCCGTCTACTAGTAAAATTTTTATGCGTAACCGTGTTTTCGAACGAGTAGAGGGCCTTGTACTCAGTGTACAAATACTCGGCGATCTCCTCCTCCAAGGCGAGAGTTCGTCCATCGTTGGTTTGGAAGTTCTCAATGACGGTACTTCTCCTCCTCCGCTCTCCCAGCTGGAAGGTGGAAACTTTTTCACCGTCAACGAGGGTTTCGTTTATCCTGGTGAAATGCTGGGAAAAACGCCTCTGTAAGGAGAGTATTCTTCCCTTCACCAGGTTAATCGTCGCCAACTCATCTGGGTTACTTAGGTATCGATCATATGAGGCTCTCAGCTGAGCATGGAGTATACCCTGATGCAAGCGGAAGTCTTTGTACTTTTCGTTGGTCTTCCAACGAAAGAATGACTTTATCCTGGGCTTGGCGCATTCGACCCACCAAAGCATCCAGGAACCGTAGTTCCTCCGTTGTCGGACCCAACCACTCCACTTGAATTCGAGTTCCTCCAATACCTCATCAGATAAAATGTGTGGGCGAAGTTGCCAGTATCCGTTCCTCCGAGGGACCGGAAGAGACTGGAGACTGATCCGCACCGTCAGTGCCTTGTGGTCGGAGAAGGAGACCACGTGCATGTCGGTTGTCCGGAGACGATCCTGCGTCAACAGGGCGCTTCACTGCAGGTGTGTTATCGCTGGCAGTGGAAGCGTCGCTTTTGGATCCCGCGTCAACAGGACGCTTCACTGCAGGCGTGTAGTCCACAGGAACAACAGGGACAACAAGGGAAGGGAGATCGAGCGGGGCTTTGAAGACGATATCATCGTCCTTCTTGCTGCTAGCGGGAGCTGGATGCGCTGCTTTCGCTCCCACGGTATTCACCGCGTGGCTCGCTTGCGCCATCCTCTCTCCCGGCTGCACACACTTCTCGCTCTCGCTAGTGCGTGTGCGCGTGGGTGCTGGTTTGCTCGCCGCAGCCGTTGCCGGTTCTCCTGCTGGCTTCGTTGCAGGCTTATCGCACTCTCCACTTTTTGCGATGTTCTCCGGCGTCGTCGGCCCGTTTTGCGCCACTCGTGGCGCTTTCGGGCTTGACGGGTGAGAGAGCGTCGTGTCTCTCTCAGCGCGGCTCTTTGGCGTTATCTTCGGCGACGTCTTCGGCTGCGCCCGCGATGGTGTGCGTGTGTGCTGACTCATCAGCGCGCTAGCGTAAGAGGAAGGCTTTGCCTCTTGCCTGTTTTGGGCGCAGGTCACGCCGTGATGTGTTTTTAGCACGCAGTATCGGCAGGTTTTGATTTGTCCCTGATATGACACACGTGTGAGCTCGCCACCGATTTGGAGGTAAGAGACAATCGGCCTCTCTCGCACCATCCTTACGATACGCACACCGTTAAGCACACCAGCGAACGGCGATTTCTCCCCGTATACTTGTTCGGTGATGCTCAACACTTTGCCGTATTGGGACATTTCGCTTTCTAGGGTCTCGTCCGACACGTAGTACGGCAGGTCAAGAATTTTGACCTCACTTGACCCGTCCAGAAGTTCGATTTTGTAAGTGTGGTACACACCATTGATAGTGGTACCGTGCTTGCCACGATGTTGCTCCACACATTCGCGGGCTTGCTCCTGCGTCTTCATCTGAATGTAGACGCTCCAGTCTACGGCGTTCAGATGAGCCCTTTTCACGTCAGCTGGGCCCACAATCCTGGCCAGGATGGCGTGAACCTCCGTTTCCGAGGGCTTGATCGGGAGCGAAGAAAAATCAATGCGGAGGGATTTCTCCCATCTCCCTTGCGCATCCATGGTTTAAACTAGGCGGTTTTGTTTATTTGGCACTTTGTCCAGCGTAGCACGTCTGATTGCTCACAAAGCTGAGAGCGTACTATGTTTAGGCATGGTCTTATTAAATTTGTTCCAAAATTGCAAGTGTTTTGGCATGGTCTTATTAAATTAGTACCAAGTTTGCAAGTGTTTTGGCATGGTCTTATTAAATTTGTACCAAGTTTGCAAGTGTTCGGCATGGTCTTATTAAATTTGTACCACTTTTGCAAGTGTTTTAGCATGGTCTTATTAAATTTGTTCCAAGTTTGCAAGTGTTTTGGCAAGGTCTTATTAAATTTGTACCAAGTTTGCAAGTGTTTTGGCATGGTCTTATTAAATTTGTGCCAAGTTTGCAAGTGTTTTGGCTTGGTCTTATTAAATTTGTACCAAGTTTGCAAGTGTTTGGCATGGTCTCATTAATTTTGTACAAAGTTTGCAAGTGTTTTGGCATGGTCTTATTAAATTTGTACCAAGTTTGCAAGTGTTTTGGCATGGTCTTATTACATTTGTACCAAGTTTGCAAGTGTTTTGGCATGGTCTTATTAAATTTGTACCAAGTTTGCAAGTGTTCGGCATGGTCTTATTAAATTTGTACCAATTTTGCAAGTGTTTTGGCATGGTATTATTAAATTTGTTCCAAGTTTGCAAGTGTTTTGGCATGGTCTTATTAAATTTGCACCAAGTTTGCAAGTGTTTTGGCATGGTCTTATAAAATTTGAACCAAATTTGCAAGTGTTTTGGTTTTTATTAAATTTGTACCAAGTTTGCAAGTGTTTGGCATGGTCTTATTATATTTGTACCAAGTTTGCAAGTGTTTTGGCATGGTCTTATTAAATTTGTCCCTAGTTTGCAAGTGCTTTGGCATGGTCTTATTTAATTTGTACCAAGTTTGCAAGTGTTTTGGCATGGTCTAAGGAAGTTTGTTCCAAGTGTGCAAGTGTTTTGGCATGGTTTTATTAAATTTGTACCAAGTTTGCAAGTGTTTGGCATGGTCTTAGGAAGTTTGTTCCAAGTTTGCAAGTGTTTTGGCATGGTTTTATTAAATTTGTACCAAGTTTGCAAGTGTTTGGCATGGTCTTATTATAGTTGTACCAAGTTTGCAAGTGTTTTGGCATGGTCTTTTTAAAGTTGTCCCAAGTTTGCAAGTGCTTTGGCAGGGTCTTATTAAATTTGTACCAAGTTTGCAAGTGTTTTGGCATGGTCTAAGGAAGTTTGTTCCAAGTTTGCAAGTGTTTTGGCATGGTCTTATTAAATTTGTACCAAGTTTGCAAGTGTTTGGCATGGTCTTATTAAATTTGTACCAAGTTTGCAAGTGTTCGGCATGGTCTTATTAAATTTGTACCAATTTGGCAAGTGTTTTAGCATGGTCTTATTAAATTTGTACCAAGTTTGCAAGTGTTTGGCATGGTCTTATTAAATTTGTACCAAGTTTGCAAGTGTTTTGGCATGGTCTTATTAAATTTGTACCAAGTTTGCAAGTGTTTGGCATGGTCTTATTACTTTTGTACAAAGTTTGCAAGTGTTTTGGCATGGTCTTATTAAATTTGTACCAAGTTTGCAAGTGTTTTGGCATGGTCTTATTACATTTGTACCAAGTTTGCAAGTGTTTTGGCATGGTCTTATTAAATTTGTACCAAGTTTGCAAGTGTTCCGCATGGTCTTATTAAATTTGTACCAATTTTGCAAGTTTTTTAGCATGGTCTTATTAAATTTGTTCCAAGTTTGCAAGTGTTTTGGCATGGTCTTATTAAATTTGTACCAAGTTTGCAAGTGTTTTGGCATGGTCTTATAAAATTTGAACCAAATTTGCAAGTGTTTTGGCATGGTCTTATTAAATTTGTACCAAGTTTGCAAGTGTTATGGCATGGTCTTAGGAAGTTTGTTCCAAGTTTGCAAGTGTTTTGGCATGGTTTTATTAAATTTGTACCAAGTTCGCACGTGTTTTGGCATGGTCTTATTAAATTTGTTCCAAGATTGCAAGTGTTCTGGCATGGTCTTAATAAATTTGTACCAAGTTTGCAAGTGTTTTGGTAGGGTCTTATTAAATTTGTACCAAGTTTGCAAGTGTTTTGGCATGGTCTTATTACATTTGTACAAAGTTTGCAAGTGTTTTGGCATGGTCTTATTAAATTTGTACCAAGTTTGCAAGTGTTCGGCATGGTCTTATTAAATTTGTACCAATTTTGCAAGTGTTTTAGCATGGTCTTATTAAATTTGTTTCAAGTTTGCAAGTGTTTTGGCAAGGTCTTATTAAATTTGTACCAAGTTTGCAAGTGTTTTGGCATGGTCTTATTAAATTTGTGCCAAGTTTGCAAGTGTTTTGGCTTGGTCTTAGGAAGTTTGTCCCAAGTTTGCAAGTGTTTGGCGTGGTCTTATTAATTGTGTACCAAGCTTGCAAGTGTTTGGCATGGTCTTAGGAAGTTTGCACCAAGTTTGCAAGTGTTTTGGCATGGTCTTATTAAATTTGTACCAAGTTTGCAAGTGTTTTGGCATGGTCATATCAAATTTGTACCAAGTTTGCAAGTGTTTTGGCATGGTCTTATTAAATTTGTCCCAAGCTTGCAAGTGCTTTGGCATGGTCTTATTAAATTTGTCCCAAGTTTGCAAGTGCTTTGGCATGGTCTTAGGAAGTTTGTTCCAAGTTTGCAAGTGTTTGGCATGGTCTTAGAAAATTTGTACCAAGTTTGGAAGTGTTTTGGCATGGTCTTATTAAATTTGTACCAAGTTTGCAAGTGTTTTGGCATGGTCTTATACATTTGTACCAAGTTTGCAAGTGTTTTGGCATGGTCTTATTAAACTTGTACAAAGTTTGCAAGTGTTTTGGCATGGTCTTAGGAAGTTTGTTCCAAGTTTGCAAGTGTTTGGCATGGTCTTATTAAATTTGTACAAAGTATGCAAGTGTTTTGGCATGGTCTTATTAAATTTGTACCAAGTTTGCAAGTGTTTTGGCATTGTCTTATTACATTTGTACCAAGTTTGCAAGTGTTTTGGCATGGTCTTATTAAATTTGTACCAAGTTTGCAAGTGTTTTGGCATGGTCTTATTAAATTTGTCCCAAGTTTGCAAGTGCTTTGGCATGGTCTTATTAAATTTGTACCAAGTTTGCAAGTGTTTTGGCATGGTCTTATTAAATTTGTACCAAGTTTGCAAGTGTTCGGCATGGTCTTATTAAATTTGTACCAATTTTGCAAGTGTTTTAGCATGGGCTTATTAAATTTGTTCCAAGTTTGCAAGTGTTTTGGCATGGTCTTATTAAATTTGTACCAAGTTTGCAAGTGTTTTGGCATGGTCTTATTAAATTTGTACCAAGTTTGCAAGTGTTTTGGCATAGTCTTAGGAAGTTTGTTCCAAGTTTGCAAGTGTTTTGGCATGGTTTTATTAAATTTGTACCAAGTTTGCAAGTGTTTGGCATGGTCTTATTATATTTGTACCAAGTTTGCAAGTGTTTTGGCATGGTCTTATTAAATTTGTCCCAAGTTTGCAAGTGCTTTGGCATGGTCTTATTAAATTTGTACCAAGTTTGCAAGTGTTTTGGCATGGTCTTAGGAAGTTTGTTCCAAGTTTGCAAGTGTTATGGCATGGTCTTATTAAATTTGTTCCAAGTTTGCAAGTGTTTTGGCAAGGTCTTATTAAATTTGTACCAAGTTTGCAAGTGTTTTGGCATGGTCTTATTAAATTTGTGCCAAGTTTGCAAGTGTTTTGGCTTGGTCTTATTAAATTTGTACCAAGTTTGCAAGTGTTTGGCATGGTCTCATTAATTTTGTACAAAGTTTGCAAGTGTTTTGGCATGGTCTTATTAAATTTGTACCAAGTTTGCAAGTGTTTTGGCATGGTCTTATTACATTTGTACCAAGTTTGCAAGTGTTTTGGCATGGTCTTATTAAATTTGTACCAAGTTTGCAAGTGTTCGGCATGGTCTTATTAAATTTGTACCAATTTTGCAAGTGTTTTGGCATGGTATTATTAAATTTGTTCCAAGTTTGCAAGTGTTTTGGCATGGTCTTATTAAATTTGCACCAAGTTTGCAAGTGTTTTGGCATGGTCTTATAAAATTTGAACCAAATTTGCAAGTGTTTTGGTTTTTATTAAATTTGTACCAAGTTTGCAAGTGTTTGGCATGGTCTTATTATATTTGTACCAAGTTTGCAAGTGTTTTGGCATGGTCTTATTAAATTTGTCCCTAGTTTGCAAGTGCTTTGGCATGGTCTTATTTAATTTGTACCAAGTTTGCAAGTGTTTTGGCATGGTCTAAGGAAGTTTGTTCCAAGTGTGCAAGTGTTTTGGCATGGTTTTATTAAATTTGTACCAAGTTTGCAAGTGTTTGGCATGGTCTTAGGAAGTTTGTTCCAAGTTTGCAAGTGTTTTGGCATGGTTTTATTAAATTTGTACCAAGTTTGCAAGTGTTTGGCATGGTCTTATTATAGTTGTACCAAGTTTGCAAGTGTTTTGGCATGGTCTTTTTAAAGTTGTCCCAAGTTTGCAAGTGCTTTGGCAGGGTCTTATTAAATTTGTACCAAGTTTGCAAGTGTTTTGGCATGGTCTAAGGAAGTTTGTTCCAAGTTTGCAAGTGTTTTGGCATGGTCTTATTAAATTTGTACCAAGTTTGCAAGTGTTTGGCATGGTCTTATTAAATTTGTACCAAGTTTGCAAGTGTTCGGCATGGTCTTATTAAATTTGTACCAATTTGGCAAGTGTTTTAGCATGGTCTTATTAAATTTGTACCAAGTTTGCAAGTGTTTGGCATGGTCTTATTAAATTTGTACCAAGTTTGCAAGTGTTTTGGCATGGTCTTATTAAATTTGTACCAAGTTTGCAAGTGTTTGGCATGGTCTTATTACTTTTGTACAAAGTTTGCAAGTGTTTTGGCATGGTCTTATTAAATTTGTACCAAGTTTGCAAGTGTTTTGGCATGGTCTTATTACATTTGTACCAAGTTTGCAAGTGTTTTGGCATGGTCTTATTAAATTTGTACCAAGTTTGCAAGTGTTCCGCATGGTCTTATTAAATTTGTACCAATTTTGCAAGTTTTTTAGCATGGTCTTATTAAATTTGTTCCAAGTTTGCAAGTGTTTTGGCATGGTCTTATTAAATTTGTACCAAGTTTGCAAGTGTTTTGGCATGGTCTTATAAAATTTGAACCAAATTTGCAAGTGTTTTGGCATGGTCTTATTAAATTTGTACCAAGTTTGCAAGTGTTATGGCATGGTCTTAGGAAGTTTGTTCCAAGTTTGCAAGTGTTTTGGCATGGTTTTATTAAATTTGTACCAAGTTCGCACGTGTTTTGGCATGGTCTTATTAAATTTGTTCCAAGATTGCAAGTGTTCTGGCATGGTCTTAATAAATTTGTACCAAGTTTGCAAGTGTTTTGGTAGGGTCTTATTAAATTTGTACCAAGTTTGCAAGTGTTTTGGCATGGTCTTATTACATTTGTACAAAGTTTGCAAGTGTTTTGGCATGGTCTTATTAAATTTGTACCAAGTTTGCAAGTGTTCGGCATGGTCTTATTAAATTTGTACCAATTTTGCAAGTGTTTTAGCATGGTCTTATTAAATTTGTTTCAAGTTTGCAAGTGTTTTGGCAAGGTCTTATTAAATTTGTACCAAGTTTGCAAGTGTTTTGGCATGGTCTTATTAAATTTGTGCCAAGTTTGCAAGTGTTTTGGCTTGGTCTTAGGAAGTTTGTCCCAAGTTTGCAAGTGTTTGGCGTGGTCTTATTAATTGTGTACCAAGCTTGCAAGTGTTTGGCATGGTCTTAGGAAGTTTGCACCAAGTTTGCAAGTGTTTTGGCATGGTCTTATTAAATTTGTACCAAGTTTGCAAGTGTTTTGGCATGGTCATATCAAATTTGTACCAAGTTTGCAAGTGTTTTGGCATGGTCTTATTAAATTTGTCCCAAGCTTGCAAGTGCTTTGGCATGGTCTTATTAAATTTGTACCAAGTTTGCAAGTGTTTTGGCATTGTCTTAGGAAGTTTGTTCCAAGTTTGCAAGTGTTTGGCATGGTCTTATTAAATTTGTACCATGTTTGCAATGTTTGGCATGGTCTTATTAAATTTTTACCAAGTTTGCAAGTGTTTTGGCATGGTCTTATTAAATTTGTCCCAAGTTTGCAAGTGCTTTGGCATGGTCTTATTAAATTTGTACCAAGTTTGCAAGTGTTTTGGCATGGTCTTAGGAAGTTTGTTCCAAGTTTGCAAGTGTTTGGCATGGTCTTAGAAAATTTGTACCAAGTTTGGAAGTGTTTTGGCATGGTCTTATTAAATTTGTACCAAGTTTGCAAGTGTTTTGGCATGGTCTTATACATTTGTACCAAGTTTGCAAGTGTTTTGGCATGGTCTTATTAAACTTGTACAAAGTTTGCAAGTGTTTTGGCATGGTCTTAGGAAGTTTGTTCCAAGTTTGCAAGTGTTTGGCATGGTCTTATTAAATTTGTACAAAGTATGCAAGTGTTTTGGCATGGTCTTATTAAATTTGTACCAAGTTTGCAAGTGTTTTGGCATTGTCTTATTACATTTGTACCAAGTTTGCAAGTGTTTTGGCATGGTCTTATTAAATTTGTACCAAGTTTGCAAGTGTTTTGGCATGGTCTTATTAAATTTGTCCCAAGTTTGCAAGTGCTTTGGCATGGTCTTATTAAATTTGTACCAAGTTTGCAAGTGTTTTGGCATGGTCTTATTAAATTTGTACCAAGTTTGCAAGTGTTCGGCATGGTCTTATTAAATTTGTACCAATTTTGCAAGTGTTTTAGCATGGGCTTATTAAATTTGTTCCAAGTTTGCAAGTGTTTTGGCATGGTCTTATTAAATTTGTACCAAGTTTGCAAGTGTTTTGGCATGGTCTTATTAAATTTGTACCAAGTTTGCAAGTGTTTTGGCATAGTCTTAGGAAGTTTGTTCCAAGTTTGCAAGTGTTTTGGCATGGTTTTATTAAATTTGTACCAAGTTTGCAAGTGTTTGGCATGGTCTTATTATATTTGTACCAAGTTTGCAAGTGTTTTGGCATGGTCTTATTAAATTTGTCCCAAGTTTGCAAGTGCTTTGGCATGGTCTTATTAAATTTGTACCAAGTTTGCAAGTGTTTTGGCATGGTCTTAGGAAGTTTGTTCCAAGTTTGCAAGTGTTATGGCATGGTCTTATTAAATTTGTTCCAAGTTTGCAAGTGTTTTGGCATGGTCTTATTAAATTTGTACCAAGTTTGCAAGTGTTTTGGCATGGTCTTATTAAATTTGTTCCAAGTTTGCAAGTGTTCTGGCATGGTCGTAATAAATTTGTACCAAGTTTGCAAGTGTTTTGGCAGGGTCTTATTAAATTTGTACCAAGTTTGCAAGTGTTTTGGCATGGTCTTATTACATTTGTACCAAGTTTACAAGTGTTTTGGCATGGTCTTATTAAATTTGTACCAAGTTTGCAAGTGTTCGGCATGGTCTGATTTAATTTGTACCAATTTTGCAAGTGTTTTAGCATGGCCTTATTAAATTTGTTCCAAGTTTGCAAGTGTTTTGGCAAGGTCTTATTAAATTTGTACCAAGTTTGCAAGTGTTTTGGCATGGTCTTAGGAAGTTTGTCCCAAGTTTGCGAGTGTTTGGCATGGTCTTATTAATTGTGTACCAAGTTTGCAAGTGTTTGGCATGGTCTTAAGAAGTTTGTACCAAGTTTGCAAATGTTTTGGCATGGTTTTATTAAATTTGTACCAAGTTTGCAAGTGTTTTGGCATGGTCATATCAAATTTATACCAAGTTTGCAAGTGTTTTGGCACGGTCTTATTAAATTTGTCCCAAGTTTGCAAGTGCTTTGGCATGGTCTTATTAAATTTGTACCAAGTTTGCAAGTGTTTTGGCATGGTCTTAGGAAGTTTGTTCCAAGTTTGCAAGTGTTTTGGCATGGTCTTATTAAATTTGTCCCAAGTTTGCAAGTGTTTGGCATGATCTTATTAAATTTGTACCAAGTTTGCAAGTGTTTGGCATGGTCTTATTAAATTTTTACCAATTTTGCAAGTGTTTTGGCATGGTCTTATTAAATTTGTCCCAAGTTTGCAAGTGCTTTGGCATGGTCTTATTAAATTTGTACCAAGTTTGCAAGTGTTTTGGCATGGTCTTAGGAAGTTTGTTCCAAGTTTGCAAGTGTTTGGCATGGTCTTATTAAATTTGTACCAAGTTTGCAAGTGTTTGGCATGGTCTTAGAAAATTTGTACCATGTTTGGAAGTGTTTTGGCATGGTCTTATTGAAATTGTACCAAGTTTGCAAGTGTTTTGGCATGGTCTTATACATTTGTACCAAGTTTGCAAGTGTTTTGGCATGGTCTTATTAAACTTGTACAAAGTTTGCAAGTGTTTTGGCATGGTCTTAGGAAGTTTGTTCCAAGTTTGCAAGTGTTTGGCATGGTCTTATTAAATTTGTACAAAGTTTGCAAGTGTTTTGGCATGGTCTTATTAAATTTGTACCAAGTTTGCAAGTGTGTTGGCATGGTCTTATTACATTTGTACCAAGTTTGCAAGTGTTTTGGCATGGTCTTATTAAATTTGTACCAAGTTTGCAAGTGTTCGGCATGGTCTTATTAAATTTGTACCAATTTTGCAAGTGTTTTGGCATGGTATTATTAAATTTGTTCCAAGTTTGCAAGTGTTTTGGCATGGTCTTATTAAATTTGCACCAAGTTTGCAAGTGTTTTGGCATGGTCTTATAAATTTTGAACCAAATTTGCAAGTGTTTTGGTTTTTATTAAATTTGTACCAAGTTTGCAAGTGTTTGGCATGGTCTTATTATATTTGTACCAAGTTTGCAAGTGTTTTGGCATGGTCTTATTAAATTTGTCCCTAGTTTGCAAGTGCTTTGGCATGGTCTTATTTAATTTGTACCAAGTTTGCAAGTGTTTTGGCATGGTCTAAGGAAGTTTGTTCCAAGTGTGCAAGTGTTTTGGCATGGTTTTATTAAATTTGTACCAAGTTTGCAAGTGTTTGGCATGGTCTTAGGAAGTTTGTTCCAAGTTTGCAAGTGTTTTGGCATGGTTTTATTAAATTTGTACCAAGTTTGCAAGTGTTTGGCATGGTCTTATTATAGTTGTACCAAGTTTGCAAGTGTTTTGGCATGGTCTTTTTAAAGTTGTCCCAAGTTTGCAAGTGCTTTGGCAGGGTCTTATTAAATTTGTACCAAGTTTGCAAGTGTTTTGGCATGGTCTAAGGAAGTTTGTTCCAAGTTTGCAAGTGTTTTGGCATGGTCTTATTAAATTTGTACCAAGTTTGCAAGTGTTTGGCATGGTCTTATTAAATTTGTACCAAGTTTGCAAGTGTTCGGCATGGTCTTATTAAATTTGTACCAATTTTGCAAGTGTTTTAGCATGGTCTTATTAAATTTGTACCAAGCTTGCAAGTGTTTGGCATGGTCTTATTAAATTTGTACCAAGTTTGCAAGTGTTTTGGCATGGTCTTATTAAATTTGTACCAAGTTTGCAAGTGTTTGGCATGGTCTTATTACTTTTGTACAAAGTTTGCAAGTGTTTTGGCATGGTCTTATTAAATTTGTACCAAGTTTGCAAGTGTTTTGGCATGGTCTTGTTACATTTGTACCAAGTTTGCAAGTGTTTTGGCATGGTCTTATTAAATTTGTACCAAGTTTGCAAGTGTTCCGCATGGTCTTATTAAATTTGTACCAATTTTGCAAGTTTTTTAGCATGGTCTTATTAAATTTGTTCCAAGTTTGCAAGTGTTTTGGCATGGTCTTATTAAATTTGTACCAAGTTTGCAAGTGTTTTGGCATGGTCTTATAAAATTTGAACCAAATTTGCAAGTGTTTTGGCATGGTCTTATTAAATTTGTACCAAGTTTGCAAGTGTTATGGCATGGTCTTAGGAAGTTTGTTCCAAGTTTGCAAGTGTTTTGGCATGGTTTTATTAAATTTGTACCAAGTTCGCACGTGTTTTGGCATGGTCTTATTAAATTTGTTCCAAGATTGCAAGTGTTCTGGCATGGTCTTAATAAATTTGTACCACGTTTGCAAGTGTTTTGGAAGGGTCTTATTAAATTTGTACGAAGTTTGCAAGTGTTTTGGCATGGTCTTAGGAAGTTTGTCCCAAGTTTGCAAGTGTTTGGCGTGGTCTTATTAATTGTGTACCAAGCTTGCAAGTGTTTGGCATGGTCTTAAGAAGTTTGCACCAAGTTTGCAAGTGTTTTGGCATGGTCTTATTAAATTAGTACCAAGTTTGCAAGTGTTTTGGCATGGTCATATCAAATTTGTACCAAGTTTGCAAGTGTTTTGGCATGGTCTTATTAAATTTGTCCCAAGCTTGCAAGTGCTTTGGCATGGTCTTATTAAATTTGTACCAAGTTTGCAAGTGTTTTGGCATTGTCTTAGGAAGTTTGTTCCAAGTTTGCAAGTGTTTGGCATGGTCTTATTAAATTTGTACCAAGTTTGCAATGTTTGGCATGGTCTTATTAAATTTTTACCAAGTTTGCAAGTGTTTTGGCATGGTCTTATTAAATTTGTCCCAAGTTTGCAAGTGCTTTGGCATGGTCTTATTAAATTTGTACCAAGTTTGCAAGTGTTTTGGCATGGTCTTAGGAAGTTTGTTCCAAGTTTGCAAGTGTTTGGCATGGTCTTAGAAAATTTGTACCAAGTTTGGAAGTGTTTTGGCATGGTCTTATTAAATTTGTACCAAGTTTGCAAGTGTTTTGGCATGGTCTTATACATTTGTACCAAGTTTGCAAGTGTTTTGGCATGGTCTTATTAAACTTGTACAAAGTTTGCAAGTGTTTTGGCATGGTCTTAGGAAGTTTGTTCCAAGTTTGCAAGTGTTTGGCATGGTCTTATTAAATTTGTACAAAGTTTGCAAGTGTTTTAGCATGGTCTTATTAAATTTGTACCAAGTTTGCAAGTGTTTTGGCATTGTCTTATTACATTTGTACCAAGTTTGCAAGTGTTTTGGCATGGTCTTATTAAATTTGTACCAAGTTTGCAAGTGTTTTGGCATGGTCTTATTAAATTTGTCCCAAGTTTGCAAGTGCTTTGGCATGGTCTTATTAAATTTGTACCAAGTTTGCAAGTGTTTTGGCATGGTCTTATTAAATTTGTACCAAGTTTGCAAGTGTTCGGCATGGTCTTATTAAATTTGTACCAATTTTGCAAGTGTTTTAGCATGGTCTTATTAAATTTGTTCCAAGTTTGCAAGTGTTTTGGCATGGTCTTATTAAATTTGTACCAAGTTTGCAAGTGTTTTGGCATGGTCTTATTAAATTTGTACCAAGTTTGCAAGTGTTTTGGCATAGTCTTAGGAAGTTTGTTCCAAGTTTGCAAGTGTTTTGGCATGGTTTTATTAAATTTGTACCAAGTTTGCAAGTGTTTGGCATGGTCTTATTATATTTGTACCAAGTTTGCAAGTGTTTTGGCATGGTCTTATTAAATTTGTCCCAAGTTTGCAAGTGCTTTGGCATGGTCTTATTAAATTTGTACCAAGTTTGCAAGTGTTTTGGCATGGTCTTAGGAAGTTTGTTCCAAGTTTGCAAGTGTTTTGGCATGGTCTTATTAAATTTGTTCCAAGTTTGCAAGTGTTTTGGCATGGTCTTATTAAATTTGTACCAAGTTTGCAAGTGTTTTGGCATGGTCTTATTAAATTTGTTCCAAGTTTGCAAGTGTTCTGGCATGGTCGTAATAAATTTGTACCAAGTTTGCAAGTGTTTTGGCAGGGTCTTATTAAATTTGTACCAAGTTTGCAAGTGTTTTGGCATGGTCTTATTACATTTGTACCAAGTTTACAAGTGTTTTGGCATGGTCTTATTAAATTTGTACCAAGTTTGCAAGTGTTCGGCATGGTCTGATTTAATTTGTACCAATTTTGCAAGTGTTTTAGCATGGCCTTATTAAATTTGTTCCAAGTTTGCAAGTGTTTTGGCAAGGTCTTATTAAATTTGTACCAAGTTTGCAAGTGTTTTGGCATGGTCTTAGGAAGTTTGTCCCAAGTTTGCGAGTGTTTGGCATGGTCTTATTAATTGTGTACCAAGTTTGCAAGTGTTTGGCATGGTCTTAAGAAGTTTGTACCAAGTTTGCAAATGTTTTGGCATGGTCTTATTAAATTTGTACCAAGTTTGCAATTGTTTTGGCATGCTCATATCAAATTTATACCAAGTTTGCAAGTGTTTTGGCACGGTCTTATTAAATTTGTCCCAAGTTTGCAAGTGCTTTGGCATGGTCTTATTAAATTTGTACCAAGTTTGCAAGTGTTTTGGCATGGTCTTAGGAAGTTTGTTCCAAGTTTGCAAGTGTTTTGGCATGGTCTTATTAAATTTGTCCCAAGTTTGCAAGTGTTTGGCATGATCTTATTAAATTTGTACCAAGTTTGCAAGTGTTTGGCATGGTCTTATTAAATTTTTACCAATTTTGCAAGTGTTTTGGCATGGTCTTATTAAATTTGTCCCAAGTTTGCAAGTGCTTTGGCATGGTCTTATTAAATTTGTACCAAGTTTGCAAGTTTTTTGGCATGGTCTTAGGAAGTTTGTTCCAAGTTTGCAAGTGTTTGGCATGGTCTTATTAAATTTGTACCAAGTTTGCAAGTGTTTGGCATGGTCTTAGAAAATTTGTACCATGTTTGGAAGTGTTTTGGCATGGTCTTATTGAAATTGTACCAAGTTTGCAAGTGTTTTGGCATGGTCTTATACATTTGTACCAAGTTTGCAAGTGTTTTGGCATGGTCTTATTAAACTTGTACAAAGTTTGCAAGTGTTTTGGCATGGTCTTAGGAAGTTTGTTCCAAGTTTGCAAGTGTTTGGCATGGTCTTATTAAATTTGTACCAAGTTTGCAAGTGTTTTGGCATGGGCTTATTAAATTTGTATCAAGTTTGCAAGTGTTTTGGCAAGGTCTTATTAAATTTGTACCAAGTTTGCAAATGTTTTGGCATGGTCTTAGGAAGTTTGTTCCAAGTTTGCAAGTGTTTTGGCATGGTTTTATTAAATTTGTACCAAGTTTGCACGTGTTTTGGCATAGTCTTATTAAATTTGTTCCAAGTTTGCAAGTGTTTTGGCATGGTCTTAATAAATTTGTACCAAGTTTGCAAGTGTTTTGGCAGGGTCTTATTAAATTTGTACCAAGTTTGCAAGTGTTTTGGCATGGTCTTATTAAACTTGTACCAAGTTTGCAAGTGTTTTGGCAAGGTCTTATTAAACTTGTACCAAGTTTGCAAGTGTTTTGGCATGGTCTTATTAAATTTGTACCAAGTTTGCAAGTGTTTTGGCATGGTCTTATCAAATTTGTACCAAGTTTGCAAGTGTTTTGGCATGGTCTTATTAAATTTGTCCCAAGTTTGCAAGTGCTTTGGCATGGTCTTATTAAATTTGTACCAAGTTTGCAAGTGTTTTGGCATGGTCTTAGGAAGTTTGTCCCAAGTTTGCAAGTGTTTTGCATGGTCTTATTAAATTTGTTCCAAGTTTGCAAGTGTTTGGCATGGTCTTATTATATTTGTACCAAGTTTGCAAGTGTTTTGGCATGGTCTTATTAAATTTGTACCAAGTTTGCAAGTGTTTTGGCAGGGTCTTATTAAATTTGTACCAAGTTTGCAAGTGTTTTGGCATGGTCTTATTAAACTTGTACCAAGTTTGCAAGTGTTTTGGCAAGGTCTTATTAAACTTGTACCAAGTTTGCAAGTGTTTTGGCATGGTCTTATTAAATTTGTACCAAGTTTGCAAGTGTTTTGGCATGGTCTTATTAAATTTGTCCCAAGTTTGCAAGTGTTTTGGCATGGTCTTATTACATTTGTACCAAGTTTGCAAGTGTTTTGGCATGGTCTTATTAAATTTGTACCAAGTTTGCAAGTGTTCGGCATGGTCTTATTAAATTTGTACCAAGTTTGCAAGTGTTTGGCATGGTCTTATTAAATTTGTACCAAGTTTGGAAGTGTTTTGGCATGGTCTTATTAAATTTGTACCAAGTTTGCAAGTGTTTTGGCATGGTCTTATACATTTGTACCAAGTTTGCAAGTGTTTTGGCATGTTCTTATACATTTGTACCAAGTTTGCAAGTGTTTTGGCATGGTCTTATTAAACTTTTACAAAGTTTGCAAGTGTTTTGGCATGGTCTTAGGAAGTTTGTCCCAAGTTTGCAAGTGTTTGGCATGGTCTTATTAAATTTGTACAAAGTTTGCAAGTGTTTTGGCATGGTCTATTTAAATTTGTACCAAGTTTGCAAGTGTTTTGGCATGGTCTTATTTCATTTGTACCAAGTTTGCAAGTGTTTTGGCATGGTCTTATTAAATTTGTACCAAGTTTGCAAGTGTTCGGCATGGTTTATTAAATTCGTACCAATTTTGCAAGTGGTTTAGCATGGTCTTATTAAATTTGTTCCAAGTTTGCAAGTGTTTTGGCATGGTCTTATTAAATTTGTACCAAGTTTGCAAGTGTTTTGGCATGGGCTTATTAAATTTGTATCAAGTTTGCAAGTGTTTTGGCATGGTCTTATTAAATTTGTACCAAGTTTGCAAGTGTTTTGGCATGGTCTTATTAAATTTGTTCCAAGTTTGCAAGTGTTTTGGCATGCTCTTATTAAATTTGTACCAAGTTTGCAAGTGAATTAGCATGGGCTTATTAAATTTGTATCAAGTTTGCAAGTGTTTTGGCATGGTCTTATTAAATTTGTACCAAGTTTGCAAGTGTTTTGGCATGGGCTTATTAAATTTGTATCAAGTTTGCAAGTGTTTTGGCATGGTCTTATTAAATTTGTACCAAGTTTGCAAGTGTTTTGGCATGGTCTTATTACATTTGTACCAAGTTTGCAAGTGTTTTGGCATGGTCTTATTAAATTTGTACCAAGTTTGCAAGTGTTCGGCATGGTCTTATACATTTGTACCAATTTTGCAAGTGTTTTAGCATGGTCTTATTAAATTTGTTCCAAGTTTGCAAGTGTTTTGGCAAGGTCTTATTAAATTTGTACCACGTTTGCAAGTGTTTTGGCATGGTCTTATTAAATTTGTGCCAAGTTTGCAAGTGTTCTGGCATGGTCGTAATAAATTTGTACCAAGTTTGCAAGTGTTTGGCATGGTCTTATTAAATTTGTACCAAGTTTGCAAGTGTTTTGGCATGGTCTTAGGAAGTTTGTTCCAAGTTTGCAAGTGTTTTGGCATGGTTTTATTAAATTTGTACCAAGTTTGCACGTGTTTTGGCATGGTCTTATTAAATTTGTTCCAAGTTTGCAAGTGTTCTGGCATGGTCTTAATAAATTTGTACCAAGTTTGCAAGTGTTTTGGCAGGGTCTTATTATATTTGTTCCAAGTTTGCAAGTGTTTTGGCATGGTCTTATTAAATTTGTACCAAGTTTGCAAGTGTTTTGGCATGGTCTTATAAAATTTGAACCAAATTTGCAAGTGTTTTGGCATGGTCTTATTAAATTTGTACCAAGTTTGCAAGTGTTTTGGCATGGTCTTAGGAAGTTTGTTCCAAGTTTGCAAGTGTTTTGGCATGGTCTTATTAAATTTGTACCAAGTTTGCAAGTGTTTGGCATGGTCTTATTAAATTTGTACCAAGTTTGCAAGTGTTTTGGCATGGTCTTATTAAATTTGTTCAAAGTTTGCAAGTGTTTTGGCATGGTCTTATTAAATTTGTACCAAGTTTGCAAGTGTTTTGGCATGGTCTTATTACATTTGTACCAAGTTTGCAAGTGTTTTGGCATGGTCTCATTAAATTTGTACCAAGTTTGCAAGTGTTCGGCATGGTCTTATTAAATTTGTACCAATTTTGCAAGTGTTTTAGCATGGTCTTATTAAATTTGTTCCAAGTTTGCAAGTGTTTTGGCATGGTCTTATTAAATTTGTACCAAGTTTGCAAGTGTTTTGGCATGGTCTTATTAAATTTTTACCAAGTTTGCAAGTGTTTTGGCATGGTCTTATTAAATTTGTACCAAGTTTGCAAATGTTTTGGCATGGTCTTAGGAAGTTTGTTCCAAGTTTGCAAGTGTTTTGGCATGGTTTTATTAAATTTGTACCAAGTTTGCACGTGTTTTGGCATGGTCTTATTAAATTTGTACCAAGTTTGCAAGTGTTTTGGCATGGTCTTAATAAATTTGTACCAAGTTTGCAAGTGTTTTGGCAGGGTCTTATTAAATTTGTACCAAGTTTGCAAGTGTTTTGGCTTGGTCTTATTAAACTTGTACCAAGTTTTTTTTTTTATAAAAGACGTTTATTAAGGGTGTACAACATTTCTTACATACTACTTAATCACATTTACATAGGTTTTGTTTCCTTCGCACGTGTTGGACGGGAAACAAAGGCAAGACTTTACAAACAGATTGATTTACAGAGAACAGGAAAGGACATCTACATCAATCGCAACATCATTGTTTCCAATGATGTGGATGATGTAGTTTGAAAATACGGAGAGTACTGCACTGCGTGTGCCCGCTCTTATCCTGTTTAGAGCGGGCCAGTGCAGGTCGACAAAACGAAGATGGGACCCTGGAGCAACTTGTTGCAGCCGCTGTTGTAGAGTGTCCCACGCCAGCGACACGCGGGGACATGCTGCAAACTTGTGCTCCAGGGTCTCGACAGCGGGACAAAACGTGCACGTTGGTGTGTCGGCTCTGCCGGTTTCGAAAAGATGCTCCGCGTGCGAGATCTTCCCGTTTGCCAGCAGGTAAAGGGCGGAACGTTGTGCAGACGTCAGCATCCTGGAGCTTATGTTTCCCCACACTCTTCTCCACAGCGTGTGTGGGGAAGCTCCAACCACCCTTGGGTCCGGTAGGGCGTTTGTTGCTGCGCGTCGCAGTCCTCGCGTTGATGGCGATCGTGGGAGGGTCTCTGGCACGTATGCCAAGTGCTGGATAACCTTGCGGAGGCAGGGGTAGGACGACGGAACGGAGTTGGTGTCGGGTGGGTTCCCAGCGTTGGCGATATACTGAGACCCGATCACCAAACATCCTTGCTCCGCAAGGTACCGGTTGGTGAGTAGCGATTGTGTGGTGATGATGGGGATGTGGAGATTAAGTCCACCGCGATCTCGTGGTAGCGCCAGCTGGAGTAGAGGAACGCGGATGCCACCAGAGCCGTTCCACAGCAGTGATCCAATCATGTGAGAGACCTTTGCAACGTCCCGCTGCCGAGCGCCACAGACATACGCGACGAACCACAGCTTGGGGAGCAGGAAGGTGTTGAGAAGCAACACCTTCTGGGCCAGGTTCAGGTCTCTCACACGATGAAGCCAGACCAACTGCCGGAACTTCTGGATCACCACGTCCCAGTTGTGCGCCATGGCCTCGCGGATGTTGTTGGAGAACAATATCCCGAGAAGCCGGAGACGCTCCTCGGTGCGTAGCCATGGGACGTGGATCCTCGTTGCTGGAGTGACGTGTCCGATGTCGATCGCGATGGTCTTCCCCACGTTCAGCCTGGCCCCTGAGCAAAGGCCGAACGCCTCGAACGCCTCTCTGACCCGCTCGATTTTGGAAGGGGAGGAAGTAATCACTGAGACATCGTCGGCATATTCATTGATCAGGTCATCCTGATCGCAGCAAATACTTTCGAGCTCAGTAATAAGGGGATGAAGGTAAAGGACAAACAGATGCATGGAAAGAGGATCGCCCTGTCTGACGGAACGTTGGATGGGGAAGGGAGAGGACAGCTGTCCATTCACAAGCAGACGGGAAGAAGACCGCTCACCAATTGACCTGAGAAGCCCAACCAGCCCAGGATTAAAACCCAAGGAGGTCATGGTTGTCCACAGGAAGTCTCGGTCGACGCGGTCAAACGCCTGCGAGAGGTCGAAGGAAACGAGCTTGCCGCTTTTCTTCCTCCTCTTCAAGTCCAGAATTCTCTCCTTAACCGAGAGAACAGCTTGAAAAATGTTCTGCGGCTTGTTGCTGCATTTTTGGGCTGGGGAAATTATCTGCCACTTGTCGATGATCCCATCGACCCGTAGCTTCAAAATTCTCGCCAGCAGCTTGTAATCTGTGTTAAGGAGAGAAATCGGACGGAAAGAGGGCATTGCACTCCTAGTTCCCTTCTTTCTCACAAGCACTATGACGCCATCGACAAAGCTTCGAGGAAATTCCCCACGAAGGGCCTCGTTGAGGACGTACCCGAGCTCCCGTCCAACAATGTGGAACGCGCGGAGATAGAACTCCCTGGGAATCCCGTCCGGGCCAGGTGACTTCCGAGGTGCCGATTTTTTGACTGCATCAAAGATCTCATTAGGGGTGATTTCCGCCATGCAGTCATTGTTGGCTTCGCAGTCCTCCGGGATAACCCGTCTACTAGTAAAATTTTTATGCGTAACCGTGTTTTCGAACGAGTAGAGGGCCTTGTACTCAGTGTACAAATACTCGGCGATCTCCTCCTCCAAGGCGAGAGTTCGTCCATCGTTGGTTTGGAAGTTCTCAATGACGGTACTTCTCCTCCTCCGCTCTCCCAGCTGGAAGGTGGAAACTTTTTCACCGTCAACGAGGGTTTCGTTTATCCTGGTGAAATGCTGGGAAAAACGCCTCTGTAAGGAGAGTATTCTTCCCTTCACCAGGTTAATCGTCGCCAACTCATCTGGGTTACTTAGGTATCGATCATATGAGGCTCTCAGCTGAGCATGGAGTATACCCTGATGCAAGCGGAAGTCTTTGTACTTTTCGTTGGTCTTCCAACGAAAGAATGACTTTATCCTGGGCTTGGCGCATTCGACCCACCAAAGCATCCAGGAACCGTAGTTCCTCCGTTGTCGGACCCAACCACTCCACTTGAATTCGAGTTCCTCCAATACCTCATCAGATAAAATGTGTGGGCGAAGTTGCCAGTATCCGTTCCTCCGAGGGACCGGAAGAGACTGGAGACTGATCCGCACCGTCAGTGCCTTGTGGTCGGAGAAGGAGACCACGTGCATGTCGGTTGTCCGGAGACGATCCTGCGTCAACAGGGCGCTTCACTGCAGGTGTGTTATCGCTGGCAGTGGAAGCGTCGCTTTCGGATCCCGCGTCAACAGGACGCTTCACTGCAGGCGTGTAGTCCACAGGAACAACAGGGACAACAAGGGAAGGGAGATCGAGCGGGGCTTTGAAGACGATATCATCGTCCTTCTTGCTGCTAGCGGGAGCTGGATGCGCTGCTTTCGCTCCCACGGTATTCACCGCGTGGCTCGCTTGCGCCATCCTCTCTCCCGGCTGCACACACTTCTCGCTCTCGCTAGTGCGTGTGCGCGTGGGTGCTGGTTTGCTCGCCGCAGCCGTTGCCGGTTCTCCTGCTGGCTTCGTTGCAGGCTTATCGCACTCTCCACTTTTTGCGATGTTCTCCGGCGTCGTCGGCCCGTTTTGCGCCACTCGTGGCGCTTTCGGGCTTGACGGGTGAGAGAGCGTCGTGTCTCTCTCAGCGCGGCTCTTTGGCGTTATCTTCGGCGACGTCTTCGGCTGCGCCCGCGATGGTGTGCGTGTGTGCTGACTCATCAGCGCGCTAGCGTAAGAGGAAGGCTTTGCCTCTTGCCTGTTTTGGGCGCAGGTCACGCCGTGATGTGTTTTTAGCACGCAGTATCGGCAGGTTTTGATTTGTCCCTGATATGACACACGTGTGAGCTCGCCACCGATTTGGAGGTAAGAGACAATCGGCCTCTCTCGCACCATCCTTACGATACGCACACCGTTAAGCACACCAGCGAACGGCGATTTCTCCCCGTATACTTGTTCGGTGATGCTCAACACTTTGCCGTATTGGGACATTTCGCTTTCTAGGGTCTCGTCCGACACGTAGTACGGCAGGTCAAGAATTTTGACCTCACTTGACCCGTCCAGAAGTTCGATTTTGTAAGTGTGGTACACACCATTGATAGTGGTACCGTGCTTGCCACGATGTTGCTCCACACATTCGCGGGCTTGCTCCTGCGTCTTCATCTGAATGTAGACGCTCCAGTCTACGGCGTTCAGATGAGCCCTTTTCACGTTAGCTGGGCCCACAATCCTGGCCAGGATGGCGTGAACCTCCGTTTCCGAGGGCTTGATCGGGAGCGAAGAAAAATCAATGCGGAGGGATTTCTCCCATCTCCCTTGCGCATCCATGGTTTAAACTAGGCGGTTTTGTTTATTTGGCACTTTGTCCAGCGTAGCACGTCTGATTGCTCACAAAGCTGAGAGCGTACTATGTTTTGGCATGGTCTTATTAAATTTGTTCCAAAATTGCAAGTGTTTTGGCATAGTCTTATTAAATTAGTACCAAGTTTGCAAGTGTTTTGGCATGGTCTTATTAAATTTGTACCAAGTTTGCAAGTGTTCGGCATGGTCTTATTAAATTTGTACCACTTTTGCAAGTGTTTTGGCATGGTGTTATTAAATTTGTTCCAAGTTTGCAAGTGTTTTGGCAAGGTCTTATTAAATTTGTACCAAGTTTGCAAGTGTTTTGGCATGATCTTATTAAATTTGTTCCAAGTTTGCAAGTGTTTTGGCAAGGTCTTATTAAATTTGTACCAAGTTTGCAAGTGTTTTGGCATGGTCTTATTAAATTTGTGCCAAGTTTGCAAGTGTTTTGGCTTGGTCTTATTAAATTTGTACCAAGTTTGCAAGTGTTTGGCATGGTCTCATTAATTTTGTACAAAGTTTGCAAGTGTTTTGGCATGGTCTTATTAAATTTGTACCAAGTTTGCAAGTGTTTTGGCATGGTCTTATTACATTTGTACCAAGTTTGCAAGTGTTTTGGCATGGTCTTATTAAATTTGTACCAAGTTTGCAAGTGTTCGGCATGGTCTTATTAAATTTGTACCAATTTTGCAAGTGTTTTGGCATGGTATTATTAAATTTGTTCCAAGTTTGCAAGTGTTTTGGCATGGTCTTATTAAATTTGCACCAAGTTTGCAAGTGTTTTGGCATGGTCTTATAAAATTTGAACCAAATTTGCAAGTGTTTTGGTTTTTATTAAATTTGTACCAAGTTTGCAAGTGTTTGGCATGGTCTTATTATATTTGTACCAAGTTTGCAAGTGTTTTGGCATGGTCTTATTAAATTTGTCCCTAGTTTGCAAGTGCTTTGGCATGGTCTTATTTAATTTGTACCAAGTTTGCAAGTGTTTTGGCATGGTCTAAGGAAGTTTGTTCCAAGTGTGCAAGTGTTTTGGCATGGTTTTATTAAATTTGTACCAAGTTTGCAAGTGTTTGGCATGGTCTTAGGAAGTTTGTTCCAAGTTTGCAAGTGTTTTGGCATGGTATTATTAAATTTGTACCAAGTTTGCAAGTGTTTGGCATGGTCTTATTATAGTTGTACCAAGTTTGCAAGTGTTTTGGCATGGTCTTTTTAAAGTTGTCCCAAGTTTGCAAGTGCTTTGGCAGGGTCTTATTAAATTTTTTACCAAGTTTGCAAGTGTTTTGGCATGGTCTAAGGAAGTTTGTTCCAAGTTTGCAAGTGTTTTGGCATGGTCTTATTAAATTTGTACCAAGTTTGCAAGTGTTTGGCATGGTCTTATTAAATTTGTACCAAGTTTGCAAGTGTTCGGCATGGTCTTATTAAATTTGTACCAATTTTGCAAGTGTTTTAGCATGGTCTTATTAAATTTGTACCAAGTTTGCAAGTGTTTGGCATGGTCTTATTAAATTTGTACCAAGTTTGCAAGTGTTTTGGCATGGTCTTATTAAATTTGTACCAAGTTTGCAAGTGTTTGGCATGGTCTTATTACTTTTGTACAAAGTTTGCAAGTGTTTTGGCATGGTCTTATTAAATTTGTACCAAGTTTGCAAGTGTTTTGGCATGGTCTTATTACATTTGTACCAAGTTTGCAAGTGTTTTGGCATGGTCTTATTAAATTTGTACCAAGTTTGCAAGTGTTCCGCATGGTCTTATTAAATTTGTACCAATTTTGCAAGTTTTTTAGCATGGTCTTATTAAATTTGTTCCAAGTTTGCAAGTGTTTTGGCATGGTCTTATTAAATTTGTACCAAGTTTGCAAGTGTTTTGGCATGGTCTTATAAAATTTGAACCAAATTTGCAAGTGTTTTGGCATGGTCTTATTAAATTTGTACCAAGTTTGCAAGTGTTATGGCATGGTCTTAGGAAGTTTGTTCCAAGTTTGCAAGTGTTTTGGCATGGTTTTATTAAATTTGTACCAAGTTCGCACGTGTTTTGGCATGGTCTTATTAAATTTGTTCCAAGATTGCAAGTGTTCTGGCATGGTCTTAATAAATTTGTACCAAGTTTTCAAGTGTTTTGGTAGGGTCTTATTAAATTTGTACCAAGTTTGCAAGTGTTTTGGCATGGTCTTATTACATTTGTACAAAGTTTGCAAGTGTTTTGGCATGGTCTTATTAAATTTGTACCAAGTTTGCAAGTGTTCGGCATGGTCTTATTAAATTTGTACCAATTTTGCAAGTGTTTTAGCATGGTCTTATTAAATTTGTTTCAAGTTTGCAAGTGTTTTGGCAAGGTCTTATTAAATTTGTACCAAGTTTGCAAGTGTTTTGGCATGGTCTTATTAAATTTGTGCCAAGTTTGCAAGTGTTTTGGCATGGTCTTAGGAAGTTTGTCCCAAGTTTGCAAGTGTTTGGCGTGGTCTTATAAATTGTGTACCAAGCTTGCAAGTGTTTGGCATGGTCTTAAGAAGTTTGCACCAAGTTTGCAAGTGTTTTGGCATGGTCTTATTAAATTTGTACCAAGTTTGCAAGTGTTTTGGCATGGTCATATCAAATTTGTACCAAGTTTGCAAGTGTTTTGGCATGGTCTTATTAAATTTGTCCCAAGCTTGCAAGTGCTTTGGCATGGTCTTATTAAATTTGTACCAAGTTTGCAAGTGTTTTGGCATTGTTTTAGGAAGTTTGTTCCAAGTTTGCAAGTGTTTGGCATGGTCTTATTAAATTTGTACCAAGTTTGCAATGTTTGGCATGGTCTTATTAAATTTTTACCAAGTTTGCAAGTGTTTTGGCATGGTCTTATTAAATTTGTCCCAAGTTTGCAAGTGCTTTGGCATGGTCTTATTAAATTTGTACCAAGTTTGCAAGTGTTTTGGCATGGTCTTAGGAAGTTTGTTCCAAGTTTGCAAGTGTTTGGCATGGTCTTAGAAAATTTGTACCAAGTTTGGAAGTGTTTTGGCATGGTCTTATTAAATTTGTACCAAGTTTGCAAGTGTTTTGGCATGGTCTTATACATTTGTACCAAGTTTGCAAGTGTTTTGGCATGGTCTTATTAAACTTGTACAAAGTTTGCAAGTGTTTTGGCATGGTCTTAGGAAGTTTGTTCCAAGTTTGCAAGTGTTTGGCATGGTCTTATTAAATTTGTACAAAGTTTGCAAGTGTTTTAGCATGGTCTTATTAAATTTGTACCAAGTTTGCAAGTGTTTTGGCATTGTCTTATTACATTTGTACCAAGTTTGCAAGTGTTTTGGCATGGTCTTATTAAATTTGTACCAAGTTTGCAAGTGTTTTGGCATGGTCTTATTAAATTTGTCCCAAGTTTGCAAGTGCTTTGGCATGGTCTTATTAAATTTGTACCAAGTTTGCAAGTGTTTTGGCATGGTCTTATTAAATTTGTACCAAGTTTGCAAGTGTTCGGCATGGTCTTATTAAATTTGTACCAATTTTGCAAGTGTTTTAGCATGGTCTTATTAAATTTGTTACAAGTTTGCAAGTGTTTTGGCATAGTCTTAGGAAGTTTGTTCCAAGTTTGCAAGTGTTTTGGCATGGTTTTATTAAATTTGTACCAAGTTTGCAAGTGTTTGGCATGGTCTTATTATATTTGTACCAAGTTTGCAAGTGTTTTGGCATGGTCTTATTAAATTTGTCCCAAGTTTGCAAGTGCTTTGGCATGGTCTTATTAAATTTGTACCAAGTTTGCAAGTGTTTTGGCATGGTCTTAGGAAGTTTGTTCCAAGTTTGCAAGTGTTTTGGCATGGTCTTATTAAATTTGTTCCAAGTTTGCAAGTGTTTTGGCATGGTCTTATTAAATTTGTACCAAGTTTGCAAGTGTTTTGGCATGGTCTTATTAAATTTGTTCCAAGTTTGCAAGTGTTCTGGCATGGTCGTAATAAACTTGTACCAAGTTTGCAAGTGTTTTGGCAGGGTCTTATTAAATTTGTACTAAGTTTGCAAGTGTTTTGGCATGGTCTTATTACATTTGTACCAAGTTTACAAGTGTTTTGGCATGGTCTTATTAAATTTGTACCAAGTTTGCAAGTGTTCGGCATGGTCTGATTTAATTTGTACCAAGTTTGCAAGTGTTTTGGCATGGTCTTATTAAATTTGTACCAAGTTTGCAAGTGTTTTGGCATGGTCATATCAAATTTGTACCAAGTTTGCAAGTGTTTTGGCATGGTCTTATTAAATTTGTCCCAAGCTTGCAAGTGCTTTGGCATGGTTTTATTAAATTTGTACCAAGTTTGCAAGTGTTTGGCATGGTCTTAGGAAGTTTGTTCCAAGTTTGCAAGTGTTTTGGCATGGTATTATTAAATTTGTACCAAGTTTGCAAGTGTTTGGCATGGTCTTATTATAGTTGTACCAAGTTTGCAAGTGTTTTGGCATGGTCTTTTTAAAGTTGTCCCAAGTTTGCAAGTGCTTTGGCAGGGTCTTATTAAATTTTTTACCAAGTTTGCAAGTGTTTTGGCATGGTCTAAGGAAGTTTGTTCCAAGTTTGCAAGTGTTTTGGCATGGTCTTATTAAATTTGTACCAAGTTTGCAAGTGTTTGGCATGGTCTTATTAAATTTGTACCAAGTTTGCAAGTGTTCGGCATGGTCTTATTAAATTTGTACCAATTTTGCAAGTGTTTTAGCATGGTCTTATTAAATTTGTACCAAGTTTGCAAGTGTTTGGCATGGTCTTATTAAATTTGTACCAAGTTTGCAAGTGTTTTGGCATGGTCTTATTAAATTTGTACCAAGTTTGCAAGTGTTTGGCATGGTCTTATTACTTTTGTACAAAGTTTGCAAGTGTTTTGGCATGGTCTTATTAAATTTGTACCAAGTTTGCAAGTGTTTTGGCATGGTCTTATTACATTTGTACCAAGTTTGCAAGTGTTTTGGCATGGTCTTATTAAATTTGTACCAAGTTTGCAAGTGTTCCGCATGGTCTTATTAAATTTGTACCAATTTTGCAAGTTTTTTAGCATGGTCTTATTAAATTTGTTCTAAGTTTGCAAGTGTTTTGGCATGGTCTTATTAAATTTGTACCAAGTTTGCAAGTGTTTTGGCATGGTCTTATAAAATTTGAACCAAATTTGCAAGTGTTTTGGCATGGTCTTATTAAATTTGTACCAAGTTTGCAAGTGTTATGGCATGGTCTTAGGAAGTTTGTTCCAAGTTTGCAAGTGTTTTGGCATGGTTTTATTAAATTTGTACCAAGTTCGCACGTGTTTTGGCATGGTCTTATTAAATTTGTTCCAAGATTGCAAGTGTTCTGGCATGGTCTTAATAAATTTGTACCAAGTTTGCAAGTGTTTTGGTAGGGTCTTATTAAATTTGTACCAAGTTTGCAAGTGTTTTGGCATGGTCTTATTACATTTGTACAAAGTTTGCAAGTGTTTTGGCATGGTCTTATTAAATTTGTACCAAGTTTGCAAGTGTTCGGCATGGTCTTATTAAATTTGTACCAATTTTGCAAGTGTTTTAGCATGGTCTTATTAAATTTGTTTCAAGTTTGCAAGTGTTTTGGCAAGGTCTTTTTATATTTGTACCAAGTTTGCAAGTGTTTGGCATGGTCTTATTAAATTTGTGCCAAGTTTGCAAGTGTTTTGGCATGGTCTTAGGAAGTTTGTCCCAAGTTTGCAAGTGTTTGGCGTGGTCTTATTAATTGTGTACCAAGCTTGCAAGTGTTTGGCATGGTCTTAAGAAGTTTGCACCAAGTTTGCAAGTGTTTTGGCATGGTCTTATTAAATTTGTACCAAGTTTGCAAGTGTTTTGGCATGGTCTTATCAAATTTGTACCAAGTTTGCAAGTGTTTTGGCATGGTCTTATTAAATTTGTCCCAAGCTTGCAAGTGCTTTGGCATGGTCTTATTAAATTTGTACCAAGTTTGCAAGTGTTTTGGCATTGTCTTAGGAAGTTTGTTCCAAGTTTGCAAGTGTTTGGCATGGTCTTATTAAATTTGTACCAAGTTTGCAATGTTTGGCATGGTCTTATTAAATTTTTACCAAGTTTGCAAGTGTTTTGGCATGGTCTTATTAAATTTGTCCCAAGTTTGCAAGTGCTTTGGCATGGTCTTATTAAATTTGTACCAAGTTTGCAAGTGTTTTGGCATGGTCTTAGGAAGTTTGTTCCAAGTTTGCAAGTGTTTGGCATGGTCTTAGAAAATTTGTACCAAGTTTGGAAGTGTTTTGGCATGGTCTTATTAAATTTGTACCAAGTTTGCAAGTGTTTTGGCATGGTCTTATACATTTGTACCAAGTTTGCAAGTGTTTTGGCATGGTCTTATTAAATTTGTACCAAGTTTGCAAGTGTTTGGCATGGTCTTATTAAATTTGTACCAAGTTTGCAAGTGTTCGGCATGGTCTTATTAAATTTGTACCAATTTTGCAAGTGTTTTAGCATGGTCTTATAAAATTTGTTCCAAGTTTGCAAGTGTTTTGGCAAGGTCTTAGGAAGTTTGTTCCAAGTTTGCAAGTGTTTTGGCATGGTTTTATTAAATTTGTACCAAGTTTGCAAGTGTTTGGCATGGTCTTATTATATTTGTACCAAGTTGCAAGTGTTTTGGCATGGTGTTATAAAATTTGTTCCAAGTTTGCAAGTGCTTTGGCATGGTCTTATTAAATTTGTACCAAGTTTGCAAGTGTTTTGGCATGGTCTTATAAAATTTGAACCAAATTTGCAAGTGTTTTGGCATGGTCTTATTAAATTTGTACCAAGTTTGCAAGTGTTTTGGCAGGGTCATATTAAATTTGTACCAAGTTTGCAAGTGTTTTGGCATGGTCTTAGGAAGTTTGTTCCAAGTTTGCAAGTGTTTGGCATGGTCGTATTAAATTTGTACCAAGTTTGCAAGTGTTTGGCATGGTCTTAGAAAATTTGTACCAAGTTTGGAAGTGTTTTGGCATGGTCTTATTAAATTTGTACCAAGTTTGCAAGTGTTTTGGCATGGTCTTATACATTTGTACCAAGTTTGCAAGTGTTTTGGCATGGTCTTATTAAATTTGTACCAAGTTTGCAAGTGTTTTGGCATGGTCTTATCAAATTTGTACCAAGTTTGCAAGTGTTTTGGCATGGTCTTATTAAATTTGTCCCAAGCTTGCAAGTGCTTTGGCATGGTCTTATTAAATTTGTACCAAGTTTGCAAGTGTTTTGGCATTGTCTTAGGAAGTTTGTTCCAAGTTTGCAAGTGTTTGGCATGGTCTTATTAAATTTGTACCAAGTTTGCAATGTTTGGCATGGTCTTATTAAATTTTTACCAAGTTTGCAAGTGTTTTGGCATGGTCTTATTAAATTTGTCCCAAGTTTGCAAGTGCTTTGGCATGGTCTTATTAAATTTGTACCAAGTTTGCAAGTGTTTTGGCATGGTCTTATAAAATTTGAACCAAATTTGCAAGTGTTTTGGCATGGTCTTATTAAATTTGTACCAAGTTTGCAAGTGTTATGGCATGGTCTTAGGAAGTTTGTTCCAAGTTTGCAAGTGTTTTGGCATGGTTTTATTAAATTTGTACCAAGTTCGCACGTGTTTTGGCATGGTCTTATTAAATTTGTTCCAAGATTGCAAGTGTTCTGGCATGGTCTTAATAAATTTGTACCAAGTTTGCAAGTGTTTTGGTAGGGTCTTATTAAATTTGTACCAAGTTTGCAAGTGTTTTGGCATGGTCTTATTACATTTGTACAAAGTTTGCAAGTGTTTTGGCATGGTCTTATTAAATTTGTACCAAGTTTGCAAGTGTTCGGCATGGTCTTATTAAATTTGTACCAATTTTGCAAGTGTTTTAGCATGGTCTTATTAAATTTGTTTCAAGTTTGCAAGTGTTTTGGCAAGGTCTTTTTAAATTTGTACCAAGTTTGCAAGTGTTTGGCATGGTCTTATTAAATTTGTGCCAAGTTTGCAAGTGTTTTGGCATGGTCTTAGGAAGTTTGTCCCAAGTTTGCAAGTGTTTGGCGTGGTCTTATTAATTGTGTACCAAGCTTGCAAGTGTTTGGCATGGTCTTAAGAAGTTTGCACCAAGTTTGCAAGTGTTTTGGCATGGTCTTATTAAATTTGTACCAAGTTTGCAAGTGTTTTGGCATGGTCTTATCAAATTTGTACCAAGTTTGCAAGTGTTTTGGCATGGTCTTATTAAATTTGTCCCAAGCTTGCAAGTGCTTTGGCATGGTCTTATTAAATTTGTACCAAGTTTGCAAGTGTTTTGGCATTGTCTTAGGAAGTTTGTTCCAAGTTTGCAAGTGTTTGGCATGGTCTTATTAAATTTGTACCAAGTTTGCAATGTTTGGCATGGTCTTATTAAATTTTTACCAAGTTTGCAAGTGTTTTGGCATGGTCTTATTAAATTTGTCCCAAGCTTGCAAGTGCTTTGGCATGGTTTTATTAAATTTGTACCAAGTTTGCAAGTGTTTGGCATGGTCTTAGGAAGTTTGTTCCAAGTTTGCAAGTGTTTTGGCATGGTATTATTAAATTTGTACCAAGTTTGCAAGTGTTTGGCATGGTCTTATTATAGTTGTACCAAGTTTGCAAGTGTTTTGGCATGGTCTTTTTAAAGTTGTCCCAAGTTTGCAAGTGCTTTGGCAGGGTCTTATTAAATTTTTTACCAAGTTTGCAAGTGTTTTGGCATGGTCTAAGGAAGTTTGTTCCAAGTTTGCAAGTGTTTTGGCATGGTCTTATTAAATTTGTACCAAGTTTGCAAGTGTTTGGCATGGTCTTATTAAACTTGTACAAAGTTTGCAAGTGTTTTGGCATGGTCTTAGGAAGTTTGTTCCAAGTTTGCAAGTGTTTGGCATGGTCTTATTAAATTTGTACAAAGTTTGCAAGTGTTTTAGCATGGTCTTATTAAATTTGTACCAAGTTTGCAAGTGTTTTGGCATTGTCTTATTACATTTGTACCAAGTTTGCAAGTGTTTTGGCATGGTCTTATTAAATTTGTACCAAGTTTGCAAGTGTTTTGGCATGGTCTTATTAAATTTGTCCCAAGTTTGCAAGTGCTTTGGCATGGTCTTATTAAATTTGTACCAAGTTTGCAAGTGTTTTGGCATGGTCTTATTAAATTTGTACCAAGTTTGCAAGTGTTCGGCATGGTCTTATTAAATTTGTACCAATTTTGCAAGTGTTTTAGCATGGTCTTATTAAATTTGTTACAAGTTTGCAAGTGTTTTGGCATAGTCTTAGGAAGTTTGTTCCAAGTTTGCAAGTGTTTTGGCATGGTTTTATTAAATTTGTACCAAGTTTGCAAGTGTTTGGCATGGTCTTATTATATTTGTACCAAGTTTGCAAGTGTTTTGGCATGGTCTTATTAAATTTGTACCAAGTTTGCAAGTGTTTTGGCATGGTCTTAGGAAGTTTGTTCCAAGTTTGCAAGTGTTTTGGCATGGTCTTATTAAATTTGTTCCAAGTTTGCAAGTGTTTTGGCATGGTCTTATTAAATTTGTACCAAGTTTGCAAGTGTTTTGGCATGGTCTTATTAAATTTGTTCCAAGTTTGCAAGTGTTCTGGCATGGTCGTAATAAATTTGTACCAAGTTTGCAAGTGTTTTGGCAGGGTCTTATTAAATTTGTACTAAGTTTGCAAGTCTTTTGGCATGGTCTTATTACATTTGTACCAAGTTTACAAGTGTTTTGGCATGGTCTTATTAAATTTGTACCAAGTTTGCAAGTGTTCGGCATGGTCTGATTTAATTTGTACCAAGTTTGCAAGTGTTTTGGCATGGTCTTATTAAATTTGTACCAAGTTTGCAAGTGTTTTGGCATGGTCATATCAAATTTGTACCAAGTTTGCAAGTGTTTTGGCATGGTCTTATTAAATTTGTCCCAAGCTTGCAAGTGCTTTGGCATGGTTTTATTAAATTTGTACCAAGTTTGCAAGTGTTTGGCATGGTCTTAGGAAGTTTGTTCCAAGTTTGCAAGTGTTTTGGCATGGTATTATTAAATTTGTACCAAGTTTGCAAGTGTTTGGCATGGTCTTATTATAGTTGTACCAAGTTTGCAAGTGTTTTGGCATGGTCTTTTTAAAGTTGTCCCAAGTTTGCAAGTGCTTTGGCAGGGTCTTATTAAATTTTTTACCAAGTTTGCAAGTGTTTTGGCATGGTCTAAGGAAGTTTGTTCCAAGTTTGCAAGTGTTTTGGCATGGTCTTATTAAATTTGTACCAAGTTTGCAAGTGTTTGGCATGGTCTTATTAAATTTGTACCAAGTTTGCAAGTGTTCGGCATGGTCTTATTAAATTTGTACCAATTTTGCAAGTGTTTTAGCATGGTCTTATTAAATTTGTACCAAGTTTGCAAGTGTTTGGCATGGTCTTATTAAATTTGTACCAAGTTTGCAAGTGTTTTGGCATGGTCTTATTAAATTTGTACCAAGTTTGCAAGTGTTTGGCATGGTCTTATTACTTTTGTACAAAGTTTGCAAGTGTTTTGGCATGGTCTTATTAAATTTGTACCAAGTTTGCAAGTGTTTTGGCATGGTCTTATTACATTTGTACCAAGTTTGCAAGTGTTTTGGCATGGTCTTATTAAATTTGTACCAAGTTTGCAATGTTTGGCATGGTCTTATTAAATTTGTACCAATTTTGCAAGTTTTTTAGCATGGTCTTATTAAATTTGTTCCAAGTTTGCAAGTGTTTTGGCATGGTCTTATTAAATTTGTACCAAGTTTGCAAGTGTTTTGGCATGGTCTTATAAAATTTGAACCAAATTTGCAAGTGTTTTGGCATGGTCTTATTAAATTTGTACCAAGTTTGCAAGTGTTATGGCATGGTCTTAGGAAGTTTGTTCCAAGTTTGCAAGTGTTTTGGCATGGTTTTATTAAATTTGTACCAAGTTCGCACGTGTTTTGGCATGGTCTTATTAAATTTGTTCCAAGATTGCAAGTGTTCTGGCATGGTCTTAATAAATTTGTACCAAGTTTGCAAGTGTTTTGGTAGGGTCTTATTAAATTTGTACCAAGTTTGCAAGTGTTTTGGCATGGTCTTATTACATTTGTACAAAGTTTGCAAGTGTTTTGGCATGGTCTTATTAAATTTGTACCAAGTTTGCAAGTGTTCGGCATGGTCTTATTAAATTTGTACCAATTTTGCAAGTGTTTTAGCATGGTCTTATTAAATTTGTTTCAAGTTTGCAAGTGTTTTGGCAAGGTCTTTTTAAATTTGTACCAAGTTTGCAAGTGTTTGGCATGGTCTTATTAAATTTGTGCCAAGTTTGCAAGTGTTTTGGCATGGTCTTAGGAAGTTTGTCCCAAGTTTGCAAGTGTTTGGCGTGGTCTTATTAATTGTGTACCAAGCTTGCAAGTGTTTGGCATGGTCTTAAGAAGTTTGCACCAAGTTTGCAAGTGTTTTGGCATGGTCTTATTAAATTTGTACCAAGTTTGCAAGTGTTTTGGCATGGTCTTATCAAATTTGTACCAAGTTTGCAAGTGTTTTGGCATGGTCTTATTAAATTTGTCCCAAGCTTGCAAGTGCTTTGGCATGGTCTTATTAAATTTGTACCAAGTTTGCAAGTGTTTTGGCATTGTCTTAGGAAGTTTGTTCCAAGTTTGCAAGTGTTTGGCATGGTCTTATTAAATTTGTACCAAGTTTGCAATGTTTGGCATGGTCTTATTAAATTTTTACCAAGTTTGCAAGTGTTTTGGCATGGTCTTATTAAATTTGTCCCAAGTTTGCAAGTGCTTTGGCATGGTCTTATTAAATTTGTACCAAGTTTGCAAGTGTTTTGGCATGGTCTTAGGAAGTTTGTTCCAAGTTTGCAAGTGTTTGGCATGGTCTTAGAAAATTTGTACCAAGTTTGGAAGTGTTTTGGCATGGTCTTATTAAATTTGTACCAAGTTTGCAAGTGTTTTGGCATGGTCTTATACATTTGTACCAAGTTTGCAAGTGTTTTGGCATGGTCTTATTAAACTTGTACAAAGTTTGCAAGTGTTTTGGCATGGTCTTAGGAAGTTTGTTCCAAGTTTGCAAGTGTTTGGCATGGTCTTATTAAATTTGTACAAAGTTTGCAAGTGTTTTAGCATGGTCTTATTAAATTTGTACCAAGTTTGCAAGTGTTTTGGCATTGTCTTATTACATTTGTACCAAGTTTGCAAGTGTTTTGGCATGGTTTTATTAAATTTGTACCAAGTTTGCAAGTGTTTGGCATGGTCTTAGGAAGTTTGTTCCAAGTTTGCAAGTGTTTTGGCATGGTTTTATTAAATTTGTCCCTAGTTTGCAAGTGCTTTGGCATGGTCTTATTTAATTTGTACCAAGTTTGCAAGTGTTTTGGCATGGTCTAAGGAAGTTTGTTCCAAGTGTGCAAGTGTTTTGGCATGGTTTTATTAAATTTGTACCAAGTTTGCAAGTGTTTGGCATGGTCTTAGGAAGTTTGTTCCAAGTTTGCAAGTGTTTTGGCATGGTTTTATTAAATTTGTACCAAGTTTGCAAGTGTTTGGCATGGTCTTATTATAGTTGTACCAAGTTTGCAAGTGTTTTGGCATGGTCTTTTTAAAGTTGTCCCAAGTTTGCAAGTGCTTTGGCAGGGTCTTATTAAATTTGTACCAAGTTTGCAAGTGTTTTGGCATGGTCTAAGGAAGTTTGTTCCAAGTTTGCAAGTGTTTTGGCATGGTCTTATTAAATTTGTACCAAGTTTGCAAGTGTTTGGCATGGTCTTATTAAATTTGTACCAAGTTTGCAAGTGTTCGGCATGGTCTTATTAAATTTGTACCAATTTTGCAAGTGTTTTAGCATGGTCTTATTAAATTTGTACCAAGCTTGCAAGTGTTTGGCATGGTCTTATTAAATTTGTACCAAGTTTGCAAGTGTTTTGGCATGGTCTTATTAAATTTGTACCAAGTTTGCAAGTGTTTGGCATGGTCTTATTACTTTTGTACAAAGTTTGCAAGTGTTTTGGCATGGTCTTATTAAATTTGTACCAAGTTTGCAAGTGTTTTGGCATGGTCTTATTACATTTGTACCAAGTTTGCAAGTGTTTTGGCATGGTCTTATTAAATTTGTACCAAGTTTGCAAGTGTTCCGCATGGTCTTATTAAATTTGTACCAATTTTGCAAGTTTTTTAGCATGGTCTTATTAAATTTGTTCCAAGTTTGCAAGTGTTTTGGCATGGTCTTATTAAATTTGTACCAAGTTTGCAAGTGTTTTGGCATGGTCTTATAAAATTTGAACCAAATTTGCAAGTGTTTTGGCATGGTCTTATTAAATTTGTACCAAGTTTGCAAGTGTTATGGCATGGTCTTAGGAAGTTTGTTCCAAGTTTGCAAGTGTTTTGGCATGGTTTTATTAAATTTGTACCAAGTTCGCACGTGTTTTGGCATGGTCTTATTAAATTTGTTCCAAGATTGCAAGTGTTCTGGCATGGTCTTAATAAATTTGTACCACGTTTGCAAGTGTTTTGGAAGGGTCTTATTAAATTTGTACCAAGTTTGCAAGTGTTTTGGCATGGTCTTATTACATTTGTACAAAGTTTGCAAGTGTTTTGGCATGGTCTTATTAAATTTGTACCAAGTTTGCAAGTGTTCGGCATGGTCTTATTAAATTTGTACCAATTTTGCAAGTGTTTTAGCATGGTCTTATTAAATTTGCTTCAAGTTTGCAAGTGTTTTGGCAAGGTCTTATTAAATTTGTACGAAGTTTGCAAGTGTTTTGGCATGGTCTTATTAAATTTGTGCCAAGTTTGCAAGTGTTTTGGCATGGTCTTAGGAAGTTTGTCCCAAGTTTGCAAGTGTTTGGCGTGGTCTTATTAATTGTGTACCAAGCTTGCAAGTGTTTGGCATGGTCTTAAGAAGTTTGCACCAAGTTTGCAAGTGTTTTGGCATGGTCTTATTAAATTTGTACCAAGTTTGCAAGTGTTTTGGCATGGTCATATCAAATTTGTACCAAGTTTGCAAGTGTTTTGGCATGGTCTTATTAAATTTGTCCCAAGCTTGCAAGTGCTTTGGCATGGTCTTATTAAATTTGTACCAAGTTTGCAAGTGTTTTGGCATTGTCTTAGGAAGTTTGTTCCAAGTTTGCAAGTGTTTGGCATGGTCTTATTAAATTTGTACCAAGTTTGCAATGTTTGGCATGGTCTTATTAAATTTTTACCAAGTTTGCAAGTGTTTTGGCATGGTCTTATTAAATTTGTCCCAAGTTTGCAAGTGCTTTGGCATGGTCTTATTAAATTTGTACCAAGTTTGCAAGTGTTTTGGCATGGTCTTACGAAGTTTGTTCCAAGTTTGCAAGTGTTTGGCATGGTCTTAGAAAATTTGTACCAAGTTTGGAAGTGTTTTGGCATGGTCTTATTAAATTTGTACCAAGTTTGCAAGTGTTTTGGCATGGTCTTATACATTTGTACCAAGTTTGCAAGTGTTTTGGCATGGTCTTATTAAACTTGTACAAAGTTTGCAAGTGTTTTGGCATGGTCTTAGGAAGTTTGTTCCAAGTTTGCAAGTGTTTGGCATGGTCTTATTAAATTTGTACAAAGTTTGCAAGTGTTTTAGCATGGTCTTATTAAATTTGTACCAAGTTTGCAAGTGTTTTGGCATTGTCTTATTACATTTGTACCAAGTTTGCAAGTGTTTTGGCATGGTCTTATTAAATTTGTACCAAGTTTGCAAGTGTTTTGGCATGGTCTTATTAAATTTGTCCCAAGTTTGCAAGTGCTTTGGCATGGTCTTATTAAATTTGTACCAAGTTTGCAAGTGTTTTGGCATGGTTTTATTAAATTTGTACCAAGTTTGCAAGTGTTCGGCATGGTCTTATTAAATTTGTACCAATTTTGCAAGTGTTTTAGCATGGTCTTATTAAATTTGTTCCAAGTTTGCAAGTGTTTTGGCATGGTCTTATTAAATTTGTACCAAGTTTGCAAGTGTTTTGGCATGGTCTTATTAAATTTGTACCAAGTTTGCAAGTGTTTTGGCATAGTCTTAGGAAGTTTGTTCCAAGTTTGCAAGTGTTTTGGCATGGTTTTATTAAATTTGTACCAAGTTTGCAAGTGTTTGGCATGGTCTTATTATATTTGTACCAAGTTTGCAAGTGTTTTGGCATGGTCTTATTAAATTTGTCCCAAGTTTGCAAGTGCTTTGGCATGGTCTTATTAAATTTGTACCAAGTTTGCAAGTGTTTTGGCATGGTCTTAGGAAGTTTGTTCCAAGTTTGCAAGTGTTTTGGCATGGTCTTATTAAATTTGTTCCAAGTTTGCAAGTGTTTTGGCATGGTCTTATTAAATTTGTACCAAGTTTGCAAGTGTTTTGGCATGGTCTTATTAAATTTGTTCCAAGTTTGCAAGTGTTCTGGCATGGTCGTAATAAATTTGTACCAAGTTTGCAAGTGTTTTGGCAGGGTCTTATTAAATTTGTACCAAGTTTGCTAGTGTTTTGGCATGGTCTTATTACATTTGTACCAAGTTTACAAGTGTTTTGGCATGGTCTTATTAAATTTGTACCAAGTTTGCAAGTGTTCGGCATGGTCTGATTTAATTTGTACCAATTTTGCAAGTGTTTTAGCATGGCCCTATTAAATTTGTTCCAAGTTTGCAAGTGTTTTGGCAAGGTCTTATTAAATTTGTACCAAGTTTGCAAGTGTTTTGGCATGGTCTTAGGAAGTTTGTCCCAAGTTTGCGAGTGTTTGGCATGGTCTTATTAATTGTGTACCAAGTTTGCAAGTGTTTGGCATGGTCTTAAGAAGTTTGTACCAAGTTTGCAAATGTTTTGGCATGGTCTTATTAAATTTGTACCAAGTTTGCAAGTGTTTTGGCATGGTCATATCAAATTTATACCAAGTTTGCAAGTGTTTTGGCACGGTCTTATTAAATTTGTCCCAAGTTTGCAAGTGCTTTGGCATGGTCTTATTAAATTTGTACCAAGTTTGCATGTGTTTTGGCATGGTCTTAGGAAGTTTGTTCCAAGTTTGCAAGTGTTTTGGCATGGTCTTATTAAATTTGTCCCAAGTTTGCAAGTGTTTGGCATGATCTTATTAAATTTGTACCAAGTTTGCAAGTGTTTGGCATGGTCTTATTAAATTTTTACCAATTTTGCAAGTGTTTTGGCATGGTCTTATTAAATTTGTCCCAAGTTTGCAAGTGCTTTGGCATGGTCTTATTAAATTTGTACCAAGTTTGCAAGTTTTTTGGCATGGTCTTAGGAAGTTTGTTCCAAGTTTGCAAGTGTTTGGCATGGTCTTATTAAATTTGTACCAAGTTTGCAAGTGTTTGGCATGGTCTTAGAAAATTTGTACCATGTTTGGAAGTGTTTTGGCATGGTCTTATTGAAATTGTACCAAGTTTGCAAGTGTTTTGGCATGGTCTTATACATTTGTACCAAGTTTGCAAGTGTTTTGGCATGGTCTTATTAAACTTGTACAAAGTTTGCAAGTGTTTTGGCATGGTCTTAGGAAGTTTGTTCCAAGTTTGCAAGTGTTTGGCATGGTCTTATTAAATTTGTACCAAGTTTGCAAGTGTTTTGGCATGGGCTTATTAAATTTGTATCAAGTTTGCAAGTGTTTTGGCAAGGTCTTATTAAATTTGTACCAAGTTTGCAAATGTTTTGGCATGGTCTTAGGAAGTTTGTTCCAAGTTTGCAAGTGTTTTGGCATGGTTTTATTAAATTTGTACCAAGTTTGCACGTGTTTTGGCATAGTCTTATTAAATTTGTTCCAAGTTTGCAAGTGTTTTGGCATGGTCTTAATAAATTTGTACCAAGTTTGCAAGTGTTTTGGCAGGGTCTTATTAAATTTGTACCAAGTTTGCAAGTGTTTTGGCATGGTCTTATTAAACTTGTACCAAGTTTGCAAGTGTTTTGGCAAGGTCTTATTAAACTTGTACCAAGTTTGCAAGTGTTTTGGCATGGTCTTATTAAATTTGTACCAAGTTTGCAAGTGTTTTGGCATGGTCTTATCAAATTTGTACCAAGTTTGCAAGTGTTTTGGCATGGTCTTATTAAATTTGTCCCAAGTTTGCAAGTGCTTTGGCATGGTCTTATTAAATTTGTACCAAGTTTGCAAGTGTTTTGGCATGGTCTTAGGAAGTTTGTCCCAAGTTTGCAAGTGTTTTGCATGGTCTTATTAAATTTGTTCCAAGTTTGCAAGTGTTTGGCATGGTCTTATTATATTTGTACCAAGTTTGCAAGTGTTTTGGCATGGTCTTATTAAATTTGTACCAAGTTTGCAAGTGTTTTGGCATGGTCTTATCAAATTTGTACCAGGTTTGCAAGTGTTTTGGCATGGTCTTATGAAATTTGTCCCAAGTTTGCAAGTGTTTTGGCATGGTCTTATTACATTTGTACCAAGTTAGCAAGTGTTTTGGCATGGCCTTATTAAATTTGTACCAAGTTTGCAAGTGTTCGGCATGGTCTTATTAAATTTGTACCAAGTTTGCAGGTGTTTGGCATGGTCTTAGAAAATTCGTACCAAGTTTAAAAGTGTTTTGGCATGGTCTTATTAAATTTGTTCCAAGTTTGCAAGTGTTTTGGCATGGTCTTATTAAATTTGTACCAAGTTTGCAAGTGTTTTGGCATGGTCTTATTAAACTTGTACCAAGTTTGCAAGTGTTTTGGCAAGGTCTTATTAAACTTGTACCAAGTTTGCAAGTGTTTTGGCATTGTCTTATTAAATTTGTACCAAGTTTGCAAGTGTTTTGGCATGGTCTTATTAAATTTGTCCCAAGTTTGCAAGTGTTTTGGCATGGTCTTATTACATTTGTACCAAGTTTGCAAGTGTTTTGGCATGGTCTTATTAAATTTGTACCAAGTTTGCAAGTGTTCGGCATGGTCTTATTAAATTTGTACCAAGTTTGCAAGTGTTTGGCATGGTCTTATTAAATTTGTACCAAGTTTGGAAGTGTTTTGGCATGGTCTTATTAAATTTGTACCAAGTTTGCAAGTGTTTTGGCATGGTCTTATACATTTGTACCAAGTTTGCAAGTGTTTTGGCATGTTCTTATACATTTGTACCAAGTTTGCAAGTGTTTTGGCATGGTCTTATTAAACTTTTACAAAGTTTGCAAGTGTTTTGGCATGGTCTTAGGAAGTTTGTCCCAAGTTTGCAAGTGTTTGGCATGGTCTTATTAAATTTGTACAAAGTTTGCAAGTGTTTTGGCATGGTCTATTTAAATTTGTACCAAGTTTGCAAGTGTTTTGGCATGGTCTTATTTCATTTGTACCAAGTTTGCAAGTGTTTTGGCATGGTCTTATTAAATTTGTACCAAGTTTGCAAGTGTTCGGCATGGTTTATTAAATTCGTACCAATTTTGCAAGTGGTTTAGCATGGTCTTATTAAATTTGTTCCAAGTTTGCAAGTGTTTTGGCATGGTCTTATTAAATTTGTACCAAGTTTGCAAGTGTTTTGGCATGGGCTTATTAAATTTGTATCAAGTTTGCAAGTGTTTTGGCATGGTCTTATTAAATTTGTACCAAGTTTGCAAGTGTTTTGGCATGGTCTTATTAAATTTGTTCCAAGTTTGCAAGTGTTTTGGCATGCTCTTATTAAATTTGTACCAAGTTTGCAAGTGAATTAGCATGGGCTTATTAAATTTGTATCAAGTTTGCAAGTGTTTTGGCATGGTCTTATTAAATTTGTACCAAGTTTGCAAGTGTTTTGGCATGGGCTTATTAAATTTGTATCAAGTTTGCAAGTGTTTTGGCATGGTCTTATTAAATTTGTACCAAGTTTGCAAGTGTTTTGGCATGGTCTTATTAAATTTGTCCCTAGTTTGCAAGTGTTTTAGCATGGTCTTATTAAATTTGTTCCAAGTTTGCAAGTGTTTTGGCATGGTCTTATTAAATTTGTACCAAGTGTGCAAGTGTTTTGGCATGGTCTTATTAAATTTGTACCAAGTTTGCAAGTGTTTTGGCATGGTCTTATTACATTTGTACCAAGTTTGCAAGTGTTTTGGCATGGTCTTATTAAATTTGTACCAAGTTTGCAAGTGTTCGGCATGGTCTTATTAAATTTGTACCAATTTTGCAAGTGTTTTAGCATGGTCTTATTAAATTTGTTCCAAGTTTGCAAGTGTTTTGGCAAGGTCTTATTAAATTTGTACCACGTTTGCAAGTGTTTTGGCATGGTCTTATTAAATTTGTGCCAAGTTTGCAAGTGTTCTGGCATGGTCGTAATAAATTTGTACCAAGTTTGCAAGTGTTTGGCATGGTCTTATTAAATTTGTACCAAGTTTGCAAGTGTTTTGGCATGGTCTTAGGAAGTTTGTTCCAAGTTTGCAAGTGTTTTGGCATGGTTTTATTAAATTTGTACCAAGTTTGCACGTGTTTTGGCATGGTCTTATTAAATTTGTTCCAAGTTTGCAAGTGTTCTGGCATGGTCTTAATAAATTTGTACCAAGTTTGCAAGTGTTTTGGCAGGGTCTTATTATATTTGTTCCAAGTTTGCAAGTGTTTTGGCATGGTCTTATTAAATTTGTACCAAGTTTGCAAGTGTTTTGGCATGGTCTTATAAAATTTGAACCAAATTTGCAAGTGTTTTGGCATGGTCTTATTAAATTTGTACCAAGTTTGCAAGTGTTTTGGCATGGTCTTAGGAAGTTTGTTCCAAGTTTGCAAGTGTTTTGGCATGGTCTTATTAAATTTGTACCAAGTTTGCAAGTGTTTGGCATGGTCTTATTAAATTTGTACCAAGTTTGCAAGTGTTTTGGCATGGTCTTATTAAATTTGTTCAAAGTTTGCAAGTGTTTTGGCATGGTCTTATTAAATTTGTACCAAGTTTGCAAGTGTTTTGGCATGGTCTTATTACATTTGTACCAAGTTTGCAAGTGTTTTGGCATGGTCTCATTAAATTTGTACCAAGTTTGCAAGTGTTCGGCATGGTCTTATTAAATTTGTACCAATTTTGCAAGTGTTTTAGCATGGTCTTATTAAATTTGTTCCAAGTTTGCAAGTGTTTTGGCATGGTCTTATTAAATTTGTACCAAGTTTGCAAGTGTTTTGGCATGGTCTTATTAAATTTTTACCAAGTTTGCAAGTGTTTTGGCATGGTCTTATTAAATTTGTACCAAGTTTGCAAATGTTTTGGCATGGTCTTAGGAAGTTTGTTCCAAGTTTGCAAGTGTTTTGGCATGGTTTTATTAAATTTGTACCAAGTTTGCACGTGTTTTGGCATGGTCTTATTAAATTTGTACCAAGTTTGCAAGTGTTTTGGCATGGTCTTAATAAATTTGTACCAAGTTTGCAAGTGTTTTGGCAGGGTCTTATTAAATTTGTACCAAGTTTGCAAGTGTTTTGGCTTGGTCTTATTAAACTTGTACCAAGTTTTTTTTTTTTATAAAAGACGTTTATTAAGGGTGTACAACATTTCTTACATACTACTTAATCACATTTACATAGGTTTTGTTTCCTTCGCACGTGTTGGACGGGAAACAAAGGCAAGACTTTACAAACAGATTGATTTACAGAGAACAGGAAAGGACATCTACATCAATCGCAACATCATTGTTTCCAATGATGTGGATGATGTAGTTTGAAAATACGGAGAGTACTGCACTGCGTGTGCCCGCTCTTATCCTGTTTAGAGCGGGCCAGTGCAGGTCGACAAAACGAAGATGGGACCCTGGAGCAACTTGTTGCAGCCGCTGTTGTAGAGTGTCCCACGCCAGCGACACGCGGGGACATGCTGCAAACTTGTGCTCCAGGGTCTCGACAGCGGGACAAAACGTGCACGTTGGTGTGTCGGCTCTGCCGGTTTCGAAAAGATGCTCCGCGTGCGAGATCTTCCCGTTTGCCAGCAGGTAAAGGGCGGAACGTTGTGCAGACGTCAGCATCCTGGAGCTTATGTTTCCCCACACTCTTCTCCACAGCGTGTGTGGGGAAGCTCCAACCACCCTTGGGTCCGGTAGGGCGTTTGTTGCTGCGCGTCGCAGTCCTCGCGTTGATGGCGATCGTGGGAGGGTCTCTGGCACGTATGCCAAGTGCTGGATAACCTTGCGGAGGCAGGGGTAGGACGACGGAACGGAGTTGGTGTCGGGTGGGTTCCCAGCGTTGGCGATATACTGAGACCCGATCACCAAACATCCTTGCTCCGCAAGGTACCGGTTGGTGAGTAGCGATTGTGTGGTGATGATGGGGATGTGGAGATTAAGTCCACCGCGATCTCGTGGTAGCGCCAGCTGGAGTAGAGGAACGCGGATGCCACCAGAGCCGTTCCACAGCAGTGATCCAATCATGTGAGAGACCTTTGCAACGTCCCGCTGCCGAGCGCCACAGACATACGCGACGAACCACAGCTTGGGGAGCAGGAAGGTGTTGAGAAGCAACACCTTCTGGGCCAGGTTCAGGTCTCTCACACGATGAAGCCAGACCAACTGCCGGAACTTCTGGATCACCACGTCCCAGTTGTGCGCCATGGCCTCGCGGATGTTGTTGGAGAACAATATCCCGAGAAGCCGGAGACGCTCCTCGGTGCGTAGCCATGGGACGTGGATCCTCGTTGCTGGAGTGACGTGTCCGATGTCGATCGCGATGGTCTTCCCCACGTTCAGCCTGGCCCCTGAGCAAAGGCCGAACGCCTCGAACGCCTCTCTGACCCGCTCGATTTTGGAAGGGGAGGAAGTAATCACTGAGACCTCGTCGGCATATTCATTGATCAGGTCATCCTGATCGCAGCAAATACTTTCGAGCTCAGTAATAAGGGGATGAAGGTAAAGGACAAACAGATGCATGGAAAGAGGATCGCCCTGTCTGACGGAACGTTGGATGGGGAAGGGAGAGGACAGCTGTCCATTCACAAGCAGACGGGAAGAAGACCGCTCACCAATTGACCTGAGAAGCCCAACCAGCCCAGGATTAAAACCCAAGGAGGTCATGGTTGTCCACAGGAAGTCTCGGTCGACGCGGTCAAACGCCTGCGAGAGGTCGAAGGAAACGAGCTTGCCGCTTTTCTTCCTCCTCTTCAAGTCCAGAATTCTCTCCTTAACCGAGAGAACAGCTTGAAAAATGTTCTGCGGCTTGTTGCTGCATTTTTGGGCTGGGGAAATTATCTGCCACTTGTCGATGATCCCATCGACCCGTAGCTTCAAAATTCTCGCCAGCAGCTTGTAATCTGTGTTAAGGAGAGAAATCGGACGGAAAGAGGGCATTGCACTCCCAGTTCCCTTCTTTCTCACAAGCACTATGACGCCGTCGACAAAGCTTCGAGGAAATTCCCCACGAAGGGCCTCGTTGAGGACGTACCCGAGCTCCCGTCCAACAATGTGGAACGCGCGGAGATAGAACTCCCTGGGAATCCCGTCCGGGCCAGGTGACTTCCGAGGTGCCGATTTTTTGACTGCATCAAAGATCTCATTAGGGGTGATTTCCGCCATGCAGTCATTGTTGGCTTCGCAGTCCTCCGGGATAACCCGTCTACTAGTAAAATTTTAATGCGTAACCGTGTTTTCGAACGAGTAGAGGGCCTTGTACTCAGTGTACAAATACTCGGCGATCTCCTCCTCCAAGGCGAGAGTTCGTCCATCGTTGGTTTGGAAGTTCTCAATGACGGTACTTCTCCTCCTCCGCTCTCCCAGCTGGAAGGTGGAAACTTTTTCACCGTCAACGAGGGTTTCGTTTATCCTGGTGAAATGCTGGGAAAAACGCCTCTGTAAGGAGAGTATTCTTCCCTTCACCAGGTTAATCGTCGCCAACTCATCTGGGTTACTTAGGTATCGATCATATGAGGCTCTCAGCTGAGCATGGAGTATACCCTGATGCAAGCGGAAGTCTTTGTACTTTTCGTTGGTCTTCCAACGAAAGAATGACTTTATCCTGGGCTTGGCGCATTCGACCCACCAAAGCATCCAGGAACCGTAGTTCCTCCGTTGTCGGACCCAACCACTCCACTTGAATTCGAGTTCCTCCAATACCTCATCAGATAAAATGTGTGGGCGAAGTTGCCAGTATCCGTTCCTCCGAGGGACCGGAAGAGACTGGAGACTGATCCGCACCGTCAGTGCCTTGTGGTCGGAGAAGGAGACCACGTGCATGTCGGTTGTCCGGAGACGATCCTGCGTCAACAGGGCGTTTCACTGCAGGTGTGTTATCGCTGGCAGTGGAAGCGTCGCTTTCGGATCCCGCGTCAACAGGACGCTTCACTGCAGGCGTGTAGTCCACAGGAACAACAGGGACAACAAGGGAAGGGAGATCGAGCGGGGCTTTGAAGACGATATCATCGTCCTTCTTGCTGCTAGCGGGAGCTGGATGCGCTGCTTTCGCTCCCACGGTATTCACCGCGTGGCTCACTTGCGCCATCCTCTCTCCCGGCTGCACACACTTCTCGCTCTCGCTAGTGCGTGTGCGCGTGGGTGCTGGTTTGCTCGCCGCAGCCGTTGCCGGTTCTCCTGCTGGCTTCGTTGCAGGCTTATCGCACTCTCCACTTTTTGCGATGTTCTCCGGCGTCGTCGGCCCGTTTTGCGCCACTCGTGGCGCTTTCGGGCTTGACGGGTGAGAGAGCGTCGTGTCTCTCTCAGCGCGGCTCTTTGGCGTTATCTTCGGCGACGTCTTCGGCTGCGCCCGCGATGGTGTGCGTGTGTGCTGACTCATCAGCGCGCTAGCGTAAGAGGAAGGCTTTGCCTCTTGCCTGTTTTGGGCGCAGGTCACGCCGTGATGTGTTTTTAGCACGCAGTATCGGCAGGTTTTGATTTGTCCCTGATATGACACACGTGTGAGCTCGCCACCGATTTGGAGGTAAGAGACAATCGGCCTCTCTCGCACCATCCTTACGATACGCACACCGTTAAGCACACCAGCGAACGGCGATTTCTCCCCGTATACTTGTTCGGTGATGCTCAACACTTTGCCGTATTGGGACATTTCGCTTTCTAGGGTCTCGTCCGACACGTAGTACGGCAGGTCAAGAATTTTGACCTCACTTGACCCGTCCAGAAGTTCGATTTTGTAAGTGTGGTACACACCATTGATAGTGGTACCGTGCTTGCCACGATGTTGCTCCACACATTCGCGGGCTTGCTCCTGCGTCTTCATCTGAATGTAGACGCTCCAGTCTACGGCGTTCAGATGAGCCCTTTTCACGTTAGCTGGGCCCACAATCCTGGCCAGGATGGCGTGAACCTCCGTTTCCGAGGGCTTGATCGGGAGCGAAGAAAAATCAATGCGGAGGGATTTCTCCCATCTCCCTTGCGCATCCATGGTTTAAACTAGGCGGTTTTGTTTATTTGGCACTTTGTCCAGCGTAGCACGTCTGATTGCTCACAAAGCTGAGAGCGTACTATGTTTTGGCATGGTCTTATTAAATTTGTTCCAAAATTGCAAGTGTTTTGGCATGGTCTTATTAAATTAGTACCAAGTTTGCAAGTGTTTTGGCATGGTCTTATTAAATTTGTACCAAGTTTGCAAGTGTTCGGCATGGTCTTATTAAATTTGTACCACTTTTGCAAGTGTTTTGGCATGGTCTTATTAAATTTGTTCCAAGTTTGCAAGTGTTTTGGCAAGGTCTTATTAAATTTGTACCAAGTTTGCAAGTGTTTTGGCATGATCTTATTAAATTTGTTCCAAGTTTGCAAGTGTTTTGGCAAGGTCTTATTAAATTTGTACCAAGTTTGCAAGTGTTTTGGCATGGTCTTATTAAATTTGTGCCAAGTTTGCAAGTGTTTTGGCTTGGTCTTATTAAATTTGTACCAAGTTTGCAAGTGTTTGGCATGGTCTCATTAATTTTGTACAAAGTTTGCAAGTGTTTTGGCATGGTCTTATTAAATTTGTACCAAGTTTGCAAGTGTTTTGGCATGGTCTTATTACATTTGTACCAAGTTTGCAAGTGTTTTGGCATGGTCTTATTAAATTTGTACCAAGTTTGCAAGTGTTCGGCATGGTCTTATTAAATTTGTACCAATTTTGCAAGTGTTTTGGCATGGTATTATTAAATTTGTTCCAAGTTTGCAAGTGTTTTGGCATGGTCTTATTAAATTTGCACCAAGTTTGCAAGTGTTTTGGCATGGTCTTATAAAATTTGAACCAAATTTGCAAGTGTTTTGGTTTTTATTAAATTTGTACCAAGTTTGCAAGTGTTTGGCATGGTCTTATTATATTTGTACCAAGTTTGCAAGTGTTTTGGCATGGTCTTATTAAATTTGTCCCTAGTTTGCAAGTGCTTTGGCATGGTCTTATTTAATTTGTACCAAGTTTGCAAGTGTTTTGGCATGGTCTAAGGAAGTTTGTTCCAAGTGTGCAAGTGTTTTGGCATGGTTTTATTAAATTTGTACCAAGTTTGCAAGTGTTTGGCATGGTCTTAGGAAGTTTGTTCCAAGTTTGCAAGTGTTTTGGCATGGTATTATTAAATTTGTACCAAGTTTGCAAGTGTTTGGCATGGTCTTATTATAGTTGTACCAAGTTTGCAAGTGTTTTGGCATGGTCTTTTTAAAGTTGTCCCAAGTTTGCAAGTGCTTTGGCAGGGTCTTATTAAATTTTTTACCAAGTTTGCAAGTGTTTTGGCATGGTCTAAGGAAGTTTGTTCCAAGTTTGCAAGTGTTTTGGCATGGTCTTATTAAATTTGTACCAAGTTTGCAAGTGTTTGGCATGGTCTTATTAAATTTGTACCAAGTTTGCAAGTGTTCGGCATGGTCTTATTAAATTTGTACCAATTTTGCAAGTGTTTTAGCATGGTCTTATTAAATTTGTACCAAGTTTGCAAGTGTTTGGCATGGTCTTATTAAATTTGTACCAAGTTTGCAAGTGTTTTGGCATGGTCTTATTAAATTTGTACCAAGTTTGCAAGTGTTTGGCATGGTCTTATTACTTTTGTACAAAGTTTGCAAGTGTTTTGGCATGGTCTTATTAAATTTGTACCAAGTTTGCAAGTGTTTTGGCATGGTCTTATTACATTTGTACCAAGTTTGCAAGTGTTTTGGCATGGTCTTATTAAATTTGTACCAAGTTTGCAAGTGTTCCGCATGGTCTTATTAAATTTGTACCAATTTTGCAAGTTTTTTAGCATGGTCTTATTAAATTTGTTCCAAGTTTGCAAGTGTTTTGGCATGGTCTTATTAAATTTGTACCAAGTTTGCAAGTGTTTTGGCATGGTCTTATAAAATTTGAACCAAATTTGCAAGTGTTTTGGCATGGTCTTACTAAATTTGTACCAAGTTTGCAAGTGTTATGGCATGGTCTTAGGAAGTTTGTTCCAAGTTTGCAAGTGTTTTGGCATGGTTTTATTAAATTTGTACCAAGTTCGCACGTGTTTTGGCATGGTCTTATTAAATTTGTTCCAAGATTGCAAGTGTTCTGGCATGGTCTTATTAAATTTGTACCAAGTTTGCAAGTGTTTTGGCATGGTCTTATTACATTTGTACCAAGTTTGCAAGTGTTTTGGCATGGTCTTATTAAATTTGTACCAAGTTTGCAAGTGTTCCGCATGGTCTTATTAAATTTGTACCAATTTTGCAAGTTTTTTAGCATGGTCTTATTAAATTTGTTCCAAGTTTGCAAGTGTTTTGGCATGGTCTTATTAAATTTGTACCAAGTTTGCAAGTGTTTTGGCATGGTCTTATAAAATTTGAACCAAATTTGCAAGTGTTTTGGCATGGTCTTATTAAATTTGTACCAAGTTTGCAAGTGTTATGGCATGGTCTTAGGAAGTTTGTTCCAAGTTTGCAAGTGTTTTGGCATGGTTTTATTAAATTTGTACCAAGTTCGCACGTGTTTTGGCATGGTCTTATTAAATTTGTTCCAAGATTGCAAGTGTTCTGGCATGGTCTTAATAAATTTGTACCAAGTTTGCAAGTGTTTTGGTAGGGTCTTATTAAATTTGTACCAAGTTTGCAAGTGTTTTGGCATGGTCTTATTACATTTGTACAAAGTTTGCAAGTGTTTTGGCATGGTCTTATTAAATTTGTACCAAGTTTGCAAGTGTTCGGCATGGTCTTATTAAATTTGTACCAATTTTGCAAGTGTTTTAGCATGGTCTTATTAAATTTGTTTCAAGTTTGCAAGTGTTTTGGCAAGGTCTTATTAAATTTGTACCAAGTTTGCAAGTGTTTTGGCATGGTCTTATTAAATTTGTGCCAAGTTTGCAAGTGTTTTGGCATGGTCTTAGGAAGTTTGTCCCAAGTTTGCAAGTGTTTGGCGTGGTCTTATAAATTGTGTACCAAGCTTGCAAGTGTTTGGCATGGTCTTAAGAAGTTTGCACCAAGTTTGCAAGTGTTTTGGCATGGTCTTATTAAATTTGTACCAAGTTTGCAAGTGTTTTGGCATGGTCATATCAAATTTGTACCAAGTTTGCAAGTGTTTTGGCATGGTCTTATTAAATTTGTCCCAAGCTTGCAAGTGCTTTGGCATGGTCTTATTAAATTTGTACCAAGTTTGCAAGTGTTTTGGCATTGTTTTAGGAAGTTTGTTCCAAGTTTGCAAGTGTTTGGCATGGTCTTATTAAATTTGTACCAAGTTTGCAATGTTTGGCATGGTCTTATTAAATTTTTACCAAGTTTGCAAGTGTTTTGGCATGGTCTTATTAAATTTGTCCCAAGTTTGCAAGTGCTTTGGCATGGTCTTATTAAATTTGTACCAAGTTTGCAAGTGTTTTGGCATGGTCTTAGGAAGTTTGTTCCAAGTTTGCAAGTGTTTGGCATGGTCTTAGAAAATTTGTACCAAGTTTGGAAGTGTTTTGGCATGGTCTTATTAAATTTGTACCAAGTTTGCAAGTGTTTTGGCATGGTCTTATACATTTGTACCAAGTTTGCAAGTGTTTTGGCATGGTCTTATTAAACTTGTACAAAGTTTGCAAGTGTTTTGGCATGGTCTTAGGAAGTTTGTTCCAAGTTTGCAAGTGTTTGGCATGGTCTTATTAAATTTGTACAAAGTTTGCAAGTGTTTTAGCATGGTCTTATTAAATTTGTACCAAGTTTGCAAGTGTTTTGGCATTGTCTTATTACATTTGTACCAAGTTTGCAAGTGTTTTGGCATGGTCTTATTAAATTTGTACCAAGTTTGCAAGTGTTTTGGCATGGTCTTATTAAATTTGTCCCAAGTTTGCAAGTGCTTTGGCATGGTCTTATTAAATTTGTACCAAGTTTGCAAGTGTTTTGGCATGGTCTTATTAAATTTGTACCAAGTTTGCAAGTGTTCGGCATGGTCTTATTAAATTTGTACCAATTTTGCAAGTGTTTTAGCATGGTCTTATTAAATTTGTTACAAGTTTGCAAGTGTTTTGGCATGGTCTTATTAAATTTGTACCAAGTTTGCAAGTGTTTTGGCATGGTCTTATTAAAATTGTACCAAGTTTGCAAGTGTTTTGGCATAGTCTTAGGAAGTTTGTTCCAAGTTTGCAAGTGTTTTGGCATGGTTTTATTAAATTTGTACCAAGTTTGCAAGTGTTTGGCATGGTCTTATTATATTTGTACCAAGTTTGCAAGTGTTTTGGCATGGTCTTATTAAATTTGTCCCAAGTTTGCAAGTGCTTTGGCATGGTCTTATTAAATTTGTACCAAGTTTGCAAGTGTTTTGGCATGGTCTTAGGAAGTTTGTTCCAAGTTTGCAAGTGTTTTGGCATGGTCTTATTAAATTTGTTCCAAGTTTGCAAGTGTTTTGGCATGGTCTTATTAAATTTGTACCAAGTTTGCAAGTGTTTTGGCATGGTCTTATTAAATTTGTTCCAAGTTTGCAAGTGTTCTGGCATGGTCGTAATAAATTTGTACCAAGTTTGCAAGTGTTTTGGCAGGGTCTTATTAAATTTGTACCAAGTTTGCAAGTGTTTTGGCATGGTCTTATTACATTTGTACCAAGTTTACAAGTGTTTTGGCATGGTCTTATTAAATTTGTACCAAGTTTGCAAGTGTTCGGCATGGTCTGATTTAATTTGTACCAAGTTTGCAAGTGTTTTGGCATGGTCTTATTAAATTTGTACCAAGTTTGCAAGTGTTTTGGCATGGTCATATCAAATTTGTACCAAGTTTGCAAGTGTTTTGGCATGGTCTTATTAAATTTGTCCCAAGCTTGCAAGTGCTTTGGCATGGTTTTATTAAATTTGTACCAAGTTTGCAAGTGTTTGGCATGGTCTTAGGAAGTTTGTTCCAAGTTTGCAAGTGTTTTGGCATGGTATTATTAAATTTGTACCAAGTTTGCAAGTGTTTGGCATGGTCTTATTATAGTTGTACCAAGTTTGCAAGTGTTTTGGCATGGTCTTTTTAAAGTTGTCCCAAGTTTGCAAGTGCTTTGGCAGGGTCTTATTAAATTTTTTACCAAGTTTGCAAGTGTTTTGGCATGGTCTAAGGAAGTTTGTTCCAAGTTTGCAAGTGTTTTGGCATGGTCTTATTAAATTTGTACCAAGTTTGCAAGTGTTTGGCATGGTCTTATTAAATTTGTACCAAGTTTGCAAGTGTTCGGCATGGTCTTATTAAATTTGTACCAATTTTGCAAGTGTTTTAGCATGGTCTTATTAAATTTGTACCAAGTTTGCAAGTGTTTGGCATGGTCTTATTAAATTTGTACCAAGTTTGCAAGTGTTTTGGCATGGTCTTATTAAATTTGTACCAAGTTTGCAAGTGTTTGGCATGGTCTTATTACTTTTGTACAAAGTTTGCAAGTGTTTTGGCATGGTCTTATTAAATTTGTACCAAGTTTGCAAGTGTTTTGGCATGGTCTTATTACATTTGTACCAAGTTTGCAAGTGTTTTGGCATGGTCTTATTAAATTTGTACCAAGTTTGCAAGTGTTCCGCATGGTCTTATTAAATTTGTACCAATTTTGCAAGTTTTTTAGCATGGTCTTATTAAATTTGTTCCAAGTTTGCAAGTGTTTTGGCATGGTCTTATTAAATTTGTACCAAGTTTGCAAGTGTTTTGGCATGGTCTTATAAAATTTGAACCAAATTTGCAAGTGTTTTGGCATGGTCTTATTAAATTTGTACCAAGTTTGCAAGTGTTATGGCATGGTCTTAGGAAGTTTGTTCCAAGTTTGCAAGTGTTTTGGCATGGTTTTATTAAATTTGTACCAAGTTCGCACGTGTTTTGGCATGGTCTTATTAAATTTGTTCCAAGATTGCAAGTGTTCTGGCATGGTCTTAATAAATTTGTACCAAGTTTGCAAGTGTTTTGGTAGGGTCTTATTAAATTTGTACCAAGTTTGCAAGTGTTTTGGCATGGTCTTATTACATTTGTACAAAGCTTGCAAGTGTTTTGGCATGGTCTTATTAAATTTGTACCAAGTTTGCAAGTGTTCGGCATGGTCTTATTAAATTTGTACCAATTTTGCAAGTGTTTTAGCATGGTCTTATTAAATTTGTTTCAAGTTTGCAAGTGTTTTGGCAAGGTCTTTTTAAATTTGTACCAAGTTTGCAAGTGTTTGGCATGGTCTTATTAAATTTGTGCCAAGTTTGCAAGTGTTTTGGCATGGTCTTAGGAAGTTTGTCCCAAGTTTGCAAGTGTTTGGCGTGGTCTTATTAATTGTGTACCAAGCTTGCAAGTGTTTGGCATGGTCTTAAGAAGTTTGCACCAAGTTTGCAAGTGTTTTGGCATGGTCTTATTAAATTTGTACCAAGTTTGCAAGTGTTTTGGCATGGTCATATCAAATTTGTACCAAGTTTGCAAGTGTTTTGGCATGGTCTTATTAAATTTGTCCCAAGCTTGCAAGTGCTTTGGCATGGTCTTATTAAATTTGTACCAAGTTTGTAAGTGTTTTGGCATTGTCTTAGGAAGTTTGTTCCAAGTTTGCAAGTGTTTGGCATGGTCTTATTAAATTTGTACCAAGTTTGCAATGTTTGGCATGGTCTTATTAAATTTTTACCAAGTTTGCAAGTGTTTTGGCATGGTCTTATTAAATTTGTCCCAAGTTTGCAAGTGCTTTGGCATTGTCTTATTAAATTTGTACCAAGTTTGCAAGTGTTTTGGCATGGTCTTAGGAAGTTTGTTCCAAGTTTGCAAGTGTTTGGCATGGTCTTAGAAAATTTGTACCAAGTTTGGAAGTGTTTTGGCATGGTCTTATTAAATTTGTACCAAGTTTGCAAGTGTTTTGGCATGGTCTTATACATTTGTACCAAGTTTGCAAGTGTTTTGGCATGGTCTTATTAAACTTGTACAAAGTTTGCAAGTGTTTTGGCATGGTCTTAGGAAGTTTGTTCCAAGTTTGCAAGTGTTTGGCATGGTCTTATTAAATTTGTACAAAGTTTGCAAGTGTTTTAGCATGGTCTTATTAAATTTGTACCAAGTTTGCAAGTGTTTTGGCATTGTCTTATTACATTTGTACCAAGTTTGCAAGTGTTTTGGCATGGTCTTATTAAATTTGTACCAAGTTTGCAAGTGTTTTGGCATGGTCTTATTAAATTTGTCCCAAGTTTGCAAGTGCTTTGGCATGGTCTTATTAAATTTGTACCAAGTTTGCAAGTGTTTTGGCATGGTCTTATTAAATTTGTACCAAGTTTGCAAGTGTTCGGCATGGTCTTATTAAATTTGTACCAATTTTGCAAGTGTTTTAGCATGGTCTTATTAAATTTGTTCCAAGTTTGCAAGTGTTTTGGCATGGTCTTATTAAATTTGTACCAAGTTTGCAAGTGTTTTGGCATGGTCTTATTAAATTTGTACCAAGTTTGCAAGTGTTTTGGCATAGTCTTAGGAAGTTTGTACCAAGTTTGCAAGTGTTTTGGCATGGTTTTATTAAATTTGTACCAAGTTTGCAAGTGTTTGGCATGGTCTTATTATATTTGTACCAAGTTTGCAAGTGTTTTGGCATGGTCTTATTAAATTTGTCCCAAGTTTGCAAGTGCTTTGGCATGGTCTTATTTAATTTGTACCAAGTTTGCAAGTGTTTTGGCATGGTCTTAGGAAGTTTGTTCCAAGTTTGCAAGTGTTTTGGCATGGTCTTATTAAATTTGTTCCAAGTTTGCAAGTGTTTTGGCATGGTTTTATTAAATTTGTACCAAGTTTGCAAGTGTTTTGACATGGTCTTATTAAATTTGTTCCAAGTTTGCAAGTGTTCTGGCATGGTCGTAATAAATTTGTACCAAGTTTGCAAGTGTTTTGGCAGGGTCTTATTAAATTTGTACCAAGTTTGCAAGTGTTTTGGCATGGTCTTATTACATTTGTACCAAGTTTACAAGTGTTTTGGCATGGTCTTATTAAATTTGTACCAAGTTTGCAAGTGTTCGGCATGGTCTGATTTAATTTGTACCAATTTTGCAAGTGTTTTAGCATGGCCTTATTAAATTTGTTCCAAGTTTGCAAGTGTTTTGGCAAGGTCTTATTAAATTTGTACCAAGTTTGCAAGTGTTTTGGCATGGTCTTAGGAAGTTTGTCCCAAGTTTGCGAGTGTTTGGCATGGTCTTATTAATTGTGTACCAAGTTTGCAAGTGTTTGGCATGGTCTTAAGAAGTTTGTACCAAGTTTGCAAATGTTTTGGCATGGTCTTATTAAATTTGTACCAAGTTTGCAAGTGTTTTGGCATGGTCATATCAAATTTATACCAAGTTTGCAAGTGTTTTGGCACGGTCTTATTAAATTTGTCCCAAGTTTGCAAGTGCTTTGGCATGGTCTTATTAAATTTGTACCAAGTTTGCAAGTGTTTTGGCATGGTCTTAGGAAGTTTGTTCCAAGTTTGCAAGTGTTTTGGCATGGTCTTATTAAATTTGTCCCAAGTTTGCAAGTGTTTGGCATGATCTTATTAAATTTGTACCAAGTTTGCAAGTGTTTGGCATGGTCTTATTAAATTTTTACCAATTTTGCAAGTGTTTTGGCATGGTCTTATTAAATTTGTCCCAAGTTTGCAAGTGCTTTGGCATGGTCTTATTAAATTTGTACCAAGTTTGCAAGTGTTTTGGCATGGTCTTAGGAAGTTTGTTCCAAGTTTGCAAGTGTTTGGCATGGTCTTATTAAATTTGTACCAAGTTTGCAAGTGTTTGGCATGGTCTTAGAAAATTTGTACCATGTTTGGAAGTGTTTTGGCATGGTCTTATTGAAATTGTACCAAGTTTGCAAGTGTTTTGGCATGGTCTTATACATTTGTACCAAGTTTGCAAGTGTTTTGGCATGGTCTTATTAAACTTGTACAAAGTTTGCAAGTGTTTTGGCATGGTCTTAGGAAGTTTGTTCCAAGTTTGCAAGTGTTTGGCATGGTCTTATTAAATTTGTACAAAGTTTGCAAGTGTTTTGGCATGGTCTTATTAAATTTGTACCAAGTTTGCAAGTGTTTTGGCATGGTCTTATTAAATTTGTACCAAGTTTGCAAGTGTTTTGGCATGGTCTTATTAAATTTGTACCAAGTTTGCAAGTGTTCGGCATGGTCTTATTAAATTCGTACCAATTTTGCAAGTGTTTTAGCATGGTCTTATTAAATTTGTTCCAAGTTTGCAAGTGTTTTGGCATGGTCTTAGGAAGTTTGTTCCAAGTTTGCAAGTGTTTTGCATGGTCTTATTAAATTTGTACCAAGTTTGCAAGTGTTTGGCATGGTCTTAGAAAATTTGTACCAAGTTTGGAAGTGTTTTGGAATGGTCTTATTAAATTTGTACAAAGTTTGCAAGTGTTTTGGCATGGTCTTATACATTTGTACCAAGTTTGCAAGTGTTTTGGCATGGTCTTATTAAACTTGTACAAAGTTTGCAAGTGTTTTGGCATGGTCTTACGAAGTTTTTTCCAAGTTTGCAAGTGTTTGGCATGGTCTTATTAAATTTGTACCAAGTTTGCAAGTGTTTTGGCATGGGCTTATTAAATTTGTATCAAGTTTGCAAGTGTTTTGGCAAGGTCTTATTAAATTTGTACCAAGTTTGCAAATGTTTTGGCATGGTCTTAGGAAGTTTGTTCCAAGTTTGCAAGTGTTTTGGCATGGTTTTATTAAATTTGTACCAAGTTTGCACGTGTTTTGGCATAGTCTTATTAAATTTGTTCCAAGTTTGCAAGTGTTTTGGCATGGTCTTAATAAATTTGTACCAAGTTTGCAAGTGTTTTGGCAGGGTCTTATTAAATTTGTACCAAGTTTGCAAGTGTTTTGGCATGGTCTTATTAAATTTGTACCAAGTTTGCAAGTGTTTTGGCAAGGTCTTATTAAACTTGTACCAAGTTTGCAAGTGTTTTGGCATGGTCTTATTAAATTTGTACCAAGTTTGCAAGTGTTTTGGCATGGTCTAAGGAAGTTTGTCCCAAGTTTGCAAGTGTTTTGCATGGTCTTATTAAATTTGTTCCAAGTTTGCAAGTGTTTGGCATGGTCTTATTATATTTGTACCAAGTTTGCAAGTGTTTTGGCATGGTCTTATTAAATTTGTACCAAGTTTGCAAGTGTTTTGGCATGGTCTTATCAAATTTGTACCAGGTTTGCAAGTGTTTTGGCATGGTCTTATTAAATTTGTCCCAAGTTTGCAAGTGTTTTGGCATGGTCTTATTACATTTGTACCAAGTTTGCAAGTGTTTTGGCATGGCCTTATTAAATTTGTACCAAGTTTGCAAGTGTTCGGCATGGTCTTATTAAATTTGTACCAAGTTTGCAGGTGTTTGGCATGGTCTTAGAAAATTTGTACCAAGTTTAAAAGTGTTTTGGCATGGTCTTATTAAATTTGTTCCAAGTTTGCAAGTGTTTTGGCATGGTCTTATTAAATTTGTACCAAGTTTGCAAGTGTTTTGGCATGGTCTTATTAAATTTGTTCCAAGTTTGCAAGTGTTCTGGCATGGTCTTAATAAATTTGTACCAAGTTTGCAAGTGTTTTGGCAGGGTCTTATTAAATTTGTACCAAGTTTGCAAGTGTTTTGGCATGGTCTTATTAAACTTGTACCAAGTTTGCAAGTGTTTTGGCAAGGTCTTATTAAACTTGTACCAAGTTTGCAAGTGTTTTGGCATGGTCTTATTAAATTTGTACCAAGTTTGCAAGAGTTTTGGCATGGTCTTATTAAATTTGTCCCAAGTTTGCAAGTGTTTTGGCATGGTCTTATTACATTTGTACCAAGTTTGCAAGTGTTTTGGCATGGTCTTATTAAATTTGTACCAAGTTTGCAAGTGTTCGGCATGGTCTTATTAAATTTGTACCAAGTTTGCAAGTGTTTGGCATGGTCTTATTAAATTTGTACCAAGTTTGGAAGTGTTTTGGCATGGTCTTATTAAATTTGTACCAAGTTTGCAAGTGTTTTGGCATGGTCTTATACATTTGTACCAAGTTTGCAAGTGTTTTGGCATGTTCTTATACATTTGTACCAAGTTTGCAAGTGTTTTGGCATGGTCTTATTAAACTTTTACAAAGTTTGCAAGTGTTTTGGCATGGTCTTAGGAAGTTTGTCCCAAGTTTGCAAGTGTTTGGCATGGTCTTATTAAATTTGTACAAAGTTTGCAAGTGTTTTGGCATGGTCTATTTAAATTTGTACCAAGTTTGCAAGTGTTTTGGCATGGTCTTATTTCATTTGTACCAAGTTTGCAAGTGTTTTGGCATGGTCTTATTAAATTTGTACCAAGTTTGCAAGTGTTCGGCATGGTTTATTAAATTCGTACCAATTTTGCAAGTGGTTTAGCATGGTCTTATTAAATTTGTTCCAAGTTTGCAAGTGTTTTGGCATGGTCTTATTAAATTTGTACCAAGTTTGCACGTGTTTTGGCATAGTCTTATTAAATTTGTTCCAAGTTTGCAAGTGTTTTGGCATGGTCTTAATAAATTTGTACCAAGTTTGCAAGTGTTTTGGCAGGGTCTTATTAAATTTGTACCAAGTTTGCAAGTGTTTTGGCATGGTCTTATTAAATTTGTACCAAGTTTGCAAGTGTTCGGCATGGTCTTATTAAATTTGTACCAATTTTGCAAGTGTTTTAGCATGGTCTTATTAAATTTGTACCAAGTTTGCAAGTGTTTGGCATGGTCTTATTAAATTTGTACCAAGTTTGCAAGTGTTTTGGCATGGTCTTATTAAATTTGTACCAAGTTTGCAAGTGTTTGGCATGGTCTTATTACTTTTGTACAAAGTTTGCAAGTGTTTTGGCATGGTTTTATTAAATTTGTACCAAGTTTGCAAGTGTTTTGGCATGGTCTTATTACATTTGTACCAAGTTTGCAAGTGTTTTGGCATGGTCTTATTAAATTTGTACCAAGTTTGCAAGTGTTCCGCATGGTCTTATTAAATTTGTTCCAATTTTGCAAGTTTTTTAGCATGGTCTTATTAAATTTGTTCCAAGTTTGCAAGTGTTTTGGCATGGTCTTATTAAATTTGTACCAAGTTTGCAAGTGTTTTGGCATGGTCTTATAAAATTTGAACCAAATTTGCAAGTGTTTTGGCATGGTCTTATTAAATTTGTACCAAGTTTGCAAGTGTTATGGCATGGTCTTAGGAAGTTTGTTCCAAGTTTGCAAGTGTTTTGGCATGGTTTTATTAAATTTGTACCAAGTTCGCACGTGTTTTGGCATGGTCTTATTAAATTTGTTCCAAGATTGCAAGTGTTCTGGCATGGTCTTAATAAATTTGTACCAAGTTTGCAAGTGTTTTGGTAGGGTCTTATTAAATTTGTACCAAGTTTGCAAGTGTTTTGGCATGGTCTTATTACATTTGTACAAAGTTTGCAAGTGTTTTGGCATGGTCTTATTAAATTTGTACCAAGTTTGCAAGTGTTCGGCATGGTCTTATTAAATTTGTACCAATTTTGCAAGTGTTTTAGCATGGTCTTATTAAATTTGTTTCAAGTTTGCAAGTGTTTTGGCAAGGTTTTATTAAATTTGTACCAAGTTTGCAAGTGTTTTGGCATGGTCTTATTAAATTTGTGCCAAGTTTGCAAGTGTTTTGGCATGGTCTTAGGAAGTTTGTCCCAAGTTTGCAAGTGTTTGGCGTGGTCTTATTAATTGTGTACCAAGCTTGCAAGTGTTTGGCATGGTCTTAAGAAGTTTGCACCAAGTTTGCAAGTGTTTTGGCATGGTCTTATTAATTTTGTACCAAGTTTGCAAGTGTTTTGGCATGGTCATATCAAATTTGTACCAAGTTTGCAAGTGTTTTGGCATGGTCTTATTAAATTTGTCCCAAGCTTGCAAGTGCTTTGGCATGGTCTTATTAAATTTGTACCAAGTTTGCAAGTGTTTTGGCATTGTCTTAGGAAGTTTGTTCCAAGTTTGCAAGTGTTTGGCATGGTCTTATTAAATTTGTACCAAGTTTGCAATGTTTGGCATGGTCTTATTAAATTTTTACCAAGTTTGCAAGTGTTTTGGCATGGTCTTATTAAATTTGTCCCAAGTTTGCAAGTGTTTGGCATGGTCTTATTAAATTTGTTCCAAGTTTGCAAGTGTTCTGGCATGGTCTTAATATTTTTGTACCAAGTTTGCAAGTGTTATGGCATGGTCTTAGGAAGTTTGTTCCAAGTTTGCAAGTGTTTTGGCATGGTCTTAGGAAGTTTGTTCCAAGTTTGCAAGTGTTTTGGCATGGTTTTATTAAATTTGTACCAAGTTTGCAAGTGTTTTGGCATGGTCTTATTAAATTTGTTCCAAGTTTGCAAGTGTTTTGGCATGGTCTTATTAAATTTGTACCAAGTTTGCAAGTCTTTTGGCATGGTCTTAGGAAGTTTGTTCCAAGTTTGCAAGTGTTTGGCATGGTCTTATTAAATTTGTTCTAAGTTTGCAAGTGTTTTGGCATGGTCTTATTAAATTTGTACCAAGTTTGCAAGTGTTTTGGCATGGTCTTATTAAATTTGTCCCAAGTTTGCAAGTGTTTTGGCATGGTCTTATTAAATTTGTACCAAGTTTGCAAGTGTTTTGGAATGGTCTCATTAAATTTGTACCAAGTTTGCAAGTGTTTTGGCATGGTCTTATTAAATTTGTACCAAGTTTATAAGTGTTTTGGCATGGTCTTATTAAATTTGTACCAAGTTTGCAAGTGTTTTGGCATGGTCTTATTAAATTTGTACCAAGTTTGCAGGTGTTTTGGCATGGTCTTTGGAAGTTTGTTCCAAGTTTGCAAGTGTTTTGGCATGGTCTTATTAAATTTGTACCAAGTTTGCAGGTGTTTTGGCATGGTCTTAGGAAGTTTTTTCCAAGTTTGCAAGTGTTTTGGCATTGTCTTAGGAAGTTTGTTCCAAGTTTGCAAGTGTTTTGGCATGGTCTAATTAAAATTGTACCAAGTTTGCAAGTGTTTGGCATGGTCTTATTAAATTTGTACCAAGTTAGCAAGTGTTTTGGCATGGTTTTAGGAAGTTTGTTCCAAGTTTGCAAGTGTTTGGCATGGTCTTATTAAATTTGTACCAAGTTTGCAAGTGTTTTGAAACGGTCTTATTAAATTTGTACCAAGTTTGCAGGTGTTTTGGCATGGTCTTAGGAAGTTTGTAAAAAGTTTGCAAGTGTTTTGGCATGGTCTTATTAAATTTGTACCAAGTTTGCAAGTGTTTTGGCATGGTCTTATTAAATTTGTACCAAGTTTGCAAGTGTTTTGGCATTGTCTCATTAAATTTGTACCAAGTTTGCAAGTGTTTTGGCATGGTCTTATTAAATTTGTACCAAGTTTGCAAGTGTTTTGCCATGGTCTTATTAAATTTTTACCAAGTTTATAAGTGTTTTGGCATGGTCTTAATAAATTTGTTCCAAGTTTGCAAGTGTTTTGGCATGGTCTTATTTAATTTGTACCAAGTTTGCAAGTGTTTTGGCATGGTCTTAGGAAGTTTGTTCCAAGTTTGCAAGTGTTTGGACATGGTCTTATTAAATTTGTACCAAGTTTGCAAGTGTTTTGGCATGGTCTTATTAAATTTGTTCTAAGTTTGCAAGTGTTTTGGCATGGTCTTATTCAATTTGTACCAAGTTTGCAAGTGTTTTGGCATGGTCTTATTAAATTTGTCCCAAGTTTGCAAGTGCTTTGGCATGGTCTTATTAAATTTGTACCAAGTTTGCAAGTGTTTTGGCATGGTCTTATTAAATTTGTACCAAGTTTGCAAGTGTTTTGGAATGGTCTCATTAAATTTGTACCAAGTTTGCAAGTGTTTTGGCATGGTCTTATTAAATTTGTACCAAGTTTGCAAGTGTTTTGGCATGGTTTTATTAAATTTGTACCAAGTTTGCAATTGTTTTGATATGGTCTTAGGAAGTTTGTTCCAAGTTTGCAAGTGTTTGGACATGGTCTTTTTAAATTTGTACCAAGTTTGCAAGTGTTTTGGCATGGTCTTATTAAATTTGTTCTAAGTTTGCAAGTGTTTTGGCATGGTCTTATTAAAATTGTACCAAGTTTGCAAGTGTTTGGCATGGTCTTATTAAATTTGTACCAAGTTAGCAAGTGTTTTGGCATGGTTTTAGGAAGTTTGTTCCAAGTTTGCAAGTGTTTGGCATGGTCTTATTAAATTTGTACCAAGTTTGCAAGTGTTTGGCATGGTCTTATTAGATTTGTACCAAGTTTGCAAGTGTTATGGCATGGTCTTATTAAATTTGTACCAAGTTAGCAAGTCTTTTGGCATGGTCTTATTAAATTTGAACCAAGTTTGCAAGTGTTTTGGCATGGTCTTATTAAATTTGTTCCAAGTTTGCAAGTGTTTGGCATGGTCTTATTAAATTTGTTCCAAGTTTGCAAGTGTTTTGGCATGGTCTTATTAAATTTGTACCAAGTTTGCAAGTGTTTTGGCATGGTCTTATTAAATTTGTACTAAGTTTGTAAGTGATTTGGCATGGTCTTAGGAAGTTTGTTCCAAGTTTGCAAGTGTTTGGCATGGTCAATTAAATTTGTACCAAGTTTGCAAGTGATTTGGCATGGTCTTATTAAATTTGTACCAAGTTTGCAAGTGTTTTGGCATGGTCTCATTAAATTTGTACCAAGTTTGCAAGTGTTTTGGCATGGTCATAGGAAGTTTGTTCCAAGTTTGCAAGTGTTTTGGCATGGTCTTATTAAAAGTGTACCAAGTTTGCAAGTGTTTGGCATGGTCTTATTAAATTTGTACCAAGTTAGCAAGTGTTTTGGCATGGTTTTAGGAAGTTTGTTCCAAGTTTGCAAGTGTTTGGCATGGTCTTATTAAATTTGTACCAAGTTTGCAAGTGTTTGGCATGGTCTTATTAGATTTGTACCAAGTTTGCAAGTGTTTTGGCATGGTCTTAGGAAGTTTGTTCTAAGTTTGCAAGTGTTTGGCATGGTCTTATTAAATTTGTACCAAGTTTGCAAGTGTTTTGGCATGGTCTTATTAAATTTGTACCAAGTTTGTAAGTGATTTGGCATGGTCTTTGGAAGTTTGTTCCAAGTTTGCAAGTGTTTTGGCATGGTCTTATTAAATTTGTACCAAGTTTGCAGGTGTTTTGGCATGGTCCAAGGAAGTTTTTTCCAAGTTTGCAAGTGTTTTGGCATGGTCTTAGGAAGTTTGTTCCAAGTTTGCAAGTGTTTGGCATGGTCTCATTAAATTTGTACCAAGTTTGCAAGTGTTTTGGCATGGTCTTATTAAATTTGTACCAAGTTTGCAGGTGTTTTGGCATGGTCTTAGGAAGTTTGTTCCAAGTTTGCAAGTGTTTTGGCATGGTCTTAGTAAGTTTGTTCCAAGTTTGCAAGTGTTTGGCATGGTCTTATTAAATTTGTACCAAGTTTGCAAGTGTTTTGGCATGATCTTATTAAATTTGTACCAAGTTTGCAAGTGTTTTGGCATAGTCTTATTAAATTTGTACCAAGTTTGCAAGTGTTTTGGAATGGTCTTATTAAATTTGTACCAAGTTTGCAGGTGTTTTGGCATGGTCTTAGGAAGTTTGTTCCAAGTTTGCAAGTGTTTTGGCATGGTCTTATTGAATTTGTACCAAGTTTGCAAGTGTTTTGGCATGGTCTTGTTAAATTTTTAACAAGTTTGCAAGTGTATTGGCATGGTCTTATTAAATTTGTACCAAGTTTGCAAGTGTTTTGGCATGGTCTTATTAAATTTGTTCCAAGTTTGCAAGTGTTTTGGCATGGTCTTATTTAATTTGTACCTAGTTTGCAAGTGTTTTGGCATGGTCTTAGGAAGTTTGTTCCAAGTTTGCAAGTGTTTGGACATGGTCTTATTAAATTTGTACCAAGTTTGCAAGTGTTTTGGCATGGTCTTATTAAATTTGTTCTAAGTTTGCAAGTGTTTTGGCATGGTCTTATTAAATTTGTTCCAAGTTTGCAAGTGTTTTGGCATGGTCTTATTAAATTTGTCCCAAGTTTGCAAGTGCTGTGGCATGGTCTTATTAAATTTGTACCAAGTTTGCAAGTGTTTTGGCATGGTCTTAGGAAGTTTGTTCCAAGTTTGCAAGTGTTTGGCATGGTCTTATTAAATTTGTACCAAGTTTGCAAGTGTTTTGGCATGGTCTCATTAAATTTGTACCAAGTTTGCAAGTGTTTTGGCATGGTCTTAGGAAGTTTGTTCCAAGTTTGCAAGTGTTTGGCATGGTCTTATTAAATTTGTACCAAGTTTGCAAGTGTTTTGGCATGGTCTTATTAAATTTGTACCAAGTTTGCAAGTGTTTTGGCATGGTCTTATTAAATTTGTTCCAAGTTTGCAAGTGTTTTGGCATGGTCTTATTTAATTTGTACCTAGTTTGCAAGTGTTTTGGCATGGTCTTAGGAAGTTTGTTCCAAGTTTGCAAGTGTTTGGACATGGTCTTTTTAAATTTGTACCAAGTTTGCAAGTGTTTTGGCATGGTCTTATTAAATTTGTTCTAAGTTTGCAAGTGTTTTGGCATGGTCTTATTAAATTTGTTCCAAGTTTGCAAGTGTTTTGGCATGGTCTTATTAAATTTGTCCCAAGTTTGCAAGTGCTGTGGCATGGTCTTATTAAATTTGTACCAAGTTTGCAAGTGTTTTGGCATGGTCTTAGGAAGTTTGTTCCAAGTTTGCAAGTGTTTGGCATGGTCTTATTAAATTTGTACCAAGTTTGCAAGTGTTTTGACATGGTCTTATTAAATTTGTACCAAGTTTGCAAGTGTTTTGGCATGGTCTTATTAAATTTGTTCCAAGTTTGCAAGTGTTTTGGCATGGTCTTATTAAATTTGTACCAAGTTTGCAAGTGTTTTGGCATGGTCTTAGGAAGTTTGTTCCAAGTTTGCAAGTGTTTGGACATGGTCTTATTAAATTTGTACCAAGTTTGCAAGTGTTTTGGCATGGTCTTATTAAATTTGTTCTAAGTTTGCAAGTGTTTTGGCATGGTCTTATTAAATTTGTACCAAGTTTGCAAGTGTTTTGGCATGGTCTTATTAAATTTGTCCCAAGTTTGCAAGTGTTTTGGCATGGTCTTATTAAATTTGTACCAAGTTTGCAAGTGTTTTGGAATGGTCTCATTAAATTTGTACCAAGTTTGCAAGTGTTTTGGCATGGTCTTATTAAATTTGTACCAAGTTTATAAGTGTTTTGGCATGGTCTTATTAAATTTGTACCAAGTTTGCAAGTGTTTTGGCATGGTCTTATTAAATTTGTACCAAGTTTGCAGGTGTTTTGGCATGGTCTTTGGAAGTTTGTTCCAAGTTTGCAAGTGTTTTGGCATGGTCTTATTAAATTTGTACCAAGTTTGCAGGTGTTTTGGCATGGTCTTAGGAAGTTTTTTCCAAGTTTGCAAGTGTTTTGGCATTGTCTTAGGAAGTTTGTTCCAAGTTTGCAAGTGTTTTGGCATGGTCTAATTAAAATTGTACCAAGTTTGCAAGTGTTTGGCATGGTCTTATTAAATTTGTACCAAGTTAGCAAGTGTTTTGGCATGGTTTTAGGAAGTTTGTTCCAAGTTTGCAAGTGTTTGGCATGGTCTTATTAAATTTGTACCAAGTTTGCAAGTGTTTTGAAACGGTCTTATTAAATTTGTACCAAGTTTGCAGGTGTTTTGGCATGGTCTTAGGAAGTTTGTAAAAAGTTTGCAAGTGTTTTGGCATGGTCTTATTAAATTTGTACCAAGTTTGCAAGTGTTTTGGCATGGTTTTATTAAATTTGTACCAAGTTTGCAAGTGTTTTGGCATTGTCTCATTAAATTTGTACCAAGTTTGCAAGTGTTTTGGCATGGTCTTATTAAATTTGTACCAAGTTTGCAAGTGTTTTGCCATGGTCTTATTAAATTTTTACCAAGTTTATAAGTGTTTTGGCATGGTCTTAATAAATTTGTTCCAAGTTTGCAAGTGTTTTGGCATGGTCTTATTTAATTTGTACCAAGTTTGCAAGTGTTTTGGCATGGTCTTAGGAAGTTTGTTCCAAGTTTGCAAGTGTTTGGACATGGTCTTATTAAATTTGTACCAAGTTTGCAAGTGTTTTGGCATGGTCTTATTAAATTTGTTCTAAGTTTGCAAGTGTTTTGGCATGGTCTTATTCAATTTGTACCAAGTTTGCAAGTGTTTTGGCATGGTCTTATTAAATTTGTCCCAAGTTTGCAAGTGCTTTGGCATGGTCTTATTAAATTTGTACCAAGTTTGCAAGTGTTTTGGCATGGTCTTATTAAATTTGTACCAAGTTTGCAAGTGTTTTGGAATGGTCTCATTAAATTTGTACCAAGTTTGCAAGTGTTTTGGCATGGTCTTATTAAATTTGTACCAAGTTTGCAAGTGTTTTGGCATGGTTTTATTAAATTTGTACCAAGTTTGCAATTGTTTTGATATGGTCTTAGGAAGTTTGTTCCAAGCTTGCAAGTGTTTGGCATGGTCTCATTTAATTTGTACCAAGTTTGCAAGTGTTTTGGCATGGTCTTAGGAAGTTTGATCCAAGTTTGCAAGTGTTTTGGCATGGTCTTATTAAATATATACCAAGTTTGCAAGTGTTTTGGCATGGTCTTATTAAATTTTTTTCAAGTTAGCAAGTGTATTGGCATGGTCTTATTAAATTTGTACCAAGTTTGCAGGTGTTTTGGCATGGTCTTATTAAATTTGTACCAAGTTTGAAAGTGTTTTGGCATGGTCTTATTAAATTTGTACCAAGTTTGCAAGTGTTTTGGCATGGTCTTATTAAATTTGTACCAAGTTTGCAAGTGTTTTGGCATGGTCTTATTAAATTTGTACCAAGTTTGCAAGTGTTTTGGCATGGTCTTATTAAATTTGTACCAAGTTTGTAAGTGATTTGGCATAGTCTTAGGAAGTTTGTTCCAAGTTTGCAAGTGTTTGGCATGGTCTTATTAAATTTGTACCAAGTTTGCAAGTGTTTTGGCATGGTCTTATTAAATTTGTACCAAGTTTGCAAGTGTTTTGGCATGGTCTTATTAAATTTGTACCAAGTTTGCAAGTGTTTTGGCATGGTCTTAGGAAGTTTGTACCAAGTTTGCAAGTGTTTTGGCATGGTCTTATTAAATTTGTACCAAGTTTGCAAGTGTTTTGGCATGGTCTTATTAAATTTGTACCAAGTTTGCAAGTGTTTTGGCATGGTCTTATTAAATTTGTACCAAGTTTGCAAGTGTTTTGGCATGGTCTTAGGAAGTTTGTTCCAAGTTTGCAAGTGTTTGGCATGGTCTTATTAAATTTGTACCAAGTTTGGAAGTGTTTTGGCATGGTCTTATTAAATTTGTACCAAGTTTGTAAGTGATTTGGCATAGTCTTAGGAAGTTTGTTCCAAGTTTGCAAGTGTTTGGACATGGTCTTATTAAATTTGTACCAAGTTTGCAAGTGTTTTGGTATGGTCTTATTAAATTTGTTCTAAGTTTGCAAGTGTTTTGGCATGGTCTTATTAAATTTGTACCAAGTTTGCAAGTGTTTTGGCATGGTCTTATTAAATTTGTCCCAAGTTTGCAAGTGATGTGGCATGGTCTTATTAAATTTGTACCAAGTTTGCAATTGTTTTGGCATGGTCTTAGGAAGTTTGTTCCAAGTTTGCAAGTGTTTGGCATGGTCTTATTAAATTTGTACCAAGTTTGCAAGTGTTTTGACATGGTCTAATTAAATTTTTACCAAGTTTGCAAGTGTTTTGGCATGGTCTTATTAAATTTGTTCCAAGTTTGCAAGTGTTTTGGCATGGTCTTATTTAATTTGTACCAAGTTTGCAAGTGTTTTGGCATGGTCTTAGGAAGTTTGTTCCAAGTTTGCAAGTGTTTTGGCATGGTTTTATTAAATTTGTACCAAGTTTGCAAGTGTTTTGGCATGGTCTTATTAAATTTGTTCCAAGTTTGCAAGTGTTTTGGCATGGTCTTATTAAATTTGTACCAAGTTTGCAAGTCTTTTGGCATGGTCTTATTAAATTTGTACCAAGTTTGCAAGTGTTTTGGCATGGTCTTATTAAATTTGTACCAAGTTTGCAAGTGTTTTGGCATGGTCTTAGGAAGTTTGTTCCAAGTTTGCAAGTGTTTGGCATGGTCTTATTAAATTTGTACCAAGTTTGCAAGTGTTTTGGCATGGTCTTATTAAATATGTACCAAGTTTGTAAGTGATTTGGCATGGTCTTAGGAAGTTTGTTCCAAGTTTGCAAGTGTTTGGCATGGTCTTATTAAATTTGTACCAAGTTTGCAAGTGTTTTGGCATGGTCTTATTAAATTTGTACTAAGTTTGCAAGTGTTTTGGCATGGTCTCATTAAATTTGTACCAAGTTTGCAAGTGTTTTGGCATGGTCTTAGGAAGTTTGTTCCAAGTTTGCAAGTGTTTTGGCATGGTCTTATTAAAATTGTACCAAGTTTGCAAGTGTTTGGCATGGTCTTATTAAATTTGTACCAAGTTAGCAAGTGTTTTGGCATGGTTTTAGGAAGTTTGTTCCAAGTTTGCAAGTGTTTGGCATGGTCTTATTAAATTTGTACCAAGTTTGCAAGTGTTTGGCATGGTCTTATTAGATTTGTACCAAGTTTGCAAGTGTTTTGGCATGGTCTTAGGAAGTTTGTTCCAAGTTTGCAAGTGTTTTGGCATGGTCTTATTAAATTTGTACCAAGCTTGCAAGTGTTTGGCATGGTCTCATTTAATTTGTACCAAGTTTGCAAGTGTTTTGGCATGGTCTTAGGAAGTTTGTTCCAAGTTTGCAAGTGTTTTGGCATGGTTTTATTAAATATGTACCAAGTTTGCAAGTGTTTTTGCATGGTCTTATTAATTTTTTTTCAAGTTTGCAAGTGTATTGGCATGGTCTTATTAAATTTGTTCCAAGTTTGCAAGTGATGTGGCATGGTCTTATTAAATTTGTACCAAGTTTGCAATTGTTTTGGCATGGTCTTAGGAAGTTTGTTCCACGTTTGCAAGTGTTTGGCATGGTCTTATTAAATTTGTACCAAGTTTGCAAGTGTTTTGACATGGTCTTATTAAATTTGTACCAAGTTTGCAAGTGTTTTGGCATGTTCTTATTAAATTTGTTCCAAGTTTGCAAGTGTTTTGGCATGGTCTTATTAAATTTGTACCAAGTTTGCAAGTGTTTTGACATGGTCTTATTAAATTTGTACCAAGTTTGCAAGTGTTTTGGCATGGTCTTATTAAATTTGTTCCAAGTTTGCAAGTGTTTTGGCATGGTCTTATTAAATTTGTACCAAGTTTGCAGGTGTTTTGGCATGGTCTTAGGAAGTTTGTTCCAAGTTTGCAAGTGTTTTGGCATGGTCTTAGTTAGTTTGTTCCAAGTTTGCAAGTGTTTGGCATGGTCTTATTAAATTTGTACCAAGTTTGCAAGTGTTTGGCATGGTCTTATTAAATTTGTACCAAGTTTGCAAGTGTTTTGGCATGGTCTTATTAAATTTGTACCAAGTTTGCAAGTGTTTTGAAATGGTCTTATTAAATTTGTACGAAGTTTGCAGGTGTTTTGGCATGGTCTTAGGAAGTTTGTTCCAAGTTTGCAAGTGTTTTGGCATGGTCTTATTAAATTTGTACCAAGTTTGCAAGTGTTTTGGCATGGTCTTATTAAATTTTTAACAAGTTTGCAAGTGTATTGGCATGGTCTTATTAAATTTGTACCAAGTTTGCAAGTGTTTTGGCATGGTCTTATTAAATTTGTTCCAAGTTTGCAAGTGTTTTGGCATGGTCTTATTTGATTTGTACCAAGTTTGCAAGTGTTTTGGCATGGTCTTAGGAAGTTTGTTCCAAGTTTGCAAGTGTTTGGACATGGTCTTATTAAATTTGTACCAAGTTTGCAAGTGTTTTGGTATGGTCTTATTAAATTTGTTCTAAGTTTGCAAGTGTTTTGGCATGGTCTTATTAAATTTGTACCAAGTTTGCAAGTGTTTTGGCATGGTCTTATTAAATTTGTCCCAAGTTTGCAAGTGATGTGGCATGGTCTTATTAAATTTGTACCAAGTTTGCAATTGTTTTGGCATGGTCTTATTAAATTTGTACCAAGTTTGCAAGTGTTTTGGCATGGTCTTATTAAATTTGTTCCAAGTTTGCAAGTGTTTTGGCATGGTCTTATTAAATTTGTACCAAGTTTGCAAGTGTTTTGGCATGGTCTTATTAAATTTGTCCCAAGTTTGCAAGTGATGTGGCATGGTCTTATTAAATTTGTTCCAAGTTTGCAAGTGATGTGGCATGGTCTTATTAAATTTGTACCAAGTTTGCAATTGTTTTGGCATGGTCTTAGGAAGTTTGTTCCACGTTTGCAAGTGTTTGGCATGGTCTTATTAAATTTGTACCAAGTTTGCAAGTGTTTTGGCATGGTCTTATTAAATTTGTTCCAAGTTTGCAAGTGTTTTGGCATGGTCTTATTTGATTTGTACCAAGTTTGCAAGTGTTTTGGCATGGTCTTAGGAAGTTTGTTCCAAGTTTGCAAGTGTTTGGACATGGTCTTATTAAATTTGTACCAAGTTTGCAAGTGTTTTGGTATGGTCTTATTAAATTTGTTCTAAGTTTGCAAGTGTTTTGGCATGGTCTTATTAAATTTGTACCAAGTTTGCAAGTGTTTTGGCATGGTCTTATTAAATTTGTCCCAAGTTTGCAAGTGATGTGGCATGGTCTTATTAAATTTGTACCAAGTTTGCAATTGTTTTGGCATGGTCTTATTAAATTTGTCCCAAGTTTGCAAGTGATGTGGCATGGTCTTATTAAATTTGTACCAAGTTTGCAAGTGTTTTGACATGGTCTTATTAAATTTGTACCAAGTTTGCAAGTGTTTTGGCATGGTCTTATTAAATTTGTACCAAGTTTGCAAGTGTTTTGGCATGGTCTTATTTAATTTGTACCATGTTTGCAAGTGTTTTGGCATGGTCTTAGGAAGTTTGTTCCAAGTTTGCAAGTGTTTTGGCATGGTTTTATTAAATTTGTACCAAGTTTGCAAGTGTTTTGGCATGGTCTTATTAAATTTGTTCCAAGTTTGCAAGTGTTTTGGCATGGTCTTATTAAATTTGTACCAAGTTTGCAAGTCTTTTGGCATGGTCTTATTAAATTTGTACCAAGTTTGCAAGTGTTTTGGCATGGTCTTATTATATTTGTACCAAGTTTGCAAGTGTTTTGGCATGGTCTTAGGAAGTTTGATCCAAGTTTGCAAGTGTTTGGCATGGTCTTATTAAATTTGTACCAAGTTTGCAAGTGTTTTGGCATGGTCTTATTAAATATGTACCAAGTTTGTAAGTGATTTGGCATGGTCTTAGGAAGTTTGTTCCAAGTTTGCAAGTGTTTGGCATGGTCTTATTAAATTTGTACCAAGTTTGCAAGTGTTTTGGCATGGTCTTATTAAATTTGTACCAAGTTTGCAAGTGTTTTGGCATGGTCTCATTAAATTTGTACCAAGTTTGCAAGTGTTTTGGCATGGTCTTAGGAAGTTTGTTCCAAGTTTGCAAGTGTTTTGGCATGGTCTTATTAAAATTGTACCAAGTTTGCAAGTGTTTGGCATGGTCTTATTAAATTTGTACCAAGTTAGCAAGTGTTTTGGCATGGTTTTAGGAAGTTTGTTCCAAGTTTGCAAGTGTTTGGCATGGTCTTATTAAATTTGTACCAAGTTTGCAAGTGTTTGGCATGGTCTTATTAGATTTGTACCAAGTTTGCAAGTGTTATGGCATGGTCTTATTAAATTTGTACCAAGTTAGCAAGTCTTTTGGCATGGTCTTATGAAATTTGAACCAAGTTTGCAAGTGTTTTGGCATGGTCTTATTAAATTTGTTCCAAGTTTGCAAGTGTTTGGCATGGTCTTATTAAATTTGTTCCTAGTTTGCAAGTGTTTTGGCATGGTCTTATTAAATTTGTACCAAGTTTGCAAGTGTTTTGGCATGGTCTTAGGAAGTTTGTTCCAAGTTTGCAAGTGTTTTGGCATGGTCTTAGGAAGTTTGTTCCAAGTTTGCAAGTGTTTGGCATGGTCTTATTAAATTTGTACCAAGTTTGCAAGTGTTTTGGCATGGTCTCATTAAATTTGTACCAAGTTTGCAAGTGTTTTGGCATGGTCTTATTAAATTTGTACCAAGTTTGCAGGTGTTTTGGCATGGTCTTAGGAAGTTTGTTCCAAGTTTGCCAGTGTTTGGACATGGTCTTATTAAATTTGTACCAAGTTTGCAAGTGTTTTGACATGGTCTTATTAAATTTGTACCAAGTTAGCAAGTCTTTTGGCATGGTCTTATGAAATTTGAACCAAGTTTGCAAGTGTTTTGGCATGGTCTTATTAAATTTGTTCCAAGTTTGCAAGTGTTTGGCATGGTCTTATTAAATTTGTTCCTAGTTTGCAAGTGTTTTGGCATGGTCTTATTAAATTTGTACCAAGTTTGCAGGTGTTTTGGCATGGTCTTAGGAAGTTTGTTCCAAGTTTGCAAGTGTTTGGCATGGTCTTATTAGATTTGTACCAAGTTTGCAAGTGTTATGGCATGGTCTTATTAAATTTGTACCAAGTTAGCAAGTCTTTTGGCATGGTCTTATGAAATTTGAACCAAGTTTGCAAGTGTTTTGGCATGGTCTTATTAAATTTGTTCCAAGTTTGCAAGTGTTTGGCATGGTCTTATTAAATTTGTTCCTAGTTTGCAAGTGTTTTGGCATGGTCTTATTAAATTTGTACCAAGTTTGCAAGTGTTTTGGCATGGTCTTAGGAAGTTTGTTCCAAGTTTGCAAGTGTTTTGGCATGGTCTTAGGAAGTTTGTTCCAAGTTTGCAAGTGTTTGGCATGGTCTTATTAAATTTGTACCAAGTTTGCAAGTGTTTTGGCATGGTCTCATTAAATTTGTACCAAGTTTGCAAGTGTTTTGGCATGGTCTTATTAAATTTGTACCAAGTTAGCAAGTGTTTTGGCATGGTTTTAGGAAGTTTGTTCCAAGTTTGCAAGTGTTTTGGCATGGTCTTAGGAAGTTTGTTCCAAGTTTGCAAGTGTTTGGCATGGTCTTATTAAATTTGTACCAAGTTTGCAAGTGTTTTGGCATGGTCTCATTAAATTTGTACCAAGTTTGCAAGTGTTTTGGCATGGTCTTATTAAATTTGTACCAAGTTTGCAGGTGTTTTGGCATGGTCTTAGGAAGTTTGTTCCAAGTTTGCCAGTGTTTGGACATGGTCTTATTAAATTTGTACCAAGTTTGCAAGTGTTTTGACATGGTCTTATTAAATTTGTACCAAGTTTGCAAGTGTTTTGGCATGGTCTTATTAAATTTGTACCAAGTTTGCAAGTGTTTTGGCATGGTCTTATTAAATTTGTACCAAGTTTGCAAGTGTTTTGGCATGGTCTTATTAAATTTGTACCAAGTTTGCAAGTGTTTTGGCATGGTCTTAGGAAGTTTGTTCCAAGTTTGCAAGTGTTTGGCATGGTCTTATTAAATTTGTACCAAGTTTGCAAGTGTTTTGGCATGGTCTTATTTGATTTGTACCAAGTTTGCAAGTGTTTTGGCATGGTCTTAGGAAGTTTGTTCCAAGTTTGCAAGTGTTTGGACATGGTCTTATTAAATTTGTACCAAGTTTGCAAGTGTTTTGGTATGGTCTTATTAAATTTGTTCTAAGTTTGCAAGTGTTTTGGCATGGTCTTATTAAATTTGTACCAAGTTTGCAAGTGTTTTGGCATGGTCTTATTAAATTTGTCCCAAGTTTGCAAGTGATGTGGCATGGTCTTATTAAATTTGTACCAAGTTTGCAATTGTATTGGCATGGTCTTAGGAAGTTTGTTCCAAGTTTGCAAGTGTTTGGCATGGTCTTATTAAATTTGTACCAAGTTTGCAAGTGTGTTGACATGGTCTTATTAAATTTGTACCAAGTTTGCAAGTGTTTTGGCATGGTCTTATTAAATTTGTTCCAAGTTTGCAAGTGTTTTGGCATGGTCTTATTTAATTTGTACCATGTTTGCAAGTGTTTTGGCATGGTCTTAGGAAGTTTGTTCCAAGTTTGCAAGTGTTTTGGCATGGTTTTATTAAATTTGTACCAAGTTTGCAAGTGTTTTGGCATGGTCTTATTAAATTTGTTCCAAGTTTGCAAGTGTTTTGGCATGGTCTTATTAAATTTGTACCAAGTTTGCAAGTCTTTTGGCATGGTCTTATTAAATTTGTACCAAGTTTGCAAGTGTTTTGGCATGGTCTTATTAAATTTGTACCAAGTTTGCAAGTGTTTTGGCATGGTCTTAGGAAGTTTGTTCCAAGTTTGCAAGTGTTTGGCATGGTCTTATTAAATTTGTACCAAGTTTGCAAGTGTTTTGGCATGGTCTTATTAAATATGTACCAAGTTTGTAAGTGATTTGGCATGGTCTTAGGAAGTTTGTTCCAAGTTTGCAAGTGTTTGGCATGGTCTTATTAAATTTGTACCAAGTTTGCAAGTGTTTTGGCATGGTCTTATTAAATTTGTACCAAGTTTGCAAGTGTTTTGGCATGGTCTCATTAAATTTGTACCAAGTTTGCAAGTGTTTTGGCATGGTCTTAGGAAGTTTGTTCCAAGTTTGCAAGTGTTTTGGCATGGTCTTATTAAAATTGTACCAAGTTTGCAAGTGTTTGGCATGGTCTTATTAAATTTGTACCAAGTTAGCAAGTGTTTTGGCATGGTTTTAGGAAGTTTGTTCCAAGTTTGCAAGTGTTTGGCATGGTCTTATTAAATTTGTACCAAGTTTGCAAGTGTTTGGCATGGTCTTATTAGATTTGTACCAAGTTTGCAAGTTTTTTGGCATGGTCTTATGAAATTTGAACCAAGTTTGCAAGTGTTTTGGCATGGTCTTATTAAATTTGTTCCAAGTTTGCAAGTGTTTGGCATGGTCTTATTAAATTTGTTCCTAGTTTGCAAGTGTTTTGGCATGGTCTTATTAAATTTGTACCAAGTTTGCAAGTGTTTTGGCATGGTCTTAGGAAGTTTGTTCCAAGTTTGCAAGTGTTTTGGCATGGTCTTAGGAAGTTTGTTCCAAGTTTGCAAGTGTTTGGCATGGTCTTATTAAATTTGTAGCAAGTTTGCAAGTGTTTTGGCATGGTCTCATTAAATTTGTACCAAGTTTGCAAGTGTTTTGGCATGGTCTTATTAAATTTGTACCAAGTGTGCAGGTGTTTTGGCATGGTCTTAGGAAGTTTGTTCCAAGTTTGCCAGTGTTTGGACATGGTCTTATTAAATTTGTACCAAGTTTGCAAGTGTTTTGGCATGGTCTTATTAAATTTGTACCAAGTTTGCAAGTGTTTTGGCATGGTCTTATTAAATTTGTACCAAGTTTGCAAGTGTTTTGGCATGGTCTTAGGAAGTTTGTTCCAAGTTTGCAAGTGTTTGGCATGGTCTTATTAAATTTGTACCAAGTTTGCAAGTGTTTTGGCATGGTCTTATTAAATTTGTACCAGGTTTGCAATTGTTTTGGCTTGGTCTTATTAAATTTGTACCAAGTTTGCAAGTGTTTTGGCATGGTATTATTAAATTTGTACCAAGTTTGCAAGTTTTTTGGCATGGTCTTATTAAATTTGTACCAAGTTTGCAAGTGTTTTGGCATGGTCTCAGGAAGTTTGTACCAAGTTTGCAAGTGTTTTGGCATGGTCTTATTAAATTTGTACCAAGCTTGCAAGTGTTTGGCATGGTCTCATTTAATTTGTACCAAGTTTGCAAGAGTTTTGGCATGGTCTTAGGAAGTTTGTTCCAAGTTTGCAAGTGTTTTGGCATGGTCTTATTAAATATGTACCAAGTTTGCAAGTGTTTTGGCATGGTCTTATTAAATTTTTTTCAAGTTTGCAAGTGTATTGGCATGGTCTTATTAAATTTGTACCAAGTTTGCAAGTGTTTTGGCATGGTCTTATTAAATTTGTACCAAGTTTGCAAGTGTTTTGGCATGGTCTTGGGAAGTTTGTTCCAAGTTTGCAAGTGTTTTGGCATGGTCTTATTAAATATGTACCAAGTTTGCAAGTGTTTTGGCATGGTCTTATTAAATTTTTTTCAAGTTTGCAAGTGTATTGGCATGGTCTTATTAAATTTGTACCAAGTTTGCAAGTGTTTTGGCATGGTCTTATTAAATTTGTACCAAGTTTGCAAGTGTTTTGGCATGGTCTTATTAAATTTGTACCAAGTTTGCAAGTGTTTTGGCATGGTCTTAGGAAGTTTGTTCCAAGTTTGCAAGTGTTTTGGCATGGTCTTATTAAATTTGTACCAAGCTTGCAAGTGTTTGGCATGGTCTCATTTAATTTGTACCAAGTTTGCAAGTGTTTTGGCATGGTCTTAGGAAGTTTGTTCCAAGTTTGCAAGTGTTTTGGCATGGTCTTATTAAATATGTACCAAGTTTGCAAGTGTTTTGGCATGGTCTTATTAAAATTTTTTCAAGTTTGCAAGTGTATTGGCATGGTCTTATTAAATTTGTACCAAGTTTGCAAGTGTTTTGGCATGGTCTTATTAAATTTGTACCAAGTTTGCAAGTGTTTTGGCATGGTCTTATTAAATTTGTACCAAGTTTGTAAGTGATTTGGCATAGTCTTAGGAAGTTTGTTCAAGTTTGCAAGTGTTTGGCATGGTCTTATTAAATTTGTACCAAGTTTGCAAGTGTTTTGGCATGGTCTTATTAAATTTGTACCAAGTTTGCAAGTGTTTTGGCATGGTCTTAGGAAGTTTGTACCAAGTTTGCAAGTGTTTGGCATGGTCTTATTAAATTTGTACCAAGTTTGCAAGTGTTTTGGCATGGTCTCATTAAATTTGTACCAAGTTTGCAAGTGTTTTGGCATGGTCTTATTAAATTTGTACCAAGTTTGCAGGTGTTTTGGCATGGTCTTAGGAAGTTTGTTCCAAGTTTGCAAGTGTTTTGGCATGGTCTTAGTAAGTTTGTTCCAAGTTTGCAAGTGTTTGGCATGGTCTTATTAAATTTGTACCAAGTTTGCAAGTGTTTGGCATGGTCTTATTAAATTTGTACCAAGTTTGCAAGTGTTTTGGCATGGTCTTATTAAATTTGTACCAAGTTTGCAAGTGTTTTGAAATGGTCTTATTAAATTTGTACGAAGTTTGCAGGTGTTTTGGCATGGTCTTAGGAAGTTTGTTCCAAGTTTGCAAGTGTTTTGGCATGGTCTTATTAAATTTGTACCAAGTTTGCAAGTGTTTTGGCATGGTCTTATTAAATTTTTAACAAGTTTGCAAGTGTATTGGCATGGTCTTATTAAATTTGTACCAAGTTTGCAAGTGTTTTGGCATGGTCTTATTAAATTTGTTCCAAGTTTGCAAGTGTTTTGGCATGGTCTTATTTAATTTGTACCAAGTTTGCAAGTGTTTTGGCATGGTCTTATTAAATTTGTACCAAGTTTGCAAGTGTTTTGGCATGGTCTTATTAAATTTGTCCCAAGTTTGCAAGTGCTGTGGCATGGTCTTATTAAATTTGTACCAAGTTTGCAAGTGTTTTGGCATGGTCTTAGGAAGTTTGTTCCAAGTTTGCAAGTGTTTGGCATGGTCTTATTAAATTTGTACCAAGTTTGCAAGTGTTTTGACATGGTCTTATTAGATTTGTACCAAGTTTGCAAGTGTTTTGGCATGGTCTTATTAAATTTGTTCCAAGTTTGCAAGTGTTTTGGCATGGTCTGATTTAATTTGTACCAAGTTTGCAAGTGTTTTGGCATGGTCTTAGGAAGTTTGTTCCAAGTTTGCAAGTGTTTGGACATGGTCTTAGTAAATTTGTACCAAGTTTGCAAGTGTTTTGGCATGGTCTTATTAAATTTGTTCTAAGTTTGCAAGTGTTTTGGCATGGTCTTATTAAATTTGTACCAAGTTTGCAAGTGCTTTGGCATGGTCTTATTAAATTTGTACCAAGTTTGCAAGAGTTTTGGCATGGTCTTATTAAATTTGTACCAAGTTTGCAAGTGTTTTGGAATGGTCTCATTAAATTTGTACATAGTTTGCAAGTGTTTTGGCATGGTCTTATTAAATTTGTACCAAGTTTGCAAGTGTTTTGGCACGGTTTTATTAAATTTGTACCAAGTTTACAAGTGTTTTGACATGGTCTTAGGAAGTTTGTTCCAAGCTTGCAAGTGTTTGGCATGGTCTCATTTAATTTGTACCAAGTTTGCAAGTGTTTTGGCATGGTCTTAGGAAGTTTGTTCCAAGTTTGCAAGTGTTTTGGCATGGTCTTATTAAATATGTACCAAGTTTGCAAGTGTTTTGGCATGGTTTTATTAAAAAAATTTCAAGTTTGCAAGTGTATTGGCATGGTCTTATTAAATTTGTACCAAGTTTGAAAGTGTTTTGGCATGGTCTTATTAAATTTGTACCAAGTTTGCAAGTGTTTTGGCATGGTCTTATTAAATTTGTACCAAGTTTGCAAGTGTTTTGGCATGGTCTTATTAAATTTGTACCAAGTTTGCAAGTGTTTTGGCATGGTCTTAGGAAGTTTGTTCCAAGTTTGCAAGTGTTTTGACATGGTCTTAGGAAGTTTGTTCCAAGCTTGCAAGTGTTTGGCATGGTCTCATTTAATTTGTACCAAGTTTGCAAGTGTTTTGGCATGGTCTTAGGAAGTTTGTTCCAAGTTTGCAAGTGTTTTGGCATGGTCTTATTAAATATGTACCAAGTTTGCAAGTGTTTTGGCATGGTCTTATTAAATTTTTTTCAAGTTTGCAAGCGTATTGGCATGGTCTTATTAAATTTGTACCAAGTTTGAAAGTGTTTTGGCATGGTCTTATTAAATTTGTACCAAGTTTGCAAGTGTTTTGGCATGGTCTTATTAAATTTGTACCAAGTTTGCAAGTGTTTTGGCATGGTCTTATTAAATTTGTACCAAGTTTGCAAGTGTTTTGGCATGGTCTTAGGAAGTTTGTTCCAAGTTTGCAAGTGTTTGGCATGGTCTTATTAAATTTGTACCAAGTTTGCAAGTGTTTTGGCATGGTCTTATTAAATTTGTACCAAGTTTTTAAGTGATTTGGCATGGTCTTAGGAAGTTTGTTCCAAGTTTGCAAGTGTTTGGCCTGGTCTTATTAAATTTGTACTAAGTTTGCAAGTGATTTGGCATGGTCTTATTAAATTTGTACCAAGTTTGCAAGTGTTTTGGCATGGTCTCATTAAATTTGTACCAAGTTTGCAAGTGTTTTGGCATGGTCTTAGGAAGTTTGTTCCAAGTTTGCAAGTGTTTGGCATGGTCTTATTAAATTTGTACCAAGTTTGCAAGTGTTTTGACATGGTCTTATTAAATTTGTACCAAGTTTGCAAGTGTTTTGGCATGGTCTTATTAAATTTGTTCCAAGTTTGCAAGTGTTTTGGCATGGTCTTATTAAATTTGTACCAAGTTTGCAAGTGTTTTGGCATGGTCTTAGGAAGTTTGTTCCAAGTTTGCAAGTGTTTGGACATGGTCTTATTAAATTTGTACCAAGTTTGCAAGTGTTTTGGCATGGTCTTATTAAATTTGTTCTAAGTTTGCAAGTGTTTTGGCATGGTCTTATTAAATTTGTACCAAGTTTGCAAGTGTTTTGGCATGGTCTTATTAAATTTGTCCCAAGTTTGCAAGTGTTTTGGCATGGTCTTATTAAATTTGTACCAAGTTTGCAAGTGTTTTGGAATGGTCTCATTAAATTTGTACCAAGTTTGCAAGTGTTTTGGCATGGTCTTATTAAATTTGTACCAAGTTTATAAGTGTTTTGGCATGGTCTTATTAAATTTGTACCAAGTTTGCAAGTGTTTTGGCATGGTCTTATTAAATTTGTACCAAGTTTGCAGGTGTTTTGGCATGGTCTTTGGAAGTTTGTTCCAAGTTTGCAAGTGTTTTGGCATGGTCTTATTAAATTTGTACCAAGTTTGCAGGTGTTTTGGCATGGTCTTAGGAAGTTTTTTCCAAGTTTGCAAGTGTTTTGGCATTGTCTTAGGAAGTTTGTTCCAAGTTTGCAAGTGTTTTGGCATGGTCTAATTAAAATTGTACCAAGTTTGCAAGTGTTTGGCATGGTCTTATTAAATTTGTACCAAGTTAGCAAGTGTTTTGGCATGGTTTTAGGAAGTTTGTTCCAAGTTTGCAAGTGTTTGGCATGGTCTTATTAAATTTGTACCAAGTTTGCAAGTGTTTTGAAACGGTCTTATTAAATTTGTACCAAGTTTGCAGGTGTTTTGGCATGGTCTTAGGAAGTTTGTAAAAAGTTTGCAAGTGTTTTGGCATGGTCTTATTAAATTTGTACCAAGTTTGCAAGTGTTTTGGCATGGTCTTATTAAATTTGTACCAAGTTTGCAAGTGTTTTGGCATTGTCTCATTAAATTTGTACCAAGTTTGCAAGTGTTTTGGCATGGTCTTATTAAATTTGTACCAAGTTTGCAAGTGTTTTGCCATGGTCTTATTAAATTTTTACCAAGTTTATAAGTATTTTGGCATGGTCTTAATAAATTTGTTCCAAGTTTGCAAGTGTTTTGGCATGGTCTTATTTAATTTGTACCAAGTTTGCAAGTGTTTTGGCATGGTCTTAGGAAGTTTGTTCCAAGTTTGCAAGTGTTTGGACATGGTCTTATTAAATTTGTACCAAGTTTGCAAGTGTTTTGGCATGGTCTTATTAAATTTGTTCTAAGTTTGCAAGTGTTTTGGCATGGTCTTATTCAATTTGTACCAAGTTTGCAAGTGTTTTGGCATGGTCTTATTAAATTTGTCCCAAGTTTGCAAGTGCTTTGGCATGGTCTTATTAAATTTGTACCAAGTTTGCAAGTGTTTTGGCATGGTCTTATTAAATTTGTACCAAGTTTGCAAGTGTTTTGGAATGGTCTCATTAAATTTGTACCAAGTTTGCAAGTGTTTTGGCATGGTCTTATTAAATTTGTACCAAGTTTGCAAGTGTTTTGGCATGGTTTTATTAAATTTGTACCAAGTTTGCAATGGTTTTGATATGGTCTTAGGAAGTTTGTTCCAAGCTTGCAAGTGTTTGGCATGGTCTCATTTAATTTGTACCAAGTTTGCAAGTGTTTTGGCATGGTCTTAGGAAGTTTGATCCAAGTTTGCAAGTGTTTTGGCATGGTCTTATTAAATATATACCAAGTTTGCAAGTGTTTTGGCATGGTCTTATTAATTTTTTTTCAAGTTAGCAAGTGTATTGGCATGGTCTTATTAAATTTGTACCAAGTTTGCAGGTGTTTTGGCATGGTCTTATTAAATTTGTACCAAGTTTGAAAGTGTTTTGGCATGGTCTTATTAAATTTGTACCAAGTTTGCAAGTGTTTTGGCATGGTCTTATTAAATTTGTACCAAGTTTGCAAGTGTTTTGGCATGGTCTTATTAAATTTGTACCAAGTTTGCAAGTGTTTTGGCATGGTCTTATTAAATTTGTACCAAGTTTGTAAGTGATTTGGCATAGTCTTAGGAAGTTTGTTCCAAGTTTGCAAGTGTTTGGCATGGTCTTATTAAATTTGTACCAAGTTTGCAAGTGTTTTGGCATGGTCTTATTAAATTTGTACCAAGTTTGCAAGTGTTTTGGCATGGTCTTATTAAATTTGTACCAAGTTTGCAAGTGTTTTGGCATGGTCTTAGGAAGTTTGTACCAAGTTTGCAAGTGTTTTGGCATGGTCTTATTAAATTTGTACCAAGTTTGCAAGTGTTTTGGCATGGTCTTATTAAATTTGTACCAAGTTTGCAAGTGTTTTGGCATGGTCTTATTAAATTTGTACCAAGTTTGCAAGTGTTTTGGCATGGTCTTAGGAAGTTTGTTCCAAGTTTGCAAGTGTTTGGCATGGTCTTATTAAATTTGTACCAAGTTTGGAAGTGTTTTGGCATGGTCTTATTAAATTTGTACCAAGTTTGTAAGTGATTTGGCATAGTCTTAGGAAGTTTGTTCCAAGTTTGCAAGTGTTTGGACATGGTCTTATTAAATTTGTACCAAGTTTGCAAGTGTTTTGGTATGGTCTTATTAAATTTGTTCTAAGTTTGCAAGTGTTTTGGCATGGTCTTATTAAATTTGTACCAAGTTTGCAAGTGTTTTGGCATGGTCTTATTAAATTTGTCCCAAGTTTGCAAGTGATGTGGCATGGTCTTATTAAATTTGTACCAAGTTTGCAATTGTTTTGGCATGGTCTTAGGAAGTTTGTTCCAAGTTTGCAAGTGTTTGGCATGGTCTTATTAAATTTGTACCAAGTTTGCAAGTGTTTTGACATGGTCTTATTAAATTTTTACCAAGTTTGCAAGTGTTTTGGCATGGTCTTATTAAATTTGTTCCAAGTTTGCAAGTGTTTTGGCATGGTCTTATTTAATTTGTACCAAGTTTGCAAGTGTTTTGGCATGGTCTTAGGAAGTTTGTTCCAAGTTTGCAAGTGTTTTGGCATGGTTTTATTAAATTTGTACCAAGTTTGCAAGTGTTTTGGCATGGTCTTATTAAATTTGTTCCAAGTTTGCAAGTGTTTTGGCATGGTCTTATTAAATTTGTACCAAGTTTGCAAGTGTTTTGGCATGGTCTTAGGAAGTTTGTTCCAAGTTTGCAAGTGTTTGGACATGGTCTTATTAAATTTGTACCAAGTTTGCAAGTGTTTTGGCATGGTCTTATTAAATTTGTTCTAAGTTTGCAAGTGTTTTGGCATGGTCTTATTAAATTTGTACCAAGTTTGCAAGTGTTTTGGCATGGTCTTATTAAATTTGTCCCAAGTTTGCAAGTGTTTTGGCATGGTCTTATTAAATTTGTACCAAGTTTGCAAGTGTTTTGGAATGGTCTCATTAAATTTGTACCAAGTTTGCAAGTGTTTTGGCATGGTCTTATTAAATTTGTACCAAGTTTATAAGTGTTTTGGCATGGTCTTATTAAATTTGTACCAAGTTTGCAAGTGTTTTGGCATGGTCTTATTAAATTTGTACCAAGTTTGCAGGTGTTTTGGCATGGTCTTTGGAAGTTTGTTCCAAGTTTGCAAGTGTTTTGGCATGGTCTTATTAAATTTGTACCAAGTTTGCAGGTGTTTTGGCATGGTCTTAGGAAGTTTTTTCCAAGTTTGCAAGTGTTTTGGCATTGTCTTAGGAAGTTTGTTCCAAGTTTGCAAGTGTTTTGGCATGGTCTAATTAAAATTGTACCAAGTTTGCAAGTGTTTGGCATGGTCTTATTAAATTTGTACCAAGTTAGCAAGTGTTTTGGCATGGTTTTAGGAAGTTTGTTCCAAGTTTGCAAGTGTTTGGCATGGTCTTATTAAATTTGTACCAAGTTTGCAAGTGTTTTGAAACGGTCTTATTAAATTTGTACCAAGTTTGCAGGTGTTTTGGCATGGTCTTAGGAAGTTTGTAAAAAGTTTGCAAGTGTTTTGGCATGGTCTTATTAAATTTGTACCAAGTTTGCAAGTGTTTTGGCATGGTCTTATTAAATTTGTACCAAGTTTGCAAGTGTTTTGGCATTGTCTTATTAAATTTGTACCAAGTTTGCAAGTGTTTTGGCATGGTCTTATTAAATTTGTCCCAAGTTTGCAAGTGTTTTGGCATGGTCTTATTAAATTTGTACCAAGTTTGCAAGTGTTTTGGAATGGTCTCATTAAATTTGTACCAAGTTTGGAAGTGTTTTGGCATGGTCTTATTAAATTTGTACCAAGTTTGTAAGTGATTTGGCATAGTCTTAGGAAGTTTGTTCCAAGTTTGCAAGTGTTTGGAAATGGTCTTATTAAATTTGTACCAAGTTTGCAAGTGTTTTGGTATGGTCTTATTAAATTTGTTCTAAGTTTGCAAGTGTTTTGGCATGGTCTTATTAAATTTGTACCAAGTTTGCAAGTGTTTTGGCATGGTCTTATTAAATTTGTCCCAAGTTTGCAAGTGATGTGGCATGGTCTTATTAAATTTGTACCAAGTTTGCAATTGTTTTGGCATGGTCTTAGGAAGTTTGTTCCAAGTTTGCAAGTGTTTGGCATGGTCTTATTAAATTTGTACCAAGTTTGCAAGTGTTTTGACATGGTCTTATTAAATTTTTACCAAGTTTGCAAGTGTTTTGGCATGGTCTTATTAAATTTGTTCCAAGTTTGCAAGTGTTTTGGCATGGTCTTATTTAATTTGTACCAAGTTTGCAAGTGTTTTGGCATGGTCTTAGGAAGTTTGTTCCAAGTTTGCAAGTGTTTTGGCATGGTTTTATTAAATTTGTACCAAGTTTGCAAGTGTTTTGGCATGGTCTTATTAAATTTGTTCCAAGTTTGCAAGTGTTTTGGCATGGTCTTATTAAATTTGTACCAAGTTTGCAAGTGTTTTGGCATGGTCTTAGGAAGTTTGTTCCAAGTTTGCAAGTGTTTGGACATGGTCTTATTAAATTTGTACCAAGTTTGCAAGTGTTTTGGCATGGTCTTATTAAATTTGTTCTAAGTTTGCAAGTGTTTTGGCATGGTCTTATTAAATTTGTACCAAGTTTGCAAGTGTTTTGGCATGGTCTTATTAAATTTGTCCCAAGTTTGCAAGTGTTTTGGCATGGTCTTATTAAATTTGTACCAAGTTTGCAAGTGTTTTGGAATGGTCTCATTAAATTTGTACCAAGTTTGCAAGTGTTTTGGCATGGTCTTATTAAATTTGTACCAAGTTTATAAGTGTTTTGGCATGGTCTTATTAAATTTGTACCAAGTTTGCAAGTGTTTTGGCATGGTCTTATTAAATTTGTACCAAGTTTGCAGGTGTTTTGGCATGGTCTTTGGAAGTTTGTTCCAAGTTTGCAAGTGTTTTGGCATGGTCTTATTAAATTTGTACCAAGTTTGCAGGTGTTTTGGCATGGTCTTAGGAAGTTTTTTCCAAGTTTGCAAGTGTTTTGGCATTGTCTTAGGAAGTTTGTTCCAAGTTTGCAAGTGTTTTGGCATGGTCTAATTAAAATTGTACCAAGTTTGCAAGTGTTTGGCATGGTCTTATTAAATTTGTACCAAGTTAGCAAGTGTTTTGGCATGGTTTTAGGAAGTTTGTTCCAAGTTTGCAAGTGTTTGGCATGGTCTTATTAAATTTGTACCAAGTTTGCAAGTGTTTTGAAACGGTCTTATTAAATTTGTACCAAGTTTGCAGGTGTTTTGGCATGGTCTTAGGAAGTTTGTAAAAAGTTTGCAAGTGTTTTGGCATGGTCTTATTAAATTTGTACCAAGTTTGCAAGTGTTTTGGCATGGTCTTATTAAATTTGTACCAAGTTTGCAAGTGTTTTGGCATTGTCTCATTAAATTTGTACCAAGTTTGCAAGTGTTTTGGCATGGTCTTATTAAATTTGTACCAAGTTTGCAAGTGTTTTGCCATGGTCTTATTAAATTTTTACCAAGTTTATAAGTGTTTTGGCATGGTCTTAATAAATTTGTTCCAAGTTTGCAAGTGTTTTGGCATGGTCTTATTTAATTTGTACCAAGTTTGCAAGTGTTTTGGCATGGTCTTATTAAATTTTTTTCAAGTTAGCAAGTGTATTGGCATGGTCTTATTAAATTTGTACCAAGTTTGCAGGTGTTTTGGCATGGTCTTATTAAATTTGTACCAAGTTTGAAAGTGTTTTGGCATGGTCTTATTAAATTTGTACCAAGTTTGCAAGTGTTTTGGCATGGTCTTATTAAATTTGTACCAAGTTTGCAAGTGTTTTGGCATGGTCTTATTAAATTTGTACCAAGTTTGCAAGTGTTTTGGCATGGTCTTATTAAATTTGTACCAAGTTTGTAAGTGATTTGGCATAGTCTTAGGAAGTTTGTTCCAAGTTTGCAAGTGTTTGGCATGGTCTTATTAAATTTGTACCAAGTTTGCAAGTGTTTTGGCATGGTCTTATTAAATTTGTACCAAGTTTGCAAGTGTTTTGGCATGGTCTTATTAAATTTGTACCAAGTTTGCAAGTGTTTTGGCATGGTCTTAGGAAGTTTGTACCAAGTTTGCAAGTGTTTTGGCATGGTCTTATTAAATTTGTACCAAGTTTGCAAGTGTTTTGGCATGGTCTTATTAAATTTGTACCAAGTTTGCAAGTGTTTTGGCATGGTCTTATTAAATTTGTACCAAGTTTGCAAGTGTTTTGGCATGGTCTTAGGAAGTTTGTTCCAAGTTTGCAAGTGTTTGGCATGGTCTTATTAAATTTGTACCAAGTTTGGAAGTGTTTTGGCATGGTCTTATTAAATTTGTACCAAGTTTGTAAGTGATTTGGCATAGTCTTAGGAAGTTTGTTCCAAGTTTGCAAGTGTTTGGACATGGTCTTATTAAATTTGTACCAAGTTTGCAAGTGTTTTGGTATGGTCTTATTAAATTTGTTCTAAGTTTGCAAGTGTTTTGGCATGGTCTTATTAAATTTGTACCAAGTTTGCAAGTGTTTTGGCATGGTCTTATTAAATTTGTCCCAAGTTTGCAAGTGATGTGGCATGGTCTTATTAAATTTGTACCAAGTTTGCAATTGTTTTGGCATGGTCTTAGGAAGTTTGTTCCAAGTTTGCAAGTGTTTGGCATGGTCTTATTAAATTTGTACCAAGTTTGCAAGTGTTTTGACATGGTCTTATTAAATTTTTACCAAGTTTGCAAGTGTTTTGGCATGGTCTTATTAAATTTGTTCCAAGTTTGCAAGTGTTTTGGCATGGTCTTATTTAATTTGTACCAAGTTTGCAAGTGTTTTGGCATGGTCTTAGGAAGTTTGTTCCAAGTTTGCAAGTGTTTTGGCATGGTTTTATTAAATTTGTACCAAGTTTGCAAGTGTTTTGGCATGGTCTTATTAAATTTGTTCCAAGTTTGCAAGTGTTTTGGCATGGTCTTATTAAATTTGTACCAAGTTTGCAAGTCTTTTGGCATGGTCTTATTAAATTTGTACCAAGTTTGCAAGTGTTTTGGCATGGTCTTATTAAATTTGTACCAAGTTTGCAAGTGTTTTGGCATGGTCTTAGGAAGTTTGTTCCAAGTTTGCAAGTGTTTGGCATGGTCTTATTAAATTTGTACCAAGTTTGCAAGTGTTTTGGCATGGTCTTATTAAATATGTACCAAGTTTGTAAGTGATTTGGCATGGTCTTAGGAAGTTTGTTCCAAGTTTGCAAGTGTTTGGCATGGTCTTATTAAATTTGTACCAAGTTTGCAAGTGTTTTGGCATGGTCTTATTAAATTTGTACTAAGTTTGCAAGTGTTTTGGCATGGTCTCATTAAATTTGTACCAAGTTTGCAAGTGTTTTGGCATGGTCTTAGGAAGTTTGTTCCAAGTTTGCAAGTGTTTTGGCATGGTCTTATTAAAATTGTACCAAGTTTGCAAGTGTTTGGCATGGTCTTATTAAATTTGTACCAAGTTAGCAAGTGTTTTGGCATGGTTTTAGGAAGTTTGTTCCAAGTTTGCAAGTGTTTGGCATGGTCTTATTAAATTTGTACCAAGTTTGCAAGTGTTTGGCATGGTCTTATTAGATTTGTACCAAGTTTGCAAGTGTTTTGGCATGGTCTTAGGAAGTTTGTTCCAAGTTTGCAAGTGTTTTGGCATGGTCTTATTAAATTTGTACCAAGCTTGCAAGTGTTTGGCATGGTCTCATTTAATTTGTACCAAGTTTGCAAGTGTTTTGGCATGGTCTTAGGAAGTTTGTTCCAAGTTTGCAAGTGTTTTGGCATGGTTTTATTAAATATGTACCAAGTTTGCAAGTGTTTTTGCATGGTCTTATTAATTTTTTTTCAAGTTTGCAAGTGTATTGGCATGGTCTTATTAAATTTGTTCCAAGTTTGCAAGTGATGTGGCATGGTCTTATTAAATTTGTACCAAGTTTGCAATTGTTTTGGCATGGTCTTAGGAAGTTTGTTCCACGTTTGCAAGTGTTTGGCATGGTCTTATTAAATTTGTACCAAGTTTGCAAGTGTTTTGACATGGTCTTATTAAATTTGTACCAAGTTTGCAAGTGTTTTGGCATGTTCTTATTAAATTTGTTCCAAGTTTGCAAGTGTTTTGGCATGGTCTTATTAAATTTGTACCAAGTTTGCAAGTGTTTTGACATGGTCTTATTAAATTTGTACCAAGTTTGCAAGTGTTTTGGCATGGTCTTATTAAATTTGTTCCAAGTTTGCAAGTGTTTTGGCATGGTCTTATTAAATTTGTACCAAGTTTGCAGGTGTTTTGGCATGGTCTTAGGAAGTTTGTTCCAAGTTTGCAAGTGTTTTGGCATGGTCTTAGTTAGTTTGTTCCAAGTTTGCAAGTGTTTGGCATGGTCTTATTAAATTTGTACCAAGTTTGCAAGTGTTTGGCATGGTCTTATTAAATTTGTACCAAGTTTGCAAGTGTTTTGGCATGGTCTTATTAAATTTGTACCAAGTTTGCAAGTGTTTTGAAATGGTCTTATTAAATTTGTACGAAGTTTGCAGGTGTTTTGGCATGGTCTTAGGAAGTTTGTTCCAAGTTTGCAAGTGTTTTGGCATGGTCTTATTAAATTTGTACCAAGTTTGCAAGTGTTTTGGCATGGTCTTATTAAATTTTTAACAAGTTTGCAAGTGTATTGGCATGGTCTTATTAAATTTGTACCAAGTTTGCAAGTGTTTTGGCATGGTCTTATTAAATTTGTTCCAAGTTTGCAAGTGTTTTGGCATGGTCTTATTTGATTTGTACCAAGTTTGCAAGTGTTTTGGCATGGTCTTAGGAAGTTTGTTCCAAGTTTGCAAGTGTTTGGACATGGTCTTATTAAATTTGTACCAAGTTTGCAAGTGTTTTGGTATGGTCTTATTAAATTTGTTCTAAGTTTGCAAGTGTTTTGGCATGGTCTTATTAAATTTGTACCAAGTTTGCAAGTGTTTTGGCATGGTCTTATTAAATTTGTCCCAAGTTTGCAAGTGATGTGGCATGGTCTTATTAAATTTGTACCAAGTTTGCAATTGTTTTGGCATGGTCTTATTAAATTTGTACCAAGTTTGCAAGTGTTTTGGCATGGTCTTATTAAATTTGTTCCAAGTTTGCAAGTGTTTTGGCATGGTCTTATTAAATTTGTACCAAGTTTGCAAGTCTTTTGGCATGGTCTTATTAAATTTGTACCAAGTTTGCAAGTGTTTTGGCATGGTCTTATTTGATTTGTACCAAGTTTGCAAGTGTTTTGGCATGGTCTTAGGAAGTTTGTTCCAAGTTTGCAAGTGTTTGGACATGGTCTTATTAAATTTGTACCAAGTTTGCAAGTGTTTTGGTATGGTCTTATTAAATTTGTTCTAAGTTTGCAAGTGTTTTGGCATGGTCTTATTAAATTTGTACCAAGTATGCAAGTGTTTTGGCATGGTCTTATTAAATTTGTCCCAAGTTTGCAAGTGATGTGGCATGGTCTTATTAAATTTGTACCAAGTTTGCAAGTGTTTTGGCATGGTCTTAGGAAGTTTGTTCCAAGTTTGCAAGTGTTTGGACATGGTCTTATTAAATTTGTACCAAGTTTGCAAGTGTTTTGGTATGGTCTTATTAAATTTGTTCTAAGTTTGCAAGTGTTTTGGCATGGTCTTATTAAATTTGTACCAAGTTTGCAAGTGTTTTGGCATGGTCTTATTAAATTTGTCCCAAGTTTGCAAGTGATGTGGCATGGTCTTATTAAATTTGTACCAAGTTTGCAAGTGTTTTGACATGGTCTTATTAAATTTGTACCAAGTTTGCAAGTGTTTTGGCATGGTCTTATTAAATTTGTACCAAGTTTGCAAGTGTTTTGGCATGGTCTTATTTAATTTGTACCATGTTTGCAAGTGTTTTGGCATGGTCTTAGGAAGTTTGTTCCAAGTTTGCAAGTGTTTTGGCATGGTTTTATTAAATTTGTACCAAGTTTGCAAGTGTTTTGGCATGGTCTTATTAAATTTGTTCCAAGTTTGCAAGTGTTTTGGCATGGTCTTATTAAATTTGTACCAAGTTTGCAAGTCTTTTGGCATGGTCTTATTAAATTTGTACCAAGTTTGCAAGTGTTTTGGCATGGTCTTATTAAATTTGTACCAAGTTTGCAAGTGTTTTGGCATGGTCTTAGGAAGTTTGTTCCAAGTTTGCAAGTGTTTGGCATGGTCTTATTAAATTGTACCAAGTTTGCAAGTGTTTTGGCATGGTCTTATTAAATATGTACCAAGTTTGTAAGTGATTTGGCATGGTCTTAGGAAGTTTGTTCCAAGTTTGCAAGTGTTTGGCATGGTCTTATTAAATTTGTACCAAGTTTGCAAGTGTTTTGGCATGGTCTTATTAAATTTGTACCAAGTTTGCAAGTGTTTTGGCATGGTCTCATTAAATTTGTACCAAGTTTGCAAGTGTTTTGGCATGGTCTTAGGAAGTTTGTTCCAAGTTTGCAAGTGTTTTGGCATGGTCTTATTAAAATTGTACCAAGTTTGCAAGTGTTTGGCATGGTCTTATTAAATTTGTACCAAGTTAGCAAGTGTTTTGGCATGGTTTTAGGAAGTTTGTTCCAAGTTTGCAAGTGTTTGGCATGGTCTTATTAAATTTGTACCAAGTTTGCAAGTGTTTGGCATGGTCTTATTAGATTTGTACCAAGTTTGCAAGTGTTATGGCATGGTCTTATTAAATTTGTACCAAGTTAGCAAGTCTTTTGGCATGGTCTTATGAAATTTGAACCAAGTTTGCAAGTGTTTTGGCATGGTCTTATTAAATTTGTTCCAAGTTTGCAAGTGTTTGGCATGGTCTTATTAAATTTGTACCAAGTTTGCAAGTGTTATGGCATGGTCTTATTAGATTTGTACCAAGTTTGCAAGTTTTTTGGCATGGTCTTATGAAATTTGAACCAAGTTTGCAAGTGATGTGGCATGGTCTTATTAAATTTGTACCAAGTTTGCAATTGTTTTGGCATGGTCTTATTAAATTTGTACCAAGTTTGCAAGTGTTTTGGCATGGTCTTATTAAATTTGTTCCAAGTTTGCAAGTGTTTTGGCATGGTCTTATTAAATTTGTACCAAGTTTGCAAGTCTTTTGGCATGGTCTTATTAAATTTGTACCAAGTTTGCAAGTGTTTTGGCATGGTCTTATTTGATTTGTACCAAGTTTGCAAGTGTTTTGGCATGGTCTTAGGAAGTTTGTTCCAAGTTTGCAAGTGTTTGGACATGGTCTTATTAAATTTGTACCAAGTTTGCAAGTGTTTTGGTATGGTCTTATTAAATTTGTTCTAAGTTTGCAAGTGTTTTGGCATGGTCTTATTAAATTTGTACCAAGTATGCAAGTGTTTTGGCATGGTCTTATTAAATTTGTCCCAAGTTTGCAAGTGATGTGGCATGGTCTTATTAAATTTGTACCAAGTTTGCAAGTGTTTTGGCATGGTCTTAGGAAGTTTGTTCCAAGTTTGCAAGTGTTTGGACATGGTCTTATTAAATTTGTACCAAGTTTGCAAGTGTTTTGGTATGGTCTTATTAAATTTGTTCTAAGTTTGCAAGTGTTTTGGCATGGTCTTATTAAATTTGTACCAAGTTTGCAAGTGTTTTGGCATGGTCTTATTAAATTTGTCCCAAGTTTGCAAGTGATGTGGCATGGTCTTATTAAATTTGTACCAAGTTTGCAAGTGTTTTGACATGGTCTTATTAAATTTGTACCAAGTTTGCAAGTGTTTTGGCATGGTCTTATTAAATTTGTACCAAGTTTGCAAGTGTTTTGGCATGGTCTTATTAAATTTGTACCAAGTTTGTAAGTGATTTGGCATAGTCTTAGGAAGTTTGTTCCAAGTTTGCAAGTGTTTGGCATGGTCTTATTAAATTTGTACCAAGTTTGCAAGTGTTTGGCATGGTCTTATTAGATTTGTACCAAGTTTGCAAGTTTTTTGGCATGGTCTTATGAAATTTGAACCAAGTTTGCAAGTGTTTTGGCATGGTCTTATTAAATTTGTTCCAAGTTTGCAAGTGTTTGGCATGGTCTTATTAAATTTGTTCCTAGTTTGCAAGTGTTTTGGCATGGTCTTATTAAATTTGTACCAAGTTTGCAAGTGTTTTGGCATGGTCTTAGGAAGTTTGTTCCAAGTTTGCAAGTGTTTTGGCATGGTCTTAGGAAGTTTGTTCCAAGTTTGCAAGTGTTTGGCATGGTCTTATTAAATTTGTAGCAAGTTTGCAAGTGTTTTGGCATGGTCTCATTAAATTTGTACCAAGTTTGCAAGTGTTTTGGCATGGTCTTATTAAATTTGTACCAAGTGTGCAGGTGTTTTGGCATGGTCTTAGGAAGTTTGTTCCAAGTTTGCCAGTGTTTGGACATGGTCTTATTAAATTTGTACCAAGTTTGCAAGTGTTTTGGCATGGTCTTATTAAATTTGTACCAAGTTTGCAAGTGTTTTGGCATGGTCTTATTAAATTTGTACCAAGTTTGCAAGTGTTTTGGCATGGTCTTAGGAAGTTTGTTCCAAGTTTGCAAGTGTTTGGCATGGTCTTATTAAATTTGTACCAAGTTTGCAAGTGTTTTGGCATGGTCTTATTAAATTTGTACCAGGTTTGCAATTGTTTTGGCTTGGTCTTATTAAATTTGTACCAAGTTTGCAAGTGTTTTGGCATGGTATTATTAAATTTGTACCAAGTTTGCAAGTTTTTTGGCATGGTCTTATTAAATTTGTACCAAGTTTGCAAGTGTTTTGGCATGGTCTCAGGAAGTTTGTACCAAGTTTGCAAGTGTTTTGGCATGGTCTTATTAAATTTGTACCAAGCTTGCAAGTGTTTGGCATGGTCTCATTTAATTTGTACCAAGTTTGCAAGAGTTTTGGCATGGTCTTAGGAAGTTTGTTCCAAGTTTGCAAGTGTTTTGGCATGGTCTTATTAAATATGTACCAAGTTTGCAAGTGTTTTGGCATGGTCTTATTAAATTTTTTTCAAGTTTGCAAGTGTATTGGCATGGTCTTATTAAATTTGTACCAAGTTTGCAAGTGTTTTGGCATGGTCTTATTAAATTTGTACCAAGTTTGCAAGTGTTTTGGCATGGTCTTGGGAAGTTTGTTCCAAGTTTGCAAGTGTTTTGGCATGGTCTTATTAAATATGTACCAAGTTTGCAAGTGTTTTGGCATGGTCTTATTAAATTTTTTTCAAGTTTGCAAGTGTATTGGCATGGTCTTATTAAATTTGTACCAAGTTTGCAAGTGTTTTGGCATGGTCTTATTAAATTTGTACCAAGTTTGCAAGTGTTTTGGCATGGTCTTATTAAATTTGTACCAAGTTTGCAAGTGTTTTGGCATGGTCTTAGGAAGTTTGTTCCAAGTTTGCAAGTGTTTTGGCATGGTCTTATTAAATTTGTACCAAGCTTGCAAGTGTTTGGCATGGTCTCATTTAATTTGTACCAAGTTTGCAAGTGTTTTGGCATGGTCTTAGGAAGTTTGTTCCAAGTTTGCAAGTGTTTTGGCATGGTCTTATTAAATATGTACCAAGTTTGCAAGTGTTTTGGCATGGTCTTATTAAAATTTTTTCAAGTTTGCAAGTGTATTGGCATGGTCTTATTAAATTTGTACCAAGTTTGCAAGTGTTTTGGCATGGTCTTATTAAATTTGTACCAAGTTTGCAAGTGTTTTGGCATGGTCTTATTAAATTTGTACCAAGTTTGTAAGTGATTTGGCATAGTCTTAGGAAGTTTGTTCAAGTTTGCAAGTGTTTGGCATGGTCTTATTAAATTTGTACCAAGTTTGCAAGTGTTTTGGCATGGTCTTATTAAATTTGTACCAAGTTTGCAAGTGTTTTGGCATGGTCTTAGGAAGTTTGTACCAAGTTTGCAAGTGTTTGGCATGGTCTTATTAAATTTGTACCAAGTTTGCAAGTGTTTTGGCATGGTCTCATTAAATTTGTACCAAGTTTGCAAGTGTTTTGGCATGGTCTTATTAAATTTGTACCAAGTTTGCAGGTGTTTTGGCATGGTCTTAGGAAGTTTGTTCCAAGTTTGCAAGTGTTTTGGCATGGTCTTAGTAAGTTTGTTCCAAGTTTGCAAGTGTTTGGCATGGTCTTATTAAATTTGTACCAAGTTTGCAAGTGTTTGGCATGGTCTTATTAAATTTGTACCAAGTTTGCAAGTGTTTTGGCATGGTCTTATTAAATTTGTACCAAGTTTGCAAGTGTTTTGAAATGGTCTTATTAAATTTGTACGAAGTTTGCAGGTGTTTTGGCATGGTCTTAGGAAGTTTGTTCCAAGTTTGCAAGTGTTTTGGCATGGTCTTATTAAATTTGTACCAAGTTTGCAAGTGTTTTGGCATGGTCTTATTAAATTTGTTCTAAGTTTGCAAGTGTTTTGGCATGGTCTTATTAAATTTGTACCAAGTTTGCAAGTGTTTTGGCATGGTCTTATTAAATTTGTCCCAAGTTTGCAAGTGTTTTGGCATGGTCTTATTAAATTTGTACCAAGTTTGCAAGTGTTTTGGAATGGTCTCATTAAATTTGTACCAAGTTTGCAAGTGTTTTGGCATGGTCTTATTAAATTTGTACCAAGTTTATAAGTGTTTTGGCATGGTCTTATTAAATTTGTACCAAGTTTGCAAGTGTTTTGGCATGGTCTTATTAAATTTGTACCAAGTTTGCAGGTGTTTTGGCATGGTCTTTGGAAGTTTGTTCCAAGTTTGCAAGTGTTTTGGCATGGTCTTATTAAATTTGTACCAAGTTTGCAGGTGTTTTGGCATGGTCTTAGGAAGTTTTTTCCAAGTTTGCAAGTGTTTTGGCATTGTCTTAGGAAGTTTGTTCCAAGTTTGCAAGTGTTTTGGCATGGTCTAATTAAAATTGTACCAAGTTTGCAAGTGTTTGGCATGGTCTTATTAAATTTGTACCAAGTTAGCAAGTGTTTTGGCATGGTTTTAGGAAGTTTGTTCCAAGTTTGCAAGTGTTTGGCATGGTCTTATTAAATTTGTACCAAGTTTGCAAGTGTTTTGAAACGGTCTTATTAAATTTGTACCAAGTTTGCAGGTGTTTTGGCATGGTCTTAGGAAGTTTGTAAAAAGTTTGCAAGTGTTTTGGCATGGTCTTATTAAATTTGTACCAAGTTTGCAAGTGTTTTGGCATGGTCTTATTAAATTTGTACCAAGTTTGCAAGTGTTTTGGCATTGTCTCATTAAATTTGTACCAAGTTTGCAAGTGTTTTGGCATGGTCTTATTAAATTTGTACCAAGTTTGCAAGTGTTTTGCCATGGTCTTATTAAATTTTTACCAAGTTTATAAGTATTTTGGCATGGTCTTAATAAATTTGTTCCAAGTTTGCAAGTGTTTTGGCATGGTCTTATTTAATTTGTACCAAGTTTGCAAGTGTTTTGGCATGGTCTTAGGAAGTTTGTTCCAAGTTTGCAAGTGTTTGGACATGGTCTTATTAAATTTGTACCAAGTTTGCAAGTGTTTTGGCATGGTCTTATTAAATTTGTTCTAAGTTTGCAAGTGTTTTGGCATGGTCTTATTCAATTTGTACCAAGTTTGCAAGTGTTTTGGCATGGTCTTATTAAATTTGTCCCAAGTTTGCAAGTGCTTTGGCATGGTCTTATTAAATTTGTACCAAGTTTGCAAGTGTTTTGGCATGGTCTTATTAAATTTGTACCAAGTTTGCAAGTGTTTTGGAATGGTCTCATTAAATTTGTACCAAGTTTGCAAGTGTTTTGGCATGGTCTTATTAAATTTGTACCAAGTTTGCAAGTGTTTTGGCATGGTTTTATTAAATTTGTACCAAGTTTGCAATGGTTTTGATATGGTCTTAGGAAGTTTGTTCCAAGCTTGCAAGTGTTTGGCATGGTCTCATTTAATTTGTACCAAGTTTGCAAGTGTTTTGGCATGGTCTTAGGAAGTTTGATCCAAGTTTGCAAGTGTTTTGGCATGGTCTTATTAAATATATACCAAGTTTGCAAGTGTTTTGGCATGGTCTTATTAATTTTTTTTCAAGTTAGCAAGTGTATTGGCATGGTCTTATTAAATTTGTACCAAGTTTGCAGGTGTTTTGGCATGGTCTTATTAAATTTGTACCAAGTTTGAAAGTGTTTTGGCATGGTCTTATTAAATTTGTACCAAGTTTGCAAGTGTTTTGGCATGGTCTTATTAAATTTGTACCAAGTTTGCAAGTGTTTTGGCATGGTCTTATTAAATTTGTACCAAGTTTGCAAGTGTTTTGGCATGGTCTTATTAAATTTGTACCAAGTTTGTAAGTGATTTGGCATAGTCTTAGGAAGTTTGTTCCAAGTTTGCAAGTGTTTGGCATGGTCTTATTAAATTTGTACCAAGTTTGCAAGTGTTTTGGCATGGTCTTATTAAATTTGTACCAAGTTTGCAAGTGTTTTGGCATGGTCTTATTAAATTTGTACCAAGTTTGCAAGTGTTTTGGCATGGTCTTAGGAAGTTTGTACCAAGTTTGCAAGTGTTTTGGCATGGTCTTATTAAATTTGTACCAAGTTTGCAAGTGTTTTGGCATGGTCTTATTAAATTTGTACCAAGTTTGCAAGTGTTTTGGCATGGTCTTATTAAATTTGTACCAAGTTTGCAAGTGTTTTGGCATGGTCTTAGGAAGTTTGTTCCAAGTTTGCAAGTGTTTGGCATGGTCTTATTAAATTTGTACCAAGTTTGGAAGTGTTTTGGCATGGTCTTATTAAATTTGTACCAAGTTTGTAAGTGATTTGGCATAGTCTTAGGAAGTTTGTTCCAAGTTTGCAAGTGTTTGGACATGGTCTTATTAAATTTGTACCAAGTTTGCAAGTGTTTTGGTATGGTCTTATTAAATTTGTTCTAAGTTTGCAAGTGTTTTGGCATGGTCTTATTAAATTTGTACCAAGTTTGCAAGTGTTTTGGCATGGTCTTATTAAATTTGTCCCAAGTTTGCAAGTGATGTGGCATGGTCTTATTAAATTTGTACCAAGTTTGCAATTGTTTTGGCATGGTCTTAGGAAGTTTGTTCCAAGTTTGCAAGTGTTTGGCATGGTCTTATTAAATTTGTACCAAGTTTGCAAGTGTTTTGACATGGTCTTATTAAATTTTTACCAAGTTTGCAAGTGTTTTGGCATGGTCTTATTAAATTTGTTCCAAGTTTGCAAGTGTTTTGGCATGGTCTTATTTAATTTGTACCAAGTTTGCAAGTGTTTTGGCATGGTCTTAGGAAGTTTGTTCCAAGTTTGCAAGTGTTTTGGCATGGTTTTATTAAATTTGTACCAAGTTTGCAAGTGTTTTGGCATGGTCTTATTAAATTTGTTCCAAGTTTGCAAGTGTTTTGGCATGGTCTTATTAAATTTGTACCAAGTTTGCAAGTGTTTTGGCATGGTCTTAGGAAGTTTGTTCCAAGTTTGCAAGTGTTTGGACATGGTCTTATTAAATTTGTACCAAGTTTGCAAGTGTTTTGGCATGGTCTTATTAAATTTGTTCTAAGTTTGCAAGTGTTTTGGCATGGTCTTATTAAATTTGTACCAAGTTTGCAAGTGTTTTGGCATGGTCTTATTAAATTTGTCCCAAGTTTGCAAGTGTTTTGGCATGGTCTTATTAAATTTGTACCAAGTTTGCAAGTGTTTTGGAATGGTCTCATTAAATTTGTACCAAGTTTGCAAGTGTTTTGGCATGGTCTTATTAAATTTGTACCAAGTTTATAAGTGTTTTGGCATGGTCTTATTAAATTTGTACCAAGTTTGCAAGTGTTTTGGCATGGTCTTATTAAATTTGTACCAAGTTTGCAGGTGTTTTGGCATGGTCTTTGGAAGTTTGTTCCAAGTTTGCAAGTGTTTTGGCATGGTCTTATTAAATTTGTACCAAGTTTGCAGGTGTTTTGGCATGGTCTTAGGAAGTTTTTTCCAAGTTTGCAAGTGTTTTGGCATTGTCTTAGGAAGTTTGTTCCAAGTTTGCAAGTGTTTTGGCATGGTCTAATTAAAATTGTACCAAGTTTGCAAGTGTTTGGCATGGTCTTATTAAATTTGTACCAAGTTAGCAAGTGTTTTGGCATGGTTTTAGGAAGTTTGTTCCAAGTTTGCAAGTGTTTGGCATGGTCTTATTAAATTTGTACCAAGTTTGCAAGTGTTTTGAAACGGTCTTATTAAATTTGTACCAAGTTTGCAGGTGTTTTGGCATGGTCTTAGGAAGTTTGTAAAAAGTTTGCAAGTGTTTTGGCATGGTCTTATTAAATTTGTACCAAGTTTGCAAGTGTTTTGGCATGGTCTTATTAAATTTGTACCAAGTTTGCAAGTGTTTTGGCATTGTCTTATTAAATTTGTACCAAGTTTGCAAGTGTTTTGGCATGGTCTTATTAAATTTGTCCCAAGTTTGCAAGTGTTTTGGCATGGTCTTATTAAATTTGTACCAAGTTTGCAAGTGTTTTGGAATGGTCTCATTAAATTTGTACCAAGTTTGGAAGTGTTTTGGCATGGTCTTATTAAATTTGTACCAAGTTTGTAAGTGATTTGGCATAGTCTTAGGAAGTTTGTTCCAAGTTTGCAAGTGTTTGGACATGGTCTTATTAAATTTGTACCAAGTTTGCAAGTGTTTTGGTATGGTCTTATTAAATTTGTTCTAAGTTTGCAAGTGTTTTGGCATGGTCTTATTAAATTTGTACCAAGTTTGCAAGTGTTTTGGCATGGTCTTATTAAATTTGTCCCAAGTTTGCAAGTGATGTGGCATGGTCTTATTAAATTTGTACCAAGTTTGCAATTGTTTTGGCATGGTCTTAGGAAGTTTGTTCCAAGTTTGCAAGTGTTTGGCATGGTCTTATTAAATTTGTACCAAGTTTGCAAGTGTTTTGACATGGTCTTATTAAATTTTTACCAAGTTTGCAAGTGTTTTGGCATGGTCTTATTAAATTTGTTCCAAGTTTGCAAGTGTTTTGGCATGGTCTTATTTAATTTGTACCAAGTTTGCAAGTGTTTTGGCATGGTCTTAGGAAGTTTGTTCCAAGTTTGCAAGTGTTTTGGCATGGTTTTATTAAATTTGTACCAAGTTTGCAAGTGTTTTGGCATGGTCTTATTAAATTTGTTCCAAGTTTGCAAGTGTTTTGGCATGGTCTTATTAAATTTGTACCAAGTTTGCAAGTGTTTTGGCATGGTCTTAGGAAGTTTGTTCCAAGTTTGCAAGTGTTTGGACATGGTCTTATTAAATTTGTACCAAGTTTGCAAGTGTTTTGGCATGGTCTTATTAAATTTGTTCTAAGTTTGCAAGTGTTTTGGCATGGTCTTATTAAATTTGTACCAAGTTTGCAAGTGTTTTGGCATGGTCTTATTAAATTTGTCCCAAGTTTGCAAGTGTTTTGGCATGGTCTTATTAAATTTGTACCAAGTTTGCAAGTGTTTTGGAATGGTCTCATTAAATTTGTACCAAGTTTGCAAGTGTTTTGGCATGGTCTTATTAAATTTGTACCAAGTTTATAAGTGTTTTGGCATGGTCTTATTAAATTTGTACCAAGTTTGCAAGTGTTTTGGCATGGTCTTATTAAATTTGTACCAAGTTTGCAGGTGTTTTGGCATGGTCTTTGGAAGTTTGTTCCAAGTTTGCAAGTGTTTTGGCATGGTCTTATTAAATTTGTACCAAGTTTGCAGGTGTTTTGGCATGGTCTTAGGAAGTTTTTTCCAAGTTTGCAAGTGTTTTGGCATTGTCTTAGGAAGTTTGTTCCAAGTTTGCAAGTGTTTTGGCATGGTCTAATTAAAATTGTACCAAGTTTGCAAGTGTTTGGCATGGTCTTATTAAATTTGTACCAAGTTAGCAAGTGTTTTGGCATGGTTTTAGGAAGTTTGTTCCAAGTTTGCAAGTGTTTGGCATGGTCTTATTAAATTTGTACCAAGTTTGCAAGTGTTTTGAAACGGTCTTATTAAATTTGTACCAAGTTTGCAGGTGTTTTGGCATGGTCTTAGGAAGTTTGTAAAAAGTTTGCAAGTGTTTTGGCATGGTCTTATTAAATTTGTACCAAGTTTGCAAGTGTTTTGGCATGGTCTTATTAAATTTGTACCAAGTTTGCAAGTGTTTTGGCATTGTCTCATTAAATTTGTACCAAGTTTGCAAGTGTTTTGGCATGGTCTTATTAAATTTGTACCAAGTTTGCAAGTGTTTTGCCATGGTCTTATTAAATTTTTACCAAGTTTATAAGTGTTTTGGCATGGTCTTAATAAATTTGTTCCAAGTTTGCAAGTGTTTTGGCATGGTCTTATTTAATTTGTACCAAGTTTGCAAGTGTTTTGGCATGGTCTTATTAAATTTTTTTCAAGTTAGCAAGTGTATTGGCATGGTCTTATTAAATTTGTACCAAGTTTGCAGGTGTTTTGGCATGGTCTTATTAAATTTGTACCAAGTTTGAAAGTGTTTTGGCATGGTCTTATTAAATTTGTACCAAGTTTGCAAGTGTTTTGGCATGGTCTTATTAAATTTGTACCAAGTTTGCAAGTGTTTTGGCATGGTCTTATTAAATTTGTACCAAGTTTGCAAGTGTTTTGGCATGGTCTTATTAAATTTGTACCAAGTTTGTAAGTGATTTGGCATAGTCTTAGGAAGTTTGTTCCAAGTTTGCAAGTGTTTGGCATGGTCTTATTAAATTTGTACCAAGTTTGCAAGTGTTTTGGCATGGTCTTATTAAATTTGTACCAAGTTTGCAAGTGTTTTGGCATGGTCTTATTAAATTTGTACCAAGTTTGCAAGTGTTTTGGCATGGTCTTAGGAAGTTTGTACCAAGTTTGCAAGTGTTTTGGCATGGTCTTATTAAATTTGTACCAAGTTTGCAAGTGTTTTGGCATGGTCTTATTAAATTTGTACCAAGTTTGCAAGTGTTTTGGCATGGTCTTATTAAATTTGTACCAAGTTTGCAAGTGTTTTGGCATGGTCTTAGGAAGTTTGTTCCAAGTTTGCAAGTGTTTGGCATGGTCTTATTAAATTTGTACCAAGTTTGGAAGTGTTTTGGCATGGTCTTATTAAATTTGTACCAAGTTTGTAAGTGATTTGGCATAGTCTTAGGAAGTTTGTTCCAAGTTTGCAAGTGTTTGGACATGGTCTTATTAAATTTGTACCAAGTTTGCAAGTGTTTTGGTATGGTCTTATTAAATTTGTTCTAAGTTTGCAAGTGTTTTGGCATGGTCTTATTAAATTTGTACCAAGTTTGCAAGTGTTTTGGCATGGTCTTATTAAATTTGTCCCAAGTTTGCAAGTGATGTGGCATGGTCTTATTAAATTTGTACCAAGTTTGCAATTGTTTTGGCATGGTCTTAGGAAGTTTGTTCCAAGTTTGCAAGTGTTTGGCATGGTCTTATTAAATTTGTACCAAGTTTGCAAGTGTTTTGACATGGTCTTATTAAATTTTTACCAAGTTTGCAAGTGTTTTGGCATGGTCTTATTAAATTTGTTCCAAGTTTGCAAGTGTTTTGGCATGGTCTTATTTAATTTGTACCAAGTTTGCAAGTGTTTTGGCATGGTCTTAGGAAGTTTGTTCCAAGTTTGCAAGTGTTTTGGCATGGTTTTATTAAATTTGTACCAAGTTTGCAAGTGTTTTGGCATGGTCTTATTAAATTTGTTCCAAGTTTGCAAGTGTTTTGGCATGGTCTTATTAAATTTGTACCAAGTTTGCAAGTCTTTTGGCATGGTCTTATTAAATTTGTACCAAGTTTGCAAGTGTTTTGGCATGGTCTTATTAAATTTGTACCAAGTTTGCAAGTGTTTTGGCATGGTCTTAGGAAGTTTGTTCCAAGTTTGCAAGTGTTTGGCATGGTCTTATTAAATTTGTACCAAGTTTGCAAGTGTTTTGGCATGGTCTTATTAAATATGTACCAAGTTTGTAAGTGATTTGGCATGGTCTTAGGAAGTTTGTTCCAAGTTTGCAAGTGTTTGGCATGGTCTTATTAAATTTGTACCAAGTTTGCAAGTGTTTTGGCATGGTCTTATTAAATTTGTACTAAGTTTGCAAGTGTTTTGGCATGGTCTCATTAAATTTGTACCAAGTTTGCAAGTGTTTTGGCATGGTCTTAGGAAGTTTGTTCCAAGTTTGCAAGTGTTTTGGCATGGTCTTATTAAAATTGTACCAAGTTTGCAAGTGTTTGGCATGGTCTTATTAAATTTGTACCAAGTTAGCAAGTGTTTTGGCATGGTTTTAGGAAGTTTGTTCCAAGTTTGCAAGTGTTTGGCATGGTCTTATTAAATTTGTACCAAGTTTGCAAGTGTTTGGCATGGTCTTATTAGATTTGTACCAAGTTTGCAAGTGTTTTGGCATGGTCTTAGGAAGTTTGTTCCAAGTTTGCAAGTGTTTTGGCATGGTCTTATTAAATTTGTACCAAGCTTGCAAGTGTTTGGCATGGTCTCATTTAATTTGTACCAAGTTTGCAAGTGTTTTGGCATGGTCTTAGGAAGTTTGTTCCAAGTTTGCAAGTGTTTTGGCATGGTTTTATTAAATATGTACCAAGTTTGCAAGTGTTTTTGCATGGTCTTATTAATTTTTTTTCAAGTTTGCAAGTGTATTGGCATGGTCTTATTAAATTTGTTCCAAGTTTGCAAGTGATGTGGCATGGTCTTATTAAATTTGTACCAAGTTTGCAATTGTTTTGGCATGGTCTTAGGAAGTTTGTTCCACGTTTGCAAGTGTTTGGCATGGTCTTATTAAATTTGTACCAAGTTTGCAAGTGTTTTGACATGGTCTTATTAAATTTGTACCAAGTTTGCAAGTGTTTTGGCATGTTCTTATTAAATTTGTTCCAAGTTTGCAAGTGTTTTGGCATGGTCTTATTAAATTTGTACCAAGTTTGCAAGTGTTTTGACATGGTCTTATTAAATTTGTACCAAGTTTGCAAGTGTTTTGGCATGGTCTTATTAAATTTGTTCCAAGTTTGCAAGTGTTTTGGCATGGTCTTATTAAATTTGTACCAAGTTTGCAGGTGTTTTGGCATGGTCTTAGGAAGTTTGTTCCAAGTTTGCAAGTGTTTTGGCATGGTCTTAGTTAGTTTGTTCCAAGTTTGCAAGTGTTTGGCATGGTCTTATTAAATTTGTACCAAGTTTGCAAGTGTTTGGCATGGTCTTATTAAATTTGTACCAAGTTTGCAAGTGTTTTGGCATGGTCTTATTAAATTTGTACCAAGTTTGCAAGTGTTTTGAAATGGTCTTATTAAATTTGTACGAAGTTTGCAGGTGTTTTGGCATGGTCTTAGGAAGTTTGTTCCAAGTTTGCAAGTGTTTTGGCATGGTCTTATTAAATTTGTACCAAGTTTGCAAGTGTTTTGGCATGGTCTTATTAAATTTTTAACAAGTTTGCAAGTGTATTGGCATGGTCTTATTAAATTTGTACCAAGTTTGCAAGTGTTTTGGCATGGTCTTATTAAATTTGTTCCAAGTTTGCAAGTGTTTTGGCATGGTCTTATTTGATTTGTACCAAGTTTGCAAGTGTTTTGGCATGGTCTTAGGAAGTTTGTTCCAAGTTTGCAAGTGTTTGGACATGGTCTTATTAAATTTGTACCAAGTTTGCAAGTGTTTTGGTATGGTCTTATTAAATTTGTTCTAAGTTTGCAAGTGTTTTGGCATGGTCTTATTAAATTTGTACCAAGTTTGCAAGTGTTTTGGCATGGTCTTATTAAATTTGTCCCAAGTTTGCAAGTGATGTGGCATGGTCTTATTAAATTTGTACCAAGTTTGCAATTGTTTTGGCATGGTCTTATTAAATTTGTACCAAGTTTGCAAGTGTTTTGGCATGGTCTTATTAAATTTGTTCCAAGTTTGCAAGTGTTTTGGCATGGTCTTATTAAATTTGTACCAAGTTTGCAAGTCTTTTGGCATGGTCTTATTAAATTTGTACCAAGTTTGCAAGTGTTTTGGCATGGTCTTATTTGATTTGTACCAAGTTTGCAAGTGTTTTGGCATGGTCTTAGGAAGTTTGTTCCAAGTTTGCAAGTGTTTGGACATGGTCTTATTAAATTTGTACCAAGTTTGCAAGTGTTTTGGTATGGTCTTATTAAATTTGTTCTAAGTTTGCAAGTGTTTTGGCATGGTCTTATTAAATTTGTACCAAGTATGCAAGTGTTTTGGCATGGTCTTATTAAATTTGTCCCAAGTTTGCAATTAATGTGGCATGGTCTTATTAAATTTGTACCAAGTTTGCAAGTGTTTTGGCATGGTCTTAGGAAGTTTGTTCCAAGTTTGCAAGTGTTTGGACATGGTCTTATTAAATTTGTACCAAGTTTGCAAGTGTTTTGGTATGGTCTTATTAAATTTGTTCTAAGTTTGCAAGTGTTTTGGCATGGTCTTATTAAATTTGTACCAAGTTTGCAAGTGTTTTGGCATGGTCTTATTAAATTTGTCCCAAGTTTGCAAGTGATGTGGCATGGTCTTATTAAATTTGTACCAAGTTTGCAAGTGTTTTGACATGGTCTTATTAAATTTGTACCAAGTTTGCAAGTGTTTTGGCATGGTCTTATTAAATTTGTACCAAGTTTGCAAGTGTTTTGGCATGGTCTTATTTAATTTGTACCATGTTTGCAAGTGTTTTGGCATGGTCTTAGGAAGTTTGTTCCAAGTTTGCAAGTGTTTTGGCATGGTTTTATTAAATTTGTACCAAGTTTGCAAGTGTTTTGGCATGGTCTTATTAAATTTGTTCCAAGTTTGCAAGTGTTTTGGCATGGTCTTATTAAATTTGTACCAAGTTTGCAAGTCTTTTGGCATGGTCTTATTAAATTTGTACCAAGTTTGCAAGTGTTTTGGCATGGTCTTATTAAATTTGTACCAAGTTTGCAAGTGTTTTGGCATGGTCTTAGGAAGTTTGTTCCAAGTTTGCAAGTGTTTGGCATGGTCTTATTAAATTGTACCAAGTTTGCAAGTGTTTTGGCATGGTCTTATTAAATATGTACCAAGTTTGTAAGTGATTTGGCATGGTCTTAGGAAGTTTGTTCCAAGTTTGCAAGTGTTTGGCATGGTCTTATTAAATTTGTACCAAGTTTGCAAGTGTTTTGGCATGGTCTTATTAAATTTGTACCAAGTTTGCAAGTGTTTTGGCATGGTCTCATTAAATTTGTACCAAGTTTGCAAGTGTTTTGGCATGGTCTTAGGAAGTTTGTTCCAAGTTTGCAAGTGTTTTGGCATGGTCTTATTAAAATTGTACCAAGTTTGCAAGTGTTTGGCATGGTCTTATTAAATTTGTACCAAGTTAGCAAGTGTTTTGGCATGGTTTTAGGAAGTTTGTTCCAAGTTTGCAAGTGTTTGGCATGGTCTTATTAAATTTGTACCAAGTTTGCAAGTGTTTGGCATGGTCTTATTAGATTTGTACCAAGTTTGCAAGTGTTATGGCATGGTCTTATTAAATTTGTACCAAGTTAGCAAGTCTTTTGGCATGGTCTTATGAAATTTGAACCAAGTTTGCAAGTGTTTTGGCATGGTCTTATTAAATTTGTTCCAAGTTTGCAAGTGTTTGGCATGGTCTTATTAAATTTGTTCCTAGTTTGCAAGTGTTTTGGCATGGTCTTATTAAATTTGTACCAAGTTTGCAAGTGTTTTGGCATGGTCTTAGGAAGTTTGTTCCAAGTTTGCAAGTGTTTTGGCATGGTCTTAGGAAGTTTGTTCCAAGTTTGCAAGTGTTTGGCATGGTCTTATTAAATTTGTACCAAGTTTGCAAGTGTTTTGGCATGGTCTCATTAAATTTGTACCAAGTTTGCAAGTGTTTTGGCATGGTCTTATTAAATTTGTACCAAGTTTGCAGGTGTTTTGGCATGGTCTTAGGAAGTTTGTTCCAAGTTTGCCAGTGTTTGGACATGGTCTTATTAAATTTGTACCAAGTTTGCAAGTGTTTTGACATGGTCTTATTAAATTTGTACCAAGTTAGCAAGTCTTTTGGCATGGTCTTATGAAATTTGAACCAAGTTTGCAAGTGTTTTGGCATGGTCTTATTAAATTTGTTCCAAGTTTGCAAGTGTTTGGCATGGTCTTATTAAATTTGTTCCTAGTTTGCAAGTGTTTTGGCATGGTCTTATTAAATTTGTACCAAGTTTGCAGGTGTTTTGGCATGGTCTTAGGAAGTTTGTTCCAAGTTTGCAAGTGTTTGGCATGGTCTTATTAGATTTGTACCAAGTTTGCAAGTGTTATGGCATGGTCTTATTAAATTTGTACCAAGTTAGCAAGTCTTTTGGCATGGTCTTATGAAATTTGAACCAAGTTTGCAAGTGTTTTGGCATGGTCTTATTAAATTTGTTCCAAGTTTGCAAGTGTTTGGCATGGTCTTATTAAATTTGTTCCTAGTTTGCAAGTGTTTTGGCATGGTCTTATTAAATTTGTACCAAGTTTGCAAGTGTTTTGGCATGGTCTTAGGAAGTTTGTTCCAAGTTTGCAAGTGTTTTGGCATGGTCTTAGGAAGTTTGTTCCAAGTTTGCAAGTGTTTGGCATGGTCTTATTAAATTTGTACCAAGTTTGCAAGTGTTTTGGCATGGTCTCATTAAATTTGTACCAAGTTTGCAAGTGTTTTGGCATGGTCTTATTAAATTTGTACCAAGTTAGCAAGTGTTTTGGCATGGTTTTAGGAAGTTTGTTCCAAGTTTGCAAGTGTTTTGGCATGGTCTTAGGAAGTTTGTTCCAAGTTTGCAAGTGTTTGGCATGGTCTTATTAAATTTGTACCAAGTTTGCAAGTGTTTTGGCATGGTCTCATTAAATTTGTACCAAGTTTGCAAGTGTTTTGGCATGGTCTTATTAAATTTGTACCAAGTTTGCAGGTGTTTTGGCATGGTCTTAGGAAGTTTGTTCCAAGTTTGCCAGTGTTTGGACATGGTCTTATTAAATTTGTACCAAGTTTGCAAGTGTTTTGACATGGTCTTATTAAATTTGTACCAAGTTTGCAAGTGTTTTGGCATGGTCTTATTAAATTTGTACCAAGTTTGCAAGTGTTTTGGCATGGTCTTATTAAATTTGTACCAAGTTTGCAAGTGTTTTGGCATGGTCTTATTAAATTTGTACCAAGTTTGCAAGTGTTTTGGCATGGTCTTAGGAAGTTTGTTCCAAGTTTGCAAGTGTTTGGCATGGTCTTATTAAATTTGTACCAAGTTTGCAAGTGTTTTGGCATGGTCTTATGTGATTTGTACCAAGTTTGCAAGTGTTTTGGCATGGTCTTAGGAAGTTTGTTCCAAGTTTGCAAGTGTTTGGACATGGTCTTATTAAATTTGTACCAAGTTTGCAAGTGTTTTGGTATGGTCTTATTAAATTTGTACCAAGTTTGCAAGTGTTTTGGTATGGTCTTATTAAATTTGTTCTAAGTTTGCAAGTGTTTTGGCATGGTCTTATTAAATTTGTACCAAGTTTGCAAGTGTTTTGGCATGGTCTTATTAAATTTGTCCCAAGTTTGCAAGTGATGTGGCATGGTCTTATTAAATTTGTACCAAGTTTGCAATTGTATTGGCATGGTCTTAGGAAGTTTGTTCCAAGTTTGCAAGTGTTTGGCATGGTCTTATTAAATTTGTACCAAGTTTGCAAGTGTTTTGACATGGTCTTATTAAATTTGTACCAAGTTTGCAAGTGTTTTGGCATGGTCTTATTAAATTTGTTCCAAGTTTGCAAGTGTTTTGGCATGGTCTTATTTAATTTGTACCATGTTTGCAAGTGTTTTGGCATGGTCTTAGGAAGTTTGTTCCAAGTTTGCAAGTGTTTTGGCATGGTTTTATTAAATTTGTACCAAGTTTGCAAGTGTTTTGGCATGGTCTTATTAAATTTGTTCCAAGTTTGCAAGTGTTTTGGCATGGTCTTATTAAATTTGTACCAAGTTTGCAAGTCTTTTGGCATGGTCTTATTAAATTTGTACCAAGTTTGCAAGTGTTTTGGCATGGTCTTATTAAATTTGTACCAAGTTTGCAAGTGTTTTGGCATGGTCTTAGGAAGTTTGTTCCAAGTTTGCAAGTGTTTGGCATGGTCTTATTAAATTTGTACCAAGTTTGCAAGTGTTTTGGCATGGTCTTATTAAATATGTACCAAGTTTGTAAGTGATTTGGCATGGTCTTAGGAAGTTTGTTCCAAGTTTGCAAGTGTTTGGCATGGTCTTATTAAATTTGTACCAAGTTTGCAAGTGTTTTGGCATGGTCTTATTAAATTTGTACCAAGTTTGCAAGTGTTTTGGCATGGTCTCATTAAATTTGTACCAAGTTTGCAAGTGTTTTGGCATGGTCTTAGGAAGTTTGTTCCAAGTTTGCAAGTGTTTTGGCATGGTCTTATTAAAATTGTACCAAGTTTGCAAGTGTTTGGCATGGTCTTATTAAATTTGTACCAAGTTAGCAAGTGTTTTGGCATGGTTTTAGGAAGTTTGTTCCAAGTTTGCCAGTGTTTGGACATGGTCTTATTAAATTTGTACCAAGTTTGCAAGTGTTTTGACATGGTCTTATTAAATTTGTACCAAGTTAGCAAGTCTTTTGGCATGGTCTTATGAAATTTGAACCAAGTTTGCAAGTGTTTTGGCATGGTCTTATTAAATTTGTTCCAAGTTTGCAAGTGTTTGGCATGGTCTTATTAAATTTGTTCCTAGTTTGCAAGTGTTTTGGCATGGTCTTATTAAATTTGTACCAAGTTTGCAGGTGTTTTGGCATGGTCTTAGGAAGTTTGTTCCAAGTTTGCAAGTGTTTGGCATGGTCTTATTAGATTTGTACCAAGTTTGCAAGTGTTATGGCTTGGTCTTATTAAATTTGTACCAAGTTAGCAAGTCTTTTGGCATGGTCTTATGAAATTTGAACCAAGTTTGCAAGTGTTTTGGCATGGTCTTATTAAATTTGTTCCAAGTTTGCAAGTGTTTGGCATGGTCTTATTAAATTTGTTCCTAGTTTGCAAGTGTTTTGGCATGGTCTTATTAAATTTGTACCAAGTTTGCAAGTGTTTTGGCATGGTCTTAGGAAGTTTGTTCCAAGTTTGCAAGTGTTTTGGCATGGTCTTAGGAAGTTTGTTCCAAGTTTGCAAGTGTTTGGCATGGTCTTATTAAATTTGTACCAAGTTTGCAAGTGTTTTGGCATGGTCTCATTAAATTTGTACCAAGTTTGCAAGTGTTTTGGCATGGTCTTATTAAATTTGTACCAAGTTAGCAAGTGTTTTGGCATGGTTTTAGGAAGTTTGTTCCAAGTTTGCAAGTGTTTTGGCATGGTCTTAGGAAGTTTGTTCCAAGTTTGCAAGTGTTTGGCATGGTCTTATTAAATTTGTACCAAGTTTGCAAGTGTTTTGGCATGGTCTCATTAAATTTGTACCAAGTTTGCAAGTGTTTTGGCATGGTCTTATTAAATTTGTACCAAGTTTGCAGGTGTTTTGGCATGGTCTTAGGAAGTTTGTTCCAAGTTTGCCAGTGTTTGGACATGGTCTTATTAAATTTGTACCAAGTTTGCAAGTGTTTTGACATGGTCTTATTAAATTTGTACCAAGTTTGCAAGTGTTTTGGCATGGTCTTATTAAATTTGTACCAATTTTGCAAGTGTTTTGGCATGGTCTTATTAAATTTGTACCAAGTTTGCAAGTGTTTTGGCATGGTCTTATTAAATTTGTACCAAGTTTGCAAGTGTTTTGGCATGGTCTTAGGAAGTTTGTTCCAAGTTTGCAAGTGTTTGGCATGGTCTTATTAAATTTGTACCAAGTTTGCAAGTGTTTTGGCATGGTCTTATTTGATTTGTACCAAGTTTGCAAGTGTTTTGGCATGGTCTTAGGAAGTTTGTTCCAAGTTTGCAAGTGTTTGGACATGGTCTTATTAAATTTGTACCAAGTTTGCAAGTGTTTTGGTATGGTCTTATTAAATTTGTTCTAAGTTTGCAAGTGTTTGGACATGGTCTTATTAAATTTGTACCAAGTTTGCAAGTGTTTTGGTATGGTCTTATTAAATTTGTTCTAAGTTTGCAAGTGTTTTGGCATGGTCTTATTAAATTTGTACCAAGTTTGCAAGTGTTTTGGCATGGTCTTATTAAATTTGTCCCAAGTTTGCAAGTGATGTGGCATGGTCTTATTAAATTTGTACCAAGTTTGCAATTGTATTGGCATGGTCTTAGGAAGTTTGTTCCAAGTTTGCAAGTGTTTGGCATGGTCTTATTAAATTTGTACCAAGTTTGCAAGTGTTTTGACATGGTCTTATTAAATTTGTACCAAGTTTGCAAGTGTTTTGGCATGGTCTTATTAAATTTGTTCCAAGTTTGCAAGTGTTTTGGCATGGTCTTATTTAATTTGTACCATGTTTGCAAGTGTTTTGGCATGGTCTTAGGAAGTTTGTTCCAAGTTTGCAAGTGTTTTGGCATGGTTTTATTAAATTTGTACCAAGTTTGCAAGTGTTTTGGCATGGTCTTATTAAATTTGTTCCAAGTTTGCAAGTGTTTTGGCATGGTCTTATTAAATTTGTACCAAGTTTGCAAGTCTTTTGGCATGGTCTTATTAAATTTGTACCAAGTTTGCAAGTGTTTTGGCATGGTCTTATTAAATTTGTACCAAGTTTGCAAGTGTTTTGGCATGGTCTTAGGAAGTTTGTTCCAAGTTTGCAAGTGTTTGGCATGGTCTTATTAAATTTGTACCAAGTTTGCAAGTGTTTTGGCATGGTCTTATTAAATATGTACCAAGTTTGTAAGTGATTTGGCATGGTCTTAGGAAGTTTGTTCCAAGTTTGCAAGTGTTTGGCATGGTCTTATTAAATTTGTACCAAGTTTGCAAGTGTTTTGGCATGGTCTCATTAAATTTGTACCAAGTTTGCAAGTGTTTTGGCATGGTCTTAGGAAGTTTGTTCCAAGTTTGCAAGTGTTTTGGCATGGTCTTATTAAAATTGTACCAAGTTTGCAAGTGTTTGGCATGGTCTTATTAAATTTGTACCAAGTTAGCAAGTGTTTTGGCATGGTTTTAGGAAGTTTGTTCCAAGTTTGCAAGTGTTTGGCATGGTCTTATTAAATTTGTACCAAGTTTGCAAGTGTTTGGCATGGTCTTATTAGATTTGTACCAAGTTTGCAAGTTTTTTGGCATGGTCTTATGAAATTTGAACCAAGTTTGCAAGTGTTTTGGCATGGTCTTATTAAATTTGTTCCAAGTTTGCAAGTGTTTGGCATGGTCTTATTAAATTTGTTCCTAGTTTGCAAGTGTTTTGGCATGGTCTTATTAAATTTGTACCAAGTTTGCAAGTGTTTTGGCATGGTCTTAGGAAGTTTGTTCCAAGTTTGCAAGTGTTTTGGCATGGTCTTAGGAAGTTTGTTCCAAGTTTGCAAGTGTTTGGCATGGTCTTATTAAATTTGTACCAAGTTTGCAAGTGTTTTGGCATGGTCTCATTAAATTTGTACCAAGTTTGCAAGTGTTTTGGCATGGTCTTATTAAATTTGTACCAAGTGTGCAGGTGTTTTGGCATGGTCTTAGGAAGTTTGTTCCAAGTTTGCCAGTGTTTGGACATGGTCTTATTAAATTTGTACCAAGTTTGCAAGTGTTTTGGCATGGTCTTATTAAATTTGTACCAAGTTTGCAAGTGTTTTGGCATGGTCTTAGGAAGTTTGTTCCAAGTTTGCAAGTGTTTGGCATGGTCTTATTAAATTTGTACCAAGTTTGCAAGTGTTTTGGCATGGTCTTATTAAATTTGTACCAGGTTTGCAATTGTTTTGGCTTGGTCTTATTAAATTTGTACCAAGTTTGCAAGTGTTTTGGCATGGTATTATTAAATTTGTACCAAGTTTGCAAGTGTTTTGGCATGGTCTTATTAAATTTGTACCAAGTTTGCAAGTGTTTTGGCATGGTCTCAGGAAGTTTGTACCAAGTTTGCAAGTGTTTTGGCATGGTCTTATTAAATTTGTACCAAGCTTGCAAGTGTTTGGCATGGTCTCATTTAATTTGTACCAAGTTTGCAAGTGTTTTGGCATGGTCTTAGGAAGTTTGTTCCAAGTTTGCAAGTGTTTTGGCATGGTCTTATTAAATATGTACCAAGTTTGCAAGTGTTTTGGCATGGTCTTATTAAATTTTTTTCAAGTTTGCAAGTGTATTGGCATGGTCTTATTAAATTTGTACCAAGTTTGCAAGTGTTTTGGCATGGTCTTATTAAATTTGTACCAAGTTTGCAAGTGTTTTGGCATGGTCTTAGGAAGTTTGTTCCAAGTTTGCAAGTGTTTTGGCATGGTCTTATTAAATATGTACCAAGTTTGCAAGTGTTTTGGCATGGTCTTATTAAATTTTTTTCAAGTTTGCAAGTGTATTGGCATGGTCTTATTAAATTTGTACCAAGTTTGCAAGTGTTTTGGCATGGTCTTATTAAATTTGTACCAAGTTTGCAAGTGTTTTGGCATGGTCTTATTAAATTTGTACCAAGTTTGCAAGTGTTTTGGCATGGTCTTAGGAAGTTTGTTCCAAGTTTGCAAGTGTTTTGGCATGGTCTTATTAAATTTGTACCAAGCTTGCAAGTGTTTGGCATGGTCTCATTTAATTTGTACCAAGTTTGCAAGTGTTTTGGCATGGTCTTAGGAAGTTTGTTCCAAGTTTGCAAGTGTTTTGGCATGGTCTTATTAAATATGTACCAAGTTTGCAAGTGTTTTGGCATGGTCTTATTAAAATTTTTTCAAGTTTGCAAGTGTATTGGCATGGTCTTATTAAATTTGTACCAAGTTTGCAAGTGTTTTGGCATGGTCTTATTAAATTTGTACCAAGTTTGCAAGTGTTTTGGCATGGTCTTATTAAATTTGTACCAAGTTTGTAAGTGATTTGGCATAGTCTTAGGAAGTTTGTTCAAGTTTGCAAGTGTTTGGCATGGTCTTATTAAATTTGTACCAAGTTTGCAAGTGTTTTGGCATGGTCTTATTAAATTTGTACCAAGTTTGCAAGTGTTTTGGCATGGTCTTAGGAAGTTTGTACCAAGTTTGCAAGTGTTTGGCATGGTCTTATTAAATTTGTACCAAGTTTGCAAGTGTTTTGGCATGGTCTCATTAAATTTGTACCAAGTTTGCAAGTGTTTTGGCATGGTCTTATTAAATTTGTACCAAGTTTGCAGGTGTTTTGGCATGGTCTTAGGAAGTTTGTTCCAAGTTTGCAAGTGTTTTGGCATGGTCTTAGTAAGTTTGTTCCAAGTTTGCAAGTGTTTGGCATGGTCTTATTAAATTTGTACCAAGTTTGCAAGTGTTTGGCATGGTCTTATTAAATTTGTACCAAGTTTGCAAGTGTTTTGGCATGGTCTTATTAAATTTGTACCAAGTTTGCAAGTGTTTTGAAATGGTCTTATTAAATTTGTACGAAGTTTGCAGGTGTTTTGGCATGGTCTTAGGAAGTTTGTTCCAAGTTTGCAAGTGTTTTGGCATGGTCTTATTAAATTTGTACCAAGTTTGCAAGTGTTTTGGCATGGTCTTATTAAATTTTTAACAAGTTTGCAAGTGTATTGGCATGGTCTTATTAAATTTGTACCAAGTTTGCAAGTGTTTTGGCATGGTCTTATTAAATTTGTTCCAAGTTTGCAAGTGTTTTGGCATGGTCTTATTTAATTTGTACCAAGTTTGCAAGTGTTTTGGCATGGTCTTATTAAATTTGTACCAAGTTTGCAAGTGTTTTGGCATGGTCTTATTAAATTTGTCCCAAGTTTGCAAGTGCTGTGGCATGGTCTTATTAAATTTGTACCAAGTTTGCAAGTGTTTTGGCATGGTCTTAGGAAGTTTGTTCCAAGTTTGCAAGTGTTTGGCATGGTCTTATTAAATTTGTACCAAGTTTGCAAGTGTTTTGACATGGTCTTATTAGATTTGTACCAAGTTTGCAAGTGTTTTGGCATGGTCTTATTAAATTTGTTCCAAGTTTGCAAGTGTTTTGGCATGGTCTGATTTAATTTGTACCAAGTTTGCAAGTGTTTTGGCATGGTCTTAGGAAGTTTGTTCCAAGTTTGCAAGTGTTTGGACATGGTCTTAGTAAATTTGTACCAAGTTTGCAAGTGTTTTGGCATGGTCTTATTAAATTTGTTCTAAGTTTGCAAGTGTTTTGGCATGGTCTTATTAAATTTGTACCAAGTTTGCAAGTGCTTTGGCATGGTCTTATTAAATTTGTACCAAGTTTGCAAGAGTTTTGGCATGGTCTTATTAAATTTGTACCAAGTTTGCAAGTGTTTTGGAATGGTCTCATTAAATTTGTACATAGTTTGCAAGTGTTTTGGCATGGTCTTATTAAATTTGTACCAAGTTTGCAAGTGTTTTGGCACGGTTTTATTAAATTTGTACCAAGTTTACAAGTGTTTTGACATGGTCTTAGGAAGTTTGTTCCAAGCTTGCAAGTGTTTGGCATGGTCTCATTTAATTTGTACCAAGTTTGCAAGTGTTTTGGCATGGTCTTAGGAAGTTTGTTCCAAGTTTGCAAGTGTTTTGGCATGGTCTTATTAAATATGTACCAAGTTTGCAAGTGTTTTGGCATGGTTTTATTAAAAAAATTTCAAGTTTGCAAGTGTATTGGCATGGTCTTATTAAATTTGTACCAAGTTTGAAAGTGTTTTGGCATGGTCTTATTAAATTTGTACCAAGTTTGCAAGTGTTTTGGCATGGTCTTATTAAATTTGTACCAAGTTTGCAAGTGTTTTGGCATGGTCTTATTAAATTTGTACCAAGTTTGCAAGTGTTTTGGCATGGTCTTAGGAAGTTTGTTCCAAGTTTGCAAGTGTTTTGACATGGTCTTAGGAAGTTTGTTCCAAGCTTGCAAGTGTTTGGCATGGTCTCATTTAATTTGTACCAAGTTTGCAAGTGTTTTGGCATGGTCTTAGGAAGTTTGTTCCAAGTTTGCAAGTGTTTTGGCATGGTCTTATTAAATATGTACCAAGTTTGCAAGTGTTTTGGCATGGTCTTATTAAATTTTTTTCAAGTTTGCAAGCGTATTGGCATGGTCTTATTAAATTTGTACCAAGTTTGAAAGTGTTTTGGCATGGTCTTATTAAATTTGTACCAAGTTTGCAAGTGTTTTGGCATGGTCTTATTAAATTTGTACCAAGTTTGCAAGTGTTTTGGCATGGTCTTATTAAATTTGTACCAAGTTTGCAAGTGTTTTGGCATGGTCTTAGGAAGTTTGTTCCAAGTTTGCAAGTGTTTGGCATGGTCTTATTAAATTTGTACCAAGTTTGCAAGTGTTTTGGCATGGTCTTATTAAATTTGTACCAAGTTTGTAAGTGATTTGGCATGGTCTTAGGAAGTTTGTTCCAAGTTTGCAAGTGTTTGGCATGGTCTTATTAAATTTGTACTAAGTTTGCAAGTGATTTGGCATGGTCTTATTAAATTTGTACCAAGTTTGCAAGTGTTTTGGCATGGTCTCATTAAATTTGTACCAAGTTTGCAAGTGTTTTGGCATGGTCTTAGGAAGTTTGTTCCAAGTTTGCAAGTGTTTTGGCATGGTCTTATTAAAATTGTACCAAGTTTGCAAGTGTTTGGCATGGTCTTATAAAATTTGTACCAAGTTAGCAAGTGTTTTGGCATGGTTTTAGGAAGTTTGTTCCATGTTTGCAAGTGTTTGGCATGGTCTTATTAAATTTGTACCAAGTTTGCAAGTGTTTGGCATGGTGTTATTAGATTTGTACCAAGTTTGCAAGTGTTTTGGCATGGTCTTAGGAAGTTTGTTCCAAGTTTGCAAGTGTTTGGCATGGTCTTATTAAATTTGTACCAAGTTTGCAAGTGTTTTGGCATGGTCTTATTAAATTTGTACCAAGTTTGTAAGTGATTTGGCATGATCTTTGCAAGTTTGTTCCAAGTTTGCAAGTGTTTTGGCATGGTCTTATTAAATTTGTACCAAGATTGCAGGTGTTTTGGCATGGTCCTAGGAAGTTTTTTCCAAGTTTGCAAGTGTTTTGGCATGGTCTTAGGAAGTTTGTTCCAAGTTTGCAAGTGTTTGGCATGGTCTTATTAAATTTGTACCAAGTTTGCAAGTGTTTTGGCATGGTCTCATTAAATTTGTACCAAGTTTGCAAGTGTTTTGGCATGGTCTTATTAAATTTGTACCAAGTTTGCAGGTGTTTTGGCATGGTCTTAGGAAGTTTGTTCCAAGTTTGCAAGTGTTTTGGCATGGTCTTAGTAAGTTTGTTCCAAGTTTGCAAGTGTTTGGCATGGTCTTATTAAATTTGTACCAAGTTTGCAAGTGTTTTGGCATGGTCTTATTAAATTTGTACCAAGTTTGCAAGTGTTTTGGCATGGTCTTATTAAATTTGTACCAAGTTTACAAGTGTTTTGAAATGGTCTTATTAAATTTGTACCAAGTTTGCAGGTGTTTTGGCATGGTCTTAGGAAGTTTGTTCCAAGTTTGCAAGTGTTTTGGCATGGTCTTATTAAATTTGTACCAAGTTTGCAAGTGTTTTGGCATGGTCTTATAAAATTTTTAACAAGTTTGCAAGTGTATTGGCATGGTCTTATTAAATTTGTACCAAGTTTGCAAGTGTTTTGGCATGGTCTTATTAAATTTGTTCCAAGTTTGCAAGTGTTTTGGCATGGTCTTATTTAATTTGTACCAAGTTTGCAAGTGTTTTGGCATGGTCTTAGGAAGTTTGTTCCAAGTTTGCAAGTGTTTGGACATGGTCTTATTAAATTTGTACCAAGTTTGCAAGTGTTTTGGCATGGTCTTATTAAATTTGTTCTAAGTTTGCAAGTGTTCTGGCATGGTCTTATAAATTTGTACCAAGTTTGCAAGTGTTTTGGCATGGTCTTATTAAATTTGTCCCAAGTTTGCAAGTGCTTTGGCATGGTCTTATTAAATTTGTACCAAGTTTGCAAGTGTTTTGGCATGGTCTTATTAAATTTGTACCAAGTTTGCAAGTGTTTTGGAATGGTCTCATTAAATTTGTACCAAGTTTGCAAGTGTTTTGGCATGGTCTTATTAAATTTGTACCAAGTTTGCAAGTGTTTTGGCATGGTTTTATTAAATTTGTACCAAGTTTGCAATTGTTTTGGCATGGTCTTAGGAAGTTTGTTCCAAGCTTGCAAGTGTTTGGCATGGTCTCATTTAATTTGTACCAAGTTTGCAAGTGTTTTGGCATGGTCTTAGGAAGTTTGTTCCAAGTTTGCAAGTGTTTTGGCATGGTCTTATTAAATATGTTCCAAGTTTGCAAGTGTTTTGGCATGGTCTTATTAAATTTTTTTCAAGTTTGCAAGTGTATTGGCATGGTCTTATTAAATTTATACCAAGTTTGCAAGTGTTTTGGCATGGTCTTATTAAATTTGTACCAAGTTTGCAAGTGTTTTGGCATGGTCTTATTAAATTTGTACCAAGTTTGCAAGTGTTTTGGCATGGTCTTATTAAATTTGTACCAAGTTTGCAAGTGTTTTGGCATGGTCTTAGGAAGTTTGTTCCAAGTTTGCAAGTGTTTGGCATGGTCTTATTAAATTTGTACCAAGTTTGGAAGTGTTTTGGCATGGTCTTATTAAATTTGTACCAAGTTTGTAAGTGATTTGGCATAGTCTTAGGAAGTTTGTTCCAAGTTTGCAAGTGTTTGGCATGGTCTTATTAAATTTGTACCAAGTTTGCAAGTGTTTTGGCATGGTCTTATTAAATTTGTACCAAGTTTGCAAGTGTTTTGGAATGGTCTCATTAAATTTGTACCAAGTTTGCAAGTGTTTTGGCATGGTCTTAGGAAGTTTGTTCCATGTTTGCAAGTGTTTTGGCATGGTCTTATTATAATGTACCAAGTTTGCAAGTGTTTGGCATGGTCTTATTAAATTTGTACCAAGTTAGCAAGTGTTTTGGCATGGTTTTAGGAAGTTTGTTCCAAGTTTGCAAGTGTTTGGCATGGTCTTATTAAATTTGTACCAAGTTTGCAAGTGTTTGGCATGGTCTTATTAGATTTGTACCAAGTTTGCAAGTGTTATGGCATGGTCTTATTAAATTTGTACCAAGTTTGCAAGTCTTTTGGCATGGTCTTATTAAATTTGAACCAAGTTTGCAAGTGTTTTGGCATGGTCTTATTAAATTTGTTCCAAGTTTGCAAGTGTTTGGCATGGTCTTATTAAATTTGTACCAAGTTTGCAAGTGTTTTGGCATGGTCTTATCAAATTTGTACCAAGTTTGCAAGTGTTTTGGCATGGTCTTATTAAATTTGTACCAAGTTTGCAAGTGTTTTGGCATGGTCTCATTAAATTTGTACTAAGTTTGCAAGTGTTTTGGCATGGTCTTATTAAATTTGTACCAAGTTTGCAAGTGTTTTGCCATGGTCTTATTAAATTTTAACCAAGTTTATAAGTGTTTTGGCATGGTCTTATTAAATTTGTACCAAGTTTGCAAGTGTTTTGGCATGGTCTTATTCAATTTGTACCAAGTTTGCAGGTGTTTTGGCATGGTCCTTGGAAGTTTGTTCCAAGTTTGCAAGTGTTTTGGCATGGTCTTATTAAATTTGTACCAAGTTTGCAGGTGTTTTGGCATGGTCTTAGGAAGTTTTTTCCAAGTTTGCAAGTGTTTTGGCATGGTCTTAGGAAGTTTGTTCCAAGTTTGCAAGTGTTTGGCATGGTCTTATTAAATTTGTACCAAGTTTGCAAGTGTTTTGGCATGGTCTCATTTAATTTGTACCAAGTTTGCAAGTGTTTTGGCATGGTCTTATTAAATTTGTACCAAGTTTGCAGGTGTTTTGGCATGGTCTTAGGAAGTTTGTTCCAAGTTTGCAAGTGTTTTGGCATGGTCTTAGTAAGTTTGTTCCAAGTTTGCAAGTGTTTGGCATGGTCTTATTAAATTTGTACCAAGTTTGCAAGTGTTTGGCATGGTCTTATTAAATTTGTACCAAGTTTGCAAGTGTTTTGGCATGGTCTTATTAAATTTGTACCAAGTTTGCAAGTGTTTTGAAATGGTCTTATTAAATTTGTACCAAGTTTGCAGGTGTTTTGGCATGGTCTTAGGAAGTTTGTTCCAAGTTTGCAAGTGTTTTGGCATGGTCTTATTAAATTTGTACCAAGTTTGCAAGTGTTTTGGCATGGTCTAATTAAATTTTTAACAAGTTTGCAAGTGTATTGGCATGGTCTTATTAAATTTGTACCAAGTTTGCAAGTGTTTTGGCATGGTCTTATTAAATTTGTTCCAAGTTTGCAAGTGTTTTGGCATGGTCTTATTAAATTTGTACCAAGTTTGCAGGTGTTTTGGCATGGTCCTTGGAAGTTTGTTCCAAGTTTGCAAGTGTTTTGGCATGGTCTTATTAAATTTGTACCAAGTTTGCAGGTGTTTTGGCATGGTCTTAGGAAGTTTTTTCCAAGTTTGCAAGTGTTTTGGCATGGTCTTAGGAAGTTTGTTCCAAGTTTGCAAGTGTTTGGCATGGTCTTATTAAATTTGTACCAAGTTTGCAAGTGTTTTGGCATGGTCTCATTTAATTTGTACCAAGTTTGCAAGTGTTTTGGCATGGTCTTATTAAATTTGTACCAAGTTTGCAGGTGTTTTGGCATGGTCTTAGGAAGTTTGTTCCAAGTTTGCAAGTGTTTTGGCATGGTCTTAGTAAGTTTGTTCCAAGTTTGCAAGTGTTTGGCATGGTCTTATTAAATTTGTACCAAGTTTGCAAGTGTTTGGCATGGTCTTATTAAATTTGTACCAAGTTTGCAAGTGTTTTGGCATGGTCTTATTAAATTTGTACCAAGTTTGCAAGTGTTTTGAAATGGTCTTATTAAATTTGTACCAAGTTTGCAGGTGTTTTGGCATGGTCTTAGGAAGTTTGTTCCAAGTTTGCAAGTGTTTTGGCATGGTCTTATTAAATTTGTACCAAGTTTGCAAGTGTTTTGGCATGGTCTAATTAAATTTTTAACAAGTTTGCAAGTGTATTGGCATGGTCTTATTAAATTTGTACCAAGTTTGCAAGTGTTTTGGCATGGTCTTATTAAATTTGTTCCAAGTTTGCAAGTGTTTTGGCATGGTCTTATTAAATTTGTACCAAGTTTGCAGGTGTTTTGGCATGGTCTTAGGAAGTTTTTTCCAAGTTTGCAAGTGTTTTGGCATGGTCTTAGGAAGTTTGTTCCAAGTTTGCAAGTGTTTGGCATGGTCTTATTAAATTTGTACCAAGTTTGCAAGTGTTTTGGCATGGTCTCATTTAATTTGTACCAAGTTTGCAAGTGTTTTGGCATGGTCTTATTAAATTTGTACCAAGTTTGCAGGTGTTTTGGCATGGTCTTAGGAAGTTTGTTCCAAGTTTGCAAGTGTTTTGGCATGGTCTTAGTAAGTTTGTTCCAAGTTTGCAAGTGTTTGGCATGGTCTTATTAAATTTGTACCAAGTTTGCAAGTGTTTGGCATGGTCTTATTAAATTTGTACCAAGTTTGCAAGTGTTTTGGCATGGTCTTATTAAATTTGTACCAAGTTTGCAAGTGTTTTGGCATGGTCTTATTAAATTTTTAACAAGTTTGCAAGTGTATTGGCATGGTCTTATTAAATTTGTACCAAGTTTGCAAGTGTTTTGGCATGGTCTTATTAAATTTGTTCCAAGTTTGCAAGTGTTTTGGCATGGTCTTATTTAATTTGTACCAAGTTTGCAAGTGTTTTGGCATGGTCTTAGGAAGTTTGTTCCAAGTTTGCAAGTGTTTTGGCATGGTCTTATTAAATTTGTACCAAGTTTGCAAGTGTTTTGGCATGGTCTTATTAAATTTGTCCCAAGTTTGCAAGTGCTGTGGCATGGTCTTATTAAATTTGTACCAAGTTTGCAAGTGTTTTGGCATGGTCTTAAGAAGTTTGTTCCAAGTTTGCAAGTGTTTGGCGTGGTCTTATTAAATTTGTACCAAGTTTGCAAGTGTTTTGACATGGTCTTATTAAATTTGTACCAAGTTTGCAAGTGTTTTGGCATGGTCTTATTAAATTTGTTCCAAGTTTGCAAGTGTTTTGGCATGGTCTTATTTAATTTGTACCAAGTTTGCAAGTGTTTTGGCATGGTCTTAGGAAGTTTGTTCCAAGTTTACAAGTGTTTGGACATGGTCGTATTAAATTTGTACCAAGTTTGCAAGTGTTTTGGCATGGTCTTATTAAATTTGTTCTAAGTTTGCAAGTGTTTTGGCATGGTCTTATTAAATTTGTACCAAGTTTGCAAGTGTTTTGGCATGGTCTTATTAAATTTGTACCAAGTTTGCAGGTGTTTTGGCATGGTCTTTGGAAGTTTGTTCCAAGTTTGCAAGTGTTTTGGCATGGTCTTATTAAATTTGTACCAATTTTGCAGGTGTTTTGGCATGGTCTTAGGAAGTTTTTTCCAAGTTTGCAAGTGTTTTGGCATTGTCTTAGGAAGTTTGTTCCAAGTTTGCAAGTGTTTTGGCATGGTCTTATTAAAATTGTACCAAGTTTGCAAGTGTTTGGCATGGTCTTATTAAATTTGTACCAAGTTAGCAAGTGTTTTGGCATGGTTTTAGGAAGTTTGTTCCAAGTTTGCAAGTGTTTGGCATGGTCTTATTAAATTTGTACCAAGTTTGCAAGTGTTTTGAAATGGTCTTATGAAATTTGTACCAAGTTTGCAGGTGTTTTGGCATGGTCTTAGGAAGTTTGTACCAAGTTTGCAAGTGTTTTGGCATGGTCTTATTAAATTTGTACCAAGTTTGCAAGTGTTTTGGCATGGTCTTATTAAATTTGTACCAAGTTTGCAAGTGTTTTGGCATTGTCTCATTAAATTTGTACCAAGTTTGCAAGTGTTTTGGCATGGTCTTATTAAATTTGTACCAAGTTTGCAAGTGTTTTGCCATGGTCTTATTAAATTTTTACCAAGTTTATAAGTGTTTTGGCATGGTCTTATTAAATTTATTCCAAGTTTGCAAGTGTTTTGGCATGGTCTTATTTAATTTGTACCAAGTTTGCAAGTGTTTTGGCATGGTCTTAGGAAGTTTGTTCCAAGTTTGCAAGTGTTTGGACATGGTCTTATTAAATTTGTACCAAGTTTGCAAGTGTTTTGGCATCGTCTTATTAAATTTGTTCTAAGTTTGCAAGTGTTTTGGCATGGTGTTATTAAATTTGTACCAAGTTTGCAAGTGTTTTGGCATGGTCTTATTAAATTTGTCCCAAGTTTGCAAGTGCTTTGGCATGGTCTTATTAAATTTGTACCAAGTTTGCAAGTGTTTTGGCATGGTCTTATTAAATTTGTACCAAGTTTGCAAGTGTTTTGGAATGGTCTCATTAAATTTGTACCAAGTTTGCAAGTGTTTTGGCATGGTCTTATTAAATTTGTACCAAGTTTGCAAGTGTTTTGGCCTGGTTTTATTAAATTTGTACCAAGTTTGCAATTGTTTTGACATGGTCTTAGGAAGTTTGTTCCAAGCTTGCAAGTGTTTGGCATGGTCTCATTTAATTTGTACCAAGTTTGCAAGTGTTTTGGCATGGTCTTAGGAAGTTTGTTCCAAGTTTGCAAGTGTTTTGGCATGGTCTTATTAAATATGTACCAAGTTTGCAAGTGTTTTGGCATGGTCTTATTAAATTTTTTTCAAGTTTGCAAGTGTATTGGCATGGTCTTATTAAATTTGTACCAAGTTTGCAAGTGTTTTGGCATGGTCTTATTAAATTTGTACCAAGTTTGCAAGTGTTTTGGCATGGTCTTATTAAATGTGTACCAAGTTTGCAAGTGTTTTGGCATGGTCTTATTAAATTTGTACCAAGTTTGCAAGTGTTTTGGCATGGTCTTAGGAAGTTTGTTCCAAGTTTGCAAGTGTTTGGCATGGTCTTATTAAATTTGTACCAAGTTTGCAAGTGTTTTGGCATGGTCTTATTAAATTTGTACCAAGTTTGTAAGTGATTTGGCATGGTCTTAGGAAGTTTGTTCCAAGTTTGCAAGTGTTTGGCATGGTCTTATTAAATTTGTACCAAGTTTGCAAGTGTTTTGGCATGGTCTTATTAAATTTGTACCAAGTTTGCAAGTGTTTTGGAATGGTCTCATTAAATTTGTACCAAGTTTGCAAGTGTTTTGGCATGGTCTTAGGAAGTTTGTTCCAAGTTTGCAAGTGTTTTGGCATGGTCTTATTAAAATTGTACCAAGTTTGCAAGTGTTTGGCATGGTCTTATTAAATTTGTACCAAGTTAGCAAGTGTTTTGGCATGGTTTTAGGAAGTTTGTTCCAAGTTTGCAAGTGTTTGGCATGGTCTTATTAAATTTGTACCAAGTTTGCAAGTGTTTGGCATGGTCTTATTAGATTTGTACCAAGTTTGCAAGTGTTATGGCATGGTCTTATTAAATTTGTACCAAGTTTGCAAGTCTTTTGGCATGGTCTTATTAAATTTGAACCAAGTTTGCAAGTGTTTTGGCATGGTCTTATAAAATTTGTTCCAAGTTTGCAAGTGTTTGGCATGGTCTTATTAAATTTGTACCAAGTTTGCAAGTGTTTTGGCATGGTCTTATTAAATTTGTACCAAGTTTGCAAGTGTTTTGGCATGGTCTTATTAAATTTGTACCAAGTTTGCAAGTGTTTTGGCATGGTCTCATTAAATTTGTACCAAGTTTGCAGGTGTTTTGGCATGGTCTTATTAAATTTGTACCAAGTTTGCAAGTGTTTTGCCATGGTCTTATTAAATTTTTACCAAGTTTGCAAGTGTTTTGGCATGGTCTTATTCAATTTGTACCAAGTTTGCAAGTGTTTTGGCATGGTCTTATTAAATTTGTACCAAGTTTGCAGGCGTTTTGGCATGGTCCTTGGAAGTTTGTTCCAAGTTTGCAAGTGTTTTGGCATGGTCTTATTAAATTTGTACCAAGTTTGCAGGTGTTTTGGCATGGTCTTAGGAAGTTTTTTCCAAGTTTGCAAGTGTTTTGGCATGGTCTTATTAAATTTGTTCCAAGTTTGCAAGTGTTTTGGCATGGTCTTATTAAATTTGTACCAAGTTTGCAAGTGTTTTGGCATGGTCTTAGGAAGTTTGTTCCAAGTTTGCAAGTGTTTGGACATGGTCTTATTAAATTTGTACCAAGTTTGCAAGTGTTTTGGCATGGTCTTATTAAATTTGTCCCAAGTTTGCAAGTGCTTTGGCATGGGCTTATTAAATTTGTACCAAGTTTGCAAGTGTTTTGGCATGGTCTTATTAAATTTGTACCAAGTTTGCAAGTGTTTTGGCATGGTCTTATCAAATTTGTACCAAGTTTACAAGTGTTTTGGCATGGTCTTATTAAATTTGTACCAAGTTTGCAGGCGTTTTGGCATGGTCCTTGGAAGTTTGTTCCAAGTTTGCAAGTGTTTTGGCATGGTCTTATTAAATTTGTACCAAGTTTGCAGGTGTTTTGGCATGGTCTTAGGAAGTTTTTTCCAAGTTTGCAAGTGTTTTGGCATGGTCTTAGGAAGTTTGTTCCAAGTTTGCAAGTGTTTTGGCATGGTCTTAGTAAATTTGTTCCAAGTATGCAAGTGTTATGGCATGGTCTTATTAAATTTGTACCAAGTTTGCAAGTCTTTTGGCATGGTCTTATTAAATTTGAACCAAGTTTGCAAGTGTTTTGGCATGGTCTTATAAAATTTGTTCCAAGTTTGCAAGTGTTTGGCATGGTCTTATTAAATTTGTACCAAGTTTGCAAGTGTTTTGGCATGGTCTTATTAAATTTGTACCAAGTTTGCAAGTGTTTTGGCATGGTCTTATTAAATTTGTACCAAGTTTGCAAGTGTTTTGGCATGGTCTCATTAAATTTGTACCAAGTTTGCAGGTGTTTTGGCATGGTCTTATTAAATTTGTACCAAGTTTGCAAGTGTTTTGCCATGGTCTTATTAAATTTTTACCAAGTTTGCAAGTGTTTTGGCATGGTCTTATTCAATTTGTACCAAGTTTGCAAGTGTTTTGGCATGGTCTTATTAAATTTGTACCAAGTTTGCAGGCGTTTTGGCATGGTCCTTGGAAGTTTGTTCCAAGTTTGCAAGTGTTTTGGCATGGTCTTATTAAATTTGTACCAAGTTTGCAGGTGTTTTGGCATGGTCTTAGGAAGTTTTTTCCAAGTTTGCAAGTGTTTTGGCATGGTCTTAGGAAGTTTGTTCCAAGTTTGCAAGTGTTTTGGCATGGTCTTAGTAAATTTGTTCCAAGTATGCAAGTGTTTGGCATGGTCTTATTAAATTTGTACCAAGTTTGCAAGTGTTTGGCATGGTGTTATTAAATTTGTACCAAGTTTGCAAGTGTTTTGGCATGGTCTTATCAAATTTGTACCAAGTTTACAAGTGTTTTGAAATGGTCTTATTAAATTTGTACCAAGTTTGCAGGTGTTTTGGCATGGTCTTAGGAAGTTTGTTCCAAGTTTGCAAGTGTTTTGGCATGGTCTTATTAAATTTGTACCAAGTTTGCAAGTGTTTTGGCATGGTCTTATTAAATTTGTCCCAAGTTTGCAAGTGCTTTGGCATGGGCTTATTAAATTTGTACCAAGTTTGCAAGTGTTTTGGCATGGTCTTATTAAATTTGTACCAAGTTTGCAAGTGTTTTGGAATGGTCTCATTAAATTTGTACCAAGTTTGCAAGTGTTTTGGCATGGTCTTATTAAATTTGTACCAAGTTTGCAAGTGTTTTGGCATGGTTTTATGAAATTTGTACCAAGTTTGCAAGTGTTTTGACATGGTCTTAGGAAGTTTGTTCCAAGTTTGCAAGTGTTTGGACATGGTCTTATTAAATTTGTACCAAGTTTGCAAGTGTTTTGGCATGGTCTTATTAAATTTGTTCTAAGTTTGCAAGTGTTTTGGCATGGTCTTATTAAATTTGTACCAAGTTTGCAAGTGTTTTGGCATGGTCTTATTGAATTTGTCCCAAGTTTGCAAGTGCTGTGGCATGGTCTTATTAAATTTGTACCAAGTTTGCAAGTGTTTTGGCATGTTCTTAGGAAGTTTGTTCCAAGTTTGCAAGTGTTTGGCATGGTCTTATTAAATTTGTACCAAGTTTGCAAGTGTTTTGACATGGTCTTATTAAATTTGTACCAAGTTTGCAAGTGTTTTGGCATGGTCTTATTAAATTTGTTCCAAGTTTGCAAGTGTTTTGGCATGGTCTTATTTAATTTGTACCAAGTTTGCAAGTGTTTTGGCATGGTCTTAGGAAGTTTGTTCCAAGTTTGCAAGTGTTTGGACATGGTCTTATTAAATTTGTACCAAGTTTGCAAGTGTTTTGGCATGGTCTTATTAAATTTGTACCAAGTTTGCAGGTGTTTTGGCATGGTCTTAGGAAGTTTGTTCCAAGTTTGCAAGTGTTTTGGCATGGTCTTAGTAAATTTGTTCCAAGTATGCAAGTGTTTGGCATGGTCTTATTAAATTTGTACCAAGTTTGCAAGTGTTTGGCATGGTGTTATTAAATTTGTACCAAGTTTGCAAGTGTTTTGGCATGGTCTTATCAAATTTGTACCAAGTTTACAAGTGTTTTGAAATGATCTTATTAAATTTGTACCAAGTTTGCAGGTGTTTTGGCATGGTCTTAGGAAGTTTGTTCCAAGTTTGCAAGTGTTTTGGCATGGTCTTATTAAATTTGTACCAAGTTTGCAAGTGTTTTGGCATGGTCTTATTAAATTTGTCCCAAGTTTGCAAGTGCTTTGGCATGGGCTTATTAAATTTGTACCAAGTTTGCAAGTGTTTTGGCATGGTCTTATTAAATTTGTACCAAGTTTGCAAGTGTTTTGGAATGGTCTCATTAAATTTGTACCAAGTTTGCAAGTGTTTTGGCATGGTCTTATTAAATTTGTACCAAGTTTGCAAGTGTTTTGGCATGGTTTTATGAAATTTGTACCAAGTTTGCAAGTGTTTTGACATGGTCTTAGGAAGTTTGTTCCAAGTTTGCAAGTGTTTGGACATGGTCTTATTAAATTTGTACCAAGTTTGCAAGTGTTTTGGCATGGTCTTATTAAATTTGTTCTAAGTTTGCAAGTGTTTTGGCATGGTCTTATTAAATTTGTACCAAGTTTGCAAGTGTTTTGGCATGGTCTTATTGAATTTGTCCCAAGTTTGCAAGTGCTGTGGCATGGTCTTATTAAATTTGTACCAAGTTTGCAAGTGTTTTGGCATGTTCTTAGGAAGTTTGTTCCAAGTTTGCAAGTGTTTGGCATGGTCTTATTAAATTTGTACCAAGTTTGCAAGTGTTTTGACATGGTCTTATTAAATTTGTACCAAGTTTGCAAGTGTTTTGGCATGGTCTTATTAAATTTGTTCCAAGTTTGCAAGTGTTTTGGCATGGTCTTATTTAATTTGTACCAAGTTTGCAAGTGTTTTGGCATGGTCTTAGGAAGTTTGTTCCAAGTTTGCAAGTGTTTGGACATGGTCTTATTAAATTTGTACCAAGTTTGCAAGTGTTTTGGCATGGTCTTATTAAATTTGTCCCAAGTTTGCAAGTGCTTTGGCATGGGCTTATTAAATTTGTACCAAGTTTGCAAGTGTTTTGGCATGGTCTTATTAAATTTGTACCAAGTTTGCAAGTGTTTTGGCATGGTCTTGTTAAATTTGTACCAAGTTTGCAAGTGTTTTGGCATGGTCTTATTAAATTTGTACCAAGTTTGCAAGTGTTTTGGCATGGTTTTATGAAATTTGTACCATGTTTGCAAGTGTTTTGACATGGTCTTAGGAAGTTTGTTCCAAGCTTGCAAGTGTTTAGCATGGTCTCATTTAATTTGTACCAAGTTTGCAAGTGTTTTGGCATGGTCTTAGGAAGTTTGTTCCAAGTTTGCAAGTGTTTTGGCATGGTCTTATTAAATTTGTACCAAGTTTGCAAGTGTTTTGGCATGGTCTTATTAAATTTTTATCAAGTTTGCAAGTGTATTGGCATGGTCTTATTAAATTTGTACCAAGTTTGCAAGTGTTTTGGCATGGTCTTATTAAATTTGTACCAAGTTTGCAAGTGTTTTGGCATGGTCTTTTGAAATTTGTACCAAGTTTGCAAGTGTTTGGCATGGTATTATTACATTTGTACCAAGTTTGCAAGTGTCTTGGCATGGTATTAGGAAGTTTGTTCCAAGTTTGCAAGTGTTTTGGCATGGTCTTATTAAATTTGTACCAAGTTTGCAAGTGTTTTGGAATGGTCTCATTAAATTTGTACCAAGTTTGCAAGTGTTTTGGCATGGTCTTATTAAATTTGTACCAAGTTTGCAAGTGTTTTGGCATGGTTTTATGAAATTTGTACCAAGTTTGCAAGTGTTTTGACATGGTCTTAGGAAGTTTGTTCCAAGCTTGCAAGTGTTTAGCATGGTCTCATTTTATTTGTACCTAGTTTGCAAGTGTTTTGGCATGGTCTTAGGAACTTTGTTCCAAGTTTGCAAGTGTTTTGGCATGGTCTTATTAAATTTGTACCAAGTTTGCAAGTGTTTTGGCATGGTCTCATTAAATTTGTACCAAGTTTGCAAGTGTTTTGGCATGGTCTTATTAAATTTGTACCAAGTTTGCAGGTGTTTTAGCATGGTCTTAGGAAGTTTGTTCCAAGTTTGCAAGTGTTTTGGCATGGTCTTAGTAAGTTTGTTCAAAGTTTGCAAGTGTTTGGCATGGTCTTATTATATTTGTACCAAGTTTGCAAGTGTTTGGCATGGTCTTATTAGATTGTACCAAGTTTGCAAGTGTTTTGGCATGGTCTTATTAAATTTGTACCAAGTTTGCAAGTGTTTTGAAATGGTCTTATTAAATTTGTACCAAGTTTGCAGGTGTTTTGGCATGGTCTTAGGAAGTTTGTTCCAAGTTTGCAAGTGTTTTAGCATGGTCTTATTAAATTTGTACCAAGTTTGCAGGTATTTTAGCATGGTCTTAGGAAGTTTGTTCCAAGTTTGCAAGTGTTTTGGCATGGTCTTAGGAAGTTTGTTCCAAGTTTGCAAGTGTTTGGCATGGTCTTATTAAATTTGTACCAAGTTTGCAAGTGTTTTGGCATGGTCTTATTAAATTTGGACCAAGTTTGCAAGTGTTTTGGCATAGTCTTATTAAATTTGTACCAAGTTTGCAAGTGTTTTGGCATGGTCTTAGGAAGTTTGTTCCAAGTTTGCAAGTGTTTTGGCTTGGTCTTAGGAAGTTTGTTCCAAGTTTGCAAGTGTTTGGCATGGTCTTATTAAATTTGTACCAAGTTTGCAAGTGTCTTGGAATGGTCTCATTAAATTTGTACCAAGTTTGCAAGTGTTTTGGCATGGTCTTATTAAATTTGTACCAAGTTTGCAAGTCTTTTGGCATGGTTTTATTAAATTTGTACCAAGTTTGCAAGTGTTTTGACATGGTCTTAGGAAGTTTGTTCCAAGCTTGCAAGTGTTTGGCATGGTCTCATTTAATTTGTACCAAGTTTGCAAGTGTTTTGGCATGGTCTTAGGAAGTTTGTTCCAAGTTTGCAAGTGTTTTGGCATGGTCTTATTAAATTTGTACCAAGTTTGCAAGTGTTTTGGCATGGTCTTATTAAATTTTTATCAAGTTTGCAAGTGTATTGGCATGGTCTTATTAAATTTTTACCAAGTTTGCAAGTGTTTTGGCATGGTCTTATTAAATTTGTACCAAGTTTGCAAGTGTTTTGGCATGGTCTTTTGTAATTTGTACCAAGTTTGCAAGTGTTTGGCATGGTATTATTACATTTGTACCAAGTTTGCAAGTGTCTTGGCATGGTATTAGGAAGTTTGTTCCAAGTTTGCAAGTGTAGGCATGGTCTTATTAAATTTGTACCAAGTTTGCAAGTGTTTTGGCATGGTCTTATTCAATTTGTACCAAGTTTGCAATTGTTTTGGCATGGTCTTATTAAATTTGTACCAAGTTTGCAAGTGTTTTGGCATGGTCTTAGGAAGTTTGTTCCAAGTTTGCAAGTGTTTAGCATGGTCTTATTAAATTTGTACCAAGTTTGCAAGTGTTTTGGCATGGTCTTATTAAATTTTTATCAAGTTTGCAAGTGTATTGGCATGGTCTTATTAAATTTTTACCAAGTTTGCAAGTGTTTTGGCATGGTCTTATTAAATTTGTACCAAGTTTGCAAGTGTTTTGGCATGGTCTTTTGAAATTTGTACCAAGTTTGCAAGTGTTTTGGCATGGTCTTATTAAATTTGTACCAAGTTTGCAAGCGTTTTGGCTTGGTCTTAGGAAGTTTGTTCCATGTTTGCAAGTTTTTGGCATGGTCTTATTAAATTTGTACCAAGTTTGCAAGTGTTTTGGAATGATCTCATTAAATTTGTACCAAGTTTGCAAGTGTTTTGGCATGGTCATATTAAATTTGTTCCAAGTTTGCAAGTGTTTTGGCATGGTCTTATTTAATTTGTACCAAGTTTGCAAGTGTTTTGGCATGGTCTTAGGAAGTTTGTTCCAAGTTTGCAAGTGTTTGGACATGGTATTATTAAATTTGTACCAAGTTTGCAAGTGTTTTGGCATGGTCTTATTAAATTTGTTCTAAGTTTGCAAGTGTTTTGGCATGGTCTTATTAAATTTGTATCAAGTTTGCAAGTGTTTTGGCATGGTCTTATTAAATTTGTCCCAAGTTTGCAAGTGCTTTGGCATGGTCTTATTAAATTTGTACCAAGTTTGCAAGTGTGTTGGCATGGTCTTAGGAAGTTTGTTCCAAGTTTGCAAGTGTTTGGCATGGTCTTATTAAATTTGTACCAAGTTTGCAAGTGTTTTGACATGGTCTTATTAAATTTGTACCAAGTTTGCAAGTGTTTTGGCATGGTCTTATTAAATTTGTTCCAAGTTTGCAAGTGTTTTGGCATGGTTGTCGCTGACGGAAAGAATCCAAAATAAACGCTAGTAAGCAAAACGCATGTACGCAGCAAAACCAAGCAATGCTTGGCACGCCGACAACGGCGCATACAAATGTAGGAAATATGCACATGCTGGTAAAAAGTCGCCGACAGCGGTGACCAACACGGACACATACATGTAAGCAATTATGTCGACTAAGGAAAATTTGTCAATCAGAATTACTATATAAGAATCGAAAATTGAACCAATAAATCAGTAGTTGATGAAAACCCAAATAGTTGACTACTCTTGGAATTCTCCAACATTGCCCTCAAGTCGGTGTTCAATACGCCTGTCTCGAGGAGTGCTCCGAGGTTAATCTTCGTGTGCACAACAAATGGTGGCTCCAGAGAGGACTTAACCCCTCACAACGGAGAATTCCTACACATTGCGCCCCGCTCCGAGGTTAATCTTCGTGTGCGTCGCACCAGAACTCCGAGGTGAATCCTCGTGTGTTTGCAACACGGCAAGTACCGCTCCGAGGTGAATCCTCGTGTGCACCACAAGCCGCATCGAGAAAGAACGCAAGAACTCCGAGGTAAATCTTCGTGTGTTCACAACACGGCTAACCGCTCCGAGGTTAACCCTCGTGTGCACCACCAGCCCAGCGTTCCATCGAACAACGGTTGAGGAGCGACGGACGGTCGCAGGTAACGGACGGTTGCCCAGCCGATATCGGAAACGCCCAACGCACACCAGCTCAAGGGTTGGCGCAAGACGTCAGCTCCCGGCGGTGAGAAGCGAGGAAAGCAGAGCCGGAGCGCGCAAGCTCCCGGCGTGATATTGGAGATAGACGCACACCAGCTCAAGGGCCGGCGCAAGACGCCAGCTCCCGGCAGTGGAAGGCGAGGAAGGCAAGGTCGGAGCGCGCAAGCTTGGCCTGATCAACTCTGCAAGGCAAGCAGAACGGACGTTTGGAAGCCGCGGACGATCACCCCAGCCTGACTTACATTTCGGATCGACGGACGATCGCGACAGCCGAAGCAGGTGGTAGGTGGTAACTCCGCGCACCAGCCAAAATATAGTGCAACGCTCCACAAGTGCATCAGTTAGAAGTGCGTAAAAGAGACGGAATTTTAGTGCGACAAAGTGAGCGCGAACGGTAAAAAACAGTGGTCAGAAACGGCGTCTGACAAAAATACACGGCGATATAACGCAAAACGTGTAAAAAACATTCCGCCGAAACATTAACAGTGAAGCCAACGAGTAGCCAGAAATCAGTGCCAGATCAGCAAGTTTACCAGCAGTGTGTGCGACGAGGTGCGTGCCCAGCAACTCCAGGACAGCGAGTGAGGAAGCAGGTAGCAGCGTCAGCAGCGAGGAAGAGAGCGCGCAAGCTGACGGCATCGGAATCGACGGACGGTCGAAACTCATCAGCTCAAGGGCCGGCGCGAGACGCCAGCTCCCGGCGGTGGTCAACGAAGAGCAGCGAGTGACGTCACCAAGACAAGGTCACCATTTCTAGCAGTGTAACGAATCGTAAGTAATATGGAGTTCGTTTTTAAGAACAATCCCAACGGGAATTGTAAGATATGCACGCAGGCTGATAGCACAGGGAAAATGGTTCACTGCATAGAATGCGATAGATTTCTCCATCAAGCGTGCCTAAGCTTGAGAGTAATTCCTAAGAACTATGTTTGCCCTAAGTGTAAATTGATAGAAACTGAGAAAAATGAAAGCAGGGAAGCGCTTCAGCAAACGCAGAAGTTGCTTCAAGATAGGTCAGAAAAAGAGAAAAAAGAAAGGGAGCAGAAACTTAAAATAGAAGAAGAGCTAGGGAAGCTCCAAGACGAAATTAAGAGACAACAAGAACAGGCCAATATGAGCCTTCTAAATGAATCGGAGAGATATTGTCAAATGCCATCTGCAACCGAGGACGTAAAGCTTTTAACGGAGAGTATTAAACAAATGATAGATTCATGGTCGCTAAAGAACGACAAAACGACCCTTTCCGAGCTTCCAGAGTTTAACGGTAATTACAACATGTGGCCTCGATTTAAAAGCATTTACGAGAAAACCACACGCGAAGGTAACTTTTCGGATTTGGAGAACTTGAACAGGCTCCAAAAATACTTAAAGGGGGATGCGCTACGCTCAGTCAGCGGACTGATGCTAAACCCAGATAATGTAGGGAAAATTATTGAACGCCTTGAAAGATTATACGGAAACACGGACAACATTTATACTTCGTTGTTAAACGAACTACTGGCCGTGAAAAATCCGTCCCTAGAAAACCCGGCATCATTTATTAGATTTTCAAATGCCCTCCACGATCTGATAGATAACATGACGATGCTCAATCAGGGAGAGTATCTCAACGATCAGAGACTCTTGAAAGATCTTGTCGCTAGGCTGCCGGTCGATTTGAGGAACAAATGGTTATCCGATTCCCTTCTGGAAGAGGCAAAACCAAAGACACTTATAAAATTTGCGGAGTGGTTAAAACCAACAGAAGATTTAGCAACGCTATTGGTAGCTAACGAAGGAGGGTTCAAAAGTAGTACCCATCACGTGAATCCGCATCACGCACAGGGCAGAATCAACCAACGAGGAAAAAAATGCATGCTATGCGGTCTTCCCCATGACACGCTGCATTGCAAATATTTAAATGGCAAGACAGTCGGTGAGAAATTGCGCACACTGTCACAAAACAACATTTGTATTAATTGCTGTGCACTTAAAAATCACAACGCACAAAATTGTCGGCTACCCCCACAATGCAGGGTATACGGGTGTGGGAAAAAACATAACACCGCCCTGCACAGGAATGAAACCGCCGAGTGGCAAGCGCGAGAGGCTCCGCGCAGAGTGAATCACCACCACGGCAGGCATCAGCTGTTCTATCAAATTATCCCTGTAAGCCTACGAGGCAACGGTAAAACAGAGCACACATACGCTTTCATCGATCCCGGTTCTTCTACCAGTCTGATTTTAGATAGCGTAAGAGAAAAATTGAATATCACCGGGCCAAAAAAACCACTAACTTTGTCGTGGACTAACGGAAACGTTCAGGAAGAATCAAATAGCCAAACGATTCACCTGAAGCTCGAGGGCACAAATAAACGCGTTTTCGATGTAAAGGGCCTACGAAGCGTGAAGGAACTTGATCTTCCGCTGCAAACAGTTGACAGTAAGGAACTTACAAAGAAGTACAAGCACTTACGCGGGCTGAACTTTGCGGGATATAAAAATGCAATCCCCACAGTTTTACTTGGATTGCCGCATTCTTACCTTGCGCATGGATTTGACTTCCGCGAGGGTGAAGAATATGAGCCGATTGCTCAAGAAACCCGACTTGGGTGGCTAATATTTGGAGGAAGTGACGCAACAAGGGATAACTGTAACTTATTTACAATCATGGAAAAAAAGGAAGAAGAAGAAAAAGCCATGAAGCAAGTTATGTGCGGTTACTTTTCGACCGAGGAGTTTGAGGTTAAACCTGCTCCCAACAAAGTGCCAAAACAGCTCGAAAGAGCGTCACAAAGAATGGCAAAAAATGAAGTAAAATTTGAGGAAATAAGACCAGTGCACACAGTAAAAACGCTAGAAAGAAAAGACTGGAGCGTCATTAACGTTGACTGGTGCTCCGACTGGAACAAGCTCAAACGAGCATTAGCAATAGGTATGAAATATATTGAATGGCTAAGAGCGAAAGCAACAGGATCGAACTTTAGTGCAACGATCACTACCGATGACCTAAACAATGCAGAAGTTCTTCTTCTGAAGAAAACCCAGTGGGAACATTATACCACGGAAATGACACAGCTTTCATTACAAACCCCGATTAGCAACAATAGCTCGATTCGCGGTCTTTGCCCAATACTGGGAGACGAAGGAATAATGAGATCAAAGGGTAGATTAGAAAACGTAGCCTTCTTGAGGTACGATACAAAAAATCCCATCATCCTCCCTAAAGGGCACCACGTAACTAACTTAATTTTGGCCAGATACCATCAAAGATATATCCATCAAAAGACAGAATCTGTATTAGCAGCTCTACGTCAAAAATACTGGATAATCGATATACGAGCAGCTTTGAAACATGTCGTAATGAAATGCCAGTTTTGTAAAATAAAAAGAGCTAAGCCGACACCACCAATGATGGCAGACTTGCCAGAGTGTAGAACCGCTGTGTATCAGAAACCATTCACTCATACAGGAGTTGATTACTTTGGTCCTTTATTAGTGACAATCGGAAGACGATCAGAGAAAAGGTGGGGCGTGGTATTTACGTGTCTTACGACCAGAGCCATCCACATCGAAATTGCGTCTGATCTTAGTTCCGACGCATTCATACGCTGCCTTAAAAATATGCAGCATAGAAGAGGAAAGGTGTCCTCGCTATGTAGCGATAACGGCACCAATTTCGTAGGTGCTGATAATGAAATTCGACGACTTCAAGAAAGATGCGCCTCCGAGAGCATCAATTGGATATTCAATCCTCCAGGCGCACCCCACTTTGGTGGCTCGTGGGAAAGAATGGTAGCCGAAATAAAAAGTCTTCTTCCGATCGCCGACAGTTATAGGGAGGACGTGCTTAGAGCCGTCTTGACAGAGATAGAATTTCTGACTAATAACAGGCCTCTAACGCATATCCCATTGAATAGAGAAGATGACGAGCCTTTAACACCTGCTCATTTCTTGCTAGGCTGTTCCGGGGAAGCTGAACCAAACATTTCAGACATCACGAAAGCTGAAGCAACCAGATCTGACTGGAAAAAGGCGCAAGCAATTGTGCAGGAATATTGGAAACGGTGGATAACAGAGTATCTTCCGAAACTCTCCAAACGGGAAAAGTGGAGAGACCCCGCCAAGCCATTGGCCATAGGTGACGTTGTTACCTTCCCAGACGAGCAACGAAAGGGAAGGTGGATCAAAGGCATAATTTGCGAGGTATTCCTAGGAAAAGATGGACAAACGCGTTCAGCACGCATTAAAGTAGGAAAGAGTGAGATTACCAAGCCCACCGTGAAGCTAGCGGTACTCGAGGTTCGAGGCGATAAGACCGCTCTACCCGTAGAAAAACATATTACCGTTGAAGGAGCTAACTTCACCAAGACTGTCGATCGCGCAGTGAAAAAGAAAACCGAAATTCCTCACAACCCACACTGGGGGAAGAAGCGAAGCCTTGATATAAAGGCAATCCAAAGCAGGGCCGCTGATCTTACAGCCAATAATAAAAACAAAAGGCAAAAAATATCAATTCGACCCGTAACATGGAAGCTTGGAAAGTAGTATTCGTTCTTGCTTTGATAAATAGGATTTACTGTTTATCCATCTCACCCATAGCAGAGCCAGGGTTATTTTTCGATCATTTGGGAACACTTTTACTTAAAAAAGGAACATGGGACACAACCCTACATACAAACACATTCCCAGACAATGACACACAGACGATACTGAAAATAGAAGAGAATTTGGATACAGCATTTAGTCTAATGAACGAAACCGACGCGAGACTACTTCAATTAAGAACAACTTTAAAAAGAGAATGCGACTATGTCCTACAATTGATACGCGATACGAAACACGTGAGAGTTAAGAGATCAGGTGGAGTCTTCGGATTTCTAAAGGACTTTCTTTTTGGTGGAAATGAATTTGACGAATCACTAGCACTACTCCGAGCAGACGAGGATCAGAAAATTGTACACGTAGCTGAGAACCTTGCAAAGGTAAATATAAGACATAACACGCTGACAAACGAACTGTCCGCTAAAATAAGTAGAGTCAACGACGGCGTTAATCAACTTCAAGAGCGATTTAGTGAGAATAAAAGGAACACATTATCAAAGTTCATGCAGGAAACCATAATATTAGCAAACGCCTTAGTACAGGAAATGAACAGTAAATACAAGGCGATAAAATATGATCCGATCGACACCGACGAAAATTCAAGAATCGCAGCGAAAATAAATAAGAAGTTGATAGAAGGGAGCGTTATTCAAGATCGACCCAGAGTTATAGGAAAAACCATTCTCAATGGAGAGCTAGTTCTTAACGTAGAAAATTCTATCGTATCAAATATCAAGTTCGAAATCTTCGATGTTTTTCCAATACCTAATTTTAAGGAATCCACAATAATCGGCATAGATAAAACAACTATTGCCATCAACGATGATAACTTCTTGTACCCAAGGGACATGGCGAAAGTAAACTCTACGCACTATATCTCAGCAGAAACGACAATACTAAGAAAACGAGATTGCGTAGCATCTATATTTTTTCACTCACAGAACAATCAGTCTTGTCCTACATGGGAATTCAAAGGAAATACCACTGAATTCTTCAAGCTTAAACAATCAAATAGTATTCTGTACTACACATCGCTACCAAGTGAAATCCTTATAAAGTGTAACAAAACTTTAACAAACCCCACTCACAAAGCAGGAATCATAAATCTGTCCCAGGACTGCAAAATTCAAACAAAAACACTTGAAATACTCCCAACATTCAAGGGAAAGTTTGAAACGTTCAGAACGTATTTCAAACCATCACGTGAAGATCTATCCGACAAAGCAAAAGAAGAGAGAAAAGAAGTGGAAAAAGGAGATAATGTAACGCTTAAGATAATTATAACATGCATTATTTGCACAATTTGTGTTGCAATTATAGCGGCATATGTAGCAATCAGGATGAAAGAAAGAGCGAGCCATACGTTAGACCCACCACCGTTTAGGCCCACTGAAGAACACGAATTGTAACCCCTCTGCGAGGAATTACGGGGGCGGGGATGTCGCTGACGGAAAGAATCCAAAATAAACGCTAGTAAGCAAAACGCATGTACGCAGCAAAACCAAGCAATGCTTGGCACGCCGACAACGGCGCATACAAATGTAGGAAATATGCACATGCTGGTAAAAAGTCGCCGACAGCGGTGACCAACACGGACACATACATGTAAGCAATTATGTCGACTAAGGAAAATTTGTCAATCAGAATTACTATATAAGAATCGAAAATTGAACCAATAAATCAGTAGTTGATGAAAACCCAAATAGTTGACTACTCTTGGAATTCTCCAACATTGCCCTCAAGTCGGTGTTCAATACGCCTGTCTCGAGGAGTGCTCCGAGGTTAATCTTCGTGTGCACAACAATGGTCTTATTTACTTTGTACCAAGTTTGCAAGTGTTTTGGCATGGTCTTAGGAAGTTTGTTCCTAGTTTGCAAGTGTTTGGACATGGTCTTATTAAATTTGTACCAAGTTTGCAAGTGTTTTGGCATGGTCTTATTAAATTTGTTCTAAGTTTGCAAGTGTTTTGGCATGGTCTTATTAAATTTGTACCAAGTTTGCAAGTGTTTTGGCATGGTCTTATTAAATTTGTACCAAGTTTGCAAGTGTTTTGACATGGTCTTAGGAAGTTTGTTCCAAGCTTGCAAGTGTTTGGCATGGTCTCATTTAATTTGTACCAAGTTTGCAAGTGTTTTGGCATGGTCTTAGGAAGTTTGTTCCAAGTTTGCAAGTGTTTTGGCATGGTCTTATTAAATTTGTACCAAGTTTGCAAGTGTTTTGGCATGGTCTTATTAAATTTTTATCAAGTTTGCAAGTGTATTGGCATGGTCTTATTAAATTTTTACCAAGTTTGCAAGTGTTTTGGCATGGTCTTATTAAATTTGTACCAAGTTTGCAAGTGTTTTGGCATGGTCTTTTGAAATTTGTACCAAGTTTGCAAGTGTTTGGCATTGTATTATTACATTTGTACCAAGTTTGCAAGTGTCTTGGCATGGTATTAGGAAGTTTGTTCCAAGTTTGCAAGTGTAGGCATGGTCTTATTAAATTTGTACCAAGTTTGCAAGTGTTTTGGCATGGTCTTATTAAATTTGTACCAAGTTTGCAATTGTTTTGGCATGGTCTTATTAAATTTGTACCAAGTTTGCAAGTGTTTTGGCATGGTCTTAGGAAGTTTGTTCCAAGTTTGCAAGTGTTTAGCATGGTCTTATTAAATTTGTACCAAGTTTGCAAGTGTTTTGGCATGGTCTTATTAAATTTGTACCAAGTTTGCAAGTGTTTTGGCATGGTCTTATTAAATTTGTACCAAGTTTGCAAGTGTTTTGGCTTGGTCTTAGGAAGTTTGTTCCATGTTTGCAAGTTTTTGGCATGGTCTTATTAAATTTGTACCAAGTTTGCAAGTGTTTTGGAATGGTCTCATTAAATTTGTACCAAGTTTGCAAGTGTTTTGGCATGGTCATATTAAATTTGTTCCAAGTTTGCAAGTGTTTTGGCATGGTCTTATTTAATTTGTACCAAGTTTGCAAGTGTTTTGGCATGGTCTTAGGAAGTTTGTTCCAAGTTTGCAAGTGTTTGGACATGGTATTATTAAATTTGTACCAAGTTTGCAAGTGTTTTGGCATGGTCTTATTAAATTTGTTCTAAGTTTGCAAGTGTTTTGGCATGGTCTTATTAAATTTGTATCAAGTTTGCAAGTGTTTTGGCATGGTCTTATTAAATTTGTCCCAAGTTTGCAAGTGCTTTGGCATGGTCTTATTAAATTTGTACCAAGTTTGCAAGTGTGTTGGCATGGTCTTAGGAAGTTTGTTCCAAGTTTGCAAGTGTTTGGCATGGTCTTATTAAATTTGTACCAAGTTTGCAAGTGTTTTGACATGGTCTTATTAAATTTGTACCAAGTTTGCAAGTGTTTTGGCATGGTCTTATTAAATTTGTTCCAAGTTTGCAAGTGTTTTGGCATGGTCTTATTTAATTTGTACCAAGTTTGCAAGTGTTTTGGCATGGTCTTAGGAAGTTTGTCCCTAGTTTGCAAGTGTTTGGACATGGTCTTATTAAATTTGTACCAAGTTTGCAAGTGTTTTGGCATGGTCTTATTAAATTTGTTCTAAGTTTGCAAGTGTTTTGGCATGGTCTTATTAAATTTGTACCAAGTTTGCAAGTGTTTTGGCATGGTCTTATTAAATTTGTCCCAAGTTTGCAAGTGCTTTGGCATGGTCTTATTAAATTTGTACCAAGTTTGCAAGTGTTTTGGCATGGTCTTATTAAATTTGTACCAAGTTTGCAAGTGTTTTGGGATGGTCTCATTAAATTTGTACCAAGTTTGCAAGTGTTTTGGCATGGTCTTATTAAATTTGTACCAAGTTTGCAAGTGTTTTGGCATGGTTTTATTAAATTTGTACCAAGTTTGCAAGTGTTTTGACATGGTCTTAGGAAGTTTGTTCCAAGCTTGCAAGTGTTTGGCATGGTCTTATTTAATTTGTATCAAGTTTGCAAGTGTTTTGGCATGGTCTTAGGAAGTTTGTTCCAAGTTTGCAAGTGTTTTGGCATGGTCTTATTAAATTTGTACCAAGTTTGCAAGTGTTTTGGCATGGTCTTATTAAATTTTTATCAAGTTTGCAAGTGTATTGGCATGGTCTTATTAAATTTGTACCAAGTTTGCAAGTGTTTTGGCATGGTCTTATTAAATTTGTACCAAGTTTGCAAGTGTTTTGGCATGGTCTTTTGAAATTTGTACCAAGTTTGCAAGTGTTTGGCATGGTATTATTACATTTGTACCAAGTTTGCAAGTGCCTTGGCATGGTATTAGGAAGTTTGTTCCAAGTTTGCAAGTGTAGGCATGGTCTTATTAAGATTTGTACCAAGTTTGCAAGTGTTTTGGCATGGTCTTATTCAATATGTACCAAGTTTGCAATTGTTTTGGCATGGTCTTATTAAATTTGTACCAAGTTTGCAAGTGTTTTGGCATGGTCTTAGTAAGTTTGTTCCAAGTTTGCAAGTGTTTGGCATGGTCTTATTAAATTTGTACCAAGTTTGCAAGTGTTTTGGCATGGTCTTATTAAATTTGTACCAAGTTTGCAAGTGTTTTGGCATGGTCTTATTAAATTTGTACCAAGTTTACAAGTGTTTTGAAATGGTCTTATTAAATTTGTACCAAGTTTGCAGGTGTTTTGGCATGGTCTTATTAAATTTGTACCAAGTTTGCAAGTGTTTTGACATGGTCTTATTAAATTTGTACCAAGTTTGCAAGTGTTTTGGCATGGTCTTATTAAATTTGTTCCAAGTTTGCAAGTGTTTTGGCATGGTCTTATTTAATTTGTACCAAGTTTGCAAGTGTTTTGGCATGGTCTTAGGAAGTTTGTTCCAAGTTTGCAAGTGTTTGGACATGGTCTTATTAAATTTGTCCCAAGTTTGCAAGTGCTTTGGCATGGGCTTATTAAATTTGTACCAAGTTTGCAAGTGTTTTGGCATGGTCTTATTAAATTTGTACCAAGTTTGCAAGTGTTTTGGAATGGTCTCATTAAATTTGTACCAAGTTTGCAAGTGTTTTGGCATGGTCTTATTAAATTTGTACCAAGTTTGCAAGTGTTTTGGCATGGTTTTATGAAATTTGTACCAAGTTTGCAAGTGTTTTGACATGGTCTTAGGAAGTTTGTTCCAAGTTTGCAAGTGTTTGGACATGGTCTTATTAAATTTGTACCAAGTTTGCAAGTGTTTTGGCATGGTCTTATTAAATTTGTTCTAAGTTTGCAAGTGTTTTGGCATGGTCTTATTAAATTTGTACCAAGTTTGCAAGTGTTTTGGAATGGTCTCATTAAATTTGTACCAAGTTTGCAAGTGTTTTGGCATGGTCTTATTAAATTTGTACCAAGTTTGCAAGTGTTTTGGCATGGTTTTATGAAATTTGTACCAAGTTTGCAAGTGTTTTGACATGGTCTTAGGAAGTTTGTTCCAAGTTTGCAAGTGTTTGGACATGGTCTTATTAAATTTGTACCAAGTTTGCAAGTGTTTTGGCATGGTCTTATTAAATTTGTTCTAAGTTTGCAAGTGTTTTGGCATGGTCTTATTAAATTTGTACCAAGTTTGCAAGTGTTTTGGCATGGTCTTATTGAATTTGTCCCAAGTTTGCAAGTGCTGTGGCATGGTCTTATTAAATTTGTACCAAGTTTGCAAGTGTTTTGGCATGTTCTTAGGAAGTTTGTTCCAAGTTTGCAAGTGTTTGGCATGGTCTTATTAAATTTGTACCAAGTTTGCAAGTGTTTTGACATGGTCTTATTAAATTTGTACCAAGTTTGCAAGTGTTTTGGCATGGTCTTATTAAATTTGTTCCAAGTTTGCAAGTGTTTTGCCATGGTCTTATTTAATTTGTACCAAGTTTGCAAGTGTTTTGGCATGGTCTTAGGAAGTTTGTTCCAAGTTTGCAAGTGTTTGGACATGGTCTTATTAAATTTGTACCAAGTTTGCAAGTGTTTTGGCATGGTCTTATTAAATTTGTCCCAAGTTTGCAAGTGCTTTGGCATGGGCTTATTAAATTTGTACCAAGTTTGCAAGTGTTTTGGCATGGTCTTATTAAATTTGTACCAAGTTTGCAAGTGTTTTGGCATGGTCTTGTTAAATTTGTACCAAGTTTGCAAGTGTTTTGGCATGGTCTTATTAAGTTTGTACCAAGTTTGCAAGTGTTTTGGCATGGTTTTATGAAATTTGTACCATGTTTGCAAGTGTTTTGACATGGTCTTAGGAAGTTTGTTCCAAGTTTGCAAGTGTTTTGGCATAGTCTTATTAAATTTGTACCAAGTTTGCAAGTGTTTTGGCATGGTCTAAGGAAGTTTGTTCCAAGTTTGCAAGTGTTTTGGCATGGTCTGATTAAATTTGTACCAAGTTTGCAAGTGTTTTGGCTTGGTCTTATTAAATTTGAACCAAGTTTGCAAGTGTTTTGGCATGGTCTTAGGAAGTTTGTTCCAAGTTTGCAAGTGTTTGGCATGATCGTATTAAATTTGTACCAAGGTTGCAAGTGTTTTGGCATGGTCTTAGGAAGTTATTTCCAAGTTTGCAAGTGTTTGGCATGGTCTTATTAAATTTGTACCAAGTTTGCAAGTGTTTTGGCATGGTCTTAGGAAGTTTGTTCCAAGTTTGCAAGTGTTTGGCATGGTCTTATTAAATTTTTATCAAGTTTGCAAGTGTATTGGCATGGTCTTATTAAATTTGTACCAAGTTTGCAAGTGTTTTGGCATGGTCTTATTAAATTTGTACCAAGTTTGCAAGTGTTTTGGCATGGTCTTTTGAAATTTGTACCAAGTTTGCAAGTGTTTGGCATGGTATTATTACATTTGTACCAAGTTTGCAAGTGTCTTGGCATGGTATTAGGAAGTTTGTTCCAAGTTTGCAAGTGTTTTGGCATGGTCTTATTAAATTTGTACCAAGTTTGCAAGTGTTTTGGAATGGTCTCATTAAATTTGTACCAAGTTTGCAAGTGTTTTGGCATGGTCTTATTAAATTTGTACCAAGTTTGCAAGTGTTTTGGCATGGTTTTATGAAATTTGTACCAAGTTTGCAAGTGTTTTGACATGGTCTTAGGAAGTTTGTTCCAAGCTTGCAAGTGTTTAGCATGGTCTCATTTTATTTGTACCAAGTTTGCAAGTGTTTTGGCATGGTCTTAGGAACTTTGTTCCAAGTTTGCAAGTGTTTTGGCATGGTCTTATTAAATTTGTACCAAGTTTGCAAGTGTTTTGGCATGGTCTCATTAAATTTGTACCAAGTTTGCAAGTGTTTTGGCATGGTCTTATTAAATTTGTACCAAGTTTGCAGGTGTTTTGGCATGGTCTTAGGAAGTTTGTTCCAAGTTTGCAAGTGTTTTGGCATGGTCTTAGTAAGTTTGTTCAAAGTTTGCAAGTGTTTGGCATGGTCTTATTATATTTGTACCAAGTTTGCAAGTGTTTGGCATGGTCTTATTAAATTGTACCAAGTTTGCAAGTGTTTTGGCATGGTCTTATTAAATTTGTACCAAGTTTGCAAGTGTTTTGAAATGGTCTTATTAAATTTGTACCAAGTTTGCAGGTGTTTTGGCATGGTCTTAGGAAGTTTGTTCCAAGTTTGCAAGTGTTTTAGCATGGTCTTATTAAATTTGTACCAAGTTTGCAGGTATTTTAGCATGGTCTTAGGAAGTTTGTTCCAAGTTTGCAAGTGTTTTGGCATGGTCTTAGGAAGTTTGTTCCAAGTTTGCAAGTGTTTGGCATGGTCTTATTAAATTTGTACCAAGTTTGCAAGTGTTTTGGCATGGTCTCATTAAATTTGTACCAAGTTTGCAAGTGTTTTGGCATGGTCTTATTAAATTTGTACCAAGTTTGCAAGTGTTTTGAAATGGTCTTATTAAATTTGTACCAAGTTTGCAAGTGTTTTGGCTTGGTCTTAGGAAGTTTGTTCCAAGTTTGCAAGTGTTTGGCATGGTCTTATTAAATTTGTACCAAGTTTGCAAGTGTCTTGGAATGGTCTCATTAAATTTGTACCAAGTTTGCAAGTGTTTTGGCATGGTCTTATTAAATTTGTACCAAGTTTGCAAGTGTTTTGGCATGGTCTTATAAAATTTGAACCAAGTTTGCAAGTGTTTTGGCATGGTCTTATTAAATTTTTATCAAGTTTGCAAGTGTATTGGCATGGTCTTATTAAATTTTTACCAAGTTTGCAAGTGTTTTGGTATGGTCTTATTAAATTTGTACCAAGTTTGCAAGTGTTTTGGCATGGTCTTTTGAAATTTGTACCAAGTTTGCAAGTGTTTGGCATGGTATTATTACATTTGTACCAAGTTTGCAAGTGTCTTGGCATGGTATTAGGAAGTTTGTTCCAAGTTTGCAAGTGTAGGCATGGTCTTATTAAATTTGTACCAAGTTTGCAAGTGTTTTGGCATGGTCTTATTCAATTTGTACCAAATTTGCAATTGTTTTGGCATGGTCTTATTAAATTTGTACCAAGTTTGCAAGTGTTTTGGCATGGTCTTAGGAAGTTTGTTCCAAGTTTGCAAGTGTTTAGCATGGTCTTATTAAATTTGTACCAAGTTTGCAAGTGTTTTGGCATGGTCTTATTAAATTTGTACCAAGTTTGCAAGTGTTTTGGCATGGTCTTATTAAATTTGTACCAAGTTTGCAAGCGTTTTGGCTTGGTCTTAGGAAGTTTGTTCCATGTTTGCAAGTTTTTGGCATGGTCTTATTAAATTTGTACCAAGTTTGCAAGTGTTTTGGAATGGTCTCATTAAATTTGTACCAAGTTTGCAAGTGTTTTGGCATGGTCATATTAAATTTGTTCCAAGTTTGCAAGTGTTTTGCATGGTCTTATTTAATTTGTACCAAGTTTGCAAGTGTTTTGGCATGGTCTTAGGAAGTTTGTTCCAAGTTTGCAAGTGTTTGGACATGGTATTATTAAATTTGTACCAAGTTTGCAAGTGTTTTGGCATGGTCTTATTAAATTTGTTCTAAGTTTGCAAGTGTTTTGGCATGGTCTTATTAAATTTGTATCAAGTTTGCAAGTGTTTTGGCATGGTCTTATTAAATTTGTCCCAAGTTTGCAAGTGCTTTGGCATGGTCTTATTAAATTTGTACCAAGTTTGCAAGTGTGTTGGCATGGTCTTAGGAAGTTTGTTCCAAGTTTGCAAGTGTTTGGCATGGTCTTATTAAATTTGTACCAAGTTTGCAAGTGTTTTGACATGGTCTTATTAAATTTGTACCAAGTTTGCAAGTGTTTTGGCATGGTCTTATTAAATTTGTTCCAAGTTTGCAAGTGTTTTGGCATGGTCTTATTTACTTTGTACCAAGTTTGCAAGTGTTTTGGCATGGTCTTAGGAAGTTTGTTCCTAGTTTGCAAGTGTTTGGACATGGTCTTATTAAATTTGTACCAAGTTTGCAAGTGTTTTGGCATGGTCTTATTAAATTTGTTCTAAGTTTGCAAGTGTTTTGGCATGGTCTTATTAAATTTGTACCAAGTTTGCAAGTGTTTTGGCATGGTCTTATTAAATTTGTACCAAGTTTGCAAGTGTTTTGACATGGTCTTAGGAAGTTTGTTCCAAGCTTGCAAGTGTTTGGCATGGTCTCATTTAATTTGTACCAAGTTTGCAAGTGTTTTGGCATGGTCTTAGGAAGTTTGTTCCAAGTTTGCAAGTGTTTTGGCATGGTCTTATTAAATTTGTACCAAGTTTGCAAGTGTTTTGGCATGGTCTTATTAAATTTTTATCAAGTTTGCAAGTGTATTGGCATGGTCTTATTAAATTTTTACCAAGTTTGCAAGTGTTTTGGCATGGTCTTATTAAATTTGTACCAAGTTTGCAAGTGTTTTGGCATGGTCTTTTGAAATTTGTACCAAGTTTGCAAGTGTTTGGCATTGTATTATTACATTTGTACCAAGTTTGCAAGTGTCTTGGCATGGTATTAGGAAGTTTGTTCCAAGTTTGCAAGTGTAGGCATGGTCTTATTAAATTTGTACCAAGTTTGCAAGTGTTTTGGCATGGTCTTATTAAATTTGTACCAAGTTTGCAATTGTTTTGGCATGGTCTTATTAAATTTGTACCAAGTTTGCAAGTGTTTTGGCATGGTCTTAGGAAGTTTGTTCCAAGTTTGCAAGTGTTTAGCATGGTCTTATTAAATTTGTACCAAGTTTGCAAGTGTTTTGGCATGGTCTTATTAAATTTGTACCAAGTTTGCAAGTGTTTTGGCATGGTCTTATTAAATTTGTACCAAGTTTGCAAGTGTTTTGGCTTGGTCTTAGGAAGTTTGTTCCATGTTTGCAAGTTTTTGGCATGGTCTTATTAAATTTGTACCAAGTTTGCAAGTGTTTTGGAATGGTCTAATTAAATTTGTACCAAGTTTGCAAGTGTTTTGGCATGGTCATATTAAATTTGTTCCAAGTTTGCAAGTGTTTTGGCATGGTCTTATTTAATTTGTACCAAGTTTGCAAGTGTTTTGGCATGGTCTTAGGAAGTTTGTTCCAAGTTTGCAAGTGTTTGGACATGGTATTATTAAATTTGTACCAAGTTTGCAAGTGTTTTGGCATGGTCTTATTAAATTTGTTCTTAGTTTGCAAGTGTTTTGGCATGGTCTTATTAAATTTGTATCAAGTTTGCAAGTGTTTTGGCATGGTCTTATTAAATTTGTCCCAAGTTTGCAAGTGCTTTGGCATGGTCTTATTAAATTTGTACCAAGTTTGCAGGTGTTTTGGCATGGTCTTAGGAAGTTTTTTCCAAGTTTGCAAGTGTTTTGGCATGGTCTTAGGAAGTTTGTTCCAAGTTTGCAAGTGTTTGGCATGGTCTTATTAAATTTGTACCAAGTTTGCAAGTGTTTTGGCATGGTCTCATTTAATTTGTACCAAGTTTGCAAGTGTTTTGGCATGGTCTTATTAAATTTGTACCAAGTTTGCAGGTGTTTTGGCATGGTCTTAGGAAGTTTGTTCCAAGTTTGCAAGTGTTTTGGCATGGTCTTAGTAAGTTTGTTCCAAGTTTGCAAGTGTTTGGCATGGTCTTATCAAATTTGTACTAAGTTTGCAAGTGTTTGGCATGGTCTTATTAAATTTGTACCAAGTTTGCAAGTGTTTTGGCATGGTCTTATTAAATTTGTACCAAGTTTGCAAGTGTTTTGAAATGGTCTTATTAAATTTGTACCAAGTTTGCAGGTGTTTTGGCATGGTCTTAGGAAGTTTGTTCCAAGTTTGCAAGTGTTTTGGCATGGTCTTATTAAATTTGTACCAAGTTTGCAAGTGTTTTGGCATGGTCTAATTAAATTTTTAACAAGTTTGCAAGTGTATTGGCATGGTCTTATTAAATTTGTACCAAGTTTGCAAGTGTTTTGGCATGGTCTTATTAAATTTGTTCCAAGTTTGCAAGTGTTTTGGCATGGTCTTATTTAATTTGTACCAAGTTTGCAAGTGTTTTGGCATGGTCTTAGGAAGTTTGTTCCAAGTTTGCAAGTGTTTTGGCATGGTCTTATTAAATTTGTACCAAGTTTGCAAGTGTTTTGGCATGGTCTTATTAAATTTTTAACAAGTTTGCAAGTGTTTTGGCATGGTCTTATTAAATTTGTACCAAGTTTGCAAGTGTTTTGGCATGGTCTTATTAAATTTGTTCCAAGTTTGCAAGTGTTTTGGCATGGTCTTATTTAATTTGTACCAAGTTTGCAAGTGTTTTGGCATGGTCTTAGGAAGTTTGTTCCAAGTTTGCAAGTGTTTTGGCATGGTCTTATTAAATTTGTACCAAGTTTGCAAGTGTTTTGGCATGGTCTTATTAAATTTGTCCCAAGTTTGCAAGTGCTGTGGCATGGTCTTATTAAATTTGTACCAAGTTTGCAAGTGTTTTGGCATGGTCTTAAGAAGTTTGTTCCAAGTTTGCAAGTGTTTGGCGTGGTCTAATTAAATTTGTACCAAGTTTACAAGTGTTTTGACATGGTCTTATTAAATTTGTACCAAGTTTGCAAGTGTTTTGGCATGGTCTTATTAAATTTGTTCCAAGTTTGCAAGTGTTTTGGCATGGTCTTATTTAATTTGTACCAAGTTTGCAAGTGTTTTGGCATGGTCTTAGGAAGTTTGTTCCAAGTTTACAAGTGTTTGGACATGGTCTTATTAAATTTGTACCAAGTTTGCAAGTGTTTTGGCATGGTCTTATTAAATTTGTTCTAAGTTTGCAAGTGTTTTGGCATGGTCTTATTAAATTTGTACCAAGTTTGCAAGTGTTTTGGCATGGTCTTATTAAATTTGTACCAAGTTTGCAAGTGTTTTGGCATGGTCTTATTAAATTTGTACCAAGTTTGCAGGTGTTTTGGCATGGTCTTTGGAAGTTTGTTCCAAGTTTGCAAGTGTTTTGGCATGGTCTTATTAAATTTGTACCAAGTTTGCAGGTGTTTTGGCATGGTCTTAGGAAGTTTTTTCCAAGTTTGCAAGTGTTTTGGCATTGTCTTAGGAAGTTTGTTCCAAGTTTGCAAGTGTTTTGGCATGGTCTTATTAAAATTGTACCAAGTTTGCAAGTGTTTGGCATGGTCTTATTAAATTTGTACCAAGTTAGCAAGTGTTTTGGCATGGTTTTAGGAAGTTTGTTCCAAGTTTGCAAGTGTTTGGCATGGTCTTATTAAATTTGTACCAAGTTTGCAAATGTTTTGAAATGGTCTTATTAAATTTGTACCAAGTTTGCAGGTGTTTTGGCATGGTCTTAGGAAGTTTGTACCAAGTTTGCAAGTGTTTTGGCATGGTCTTATTAAATTTGTACCAAGTTTGCAAGTGTTTTGGCATGGTCTTATTAAATTTGTACCAAGTTTGCAAGTGTTTTGGCATTGTCTCATTAAATTTGTACCAAGTTTGCAAGTGTTTTGGCATGGTCTTATTAAATTTGTACCAAGTTTGCAAGTGTTTTGCCATGGTCTTATTAAATTTTTACCAAGTTTATAAGTGTTTTGGCATGGTCTTATTAAATTTATTCCAAGTTTGCAAGTGTTTTGGCATGGTCTTATTTAATTTGTACCAAGTTTGCAAGTGTTTTGGCATGGTCTTAGGAAGTTTGTTCCAAGTTTGCAAGTGTTTGGACATGGTCTTATTAAATTTGTACCAAGTTTGCAAGTGTTTTGGCATGGTCTTATTAAATTTGTTCTAAGTTTGCAAGTGTTTTGGCATGGTGTTATTAAATTTGTACCAAGTTTGCAAGTGTTTTGGCATGGTCTTATTAAATTTGTCCCAAGTTTGCAAGTGCTTTGGCATGGTCTTATTAAATTTGTACCAAGTTTGCAAGTGTTTTGGCATGGTCTTATTAAATTTGTACCAAGTTTGCAAGTGTTTTGGAATGGTCTCTTTAAATTTGTACCAAGTTTGCAAGTGTTTTGGCATGGTCTTATTAAATTTGTACCAAGTTTGCAAGTGTTTTGGCCTGGTTTTATTAAATTTGTACCAAGTTTGCAATTGTTTTGACATGGTCTTAGGAAGTTTGTTCCAAGCTTGCAAGTGTTTGGCATGGTCTCATTTAATTTGTACCAAGTTTTCAAGTGTTTTGGCATGGTCTTAGGAAGTTTGTTCCAAGTTTGCAAGTGTTTTGGCATGGTCTTATTAAATATGTACCAAGTTTGCAAGTGTTTTGGCATGGTCTTATTAAATTTTTTTCAAGTTTGCAAGTGTATTGGCATGGTCTTATTAAATTTGTACCAAGTTTGCAAGTGTTTTGGCATGGTCTTATTAAATTTGTACCAAGTTTGCAAGTGTTTTGGCATGGTCTTATTAAATGTGTACCAAGTTTGCAAGTGTTTTGGCATGGTCTTATTAAATTTGTACCAAGTTTGCAAGTGTTTTGGCATGGTCTTAGGAAGTTTGTTCCAAGTTTGCAAGTGTTTGGCATGGTCTTATTAAATTTGTACCAAGTTTGCAAGTGTTTTGGCATGGTCTTATTAAATTTGTACCAAGTTTGTAAGTGATTTGGCATGGTCTTAGGAAGTTTGTTCCAAGTTTGCAAGTGTTTGGCATGGTCTTATTAAATTTGTACCAAGTTTGCAAGTGTTTTGGCATGGTCTTATTAAATTTGTACCAAGTTTGCAAGTGTTTTGGAATGGTCTCATTAAATTTGTACCAAGTTTGCAAGTGTTTTGGCATGGTCTTAGGAAGTTTGTTCCAAGTTTGCAAGTGTTTTGGCATGGTCTTATTAAAATTGTACCAAGTTTGCAAGTGTTTGGCATGGTCTTATTAAATTTGTACCAAGTTAGCAAGTGTTTTGGCATGGTTTTAGGAAGTTTGTTCCAAGTTTGCAAGTGTTTGGCATGGTCTTATTAAATTTGTACCAAGTTTGCAAGTGTTTGGCATGGTCTTATTAAATTTGTATCAAGTTTGCAAGTGTTTTGGCATGGTCTTATTAAATTTGTACCAAGTTTGCAAGTGTTTTGGCATGGTCTTATTAAATTTGTACCAAGTTTGCAAGTGTTTAGGCATGGTCTTATTAAATTTGTACCAAGTTTGCAAGTGTTTTGGCATGGTCTTATTAAATTTGTACCAAGTTTGCAAGTGTTTTGGCATGGTCTTAGGAAGTTTGTTCCAAGTTTGCAAGTGTTTGGCATGGTCTTATTAAATTTGTACCAAGTTTGCAAGTGTTTTGGCATGGTCTTATTAAATTTGTATCAAGTTTGCAAGTGTTTTGGCATGGTCTTATTAAATTTGTACCAAGTTTGCAAGTGTTTTGGCATGGTCTCATTAAATTTGTACCAAGTTTGCAGGTGTTTTGGCATGGTCTTATTAAATTTTTACCAAGTTTGCAAGTGTTTTGCCATGGTCTTATTAAATTTTTACCAAGTTTGCAAGTGTTTTGGCATGGTCTTATTAAATTTGTACCAAGTTTGCAAGTGTTTTGGCATGGTCTTATTAAATTTGTACCAAGTTTGCAGGCGTTTTGGCATGGTCCTTGGAAGTTTGTTCCAAGTTTGCAAGTGTTTTGGCATGGTCTTATTAAATTTGTACCAAGTTTGCAGGTGTTTTGGCATGGTCTTAGGAAGTTTTTTCCAAGTTTGCAAGTGTTTTGGCATGGTCTTAGGAAGTTTGTTCCAAGTTTGCAAGTGTTTGGCATGGTCTTATTAAATTTTTACCAAGTTTGCAAGTGTTTTGGCATGGTCTCATTAAATTTGTCCCAAGTTTGCAAGTGTTTTGGCATGGTCTTATTAAATTTGTACCAAGTTTGCAGGTGTTTTGGCATGGTCTTAGGAAGTTTGTTCCAAGTTTGCAAGTGTTTTGGCATGGTCTTAGTAAGTTTGTTCCAAGTGTGCAAGTGTTTGGCATGGTCTTATTAAATTTGTACCAAGTTTGCAAGTGTTTGGCATGGTGTTATTAAATTTGTACCAAGTTTGCAAGTGTTTTGGCATGGTCTTATTAAATTTGTACCAAGTTTACAAGTGTTTTGAAATGGTCTTATTAAATTTGTACCAAGTTTGCAAGTGTTTTGGCATGGTCTTAGGAAGTTTGTTCCAAGTTTGCAAGTGTTTTGGCATGGTCTTATTAAATTTGTACCAAGTTTGCAAGTGTTTTGGCATGGTCTTATTAAATTTGTCCCAAGTTTGCAAGTGCTTTGGCATGGGCTTATTAAATTTGTACCAAGTTTGCAAGTGTTTTGGCATGGTCTTATTAAATTTGTACCAAGTTTGCAAGTGTTTTGGAATGGTCTCATTAAATTTGTACCAAGTTTGCAAGTGTTTTGGCATGGTCTTATTAAATTTGTACCAAGTTTGCAAGTGTTTTGGCATGGTTTTATGAAATTTGTACCAAGTTTGCAAGTGTTTTGACATGGTCTTAGGAAGTTTGTTCCAAGTTTGCAAGTGTTTGGACATGGTCTTATTAAATTTGTACCAAGTTTGCAAGTGTTTTGGCATGGTCTTATTAAATTTGTTCTAAGTTTGCAAGTGTTTTGGCATGGTCTTATTAAATTTGTACCAAGTTTGCAAGTGTTTTGGCATGGTCTTATTGAATTTGTCCCAAGTTTGCAAGTGCTGTGGCATGGTCTTATTAAATTTGTACCAAGTTTGCAAGTGTTTTGGCATGTTCTTAGGAAGTTTGTTCCAAGTTTGCAAGTGTTTGGCATGGTCTTATTAAATTTGTACCAAGTTTGCAAGTGTTTTGACATGGTCTTATTAAATTTGTACCAAGTTTGCAAGTGTTTTGGCATGGTCTTATTAAATTTGTTCCAAGTTTGCAAGTGTTTTGGCATGGTCTTATTTAATTTGTACCAAGTTTGCAAGTGTTTTGGCATGGTCTTAGGAAGTTTGTTCCAAGTTTGCAAGTGTTTGGACATGGTCTTATTAAATTTGTACCAAGTTTGCAAGTGTTTTGGCATGGTCTTATTAAATTTGTCCCAAGTTTGCAAGTGCTTTGGCATGGGCTTATTAAATTTGTACCAAGTTTGCAAGTGTTTTGGCATGGTCTTATTAAATTTGTACCAAGTTTGCAAGTGTTTTGGCATGGTCTTGTTAAATTTGTACCAAGTTTGCAAGTGTTTTGGCATGGTCTTATTAAATTTGTACCAAGTTTGCAAGTGTTTTGGCATGGTTTTAGCATGGTCTCATTTAATTTGTACCAAGTTTGCAAGTGTTTTGGCATGGTCTTAGGAAGTTTGTTCCAAGTTTGCAAGTGTTTTGGCATGGTCTTATTAAATTTGTACCAAGTTTGCAAGTGTTTTGGCATGGTCTTATTAAATTTTTATCAAGTTTGCAAGTGTATTGGCATGGTCTTATTAAATTTGTACCAAGTTTGCAAGTGTTTTGGCATGGTCTTATTAAATTTGTACCAAGTTTGCAAGTGTTTTGGCATGGTCTTATTAAATTTGTACCAAGTTTGCAAGTGTTTTGGCATGGTCTTTTGTAATTTGTACCAAGTTTGCAAGTGTTTGGCATGGTATTATTACATTTGTACCAAGTTTGCAAGTGTCTTGGCATGGTATTAGGAAGTTTGTTCCAAGTTTGCAAGTGTAGGCATGGTCTTATTAAATTTGTACCAAGTTTGCAAGTGTTTTGGCATGGTCTTATTCAATTTGTACCAAGTTTGCAATTGTTTTGGCATGGTCTTATTAAATTTGTACCAAGTTTGCAAGTGTTTTGGCATGGTCTTAGGAAGTTTGTTCCAAGTTTGCAAGTGTTTAGCATGGTCTTATTAAATTTGTACCAAGTTTGCAAGTGTTTTGGCATGGTCTTATTAAATTTTTATCAAGTTTGCAAGTGTATTGGCATGGTCTTATTAAATTTTTACCAAGTTTGCAAGTGTTTTGGCATGGTCTTATTAAATTTGTACCAAGTTTGCAAGTGTTTTGGCATGGTCTTTTGAAATTTGTACCAAGTTTGCAGGTGTTTTGGCATGGTCTTAGGAAGTTTGTTCCAAGTTTGCAAGTGTTTTGGCATGGTCTTAGTAAGTTTGTTCAAAGTTTGCAAGTGTTTTGAAATGGTCTTATTAAATTTGTACCAAGTTTGCAAGTGTTTTGGCATGGTCTTATTAAATTTTTATCAAGTTTGCAAGTGTATTGGCATGGTCTTATTAAATTTGTACCAAGTTTGCAAGTGTTTTGGCATGGTCTTATTAAATTTGTACCAAGTTTGCAAGTGTTTTGGCATGGTCTTATTAAATTTGTACCAAGTTTGCAAGTGTTTTGGCATGGTCTTTTGTAATTTGTACCAAGTTTGCAAGTGTTTGGCATGGTATTATTACATTTGTACCAAGTTTGCAAGTGTCTTGGCATGGTATTAGGAAGTTTGTTCCAAGTTTGCAAGTGTAGGCATGGTCTTATTAAATTTGTACCAAGTTTGCAAGTGTTTTGGCATGGTCTTATTAAATTTGTACCAAGTTTGCAAGTGTTTTGGAATGGTCTCATTAAATTTGTACCAAGTTTGCAAGTGTTTTGGCATGGTCTTATTAAATTTGTACCAAGTTTGCAAGTGTTTTGGCATGGTTTTATGAAATTTGTACCAAGTTTGCAAGTGTTTTGACATGGTCTTAGGAAGTTTGTTCCAAGCTTGCAAGTGTTTAGCATGGTCTCATTTAATTTGTACCAAGTTTGCAAGTGTTTTGGCATGGTCTTAGGAACTTTGTTCCAAGTTTGCAAGTGTTTTGGCATGGTCTTATTAAATTTGTACCAAGTTTGCAAGTGTTTTGGCATGGTCTCATTAAATTTGTACCAAGTTTGCAAGTGTTTTGGCATGGTCTTATTAAATTTGTACCAAGTTTGCAGGTGTTTTGGCATGGTCTTAGGAAGTTTGTTCCAAGTTTGCAAGTGTTTTGGCATGGTCTTAGTAAGTTTGTTCAAAGTTTGCAAGTGTTTGGCATGGTCTTATTATATTTGTACCAAGTTTGCAAGTGTTTGGCATGGTCTTATTAAATTGTACCAAGTTTGCAAGTGTTTTGGCATGGTCTTATTAAATTTGTACCAAGTTTGCAAGTGTTTTGAAATGGTCTTATTAAATTTGTACCAAGTTTGCAGGTGTTTTGGCATGGTCTTAGGAAGTTTGTTCCAAGTTTGCAAGTGTTTTAGCATGGTCTTATTAAATTTGTACCAAGTTTGCAGGTATTTTAGCATGGTCTTAGGAAGTTTGTTCCAAGTTTGCAAGTGTTTTGGCATGGTCTTAGGAAGTTTGTTCCAAGTTTGCAAGTGTTTGGCATGGTCTTATTAAATTTGTACCAAGTTTGCAAGTGTTTTGGCATGGTCTCATTAAATTTGTACCAAGTTTGCAAGTGTTTTGGCATGGTCTTATTAAATTTGTACCAAGTTTGCAAGTGTTTTGAAATGGTCTTATTAAATTTGTACCAAGTTTGCAAGTGTTTTGGCTTGGTCTTAGGAAGTTTGTTCCAAGTTTGCAAGTGTTTGGCATGGTCTTATTAAATTTGTACCAAGTTTGCAAGTGTCTTGGAATGGTCTCATTAAATTTGTACCAAGTTTGCAAGTGTTTGGCATGGTCTTATTAAATTTGTACCAAGTTTGCAAGTGTTTTGGCATGGTTTTATTAAATTTGTACCAAGTTTGCAAGTGTTTTGACATGGTCTTAGGAAGTTTGTTCCAAGCTTGCAAGTGTTTGGCATGCTCTCATTTAATTTGTACCAAGTTTGCAAGTGTTTTGGCATGGTCTTAGGAAGTTTGTTCCAAGTTTGCAAGTGTTTTGGCATGGTCTTATTAAATTTGTACCAAGTTTGCAAGTGTTTTGGCATGGTCTTATTAAATTTTTATCAAGTTTGCAAGTGTATTGGCATGGTCTTATTAAATTTTTACCAAGTTTGCAAGTGTTTTGGCATGGTCTTATTAAATTTGTACCAAGTTTGCAAGTGTTTTGGCATGGTCTTTTGAAATTTGTACCAAGTTTGCAAGTGTTTGGCATGGTATTATTACATTTGTACCAAGTTTGCAAGTGTCTTGGCATGGTATTAGGAAGTTTGTTCCAAGTTTGCAAGTGTAGGCATGGTCTTATTAAATTTGTACCAAGTTTGCAAGTGTTTTGGCATGGTCTTATTCAATTTGTACCAAGTTTGCAATTGTTTTGGCATGGTCTTATTAAATTTGTACCAAGTTTGCAAGTGTTTTGGCATGGTCTTAGGAAGTTTGTTCCAAGATTGCAAGTGTTTAGCATGGTCTTATTAAATTTGTACCAAGTTTGCAAGTGTTTTGGCATGGTCTTATTAAATTTGTACCAAGTTTGCAAGTGTTTTGGCATGGTCTTATTAAATTTGTACCAAGTTTGCAAGTGTTTTGGCTTGGTCTTAGGAAGTTTGTTCCATGTTTGCAAGTTTTTGGCATGGTCTTATTAAATTTGTACCAAGTTTGCAAGTGTTTTGGAATGGTCTCATTAAATTTGTACCAAGTTTGCAAGTGTTTTGGCATGGTCATATTAAATTTGTTCCAAGTTTGCAAGTGTTTTGGCATGGTCTTATTTAATTTGTACCAAGTTTGCAAGTGTTTTGGCATGGTCTTAGGAAGTTTGTTCCAAGTTTGCAAGTGTTTGGACATGGTATTATTAAATTTGTACCAAGTTTGCAAGTGTTTTGGCATGGTCTTATTAAATTTGTTCTAAGTTTGCAAGTGTTTTGGCATGGTCTTATTAAATTTGTATCAAGTTTGCAAGTGTTTTGGCATGGTCTTATTAAATTTGTCCCAAGTTTGCAAGTGCTTTGGCATGGTCTTATTAAATTTGTACCAAGTTTGCAAGTGTGTTGGCATGGTCTTAGGAAGTTTGTTCCAAGTTTGCAAGTGTTTGGCATGGTCTTATTAAATTTGTACCAAGTTTGCAAGTGTTTTGACATGGTCTTATTAAATTTGTACCAAGTTTGCAAGTGTTTTGGCATGGTCTTATTAAATTTGTTCCAAGTTTGCAAGTGTTTTGGCATGGTCTTATTTAATTTGTACCAAGTTTGCAAGTGTTTTGGCATGGTCTTAGGAAGTTTGTTCCTAGTTTGCAAGTGTTTGGACATGGTCTTATTAAATTTGTACCAAGTTTGCAAGTGTTTTGGCATGGTCTTATTAAATTTGTTCTAAGTTTGCAAGTGTTTGGCATGGTCTTATTAAATTTGTACCAAGTTTGCAAGTGTTTTGGCATGGTCTTATTAAATTTGTACCAAGTTTGCAAGTGTTTTGACATGGTCTTAGGAAGTTTGTTCCAAGCTTGCAAGTGTTTGGCATGGTCTCATTTAATTTGTACGAAGTTTGCAAGTGTTTTGGCATGGTCTTAGGAAGTTTGTTCCAAGTTTGCAAGTGTTTTGGCATGGTCTTATTAAATTTGTACCAAGTTTGCAAGTGTTTTGGCATGGTCTTATTAAATTTTTATCAAGTTTGCAAGTGTATTGGCATGGTCTTATTAAATTTTTACCAAGTTTGCAAGTGTTTTGGCATGGTCTTATTAAATTTGTACCAAGTTTGCAAGTGTTTTGGCATGGTCTTTTGAAACTTGTACCAAGTTTGCAAGTGTTTGGCATGGTATTATTACATTTGTACCAAGTTTGCAAGTGTCTTGGCATGGTATTAGGAAGTTTGTTCCAAGTTTGCAAGTGTAGGCATGGTCTTATTAAATTTGTACCAAGTTTGCAAGTGTTTTGGCATGGTCTTATTAAATTTGTACCAAGTTTGCAATTGTTTTGGCATGGTCTTATTAAATTTGTACCAAGTTTGCAAGTGTTTTGGCATGGTCTTAGGAAGTTTGTTCCAAGTTTGCAAGTGTTTAGCATGGTCTTATTAAATTTGTACCAAGTTTGCAAGTGTTTTGGCATGGTCTTATTAAATTTGTACCAAGTTTGCAAGTGTTTTGGCATGGTCTTATTAAATTTGTACCAAGGTTGCAAGTGTTTTGGCTTGGTCTTAGGAAGTTTGTTCCATTTTTGCAAGTTTTTGGCATGGTCTTATTAAATTTGTACCAAGTTTGCAAGTGTTTTGGAATGGTCTCATTAAATTTGTACCAAGTTTGCAAGTGTTTTGGCATGGTCATATTAAATTTGTTCCAAGTTTGCAAGTGTTTTGGCATGGTCTTATTTAATTTGTACCAAGTTTGCAAGTGTTTTGGCATGGTCTTAGGAAGTTTGTTCCAAGTTTGCAAGTGTTTGGACATGGTATTATTAAATTTGTACCAAGTTTGCAAGTGTTTTGGCATGGTCTTATTAAATTTGTTCCTAGTTTGCAAGTGTTTGGACATGGTCTTATTAAATTTGTACCAAGTTTGCAAGTGTTTTGGCATGGTCTTATTAAATTTGTTCTAAGTTTGCAAGTGTTTTGGCATGGTCTTATTAAATTTGTACCAAGTTTGCAAGTGTTTTGGCATGGTCTTATTAAATTTGTCCCAAGTTTGCAAGTGCTTTGGCATGGTCTTATTAAATTTGTACCAAGTTTGCAAGTGTTTTGGCATGGTCTTATTAAATTTGTACCAAGTTTGCAAGTGTTTTGGGATGGTCTCATTAAATTTGTACCAAGTTTGCAAGTGTTTTGGCATGGTCTTATTAAATTTGTACCAAGTTTGCAAGTGTTTTGGCATGGTTTTATTAAATTTGTACCAAGTTTGCAAGTGTTTTGACATGGTCTTAGGAAGTTTGTTCCAAGCTTGCAAGTGTTTGGCATGGTCTCATTTAATTTGTATCAAGTTTGCAAGTGTTTTGGCATGGTCTTAGGAAGTTTGTTCCAAGTTTGCAAGTGTTTTGGCATGGTCTTATTAAATTTGTACCAAGTTTGCAAGTGTTTTGGCATGGTCTTATTAAATTTTTATCAAGTTTGCAAGTGTATTGGCATGGTCTTATTAAATTTGTACCAAGTTTGCAAGTGTTTTGGCATGGTCTTATTAAATTTGTACCAAGTTTGCAAGTGTTTTGGCATGGTCTTTTGAAATTTGTACCAAGTTTGCAAGTGTTTGGCATGGTATTATTACATTTGTACCAAGTTTGCAAGTGTCTTGGCATGGTATTAGGAAGTTTGTTCCAAGTTTGCAAGTGTAGGCATGGTCTTATTAAGATTTGTACCAAGTTTGCAAGTGTTTTGGCATGGTCTTATTCAATTTGTACCAAGTTTGCAATTGTTTTGGCATGGTCTTATTAAATTTGTACCAAGTTTGCAAGTGTTTTGTCATGGTCTTAGGAAGTTTGTTCCAAGTTTGCAAGTGTAGGCATGGTCTTATTAAATTTGTACCAAGTTTGCAAGTGTTTTGGCATGGTCTTATTAAATTTGTTAAATTATAAGTGTTTTGGCATGGTCTTATTAAATTTGTACCAAGTTTGCAAGTGTTTTGGCATGGTCTTAGGAACTTTGTTCCAAGTTTGCAAGTGTTTTGGCATGGTCTTATTAAATTTGTACCAAGTTTGCAAGTGTTTTGGCATGGTCTCATTAAATTTGTACCAAGTTTGCAAGTGTTTTGGCATGGTCTTATTAAATTTGTACCAAGTTTGCAGGTGTTTTGGCATGGTCTTAGGAAGTTTGTTCCAAGTTTGCAAGTGTTTTGGCATGGTCTTAGTAAGTTTGTTTAAAGTTTGCAAGTGTTTGGCATGGTCTTATTATATTTGTACCAAGTTTGCAAGTGTTTGGCATGGTCTTATTAAATTGTACCAAGTTTGCAAGTGTTTTGGCATGGTCTTATTAAATTTGTACCAAGTTTGCAAGTGTTTTGAAATGGTCTTATTAAATTTGTACCAAGTTTGCAGGTGTTTTGGCATGGTCTTAGGAAGTTTGTTCCAAGTTTGCAAGTGTTTTGGCATGGTCTTATTAAATTTGTACCAAGTTTGCAGGTATTTTAGCGTGGTCTTAGGAAGTTTGTTCCAAGTTTGCAAGTGTTTTGGCATGGTCTTAGGAAGTTTGTTCCAAGTTTGCAAGTGTTTGGCATGGTCTTATTAAATTTGTACCAAGTTTGCAAGTGTTTTGGCATGGTCTCATTAAATTTTTACCAAGTTTGCAAGTGTTTTGGCATGGTCTTATTAAATTTGTACCAAGTTTGCAAGTGTTTTGAAATGGTCTTATTAAATTTGTACCAAGTTTGCAAGTGTTTTGGCTTGGTCTTAGGAAGTTTGTTCCAAGTTTGCAAGTGTTTGGCATGGTCTTATTAAATTTGTACCAAGTTTGCAAGTGTTTTGGAATGGTCTCATTAAATTTGTACCAAGTTTGCAAGTGTTTTGGCATGGTCTTATTAAATTTGTACCAAGTTTGCAAGTGTTTTGGCATGGTTTTATTAAATTTGTACCAAGTTTGCAAGTGTTTTGACATGGTCTTAGGAAGTTTGTTCCAAGCTTGCAAGTGTTTGGCATGGTCTCATTTAATTTGTACCAAGTTTGCAAGTGTTTTGGCATGGTCTTAGGAAGTTTGTTCCAAGTTTGCAAGTGTTTTGGCATGGTGTTATTAAATTTGTACCAAGTTTGCAAGTGTTTTGGCATGGTCTTATTAAATTTTTATCAAGTTTGCAAGTGTATTGGCATGGTCTTATTTAATTTGTACCAAGTTTGCAAGTGTTTTGGCATGGTCTTATTAAATTTGTACCAAGTTTGCAAGTGTTTTGGCATGGTCTTTTGAAATTTGTACCAAGTTTGCAAGTGTTTGGCATGGTATTATTACATTTGTACCAAGTTTGCAAGTGTCTTGGCATGGTATTAGGAAGTTTGTTCCAAGTTTGCAAGTGTAGGCATGGTCTTATTAAATTTGTACCAAGTTTGCATGTGTTTTGGCATGGTCTTATTCAATTTGTACCAAGTTTGCAATTGTTTTGGCATGGTCTTATTAAATTTGTACCAAGTTTGCAAGTGTTTTGGCATGGTCTTAGGAAGTTTGTTCCAAGTTTGCAAGTGTTTAGCATGGTCTTATTAAATTTGTACCAAGTTTGCAAGTGTTTTGGCATGGTCTTATTAAATTTGTACCAAGTTTGCAAGTGTTTTGGCATGGTCTTATTAAATTTGTACCAAGTTTGCAAGTGTTTTGGCTTGGTCTTAGGAAGTTTGTTCCATGTTTGCAAGTTTTTGGCATGGTCTTATTAAATTTGTACCAAGTTTGCAAGTGTTTTGGAATGGTCTCATTAAATTTGTACCAAGTTTGCAAGTGTTTTGGCATGGTCTTATTAAATTTGTTCCAAGTTTGCAAGTGTTTTGGCATGGTCTTATTTAATTTGTACCAAGTTTGCAAGTGTTTTGGCATAGTCTTAGGAAGTTTGTTCCAAGTTTGCAAGTGTTTGGACATGGTATTATTAAATTTGTACCAAGTTTGCAAGTGTTTTGCCATGGTCTTATTAAATTTGTTCTAAGTTTGCAAGTGTTTTGGCATGGTCTTATTAAATTTGTATCAAGTTGCAAGTGTTTTGGCATGGTCTTATTAAATTTGTCCCAAGTTTGCAAGTGCTTTGGCATGGTCTTATTAAATTTGTACCAAGTTTGCAAGTGTGTTGGCATGGTCTTAGGAAGTTTGTTCCAAGTTTGCAAGAGTTTGGCATGGTCTTATTAAATTTGTACCAAGTTTGCAAGTGTTTTGACATGGTCTTATTAAATTTGTACCAAGTTTGCAAGTGTTTTGGCATGGTCTTATTAAATTTGTTCCAAGTTTGCAAGTGTTTTGGCATGGTCTTATTTAATTTGTACCAAGTTTGCAAGTGTTTTGGCATGGTCTTAGGAAGTTTGTTCCTAGTTTGCAAGTGTTTGGACATGGTCTTATTAAATTTGTACCAAGTTTGCAAGTGTTTTGGCATGGTCTTATTAAATTTGTTCTAAGTTTGCAAGTGTTTTGGCATGGTCTTATTAATTTTGTACCAAGTTTGCAAGTGTTTTGGCATGGTCTTATTAAATTTGTCCCAAGTTTGCAAGTGCATTGGCATGGTCTTATTAAATTTGTACCAAGTTTGCAAGTGTTTTGGCATGGTCTTATTAAATTTGTACCAAGTTTGCAAGTGTTTTGGAATGGTCTCATTAAATTTGTACCAAGTTTGCAAGTGTTTTGGCATGGTCTTATTAAATTTGTACCAAGTTTGCAAGTGTTTTGGCATGGTTTTATTAAATTTGTACCAAGTTTGCAAGTGTTTTGACATGGTCTTAGGAAGTTTGTTCCAAGCTTGCAAGTGTTTGGCATGGTCTCATTTAATTTGTATCAAGTTTGCAAGTGTTTTGGCATGGTCTTAGGAAGTTTGTTCCAAGTTTGCAAGTGTTTTGGCATGGTCTTATTAAATTTGTACCAAGTTTGCAAGTGTTTTGGCATGGTCTTATTAAATTTTTATCAAGTTTGCAAGTGTATTGGCATGGTCTTATTAAATTTGTACCAAGTTTGCAAGTGTTTTGGCATGGTCTTATTAAATTTGTACCAAGTTTGCAAGTGTTTTGGCATGGTCTTTTGAAATTTGTACCAAGTTTGCAAGTGTTTGGCATGGTATTATTACATTTGTACCAAGTTTGCAAGTGTCTTGGCATGGTATTAGGAAGTTTGTTCCAAGTTTGCAAGTGTAGGCATGGTCTTATTAAGATTTGTACCAAGTTTGCAAGTGTTTTGGCATGGTCTTATTCAATTTGTACCAAGTTTGCAATTGTTTTGGCATGGTCTAATTAAATTTGTACCAAGTTTGCAAGTGTTTTGTCATGGTCTTAGGAAGTTAGTTCCAAGTTTGCAAGTGTAGGCATGGTCTTATTAAATTTGTACCAAGTTTGCAAGTGTTTTGGCATGGTCTTATTAAATTTGTTAAATTATAAGTGTTTTGGCATGGTCTTATTAAATTTGTACCAAGTTTGCAAGTGTTTTGGAATGGTCTTATTAAATTTGTACCAAGTTTGCAGGTGTTTTGGCATGGTCTTTGGAAGTTTGTTCCAAGTTTGCAAGTGTTTTGGCATGGTCTTATTAAATTTGTACCAAGTTTGCAGGTGTTTTGGCATGGTCTTAGGAAGTTTTTTCCAAGTTTGCAAGTGTTTTGGCATGGTCTTAGGAAGTTTGTTCCAAGTTTGCAAGTGTTTGGCATGGTCTTATTAAATTTGTACCAAGTTTGCAAGTGTTTTGGCATGGTCTCATTAAATTTGTACCAAGTTTGCAAGTGTTTTGGCATGGTCTTATTAAATTTGTTCCAAGTTTGCAGGTGTTTTGGCATGGTCTTAGGAAGTTTGTTCCAAGTTTGCAAGTGTTTTGGCATGGTCTTAGTAAGTTTGTTCCAAGTTTGCAAGTGTTTGGCATGGTCTTATTAAATTTGTACCAAGTGAGTAAGTATTTGGCATGGTCTTATTAAATTTTTACCAAGTTTGCAAGTGTTTTGGCATGGTCTTATTAAATTTGTACCAAGTTTGCAGGTGTTTTGGCATGGTCTTAGGAAGTTTGTTCCAAGTTTGCAAGTGTTTTGGCATGGTCTTATTAAATTTGTACCAAGTTTGCAGGTATTTTGGCATGGTCTTAGGAAGTTTGTTCCAAGTTTGCAAGTGTTTTGGCATGGTCTTAGGAAGTTTGTTCCAAGTTTGCAAGTGTTTGGCATGGTCTTATTAAATTTGTACCAAGTTTGCAGGTATTTTGGCATGGTCTTAGGAAGTTTTTTCCAAGTTTGCAAGTGTTTTGGCATGGTCTTAGGAAGTTTGTTCCAAGTTTGCAAGTGTTTTGGCATGGTCTTATTAAATTTGTACCAAGTTTGCAGGTATTTTGGCATGGTCTTAGGAAGTTTGTTCCAAGTTTGCAAGTGTTTTGGCATGGTCTTAGGAAGTTTGTTCCAAGTTTGCAAGTGTTTTGGCATGGTCTTATTAAATTTGTACCAAGTTTGCAGGTATTTTGGCATGGTCTTAGGAAGTTTGTTCCAAGTTTGCAAGTGTTTTGGCATGGTCTTAGGAAGTTTGTTCCAAGTTTGCAAGTGTTTTGGCATGGTCTTATTAAATTTTTATCAAGTTTGCAAGTGTATTGGCATGGTCTTATTAAATTTGTACCAAGTTTGCAAGTGTTTTGGCATGGTCTTATTAAATTTGTACCAAGTTTGCAAGTGTTTTGGCATGGTCTTTTGAAATTTGTACCAAGTTTGCAAGTGTTTGGCATGGTATTATTACATTTGTACCAAGTTTGCAAGTGTCTTGGCATGGTATTAGGAAGTTTGTTCCAAGTTTGCAAGTGTAGGCATGGTCTTATTAAGATTTGTACCAAGTTTGCAAGTGTTTTGGCATGGTCTTATTCAATTTGTACCAAGTTTGCAATTGTTTTGGCTAGGTCTTATTAAATTTGTACCAAGTTTGCAAGTGTTTTGTCATGATCTTAGGAAGTTTGTTCCAAGTTTGCAAGTGTAGGCATGGTCTTATTAAATTTGTACCAAGTTTGCAAGTGTTTTGGCATGGTCTTATTAAATTTGTTAAATTATAAGTGTTTTGGCATGGTCTTATTAAATTTGTACCAAGTTTGCAAGTGTTTTGGCATGGTCTTATTAAATTTGTACCAAGTTTGCAGGTGTTTTGGCATGGTCTTTGGAAGTTTGTTCCAAGTTTGCAAGTGTTTTGGCATGGTCTTATTAAATTTGTACCAAGTTTGCAAGTGTTTTGGCATGGTCTTATTAAATTTGTACCAAGTTTGCAGGTGTTTTGGCATGGTCTTAGGAAGTTTTTTCCAAGTTTGCAAGTGTTTTGGCATGGTCTTAGGAAGTTTGTTCCAAGTTTGCAAGTGTTTGGCATGGTCTTATTAAATTTGTACCAAGTTTGCAAGTGTTTTGGCATGGTCTTATTAAATTTGTTCCAAGTTTGCAGGTGTTTTGGCATGGTCTTAGGAAGTTTGTTCCAAGTTTGCAAGTGTTTTGGCATGGTCTTAGTAAGTTTGTTCCAAGTTTGCAAGTGTTTGGCATGGTCTTATTAAATTTGTACCAAGTGAGTAAGTATTTGGCATGGTCTTATTAAATTTTTACCAAGTTTGCAAGTGTTTTGGCATGGTCTTATTAAATTTGTACCAAGTTTGCAGGTGTTTTGGCATGGTCTTAGGAAGTTTGTTCCAAGTTTGCAAGTGTTTTGGCATGGTCTTATTAAATTTGTACCAAGTTTGCAGGTATTTTGGCATGGTCTTAGGAAGTTTGTTCCAAGTTTGCAAGTGTTTTGGCATGGTCTTAGGAAGTTTGTTCCAAGTTTGCAAGTGTTTTGGCATGGTCTTATTAAATTTGTACCAAGTTTGCAGGTATTTTGGCATGGTCTTAGGAAGTTTTTTCCAAGTTTGCAAGTGTTTTGGCATGGTCTTAGGAAGTTTGTTCCAAGTTTGCAAGTGTTTGGCATGGTCTTATTAAATTTGTACCAAGTTTGCAAGTGTTTTGGCATGGTCTCATTAAATTTGTACCAAGTTTGCAAGTGTTTTGGCATGGTCTTATTAAATTTGTTCCAAGTTTGCAGGTGTTTTGGCATGGTCTTAGGAAGTTTGTTCCAAGTTTGCAAGTGTTTTGGCATGGTCTTAGTAAGTTTGTTCCAAGTTTGCAAGTGTTTGGCATGGTCTTATTAAATTTGTACCAAGTGAGTAAGTATTTGGCATGGTCTTATTAAATTTTTACCAAGTTTGCAAGTGTTTTGAAATGGTCTTATTAAATTTGTACCAAGTTTGCAGGTGTTTTGGCATGGTCTTAGGAAGTTTGTTCCAAGTTTGCAAGTGTTTTGGCATGGTCTTATTAAATTTGTACCAAGTTTGCAGGTATTTTGGCATGGTCTTAGGAAGTTTGTTCCAAGTTTGCAAGTGTTTTGGCATGGTCTTAGGAAGTTTGTTCCAAGTTTGCAAGTGTTTGGCATGGTCTTATTAAATTTGTACCAAGTTTGCAAGTGTTTTGGCATGGTCTCATTAAATTTGTACCAAGTTTGCAAGTGTTTTGGCATGGTCTTATTAAATTTGTACCAAGTTTGCAAGTGTTTTGAAATGGTCTTATTAAATTTGTACCAAGTTTGCAAGTGTTTTGGCTTGGTTCTAGGAAGTTTGTTCCAAGTTTGCAAGTGTTTGGCATGGTCTTATTAAATTTGTACCAAGTTTGCAAGTGTTTTGGAATGGTCTCATTAAATTTGTACCAAGTTTGCAAGTGTTTTTGCATGGTCTTATTAAATTTGTACCAAGTTTGCAAGTGTTTGGCATGGTCTCATTTAATTTGTACCAAGTTTGCAAGTGTTTTGGCATGGTCTTAGGAAGTTTGTTCCAAGTTTGCAAGTGTTTTGGCATGGTCTTATTAAATTTTTATCAAGTTTGCAAGTGTTTTGGCATGGTCTTATTAAATTTTTATCAAGTTTGCAAGTGTATTGGCATGGTCTTATTAAATTTGTACCAAGTTTGCAAGTGTTTTGGCATGGTCTTATTAAATTTGTACCATGTTTGCAAGTGTTTTGGCATGGTCTTTTGAAATTTGAACCAAGTTTGCAAGTGTTTGGCATGGTATTATTACATTTGTACCAAGTTTGCAAGTGTCTTGGCATGGTCTTAGGAAGTTTGTTCCAAGTTTGCAAGTGTAGGCATGGTCTTATTAAATTTGTACCAAGTTTGCAAGTGTTTTGGCATGGTCTTATTCAATTTGTACCAAGTTTGCAATTGTTTTGGCATGGTCTTATTAAATTTGTACCAAGTTTGCAAGTGTTTTGGCATGGTCTTAGGAAGTTTGTTCCAAGTTTGCAAGTGTAGGCATGGTCTTATTAAATTTGTACCAAGTTTGCAAGTGTTTTGGCATGGTCTTATTAAATTTGTACCAAGTTTGCAAGTGTTTTGGCATGGTCTTATTAAATTTGTACCAAGTTTGCAAGTGTTTTGGCATGGTCTTAGGAAGTTTGTTCCAAGTTTGCAAGTGTTTGGCATGGTCTTATTAATTTGTACCAAGTTTGCAAGTGTTTTGCCATGGTCTCATAAAATTTGTACCAAGTTTGCAAGTGTTTTGGCATGGTCTTATTACATTCGTACCAAGTTTGCAAGTGTTTTGGCATGGTCTCATTAAATTTGTACTAAGTTTGCAAGTGTTTTGGCATGGTCTTATTAAATTTTCACCAAGTTTGCAAGTGTTTTTGCATGGTCTTAGGAAGTTTGTTCCAGTTTGCAAGTGTAGGCATGGTCTTATTAAATTTGTACCAAGTTTGCAAGTGTTTTGGCATGGTCTTATTAATTTGTACCAAGTTTGCAATTGTTTTGGCATTTTTATAAAAGACGTTTATTAAGGGTGTACAATATTTCTTACATACTATTTAATCACATTTACATAGGTTTTGTTTCCTTCGCACGTGTTGGACGGGAAACAAAGGCAAGACCTTACAAACAGATTGATTTAAAGAGAACAGGAAAGGACATCTACATCAATCGCAACATCATTGTTTACAATGATGTGGATGATGTAGTTTGAAAATACGGAGAGTACTGCACTGCGTGTGCCCGCTCTTATCCTGTTTAGAGCGGGCCAGTGCAGGTCGACAAAACGAAGATGGGACCCTGGAGCAACTTGTTGCAGCCGCTGTTGTAGAGTGTCCCATGCCAGCGACACGCGGGGACATGCTGCAAACTTGTGCTCCAGGGTCTCGACAGCGGGACAAAACGTGCACGTTGTTGTGTCGGCTCTGCCGGTTTCGAAAAGATGCTCCGCGTGCGAGATCTTCCCGTTTGCCAGCAGGTAAAGGGCGGAACGTTGTGCAGACGTCAGCATCCTGGAGCTTATGTTTCCCCACACTCTTCTCCACAGCGTGTGTGGGGAAGCTCCAACCACCCTTGGGTCCGGTAGGGCGTTTGTTGCTGCGCGTCGCAGTCCTCGTGTTGATGGCGATCGTCGGAGGGTCTCTGGCACGTATGCCAGGTGCTGGATAACCTTGCGGAGGCAGGGGTAGGACGACGGGACGGAGTTGGTGTCGGGTGGGTTCCCAGCGTTGGCGATATACTGAGACCCGATCACCAAACATCCTTGCTCCGCAAGGTACCGGTTGGTGAGTAGCGATTGTGTGGTGATGATGGGGATGTGGAGATTAAGTCCACCGCGATCTCGTGGTAGCGCCAGCTGGAGTAGAGGAACGCGGATGCCACCAGAGCCGTTCCACAGCAGGATGTCTTATTAAATTTGTACCAAGTTTGCAAGTGTTTTGGCATGGTCTTATTAAATTTGTACCAAGTTTGCAATTGTTTTGGCATGGTCTTATTAAATTTGTACCAAGTTTGCAAGTGTTTTGGCATGGTATTATTAAATTTGTACCAAGTTTGCAAGTGTTTTGGCATGGTCTTAGGAAGTTTGTTCCAAGTTTGCAAGTGTTTGGCATGGTCTTATTAAATTTGTACCAAGTTTGCATGTGTTTTGGCATGGTCTTATTAAATTTATTCCAAGTTTGCAAGTGTTTTGGCATGGTCTTATTAAATTTGTACCAAGTTTGCAAGTGTTTTGGCATGGTCTTATTAAATTTGTACCAAGTTTGCAAGTGTTTTGGCATGCTCTTATTAAATTTCTCCCAAGTTTGCAAGTGCTTTGGCATGGTCTTATTAAATTTGTACCAAGTTTGCAAGGGTTTTGGCATGGTCATAGGAAGTTTATTCCAAGTTTGCAAGTGTTTGGCATGGTCTTATTAAATTTGTACCAAGTTTGCAAGTGTTTGGCATGGTCTTTTTATTTTTGTACCAAGTTTGCAAGTGTTTTGGCATGGTCTTATTAAATTTGTACCAAGTTTGCAAGTGTTTTGGCATGGTCTTATTACATTTGTACCAAGTTTGCAAGTGTTTTGGCATGGTCTTAGGAAGTTTGTTCCAAGTTTGCAAGTGATTGGCATGGTCTTATAAATTTGTACCAAGTTTGCAAGTGTTTTGACATGGTCTTATTAAATTTGTACCAAGTTTGCAAGTGTTTTGGCATGGTGTTATTAAATTTGTTCCAAGTTTGCAAGTGTTTTGGCATGGTCTTATTTAATTTGTACCAAGTTTGCAAGTGTTTTGGCATGGTCTTAGGAAGTTTGTTCCAAGTTTGCAAGTGTTTGGACATGGTCTTATTAAATTTGTACCAAGTTTGCAAGTGTTTTGGCATGGTCTTATTAAATTTGTTCTAAGTTTGCAAGTGTTTTGGCATGGTCTTATTAAATTTGTACCAAGTTTGCAAGTGTTTTGGCATGGTCTTATTAAATTTGTCCCAAGTTTGCAAGTGCTTTGGCATGGTCTTATTAAATTTGTACCAAGTTTGCAAGTGTTTTGGCATGGTCTTAGGAAGTTTGTTCCAAGTTTGCAAGTGTTTTGGCATGGTCTTATTAAATTTGTACCAAGTTTGCAAGTGTTTTGGCATGGTCTTATTAAATTTGTACCAAGTTTGCAAGTGTTTTGGCATGGTCTTATTAAATTTGTACCAAGTTTGCAAGTGTTTTGGCTTGGTCTTAGGAAGTTTGTTTAAGTTTGCAAGTTTTTGGCATGGTCTTATTAAATTTGTACCAAGTTTGCAAGTGTTTTGGAATGGTCTCATTAAATTTGTACAAAGTTTGCAAGTGTTTTGGCATGGTCTTATTAAATTTGTACCAAGTTTGCAAGGGTTTTGGCATGGAAATTATTAAAATTGTGCCTAGTTTGCAAGTGTTTTGGCATGGTCATAGGAAGTTTGTTCCAAGTTTGCGAGTGTTTGGCATGGTCTTAGTAAGTTTGTTCCAAGTTTGCAAGTGTTTGGCATGGTCTTATTAAATTTGTACCAAGTTTGCAAGTGTTTGGCATGGTCTTATTAAATTTGTACCAAGTTTGCAAGTGTTTTGGCATGGTCTTATTAAATTTGTACCAAGTTTGCAAGTGTTTTGGCATGGTCTTAGGAAGTTTGTTCCAAGTTTGCAAGTGTTTGGACATGGTCTTATTAAATTTGTACCAAGTTTGCAAGTGTTTTGGCATGGTCTTATTAAATTTGTTCTAAGTTTGCAAGTGTTTTGGCATGGTCTTATTAAATTTGTACCAAGTTTGCAAGTGTTTTGGCATGGTCTTATTAAATTTGTCCCAAGTTTGCAAGTGCTTTGGCATGGTCTTATTAAATTTGTACCAAGTTTGCAAGTGTTTTGGCATGGTCTTAGGAAGTTTGTTCCAAGTTTGCAAGTGTTTTGGCATGGTCTTATTAAATTTGTACCAAGTTTGCAAGTGTTTTGGCATGGTCTTATTAAATTTGTACCAAGTTTGCAAGTGTTTTGGCATGGTCTTATTAAATTTGTACCAAGTTTGCAAGTGTTTTGGCTTGGTCTTAGGAAGTTTGTTTAAGTTTGCAAGTTTTTGGCATGGTCTTATTAAATTTGTACCAAGTTTGCAAGTGTTTTGGAATGGTCTCATTAAATTTGTACAAAGTTTGCAAGTGTTTTGGCATGGTCTTATTAAATTTGTACCAAGTTTGCAAGGGTTTTGGCATGGAAATTATTAAAATTGTGCCTAGTTTGCAAGTGTTTTGGCATGGTCATAGGAAGTTTGTTCCAAGTTTGCAAGTGTTTGGCATGGTCTTAGTAAGTTTGTTCCAAGTTTGCAAGTGTTTGGCATGGTCTTATTAAATTTGTACCAAGTTTGCAAGTGTTTGGCATGGTCTTATTAAATTTGTACCAAGTTTGCAAGTGTTTTGGCATGGTCTAATTAAATTTGTACCAAGTTTGCAAGTGTTTTGAAATGGTCTTATTAAATTTGTACCAAGTTTGCAGGTGTTTTGGCATGGTCTTAGGAAGTTTGTTCCAAGTTTGCAAGTGTTTTGGCATGGTCTTATTAAATTTGTACCAAGTTTGCAGGTGTTTTGGCATGGTCTTAGGAAGTTTGTACCAAGTTTGCAAGTGTTTTGGCATGGTCTTAGGAAGTTTGTTCCAAGTTTGCAAGTGTTTTGGCATGGTCTTATTCAATTTGTACCAAGTTTGCAAGTGTTTTGGCATGGTCTCATTAAATTTGTACCTAGTTTGCAAATGTTTTGGCATGGTCTTATTAAATTTGTACCAAGTTTGCAAGTGTTTTGCCACGGTCTTATTAAATTTGTACCAAGTTTGCAAGTGTTTTGGCTTGGTCTCAGGAAGTTTGTTCCAAGTTTGCATGTGTTTGGCATGGTCTTATTAAATTTGTACCAAGTTTGCAAGTGTTTTGGAATGGTCTCTTTAAATTTGTACCAACTTTGCAAGTGTTTTGGCATGGTCTTATTAAATTTGTACCAAGTTTGCAAGTGTTTTGGCATGGTCCTAATAAATTTGTACCAAGTTTGCAAGTGTTTTGACATGGTCTTAGGAAGTTTGTTCCAAGCTTGCAAGTGTTTGGCATGGTCTCATTTAATTTGTACCAAGTTTGCAAGTGTTTTGGCATGGTCTTATTAAATTTGTACCTAGTTTGCAAGTGTTTTGGCATGGTCTTATTAAATTTTTATCAAGTTTGCAAGTGTTTTGGAATGGTCTTAATAAATTTGTACCAAGTTTGCAAGTGTTTTGGCATGGTCTTATTATATTTGTACCAAGTTTGCAAGTGTTTTGGCATGGTCTTTTGAAATTTACCAAGTTTGCAAGTGTTTTGGCATGGTATTATTACATTTGTACCAAGTTTGCAAGTGTTTTGGCATGGTCTTATTACATTTGTACCAAGTTTGCAAGTGTTTTGGCATGGTCTTATTAAATTTGTACTAAATTTGCAAGTGTTTTGGCATGGTCTTATTAAATTTTTACCAAGTTTGCAAGTGTTTTGGCATGGTCTTAGGAAGTTTGTTCCAAGTTTGCAAGTGTAGGCATGGTCTTATTAAATTTGTACCAAGTTTGCAAGTGTTTTGGCATGGTCTTAGGAAGTTTGTTCCAAGTTTGCAAGTGTTTTGACATGGTCTTAATAAATTTGTACCAAGTTTGCAAGTGTTTTGGCATGGTCTTATTAAATTTGTTCCAAGTTTGCAAGTGATTTGGCATGGTCTTATTAAATTTGTACCAAGTTTGCAAGTGTTTTGGCATGGTCTTATTAAATTTGTACCAAGTTTGCAAGTGTTTTGGCATGGTCTTATTTAATTTGTCCCAAGTTTGCAAGTGCTTTGGCATGGTCTTATTAAATTTGTACCAAATTTGCAAGGGTTTTAACATGGTCATAGGAAGTTTGTTCCAAGTTTGCAAGTGTTAGGCTTGGTCTTATTAAATTTGTACCAAGTTTGCAAGTGTTTGGCATGGTCTTTTTAAATTTGTACCAAGTTTGCAAGTGTTTTGGCATGGTCTTACTAAATTTGTACCAAGTTTGCAAGTGTTTTGGCATGGTCTTATTACATTTGTACCAAGTTTGCAAGTGTTTTGGCATGGTCTCATTAAATTTGTACCAAGTTTGCAAGTGTTTTGGCATGGTCTTAGGAACTTTGTTCCAAGTTTGCAAGTGTTTTGGCATGGTCTTATTAAAATTGTACCAAGTTTGCAAGTGTTTGGCATGGTCTTATTAAATTTGTACCAAGTTAGCAAGTGTTTTGGCATGGTTTTAGGAAGTTTGTTCCAAGTTTGCAAGTGTTTGGCATGGTCTTATTAGATTTGTACCAAGTTTGCAAGTGTTATGGCATGGTCTTATTAAATTTGTACCAAGTTTGCAAGTCTTTTGGCATGGTCTTATTAAATTTGAACCAAGTTTGCAAGTGTTTTGGCATGGTCTAATTAAATTTGTTCCAAGTTTGCAAGTGTTTTGGCATGGTCTTATTAAATTTGTACCAAGTGTGCAAGTGTTTTGGCATGGTCTTATTAAATTTGTACCAAGTTTGCAAGTGTTTTGGCATGGTCTTATTAAATTTGTACCAAGTTTGCAAGTGTTTTGGCATGGTCTTATTAAATTTGTACCAAGTTTGCAAGTGTTTTGGCATGGTCTTATTAAATTTGAACCAAGTTTGCAAGTGTTTTGGCATGGTTTTATTAAATTTGTTCCAAGTTTGCAAGTGTTTTGGCATGGTCTTAGGAAGTTTGTTCCAAGTTTGCAAGTGTTTGGCATGGTCTTATTAAATTTGTTCCAAGTTTGCAAGTGTTTTGGCATGGTCTTATTTAATTTGTACCAAGTTTGCAAGTGTTTTGGCATGGTCTTATTAAATTTGTACCAAGTTTGCAAGTGTTTTGGCATGGTCTTATTAAATTTGTACCAAGTTTGCAAGTGTTTTGGCATGGTCTTATTAAATTTGTACCAAGTTTGTAAGTGATTTGGCATGGTCTTAGGAAGTTTGTTCCAAGTTTGCAAGTGTTTGGCATGGTCTTATTAAATTTGTACCAAGTTTGCAAGTGTTTTGGCATGGTCTTATTAAATTTGTACCAAGTTTGCAAGTGTTTTGGCATGGTCTCATTAAATTTGTACCAAGTTTGCAAGTGTTTTGGCATGGTCTTAGGAAGTTTGTTCCAAGTTTGCAAGTGTTTTGGCATGGTCTTATTAAAATTGTACCAAGTTTGCAAGTGTTTGGCATGGTCTTATTAAATTTGTACCAAGTTTGCAAGTGTTTTGGCATGGTTTTAGGAAGTTTGTTCCAAGTTTGCAAGTGTTTGGCATGGTCTTATTAAATTTGTACCAAGTTTGCAAGTGTTTGGCATGGTCTTATTAGATTTGTACCAGGTTTGCAAGTGTTATGGCATGGTCTTATTAAATGTGTACCAAGTTTGCAAGTCTTTTGGCATGGTCTTAATAAATTTGAACCAAGTTTGCAAGTGTTTTGGCATTGTCTTATTAAATTTGTTCCAGGTTTGCAAGTGTTTGGCATGGTCTTATTAAATTTGTACCAAGTTTGCAAGTGTTTTGGCATGGTCTTATTAAATTTTTACCAAGTTTGCAAGTGTTTTGGCATGGTCTTAGGAAGTTTGTTCCAAGTTTGCAAGTGTTTTGGCATGGTCTTAGGAAGTTTGTTCCAAGTTTGCAAGTGTTTGGCATGGTCTTATTAAATTTGTACCAAGTTTGCAAGTGTTTTGGCTTGGTCTCATTAAATTTGTACCAAGTTTGCAAGTGTTTTGGCATGGTCTTATTAAATTTGTACCAAGTTTGCAAGTGTTTTGGCATGGTCTTAGGAAGTTTGTTCCAAGTTTGCAAGTGTTTGGACATGGTCTTATAAAATTTGTACCAAGTTTGCAAGTGTTTTGGCATGGTCTTATTAAATTTGTTCTAAGTTTGCAAGTGTTTTGGCATGGTCTTATTAAATTTGTACCAAGTTTGCAAGTGTTTTGGCATGGTCTTATTAAATTTGTCCCAAGTTTGCAAGTGCTTTGGCATGGTCTTATTAAATTTGTACCAAGTTTGCAAGTGTTTTGGCATGGTCTTATTAAATTTGTACCAAGTTTACAAGTGTTTTGGAATGGTCTCATTAAATTTGTACCAAGTTTGCAAGTGTTTTGGCATGGTCTTATTAAATTTGTACCAAGTTTGCAAGTGTTTTGGCATGGTTTTATTATATTTGTACCAAGTTTACAAGTGTTTTGACATGGTCTTAGGAAGTTTGTTCCAAGCTTGCAAGTGTTTGGCATGGTCTCATTTAATTTGTACCAAGTTTGCAAGTGTTTTGGCATGGTCTTAGGAAGTTTGTTCCAAGTTTGCAAGTGTTTTGGAATGGTCTTATTAAATATGTACCAAGTTTGCAAGTGTTTTGGCATGGTCTTATTAAATTTTTTTCAAGTTTGCAAGTGTATTGGCATGGTCTTATTAAATTTTTACCAAGTTTGCAAGTGTTTTGGCATGGTCTTATTAAATTTGTACCAAGTTTGCAAGTGTTTTGGCATGGTCTTATTAAATTTGTACCAAGTTTGCAAGTGTTTTGGCATGGTCTTATTAAATTTGTACCAAATTTGCAAGTGTTTTGGCATGGTCTTAGGAAGTTTGTTCCAAGTTTGCAAGTGTTTGGCATGGTCTTATTAAATTTGTACCAAGTTTGCAAGTGTTTTGGCATGGTCTTATTAAATTTGTACCAAGTTTGTAAGTGATTTGGCATGGTCTTAGGAAGTTTGTTCCAAGTTTGCAAGTGTTTGGCATGGTCTTATTAAATTTGTACCAAGTTTGCAAGTGTTTTGGCATGGTCTTATTAAATTTGTACCAAGTTTGCAAGTGTTTTGGCATGGTCTCATTAAATTTGTACCAAGTTTGCAAGTGTTTTGGCATGGTCTTAGGAAGTTTGTTCCAAGTTTGCAAGTGTTTTGGCATGGTCTTATTTAAATTGTACCAAGTTTGCAAGTGTTTGGCATGGTCTTATTAAATTTGTACCAAGTTAGCAAGTGTTTTGGCATGGTTTTAGGAAGTTTGTTCCAAGTTTGCAAGTGTTTGGCATGGTCTTATTAAATTTGTACCAAGTTTGCAAGTGTTATGGCATGGTCTTATTAAATTTGTACCAAGTTTGCAAGTCTTTTTGCATGGTCTTATTAAATTTGAACCAAGTTTGCAAATGTTTTGGCATGGTCGTATTAAATTTGTTCCAAGTTTGCAAGTGTTTGGCATGGTCTTATTAAATTTGTACCAAGTTTGCAAGTGTTTTGGCATGGTCTTATTAAATTTGTACCAAGTTTGCAAGTGTTTTGGCATGGTCTTATTAAATTTGTACCAAGTTTGCAAGTGTTTTGGCATGGTCTCATTAAATTTGTACCAAGTTTGCAAGTGTTTTGGCATGGTCTTATTAAATTTGTACCAAGTTTGCAAGTGTTTTGCCATGGTCTTATTAAATTTTTACCAAGATTATAAGTGTTTTGGCATGGTCTTATTAAATTTGTACCAAGTTTGCAAGTGTTTTGGCATGGTCTTATTAAATTTGTACCAAGTTTGCAGGTGTTTTGGCATGGTCTTTGGAAGTTTGTTCCAAGTTTGCAAGTGTTTTGGCATGGTCTTATTAAATTTGTACCAAGTTTGCAGGTGTTTTGGCATGGTCTTAGGAAGTTTTTTCCAAGTTTGCAAGTGTTTTGGCATGGTCTTAGGAAGTTTTTTCCAAGTTTGCAAGTGTTTGGCATGGTCTTATTAAATTTGTACCAAGTTTGCAAGTGTTTTGGCATGGTCTCATTAAATTTGTACCAAGTTTGCAAGTGTTTTGGCATGGTCTTATTAAATTTGTACCAAGTTTGCAGGTGTTTTGGCATGGTCTTAGGAAGTTTGTTCCAAGTTTGCAAGTGTTTTGGCATGGTCTTAGTAAGTTTGTTCCAAGTTTGCAAGTGTTTGGCATGGTCTTATTAAATTTGTACCAAGTTTGCAAGTGTTTGGCATGGTCTTATTAAATTTTTAACAAGTTTGCAAGTGTATTGGCATGGTCTTATTAAATTTGTACCAAGTTTGCAAGTGTTTTGGCATGGTCTTATTAAATTTGTTCCAAGTTTGCAAGTGTTTTGGCATGGTCTTATTTAATTTGTACCAAGTTTGCAAGTGTTTTGGCATGGTCTTAGGAAGTTTGTTCCAAGCTTGCAAGTGTTTGGACATGGTCTTATTAAATTTGTACCAAGTTTGCAAGTGTTTTGGCATGGTCTTATTAAATTTGTTCTAAGTTTGCAAGTGTTTTGGCATGGTCTTATTAAATTTGTACCAAGTTTGCAAGTGTTTTGGCATGGTCTTATTAAATTTGTCCCAAGTTTGCAAGTGCTGTGGCATGGTCTTATTAAATTTGTACCAAGTTTGCAAGTGTTTTGGCATGGTCTTAGGAAGTTTGTTCCAAGTTTGCAAGTGTTTGGCATGGTCTTATTAAATTTGTACCAAGTTTGCAAGTGTTTTGACATGGTCTTATTAAATTTGTACCAAGTTTGCAAGTGTTTTGGCATGGTCTTATTAAATTTGTTCCAAGTTTGCAAGTGTTTTGGCATGGTCTTATTTAATTTGTACCAAGTTTGCAAGTGTTTTGGCATGGTCTTAGGAAGTTTGTTCCAAGTTTGCAAGTGTTTTGGCATGGTTTTATTAAATTTGTACCAAGTTTGCAAGTGTTTTGGCATGGTCTTATTAAATTTGTTCCAAGTTTGCAAGTGTTTTGGCATGGTCTTATTAAATTTGTACCAAGTTTGCAAGTCTTTTGGCATGGTCTTATTAAATTTGTACCAAGTTTGCAAGTGTTTTGGCATGGTCTTATTAAATTTGTACCAAGTTTGCAAGTGTTTTGGCATGGTCTTAGGAAGTTTGTTCCAAGTTTGCAAGTGTTTTGGCATGGTCTTATTAAATTTGTACCAAGTTTGCAAGTGTTTTGGCATGGTCTTATTAAATTTGTACCAAGTTTGCAAGTGTTTTGGCATGGTCTCATTAAATTTGTACCAAGTTTGCAAGTGTTTTGGCATGGTCTTAGGAAGTTTGTTCCAAGTTTGCAAGTGTTTTGGCATGGTCTTATTAAAATTGTACCAAGTTTGCAAGTGTTTTGGCATGGTGTTAGGAAGTTTGTTTAAAGTTTGCAAGTGTTTGGCAATTTGTACCAAGTTTGCAAGTGTTTTGGCATGGTCTTATTAAATTTGTACCAAGTTTGCAAGTGTTTTGGCATAGTCTTAAGAAGTTTGTTCCAAGTTTGCAAGTGTTTGGCATGGTCTTCTTAAATTTGTACCAAATTTGCAAGTGTTTGGCATGGTCTTAGGAAGTTTGTTCGATGTTTGCAAGTGTTTGGCATCGTCTTATTAAATTTGTACCAAGTTTGCAAGTGTTTTGGCATGGTCTTATTAAATTTGTACCAAGTTTGCAAGTGTTTTGGCATGGTCTTAGGAAGTTTTTTCCAACTTTGCAAGTGTTTTGGCATGGTTTTATTAAATTTGTACCAAGTTTGCAAGTGTTTTGCGCATGGTCTTATTAAATTTGTACCAAGTTTGCAAGTGTTTTGGCATGGTCTAATTAATCTTGTTCCAAGTTTGCAAGTGTTTTGGCTTGGTCTTATTAAATTTGTATCAAGTTTGCAAGTGTTCTGGCATGGTTTTATTAAATTTGTACCAAGTTTGCAAGTGTTTTGGCATGGTGTTATTAAATTTGTACCAAGTTTGCAAGTGTTCTGGCATGGTCTTAGGAAGTTTGTTCGATGTTTGCAAGTGTTTGGCATCGTCTTATTAAATTTGTACCAAGTTTGCAAGTGTTTTGGCATGGTCTTATTAAATTTGTACCAAGTTTGCAAGTGTTTTGGCATGGTCTTAGGAAGTTTTTTCCAACTTTGCAAGTGTTTTGGCATGGTTTTATTAAATTTGTACCAAGTTTGCAAGTGTTTTGCGCATGGTCTTATTAAATTTGTACCAAGTTTGCAAGTGTTTTGGCATGGTCTAATTAATCTTGTTCCAAGTTTGCAAGTGTTTTGGCTTGGTCTTATTAAATTTGTATCAAGTTTGCAAGTGTTCTGGCATGGTTTTATTAAATTTGTACCAAGTTTGCAAGTGTTTTGGCATGGTGTTATTAAATTTGTACCAAGTTTGCAAGTGTTCTGGCATGGTCTTAGGAAGTTTGTTCCAAGTTTGCAAGTGTTTGGCATCGTCTTATTAAATTTGTACCAAGTTTGCAAGTGTTTTGGCATGGTCTTATTAAATTTGTACCAAGTTTGCAAGTGTTTTGGCATGGTCTTAGGATGTTTGTTCCAAGTTTGCAAGCGTTTGGCATGGTCTTTTTAAATTTGTACCAAGTTTGCAAGTGTTTTGGCATGGTCTTAGGAAGTTTGTTCCAAGTTTGCAAGTGTTTGGCATGGTCTTCTTAAATTTGTACCAAGTTTGCAAGTGTTTTGGCATGGTGTTAGGAAGTTTGTTTAAAGTTTGCAAGTGTTTGGCAATTTGTACCAAGTTTGCAAGTGTTTTGGCATGGTCTTATTAAATTTGTACCAAGTTTGCAAGTGTTTTGGCATGGTCTTAGGAAGTTTGTACCAAGTTTGCAAGTGTTTTGGCATGGTCTTATTAAACTTGTTCCAAGTTTGCAAGTTTTTTGGCTTGGTCTTATTAAATTTGTTCCAAGTTTGCAAGTGTTTTGGCATGGTTTAATTAAATTTGTACCAAGTTTGCAAGTGTTTTGGCATGGTCTTAGGAAGTTTGTTCCAAGTTTGCAAGTGTTTGGCATGGTCTTATTAAATTTGTACCAAGTTTGCAAGCGTTTTGGCATGGTCTTATAAAATTTGTACCAAGTTTGCAAGTGTTTTGGTATGGTCTTATTAAATTTGTACCAAGTTTGCAAGTGTTTTGGCATGGTCTTATTAAATTTTTACCAAGTTTGCAAGTGTTTTGGCATGGTCTTATTAATTTTGTACCAAGTTTGCAAGTGTTTTGGCTTGGTCTTAGGTAGTTTGTTCCAAGTTTGCAAGTTTTTTGGCATGGTCTTATTAAATTTGTACCAAGTTTGCAAGTGTTTTGGCATGGTCTCAGGAATTTTGTTCCAAGTTTGCAAGTGTTTGGCATGGTCTTATTAAATTTGTACCAAGTTTGCAAGTGTTTTGGCATGGTCTAAGGAAGTTTGTTCCAAGTTTGCAAGTGTTTGGCATGGTCTTCTTAAATTTGTACCAAGTTTGCAAGTGTTTGGCATGGTCTTAGGAAGTTTGTTCGAAGTTTGCAAGTGTTTGGCATCGTCTTTTTAAATTTGTACCAAGTTTGCAAGTGTTTTGGCATGGTCTTATTAAATTTGTACCAAGTTTGCAAGTGTTTTGGCATGGTCTTAGGAAGTTTTTTTCCAAGTTTGCAAGTGTTTTGGCATGGTCTTATTAAATTTGTACCAAGTTTGCAAGTGTTTTGGCATGATCTTAATTAATTTGTACCAAGTTTGCAAGTGTTTTGGCATGGTCTTATTAAACTTGTTCCAAGTTTGCAAGTGTTTTGGCTTGGTCTGATTAAATTTGTACCAAGTTTGCAAGTGTTTTGGCATGGTTTCACTAAATTTGTACCAAGTTTGCAAGTGTTTTGGCATGGTGTTTTTAAATTTGTACCAAGTTTGCAAGTGTTCTGGCATGGTCTTAGAAAGTTTGTTCCAAGTTCGCAAGTGTTTGGCATCGTCTTATTAAATTTGTACCAAGTTTGCAAGTATTTTGGCATGGTCTTATTAAATTTGTACCAAGTTTGCAAGTGTTTTGGCATGGTCTTAGTAAGTTTTTTCCAAATTTGCAAGTGTTTGGCATGGTCTTATTAAATTTGTACCAAGTTTGCAAGTGTTTTGGCATGGTCTTAGGAAGTTTGTTCCAAGTTTGCAAGTGTTTGGCATGGTCTTTTTAAATTTGTACCAAGTTTGCAAGTGTTCTGGCATGGTCTTAGGAAGTTTGTTCCAAGTTTGCAAGTGTTTGGCATCGTCTTATTAAATTTGTTCCAAGTTTGCAAGTGTTTTGGCATGGTCTTATTAAATTTGTACCAAGTTTGCAAGTGTTTTGGCATGGTCTTAGGAAGTTTGTTCCAAGTTTGCAAGCGTTTGGCATGGTCTTTTTAAATTTGTACCAAGTTTGCAAGTGTCTTGGCATGGTCTTAGGAAGTTTGTTTCAAGTTTGCAAGTGTTTGGCATGGTCTTCTTAAATTTGTACCAAGTTTGCAAGTGTTTTGGCATGGTGTTAGGAAGTTTGTTTAAAGTTTGCAAGTGTTTGGCAATTTGTACCAAGTTTGCAAGTGTTTTGGCATGGTCTTATTAAATTTGTACCAAGTTTGCAAGTGTTTTGGCATGGTCTTAGGAAGTTTGTACCAAGTTTGCAGGTGTTTTGGCATGGTCTTATTAAACTTGTTCCAAGTTTGCAAGTGTTTTGGCTTGGTCTTATTAAATTTGTTCCAAGTTTGCAAGTGTTTTGGCATGGTTTAATTAAATTTGTACCAAGTTTGCAAGTGTTTTGGCATGGTCTTATTAAATTTGTACCAAGTTTGCAAGTGTTTTGGCATGGTCTTAGGAAGTTTGTTCCAAGTTTGCAAGTGTTTGGCATGGTCTTATTAAATTTGTACCAAGTTTGTAAGCGTTTTGGCATGGTCTTATAAAATTTGTACCAAGTTTGCAAGTGTTTTGGTATGGTCTTAATAAATTTGTACCAAGTTTGCAAGTGTTTTGGCATGGTCTTATTAAATTTTTACCAAGTTTGCAAGTGTTTTGGCATGGTCTTATTAATTTTGTACCAAGTTTGCAAGTGTTTTGGCTTGGTCTTAGGTAGTTTGTTCCAAGTTTGCAAGTTTTTTGGCATGGTCTTATTAAATTTGTACCAAGTTTGCAAGTGTTTTGGCATGGTCTCAGGAATTTTGTTCCAAGTTTGCAAGTGTTTGGCATGGTCTTATTAAATTTGTACCAAGTTTGCAAGTGTTTTGGCATGGTCTAAGGAAGTTTGTTCCAAGTTTGCAAGTGTTTGGCATGGTCTTCTTAAATTTGTACCAAGTTTGCAAGTGTTTGGCATGGTCTTAGGAAGTTTGTTCGAAGTTTGCAAGTGTTTGGCATCGTCTTTTTAAATTTGTACCAAGTTTGCAAGTGTTTTGGCATGGTCTTATTAAATTTGTACCAAGTTTGCAAGTGTTTTGGCATGGTCTTAGGAAGTTTTTTTCCAAGTTTGCAAGTGTTTTGGCATGGTCCTATTAAATTTGTACCAAGTTTGCAAGTGTTTTGGCATGATCTTATTAAATTTGTACCAAGTTTGCAAGTGTTTTGGCATGGTCTTATTAAACTTGTTCCAAGTTTGCAAGTGTTTTGGCTTGGTCTGATTAAATTTGTACCAAGTTTGCAAGTGTTTTGGCATGGTTTCACTAAATTTGTACCAAGTTTGCAAGTGTTTTGGCATGGTGTTTTTAAATTTGTACCAAGTTTGCAAGTGTTCTGGCATGGTCTTAGAAAGTTTGTTCCAAGTTCGCAAGTGTTTGGCATCGTCTTATTAAATTTGTACCAAGTTTGCAAGTATTTTGGCATGGTCTTATTAAATTTGTACCAAGTTTGCAAGTGTTTTGGCATGGTCTTAGTAAGTTTTTTCCAAATTTGCAAGTGTTTGGCATGGTCTTATTAAATTTGTACCAAGTTTGCAAGTGTTTTGGCATGGTCTTAGGAAGTTTGTTCCAAGTTTGCAAGTGTTTGGCATGGTCTTCTTAAACTTGTTCCAAGTTTGCAAGTGTTTTGGCATGGTCTTAGGAAGTTTGTTCGAAGTTTGCAAGTGTTTGGCATCGTCTTATTAAATTTGTACCAAGTTTGCAAGTGTTTTGGCATCGTCTTATTAAATTTGTACCAAGTTTGCAAGTGTTTTGGCATGGTCTTATTAAATTTGTACCAAGTTTGCAAGTGTTTTGGCATGGTCTTAAGAAGTTTTTTCCAAGTTTGCAAGTGTTTTGGCATGGTCTTATTAAATTTGTACCAAGTTTGCAAGTGTTTTGGCATGATCTTATTAAATGTGTACCAAGTTTGCAAGTGTTTTGGCATGGTCTTATTAAACTTGTTCCAAGTTTGCAAGTGTTTTGGCTTGGTCTTATTAAATTTGTACCAAGTTTGCAAGTGTTTTGGCATGGTTTCATTAAATTTGTACCAAGATTGCAAGTGTTTTGGCATGGTGTTTTTAAATTTGTACCAAGTTTGCAAGTGTTCTGGCATGGTCTTAGGAAATTTGTTCCAAGTTCGCAAGTGTTTGGCATCGTCTTATTAAATTTGTACCAAGTTTGCAAGTGTTTTGGCATGGTCTTATTAAATATGTACCAAGTTTGCAAGTGTTTTGGCATGGTCTTAGGAAGTTTGTTCCAAGTTTGCAAGTGTTTGGCATGGTCTTATTAAATTTGTACCAAGTTTGCAAGTGTTTTGGCATGGTCTTAGGAAGTTTGTTCCAAGTTTGCAAGTGTTTTGGCATGGTCTTCTTAAATTTGTACCAAGTTTGCAAGTGTTTTGGCATGGTCTTAGGAAGTTTGTTCGAAGTTTGCAAGTGTTTGGCATCGTCTTATTAAATTTGTACCAAGTTTGCAAGTGTTTTGGCATGGTCTTATTAAATTTGTACCAAGTTTGCAAGTGTTTTGGCATAATCTTAGAAAGTTTTTTCCAAGTTTGCAAGTGTTTTGGCATGGTCTCATTAAATTTGTACAAAGTTTGCAAGTGTTTTGGCATGGTCTTATTAAATTTGTACCAAGTTTGCAAGTGTTTTGGCATGGTCTTATTAAACTTGTTCCAAGTTTGCAAGTGTTTTGGCATGGTCTTAGGAAGTTTGTTCCAAGTTTGCAAGTGTTTGGCATGGTCTTATTAAATTTGTACCAAGTTTGCAAGTGTTTTGGCATGGTCTTATTAAATTTGTACCAAGTTGGCAAGTGTTTTGGCATGGTCTTATTAAATTTGTACCAAGTTTGCAAGTGTTTTGGCATGGTCTTAGGAAGTTTGTACCAAGTTTGCAAGTGTTTTGGCATGGTGTTATTAAATTTGTACCAAGTTTGCAAGTGTTTTGGCATGGTCTTATTAAATTTGTACCAAGTTTGCAAGTGATTTGGCATGGTCTTAGGAAGTTTGTTCCAAGTTTGCAAGTGTTTGGCATGGTCTTATTAAATTTGTACCAAGTTTGCAAGTGTTTTGGCATGGTCTTGTTAAATTTGTACCAAGTTTGCAAGTGTTTTGGCATGGTCTTATTAAATTTGTACCAAGTTTGCAAGTGTTTTGGCATGGTCTTATTAAATTTGTACCAAGTTTGCAAGTGTTTTGGCATGGTCTTAGGACGTTTGTTCCAAGTTTGCAAGTGTTTTGGCATGGTCTTATTAAATTTGTACCAAGTTTGCAAGTGTTTTGGCATGGTCTGATTAAATTTGTACCAAGTTTGCAAGTGTTTTGGCTTGGTCTTATTAAATTTGAACCAAGTTTGCAAGTGTTTTGGCATGGTCTTAGGAAGTTTGTTCCAAGTTTGCAAGTGTTTTGGCATGGTCTTATTAAATTTGTACCAAGTTTGCAAGTGTTTTGGCATGGTCTGATTAAATTTGTACCAAGTTTGCAAGTGTTTTGGCTTGGTCTTAGGACGTTTGTTCCAAGTTTGCAAGTGTTTTGGCATGGTCTAAGGAAGTTTGTTCCAAGTTTGCAAGTGTTTGGCATGGTCTTATTAAATTTGTACCAAGTTTGCAAGTGTTTTGGCATGGTCTTAGGAAGTTTGTTCCAAGTTTGCAAGTGTTTTGGCTTGGTCTTATTAAATTTGAACCAAGTTTGCAAGTGTTTTGGCATGGTCTTAGGAAGTTTGTTCCAAGTTTGCAAGTGTTTTGGCATGGTCTTATTAAATTTGTACCAAGTTTGCAAGTGTTTTGGCATGTTCTTAGGAAGTTTGTTCCAAGTTTGCAAGTGTTTTGGCATGGTGTTATTAAATTTGTACAAAGTTTGCAAGTGTTTTGGCATGGTCTTATTAAATTTGTACCAAGTTTGCAAGTGATTTGGCATGGTCTTAGGAAGTTTGTTCCAAGTTTGCAAGTGTTTGGCATGGTCTTATTAAATTTATACCAAGTTTGCAAGTGTTTTGGCATAGTCTTATTAAATTTGTACCAAGTTTGCAAGTGTTTTGGCATGGTCTTAGGAAGTTTGTTCCAAGTTTGCAAGTGTTTGGCATGTTCTTATTAAATTTGTACCAAGTTTGCAAGTGTTTTGGCATGGTCTTATTAAATTCATACCAAGTTTGCAAGTGTTTTGGCATGGTCTTAGGACTTTTGTTCCAAGTTTGCAAGTGTTTTGGCATGGTCTTATTAAATTTGTACCAAGTTTGCAAGTGTTTTGGCATGGTCTGATTAAATTTGTACCAAGTTTGCAAGTGTTTTGGCTTGGTCTTATTAAATTTGAACCAAGTTTGCAAGTGTTTTGGCATGGTCTTAGGAAGTTTGTTCCAAGTTTGCAAGTGTTTTGGCATGGTCTTATTAAATTTGTACCAAGTTTGCAAGTGTTTTTATTTATTTATTCATAATTCGGTTATCTGGCAAATATTGCCTACATAACAAAACAGAAAGTATGGAATCTTAAATGCTAAGAGACTTGGACCTGAACTATAAAATAACACTCGAAAACAATGACTGAACGTTGAAATAAATAGAATAAATAAACAACTAACTGCAAGGAACATAAAAGAATCGTCAACGGAGCTGTCTTAAACTATTTTTAAGCTGGTTAGTTGTCAAGTGGAAATCAGCTACGGTTCCTAGAGCGTTATATGCGTTCACCATTTGTATAATCGGGTCGCTCGTACAAAAAGTTCTATTCCTAAAATCTGATCTTAAAAGTTGCCTGCCTCTTAAAGGTCTACTAGGAGCTAAAATGTTTAAGGTGTTTAGAACAGACGGGGCGTCAATGGTCCCAGTCAAAATCTTATGAAGGAATATGCACTGTGCCGTCGTTCTTCTGTGTTGTAAAGTATCTAGTCCAAAAAGTAAACATCTAGTCTGGTAGGAAGGGTAAGAGGCATGATTTGCCCATGGCAAACGATAGAATAGTGTTTTGGTGAGCTTCCTTTGAATAGTCTCTAGTCTATCTGTTCTTTCTTGTTGTAGAGGAGACCAAACAATACTGCCGAATTCCAAAATGGGACGCACTAACGAACAGTACAATGTTTTCAGACAAAAAGGGTCCTTAAAATCTCTTGTCACACGTAACATGAATCGTAAAACACGTAGAGCTTTTGAGATTGTTAGGTCGAAGTGATTTTGGAGATTTAATCTGCTGTCAAGTAAAACGCCGAGATCGCGAGCTTCGTTTGTGCGTGGAACCGCTACGCCTGCTATCGTATAGTTAAAAACTATGGGATCCTTTTTTCTCGTGAATGTGACGACACAACACTTACTAACGTTAACGTACATAACATTTTTGTCGCACCAACGTGTAAACTCTATTAGGCAATTTTGTAAGATTTGACAGTGACTATGGTTGCGCACCGGTAAAAATATCTTTAAGTCCTCCGCGTATAGGAGTTTCAGAGCACCATGTAGTGAATTCACAATATCGTTAATAAAAATTACAAACAGAAGTGGACCCAGCACACTTCCTTGTGGAACTCCTGAGTGGTAGCTAAGGGGTCTTGAGAAAAACGCACCAATGTTAACTTGAACACTTCTACTCGACAAAAAGCTTTTAAGCCACTCCACTAGATCTCTGTTCACTCCATATTTCGTCAATTTAGCCAGAAGCAAGGAATGGTTGATTTTATCGAAGGCGGCGTGGAAATCTGTATAGATGCAATCTATTTGATTGCCCTTGTCTAGGTTGGAGTAACAGTGGTTGAGAAATCCCACTAAATTTGTCTCTATGGAGCGGTTTGGTATGAAGCCGTGTTGATGAGGGGATAATACGTTAAAGAACCCTCGTAGCAGATGTTTTTTAATCAAAAGCTCAAAAACCTTACTGATGGCGCAAAGCATTGAAATCCCTCGGTAGTTTGCTATATCACTTCTATCAGACTTTTTGAAAACCGGGAACATCCACGACGACTTCCAAAGAGTTGGAAAGATTTTTAACTGCAGGGATTTGTTAAAAAGTGAGGTCAAGACAGGGATCAGAGCCTCACTACAGTTTTTTATCACAGCACTGGGGATGTTGTCAGGTCCAGAAGCAAATGAAAGCTTCAACTCGTTGATAGCAGTGGCGATGTCCGATTCAGCAAATGTTGGTAACGTCACATCCACCGAGTCTTGAAGATCTTCAATCGCCGCTTCGATGTCCATAATAGGTGAAGGTTGATCGGTGTAAAGCGAGGCAAAGTGTTCAGCGAATGCACCACATAAATTATCCTCGCCGATGTAGGTACGACCATTTAGTCGCATCGAAGATGGCAGGCTACCAGCCGACCGTTTGCGGTTGATGAAACTCCAGAAGCTCTTCGGATCGCTCTTCAGTTTGTTTTGGATCTTGTTGGTAAAGATGATGTAAGCCCGTCTATTCCGTTCTTTAAACAACCGTGCCGATTTTAGGTAATTCATCCGGTTGAAAGCGTAGCGATTCCGCCTGAATTTCCGATAAAGAGCGGCTCTGCGTCTTTTTAGGTTCCGAAGGGTAGCATTAAACCACGGAGGATACATCGGAGCACTCCGCAATGGAACGAACTGATCGAATAAGCTGACGACTTGATTATTAAACTCGTTGATATTGGTCTGAAGGTCCGAGTCAGCCATTACTCTGTTCCAGTCAACATCAAGAAGAGCCGAACAAAGTCCTGCAAAGTTCGCTTTCCTGAAGTTCCAACGTCGATGATTGGGAATGACCGGCGGAATTGAGGGAGGAGCATGGCTTGGCATAGTAGGAACTCTCAGTTCAAGTGCTGGATGGAAATCGTCTTGTTCAACTAGAGGATCGGAGTTGATTTCGATTTCTGCTGATCTGCTTAGAATAATTTCATCTGCGAAAATTAGGTCGAGTAGTGTACCGCGGGTGTTCGTGAAATGGTTAAGCTGAAGCAGATTACAATAACTCAATTCATCCAACAACATTGAGCACGATGCTGAGACAAATGAACTTGAACGATCCAGTTGTTCATCGTCTGATGTGACATTCCAACGCAAGAGCGGTTGGTTGAAATCGCCTAGTAAAAGCATAGCATCAGCAGCGTTGTTATCTCTCATAAAGCGTAAGTGAGTGCAGAGTGTATTTATTACGCTTTGATTATTGGCCAAATCTGGTGGTAAATAAACTGAGCCGATAATTATGTTCAGAGAGGGTGTGCATAATCGAACCCAAATGCACTCAATCGCAGCTGTGTTGGACATGCATATTGAAGAGGTGATTTTTCTTGAGACAGCTATTAGAACACCTCCTCCTCTGGTCTTCAAACTGTTTGCGGAAGATCGATCAGTCCGGTAAACTGTATACTTGTTACTGTCAAATAACATCGAAGATGGAATTGCATCATCCAACCAGGTTTCGGTCATAACGATAACATCGAATTCACAATCATAGCTGTTGGCGTAGACACACGAAGTCTTAGTGCGTAATCCACGAACGTTTTGATAATAGATGAGCAGATTTCTCTCATCGTTGGTATGGTTATCGTTACTCAAAGTCGGATCGGATCGTTGGGAGAAAGATGAGTGTTGAAGTTGGTTTTGAGTGTCTGGGCTTTGTTGTTGTAGTTGAGCTGTTCCGGGGGACGGAGGGAACCGTCCAGGTGAAAAAACGTGCTACCGTGCTGTCTGTCTCGTGGTTTGAATTCGCTGAAGACAAATCTTTTAGGCCAGGTAAGTGGTGACAGAGCCACATCACGTAAAGACCATGGAAGGCTAGCCTTAAAAGAGTGGAACCGAAGCGTGGAGGGATCTCTGTCACGAGGTGAAATTCGATAAACAGCGCAGTCACCGGTATCAAGTCGATTCATTATGAATGCTTTCAGCTCCTCGTTAGAAACACGCGTGGCCACATGGGTTACGAAGAGCAAAACACGAGCGTCGGCAATTTGATCATCGCGAGCATGGAAAAACGGTGAAACATCGTGTGCAGCACCGGTCAGTAACGAAGAACAGGAACGTTGTGGCAGAATTTGAGCAGAATTCACGGCAGGTGTCACAGGAGAGGTGCCGTCGGATGCAGAGCCACGCGATGGGTGAGTATGTAGTGGTAGTGAAGAAACAGGATCGGTAGTGTGTGCTTCGGTGATGTGTGTAGCAGTGAATGTGTTAGTCAAGTGTGCGTCCACTGTAACAGCCTGAGTGTTTGTGATGCCAGACGCAGTAACAGGATACTGCAAGTTGATGGTAGTGGCATCCTGATCCAACGGTGAGCTAGTAGAAGAGATAGTAGTGGTAGTCTCAGCAGGATTAACGCTAGAGGGACACACATTAAAGTTCATAGATGCGATGCGTCTCTCAAACTCATAACGCAGTTCGCACTTAGTCTCACTAAGAAGCTGCAGGAATTCACTCTTAAGCTCACGGTGGCGGTCCGATATCTCATCGATAATCGTGGCATCGACCTTCAGGGAAGCGTCTATACAATCGTTGCAGAACCAAATTATGTTACGGTTCTGCAGGATGCCCTTAGTGTGCGATTTAGCAAGTTTTAGGCATTCGGCGTGGAACACTCGTTTACAGCAGCTCACATTGAGGCCACCCCCGCAAACAATAACGCACTCCTCACTGTGCTGAGAACAGATATTGCACGACGCGTTCATGGTGCAACCACCAGAAGTAAGAAAGGTTTGTGCAAACACAAATTCTAACACTGCTTATCGTGAGCGGCACTAGTTACACGTATTATGAAGTAAAAATAACAGAGTTGAACGAAACGCGACTGCACAAACTTTAACTTAAAAACGGAGCGGCTGAAAACATGACCTGCTTAGTCAAGAGTTGACAGAAAGAGTTTTGGCATGGTCTTATTAAATTTGTACCAAGTTTGCAAGTGTTTTGGCATGGTCTTATTAAATTTGTACCAAGTTTGCAAGTGTTTTGGCATGGTCTTAGGACGTTTGTTCCAAGTTTGCAAGTGTTTTGGCATTGTCTTATTAAATTTGTACCAAGTTTGCAAGTGTTTTGGCATGGTCTTATTAAATTTGTACCAAGTTAGCAAGTGTTTTGGCATGGTGTTATTAAATTTGTACCAAGTTTGCAAGTGTTTGGCATCGTCTTATTAAATTTGTACCAAATTTGCAAGTGTTTTGGCATGGTCTTATTAAATTTGTACCAAGTTTGCAAGTGTTTTGGCATGGTCTTAGGACGTTTGTTCCAAGTTTGCAAGTGTTTTGGCATGGTCTTATTAAATTTGTACCAAGTTTGCAAGTGTTTTGGCATGGTCTGATTAAATTTGTACCAAGTTTGCAAGTGTTTTGGCATGGTCTGATTAAATTTGTACCAAGTTTGCAAGTGTTTTGGCTTGGTCTTATTAAATTTGAACCAAGTTTGCAAGTGTTTTGGCATGGTCTTAGGAAGTTTGTTCCAAGTTTGCAAGTGTTTTGGCTTGGTCTTATTAAATTTGAACCAAGTTTGCAAGTGTTTTGGCATGGTCTTAGGAAGTTTGTTCCAAGTTTGCAAGTGTTTTGGCATGGTCTTATTAAATTTGTACCAAGTTAGCAAGTGTTTTGGCATGGTGTTATTAAATTTGTACCAAGTTTGCAAGTGTTTGGCATCGTCTTATTAAATTTGTACCAAATTTGCAAGTGTTTTGGCATGGTCTGATTAAATTTGTACCAAGTTTGCAAGTGTTTTGGCATGGTCTTAGTAAGTTTGTTCCAAGTTTGCAAGTGTTTGGCATGGTCTTATTTAATTTGTACCAAGTTTGCAAGTGTTTTGGCATGGTCTTATTAAATTTGTACCAAGTTTGCAAGTGTTTTGCCATGGTCTTATTAAATTTGTACCAAGTTTGCAAGTGTTTTGGCATGGTCTGAGGAAGTTTGTTCCAAGTTTGCAAGTGTTTTGGCATGGTCTTATTAAAATTGTACCAAGTTTGCAAGTGTTTGGCATGGTCTTATTAAATTTGTACCAGGTAAGCAAGTGTTTTGGCATGGTTTTAGGAAGTTTGTTCCAAGTTTGCAAGTGTTTGGCATGGTCTTATTAAATTTGTACCAAGTTTGCAAGTGATTGGCATGGTCTTATTAGATTTGTACCAAGTGTGCAAGTGTTTTGGCATGGTCTTATTAAATTTGTACCAAGTTTGCAAGTGTTTTGCATGGTCTTATTAAATTTGTACCAAGTTTGCAAGTGTTTTGGCATGGTCTTAGGAAGTTTGTTCCAAGTTTGCTAGTGTTTTGGCATGGTCTTATTAAAATTGTACCAAGTTTGCAAGTGTTTGGCATGGTCTTATTAGATTTGTACCAAGTTTGCAAGTGTTTTGGCATGGTCTTATTAAATTTGTACCAAGTTTGCAAGTGTTTGGCATGGTCTTATTAGATTTAAACCAAGTTTGCAAGTGTTTTGGCATGGTCTTAGTAAGTTTGATCCAAGTTTGCAAGTGTTTGGCATGGTCTTATTAAATTTGTTCCAAGTTTGCAAGTGTTTGGCATGGTCTTATTAGATTTGTACCAAGTTTGCAAGTGTTTTGGCATGGTCTTATTAAATTTGTACCAAGTTTGCAAGTCTTTTGGCATGGTCTTATTAAATTTGTACCAAGTTTGCAAGTGTTTGGCATGGTCTTATTAAATTTGTACCAAGTTTGCAAGTGTTTTGGCATGGTCTAAGTAAGTTTGTTCCAAGTTTGCAAGTGTTTGGCATGGTCTTATTAAATTTGTACCAAGTTTGCAAGTGTTTTGGCATGGTCTTATTAAATTTTTACCAAGTTTGCAAGTGTTTGGCATGGTCTTATTAAATTTGTACCAAGTTTGCAAGTGTTTTGGCATGGTCTTATTAAATTTGTACCAAGTTTGCAAGTGTTTTGGCATGGTCTTAGGAAGTTTGTTCCAAGTTTGCAAGTGTTTTGGCATGGTCTTATTAAAATTGTACCAAGTTTGCAAGTGTTTGGCATGGTCTTATTAAATTTGTACCAAGTTAGCAAGTGTTTTGGCATGGTTTTAGGAAGTTTGTTCCAAGTTTGCAAGTGTTTGGCATGGTCTTATTAAATTTGTACCAAGTTTGCAAGTGTTTGGCATGGTCTTATTAGATTTGTACCAAGTTTGCAAGTGTTTTGGCATGGTCTTATTAAATTTGTACCAAGTTTGCAAGTCTTTTGGCATGGTCTTATTAAATTCATACCAAGTTTGCAAGTGTTTTGGCATGGTCTTATAAAATTTTTACCAAGTTTGCAAGTGTTTTGGCATGGTATTAGGAAGTTTGTTCCAAGTTTGCAAGTGTTTTGGCATGGTCTAATTAAATTTGTACCAAGTTTGCAAGTCTTTTGGCATGGTCTTATTAAATTTGTACCAAGTTTGCAAGTGTTTGGCATGGTCTTATTAAATTTGTACCAAGTTTGCAAGTGTTTTGGCATGGTCTTAGTAAGTTTGTTCCAAGTTTGCAAGTGTTTGGCATGGTCTTATTAAATTTGTACCAAGTTTGCAAGTGTTTTGGCATGGTCTTATTAAATTTGTACCAAGTTTGCAAGTGTTTGGCATGGTCTTTTTAGATTTGTACCAAGTTTGCAAGTGTTTTGGCATGGTCTTATTAAATTTGTACCAAGTTTGCAAGTCTTTTGGCATGGTCTTATTAAATTTGTACCAAGTTTGCAAGTGTTTGGCATGGTCATATTAAATTTGTACCAAGTTTGCAAGTGTTTTGGCATGGTCTTATTAAATTTGTACCAAGTTTGCAAGTGTTTTGGCATGGTCTTATTAAATTTGTACCAAGTTTGCAAGTGTTTGGCATGGTCTTTTTAGATTTGTACCAAGTTTGCAAGTGTTTTGGCATGGTCTTATTAAATTTGTACCAAGTTTGCAAGTCTTTTGGCATGGTCTTATTAAATTTGTACCAAGTTTGCAAGTGTTTGGCATGGTCTTTTTAGATTTGTACCAAGTTTGCAAGTGTTTTGGCATGGTCTTATTAAATTTGTACCAAGTTTGCAAGTCTAAAATTTTTTTTGTACCAAGTTTGCAAGTGTTTTGGCATGGTCTTATTCAATTTGTACCAAGTTTGCAAGTGTTTTGGCATGGTCTTAGGAAGTTTGTTCCAAGTTTGCAAGTGTTTTGGCATGGTCTTATTAAATTTGTACCAAGTTTGCAAGTGTTTTGGCATGGTCTTATTAAATTTGTACCAAGTTTGCAAGTGTTTGGGCATGGTCTTAGGAAGTTTGTTCCAAGTTTGCAAGTGTTTTGGCATGGTCTTATTAAATTTGTACCAAGTTTGCAAGTGTTTTGGCATGGTCTTATTAAATTTGTACCAAGTTTTCAAGTGTTTTGGCATGGTCTTATTTGATTTGTTCCAAGTTTGTAAGTGTTTTGGCTTGGTCTTATTAAATTTGTACCAAGTTTGCAAGTGTTTTGGCATGGTCTTAGGAAGTTTGTTCCAAGTTGGCAAGTGTTTTGGCATGGTCTTATTAAATCTGTACCAAGTTTGCAAGTGTTTTGGCATGGTCTTAGGAAGTTTGTTCCAAGTTTGCAAGTGTTTGGCATGGTCTTATTAAATTTGTACCAAGTTTGCAAGTGTTTTGGCATGGTCTTATTAAATTTGTTCCAAGTTTGCAAGTGTTTTGGCTTGGTCTTATTAAATTTGTACCAAGTTTGCAAGTGTTTTGGCATGGTTTTATTAAATTTGTACCAAGTTTGCAAGTGTTTTGGCAAGGTGTTATTAAATTTGTACCAAGTTTGCAAGTGTTTTGGCATGGTCTTATTAAATTTGTTCCAAGTTTGCAAGTGTTTTGGCATGGTCTTATTAAATTTGTACCAAGTTTGCAAGTGTTTTGGCATAAATTTATTTAATTTGTTCCAAGTTTGCAAGTGTTTTGGCTTGGTCTTATTAAATTTGTACCAAGTTTGCAAGTGTTCTGGCATGGTTTTATTAAATTTGTACCAAGTTTACAAGTGTTTTGGCATGGTGTTATTAAATTGGTACCAAGTTTGCAAGTTTTTTGGCATGGTCTTATTAAATTTGTACCAAGTTGGCAATTGTTTTGGCATGGTCTTAGGAAGTTTGTTCCAAATTTGCAAGTGTTTGGCATGGTGTTATTAAATTTGTACCAAGTTTGCAAGTGTTTTGGCATGGTCTTATTAAATTTGTACCAAGTTTGCAAGTGTTTTGGCATGGTCTTAGGAAGTTTGTTCCAAGTTTGCAAGTGTTTGGCATCGTCTTATTAAATTTGTACCAAGTTTGCAAGTGTTTGGCATGGTCTTATTAAATTTGTACCAAGTTTGTAAGTGTTTTGGCTTGGTCTTATTAAATTTGTACCAAGTTTGCAAGTGTTTTGGCATGGTCTTAGGAAGTTTGTTCCAAGTTGGCAAGTGTTTTGGCATGGTCTTATTAAATTTGTACCAAGTTTGCAAGTGTTTTGGCATGGTCTTAGGAAGTTTGTTCCAAGTTTGCAAGTGTTTGGCATGGTCTTATTAAATTTGTACCAAGTTTGCAAGTGTTTTGGCATGGTCTTATTAAATTTGTTCCAAGTTTGCAAGTGTTTTGGCTTGGTCTTATTAAATTTGTACCAAGTTTGCAAGTGTTTTGGCATGGTTTTATTAAATTTGTACCAAGTTTGCAAGTGTTTTGGCAAGGTGTTATTAAATTTGTACCAAGTTTGCAAGTGTTTTGGCATGGTCTTATTAAATTTGTTCCAAGTTTGCAAGTGTTTTGGCATGGTCTTATTCAATTTGTACCAAGTTTGCAAGTGTTTTGGCATGGTCTTATTAAATTTGTACCAAGTTTGCAAGTGTTTTGGCATGGTCTTATTAAATTTGTTCCAAGTTTGCAAGTGTTTTGGCTTGGTCTTATTAAATTTGTACCAAGTTTGCAAGTGTTTTGGCATGGTCTTAGGAAGTTTGTTCCAAGTTTGCAAGTGTTTTGGCATGGTCTTATTAAATTTGTACCGAGTTTGCAAGTGTTTTGGCATGGTCTTATTAAATTTGTTCCAAGTTTGCAAGTGTTTTGGCATGGTCGTATTAAATTGGTTCCAAGTTTGCAAGTGTTTTGGCTTGGTTTTACAAAATTTGTATCAAGTTTGCAAGTGTTTTGGCATGGTTTTATTAAATTTGTACCAAGTTTGCAAGTGTTTTGGCATGGTGTTATTAAATTTGTACCAAGTTTGCAAGTGTTTTGGCATGGTCTTATTAAATTTGTACCAAGTTTGCAAGTGTTTTGGCATGGTCTTAGGAAGTTTGTTCCAAATTTGCAAGTGTTTGGCATGGTCTTATTAAATTTGTACCAAGTTTGCAAGTGTTTTGGCATGGTCTTATTAAATTTGTACCAAGTTTGCAAGTGTTTTGGCATGGTCTTATTAAATTTGTACCGAGTTTGCAAGTGTTTTGGCATGGTCTTATTAAATTTGTTCCAAGTTTGCAAGTGTTTTGGCATGGTCGTATTAAATTGGTTCCAAGTTTGCAAGTGTTTTGGCTTGGTTTTACTAAATTTGTATCAAGTTTGCAAGTGTTTTGGCATGGTTTTATTAAATTTGTACCAAGTTTGCAAGTGTTTTGGCATGGTGTTATTAAATTTGTACCAAGTTTGCAAGTGTTTTGGCATGGTCTTATTAAATTTGTACCAAGTTTGCAAGTGTTTTGGCATGGTCTTAGGAAGTTTGTTCCAAATTTGCAAGTGTTTGGCATGGTCTTATTAAATTTGTACCAAGTTTGCAAGTGTTTTGGCATGGTCTTATTAAATTTGTACCAAGTTTGCAAGTGTTTTGGCATGGTCTTATTAAATTTGTACCAAGTTTGCAAGTGTTTTGGCATGGTCTTAGGAAGTTTGTTCCAAGTTTGCAAGTGTTTTGGCATGGTCTTATTAAATTTGTACCAAGTTTGCAAGTGTTTTGGCATGGTCTTATTAAATTTGTACCAAGTTTGCAAGTGTTTTGGCATGGTCTTATTAAATTTGTTCCAAGTTTGCAAGGCTTGGTCTTATTAAATTTGTACCAAGTTTGCAAGTGTTTTGGCATGGTCTTAGGAAGTTTGTTCCAAGTTTGCAAGTGTTTTGGCATGGTCTTATTAAATTTGTACCAAGTTTGCAAGTGTTTTGGCATGGTCTTATTAAATTTGTACCAAGTTTGCAAGTGTTTTGGCATGGTCTTAGGAAGTTTGTTCCAAGTTTGCAAGTGTTTGGCATGGTCTTATTAAATTTGTACCAAGTTTGCAAGTGTTTTGGCATGGTCTTATTAAATTTGTACCAAGTTTGCAAGTGTTTTGGCATGGTCTAAGGAAGTTTGTTCCAAGTTTGCAAGTGTTTGGCATGGTCTTTTGAAATTTGTACCAAGTTTGCAAGTGTTTTGGCATGGTCTTATTAAATTTGTACCAAGTTTGCAAGTGTTTTGGCATGGTCTAAGGAAGTTTGTTCCAAGTTTGCAAGTGTTTGGCATGGTCTTATTAAATTTGTACCAAGTTTGCAAGTGTTTTGGCATGGTCTTATTAAATTTGTACCAAGTTTGCAAGTGTTTTGGCATGGTCTTAGGAAGTTTGTTCCAAGTTTGCAAGTGTTTTGGCATGGTCTTATTAAATTTGTACCAAGTTTGCAAGTGTTTTGGCATGGTTTTATTAAATTTGTACCAAGTTTGCAAGTGTTTTGGCATGGTGTTATTAAATTTGTACCAAGTTTGCAAGTGTTTTGGCATGGTCTTAGGAAGTTTGTTCCAAGTTTGCAAGTGTTTGGCATGGTCTTATTAAATTTGTACCAAGTTTGCAAGTGTTTTGGCATGGTCTTATTAAATTTTTACCAAGTTTGCAAGTGTTTTGGCATGGTCTAAAGAAGTTTGTTCCAAGTTTGCAAGTGTTTGGCATGGTCTTATTAAATTTGTACCAAGTTTGCAAGTGTTTTGGCATGGTCTTAGAAAGTTTGTTCCAAGTTTGCAAATGTTTGGCATGGTGTTATTAAATTTGTACCAAGTTTGCAAGTGTTTTGGCATGGTCTTATTCAATTTGTACCAAGTTTGCAAGTGTTTTGGCATGGTCTTAGGAAGTTTGTTCCAAGTTTGCAAGTGTTTTGGCATGGTCTTATTAAATTTGTACCAAGTTTGCAAGTGTTTTGGCATGGTCTTAGGAAGTTTGTTCCAAGTTTGCAAGTGTTTGGCATGGTCTTATTAAATTTGTACCAAGTTTGCAAGTGTTTTGGCATGGTCTTATTAAATTTGTACCAAGTTTGCAAGTGTTTTGGCATGGTCTAAGGAAGTTTGTTCCAAGTTTGCAAGTGTTAGGCATGGTCTTATTAAATTTGTACCAAGTTTGCAAGTGTTTTGGCATAGTCTTAGAAAGTTTGTTCCAAGTTTGCAAGTGTTTGGCATGGTGTTATTAAATTTGTACCAAGTTTGCAAGTGTTTTGGCATGGTCTTATTCAATTTGTACCAAGTTTGCAAGTGTTTTGGCATGGTCTTAGGAAGTTTTTTCCAAGTTTGAAAGTGTTTTGGCATGGTCTTATTAAATTTGTACCAAGTTTGCAAGTGTTTTGTTATGGTCTTAGGAAGTTTGTTCCAAGTTTGCAAGTGTTTGGCATGGTCTTATTAAATTTGTACCAAGTTTGCAAGTGTTTTGGCATGGTCTTATTAAATTTGTACCAAGTTTGCAAGTGTTTTGGCATGGTCTTAGAAAGTTTGTTCCAAAGTTGCAAGTGTTTGGCATGGTGTTATTAAATTTGTACCAAGTTTGCAAGTGTTTTGGCATGGTCTTATTAAATTTGTACCAAGTTTGCAAGTGTTTTGGCATGGTCTTAGGAAGTTTGTTCCAAGTTTGCAAGTGTTTTGGCATGGTCTTATTAAATTTGTACCAAGTTTCCAAGTGTTTTGGCATGGTCTTAGGAAGTTTGTTCCAAGTTTGCAAGTGTTTGGCATGGTCTTATTAAATTTGTACCAAGTTTGCAAGTGTTTTGGCATGGTCTTATTAAATTTGTACCAAGTTTGCAAGTGTTTTGGCATGGTCTAAGGAAGTTTGTTCCAAGTTTGCAAGTGTTTGGCATGGTCTTATTAAATTTGTACCAAGTTTGCAAGTGTTTTGGCATGGTCTTATTAAATTTGTACCAAGTTTGCAAGTGTTTTGGCATGGTCTAAGGAAGTTTGTTCCAAGTTTGCAAGTGTTTGGCATGGTCTTAGGAAGTTTGTACCAAGTTTGCAAGTGTTTTGGCATGGTCTTAGAAAGTTTGTTCCAAGTTTGCAAGTGTTTGGCATGGTCTTATTAAATTTGTACCAAGTTTGCAAGTGTTTTGGCATGGTCTTATTAAATTTGTACCAAGTTTGCAAGTGTTTTGGCATGGTCTAAGGATGTTTGTTCCAAGTTTGCAAGTGTTTGGCATGGTCTTATTAAATTTGTACCAAGTTTGCAAGTGTTTTGGCATGGTCTTAGGAAGTTTGTTCCAAGTTTGCAAGTGTTTGGCATGGTCTTATTAAATTTGTACCAAGTTTGCAAGTGTTTTGGCATGGTCTTATTAAATTTGTACCAAGTTTGCAAGTGTTTTGGCATGGTCTTAGAAAGTTTGTTCCAAAGTTGCAAGTGTTTGGCATGGTGTTATTAAATTTGTACCAAGTTTGCAAGTGTTTTGGCATGGTCTTATTAAATTTGTACCAAGTTTGCAAGTGTTTTGGCATGGTCTTAGGAAGTTTGTTCCAAGTTTGCAAGTGTTTTGGCATGGTCTTATTAAATTTGTACCAAGTTTCCAAGTGTTTTGGCATGGTCTTAGGAAGTTTGTTCCAAGTTTGCAAGTGTTTGGCATGGTCTTATTAAATTTGTACCAAGTTTGCAAGTGTTTTGGCATGGTCTTATTAAATTTGTACCAAGTTTGCAAGTGTTTTGGCATGGTCTAAGGAAGTTTGTTCCAAGTTTGCAAGTGTTTGGCATGGTCTTATTAAATTTGTACCAAGTTTGCAAGTGTTTTGGCATGGTCTTATTAAATTTGTACCAAGTTTGCAAGTGTTTTGGCATGGTCTAAGGAAGTTTGTTCCAAGTTTGCAAGTGTTTGGCATGGTCTTAGGAAGTTTGTACCAAGTTTGCAAGTGTTTTGGCATGGTCTTAGAAAGTTTGTTCCAAGTTTGCAAGTGTTTGGCATGGTCTTATTAAATTTGTACCAAGTTTGCAAGTGTTTTGGCATGGTCTTATTAAATTTGTACCAAGTTTGCAAGTGTTTTGGCATGGTCTAAGGAAGTTTGTTCCAAGTTTGCAAGTGTTTGGCATGGTCTTAGGAAGTTTGTTCCAAATTTGCAAGTGTTTGGCATGGTGTTATTAAATTTGTACCAAGTTTGCAAGTGTTTTGGCATGGTCTTATTAAATTTTTACCAAGTTTGCAAGTGTTTTGGCATGGTCTTAGGAAGTTTGTTCCAAGTTTGCAAGTGTTTGGCATGGTCTTATTAAATTTGTACCAAGTTTGCAAGTGTTTTGGCATGGTCTTATTAAATTTGTACCAAGTTTGCAAGTGTTTTGGCATGGTCTTATTAAATTTGTTCCAAGTTTGCAAGTGTTTTGGCTTGGTCTTATTAAATTTGTACCAAGTTTGCAAGTGTTTTGGCATGGTCTTAGGAATTTGTTCCAAGTTTGCAAGTGTTTTGGCATGGTCTTATTAAATTTGTACCGAGTTTGCAAGTGTTTTGGCATGGTCTTATTAAATTTGTTCCAAGTTTGCAAGTGTTTTGGCATGGTCGTATTAAATTGGTTCCAAGTTTGCAAGTGTTTTGGCTTGGTTTTACTAAATTTGTATCAAGTTTGCAAGTGTTTTGGCATGGTTTTATTAAATTTGTACCAAGTTTGCAAGTGTTTTGGCATGGTGTTATTAAATTTGTACCAAGTTTGCAAGTGTTTTGGCATGGTCTTATTAAATTTGTACCAAGTTTGCAAGTGTTTTGGCATGGTCTTAGGAAGTTTGTTCCAAATTTGCAAGTGTTTGGCATGGTCTTATTAAATTTGTACCAAGTTTGCAAGTGTTTTGGCATGGTCTTATTAAATTTGTACCAAGTTTGCAAGTGTTTTGGCATGGTCTTATTAAATTTGTACCAAGTTTGCAAGTGTTTTGGCATGGTCTTAGGAAGTTTGTTCCAAGTTTGCAAGTGTTTTGGCATGGTCTTATTAAATTTGTACCAAGTTTGCAAGTGTTTTGGCATGGTCTTATTAAATTTGTACCAAGTTTGCAAGTGTTTTGGCATGGTCTTATTAAATTTGTTCCAAGTTTGCAAGTGTTTTGGCTTGGTCTTATTAAATTTGTACCAAGTTTGCAAGTGTTTTGGCATGATCTTATTAAATTTGTACCAAGTTTGCAAGTGTTTTGGCATGGTCTAAGGAAGTTTGTTCCAAGTTTGCAAGTGTTTGGCATGGTCTTATTAAATGTGTACCAAGTTTGCAAGTGTTTGGGCATGGTCTTAGAAAGTTTGTTCCAAGTTTGCAAGTGTTTTGGCATGGCGTTATTAAATTTGTACCAAGTTTGCAAGTGTTGTGGCATGGTCTTAGGAAGTTTGTTCCAAATTTGCAAGTGTTTGGCATGGTCTTATTAAATTTGTACCAAGTTTGCAAGTGTTTTGGCATGGTCTTATTAAATTTGTACCAAGTTTGCAAGCGTTTTGGCATGGTCTTATTAAATTTGTACCAAGTTTGCAAGTGTTTTGGCATGGTCTTAGGAAGTTTGTTCCAAGTTTGCAAGTGTTTTGGCATGGTCTTATTAAATTTGTACCAAGTTTGCAAGTGTTTTGGCATGGTCTTATTAAATTTGTACCAAGTTTGCAAGTGTTTTGGCATGGTCTTATTAAATTTGTTCCAAGTTTGCAAGTGTTTTGGCTTGGTCTTATTAAATTTGTACCAAGTTTGCAAGTGTTTTGGCATGGTTTTAGGAAGTTTGTTCCAAGTTTGCAAGTGTTTGGCATGGTGTTATGAAATTTGTACCAAGTTTGCAAGTGTTTTGGCATGGTCTTAGGAAGTTTGTTCCAAGTTTGCAAGTGTTTGGCATGGTCTTATTAAATTTGTTCCAAGTTTGCAAGTGTTTTGGCTTGGTCTTATTAAATTTGTACCAAGTTTGCAAGTGTTTTGGCATGGTCTTAGGAAGTTTGTTCCAAGTTTGCAAGTGTTTTGGCATGGTCTTATTAAATTTGTACCGAGTTTGCAAGTGTTTTGGCATGGTCTTATTAAATTTGTTCCAAGTTTGCAAGTGTTTTGGCATGGTCGTATTAAATTGGTTCCAAGTTTGCAAGTGTTTTGGCTTGGTTTTACAAAATTTGTATCAAGTTTGCAAGTGTTTTGGCATGGTTTTATTAAATTTGTACCAAGTTTGCAAGTGTTTTGGCATGGTGTTATTAAATTTGTACCAAGTTTGCAAGTGTTTTGGCATGGTCTTATTAAATTTGTACCAAGTTTGCAAGTGTTTTGGCATGGTCTTAGGAAGTTTGTTCCAAATTTGCAAGTGTTTGGCATGGTCTTATTAAATTTGTACCAAGTTTGCAAGTGTTTTGGCATGGTCTTATTAAATTTGTACCAAGTTTGCAAGTGTTTTGGCATGGTCTTATTAAATTTGTACCGAGTTTGCAAGTGTTTTGGCATGGTCTTATTAAATTTGTTCCAAGTTTGCAAGTGTTTTGGCATGGTCGTATTAAATTGGTTCCAAGTTTGCAAGTGTTTTGGCTTGGTTTTACTAAATTTGTATCAAGTTTGCAAGTGTTTTGGCATGGTTTTATTAAATTTGTACCAAGTTTGCAAGTGTTTTGGCATGGTGTTATTAAATTTGTACCAAGTTTGCAAGTGTTTTGGCATGGTCTTATTAAATTTGTACCAAGTTTGCAAGTGTGTTGGCATGGTCTTAGGAAGTTTGTTCCAAATTTGCAAGTGTTTGGCATGGTCTTATTAAATTTGTACCAAGTTTGCAAGTGTTTTGGCATGGTCTTATAAAATTTGTACCAAGTTTGCAAGTGTTTTGGCATGGTCTTATTAAATTTGTACCAAGTTTGCAAGTGTTTTGGCATGGTCTTAGGAAGTTTGTTCCAAGTTTGCAAGTGTTTTGGCATGGTCTTATTAAATTTGTACCAAGTTTGCAAGTGTTTTGGCATGGTCTTATTAAATTTGTACCAAGTTTGCAAGTGTTTTGGCATGGTCTTATTAAATTTGTTCCAAGTTTGCAAGGCTTGGTCTTATTAAATTTGTACCAAGTTTGCAAGTGTTTTGGCATGGTCTTAGGAAGTTTGTTCCAAGTTTGCAAGTGTTTTGGCATGGTCTTATTAAATTTGTACCAAGTTTGCAAGTGTTTTGGCATGGTCTTATTAAATTTGTACCAAGTTTGCAAGTGTTTTGGCATGGTCTTAGGAAGTTTGTTCCAAGTTTGCAAGTATTTGGCATGGTCTTATTAAATTTGTACCAAGTTTGCAAGTGTTTTGGCATGGTCTTATTATATTTGTACCAAGTTTGCAAGTGTTTTGGCATGGTCTAAGGAAGTTTGTTCCAAGTTTGCAAGTGTTTGGCATGGTCTTTTTAAATTTGTACCAAGTTTGCAAGTGTTTTGGCATGGTCTTATTAAATTTGTACCAAGTTTGCAAGTGTTTTGGCATGGTCTAAGGAAGTTTGTTCCAAGTTTGCAAGTGTTTGGCATGGTCTTATTAAATTTGTACCAAGTTTGCAAGTGTTTTGGCATGGTCTTATTAAATTTGTACCAAGTTTGCAAGTGTTTTGGCATGGTCTTAGGAAGTTTGTTCCAAGTTTGCAAGTGTTTTGGCATGGTCTTATTAAATTTGTACCAAGTTTGCAAGTGTTTTGGCATGGTTTTATTAAATTTGTACCAAGTTTGCAAGTGTTTTGGCATGGTGTTATTAAATTTGTACCAAGTTTGCAAGTGTTTTGGCATGGTCTTAGGAAGTTTGTTCCAAGTTTGCAAGTGTTTGGCATGGTCTTATTAAATTTGTACCAAGTTTGCAAGTGTTTTGGCATGGTCTCATTAAATTTGTACCAAGTTTGCAAGTGTTTTGGCATGGTCTAAAGAAGTTTGTTCCAAGTTTGCAAGTGTTTGGCATGGTCTTATTAAATTTGTACCAAGTTTGCAAGTGTTTTGGCATGGTCTTAGAAAGTTTGTTCCAAGTTTGCAAATGTTTGGCATGGTGTTATTAAATTTGTACCAAGTTTGCAAGTGTTTTGGCATGGTCTTATTCAATTTGTACCAAGTTTGCAAGTGTTTTGGCATGGTCTTAGGAAGTTTGTTCCAAGTTTGCAAGTGTTTTGGCATGGTCTTATTAAATTTGTACCAAGTTTGCAAGTGTTTTGGCATGGTCTTAGGAAGTTTGTTCCAAGTTTGCAAGTGTTTGGCATGGTCTTATTAAATTTGTACCAAGTTTGCAAGTGTTTTGGCATGGTCTTATTAAATTTGTACCAAGTTTGCAAGTGTTTTGGCATGGTCTAAGGAAGTTTGTTCCAAGTTTGCAAGTGTTTGGCATGGTCTTATTAAATTTGTACCAAGTTTGCAAGTGTTTTGGCATGGTCTTAGGAAGTTTTTTCCAAGTTTGAAAGTGTTTTGGCATGGTCTTATTAAATTTGTACCAAGTTTGCAAGTGTTTTGGCATGGTCTTAGGAAGTTTGTTCCAAGTTTGCAAGTGTTTGGCATGGTCTTATTAAATTTGTACCAAGTTTGCAAGTGTTTTGGCATGGTCTTATTAAATTTGTACCAAGTTTGCAAGTGTTTTGGCATGGTCTTAGAAAGTTTGTTCCAAAGTTGCAAGTGTTTGGCATGGTGTTATTAAATTTGTACCAAGTTTGCAAGTGTTTTGGCATGGTCTTATTAAATTTGTACCAAGTTTGCAAGTGTTTTGGCATGGTCTTAGGAAGTTTGTTCCAAGTTTGCAAGTGTTTTGGCATGGTCTTATTAAATTTGTACCAAGTTTCCAAGTGTTTTGGCATGGTCTTAGGAAGTTTGTTCCAAGTTTGCAAGTGTTTGGCATGGTCTTATTAAATTTGTACCAAGTTTGCAAGTGTTTTGGCATGGTCTTATTAAATTTGTACCAAGTTTGCAAGTGTTTTGGCATGGTCTAAGGAAGTTTGTTCCAAGTTTGCAAGTGTTTGGCATGGTCTTATTAAATTTGTACCAAGTTTGCAAGTGTTTTGGCATGGTCTTATTAAATTTGTACCAAGTTTGCAAGTGTTTTGGCATGGTCTAAGGAAGTTTGTTCCAAGTTTGCAAGTGTTTGGCATGGTCTTAGGAAGTTTGTACCAAGTTTGCAAGTGTTTTGGCATGGTCTTAGAAAGTTTGTTCCAAGTTTGCAAGTGTTTGGCATGGTCTTATTAAATTTGTACCAAGTTTGCAAGTGTTTTGGCATGGTCTTATTAAATTTGTACCATGTTTGCAAGTGTTTTGGCATGGTCTAAGGAAGTTTGTTCCAAGTTTGCAAGTGTTTGGCATGGTCTTAGGAAGTTTGTTCCAAATTTGCAAGTGTTTGGCATGGTGTTATTAAATTTGTACCAAGTTTGCAAGTGTTTTGGCATGGTCTTATTAAATTTTTACCAAGTTTGCAAGTGTTTTGGCATGGTCTTAGGAAGTTTGTTCCAAGTTTGCAAGTGTTTGGCATGGTCTTATTAAATTTGTACCAAGTTTGCAAGTGTTTTGGCATGGTCTTATTAAATTTGTACCAAGTTTGCAAGTGTTTTGGCATGGTCTTATTAAATTTGTTCCAAGTTTGCAAGTGTTTTGGCTTGGTCTTATTAAATTTGTACCAAGTTTGCAAGTGTTTTGGCATGGTCTTAGGAATTTGTTCCAAGTTTGCAAGTGTTTTGGCATGGTCTTATTAAATTTGTACCGAGTTTGCAAGTGTTTTGGCATGGTCTTATTATATTTGTTCCAAGTTTGCAAGTGTTTTGGCATGGTCGTATTAAATTGGTTCCAAGTTTGCAAGTGTTTTGGCTTGGTTTTACTAAATTTGTATCAAGTTTGCAAGTGTTTTGGCATGGTTTTATTAAATTTGTACCAAGTTTGCAAGTGTTTTGGCATGGTGTTATTAAATTTGTACCAAGTTTGCAAGTGTTTTGGCATGGTCTTATTAAATTTGTACCAAGTTTGCAAGTGTTTTGGCATGGTCTTAGGAAGTTTGTTCCAAATTTGCAAGTGTTTGGCATGGTCTTATTAAATTTGTACCAAGTTTGCAAGTGTTTTGGCATGGTCTTATTAAATTTGTACCAAGTTTGCAAGTGTTTTGGCATGGTCTTATTAAATTTGTACCAAGTTTGCAAGTGTTTCGGCATGGTCTTAGGAAGTTTGTTCCAAGTTTGCAAGTGTTTTGGCATGGTCTTATTAAATTTGTACCAAGTTTGCAAGTGTTTTGGCATGGTCTTATTAAATTTGTACCAAGTTTGCAAGTGTTTTGGCATGGTCTTATTAAATTTGTTCCAAGTTTGCAAGTGTTTTGGCTTGGTCTTATTAAATTTGTACCAAGTTTGCAAGTGTTTTGGCATGATCTTATTAAATTTGTACCAAGTTTGCAAGTGTTTTGGCATGGTCTAAGGAAGTTTGTTCCAAGTTTGCAAGTGTTTGGCATGGTCTTATTAAATGTGTACCAAGTTTGCAAGTGTTTTGGCATGGTCTTAGAAAGTTTGTTCCAAGTTTGCAAGTGTTTTGGCATGGCGTTATTAAATTTGTACCAAGTTTGCAAGTGTTGTGGCATGGTCTTAGGAAGTTTGTTCCAAATTTGCAAGTGTTTGGCATGGTCTTATTAAATTTGTACCAAGTTTGCAAGTGTTTTGGCATGGTCTTATTAAATTTGTACCAAGTTTGCAAGCGTTTTGGCATGGTCTTATTAAATTTGTACCAAGTTTGCAAGTGTTTTGGCATGGTCTTAGGAAGTTTGTTCCAAGTTTGCAAGTGTTTTGGCATGGTCTTATTAAATTTGTACCAAGTTTGCAAGTGTTTTGGCATGGTCTTATTAAATTTGTACCAAGTTTGCAAGTGTTTTGGCATGGTCTTATTAAATTTGTTCCAAGTTTGCAAGTGTTTTGGCTTGGTCTTATTCAATTTGTACCAAGTTTGCAAGTGTTTTGGCATGGTCTTAGGAAGTTTGTTCCAAGTTTGCAAGTGTTTGGCATGGTGTTATGAAATTTGTACCAAGTTTGCAAGTGTTTTGGCATGGTCTTAGAAGGTTTGTTCCAAGTTTGCAAGTGTTTGGCATGGTCTTATTAAATTTGTTCCAAGTTTGCAAGTGTTTTGGCTTGGTCTTATTAAATTTGTACCAAGTTTGCAAGTGTTTTGGCATGGTCTTAGGAAGTTTGTTCCAAGTTTGCAAGTGTTTTGGCATGGTCTTATTAAATTTGTACCGAGTTTGCAAGTGTTTTGGCATGGTCTTATTAAATTTGTTCCAAGTTTGCAAGTGTTTTGGCATGGTCGTATTAAATTGGTTCCAAGTTTGCAAGTGTTTTGGCTTGGTTTTACAAAATTTGTATCAAGTTTGCAAGTGTTTTGGCATGGTTTTATTAAATTTGTACCAAGTTTGCAAGTGTTTTGGCATGGTGTTATTAAATTTGTACCAAGTTTGCAAGTGTTTTGGCATGGTCTTATTAAATTTGTACCAAGTTTGCAAGTGTTTTGGCATGGTCTTAGGAAGTTTGTTCCAAATTTGCAAGTGTTTGGCATGGTCTTATTAAATTTGTACCAAATTTGCAAGTGTTTTGGCATGGTCTTATTAAATTTGTACCAAGTTTGCAAGTGTTTTGGCATGGTCTTATTAAATTTGTACCGAGTTTGCAAGTGTTTTGGCATGGTCTTATTAAATTTGTTCCAAGTTTGCAAGTGTTTTAGCATGGTCGTATTAAATTGGTTCCAAGTTTGCAAGTGTTTTGGCTTGGTTTTACTAAATTTTTATCAAGTTTGCAAGTGTTTTGGCATGGTTTTATTAAATTTGTACCAAGTTTGCAAGTGTTTTGGCATGGTGTTATTAAATTTGTACCAAGTTTGCAAGTGTTTTGGCATGGTCTTATTAAATTTGTACCAAGTTTGCAAGTGTTTTGGCATGGTCTTAGGAAGTTTGTTCCAAATTTGCAAGTGTTTGGCATGGTCTTATTAAATTTGTACCAAGTTTGCAAGTGTTTTGGCATGGTCTTATAAAATTTGTACCAAGTTTGCAAGTGTTTTGGCATGGTCTTATTAAATTTGTACCAAGTTTGCAAGTGTTTTGGCATGGTCTTAGGAAGTTTGTTCCAAGTTTGCAAGTGTTTTGGCATGGTCTTATTAAATTTGTACCAAGTTTGCAAGTGTTTTGGCATGGTCTTATTAAATTTGTACCAAGTTTGCAAGTGTTTTGGCATGGTCTTATTAAATTTGTTCCAAGTTTGCAAGGCTTGGTCTTATTAAATTTGTACCAAGTTTGCAAGTGTTTTGGCATGGTCTTAGGAAGTTTGTTCCAAGTTTGCAAGTGTTTTGGCATGGTCTTATTAAATTTGTACCAAGTTTGCAAGTGTTTTGGCATGGTCTTATTAAATTTGTACCAAGTTTGCAAGTGTTTTGGCATGGTCTTAGGAAGTTTGTTCCAAGTTTGCAAGTGTTTGGCATGGTCTTATTAAATTTGTACCAAGTTTGCAAGTGTTTTGGCATGGTCTTATTATATTTGTACCAAGTTTGCAAGTGTTTTGGCATGGTCTAAGGAAGTTTGTTCCAAGTTTGCAAGTGTTTGGCATGGTCTTTTTAAATTTGTACCAAGTTTGCAAGTGTTTTGGCATGGTCTTATTAAATTTGTACCAAGTTTGCAAGTGTTTTGGCATGGTCTAAGGAAGTTTGTTCCAAGTTTGCAAGTGTTTGGCATGGTCTTATTAAATTTGTACCAAGTTTGCAAGTGTTTTGGCATGGTCTTATTAAATTTGTACCAAGTTTGCAAGTGTTTTGGCATGGTCTTATTAAATTTGTACCAAGTTTGCAAGTGTTTTGGCATGGTCTTAGGAAGTTTGTTCCAAGTTTGCAAGTGTTTGGCATGGTCTTATTAAATTTGTACCAAGTTTGCAAGTGTTTTGGCATGGTCTTATTATATTTGTACCAAGTTTGCAAGTGTTTTGGCATGGTCTAAGGAAGTTTGTTCCAAGTTTGCAAGTGTTTGGCGTGGTCTTTTTAAATTTGTACCAAGTTTGCAAGTGTTTTGGCATGGTCTTATTAAATTTGTACCAAGTTTGCAAGTGTTTTGGCATGGTCTAAGGAAGTTTGTTCCAAGTTTGCAAGTGTTTGGCATGGTCTTATTAAATTTGTACCAAGTTTGCAAGTGTTTTGGCATGGTCTTAGAAAGTTTGTTCCAAGTTTGCAAATGTTTGGCATGGTGTTATTAAATTTGTACCAAGTTTGCAAGTGTTTTGGCATGGTCTTATTCAATTTGTACCAAGTTTGCAAGTGTTTTGGCATGGTCTTAGGAAGTTTGTTCCAAGTTTGCAAGTGTTTTGGCATGGTCTTATTAAATTTGTACCAAGTTTGCAAGTGTTTTGGCATGGTCTTAGGAAGTTTGTTCCAAGTTTGCAAGTGTTTGGCATGGTCTTATTAAATTTGTACCAAGTTTGCAAGTGTTTTGGCATGGTCTTATTAAATTTGTACCAAGTTTGCAAGTGTTTTGGCATGGTCTAAGGAAGTTTGTTCCAAGTTTGCAAGTGTTAGGCATGGTCTTATTAAATTTGTACCAAGTTTGCAAGTGTTTTGGCATAGTCTTAGAAAGTTTGTTCCAAGTTTGCAAGTGTTTGGCATGGTGTTATTAAATTTGTACCAAGTTTGCAAGTGTTTTGGCATGGTCTTATTCAATTTGTACCAAGTTTGCAAGTGTTTTGGCATGGTCTTAGGAAGTTTTTTCCAAGTTTGAAAGTGTTTTGGCATGGTCTTATTAAATTTGTACCAAGTTTGCAAGTGTTTTGGCATGGTCTTAGGAAGTTTGTTCCAAGTTTGCAAGTGTTTGGCATGGTCTTATTAAATTTGTACCAAGTTTGCAAGTGTTTTGGCATGGTCTTATTAAATTTGTACCAAGTTTGCAAGTGTTTTGGCATGGTCTTAGAAAGTTTGTTCCAAGTTTGCAAGTGTTTGGCATGGTGTTATTAAATTTGTACCAAGTTTGCAAGTGTTTTGGCATGGTCTTATTAAATTTGTACCAAGTTTGCAAGTGTTTTGGCATGGTCTTAGGAAGTTTGTTCCAAGTTTGCAAGTGTTTTGGCATGGTCTTATTAAATTTGTACCATGTTTCCAAGTGTTTTGGCATGGTCTTAGGAAGTTTGTTCCAAGTTTGCAAGTGTTTGGCATGGTCTTATTAAATTTGTACCAAGTTTGCAAGTGTTTTGGCATGGTCTTATTAAATTTGTACCAAGTTTGCAAGTGTTTTGGCATGGTCTAAGGAAGTTTGTTCCAAGTTTGCAAGTGTTTGGCATGGTCTTATTAAATTTGTACCAAGTTTGCAAGTGTTTTGGCATGGTCTTATTAAATTTGTACCAAGTTTGCAAGTGTTTTGGCATGGTCTAAGGAAGTTTGTTCCAAGTTTGCAAGTGTTTGGCATGGTCTTAGGAAGTTTGTACCAAGTTTGCAAGTGTTTTGGCATGGTCTTAGAAAGTTTGTTCCAAGTTTGCAAGTGTTTGGCATGGTCTTATTAAATTTGTACCAAGTTTGCAAGTGTTTTGGCATGGTCTTATTAAATTTGTACCAAGTTTGCAAGTGTTTTGGCATGGTCTAAGGAAGTTTGTTCCAAGTTTGCAAGTGTTTGGCATGGTCTTAGGAAGTTTGTTCCAAATTTGCAAGTGTTTGGCATGGTGTTATTAAATTTGTACCAAGTTTGCAAGTGTTTTGGCATGGTCTTATTAAATTTTTACCAAGTTTGCAAGTGTTTTGGCATGGTCTTAGGAAGTTTGTTCCAAGTTTGCAAGTGTTTGGCATGGTCTTATTAAATTTGTACCAAGTTTGCAAGTGTTTTGGCATGGTCTTATTAAATTTGTACCAAGTTTGCAAGTGTTTTGGCATGGTCTTATTAAATTTGTTCCAAGTTTGCAAGTGTTTTGGCTTGGTCTTATTAAATTTGTACCAAGTTTGCAAGTGTTTTGGCATGGTCTTAGGAATTTGTTCCAAGTTTGCAAGTGTTTTGGCATGGTCTTATTAAATTTGTACCGAGTTTGCAAGTGTTTTGGCATGGTCTTATTAAATTTGTTCCAAGTTTGCAAGTGTTTTGGCATGGTCGTATTAAATTGGTTCCAAGTTTGCAAGTGTTTTGGCTTGGTTTTACTAAATTTGTATCAAGTTTGCAAGTGTTTTGGCATGGTTTTATTAAATTTGTACCAAGTTTGCAAGTGTTTTGGCATGGTGTTATTAAATTTGTACCAAGTTTGCAAGTGTTTTGGCATGGTCTTATTAAATTTGTACCAAGTTTGCAAGTGTTTTGGCATGGTCTTAGGAAGTTTGTTCCAAATTTGCAAGTGTTTGGCATGGTCTTATTAAATTTGTACCAAGTTTGCAAGTGTTTTGGCATGGTCTTATTAAATTTGTACCAAGTTTGCAAGTGTTTTGGCATGGTCTTATTAAATTTGTACCAAGTTTGCAAGTGTTTTGGCATGGTCTTAGGAAGTTTGTTCCAAGTTTGCAAGTGTTTTGGCATGGTCTTATTAAATTTGTACCAAGTTTGCAAGTGTTTTGGCATGGTCTTATTAAATTTGTACCAAGTTTGCAAGTGTTTTGGCATGGTCTTATTAAATTTGTTCCAAGTTTGCAAGTGTTTTGGCTTGGTCTTATTAAATTTGTACCAAGTTTGCAAGTGTTTTGGCATGATCTTATTAAATTTGTACCAAGTTTGCAAGTGTTTTGGCATGGTCTAAGGAAGTTTGTTCCAAGTTTGCAAGTGTTTGGCATGGTCTTATTAAATGTGTACCAAGTTTGCAAGTGTTTTGGCATGGTCTTAGAAAGTTTGTTCCAAGTTTGCAAGTGTTTTGGCATGGCGTTATTAAATTTGTACCAAGTTTACAAGTGTTGTGGCATGGTCTTAGGAAGTTTGTTCCAAATTTGCAAGTGTTTGGCATGGTCTTATTAAATTTGTACCAAGTTTGCAAGTGTTTTGGCATGGTCTTATTAAATTTGTACCAAGTTTGCAAGCGTTTTGGCATGGTCTTATTAAATTTGTACCAAGTTTGCAAGTGTTTTGGCATGGTCTTAGGAAGTTTGTTCCAAATTTGCAAGTGTTTTGGCATGGTCTTATTAAATTTGTACCAAGTTTGCAAGTGTTTTGGCATGGTCTTATTAAATTTGTACCAAGTTTGCAAGTGTTTTGGCATGGTCTTATTAAATTTGTTCCAAGTTTGCAAGTGTTTTGGCTTGGTCTTATTAAATTTGTACCAAGTTTGCAAGTGTTTTGGCATGGTCTTAGGAAGTTTGTTCCAAGTTTGCAAGTGTTTGGCATGGTGTTATGAAATTTGTACCAAGTTTGCAAGTGTTTTGGCATGGTCTTTGGAAGTTTGTTCCAAGTTTGCAAGTGTTTGGCATGGTCTTATTAAATTTGTACCAAGTTTGCAAGTGTTTTGGCATGGTCTTATAAAATTTGTACCAAGTTTGCAAGTGTTTTGGCATGGTCTTAGGAAGTTTGTTCCAAGTTTGCAAGTGTTTGGCATCGTCTTATTAAATTTGTACCAAGGTTGCAAGAGTTTTGGCATGGTCTTATTAAATTTGTACCAAGATTGCAAGTGTTGTGGCATGGTCTTAGGAAGTTTGTTCGAAGTTTGCAAGTGTTTTGGCATGGTCTTATTAAATTTGTACCAAGTTTGCAAGTGTTTTGGCATGGTCTTATTAAATTTGTACCAAGTTTGCAAGTGTTTTGGAATGGTCTTAGGAAGTTTGTTCCAAGTTTGCAAGTGTTTTGGCATGGTATTATTAAATTTGTACCAAGTTTGCAAGTGTTTTGGCATGGTGTTATTAAATTTGTACCAAGTTTGCAAGTGTTTTGGCATGATCTAATTAAATTTGTACCAAGTTTGCAAGTGTTTTGGCATGGTCTTAGGAAGTTTGTTCCAAGTTTGCAAGTGTTTTGGCATGATCTTATTAAATTTGTACCAAGTTTGCAAGTGTTTTGGCATGGTCTAAGGAAGTTTGTTCCAAGTTTGCAAGTGTTTTGGCATGGTCTTATTAAATTTGTACCAAGTTTGCAAGTGTTTTGGCATGGTGTTATTAAATTTGTACCAAGTTTGCAAGTGTTTTGGCATGGTCTTATTAAATTTGTACCAAGTTTGCAAGTGTTTTGGCATGGTCTTAGGAAGTTTGTTCCAAATTTGCAAGTGTTTGGCATGGTCTTATTAAATTTGTACCATGTGTGCAAGTGTTTTGGCATGGTCTTATTAAATTTGTACCAAGTTTGCAAGTGTTTTGGCATGGTCTTATTAAATTTGTACCAAGTTTGCAAGTGTTTTGGCATGGTCTTATTAAATTTGTACCAAGTTTGCAAGTGTTTTGGCATGGTCTTATTAAATTTGTTCCAAGTTTGCAAGTGTTTTGGCTTGGTCTTATGAAATTTGTACCAAGTTTGCAAGTGTTTTGGCATGGTCTAAGGAAGTTTGTTCCAAGTTTGCAAGTGTTTTGGCATGGTCTTATTAAATTTGTACCAAGTTTGCAAGTGTTTTGGCATGGTCTTATTAAGTTTGTTCCAAGTTTGCAAGTGTTTGGCATGGTGTTATTAAATTTGTACCAAGTTTGCAAGTGTTTTGGCATGGTCTTATTCAATTTGTACCAAGTTTGCAAGTGTTTTGGCATGGTCTTAGGAAGTTTGTTCCAAGTTTGCAAGTGTTTTGGCATGGTCTTATTAAATTTGTACCAAGTTTGCAAGTGTTTTGGCATGGTCTTAGGAAGTTTGTTCCAAGTTTGCAAGTTTTTGGCATGGTCTTATTAAATTTGTACCAAGTTTGCAAGTGTTTTGGCATGGTCTTATTAAATTTGTACCAAGTTTGCAAGTGTTTTGGCATGGTCTAAGGAAGTTTGTTCCAAGTTTGCAAGTGTTTGGCATGGTCTTATTAAATTTGTACCAAGTTTGCAAGTGTTTTGGCATGGTCTTATTAAATTTGTACCAAGTTTGCAAGTGTTTTGGCATGGTCTAAGGAAGTTTGTTCCAAGTTTGCAAGTGTTTGGCATGGTCTTAGGAAGTTTGTACCAAGTTTGCAAATGTTTTGGCATGGTCTTAGAAAGTTTGTTCCAAGTTTGCAAGTGTTTGGCATGGTCTTATTAAATTTGTACCAAGTTTGCAAGTGTTTTGGCATGGTCTTATTAAATTTGTACCAAGTTTGCAAGTGTTTTGGCATGGTCTAAGGAAGTTTGTTCCAAGTTTGCAAGTGTTTGGCATGGTCTTAGGAAGTTTGTTCCAAATTTGCAAGTGTTTGGCATGATGTTATTAAATTTGTAGCAAGTTTGCAAGTGTTTTGGCATGGTCTTATTAAATTTTTACCAAGTTTGCAAGTGTTTTGGCCTGGTCTTAGGAAGTTTGTTCCAAGCTTGCAAGTGTTTGGCATGGTCTTATTAAATTTGTACCAAGTTTGCAAGTGTTTTGGCATGGTCTTATTAAATTTGTACCAAGTTTGCAAGTGTTTTGGCATGGTCTTAGGAAGTTTGTTACAAGTTTGCAAGTGTTTTGGCATGGTCTTATTAAATTTGTACCAAGTTTGCAAGTGTTTTGGCATGGTCTTATTAAATTTGTACCAAGTTTGCAAGTGTTTTGGCATGGTCTTATTAAATTTGTTCCAAGTTTGCAAGTGTTTTGGCTTGGTCTTATTAAATTTGTACCAAGTTTGCAAGTGTTTTGGCATGGTCTTAGGAAGTTTGTTCCAAGTTTGCAAGTGTTTTGGCATGGTCTTATTAAATTTGTACCGAGTTTGCAAGTGTTTTGGCATGGTCTTATTAAATTTGTTCCAAGTTTGCAAGTGTTTTGGCATGGTCGTATTAAATTGGTTCCAAGTTTGCAAGTGTTTTGGCTTGGTTTTACTAAATTTGTATCATGTTTGCAAGTGTTTTGGCATGGTTTTATTAAATTTGTACCAAGTTTGCAAGTGTTTTGGCATGGTCTTATTAAATTTGTACCAAGTTTGCAAGTGTTTTGGCATGGTCTTATTAAATTTGTACCAAGTTTGCAAGTGTTTTGGCATGGTCTTAGGAAGTTTGTTCCAAGTTTGCAAGTGTTTTGGCATGGTCTTATTAAATTTGTACCAAGTTTGCAAGTGTTTTGGCATGGTCTTATAAAATTTGTACCAAGTTTGCAAGTGTTTTGGCATGGTCTTATTAAATTTGTTCCAAGTTTGCGAGTGTTTTGGCTTGGTCTTATTAAATTTGTACCAAGTTTGCAAGTGTTTTGGCATGGTCTTAGGAAGTTTGTTCCAAGTTTGCAAGTGTTTGGCATGGTGTTATTAAATTTGTACCAAGTTTGCAAGTGTTTTGGCATGGTCTTAGGAAGTTTGTTCCAAGTTTGCAAGTGTTTGGCATGGTCCTATTAAATTTGTACCAAGTTTGCAAGTGTTTTGGCATGGTCTTATAAAATTTGTACCAAGTTTGCAAGTGTTTTGGCATGGTCTTAGGAAGTTTGTTCCAAGTTTGCAAGTTTTTGGCATCGTCTTATTAAATTTGTACCAAGGTTGCAAGAGTTTTGGCATGGTCTTATTAAATTTGTACCAAGATTGCAAGTGTTGTGGCATGGTCTTAGGAAGTTTGTTCGAAGTTTGCAAGTGTTTTGGCATGGTCTTATTAAATTTGTACCAAGTTTGCAAGTGTTTTGGCATGGTCTTATTAAATTTTTACCAAGTTTGCAAGTGTTTTGGAATGGTCTTAGGAAGTTTGTTCCAAGTTTGCAAGTGTTTTGGCATGGTATTATTAAATTTGTACCAAGTTTGCAAGTGTTTTGGCATGGTGTTATTAAATTTGTACCAAGTTTGCAAGTGTTTTGGCATGATCTTATTAAATTTGTACCAAGTTTGCAAGTGTTTTGGCATGGTCTTAGGAAGTTTGTTCCAAGTTTGCAAGTGTTTTGGCATGATCTTATTAAATTTGTACCAAGTTTGCAAGTGTTTTGGCATGGTCTAAGGAAGTTTGTTCCAAGTTTGCAAGTGTTTGGCATGGTCTTATTAAATTTGTACCAAGTTTGCAAGTGTTTTGGCATGGTCTTAGAAAGTTTGTTCCAAGTTTGCAAGTGTTTTGGCATGGTGTTATTAAATTTGTACCAAGTTTGCAAGTGTTTTGGCATGGTCTTATTCAATTTGTACCAAGTTTGCAAGTGTTTTGGCATGGTCTTAGGAAGTTTGTTCCAAGTTTGCAAGTGTTTTGGCATGGTCTTATTAAATTTGTACCAAGTTTGCAAGTGTTTTGGCATGGTCGTATTAATTTTGTACCAAGTTTGCAAGTGTTTGGGCATGGTCTTAGGAAGTTTGTTCCAAGTTTGCAAGTGTTTTGGCATGGTCTTATTAAATTTGTACCAAGTTTGCAAGTGTTTTGGCATGGTCTTATTAAATTTGTAACAAGTTTTCAAGTGTTTTGGCATGGTCTTATTTGATTTGTTCCAAGTTTGTAAGTGTTTTGGCTTGGTCTTATTAAATTTGTACCAAGTTTGCAAGTGTTTTGGCATGGTCTTAGGAAGTTTGTTCCAAGTTGGCAAGTGTTTTGGCATGGTCCTATTAAATCTGTACCAAGTTTGCAAGTGTTTTGGCATGGTCTTAGGAAGTTTGTTCCAAGTTTGCAAGTGTTTGGCATGGTCTTATTAAATTTGTACCAAGTTTGCAAGTGTTTTGGCATGGTCTTATTAAATTTGTTCCAAGTTTGCAAGTGTTTTGGCTTGGTCTTATTAAATTTGTACCAAGTTTGCAAGTGTTTTGGCATGGTTTTATTAAATTTGTACCAAGTTTGCAAGTGTTTTGGCAAGGTGTTATTAAATTTGTACCAAGTTTGCAAGTGTTTTGGCATGGTCTTATTAAATTTGTTCCAAGTTTGCAAGTGTTTTGGCATGGTCTTATTAAATTTGTACCAAGTTTGCAAGTGTTTTGGCATAGATTTATTAAATTTGTTCCAAGTTTGCAAGTGTTTTGGCTTGGTCTTATTAAATTTGTACCAAGTTTGCAAGTTTTCTGGCATGGTTTTATTAAATTTGTACCAAGTTTACAAGTGTTTTGGCATGGTGTTATTAAATGGTACCAAGTTTGCAAGTTTTTTGGCATGGTCTTATTAAATTTGTACCAAGTTGGCAAGTGTTTTGGCATGGTCTTAGGAAGTTTGTTCCAAATTTGCAAGTGTTTGGCATGGTGTTATTAAATTTGTACCAAGTTTGCAAGTGTTTTGGCATGGTTTTATTAAATTTTTACCAAGTTTGCAAGTGTTTTGGCATGGTCTTAGGAAGTTTGTTCCAAGTTTGCAAGTGTTTGGCATCGTCTTATTAAATTTGTACCAAGTTTGCAAGTGTTTGGCATGGTCTTATTAAATTTGTACCAAGTTTGTAAGTGTTTTGGCTTGGTCTTATTAAATTTGTACCAAGTTTGCAAGTGTTTTGGCATGGTCTTAGGAAGTTTGTTCCAAGTTGGCAAGTGTTTTGGCATGGTCTTATTAAATTTGTACCAAGTTTGCAAGTGTTTTGGCATGGTCTTAGGAAGTTTGTTCCAAGTTTGCAAGTGTTTGGCATGGTCTTATTAAATTTGTACCAAGTTTGCAAGTGTTTTGGCATGGTCTTATTAAATTTGTTCCAAGTTTGCAAGTGTTTTGGCTTGGTCTTATTAAATTTGTACCAAGTTTGCAAGTGTTTTGGCATGGTTTTATTAAATTTGTACCAAGTTTGCAAGTGTTTTGGCAAGGTGTTATTAAATTTGTACCAAGTTTGCAAGTGTTTTGGCATGGTCTTATTAAATTTGTTCCAAGTTTGCAAGTGTTTTGGCATGGTCTTATTAAATTTGTACCAAGTTTGCAAGTGTTTTGGCATAGATTTATTAAATTTGTTCCAAGTTTGCAAGTGTTTTGGCATGGTCTTATTAAATTTGTACCAAGTTTGCAAGTGTTCTGGCATGGTTTTATTAAATTTGTACCAAGTTTACAAGTGTTTTGGCATGGTGTTATTAAATTGGTACCAAGTTTGCAAGTTTTTTGGCATGGTCTTATTAAATTTGTACCAAGTTGGCAAGTGTTTTGGCATGGTCTTAGGAAGTTTGTTCCAAATTTGCAAGTGTTTGGCATGGTGTTATTAAATTTGTACCAAGTTTGCAAGTGTTTTGGCATGGTCTTATTAAATTTGTACCAAGTTTGCAAGTGTTTTGGCATAGATTTATTAAATTTGTTCCAAGTTTGCAAGTGTTTTGGCTTGGTCTTATTAAATTTGTACCAAGTTTGCTAGTGTTCTGGCATGGTTTTATTAAATTTGTACCAAGTTTACAAGTGTTTTGGCATGGTGTTATTAAATTGGTACCAAGTTTGCAAGTTTTTTGGCATGGTCTTATTAAATTTGTACCAAGTTTGCAAGTGTTTTGGCATGGTCTTAGGAAGTTTGTTCCAAATTTGCAAGTGTTTGGCATGGTGTTATTAAATTTGTACCAAGTTTGCAAGTGTTTTGGCATGGTCTTATTAAATTTTTACCAAGTTTGCAAGTGTTTTGGCATGGTCTTAGGAAGTTTGTTCCAAGTTTGCAAGTGTTTGGCATCGTCTTATTAAATTTGTACCAAGTTTGCAAGTGTTTGGCATGGTCTTATTAAATTTGTACCAAGTTTGTAAATGTTTTGGCTTGGTCTTATTAAATTTGTTCCAAGTTTGCAAGTGTTTTGGCATGGTCTTAGGAAGTTTGTTCCAAGTTGGCAAGTGTTTTGGCATGGTCTTATTAAATTTGTACCAAGTTTGCAAGTGTTTTGGCATGGTCTTAGGAAGTTTGTTCCAAGTTTGCAAGTGTTTGGCATGGTCTTATTAAATTTGTACCAAGTTTGCAAGTGTTTTGGCATGGTCTTATTAAATTTGTTCCAAGTTTGCAAGTGTTTTGGCTTGGTCTTATTAAATTTGTACCAAGTTTGCAAGTGTTTTGGCATGGTTTTATTAAGTTTGTACCAAGTTTGCAAGTGTTTTGGCAAGGTGTTATTAAATTTGTACCAAGTTTGCAAGTGTTTTGGCATGGTCTTATTAAATTTGTTCCAAGTTTGCAAGTGTTTTGGCATGGTCTTATTAAATTTGTACCAAGTTTGCAAGTGTTTTGGCATAGATTTATTAAATTTGTTCCAAGTTTGCAAGTGTTTTAGCTTGGTCTCATTAGATTTGTACCAAGTTTGCAAGTGTTCTGGCATGGTTTTATTAAATTTGTACCAAGTTTACAAGTGTTTTGGCATGGTGTTATTAAATTGGTACCAAGTTTGCAAGTTTTTTGGCATGGTCTTATTAAATTTGTACCAAGTTGGCAAGTGTTTTGGCATGGTCTTAGGAAGTTTGTTCCAAATTTGCAAGTGTTTGGCATGGTGTTATTAAATTTGTACCAAGTTTGCAAGTGTTTTGGCATGGTCTTATTAAATTTTTACCAAGTTTGCAAGTGTTTTGGCATGGTCTTAGGAAGTTTGTTCCAAGTTTGCAAGTGTTTGGCATGGTCTTATTAAATTTGTACCAAGTTTGCAAGTGCTTGGCATGGTCTTATTAAATTTGTACCAAGGTTGCAAGTGTTTTGGCATGGTCTTAGGAAGTTTGTTCCAAGTTTGCAAGTGTTTTGGCTTGGTCTTATTAAATTTGTACCAAGTTTGCAAGTGTTTTGGCATGGTCTTAGGAAGTTTGTTCCAAGTTTGCAAGTGTTTTGGCATGGTCTTATTAAATTTGTACCGAGTTTGCAAGTGTTTTGGCATGGTCTTATTAAATTTGTACCAAGTTTGCAAGTGTTTTGGCATGGTCGTATTAAATTGGTTCCAAGTTTGCAAGTGTTTTGGCTTGGTTTTACTAAATTTGTATCAAGTTTGCAAGTGTTTTGGCATGGTTTTATTAAATTTGTACCAAGTTTGCAAGTGTTTTGGCATGGTGTTATTAAATTTGTACCAAGTTTGCAAGTGTTTTGGCATGGTCTTATTAAATTTGTACCAAGTTTGCAAGTGTTTTGGCATGGTCTTAGGAAGTTTGTTCCAAGTTTGCAAGTGTTTGGCATGGTCTTATTGAATTTGTACCAAGTTTGCAAGTGTTTTGGCTTGGTCTTATTAAATTTGTACCAAGTTTGCAAGTGTTTGGCATGGTCTTAGGAAGTTTGTTCCAAGTTTGCAAGTGTTTGGCATGGTGTTATTAAATTTGTTCCAAGTTTGTAAGTTTTTTGGCTTGGTCTTATTAAATTTGTACCAAGTTTGCAAGTGTTTTGGCATGGTCTTAGGAAGTTTGTTCCAAGTTTTTTTTTTTATAAAAACATATATTTGGTCACATTAGTTTTCTTATAGCTAATTTACAATTTACAAGGAGACTTCGCACGATGCGTACAAGCGGGTACATTAACGTGCACTAGAAAAAGTGTGAAACAATATACGGAAAGTTACAAAGAACAGAAGAGGACGTCTACATCAATCGCAGCATCGTTGTTTCCAATGATGTGGATGATGTAGTTGGCAAACACAGCTAGCACTGCACTGCGTGTGCCCGCTCTTATCCTGTTTAGAGCGGGCCAGTGCAGGTCGACAAAACGAAACTGGAACCCTGGAGCAACTTGTTGCAGTCGCGTCTGCAGGATGTCCCACGCTAACGCAACGCGTGGACATGCTGCAAACTTGTGCTCCAGGGTCTCAACAGCGGTACAAAACGGGCAGGTTGGTGTGTCGGCTCTGCCGGCTCGGAAAAGATGCTCCGCGTTTGAGATCTTCCCGTTTGCCAGCAGGTAGAGGGTGGAACGTTGTGCAGACGTCAGCCTCCTGGAGCTTATGTTTCCCCACACTCTTCTCCACAGCGTGTGTGGGGAAGCTCCAACCACCCTTGGGTCCGGTAGGGCGTTTGTTGCTGCGCGTCGCGGTCCTCGTGTTGATGGCGATCGTCGGAGGGTCTCTGGCACGTATGCCAGGTGCTGGATAACCTTGCGGAGGCAGGGGTAGGATGACGAGACGGAGTTGATGTCGGGTGGGTTCCCAGCATTGGCGATATGCTGGGACCCGATCACCAAACATCCTTGCTCCGCAAGGTACCGGTTGGTGAGTAGCGATTGTGTGGTGATGCTGGGGATGTGGAGATTAAGTCCACCGCGATCTCGTGGCAGCGCCAGCTGGAGTAGAGGAACGCGGATGCCACCAGAGCCGTTCCACAGCAGTGATCCGATCGTGTGAGAGACCTTTGCAACGTCCCGCTGCCTAGCGCCACAGACAGACGCTACAAACCACAGCCTGGGGAGCAGGAAGGTGTTAAGAAGCAACACCTTCTGGGCCAGGTTCAGGTCTCTCACACGATGAAGCCAGACCAACTGCCGGAACTTCTGGATCACCACGTCCCAGTTGTGCGCCATGGCCTCGCGGATGTTGTTGGAGAACAATATCCCGAGGAGCCGGAGACGCTCCTCTGTGCGTAGCCATGGGACGTGGATCCTCGATGCTGGAGTGACGTGTCCGATGTCGATTGCGATGGTCTTCTCCACGTTCAGCCTGGCTCCTGAGCACAGGCCGAACGCCTCGAACGCCTCTCTGACCCGCTCGATTTTGGAAGGGGAGGAAGTAATCACTGAGACATCGTCGGCATATGCATTGATCAGGTCATCCTGATCGCAGCAAATACTTTCGAGCTCAGTAATAAGGGGATGAAGGTAAAGGACAAACAGATGCATGGAAAGAGGATCGCCCTGTCTGACGGAACGTTGGATGGGGAAGGGAGAGGACAGCTGTCCATTCACCAGCAAACGGGAAGAAGACCGCTCCCCAAATGACCTGAGAAGCCCAACCAGCCCAGGATTAAAACCCAAGGAGGTCATGGTCGTCCACAGGAAGTCTCTGTCGACGCGGTCAAACGCCTGTGAGAGGTCGAAGGAGACGAGCTTGCCGCTTTTCTTCCTCCTCTTCAAATCCAAAATTCTCTCCTTAACCGAGAGAACAGCTTGAAAAATGTTCTGCGGCTTGTTGCTGCATTTTTGGGCTGGGGAAATTATCTGCCACTTGTCGATGATCCCATCGACCCGTAGCTTCAAAATTCTCGCCAGCAGCTTGTTATCTGTGTTCAGGAGAGAAATCGGACGAAAAGAGGGCATTGCACTCCCAGTTCCCTTCTTTCTCACAAGCACTATGACGCCGTCGACAAAGCTTCGAGGAAATTCCCCACGAAGGGCCTCGTTGAGGACGTATCCGAGCTCCCGTCCCACAATGTGGAACGCGCGGAGATAGAACTCCCTGGGAATCCCGTCCGGGCCGGGTGACTTCCGAGGTGCCGATTTTTTAACTGCATCGAAGATCTCACTAGGGGTGATTTCCACCATGCAGTCATTGTTGGCTTCGCAGTCCTCCGGGATAACCCGTCTACTGGCAAGAATGTTCTGTGTAACCGCGTTTTCGGCCGAGTAGAGGGTTTTGTACTCATTGTACAAATGCTCGGCGATCTCCTCCTCCAAGGCGAGAGTTCTTCCATCGTTGGTCTGGAAGTTCTCAATGACGGTACTTCTCCTCCTCCGCTCTCCCAGCTGGAAGGTGGAAACTTTTTCACCGTCAATGAGGGTTTCGTTTATCCTGGTGAAATGCTGGGAAAAACGCCTCTGTAAGGAGAGTATTCTTCCCTTCACCAGGTTAATCGTCGCCAACTCATCTGGGTTACTTAGGTATCGATCATATGAGGCTCTCAGCTGAGCATGGAGTATACCCTGATGCAAGCGGAAGTCTTTGTATTTTTCGTTGGTCTTCCAACGAAAGAATGACTTTATCCTGGGCTTGGCGCATTCGACCCACCAAAGCATCCAGGAACCGTAGTTCCTCCGTTGTCGGACCCAACCGCTCCACTTGCATTCGAGTTCCTATAAGACCTCATCAGATAAAATGTGTGGGCGAAGTTGCCAGTATCCGTTTCTCCGCGGAGCCGGAAGAGACTGGAGACTGATCCGCACCGTCAGTGCCTTGTGGTCGGAGAAGGAGACCACGTGCATGTCGGTTGTCCGGAGACGATCCTGTATGCACGCCGACACGTAACAACGATCGATGCGTGAGCCCGAACCACGTGTGATGTAGGAAAACTCAACATCGTTTCCTCTGAGAGCTTCCCAGCTCTCACACAAGCCTATGTTATTTACAGCGTTCTGCAGAGCAAGACTGGAACCCGCGGCACCCGTCGCGTCCTTTGAATTCAACACGCAGTTGAAGTCTCCCGCTAAAATGACGGGTTCCCGTGCATTTCACAGGTAGAACGGCAACGTGCAACCGAAGAATTCCTCCCGCTCTGCCCTTCGGTGACTCCCCGAAGGCGCGTAAACATTGCATAGGGTGGCCGTATTCTCAAGCAGGACGCAGATTAGACGCGAATCTAAGCTGCGTTCGACTTGCGAAAATTTTAGGCGCTCACGTAAAGCGATCGCCGTTCCTCTCCTGGTTTCGTTGACGTTTGAAAGTACAATGAAACCCGGGATGACCAGGTCAGGGGCATATACCTCTTGAAGAAATATGATGTCCAAGTCCATGGTCCTAGTGAAGGTGAGGAGAGCGTCTAATTTTGTTTGGTAAGTTGGCAAGTGTTTTGGCATGGTCTTAGGAAGTTTGTACCAAGTTTGCAAGTGTTTTGGCACGGTCTTAGGAAGTTTGTTCCAAGTTTGCAAGTGTTTGGCATGGTCTTATTAAATTTGTACCAAGTTTGCAAGTGTTTTGGCATGGTCTTAGGAAGTTTGTTCCAAGTTTGCAAGTGTTTTGGCTTGGTCTTATTAAATTTGTACCAAGTTTGCAAGTGTTTTGGCATGGTCTTAGGAAGTTTGTTCCAAGTTTGCAAGTGTTTTGGCATGGTCTTATTAAATTTGTACCGAGTTTGCAAGTGTTTTGGCATGGTCTTATTAAATTTGTTCCAAGTTTGCAAGTGTTTTGGCATGGTCGTATTAAATTGGTTCCAAGTTTGCAAGTGTTTTGGCTTGGTTTTACTAAATTTGTATCAAGTTTGCAAGTGTTTTGGCATGGTTTTATTAAATTTGTACCAAGTTTGCAAGTGTTTTGGCATGGTCTTAGGAAGTTTGTTCCAAGTTTGCAAGTGTTTTGGCTTGGTCGTATTAAATTTGTACCAAGTTTGCAAGTGTTTTGGCATGGTTTTATTAAATTTGTACCAAGTTTGCAAGTGTTTTGGCATGGTGTTATTAAATTTGTACCAAGTTTGCAAGTGTTTTGGCATGGTCTTAGGATGTTTGTTCCAAGTTTGCAAGTGATTTGCATGGTCTTATTAAATTTGTACCAAGTTTGCAAGTGTTTTGGCATCGTCTTAGGAAGTTTGTTCCAAGTTTGCAAGTGTTTGGCATGGTCTTATTAAATTTGTACCAAGTTTGCAAGTGTTTTGGCATGGTCTTATTAAATTTGTACCAAGTTTGCAAGTGTTTTTGCATGGTCTAAGGAAGTTTGTTCCAAGTTTGCAAGTGTTTGACATCGTCTTATTAAATTTGTACCAAGTTTGCAAGTGTTTTGGCATGGTCTTATTAAATTTGTACCAAGTTTGCAAGTGTTTTGGCATGGTCTTAGGAAGTTTGTTCCAAGTTTTTTTTTTTTATAAAAGTCGTTTATTAAGGGTGTACAACATTTCTTACATACTATTTAATCACATTTACATAGGTTTTGTTTCCTTCGCACGTGTTGGACGGGAAACAAAGGCAAAACTTTACAAACAGATTGATTTCCAGAGAACAGGAAAGGACATCTACATCAATCGCAACATCATTGTTTCCAATGATGTGGATGATGTAGTTTGAAAATACGGAGAGTACTGCACTGCGTGTGCCCGCTCTTATCCTGTTTAGAGCGGGCCAGTGCAGGTCGACAAAACGAAGATGTGACCCTGGAGCAACTTGTTGCAGCCGCTGTTGTAGAGTGTCCCACGCCAGCGACACGCGGGGACATGCTGCAAACTTGTGCTCCAGGATCTCGACAGCGGGACAAAACGTGCACGTTGGTGTGTCGGCTCTGCCGGTTTCGAAAAGATGCTCCGCGTGCGAGATCTTCCCGTTTGCCAGCAGGTAAAGGGCGGAACGTTGTGCAGACGTCAGCATCCTGGAGCTTATGTTTCCCCACACTCTTCTCCACAGCGTGTGTGGGGAAGCTCCAACCACCCTTGGGTCCGGTAGGGCGTTTGTTGCTGCGCGTCGCAGTCCTCGTGTTGATGGCGATCGTCGGAGGGTCTCTGGCACGTATGCCAGGTGATGGATAACCTTGCGGAGGCAGGGGTAGGACGACGGGACGGAGTTGGTGTCGGGTGGGTTCCCAGCGTTGGCGATATACTGAGACCCGATCACCAAACATCCTTGCTCCGCAAGGTACCGGTTGGTGAGTAGCGATTGTGTGGTGATGATGGGGATGTGGAGATTAGGTCCACCGCGATCTCGTGGTAGCGCCAGCTGGAGTAGAGGAACGCGGATGCCACCAGAGCCGTTCCACAGCAGTGATCCAATCATGTGAGAGACCTTTGCAACGTCCCGCTGCCGAGCGCCACAGACAGACGCGACGAACCACAGCTTGGGGAGCAGGAAGGTGTTGAGAAGCAACACCTTCTGGGCCAGGTTCAGGTCTCTCACACGATGAAGCCAGACCAACTGCCGGAACTTCTGGATCACCACGTCCCAGTTGTGCGCCATGGCCTCGCGGATGTTGTTGGAGAACAATATCCCGAGAAGCCGGAGACGCTCCTCGGTGCGTAGCCATGGGACGTGGATCCTCGTTGCTGGAGTGACGTGTCCGATGTCGATCGCGATGGTCTTCCCCACGTTCAGTCTGGCCCCTGAGCAAAGGCCGAACGCCTCGAACGCCTCTCTGACCCGCTCGATTTTGGAAGGGGAGGAAGTAATCACTGAGACATCGTCGGCATATGCATTGATCAGGTCATCCTGATCGCAGCAAATACTTTCGAGCTCAGTAATAAGGGGATGAAGGTAAAGGACAAACAGATGCATGGAAAGAGGATCGCCCTGTCTGACGGAACGTTGGATGGGGAAGGGAGAGGACAGCTGTCCATTCACAAGCAGACGGGAAGAAGACCGCTCACCAATTGACCTGAGAAGCCCAACCAGCCTAGGATTAAAACCCAAGGAGGTCATGGTTGTCCACAGGAAGTCTCGGTCGACGCGGTCAAACGCTTGCGAGAGTTCGAAGGAAACGAGCTTGCCGCTTTTCTTCCTCCTGTTCAAGTCCAGAATTCTCTCCTTAACCGAGAGAACAGCTTGAAAAATGTTCTGCGGCTTGTTGCTGCATTTTTGGGCTGGGGAAATTATCTGCCACTTGTCGATGATCCCATCGACCCGTAGCTTCAAAATTCTCGCCAGCAGCTTGTTATCTGTGTTAAGGAGAGAAATCGGACGGAAAGAGGGCATTGCACTCCCAGTTCCCTTCTTTCTCACAAGCACTATGACACCGTCGACGAAGTTTCGAGGAAATTCCCCACGAAGGGCCTCGTTGAGGACGTACCCGAGCTCCCGTCCCACAATGTGGAACGCGCGGAGATAGAACTCCCTGGGAATCCCGTCCGGGCCGGGTGACTTCCGAGGTGCCGATTTTTTAACTGCATCGAAGATCTCACTAGGGGTGATTTCCGCCATGCAGTCATTGTTGGCTTCGCAGTCCTCCGGGATAACCCGTCTACTGGTAAAAATGTTCTGTGTAACCGCGTTTTCGGCCGAGTAGAGGGCCTTGTACTCATTGTACAAATGCTCGGCGATCTCCTCCTCCAAGGCGAGAGTTCTTCCACCGTTGGTCTGGAAGTTCTCAATGACGGTACTTCTCCTCCTCCGCTCTCCCAGCTGGAAGGTGGAAACTTTTTCACCGTCAATGAGGGTTTCGTTTATCCTGGTGAAATGCTGGGAAAAACGCCTCTGTAAGGAGAGTATTCTTCCCTTCACCAGGTTGATCGTCGCCAACTCGTCTGGGTTACTTAGGTATCGATCATATGAGGCTCTCAGCTGAGCATGGAGTATACCCTGATTCAAGCGGAAGTCTTTGTATTTTTCGTTGGTCTTCCAACGAAAGAATGACTTTATCCTGGGCTTGGCGCATTCGACCCACCAAAGCATCCAGGAACCGTAATTCCTCCGTTGTCGGACCCAACCACTCCACTTGCATTCGAGTTCCTCCAATACCTCATCAGATAAAATGTGTGGGCGAAGTTGCCAGTATCCGTTCCTCCGCGGGACCGGAAGAGACTGGAGACTGATCCGCACCGTCAGTGTCTTGTGGTCGGAGAAGGAGACCACGTGCCGGTTGTCCATGTCGGTTGTCCGGAGACGATCCCGTATGCACGTCGACACGTAACAACGATCGATACGTGAGCCCGAACCACGTGTGATGTAGGAAAACTCAACATCGTTTCCTCTGAGAGCTTCCCAACTATCACACAGGCCTATGTTATCCACAGCGTGCTGCAGAGCAAGGCCGATACTCCCGGCACCCGTCGCGTCCTTCGATTTAAACACGCAGTTGAAATCTCCTGCCAAAATGACGGGTTCCCGTGCATTTCGCAGGTAGAACGGCAACGTGCGACCCAAGAACTCCTCCCGCTCTGCCCTTCGGTGACTCCCCGAAGGCGCGTAAACATTGCATAAGTTGGCAGTATTCTCAAGCCGGACGCATATCAGACGTGAGTCTAAGCTGCGTTCGACTTGAGAAAATTTTAGGCGCTCACGTAAAGCGATCGCCGTTCCTCTCCTGGTTTCGTTGACGTTTGAAAGTACAATGAAACCCGGGATAACCAGGTCAGGGGCATATAATTATGCGTGTCCGAAAGGGGCACAAGAAAAGACGTGCGATTCCGTTGCTTGTCTAAATCATAATGCTTTATTTCCTAAATCTCACCTAGCGGTTAGCGGATTTCAGCTTGGCTTGCCTAGAAACGCGGGTTCTGCGAAAGCGATCTTATTACTGTCTATTACTGTGTGCGACAACTGGGTTCTGTAGAAAGTGTTTTGTTACCGTTTGACGCGGCAACAAATGAAAATGTTGTGACTGTGAGAAGTTGGATGATGATGTTTACGACGTCTGTATGTAGCCGGGAAGGATGGTATGACGACGGTGTCGGCTGTCTGTCCGTACCTGGTTGGCAATGCACGTGATGCGACGGTGTTGGCAGTCTGTCTGGACAGGTGCTGATGTTAGCCAAATGCTTGGGTAGCGTAATTTGGCCGGGGGAGGAAAGGGTTGTCTTCGTGCGACTTCGTGCTGGCTGAGGCAAACATGGCTGTGTAAATCCTCCGGGGGCGAAAAAGAGCGTGTCCTCATGCGTTCAAACTCTGTTGTTATCTGGTTCCAGCTCTGCTCTACGATGGTTTTGTGAACGAGAGTTTCTTTTCCCGATCTTGATTACAATTGAAGAGATCAGATGGCTCAGATAAATGTAAGCAAATATTACTATGGCAATCGATAATACAGTTGATACACCAATTCCACCCAGTAAGCTCCAGTTCCAAATAATGTGTTTGGATTGCTCAAGGTAGATGTGGTCAATGTGCTTTCGGTTCGTTAATGTTCTATTATCCAGAAATGTTAAAGGGTTTTCTTGAATTTGACGATGTACAGCGGTGTTGTATATTGCTTGCAATAGTGCCGGAGTTTTTGTAACGATTTCTTTTGATGTAAAATTCTGGTTCCCAAAAAGAATTGTACAATTCGAGAATGTAAGCAGGAAGTTCCCGTTGATTGTTCTATCATCCGGACCACAATCTGATTTAATGAGCTGACCCTTTGCGTTGTCTATGAGTAGGACGTTATCTCCTATGAATTTGGCTGTAGTTGTGTACTCTGGAAATGTCATACAATGACTTGTAGTTCCCATCAACAGTGGAGATATGCAATTGTCGGTAAATCCCTTGATGTACGAAGATTTTTGAACGTAGTCTTCAGGTTTTGTGGTTGTATACAGTGCTTTTTTGTTTTGCACTAGGTACTTGGGATAACTGCTGATGATAGAATTGTTATGATTTAGCGAATGTAGTTCAATTATTTTTGATTCTTCATTTTGAAGTTTTGGCACCTTTAGGATGTATAGCAGTGTTTCTTTGTTAATTGCTATTTTTGGTGTGACGTAGTTCATTGCTTCTTCTGGGATATTTATTTTAATTCCTTGATCTTCCAGAATCTTTTGTATCATCGTGAATTCACGTGACGAAAGGAGTTTGTTGCTAGTCACGGATATTTTGGATAGTGATATTGCTTCTTGAATTTCTTCCACTATCTTATTTATTGTATCAATGTTAATTATTGCCATTAGTATGTCGAATTCGTTCAGTAAAATATCGGTGGCTTGCTTACTTTCGGTTATCTGTTTCATCTCGTTGGTGAGAGATTTAATTTTCCTTCCCAGATTTTCATTGAGTAGATATTGCAGGTTGTTGCTCTCTATTAGATCATTCATCGTTTGATTAATGATTTGTAAATCGTGCGCGTCAGGACTTCCTCCGATCCATTTCCATGCTGACCCGATTATGTCGATGCTTCGCGATCCTCGTTGTTTAGATTTAATCTGATAAAAGTTTGAGTAAAGATTCCTTGCCTTTTGTTTCGCAATATTTCCTAGCGGGCTATCTGTCTGACTAAAGGCGACTTGTGTTAGTGAATTAATCGTCATTTCGATGTCTGTTATGTTTATATCGTGGATTATGTTTATATTGCCTATCTGTATTTTGCATGATTGTTTTTCTAATATAAGAATCGGTTGATCTGCTAAATGTGTAATTCGCAACTCTTGTGCTCCCGCGTTTTGAATGCTAAGTGTTATGAGAATAATTATTAATTGATACAAATACATTTTATACGTTGTATGGTGTGGTTACAAATTTTTTTTTTTTTTTTTTTTTTAACAAAGTAAGTAAACTAAACAAGTTACAATTTCCGTGTTGTTATGTCGCTGTTTATGCTGGATCTCCTGAAATTATGAGAAGACATGAAGTTGTATCAGTTTTCAATTTGGCATGAGTTCTATAAAGAGAGAAAATAACATTAGTTTGAGTGCATAAATCAGTTGTTAGGGTTTAATACGCTTTAGTTTATTTTTATTCCGTTTAACATTGTTTGGAGCGATTTTTATCGTTCTTTCTGCTGTTTGTAAACATTCCGCTTTTGAGTATCGGGGATATAATTTTTTTCTAGTATTCTTTTTTATGTATACGTCTTTGCCTTGCTCGACCATTGGTGGATCTTCCTTTTTGTAATTGTATTTTTTCATTTTATTGGAGGCTTTTTGGAGCTGTTGCGTAACTTTCTGAAATATGATTTTTGCCGATTCTGAAATTTCTTCAGGATTTATTGTATGCCCTGGGTTAAATATTATTTCATTTGGTGTGTAGGTGGTAGCAGAGTGTATTGTGTCGTTATACATTGACGTTATAATTTGTACAATCTGAGGGGAGGAACAATCGGTTAAATTGTGTTTGTTTGTATTATACAATTCTATTAGTGTACTATGGGTTTTTTCTACCTGCCCGTTGGATTCTGAAGACGAAGCAAATTCAACGGCAGTTCCGAAATTCGAGAGAAAATTCTGGAATTGAATGCTTGTAAATGCCGCTTCGTGGTCGCAAATGATTTTTCTAGGTGGCTTAAAGGTTCGAAAGTATTGTGCTACTGCATTTTTAATATCTGTCACGTTTCTTGAGCTGATTTCTATCATTTGAAGGTGTTTTGAAAATGCGCATATTAATGATATGTAATGATGTTTGTCCATGCTAAAAATGTCCATATGAACTCTTTGGAAAGGACCATTTTCTACTGGCCGTGGTGAAATTTTTATGTTATACGGTTTACGTTCATACTGATGTTGGGTACAAATCGAGCAAGAATTGATTAATTGTTTGATTCGTTTTACCATGCTTGGAAAAAAGTAAGAGCGCTTAAGTTGACTTCCAACTTCGGTCATCCCTCTGTGAGCTCTTTCGTGCTCTTTTCTTATAATGGAGTCTTGACTTGTTTCTGAAATTACATCTTCGACCATGTTTTGGGTCAAGACAAAATGACAATTTGAATTACAAAAGTGTTCTCTGTAAGCTTTTTGTATAACATTGAGTAAACCTTCCGGTGCTAGTAAGGCATTTTGCTTTCCATTCGAAAATTTTCTAAGAAAATAAGTTATTTTGGATTCATCGAACGTTTTTGAGCAAATGGTTGTCCTCCTGTAGTTAGGAAAGATATCCTCAGTGATAACTGAGTCGAAATTCGCTATTTTGAAAATTATTTGATTTCTGTAGCTATTGATGGATCGCTCTGTGAAATGCATATAGTGATCATCGGATGTATCGGCTGAATGTATAGTACCGGTTGAAGATGAAGGGGCATTATTTTGCACTAACGCTTCATCTGAGCTTTCGTGAATTTCTAGTTCGTTTAGGTTAGTTTCATTCTTCCTGCTGAGTGCATCAGCCACAGCATTGGTTCTTCCTGTTTTATAAATGACATCATAGTCGTAGTTTTCCAAATCTAGGCGCCACCTTATCAGTTAAGTATTTTTATTTGAATTTTTAATAAAAATAAGAGGTTTATGATCGGTAACAAGAGTGAATTTATTGCCATAAAGGTATGGTTTGAATTTCTTCACTGAACATATTATAGCTAGAGCCTCTTTCTCTGTTGTAGAATAATTAACCTCTGTTTTATTTAGAGTGCGGCTAGCGAAAGCGATGGGTTTTTCAACTTTGTTATCGATTTGTGAAAGTACTGCTCCCAATGCGTAATTACTTGCGTCAGTTGTTAAAATGAAAGGGAGTTCAAAATTAGGGAACGCTAAAATTTGATCAGAAACTATTATTTCCTTTAATTTGTTAAATGCTTCCCGAAAATCGTGATCTTTTGGATTGATCTTTTCGTCCTTTTTCAAGAGTTTTGTGAAAGGTTTTGTTATTTTTGAGTAGTCTTTTATAAATCTTCTGTAATAACCAACTAGTCCCAAAAATTGTTTGATTTCCTTTTGGTTTTCCGGGAGCTTCCAATCTTGAATTTTCTTTATTTTTTCGGGGTCTGGTTTGACACCATCGGTCGTAATGACGTGTCCTAAGAAGTTTGTTTCTTTTCTCATAAACTCGCATTTATCGAGTTGTATTTTTAAATTAAATTCGGAAAGTCTTTCCAGAATTGTAGCAGTATTTTTTACGTGTTCTTCTATGTTTTTACCAATGATAATAATATCATCTAAATAAACGAAGCAAATAGTACCTATATAGTCGCTAAGTTTATTATTCATAGCACGCTGAAAAGTTGCAGGTGCATTTTTCAAACCGAAGGGCATCCTTGTGAATTCAAAGTGTCCCATCGATGTAGAAAAGGCTGTTTTTTCTCGGTGATGAGGATCCATTTCGATCTGATGAAAACCTGATTTTAGGTCGAGAGTTGTGAAGTAAACTGATTTTCCAAGACTATCCAATATCTCTTCGATTTGAGGTATTGGAAACTTGTCACTGATCGTTTTCTCGTTTAATCTCCTGTAGTCGATGACGACGCGTACCTTCCGTTTTCCCGATGCGTCTGATTTCTTGGGAACAACCCAAATTGGTGAGGAGTAAGGGCTATTGGAATGTCGGATGATTTTATTCTCAAGCAATTCTTTAATTTGTTCTTCGACATCTTTTTTGAAAGTATGTAGGTAACGGTAGGATTTAGTGTAAACAGGATTATCATCGGAAGTTATTATCTTATGTTTAATAACTGGTGTAGCGGTCAATTTGTCATTGCAGCGTAAGAGAACATTTTGATGTTTCAATATAACCTCGAAGAGCTTTTCTCTCTCTAGCTTCGATAGATGGGCGGTACGTATCAACTCATTTAGTGTTCTACCCGTTATTTCGTTTTCTGGATGAATCGGGATAGGAGAAATGGTTTCGAAGTTGTTTATTTTCAAATTCAATTTTCCAATGACAGGCGCTGTTTTGCTTGTGCTTAAGACTTTTGTAATTGTTTTGTTATTATTGGCGTTATACAAGCCTGGCTCAATAACAACACCTCTACAAAGTTTTTGGAATGTTGGGACAAACCAATCACCATTAATGGTCGTTTCGATCGATACGTTGTGAGAGTATAATTTATTGGCGGGAAAGTATTTATCATACGGAAACACAATGCTATTGATTGAGATTGTTTCCTTTTCAAAGTCAATTTTGGCCTTAGTCTTGGCAAGAAATTCTGAACCTACAATTCCATCAAAGAATTTGTGAAATTTAAATTCGTAATATGTTTGTGGTAAAACCTTGGGATTTATTAGATTTGTTTTAGCCTTTCTTGTTACATCGTGACTTCCCGAGATGTTTGTTATTTTTTTAGTTCGGATACCTTTTGTATTTTTTAATATTCCTGGTCGTAAAACGTTTTTGTTTGCCCCTGTGTCTATAAGCAATTTAATTTTTTCGTTGTTAGGTGCGATTGTACACGTTAAGAAGGGTAAACAATTCACGTCACCATTTGATTTTGTTGATCCGAGCAAAAATTTACATCCACTTCTTCTTGACAGCTTTCTCCGTCTGAATCGGAATAATCTTCCTGTTGTTGGATTTCTGTATTATTTAACTGTCGTTTGTTAAGTGTTAGTTTGCTTTTTGTTGAGCCGATTTCCATCGGTTCGGTAGGTATTTCGTTACCGTTTGGTTTGTGGGGTCTGAAATCCTGTCGCTGGGGATAATTGATTTTAGAAGGGCTAGGTTTGGCGAAACTGTTGTATCCCTGCCTTGTTTCCTTGGGTTTCCATTCCTGCCTATTTTGCGTCATGTAAGTCTGAGTGATTTTTTTATTCGACTCATTGGATGTAAATTTGCATATGAAAGCATACGCGTTGTCAATATTTTTAGGTTCAGCAGCCTGTACGAACCCAAAATATGGTTTTTGCAGCCCACTTACGTACGCTGCTAGACTGTATTCGTCTATAAAATCGTTTATGGCATCCCAATGTTGGTTGTATTTGGGATTTTGTTTCGCTAGTGTTTTTATATTATGTACCAGCTCCTTTGTTTTCTGATAATGTTTACTAGCGCTACCATCCATTTTGTTATGCCAGAGCTGGCAATTATAGGTTGAGAGTTCTTGTTTATCGCCAAGAGACTCGGTTAAAATATTTTTCACATCGTCAAATGTTTTCGGATTTCCATTGGTACAAAGTGTATCCTTGGCGTGCCCCTCTATTTTACTGATCACTGCGGTCAAATAAATTTCAAATATTTCTGGGCTCACCAGGTTTTCAAATAACTTGAGTGTCTTCTCAGCCGTCTCAATCCAACTAGAAAGTTGTTTTTTGTTACCGTTAAATGTAGGCAACATTTTGATTGGATCCGGGATCCTGAATGGATCTCCGGAAAGTGTCATAGCACGTGTGTTGCTTTGTTGAGCTTGAAACTCTTGAACATTCACTGATTTTGCGCTGTTCGTATTGAGACGCAACTCGTGTTGGTTTTGTCTCACACTTATTGCCTCTATGGCTCTCATCATTTGAGCCAGTTGGTCATTAATTCCCTGTAGTGGGTGTGATACGTTTGCCGATTCCATACTGGGGTTTTTTATAAGATGGTTTTGAGAATCAATACTTAGGTTCTCTATGGATAGCTTTAAATTAGCAATCGGGATGTGCGAATATTCTTCCGATTGTGCACTTTCCTCTGACTCTGAGCCTATGTCGGATGCAATACCGTGTTGCTCAAACAGTTCCCTAGCTTTTTTAAAAGCCTGATCCTTAAAATTTGGCATTAATAATAGCCAAGCTTAAAGCTCTATCTGGTAGTGGCTTTAAGCAAGCGAATTTCGTCTATCTGGTAGTGCGAAACTCCAAAAAGGAAAAAGAATGTTGTATCTATCTAGTAGTGTACACTGTCCTTTCTCACTTTTTCTCCGTAAGACACACTTTTTATTTAAAAAAATAAAAGGGTACTTAGCGGTTTCTGCTGTCGTGAAGCGTAAGTCGGGCTGACGTTGCTGGTTCTCCAGGTGACTCTGCGGGGGGATCCTCAACTTCGACGATGACTGGTTGGTCTTCTTATCGCGAATGCTTCGATTATACAGATAGATAATTTCCGCGGGATCACTTTAACTGTGTTTTTAATGTTCACAATTTTTCCACTGTTTAACACTTTGCCACTTCAGCCGACTCCGCACGGCTGCGCCAATTATGCGTGTCCGAAAGGGGCACAAGAAAAGACGTGCGATTCCGTTGCTTGTCTAAATCATAATGCTTTATTTCCTAAATCTCACCTAGCGGTTAGCGGATTTCAGCTTGGCTTGCCTAGAAACGCGGGTTCTGCGAAAGCGATCTTATTACTGTCTATTACTCTGTGCGACAACTGGGTTCTGTAGAAAGTGTTTTGTTACCGTTTGACGCGGCAACAAATGAAAATGTTGTGACTGTGAGAAGTTGGATGATGATGTTTACGACGTCTGCATGTAGCCGGGAAGGAGCGTATGACGACGGTGTCGGCTGTCTGTCCGTACCTGGTTGGCAATGCACGTGATGCGACGGTGTTGGCAGTCTGTCTGGACAGGTGCTGATGTTAGCCAAATGCTTGGGTAGCGTAATTTGGCCGGGGGAGGAAAGGGTTGTCTTCGTGCGACTTCGTGCTGGCTGAGGCAAACATGGCTGTGTAAATATATACCTCTTGAAGAAATATGATGTCCAAGTCCATGGTCCTAGTGAAGGTGAGGAGAGCGTCTAATTTTGTTTGGTTTGAAATTGCATTCAAGTTAATTGAAGCAAAGTTATAGCTAACATTACTTAAATTATCCATCACGATGTCAATTTAAGATCAACAAAAGTTGACGTTGGAAAGAGTGGGGAAGAGTTGGTGGAGGAGGAAACGGGAAGGAAAGGGTTTAAAGTACCTTTACCTGCTTGCAAGGACGGCCAACCTTTCGCTTGACCGTTCCGCCCGCGGACGTGGTGGAAGCGTCACTTTCGGACCCCACGTCAACAGGGCGCTTCACGGCAGGTGCGTTATCGCTGGCAGTGGAAGCGTCGCTTTCGGATCCCGCGTCAACAGGACGCTTCACTGCAGGCGTGTAGTCCACAGGAACAACAGGGACAACAAGGGAAGGGAGATCGAGCGGGGCTTTGAAGACGATATCATCGTCCTTCTTGCTGCTAGAGGGAGCTGGATGCGCTGCTTTCGCTCCCACGGTATTCACCGCGTGGCTCGCTTGCGCCATCCTCTCTCCCGGCTGGACACACTTCTCGCTCTCGCTTGTGCGTGTGCGCGTGGGTGCTGGTTTGCTCGCCGCAGCCGTTGCCGGTTCTCCTGCTGGCTTCGTTGCAGGCTTATCGCTCTCTCCACTTTTTGCGATGTCCTCCGGCGTCGTCGGCCCGTTTTGCGCCACTCGTGGCGCTTTCGGGCTTGACGGGTGAGAGAGCGTCGTGTCCCTCTCAGCGCGGCTCTTTGGCGTTATCTTCGGCGACGGCTTCGGCTGCGCCCGCGATGGTGTGCGTGTGTGCTGACTCATCATCGCGCTAGCGTAAGAGGAAGGCTTTGCCTCTTGCCTGTTTTGGGCGCAGGTCACGCCGTGATGTGTTTTTAGCACGCAGTATCGGCAGGTTTTGATTTGTCCCTGATATGACACACGTGTGAGCTCGCCACCGATTTGGAGGTAAGAGACAATCGGCCTCTCTCGCACCATCCTTACGATACGCACACCGTTAAGCACACCAGCGAACGGCGATTTCTCCCCGTATACTTGTTCGGTGATGCTCAACACTTTGCCGTATTGGGACATTTCGCGTTCTAGGGTCTCGTCCGACACGTAGTACGGCAGGTCAAGAATTTTGACCTCACTTGACCCGTCCAGAAGTTCGATTTTGTAAGTGTGGTACACACCATTGATAGTGGTACCGTGCTTGCCACGATGTTGCTCCACACATTCGCGGGCTTGCTCCTGCGTCTTCATCTGAATGTAGACGCTCCAGTCTACGGCGTTCAGATGAGCCCTTTTCACGTCAGCTGGGCCCACAATCCTGGCCAGGATGGCGTGAACCTCCGTTTCCGAGGGCTTGATCGGGAGCGAAGAAAAATCAATGCGGAGGGAGTTCTCCCATCTCCCTTGCGCATCCATGGTTTAAACTAGGCGGTTTTGTTTATTTGGCACTTTGTCCAGCGTAGCACGTCTGATTGCTCACAAAGCTGAGAGCGTACTGTCTTATTACATTTGTACCAAGTTTGCAAGTGTTTTGGCATGGTCTTATTAAATTTGTACCAAGTTTGCAAGTGTTTTGGCATGGTCTTATTAAATTTGTACCAAGTTTGCAAGTGTTTTGGCATGGTCTTAGGAAGTTTGTTCCAAGTTTGCAAGTGTTTGGCATGGTCTTATTAAATTTGTAGCAAGTTTGCAAGTGTTTTGGCATGGTCTTAGGGAGTTTGTTCCAAGTTTGCAAGTGTTTTGGCATGGTCTTATTAAATTTGTTCCACGTTTGCAAGTGTTTTGGCTTGGTCTTATTAAATTTGTACCAAGTTTGCAAGTGTTTTGGCATGGTTTTATTAAATTTGTACCAAGTTTGCAAGTGTTTTGGCATGGTCTTAGGAAGTTTGTTCCAAGTTTGCAAGTGTTTGGCATGGTCTTATTAAATTTGTACCAAGTTTGCAAGTGTTTTGGCATCGTCTTATTAAATTTGTACCAAGTTTGCAAGTGTTTTGGCATGGTCTTATTAAATTTGTACCAAGTTTGCAAGTGTTTTGGCATGGTCTTAGGGAGTTTGTTCCAAGTTTGCAAGTGTTTGGCATGGTCTTATTAAATTTGTACCAAGTTTGCAAATGTTTTGGCATGGTTTTATTAAATTTGTACCAAGTTTGCAAGTGTTTTGGCATGGTCTTAGGAAGTTTGTTCCAAGTTTGCAAGTGTTTGGCATGGTCTTATTAAATTTGTACCAAGTTTGCAAGTGTTTTGGCATGGTCTTATTGAATTTGTACCAAGTTTGCAAGTGTTTTGGCATGGTCTTAGGAAGTTTGTTCCAAGTTTGCAAGTGTTTGGCATGGTCTTATTAAATTTGTACCAAGTTTTCAAGTGTTTTGGCATGGTCTTAGAAAGTTTGTTCCAAGTTTGCAAGTGTTTGGCATGGTCTTATTAAATTTGTACCAAGTTTGCAAGTGTTTTGGCATGGTCCTATTAAATTTGTGCCAAGTTTGCAAGTGTTTTGGCATGGTCTTAGGAAGTTTGTTCCAAGTTTGCAAGTGTTTTGGCATGGTCTTATTAAATTTGTACCAAGGTTGCAATTGTTTTGGCATGGTCTTAGGAAGTTTCTTCCAAGTTTGCAAGTGTTTGGCATGATCTTATTAAATTTGTACCAAGTTTGCAAGTGTTTTGGCATGGTCTTAGGAAGTTTGTTCCAAGTTTGCAAGTGTTTTGGCATGGTCTTAGGAAGTTTGTTCCAAGTTGGCAAGTGTTTTGGCATGGTCTTATTAAATTTGTACCAAGTTTGCAAGTGTTTTGGCACGGTCTAAGGAAGTTTGTTCCAAGTTTGCAAGTGTTTGGCATGGTCTTATTAAATTTGTACCAAGTTTGCAAGTGTTTTGGCATGGTCTTAGAAAGTTTGTTCCAAGTTTGCAAGTGTTTGGCATGGTCTTATTAAATTTGTACCAAGTTTGCAAGTGTTTTGGCATGGTATTATTAAATGTGTACCAAGTTTGCAAGTGTTTTGGCATGGTCTAAGGAAGTTTGTTCCAAGTTTGCAAGTGTTTGGCATGGTCTTATTAAATTTGTACCAAGTTTGCAAGTGTTTTGGCATGGTCTTATTAAATTTGTACCAAGTTTGCAAGTGTTTTGGCATGGTCTTAGGAAGTTTGTTCCAAGTTTGCAAGTGTTTGGCATGGTCTTATTAAATTTGTACCAAGTTTGCAAGTGTTTTGGCATGGTCTTATTAAATTTGTCCCAAGTTTGCAAGTGTTTTGGCATGGTCTAAGGAAGTTTGTCCCAAGTTTGCAAGTGTTTGGCATGATCGTATTAAATTTGTACCAAGGTTGCAAGTGTTTTGGCATGGTCTTAGGAAGTTTTTTCCAAGTTTGCAAGTGTTTGGCATGGTCTTATTAAATTTGTACCAAGTTTGCAAGTGTTTTGGCATGGTCTTAGGAAGTTTGTTCCAAGTTTGCAAGTGTTTGGCATGGTCTTATTAAATTTGTACCAACGTTGCAAGTGTTTTGGCATGGTCTTAGGAAGTTTGTTCCAAGTTTGCAAGTGTTTGGCATGGTCTTATTAAATTTGTACCAAGTTTGCAAGTGTTTTGGCATGGTCTTAAGAAGTTTGTTCCAAGTTTGCAAGTGTTTGGCATGGTCTTATTAAATTTGTACCAAGTTTGCAAGTGTTTTGGCATGGTCTTATTAAATTTGTACCAAGGTTGCAAGTGTTTTGGCATGGTCTTAGGAAGTTTGTTCCAAGTTTGCAAGTGTTTTGGCATGGTCGTATTAAATTTGTACCAAGTTTGCAAGTGTTTTGGCATGGTCTTAAGAAGTTTGTTCCAAATTTTCAAGTGTTTGGCATGGTCTTATTAAATTTGTACCAAGTTTGCAAGTGTTTTGGCATGGTCTTAGGAAGTTTGTTCCAAGTTTGCAAGTGTTTTGGCATGGTCTTAGGAAGTTTGTTCCAAGTTTGCAAGTGTTTGGCATGGTCTTATTAAATTTGTACCAGGTTTGCAAGTGTTTGGCATGGTCGTATTAAATTTGTACCAAGTTTGCAAGTGTTTTGGCATGGTCTTATTAAATTTGTACCAAGGTTGCAAGTGTTTTGGCATGGTCTTATTAAATTTGTGCCAAGTTTGCAAGTGTTTTGGCATGGTCTAAGGAAGTTTGTTCCAAGTTTGCAAGTGTTTGGCATGGTCTTATTAAATTTGTACCAAGTTTTCAAGTGTTTTGGCATGGTCTTAGGAAGTTTGTTCCAAGTTTGCAAGTGTTTGGCATGGTCGTATTAAATTTGTACCAAGTTTGCAAGTGTTTTGGCATGGTCTTAGGAAGTTTTTTCCAAGTTTGCAAGTGTTTTGGCATGGTCTTATTACATTTGTACCAAGTTTGCAAGTGTTTTGGCATGGTCTTATTAAATTTGTACCAAGTTTGCAAGTGTTTTGGCATGGTCTTATTAAATTTGTACCAAGTTTGCAAGTGTTTTGGCATGGTCTTAGGAAATTTGTTCCAAGTTTGCAAGTGTTTGGCATGGTCGTATTAAATTTGTTCCAAGTTTGCAACTGTTTGGCATGGTCTTATTAAATTTGTACCAAGTTTGCAAGTGTTTTGGCATGGTCTTATTAAATTTGTACCAAGGTTGCAAGTGTTTTGGCATGGTCTTAGGAAGTTTGTTCCAAGTTTGCAAGTGTTTTGGCATGGTCTTATTAAATTTGTACCAAGTTTGCAAGTGTTTTGGCATGGTCTTAGGAAGTTTGTTCCAAGTTTGCAAGTTTTTGGCATGGTCTTATTAAATTTGTACCAAGGTTGCAAGTGTTTTGGCATGGTCTTAGGAAGTTTGTTCCAAGTTTGCAAGTGTTTGGCATGGTCTTATTAAATTTGTACCAAGTTTGCAAGTGTTTTGGCATGGTCTTAGGAAGTTTGTTCCAAGTTTGCAAGTGTTTTGGCATGGTCTTAGGAAGTTTGTTCCAAGTTTGCAAGTGTTTTGGCATGGTCTTATTAAATTTGTACCAAGGTTGCAAGTGTTTTGGCATGGTCTTAGGAAGTTTGTTCCAAGTTTGCAAGTGTTTTGGCATGGTCTTAGGAAGTTTGTTCCAAGTTTGCAAGTGTTTGGCATGGTCTTATTAAATTTGTACCAAGTTTGCAAGTGTTTTGGCTTGGTCTGATTAAATTTGTACCAAGTTTGCAAGTGTTTTGGCATGGTCTTATTAAATTTGTACCAAGTTTGCAAGTGTTTTGGCATGGTGTTATTAAATTTGTACCAAGTTTGCAAGTGTTTTGGCATGGTCTTATTAAATTTGTACCAAGTTTGCAAGTGATTTGGCATGGTCTTAGGAAGTTTGTTCCAAGTTTGCAAGTGTTTGGCATGGTCTTATTAAATTTGTACCAAGTTTGCAAGTGTTTTGGCATAGTCTTATTAAATTTGTACCAAGTTTGCAAGTGTTTTGGCATGGTCTTAGGAAGTTTGTTCCAAGTTTGCAAGTGTTTGGCATGGTCTTATTAAATTTGTACCAAGTTTGCAAGTGTTTTGGCATGGTCTTATTAAATTTGTACCAAGTTTGCAAGTGTTTTGGCATGGTCTTAGGACGTTTGTTCCAAGTTTGCAAGTGTTTTGGCATGGTCTTATTAAATTTGTACCAAGTTTGCAAGTGTTTTGGCATGGTCTGATTAAATTTGTACCAAGTTTGCAAGTGTTTTGGCTTGGTCTTATTAAACTTGAACCAAGTTTGCAAGTGTTTTGGCATGGTCTTATTAAATTTGTTCCAAGTTTGCAAGTGTTTTGGCATGGTCTTAGGAAGTTTGTTCCAAGTTTGCAAGTGTTTTGGCATGGTCGTATTAAATTTGTACCAAGTTTGCAAGTGTTTTGGCATGGTCTTAAGAAGTTTGTTCCAAGTTTTCAAGTGTTTGGCATGGTCTTATTAAATTTGTACCAAGTTTGCAAGTGTTTTGGCATGGTCTTAGGAAGTTTGTTCCAAGTTTGCAAGTTTTTGGCATGGTCTTATTAAATTTGTACCAAGTTTGCAAGTGTTTGGCATGGTCGTATTAAATTTGTACCAAGTTTTCAAGTGTTTGGCATGGTCTTATTAAATTTGTACCAAGTTTGCAAGTGTTTTGGCATGGTCTTATTAAATTTGTACCAAGTTTGCAAGTGTTTTGGCATGGTCTAAGGAAGTTTGTCCCAAGTTTGCAAGTGTTTGGCATGATCGTATTAAATTTGTACCAAGGTTGCAAGTGTTTTGGCATGGTCTTAGGAAGTTTTTTCCAAGTTTGCAAGTGTTTGGCATGGTCTTATTAAATTTGTACCAAGTTTGCAAGTGTTTTGGCATGGTCTTAGGAAGTTTGTTCCAAGTTTGCTAGTGTTTGGCATGGTCTTATTAAATTTGTACCAAGTTTGCAAGTGTTTGGCATGGTCGTATTAAATTTGTACCAAGTTTGCAAGTGTTTTGGCATGGTCTTATTAAATTTGTACCAAGTTTGCAAGTGTTTTGGCATGGTCTTAGGAAGTTTGTTCCAAGTTTGCAAGTGTTTGGCATGGTCTTATTAAATTTGTACCAAGTTTGCAAGTGTTTTGGCATGGTCTTATTAAATTTGTACCAAGTTTGCAAGTGTTTTGGCATGGTCTTAGGACGTTTGTACCAAGTTTGCAAGTGTTTTGGCATGGTCTTATTAAATTTGTACCAAGTTTGCAAGTGATTTGGCATGGTCTTAGGAAGTTTGTTCCAAGTTTGCAAGTGTTTGGCATGGTCTTATTAAATTTGTACCAAGTTTGCAAGTGTTTTGGCATAGTCTTATTAAATTTGTACCAAGTTTGCAAGTGTTTTGGCATGGTCTTAGGAAGTTTGTTCCAAGTTTGCAAGTGTTTGGCATGGTCTTATTAAATTTGTACCAAGTTTGCAAGTGTTTTGGCATGGTCTTATTAAATTTGTACCAAGTTTGCAAGTGTTTTGGCATGGTCTTAGGACGTTTGTTCCAAGTTTGCAAGTGTTTTGGCATGGTCTTATTAAATTTGTACCAAGTTTGCAAGTGTTTTGGCATGGTCTGATTAAATTTGTACCAAGTTTGCAAGTGTTTTGGCTTGGTCTTATTAAATTTGAACCAAGTTTGCAAGTGTTTTGGCATGGTCTTATTAAATTTGTTCCAAGTTTGCAAGTGTTTTGGCATGGTCTTAGGAAGTTTGTTCCAAGTTTGCAAGTGTTTTGGCATGGTCGTATTAAATTTGTACCAAGTTTGCAAGTGTTTTGGCATGGTCTTAAGAAGTTTGTTCCAAGTTTTCAAGTGTTTGGCATGGTCTTATTAAATTTGTACCAAGTTTGCAAGTGTTTTGGCATGGTCTTAGGAAGTTTGTTCCAAGTTTGCAAGTTTTTGGCATGGTCTTATTAAATTTGTACCAAGTTTGCAAGTGTTTGGCATGGTCGTATTAAATTTGTACCAAGTTTGCAAGTGTTTGGCATGGTCTTATTAAATTTGTACCAAGTTTGCAAGTGTTTTGGCATGGTCTTATTAAATTTGTACCAAGTTTGCAAGTGTTTTGGCATGGTCTAAGGAAGTTTGTCCCAAGTTTGCAAGTGTTTGGCATGATCGTATTAAATTTGTACCAAGGTTGCAAGTGTTTTGGCATGGTCTTAGGAAGTTTTTTCCAAGTTTGCAAGTGTTTGGCATGGTCTTATTAAATTTGTACCAAGTTTGCAAGTGTTTTGGCATGGTCTTAGGAAGTTTGTTCCAAGTTTGCTAGTGTTTGGCATGGTCTTATTAAATTTGTACCAAGTTTGCAAGTGTTTGGCATGGTCGTATTAAATTTGTACCAAGTTTGCAAGTGTTTTGGCATGGTCTTATTAAATTTGTACCAAGTTTGCAAGTGTTTTGGCATGGTCTTAGGAAGTTTGTTCCAAGTTTGCAAGTGTTTGGCATGGTCTTATTTAATTTGTTCCAAGTTTGCAACTGTTTGGCATGGTCTTATTAAATTTTTACCAAGTTTGCAAGTGTTTTGGCATGGTCTTATTAAATTTGTACCAAGGTTGCAAGTGTTTTGGCATGGTCTTATTAAATTTGTACCAAGTTTGCAAGTGTTTTGGCTTGGTCTTATTAAATTTGTACCAAATTTGCAAGTGTTTTGGCATGGTTTTATTAAATTTGTACCAAGTTTGCAAGTGTTTTGGCATGGTGTTATTAAATTTGTATCAAGTTTGCAAGTGTTTTGGCATGGTCTTAGGAAGTTTGTTCCAAGTTTGCAAGTGTTTGGCATGGTCTTATTAAATTTGTACCAAGGTTGCAAGTGTTTTGGCATGGCCTTAGGAAGTTTGTTCCAAGTTTGCAAGTGTTTGGCATGGTTTTATTAAATTTGTACCAAGTTTGCAAGTGTTTTGGCATGGTCTTAGGAAGTTTGTTCCAAGTTTTCAAGTGTTTGGCATGGTCTTATTAAATTTGTTCCAAGTTTGCAAGTGTTTTGGCATGGTCTTAGGAAGTTTGTTCCAAGTTTGCAAGTGTTTTGGCATGGTCTTATTAAATTTGTACCAAGTTTGCAAGTGTTTTGGCATGGTCTTAGGAAGTTTGTTCCAAGTTTGCAAGTGTTTGGCATGGTCTTATTAAATTTGTACCAAGGTTGCAAGTGTTTTGGCATGGCCTTAGGAAGTTTGTTCCAAGTTTGCAAGTGTTTGGCATGGTTTTATTAAATTTGTACCAAGTTTGCAAGTGTTTTGGCATGGTCTTAGGAAGTTTGTTCCAAGTTTGCAAGTGTTTTGGCATGGTCTTAGGAAGTTTGTTCCAAGTTTGCAAGTGTTTTGGCATGGTCTTATTAAATTTGTACCAAGGTTGCAAGTGTTTTGGCATGGTCTTAGGAAGTTTGTTCCAAGTTTGCAAGTGTTTTGGCATGGTCTTAGGAAGTTTGTTCCAAGTTTGCAAGTGTTTGGCATGGTCTTATTAAATTTGTACCAAGTTTGCAAGTGTTTTGGCTTGGTCTGATTAAATTTGTACCAAGTTTGCAAGTGTTTTGGCATGGTCTTATTAAATTTGTACCAAGTTTGCAAGTGTTTTGGCATGGTGTTATTAAATTTGTACCAAGTTTGCAAGTGTTTTGGCATGGTCTTATTAAATTTGTACCAAGTTTGCAAGTAATTTGGCATGGTCTTAGGAAGTTTGTTCCAAGTTTGCAAGTGTTTCGCATGGTCTTATTAAATTTGTACCAAGTTTGCAAGTGTTTTGGCATAGTCTTATTAAATTTGTACCAAGTTTGCAAGTGTTTTGGCATGGTCTTAGGAAGTTTGTTCCAAGTTTGCAAGTGTTTGGCATGGTCTTATTAAATTTGTACCAAGGTTGCAAGTGTTTTGGCATGGTCTTAGGAAGTTTGTTCCAAGTTTGCAAGTGTTTGGCATGGTTTTATTAAATTTGTACCAAGTTTGCAAGTGTTTTGGCATGGTCTTAGGAAGTTTGTTCCAAGTTTGCAAGTGTTTTGGCATGGTCTTAGGAAGTTTGTTCCAAGTTTGCAAGTGTTTTGGCATGGTCTTAGGAAGTTTGTTCCAAGTTTGCAAGTGTTTTGGCATGGTCTTATTAAATTTGTACCAAGGTTGCAAGTGTTTTGGCATGGTCTTAGGAAGTTTGTTCCAAGTTTGCAAGTGTTTTGGCATGGTCTTAGGAAGTTTGTTCCAAGTTTGCAAGTGTTTGGCATGGTCTTATTAAATTTGTACCAAGTTTGCAAGTGTTTTGGCTTGGTCTGATTAAATTTGTACCAAGTTTGCAAGTGTTTTGGCATGGTCTTATTAAATTTGTACCAAGTTTGCAAGTGTTTTGACATGGTGTTATTAAATTTGTACCAAGTTTGCAAGTGTTTTGGCATGGTCTTATTAAATTTGTACCAAGTTTGCAAGTAATTTGGCATGGTCTTAGGAAGTTTGTTCCAAGTTTGCAAGTGTTTCGCATGGTCTTATTAAATTTGTACCAAGTTTGCAAGTGTTTTGGCATAGTCTTATTAAATTTGTACCAAGTTTGCAAGTAATTTGGCATGGTCTTTGGAAGTTTGTTCCAAGTTTGCAAGTGTTTGGCATGGTCTTATTAAATTTGTACCAAGTTTGCAAGTGTTTTGGCATGGTCTTATTAAATTTGTACCAAGTTTGCAAGTGTTTTGGCATGGTCTTAGGACGTTTGTTCCAAGTTTGCAAGTGTTTTGGCATGGTCTTATTAAATTTGCACCAAGTTTGCAAGTGTTTTGGCATGGTCTGATTAAATTTGTACCAAGTTTGCAAGTGTTTGGCTTGGTCTTATTAAATTTGAACCAAGTTTGCAAGTGTTTTGGCATGGTCTTAGGACGTTTGTTCCAAGTTTGCAAGTGTTTTGGCATGGTCTTATTAAATTTGTACCAAGTTTGCAAGTGTTTTGGCATGGTGTTATTAAATTTGTACCAAGTTTGCAAGTGTTTTGGCATGGTCTTATTAAATTTGTACCAAGTTTGCAAGTGATTTGGCATGGTCTTAGGAAGTTTGTTCCAAGTTTGCAAGTGTTTGGCATGGTCTTATTAAATTTGTACCAAGTTTGCAAGTGTTTTGGCATAGTCTTATTAAATTTGTACCAAGTTTGCAAGTGTTTTGGCATGGTCTTAGGAAGTTTGTTCCAAGTTTGCAAGTGTTTGGCATGGTCTTATTAAATTTGTACCAAGTTTGCAAGTGTTTTGGCATGGTCTTATTAAATTTGTACCAAGTTTGCAAGTGTTTTGGCATGGTCTTAGGACGTTTGTTCCAAGTTTGCAAGTGTTTTGGCATGGTCTTATTAAATTTGTACCAAGTTTGCAAGTGTTTTGGCATGGTCTGATTAAATTTGTACCAAGTTTGCAAGTGTTTTGGCTTGGTCTTATTAAATTTGAACCAAGTTTGCAAGTGTTTTGGCATGGTCTTAGGACGTTTGTTCCAAGTTTGCAAGTGTTTTGGCATGGTCTTATTAAATTTGTACCAAGTTTGCAAGTGTTTTGGCATGGTCTAAGGAAGTTTGTTCCAAGTTTGCAAGTGTTTGGCATGGTCTTATTAAATTTGTACCAAGTTTGCAAGTGTTTTGGCTTGGTCTGATTAAATTTGTACCAAGTTTGCAAGTGTTTTGGCATGGTCTTATTAAATTTGTACCAAGTTTGCAAGTGTTTTGGCATGGTCTTATTAAATTTGTACCAAGTTTGCAAGTGTTTTGGCATGGTCTTAGGACGTTTGTTCCAAGTTTGCAAGTGTTTTGGCATGGTCTTATTAAATTTGTACCAAGTTTGCAAGTGTTTTGGCATGGTCTGATTAAATTTGTACCAAGTTTGCAAGTGTTTTGGCTTCGTCTTATTAAATTTGAACCAAGTTTGCAAGTGTTTTGGCATGGTCTTAGGACGTTTGTTCCAAGTTTGCAAGTGTTTTGGCATGGTCTTATTAAATTTGTACCAAGTTTGCAAGTGTTTTGGCATGGTGTTATTAAATTTGTACCAAGTTTGCAAGTGTTTTGGCATGGTCTTATTAAATTTGTACCAAGTTTGCAAGTGATTTGGCATGGTCTTAGGAAGTTTGTTCCAAGTTTGCAAGTGTTTGGCATGGTCTTATTAAATTTGTACCAAGTTTGCAAGTGTTTTGGCATAGTCTTATTAAATTTGTACCAAGTTTGCAAGTGTTTTGGCATGGTCTTAGGAAGTTTGTTCCAAGTTTGCAAGTGTTTGGCATGGTCTTATTTAATTTGTACCAAGTTTGCAAGTGTTTTGGCATGGTCTTATTAAATTTGTACCAAGTTTGCAAGTGTTTTGGCATGGTCTTAGGACGTTTGTTCCAAGTTTGCAAGTGTTTTGGCATGGTCTTATTAAATTTGTACCAAGTTTGCAAGTGTTTTGGCATGGTCTGATTAAATTTGTACCAAGTTTGCAAGTGTTTTGGCATGGTCTTATTAAATTTGTACCAAGTTTGCAATTGTTTTGGCACGGTCTAAGGAAGTTTGTTCCAAGTTTGCAAGTGTTTGGCATGGTCTTATTAAATTTGTACCAAGTTTGCAAGTGTTTTGGCATGGTCTTAGAAAGTTTGTTCCAAGTTTGCAAGTGTTTGGCATGGTCTTATTAAATTTGTACCAAGTTTGCAAGTGTTTTGGCATGGTCTTATTAAATTTGTACCAAGTTTGCAAGTGTTTTGGCATGGTCTTAGGAAGTTTGTTCCAAGTTTGCAAGTGTTTGGCATGGTCTTATTAAATTTGTACCAAGTTTGCAAGTGTTTTGGCATAGTCTTATTAAATTTGTACCAAGTTTGCAAGTGTTTTGGCATGGTCTTAGGAAGTTTGTTCCAAGTTTGCAAGTGTTTGGCATGGTCTTAGGAAGTTTGTTCCAAGTTTGCAAGTGTTTTGGCATGGTCTTATTAAATTTGTACCAAGTTTGCAAGTGTTTTGGCATGGTCTAAGGAAGTTTGTTCCAAGTTTGCAAGTGTTTGGCATGGTCTTATTAAATTTGTACCAAGTTTGCAAGTGTTTTGGCATGGTCTTATTAAATTTGTACCAAGTTTGCAAGTGTTTTGGCATGGTCTTAGGACGTTTGTTCCAAGTTTGCAAGTGTTTTGGCTTGGTCTTAGGAAGTTTGTTCCAAGTTTGCAAGTGTTTGGCATGGTCTTATTAAATTTGTACCAAGTTTGCAAGTGTCTTGGAATGGTCTCATTAAATTTGTACCAAGTTTGCAAGTGTTTTGGCATGGTCTTATTAAATTTGTACCAAGTTTGCAAGTGTTTTGGCATGGTTTTATTAAATTTGTACCAAGTTTGCAAGTGTTTTGACATGGTCTTAGGAAGTTTGTTCCAAGCTTGCAAGTGTTTGGCATGGTCTCATTTAATTTGTACCAAGTTTGCAAGTGTTTTGGCATGGTCTTAGGAAGTTTGTTCCAAGTTTGCAAGTGTTTTGGCATGGTCTTATTAAATTTGTACCAAGTTTGCAAGTGTTTTGGCATGGTCTTATTAAATTTTTATCAAGTTTGCAAGTGTATTGGCATGGTCTTATTTAATTTTTACCAAGTTTGCAAGTGTTTTGGCATGGTCTTATTAAATTTGTACCAAGTTTGCAAGTGTTTTGGCATGGTCTTTTGTAATTTGTACCAAGTTTGCAAGTGTTTGGCATGGTATTATTACATTTGTACCAAGTTTGCAAGTGTCTTGGCATGGTATTAGGAAGTTTGTTCCAAGTTTGCAAGTGTAGGCATGGTCTTATTAAATTTGTACCAAGTTTGCAAGTGTTTTGGCATGGTCTTATTCAATTTGTACCAAGTTTGCAATTGTTTTGGCATGGTCTTATTAAATTTGTACCAAGTTTGCAAGTGTTTTGGCATGGTCTTAGGAAGTTTGTTCCAAGTTTGCAAGTGTTTAGCATGGTCTTATTAAATTTGTACCAAGTTTGCAAGTGTTTTGGCATGGTCTTATTAAATTTTTATCAAGTTTGCAAGTGTATTGGCATGGTCTTATTAAATTTTTACCAAGTTTGCAAGTGTTTTGGCATGGTCTTATTAAATTTGTACCAAGTTTGCAAGTGTTTTGGCATGGTCTTTTGAAATTTGTACCAAGTTTGCAAGTGTTTTGGCATGGTCTTATTAAATTTGTACCAAGTTTGCAAGCGTTTTGGCTTGGTCTTAGGAAGTTTGTTCCATGTTTGCAAGTTTTTGGCATGGTCTTATTAAATTTGTACCAAGTTTGCAAGTGTTTTGGAATGGTCTCATTAAATTTGTACCAAGTTTGCAAGTGTTTTGGCATGGTCATATTAAATTTGTTCCAAGTTTGCAAGTGTTTTGGCATGGTCTTATTTAATTTGTTCCAAGTTTGCAAGTGTTTTGGCATGGTCTTAGGAAGTTTGTTCCAAGTTTGCAAGTGTTTGGACATGGTATTATTAAATTTGTACCAAGTTTGCAAGTGTTTTGGCATGGTCTTATTAAATTTGTTCTAAGTTTGCAAGTGTTTTGGCATGGTCTTATTAAATTTGTATCAAGTTTGCAAGTGTTTTGGCATGGTCTTATTAAATTTGTCCCAAGTTTGCAAGTGCTTTGGCATGGTCTTATTAAATTTGTACCAAGTTTGCAAGTGTGTTGGCATGGTCTTAGGAAGTTTGTTCCAAGTTTGCAAGTGTTTGGCATGGTCTTATTAAATTTGTACCAAGTTTGCAAGTGTTTTGACATGGTCTTATTAAATTTGTACCAAGTTTGCAAGTGTTTTGGCATGGTCTTATTAAATTTGTTCCAAGTTTGCAAGTGTTTTGGCATGGTCTTATTTACTTTGTACCAAGTTTGCAAGTGTTTTGGCATGGTCTTAGGAAGTTTGTTCCTAGTTTGCAAGTGTTTGGACATGGTCTTATTAAATTTGTACCAAGTTTGCAAGTGTTTTGGCATGGTCTTATTAAATTTGTTCTAAGTTTGCAAGTGTTTTGGCATGGTCTTATTAAATTTGTACCAAGTTTGCAAGTGTTTTGGCATGGTCTTATTAAATTTGTACCAAGTTTGCAAGTGTTTTGACATGGTCTTAGGAAGTTTGTTCCAAGCTTGCAAGTGTTTGGCATGGTCTCATTTAATTTGTACCAAGTTTGCAAGTGTTTTGGCATGGTCTTAGGAAGTTTGTTCCAAGTTTGCAAGTGTTTTGGCATGGTCTTATTAAATTTGTACCAAGTTTGCAAGTGTTTTGGCATGGTCTTATTAAATTTTTATCAAGTTTGCAAGTGTATTGGCATGGTCTTATTAAATTTTTACCAAGTTTGCAAGTGTTTTGGCATGGTCTTATTAAATTTGTACCAAGTTTGCAAGTGTTTTGGCATGGTCTTTTGAAATTTGTACCAAGTTTGCAAGTGTTTGGCATTGTATTATTACATTTGTACCAAGTTTGCAAGTGTCTTGGCATGGTATTAGGAAGTTTGTTCCAAGTTTGCAAGTGTAGGCATGGTCTTATTAAATTTGTACCAAGTTTGCAAGTGTTTTGGCATGGTCTTATTAAATTTGTACCAAGTTTGCAATTGTTTTGGCATGGTCTTATTAAATTTGTACCAAGTTTGCAAGTGTTTTGGCATGGTCTTAGGAAGTTTGTTCCAAGTTTGCAAGTGTTTAGCATGGTCTTATTAAATTTGTACCAAGTTTGCAAGTGTTTTGGCATGGTCTTATTAAATTTGTACCAAGTTTGCAAGTGTTTTGGCATGGTCTTATTAAATTTGTACCAAGTTTGCAAGTGTTTTGGCTTGGTCTTAGGAAGTTTGTTCCATGTTTGCAAGTTTTTGGCATGGTCTTATTAAATTTGTACCAAGTTTGCAAGTGTTTTGGAATGGTCTCATTAAATTTGTACCAAGTTTGCAAGTGTTTTGGCATGGTCATATTAAATTTGTTCCAAGTTTGCAAGTGTTTTGGCATGGTCTTATTTAATTTGTACCAAGTTTGCAAGTGTTTTGGCATGGTCTTAGGAAGTTTGTTCCAAGTTTGCAAGTGTTTGGACATGGTATTATTAAATTTGTACCAAGTTTGCAAGTGTTTTGGCATGGTCTTATTAAATTTGTTCTAAGTTTGCAAGTGTTTTGGCATGGTCTTATTAAATTTGTATCAAGTTTGCAAGTGTTTTGGCATGGTCTTATTAAATTTGTCCCAAGTTTGCAAGTGCTTTGGCATGGTCTTATTAAATTTGTACCAAGTTTGCAAGTGTGTTGGCATGGTCTTAGGAAGTTTGTTCCAAGTTTGCAAGTGTTTGGCATGGTCTTATTAAATTTGTACCAAGTTTGCAAGTGTTTTGACATGGTCTTATTAAATTTGTACCAAGTTTGCAAGTGTTTTGGCATGGTCTTATTAAATTTGTTCCAAGTTTGCAAGTGTTTTGGCATGGTCTTATTTAATTTGTACCAAGTTTGCAAGTGTTTTGGCATGGTCTTAGGAAGTTTGTCCCTAGTTTGCAAGTGTTTGGACATGGTCTTATTAAATTTGTACCAAGTTTGCAAGTGTTTTGGCATGGTCTTATTAAATTTGTTCTAAGTTTGCAAGTGTTTTGGCATGGTCTTATTAAATTTGTACCAAGTTTGCAAGTGTTTTGGCATGGTCTTATTAAATTTGTCCCAAGTTTGCAAGTGCTTTGGCATGGTCTTATTAAATTTGTACCATGTTTGCAAGTGTTTTGGCATGGTCTTATTAAATTTGTACCAAGTTTGCAAGTGTTTTGGGATGGTCTCATTAAATTTGTACCAAGTTTGCAAGTGTTTTGGCATGGTCTTATTAAATTTGTACCAAGTTTGCAAGTGTTTTGGCATGGTTTTATTAAATTTGTACCAAGTTTGCAAGTGTTTTGACATGGTCTTAGGAAGTTTGTTCCAAGCTTGCAAGTGTTTGGCATGGTCTCATTTAATTTGTATCAAGTTTGCAAGTGTTTTGGCATGGTCTTAGGAAGTTTGTTCCAAGTTTGCAAGTGTTTTGGCATGGTCTTATTAAATTTGTACCAAGTTTGCAAGTGTTTTGGCATGGTCTGATTAAATTTTTATCAAGTTTGCAAGTGTATTGGCATGGTCTTATTAAATTTGTACCAAGTTTGCAAGTGTTTTGGCATGGTCTTATTAAATTTGTACCAAGTTTGCAAGTGTTTTGGCATGGTCTTTTGAAATTTGTACCAAGTTTGCAAGTGTTTGGCATGGTATTATTACATTTGTACCAAGTTTGCAAGTGCCTTGGCATGGTATTAGGAAGTTTGTTCCAAGTTTGCAAGTGTAGGCATGGTCTTATTAAGATTTGTACCAAGTTTGCAAGTGTTTTGGCATGGTCTTATTCAATATGTACCAAGTTTGCAATTGTTTTGGCATGGTCTTATTAAATTTGTACCAAGTTTGCAAGTGTTTTGGCATGGTCTTAGTAAGTTTGTTCCAAGTTTGCAAGTGTTTGGCATGGTCTTATTAAATTTGTACCAAGTTTGCAAGTGTTTTGGCATGGTCTTATTAAATTTGTACCAAGTTTGCAAGTGTTTTGGCATGGTCTTATTAAATTTGTACCAAGTTTACAAGTGTTTTGAAATGGTCTTATTAAATTTGTACCAAGTTTGCAGGTGTTTTGGCATGGTCTTAGGAAGTTTGTTCCAAGTTTGCAAGTGTTTTGGCATGGTCTTATTAAATTTGTACCAAGTTTGCAAGTGTTTTGGCATGGTCTTATAAAATTTTTAACAAGTTTGCAAGTGTATTGGCATGGTCTTATTAAATTTGTACCAAGTTTGCAAGTGTTTTGGCATGGTCTTATTAAATTTGTTCCAAGTTTGCAAGTGTTTTGGCATGGTCTTATTAAATTTGTACCAAGTTTGCAAGTGTTTTGGCATGGTCTTAGGAAGTTTGTTCCAAGTTTGCAAGTGTTTGGACATGGTCTTATTAAATTTGTACCAAGTTTGCAAGTGTTTTGGCATGGTCTTATTAAATTTGTTCTAAGTTTGCAAGTGTTTTGGCATGGTCTTATAAATTTGTACCAAGTTTGCAAGTGTTTTGGCATGGTCTTATTAAATTTGTCCCAAGTTTGCAAGTGCTTTGGCATGGTCTTATTAAATTTGTACCAAGTTTGCAAGTGTTTTGGCATGGTCTTATTAAATTTGTCCCAAGTTTGCAAGTGCTTTGGCATGGGCTTATTAAATTTGTACCAAGTTTGCAAGTGTTTTGGCATGGTCTTATTAAATTTGTACCAAGTTTGCAAGTGTTTTGGAATGGTCTCATTAAATTTGTACCAAGTTTGCAAGTGTTTTGGCATGGTCTTATTAAATTTGTACCAAGTTTGCAAGTGTTTTGGCATGGTTTTATGAAATTTGTACCAAGTTTGCAAGTGTTTTGACATGGTCTTAGGAAGTTTGTTCCAAGTTTGCAAGTGTTTGGACATGGTCTTATTAAATTTGTACCAAGTTTGCAAGTGTTTTGGCATGGTCTTATTAAATTTGTTCTAAGTTTGCAAGTGTTTTGGCATGGTCTTATTAAATTTGTACCAAGTTTGCAAGTGTTTTGGCATGGTCTTATTGAATTTGTCCCAAGTTTGCAAGTGCTGTGGCATGGTCTTATTAAATTTGTACCAAGTTTGCAAGTGTTTTGGCATGTTCTTAGGAAGTTTGTTCCAAGTTTGCAAGTGTTTGGCATGGTCTTATTAAATTTGTACCAAGTTTGCAAGTGTTTTGACATGGTCTTATTAAATTTGTACCAAGTTTGCAAGTGTTTTGGCATGGTCTTATTAAATTTGTTCCAAGTTTGCAAGTGTTTTGGCATGGTCTTATTTAATTTGTACCAAGTTTGCAAGTGTTTTGGCATGGTCTTAGGAAGTTTGTTCCAAGTTTGCAAGTGTTTGGACATGGTCTTATTAAATTTGTACCAAGTTTGCAAGTGTTTTGGCATGGTCTTATTAAATTTGTCCCAAGTTTGCAAGTGCTTTGGCATGGGCTTATTAAATTTGTACCAAGTTTGCAAGTGTTTTGGCATGGTCTTATTAAATTTGTACCAAGTTTGCAAGTGTTTTGGCATGGTCTTGTTAAATTTGTACCAAGTTTGCAAGTGTTTTGGCATGGTCTTATTAAATTTGTACCAAGTTTGCAAGTGTTTTGGCATGGTTTTATGAAATTTGTACCATGTTTGCAAGTGTTTTGACATGGTCTTAGGAAGTTTGTTCCAAGTTTGCAAGTGTTTTGGCATAGTCTTATTAAATTTGTACCAAGTTTGCAAGTGTTTTGGCATGGTCTAAGGAAGTTTGTTCCAAGTTTGCAAGTGTTTTGGCATGGTCTGATTAAATTTGTACCAAGTTTGCAAGTGTTTTGGCTTGGTCTTATTAAATTTGAACCAAGTTTGCAAGTGTTTTGGCATGGTCTTAGGAAGTTTGTACCAAGTTTGCAAGTGTTTGGCATGATCGTATTAAATTTGTACCAAGGTTGCAAGTGTTTTGGCATGGTCTTAGGAAGTTATTTCCAAGTTTGCAAGTGTTTGGCATGGTCTTATTAAATTTGTACCAAGTTTGCAAGTGTTTTGGCATGGTCTTAGGAAGTTTGTTCCAAGTTTGCAAGTGTTTGGCATGGTCTTATTAAATTTGTACCAAGTTTGCAAGTGTTTTGGCATGGTCTTAGGAAGTTTGTTCCAAGTTTGCAAGTGTTAGGCATGGTCTTATTAAATTTGTACCAAGTTTGCAAGTGTTTTGGCATGGTCTTATTAAATTTGTACCAAGTTTGCAAGTGTTTTGGCATGGTCTTATTAAATTTGTACCAAGTTTGCAAGTGTTTTGGCATGGTCTTAGGAAGTTTGTTCCAAGTTTGCAAGTGTTTTGGCATGGTCGTATTAAATTTGTACCAAGGTTGCAAGTGTTTTGGCATGGTCTTAGGAAGTTTGTTCCAAGTTTGCAAGTGTTTGGCATGGTCTTATTTAATTTGTACCAAGTTTGCAAGTGTTTTGGCATGGTCTTAGGAAGTTTGTTCCAAGTTTGCAAGTGTTTGGCATGGTCTTATTAAATTTGTACCAAGTTTGCAAGTGTTTTGGCATGGTCTTATTAAATTTGTACCAAGGTTGCAAGTGTTTTGGCATGGTCTTAGGAAGTTTGTTCCAAGTTTGCAAGTGTTTTGGCATGGTCGTATTAAATTTGTACCAAGTTTGCAAGTGTTTTGGCATGGTCTTAAGAAGTTTGTTCCAAGTTTTCAAGTGTTTGGCATGGTCTTATTAAATTTGTACCAAGTTTGCAAGTGTTTTGGCATGGTCTTAGGAAGTTTGTTCCAAGTTTGCAAGTGTTTGGCATGGTCTTATTAAATTTGTACCAAGTTTGCAAGTGTTTGGCATGGTCGTATTAAATTTGTACCAAGTTTGCAAGTGTTTTGGCATGGTCTTAGGAAGTTTGTTCCAAGTTTGCAAGTGTTTGGCATGGTCGTATTAAATTTGTTCCAAGTTTGCAACTGTTTGGCATGGTCTTATTAAATTTGTACCAAGTTTGCAAGTGTTTTGGCATGGTCTTATTAAATTTGTACCAAGGTTGCACGTGTTTTGGCATGGTCTTAGGAAGTTTGTTCCAAGTTTGCAAGTGTTTTGGCATGGTCTTATTAAATTTGTACCAAGTTTGCAAGTGTTTTGGCATGGTCTTAGGAAGTTTGTTCCAAGTTTGCAAGTGTTTGGCATGGTCTTATTAAAGTTGTACCAAGGTTGCAAGTGTTTTGGCATGGTCTTAGGAAGTTTGTTCCAAGTTTGCAAGTGTTTGGCATGGTCTTATTAAATTTGTACCAAGTTTGCAAGTGTTTTGGCATGGTCTTAGGAAGTTTGTTCCAAGTTTGCAAGTGTTTTGGCATGGTCTTAGGAAGTTTGTTCCAAGTTTGCAAGTGTTTTGGCATGGTCTTATTAAATTTGTACCAAGGTTGCAAGTGTTTTGGCATGGTCTTAGGAAGTTTGTCCCAAGTTTGCAAGTGTTTTGGCATGGTCTTAGGAAGTTTGTTCCAAGTTTGCAAGTGTTTTGGCATGGTCTTATTAAATTTGTACCAAGGTTGCAAGTGTTTTGGCATGGTCTTTTTAATTTTGTACCAAGTTTGCAAGTGTTTGGCATGGTCGTATTAAATTTGTACCAAGGTTGCAAGTGTTTTGGCATGGTCTTAGGAAGTTTGTTCCAAGTTTGCAAGTGTTTGGCATGGTCTCATTAAATTTGTACCAAGTTTGCAAGTGTTTTGGCATGGTCTTAGGAAGTTTGTACCAAGTTTGCAAGTGTTTTGGCGTGGTCTTAGGAAGTTTGTTCCAAGTTTGCAAGTGTTTTGGCATGGTCTTATTAAATTTGTACCAAGTTTGCAAGTGTTTTGGCATGGTCTTAGGAAGTTTGTTCCAAGTTTGCAAGTGTTTGGCATGGTTGTATTAAATTTGTTCCAAGTTTGCAACTGTGTGGCATGGTTTTATTAAATTTGTACCAAGTTTGCAAGTGTTTTGGCATGGTCTTATTAAATTTGTACCAACTTTGCAGGTGTTTTGGCATGGTCCTATTAAATTTGTGCCAAGTTTGCAAGTGTTTTGGCATGGTCTTAGGAAGTTTGTTCCAAGTTTGCAAGTGTTTTGGCATGGTCTTATTAAATTTGTACCAAGGTTGCAAGTGTTTTGGCATGGTCTTAGGAAGTTTGTTCCAAGTTTGCAAGTGTTTGGCATGGTCTTATTAAATTTGTACCAAGTTTGCAAGTGTTTTGGCATGGTCTTAGGAAGTTTTTTCCAAGTTTGCAAGTGTTTTGGCATGGTCTTAGGAAGTTTGTGCCAAGTTTGCAAGTGTTTTGGCATGGTCTTATTAAATTTGTGCCAAGTTTGCAAGTGTTTTGGTATGGTCTTAGGAAGTTTGTTCCAAGTTTGCAAGTGTTTGGCATGGTCTTATTAAATTTGTACCAAGTTTGCAAGTGTTTTGGCATGGTCTTAGGAAGTTTGTTCCAAGTTTGCAAGTGTTTGGCATGGTCTTATTAAATTTGTACCAAGTTTGCAAGTGTTTTGGCATGGTCTTAGGAAGTTTGTTCCAAGTTTGCAAGTGTTTTGGCATGGTCTTATTAAATTTGTACCAAGTTTGCAAGTGTTTTGGCATGGTCTTAGGAAGTTTGTTCCAAGTTTGCAAGTGTTTGGCATGGTCTTATTAAATTTGTACCAAGTTTTCAAGTGTTTTGGCATGGTCTTAGGAAGTTTGTTCCACGTTTGCAAGTGTTTGGCACGGTCGTATTAAATTTGTAACAAGTTTGCAAGTGTTTTGGCATGGTCTTATTACATTTGTACCAAGTTTGCAAGTGTTTTGGCATGGTCTTATTAAATTTGTACCAAGTTTGCAAGTGTTTTGGCATGGTCTTATTAAATGTGTACCAAGTTTGCAAGTGTTTTGGCATGGTCCTATTAAATTTTTGCCAAGTTTGCAAGTGTTTTGGCATGGTCTTAGGAAGTTTGTTCCAAGTTTGCAAGTGTTTTGGCATGGTCTTATTAAATTTGCACCAAGGTTGCAAGTGTTTTGGCATGATCTTAGGAAGTTTGTTCCAAGTTTGCAAGTGTTTGGCATGGTCTTATTAAATTTGTACCAAGTTTGCAAGTGTTTTGGCATGGTCTTAGGAAGTTTGTTCCAAGTTTGCAAGTTTTTGGCATGGTCTTAGGAAGTTTGTTCCAAGTTTGCAAGTGTTTTGGCATGGTCTTATTAAATTTGTGCCAAGTTTGCAAGTGTTTTGGCATGGTCTTAGGAAGTTTGTTCCAAGTTTGCAAGTGTTTGGCATGGTCTTATTAAATTTGTACCAAGTTTGCAAGTGTTTTGGCATGGTCTTAGGAAGTTTGTTCCAAGTTTGCAAGTGTTTGGCATGGTCTTATTAAATTTGTACCAAGTTTTCAAGTGTTTTGGCATGGTCTTAGGAAGTTTGTTCCAAGTTTGCAAGTGTTTGGCATGGTCGTATTAAATTTGTAACAAGTTTGCAAGTGTTTTGGCATGGTCTTAGGAAGTTTTTTCCAAGTTTGCAAGTGTTTGGCATGGTCTTATTAAATTTGTACCAAGTTTGCAAGTGTTTGGCATGGTCGTATTAAATTTGTACCAAGTTTGCAAGTGTTTTGGCATGGTCTTATTAAATTTGTACCAAGGTTGCAAGTGTTTTGGCATGGTCTTATTATATTTGTGCCAAGTTTGCAAGTGTTTTGGCATGGTCTTAGGAAGTTTGTTCCAAGTTTGCAAGTGTTTTGGCATGGTCTTATTAAATTTGTACCATGTTTGCAAGTGTTTTGGCATGGTCCTATTAAATTTTTGCCAAGTTTGCAAGTGTTTTGGCATGGTCTTAGGAAGTTTGTTCCAAGTTTGCAAGTGTTTTGGCATGGTCTTAGGAAGTTTGTTCCAAGTTTGCAAGTGTTTTGGCATGGTCTTATTAAATTTGTGCCAAGTTTGCAAGTGTTTTGGTATGGTCTTAGGAAGTTTGTTCCAAGTTTGCAAGTGTTTGGCATGGTCTTATTAAATTTGTACCAAGTTTGCAAGTGTTTTGGCATGGTCTTAGGAAGTTTGTTCCAAGTTTGCAAGTGTTTGGCATGGTCTTATTAAATTTGTACCAAGTTTTCAAGTGTTTTGGCATGGTCTTAGGAAGTTTGTACCAAGTTTGCAAGTGTTTTGGCATGGTCGTATTAAATTTGTAACAAGTTTGCAAGTGTTTTGGCATGGTCTTAGGAAGTTTTTTCCAAGTTTGCAAGTGTTTTGGCATGGTCTTATTACATTTGTACCAAGTTTGCAAGTGTTTGGCATGGTCTTATTTAATTTGTATCAAGTTTGCAAGTGTTTGGCATGGTCGTATTAAATTTGTACCAAGTTTGCAAGTGTTTTGGCATGGTCTTATTAAATTTGTACCAAGTTTGCAAGTGTTTTGGCATGGTCTTAGGAAGTTTGTCCCAAGTTTGCAAGTGTTTGGCATGATCGTATTAAATTTGTATCAAGTTTGCAAGTGTTTGGCATGGTCGTATTAAATTTGTACCAAGTTTGCAAGTGTTTTGGCATGGTCTTATTAAATTTGTACCAAGTTTGCAAGTGTTTTGGCATGGTCTTATTAAATTTGTACAAAGTTTGCAAGTGTTTTGGCATGGTCCTATTAAATTTTTGCCAAGTTTGCAAGTGTTTTGGCATGGTCTTAGGAAGTTTGTTCCAAGTTTGCAAGTGTTTTAGCATGGTCTTATTAAATTTGTACCAAGTTTGCAAGTGTTTTGGCATGGTCCTATTAAATGTTTGCCAAGTTTGCAAGTGTTTTGGCATGGTCTTAGGAAGTTTGTTCCAAGTTTGCAAGTGTTTTGGCATGGTCTTAGGAAGTTTGTTCCAAGTTTGCAAGTGTTTTGGCATGGTCTAATTAAATTTGTACCAAGTTTGCAAGTGTTTTGGCATGGTCTTATTAAATTTGTACCAAGTTTGCAAGTGATTTGGCATGGTCTTAGGAAGTTTGTTCCAAGTTTGCAAGTGTTTGGCATGGTCTTATTAAATTTGTACCAAGTTTGCAAGTGTTTTGGCATGGTCTTAGGAAGTTTGTTCTAAGTTTGCAAGTGTTTTGGCATGGTCTTAGGAAGTTTGTTCCAAGTTTGCAAGTGTTTTGGCATGGTCTAATTAAATTTGTACCAAGTTTGCAAGTGTTTTGGCATGGTCTTATTAAATTTGTACCAAGTTTGCAAGTGATTTGGCATGGTCTTAGGAAGTTTGTTCCAAGTTTGCAAGTGTTTGGCATGGTCTTATTAAATTTGTACCAAGTTTGCAAGTGTTTTGGCATAGTCTTATTAAATTTGTACCAAGTTTGCAAGTGTTTTGGCATGGTCTTAGGAAGTTTGTTCCAAGTTTGCAAGTGTTTGGCATGGTCTTATTAAATTTGTACCAAGTTTGCAAGTGTTTTGGCATGGTCTTAGGAAGTTTGTTCCAAGTTTGCAAGTGTTTGGCATGGTCTTATTAAATTTGTACCAAGTTTTCAAGTGTTTTGGCATGGTCTTAGGAAGTTTGTTCCACGTTTGCAAGTGTTTGGCTCGGTCGTATTAAATTTGTAACAAGTTTGCAAGTGTTTTGGCATGGTCTTATTACATTTGTACCAAGTTTGCAAGTGTTTTGGCATGGTCTTATTAAATTTGTACCAAGTTTGCAAGTGTTTTGGCATGGTCTTATTAAATGTGTACCAAGTTTGCAAGTGTTTTGGCATGGTCCTATTAAATTTTTGCCAAGTTTGCAAGTGTTTTGGCATGGTCTTAGGAAGTTTGTTCCAAGTTTGCAAGTGTTTTGGCATGGTCTTATTAAATTTGCACCAAGGTTGCAAGTGTTTTGGCATGATCTTAGGAAGTTTGTTCCAAGTTTGCAAGTGTTTGGCATGGTCTTATTAAATTTGTACCAAGTTTGCAAGTGTTTTGGCATGGTCTTAGGAAGTTTGTTCCAAGTTTGCAAGTTTTTGGCATGGTCTTAGGAAGTTTGTTCCAAGTTTGCAAGTGTTTTGGCATGGTCTTATTAAATTTGTGCCAAGTTTGCAAGTGTTTTGGCATGGTCTTAGGAAGTTTGTTCCAAGTTTGCAAGTGTTTGGCATGGTCTTATTAAATTTGTACCAAGTTTGCAAGTGTTTTGGCATGGTCTTAGGAAGTTTGTTCCAAGTTTGCAAGTGTTTGGCATGGTCTTATTAAATTTGTACCAAGTTTTCAAGTGTTTTGGCATGGTCTTAGGAAGTTTGTTCCAAGTTTGCAAGTGTTTGGCATGGTCGTATTAAATTTGTAACAAGTTTGCAAGTGTTTTGGCATGGTCTTAGGAAGTTTTTTCCAAGTTTGCAAGTGTTTGGCATGGTCTTATTAAATTTGTACCAAGTTTGCAAGTGTTTGGCATGGTCGTATTAAATTTGTACCAAGTTTGCAAGTGTTTTGGCATGGTCTTATTAAATTTGTACCAAGGTTGCAAGTGTTTTGGCATGGTCTTATTATATTTGTGCCAAGTTTGCAAGTGTTTTGGCATGGTCTTAGGAAGTTTGTTCCAAGTTTGCAAGTGTTTTGGCATGGTCTTATTAAATTTGTACCATGTTTGCAAGTGTTTTGGCATGGTCCTATTAAATTTTTGCCAAGTTTGCAAGTGTTTTGGCATGGTCTTAGGAAGTTTGTTCCAAGTTTGCAAGTGTTTTGGCATGGTCTTAGGAAGTTTGTTCCAAGTTTGCAAGTGTTTTGGCATGGTCTTATTAAATTTGTGCCAAGTTTGCAAGTGTTTTGGTATGGTCTTAGGAAGTTTGTTCCAAGTTTGCAAGTGTTTGGCATGGTCTTATTAAATTTGTACCAAGTTTGCAAGTGTTTTGGCATGGTCTTAGGAAGTTTGTTCCAAGTTTGCAAGTGTTTGGCATGGTCTTATTAAATTTGTACCAAGTTTTCAAGTGTTTTGGCATGGTCTTAGGAAGTTTGTACCAAGTTTGCAAGTGTTTTGGCATGGTCGTATTAAATTTGTAACAAGTTTGCAAGTGTTTTGGCATGGTCTTAGGAAGTTTTTTCCAAGTTTGCAAGTGTTTTGGCATGGTCTTATTACATTTGTACCAAGTTTGCAAGTGTTTGGCATGGTCTTATTTAATTTGTATCAAGTTTGCAAGTGTTTGGCATGGTCGTATTAAATTTGTACCAAGTTTGCAAGTGTTTTGGCATGGTCTTATTAAATTTGTACCAAGTTTGCAAGTGTTTTGGCATGGTCTTAGGAAGTTTGTCCCAAGTTTGCAAGTGTTTGGCATGATCGTATTAAATTTGTATCAAGTTTGCAAGTGTTTGGCATGGTCGTATTAAATTTGTACCAAGTTTGCAAGTGTTTTGGCATGGTCTTATTAAATTTGTACCAAGTTTGCAAGTGTTTTGGCATGGTCTTATTAAATTTGTACAAAGTTTGCAAGTGTTTTGGCATGGTCCTATTAAATTTTTGCCAAGTTTGCAAGTGTTTTGGCATGGTCTTAGGAAGTTTGTTCCAAGTTTGCAAGTGTTTTAGCATGGTCTTATTAAATTTGTACCAAGTTTGCAAGTGTTTTGGCATGGTCCTATTAAATGTTTGCCAAGTTTGCAAGTGTTTTGGCATGGTCTTAGGAAGTTTGTTCCAAGTTTGCAAGTGTTTTGGCATGGTCTTATTAAATTTGTACAAAGGTTGCAAGTGTTTTGGCATGGTGTAAGGAAGTTTGTTCCAAGTTTGCAAGTGTTTGGCATGGTCTTATTAAATTTGTACCAAGTTTGCAAGTGTTTTGGCATGTTCTTAGGAAGTTTGTTCTAAGTTTGCAAGTGTTTTGGCATGGTCTTAGGAAGTTTGTTCCAAGTTTGCAAGTGTTTTGGCATGGTCTAATTAAATTTGTACCAAGTTTGCAAGTGTTTTGGCATGGTCTTATTAAATTTGTACCAAGTTTGCAAGTGATTTGGCATGGTCTTAGGAAGTTTGTTCCAAGTTTGCAAGTGTTTGGCATGGTCTTATTAAATTTGTACCAAGTTTGCAAGTGTTTTGGCATAGTCTTATTAAATTTGTACCAAGTTTGCAAGTGTTTTGGCATGGTCTTAGGAAGTTTGTTCCAAGTTTGCAAGTGTTTGGCATGGTCTTATTAAATTTGTACCAAGTTTGCAAGTGTTTTGGCATAGTCTTATTAAATTTGTACCAAGTTTGCAAGTGTTTTGGCATGGTCTTAGGACGTTTGTTCCAAGTTTGCAAGTGTTTTGGCATGGTCTTATTAAATTTGTACCAAGTTTGCAAGTGTTTTGGCATGGTCTGATTAAATTTGTACCAAGTTTGCAAGTGTTTTGGCTTGGTCTTATTAAATTTGAACCAAGTTTGCAAGTGTTTTGGCATGGTCTTAGGACGTTTGTTCCAAGTTTGCAAGTGTTTTGGCATGGTCTTATTAAATTTGTACCCAGTTTGCAAGTGTTTTGGCATGGTCTGATTAAATTTGTACCAAGTTTCCAAGTGTTTTGGCTTAGTCTTATTAAATTTGAACCAAGTTTGCAAGTGTTTTGGCATGGTCTAAGGAAGTTTGTTCCAAGTTTGCAAGTGTTTGGCATGGTCTTATTAAATTTGTACCAAGTTTGCAAGTGTTTTGGCATGGTCTTATTAAATTTGAACCAAGTTTGCAAGTGTTTTGGCATGGTCTTAGGAAGTTTGTTCCAAGTTTGCAAGTGTTTTGGCATGGTCTTATTAAATTTGTAACAAGTTTGCAAGTGTTTTGGCATGGTCTGATTAAATTTGTACCAAGTTTGCAAGTGTTTTGGCTTGGTCTTATTAAATTTGAACCAAGTTTGCAAGTGTTTTGGCATGGTCTTAGGACGTTTGTTCCTAGTTTGCAAGTGTTTTGGCATGGTCTTATTAAATTTGTACCAAGTTTGCAAGTGTTTTGGCATGGTCTAAGGAAGTTTGTTCCAAGTTTGCAAGTGTTTGGCATGGTCTTATTAAATTTGTACCAAGTTTGCAAGTGTTTTGGCTTGGTCTGATTAAATTTGTACCAAGTTTGCAAGTGTTTTGGCATGGTCTTATTAAATTTGTACCAAGTTTGCAAGTGTTTTGGCATGGTGTTATTAAATTTTTACCAAGTTTGCAAGTGTTTTGGCATGGTCTTATTAAATTTGTACCAAGTTTGCAAGTGTTTTGGCATGGTCTTATTAAATTTGTACCAAGTTTGCAAGTGATTTGGCATGGTCTTAGGAGGTTTGTTCCAAGTTTGCAAGTGTTTGGCATGGTCTTATTAAATTTGTACCAAGTTTGCAAGTGTTTTGGCATAGTCTTATTAAATTTTTACCAAGTTTGCAAGTGTTTTGGCATGGTCTTAGGAAGTTTGTTCCAAGTTTGCAAGTGTTTGGCATGGTCTTATTAAATTTGTACCAAGTTTGCAAGTGTTTTGGCATGGTCTTATTAAATTTGTACCAAGTTTGCAAGTGTTTTGGCATGGTCTTAGGACGTTTGTTCCAAGTTTGCAAGTGTTTTGGCATGGTCTTATTAAATTTGTACCAAGTTTGCAAGTGTTTTGGCATGGTCTGATTAAATTTGTACCAAGTTTGCAAGTGTTTTGGCATGGTCTTATTAAATTTGTACCAAGTTTGCAAGTGTTTTGGCACGGTCTAAGGAAGTTTGTTCCAAGTTTGCAAGTGTTTGGCATGGTCTTATTAAATTTGTTCCAAGTTTGCAAGTGTTTTGGCATGGTCTTAGAAAGTTTGTTCCAAGTTTGCAAGTGTTTGGCATGGTCTTATTAAATTTGTACCAAAATTGCAAGTGTTTTGGCATGGTCTTATTAAATTTGTACCAAGTTTGCAAGTGTTTTGGCATGGTCTAAGGAAGTTTGTTCCAAGTTTGCAAGTGTTTGGCATGGTCTTATTAAATTTGTACCAAGTTTGCAAGTGTTTTGGCATAGTCTTATTAAATTTGTACCAAGTTTGCAAGTGTTTTGGCATGGTCTTAGGAAGTTTGTTCCAAGTTTGCAAGTGTTTGGCATGGTCTTATTAAATTTGTACCAAGTTTGCAAGTGTTTTGGCATGGTCTTATTAAATTTGTACCAAGTTTGCAAGTGTTTTGGCATGGTCTAAGGAAGTTTGTCCCAAGTTTGCAAGTGTTTCGCATGATCGTATTAAAATTGTACCAAGGTTGCAAGTGTTTTGGCATGGTCTTATTGAATTTGTACCAAGTTTGCAAGTGTTTTGGCATGGTCTTATTAAATTTGTACCAAGTTTGCAAGTGTTTGGCATGGTCTTATTGAATTTGTACCAAGTTTGCAAGTGTTTTGGCATGGTCTTAGGAAGTTTGTTCCAAGTTTGCAAGTGTTTGGCATGGTCTTATTAAATTTGTACCAAGTTTGCAAGTGTTTTGGCATGGTCTTAGGAAGTTTGTTCCAAGTTTGCAAGTGTTTGGCATGGTCTTATTAAATTTGTACAAAGGTTGCAAGTGTTTTGGCATGGTGTAAGGAAGTTTGTTCCAAGTTTGCAAGTGTTTGGCATGGTCTTATTAAATTTGTACCAAGTTTGCAAGTGTTTTGGCATGGTCTTAGGAAGTTTGTTCTAAGTTTGCAAGTGTTTTGGCATGGTCTTAGGAAGTTTGTTCCAAGTTTGCAAGTGTTTTGGCATGGTCTAATTAAATTTGTACCAAGTTTGCAAGTGTTTTGGCATGGTCTTATTAAATTTGTACCAAGTTTGCAAGTGATTTGGCATGGTCTTAGGAAGTTTGTTCCAAGTTTGCAAGTGTTTGGCATGGTCTTATTAAATTTGTACCAAGTTTGCAAGTGTTTTGGCATAGTCTTATTAAATTTGTACCAAGTTTGCAAGTGTTTTGGCATGGTCTTAGGAAGTTTGTTCCAAGTTTGCAAGTGTTTGGCATGGTCTTATTAAATTTGTACCAAGTTTGCAAGTGTTTTGGCATAGTCTTATTAAATTTGTACCAAGTTTGCAAGTGTTTTGGCATGGTCTTAGGACGTTTGTTCCAAGTTTGCAAGTGTTTTGGCATGGTCTTATTAAATTTGTACCAAGTTTGCAAGTGTTTTGGCATGGTCTTATTAAATTTGTACCAAGTTTGCAAGTGTTTTGGCATGGTCCTATTAAATTTTTGCCAAGTTTGCAAGTGTTTTGGCATGGTCTTAGGAAGTTTGTTCCAAGTTTGCAAGTGTTTTAGCATGGTCTTATTAAATTTGTACCAAGTTTGCAAGTGTTTTGGCATGGTCCTATTAAATGTTTGCCAAGTTTGCAAGTGTTTTGGCATGGTCTTAGGAAGTTTGTTCCAAGTTTGCAAGTGTTTTGGCATGGTCTTATTAAATTTGTACAAAGGTTGCAAGTGTTTTGGCATGGTGTAAGGAAGTTTGTTCCAAGTTTGCAAGTGTTTGGCATGGTCTTATTAAATTTGTACCAAGTTTGCAAGTGTTTTGGCATGGTCTTAGGAAGTTTGTTCTAAGTTTGCAAGTGTTTTGGCATGGTCTTAGGAAGTTTGTTCCAAGTTTGCAAGTGTTTTGGCATGGTCTAATTAAATTTGTACCAAGTTTGCAAGTGTTTTGGCATGGTCTTATTAAATTTGTACCAAGTTTGCAAGTGATTTGGCATGGTCTTAGGAAGTTTGTTCCAAGTTTGCAAGTGTTTGGCATGGTCTTATTAAATTTGTACCAAGTTTGCAAGTGTTTTGGCATAGTCTTATTAAATTTGTACCAAGTTTGCAAGTGTTTTGGCATGGTCTTAGGAAGTTTGTTCCAAGTTTGCAAGTGTTTGGCATGGTCTTATTAAATTTGTACCAAGTTTGCAAGTGTTTTGGCATAGTCTTATTAAATTTGTACCAAGTTTGCAAGTGTTTTGGCATGGTCTTAGGACGTTTGTTCCAAGTTTGCAAGTGTTTTGGCATGGTCTTATTAAATTTGTACCAAGTTTGCAAGTGTTTTGGCATGGTCTGATTAAATTTGTACCAAGTTTGCAAGTGTTTTGGCTTGGTCTTATTAAATTTGAACCAAGTTTGCAAGTGTTTTGGCATGGTCTTAGGACGTTTGTTCCAAGTTTGCAAGTGTTTTGGCATGGTCTTATTAAATTTGTACCCAGTTTGCAAGTGTTTTGGCATGGTCTGATTAAATTTGTACCAAGTTTCCAAGTGTTTTGGCTTAGTCTTATTAAATTTGAACCAAGTTTGCAAGTGTTTTGGCATGGTCTAAGGAAGTTTGTTCCAAGTTTGCAAGTGTTTGGCATGGTCTTATTAAATTTGTACCAAGTTTGCAAGTGTTTTGGCATGGTCTTATTAAATTTGAACCAAGTTTGCAAGTGTTTTGGCATGGTCTTAGGAAGTTTGTTCCAAGTTTGCAAGTGTTTTGGCATGGTCTTATTAAATTTGTTCCAAGTTTGCAAGTGTTTTGGCATGGTCTTAGAAAGTTTGTTCCAAGTTTGCAAGTGTTTGGCATGGTCTTATTAAATTTGTACCAAAATTGCAAGTGTTTTGGCATGGTCTTATTAAATTTGTACCAAGTTTGCAAGTGTTTTGGCATGGTCTAAGGAAGTTTGTTCCAAGTTTGCAAGTGTTTGGCATGGTCTTATTAAATTTGTACCAAGTTTGCAAGTGTTTTGGCATAGTCTTATTAAATTTGTACCAAGTTTGCAAGTGTTTTGGCATGGTCTTAGGAAGTTTGTTCCAAGTTTGCAAGTGTTTGGCATGGTCTTATTAAATTTGTACCAAGTTTGCAAGTGTTTTGGCATGGTCTTATTAAATTTGTACCAAGTTTGCAAGTGTTTTGGCATGGTCTAAGGAAGTTTGTCCCAAGTTTGCAAGTGTTTGGCATGATTGTATTAAAATTGTACCAAGGTTGCAAGTGTTTTGGCATGGTCTTATTGAATTTGTACCAAGTTTGCAAGTGTTTTGGCATGGTCTTATTAAATTTGTACCAAGTTTGCAAGTGTTTTGGCACGGTCTAAGGAAGTTTGTTCCAAGTTTGCAAGTGTTTGGCATGGTCTTATTAAATTTGTTCCAAGTTTGCAAGTGTTTTGGCATGGTCTTAGAATGTTTGTTCCAAGTTTGCAAGTGTTTGGCATGGTCTTATTAAATTTGTACCAAAATTGCAAGTGTTTTGGCATGGTCTTATTAAATTTGTACCAAGTTTGCAAGTGTTTTGGCATGGTCTTAGGAAGTTTGTTCCAAGTTTGCAAGTGTTTGGCATGGTCTTATTAAATTTGTACCAAGTTTGCAAGTGTTTTGGCATGGTCTTATTAAATTTGTACCAAGGTTGCAAGTGTTTTGGCATGGTTTTAGGAAGTTTGTTCCAAGTTTGCAAGTGTTTTGGCATGGTCGTATTAAATTTGTACCAAGTTTGCAAGTGTTTTGGCATGGTCTTAGGAAGTTTGTTCCAAGTTTGCAAGTGTTTGGCATGGTCTTATTAAATTTGTACCAAGTTTGCAAGTGTTTGGCATGGTCGTATTAAATTTGTTCCAAGTTTGCAAGTGTTTTGGCATGGTCTTAGAAAGTTTGTTCCAAGTTTGCAAGTGTTTGGCATGGTCTTATTAAATTTGTACCAAAATTGCAAGTGTTTTGGCATGGTCTTATTAAATTTGTACCAAGTTTGCAAGTGTTTTGGCATGGTCTAAGGAAGTTTGTTCCAAGTTTGCAAGTGTTTGGCATGGTCTTATTAAATTTGTACCAAGTTTGCAAGTGTTTTGGCATAGTCTTATTAAATTTGTACCAAGTTTGCAAGTGTTTTGGCATGGTCTTAGGAAGTTTGTTCCAAGTTTGCAAGTGTTTGGCATGGTCTTATTAAATTTGTACCAAGTTTGCAAGTGTTTTGGCATGGTCTTATTAAATTTGTACCAAGTTTGCAAGTGTTTTGGCATGGTCTAAGGAAGTTTGTCCCAAGTTTGCAAGTGTTTGGCATGATCGTATTAAAATTGTACCAAGGTTGCAAGTGTTTTGGCATGGTCTTATTGAATTTGTACCAAGTTTGCAAGTGTTTTGGCATGGTCTTATTAAATTTGTACCAAGTTTGCAAGTGTTTGGCATGGTCTTATTGAATTTGTACCAAGTTTGCAAGTGTTTTGGCATGGTCTTAGGAAGTTTGTTCCAAGTTTGCAAGTGTTTGGCATGGTCTTATTAAATTTGTTCCAAGTTTGCAAGTGTTTTGGCATGGTCTTATTAAATTTGTACCAAGTTTGCAAGTGTTTTGGCATGGTCTAAGGAAGTTTGTCCCAAGTTTGCAAGTGTTTGGCATGATCGTATTAAAATTGTACCAAGGTTGCAAGTGTTTTGGCACGGTCTTATTGAATTTGTACCAAGTTTGCAAGTGTTTTGGCATGGTCTTATTAAATTTGTACCAAGTTTGCAAGTGTTTTGGCACGGTCTAAGGAAGTTTGTTCCAAGTTTGCAAGTGTTTGGCATGGTCTTATTAAATTTGTTCCAAGTTTGCAAGTGTTTTGGCATGGTCTTAGAAAGTTTGTTCCAAGTTTGCAAGTGTTTGGCATGGTCTTATTAAATTTGTACCAAAATTGCAAGTGTTTTGGCATGGTCTTATTAAATTTGTACCAAGTTTGCAAGTGTTTTGGCATGGTCTTAGGAAGTTTGTTCCAAGTTTGCAAGTGTTTGGCATGGTCTTATTAAATTTGTACCAAGTTTGCAAGTGTTTTGGCATGGTCTTATTAAATTTGTACCAAGGTTGCAAGTGTTTTGGCATGGTTTTAGGAAGTTTGTTCCAAGTTTGCAAGTGTTTTGGCATGGTCGTATTAAATTTGTACCAAGTTTGCAAGTGTTTTGGCATGGTCTTAGGAAGTTTGTTCCAAGTTTGCAAGTGTTTGGCATGGTCTTATTAAATTTGTACCAAGTTTGCAAGTGTTTGGCATGGTCGTATTAAATTTGTTCCAAGTTTGCAAGTGTTTTGGCATGGTCTTAGAAAGTTTGTTCCAAGTTTGCAAGTGTTTGGCATGGTCTTATTAAATTTGTACCAAAATTGCAAGTGTTTTGGCATGGTCTTATTAAATTTGTACCAAGTTTGCAAGTGTTTTGGCATGGTCTAAGGAAGTTTGTTCCAAGTTTGCAAGTGTTTGGCATGGTCTTATTAAATTTGTACCAAGTTTGCAAGTGTTTTGGCATAGTCTTATTAAATTTGTACCAAGTTTGCAAGTGTTTTGGCATGGTCTTAGGAAGTTTGTTCCAAGTTTGCAAGTGTTTGGCATGGTCTTATTAAATTTGTACCAAGTTTGCAAGTGTTTTGGCATGGTCTTATTAAATTTGTACCAAGTTTGCAAGTGTTTTGGCATGGTCTAAGGAAGTTTGTCCCAAGTTTGCAAGTGTTTGGCATGATCGTATTAAAATTGTACCAAGGTTGCAAGTGTTTTGGCATGGTCTTATTGAATTTGTACCAAGTTTGCAAGTGTTTTGGCATGGTCTTATTAAATTTGTACCAAGTTTGCAAGTGTTTGGCATGGTCTTATTGAATTTGTACCAAGTTTGCAAGTGTTTTGGCATGGTCTTAGGAAGTTTGTTCCAAGTTTGCAAGTGTTTGGCATGGTCTTATTAAATTTGTACCAAGTTTGCAAGTGTTTTGGCATGGTCTTAGGACGTTTGTTCCAAGTTTGCAAGTGTTTGGCATGGTCTTATTAAATTTGTACCAAGTTTGCAAGTGTTTTGGCACGGTCTAAGGAAGTTTGTTCCAAGTTTGCAAGTGTTTGGCATGGTCTTATTAAATTTGTTCCAAGTTTGCAAGTGTTTTGGCATGGTCTTAGAAAGTTTGTTCCAAGTTTGCAAGTGTTTGGCATGGTCTTATTAAATTTGTACCAAAATTGCAAGTGTTTTGGCATGGTCTTATTAAATTTGTACCAAGTTTGCAAGTGTTTTGGCATGGTCTAAGGAAGTTTGTTCCAAGTTTGCAAGTGTTTGGCATGGTCTTATTAAATTTGTACCAAGTTTGCAAGTGTTTTGGCATAGTCTTATTAAATTTGTACCAAGTTTGCAAGTGTTTTGGCATGGTCTTAGGAAGTTTGTTCCAAGTTTGCAAGTGTTTGGCATGGTCTTATTAAATTTGTACCAAGTTTGCAAGTGTTTTGGCATGGTCTTATTAAATTTGTACCAAGTTTGCAAGTGTTTTGGCATGGTCTAAGGAAGTTTGTCCCAAGTTTGCAAGTGTTTGGCATGATCGTATTAAAATTGTACCAAGGTTGCAAGTGTTTTGGCATGGTCTTATTGAATTTGTACCAAGTTTGCAAGTGTTTTGGCATGGTCTTATTAAATTTGTACCAAGTTTGCAAGTGTTTGGCATGGTCTTATTGAATTTGTACCAAGTTTGCAAGTGTTTTGGCATGGTCTTAGGAAGTTTGTTCCAAGTTTGCAAGTGTTTGGCATGGTCTTATTAAATTTGTACCAAGTTTGCAAGTGTTTTGGCATGGTCTTATTAAATTTGTACCAAGTTTGCAAGTGATTTGGCATGGTCTTAGGAGGTTTGTTCCAAGTTTGCAAGTGTTTGGCATGGTCTTATTAAATTTGTACCAAGTTTGCAAGTGTTTTGGCATAGTCTTATTAAATTTTTACCAAGTTTGCAAGTGTTTTGGCATGGTCTTAGGAAGTTTGTTCCAAGTTTGCAAGTGTTTGGCATGGTCTTATTAAATTTGTACCAAGTTTGCAAGTGTTTTGGCATGGTCTTATTAAATTTGTACCAAGTTTGCAAGTGTTTTGGCACGGTCTAAGGAAGTTTGTTCCAAGTTTGCAAGTGTTTTGGCATGGTCTTATTAAATTTGTACCAAGTTTGCAGGTGATTTGGCATGGTCTTAGGAGGTTTGTTCCAAGTTTGCAAGTGTTTGGCATGGTCTTATTAAATTTGTACCAAGTTTGCAAGTGTTTTGGCATAGTCTTATTAAATTTTTACCAAGTTTGCAAGTGTTTTGGCATGGTCTTAGGAAGTTTGTTCCAAGTTTGCAAGTGTTTGGCATGGTCTTATTAAATTTGTTCCAAGTTTGCAAGTGTTTTGGCATAGTCTTATTAAATTTTTACCAAGTTTGCAAGTGTTTTGGCATGGTCTTAGGAAGTTTGTTCCAAGTTTGCAAGTGTTTGGCATGGTCTTATTAAATTTGTACCAAGTTTGCAAGTGTTTTGGCATGGTCTTATTAAATTTGTACCAAGTTTGCAAGTGTTTTGGCATGGTCTTAGGACGTTTGTTCCAAGTTTGCAAGTGTTTTGGCATGGTCTTATTAAATTTGTACCAAGTTTGCAAGTGTTTTGGCATGGTCTGATTAAATTTGTACCAAGTTTGCAAGTGTTTTGGCATGGTCTTATTAAATTTGTACCAAGTTTGCAAGTGTTTTGGCACGGTCTAAGGAAGTTTGTTCCAAGTTTGCAAGTGTTTGGCATGGTCTTATTAAATTTGTTCCAAGTTTGCAAGTGTTTTGGCATGGTCTTAGAAAGTTTGTTCCAAGTTTGCAAGTGTTTGGCATGGTCTTATTAAATTTGTACCAAAATTGCAAGTGTTTTGGCATGGTCTTATTAAATTTGTACCAAGTTTGCAAGTGTTTTGGCATGGTCTAAGGAAGTTTGTTCCAAGTTTGCAAGTGTTTGGCATGGTCTTATTAAATTTGTACCAAGTTTGCAAGTGTTTTGGCATAGTCTTATTAAATTTGTACCAAGTTTGCAAGTGTTTTGGCATGGTCTTAGGAAGTTTGTTCCAAGTTTGCAAGTGTTTGGCATGGTCTTATTAAATTTGTACCAAGTTTGCAAGTGTTTTGGCATGGTCTTATTAAATTTGTACCAAGTTTGCAAGTGTTTTGGCATGGTCTAAGGAAGTTTGTCCCAAGTTTGCAAGTGTTTGGCATGATCGTATTAAAATTGTACCAAGGTTGCAAGTGTTTTGGCATGGTCTTATTGAATTTGTACCAAGTTTGCAAGTGTTTTGGCATGGTCTTATTAAATTTGTACCAAGTTTGCAAGTGTTTGGCATGGTCTTATTGAATTTGTACCAAGTTTGCAAGTGTTTTGGCATGGTCTTAGGAAGTTTGTTCCAAGTTTGCAAGTGTTTGGCATGGTCTTATTAAATTTGTACCAAGTTTGCAAGTGTTTTGGCATGGTCTTAGGAAGTTTGTTCCAAGTTTGCAAGTGTTTGGCATGGTCTTATTAAATTTGTACCAAGTTTGCAAGTGTTTTGGCATGGTCTTATTAAATTTGTACCAAGTTTGCAAGTGTTTTGGCATGGTCTTATTAAATTTGTACCAAGTTTGCAAGTGTTTTGGCATGGTCTTAGGAAGTTTGTTCCAAGTTTGCAAGTGTTTTGGCATGGTCGTATTAAATTTGTACCAAGGTTGCAAGTGTTTTGGCATGGTCTTAGGAAGTTTGTTCCAAGTTTGCAAGTGTTTGGCATGGTCTTATTAAATTTGTACCAAGTTTGCAAGTGTTTTGGCATGGTCTTAGGAAGTTTGTTCCAAGTTTGCAAGTGTTTGGCATGGTCTTATTAAATTTGTACCAAGTTTGCAAGTGTTTTGGCATGGTCTTATTAAATTTGTACCAAGGTTGCAAGTGTTTTGGCATGGTTTTAGGAAGTTTGTTCCAAGTTTGCAAGTGTTTTGGCATGGTCGTATTAAATTTGTACCAAGTTTGCAAGTGTTTTGGCATGGTCTTAAGAAGTTTGTTCCAAGTTTTCAAGTGTTTGGCATGGTCTTATTAAATTTGTACCAAGTTTGCAAGTGTTTTGGCATGGTCTTAGGAAGTTTGTTCCAAGTTTGCAAGTGTTTGGCATGGTCTTATTAAATTTGTACCAAGTTTGCAAGTGTTTGGCATGGTCGTATTAAATTTGTACCAAGTTTGCAAGCGTTTTGGCATGGTCTTATTAAATTTGTACCAAGGTTGCAAGTGTTTTGGCATGGTCTTAGGAAGTTTGTTCCAAGTTTGCAAGTGTTTGGCATGGTCTTATTAAATTTGTACCAAGTTTGCAAGTGTTTTGGCATGGTCTTATTAAATTTGAACCAAGTTTGCAAGTGTTTTGGCATTGTCTTAGGAAGTTTGTTCCAAGTTTGCAAGTGTTTTGGCATGGTCTTATTAAATTTGTACCAAGTTTGCAAGTGTTTTGGCATGGTCTGATTAAATTTGTACCAAGTTTGCAAGTGTTTTGGCTTGGTCTTATTAAATTTGAACCAAGTTTGCAAGTGTTTTGGCATGGTCTTAGGAAGTTTGTTCCAAGTTTGCAAGTGTTTTGGCATGATCGTATTAAATTTGTATCAAGTTTGCAAGTGTTTGGCATGGTCGTATTATATTTGTACCAAGTTTGCAAGTGTTTTGGCATGGTCTTATTAAATTTGTTCCAAGTTTGCAAGTGTTTTGGCATGGTGTTATTAAATTTGTACCAAGTTTGCAAGTGTTTTGGCATGGTCCTATTAAATTTTTGCCAAGTTTGCAAGTGTTTTGGCATGGTCTTAGGAAGTTTGTTCCAAGTTTGCAAGTGTTTGGCATGGTCTTATTAAATTTGTACCAAGTTTGCAAGTGTTTTGGCATGGTCTAAGGAAGTTTGTTCCAAGTTTGCAAGTGTTTGGCATGGTCTTATTAAATTTGTACCAAGTTTGCAAGTGTTTTGGCATAGTCTTATTAAATTTGTACCAAGTTTGCAAGTGTTTTGGCATGGTCTTAGGAAGTTTGTTCCAAGTTTGCAAGTGTTTGGCATGGTCTTATTAAATTTGTACCAAGTTTGCAAGTGTTTTGGCATGGTCTTATTAAATTTGTACCAAGTTTGCAAGTGTTTTGGCATGGTCTAAGGAAGTTTGTCCCAAGTTTGCAAGTGTTTGGCATGATCGTATTAAAATTGTACCAAGGTTGCAAGTGTTTTGGCATGGTCTTATTGAATTTGTACCAAGTTTGCAAGTGTTTTGGCATGGTCTTATTAAATTTGTACCAAGTTTGCAAGTGTTTGGCATGGTCTTATTGAATTTGTACCAAGTTTGCAAGTGTTTTGGCATGGTCTTAGGAAGTTTGTTCCAAGTTTGCAAGTGTTTGGCATGGTCTTATTAAATTTGTTCCAAGTTTGCAAGTGTTTTGGCATGGTCTTATTAAATTTGTACCAAGTTTGCAAGTGTTTTGGCATGGTCTAAGGAAGTTTGTCCCAAGTTTGCAAGTGTTTGGCATGATCGTATTAAAATTGTACCAAGGTTGCAAGTGTTTTGGCACGGTCTTATTGAATTTGTACCAAGTTTGCAAGTGTTTTGGCATGGTCTTATTAAATTTGTACCAAGTTTGCAAGTGTTTTGGCACGGTCTAAGGAAGTTTGTTCCAAGTTTGCAAGTGTTTGGCATGGTCTTATTAAATTTGTTCCAAGTTTGCAAGTGTTTTGGCATGGTCTTAGAAAGTTTGTTCCAAGTTTGCAAGTGTTTGGCATGGTCTTATTAAATTTGTACCAAAATTGCAAGTGTTTTGGCATGGTCTTATTAAATTTGTACCAAGTTTGCAAGTGTTTTGGCATGGTCTTAGGAAGTTTGTTCCAAGTTTGCAAGTGTTTGGCATGGTCTTATTAAATTTGTACCAAGTTTGCAAGTGTTTTGGCATGGTCTTATTAAATTTGTACCAAGGTTGCAAGTGTTTTGGCATGGTTTTAGGAAGTTTGTTCCAAGTTTGCAAGTGTTTTGGCATGGTCGTATTAAATTTGTACCAAGTTTGCAAGTGTTTTGGCATGGTCTTAGGAAGTTTGTTCCAAGTTTGCAAGTGTTTGGCATGGTCTTATTAAATTTGTACCAAGTTTGCAAGTGTTTGGCATGGTCGTATTAAATTTGTTCCAAGTTTGCAAGTGTTTTGGCATGGTCTTAGAAAGTTTGTTCCAAGTTTGCAAGTGTTTGGCATGGTCTTATTAAATTTGTACCAAAATTGCAAGTGTTTTGGCATGGTCTTATTAAATTTGTACCAAGTTTGCAAGTGTTTTGGCATGGTCTAAGGAAGTTTGTTCCAAGTTTGCAAGTGTTTGGCATGGTCTTATTAAATTTGTACCAAGTTTGCAAGTGTTTTGGCATAGTCTTATTAAATTTGTACCAAGTTTGCAAGTGTTTTGGCATGGTCTTAGGAAGTTTGTTCCAAGTTTGCAAGTGTTTGGCATGGTCTTATTAAATTTGTACCAAGTTTGCAAGTGTTTTGGCATGGTCTTATTAAATTTGTACCAAGTTTGCAAGTGTTTTGGCATGGTCTAAGGAAGTTTGTCCCAAGTTTGCAAGTGTTTGGCATGATCGTATTAAAATTGTACCAAGGTTGCAAGTGTTTTGGCATGGTCTTATTGAATTTGTACCAAGTTTGCAAGTGTTTTGGCATGGTCTTATTAAATTTGTACCAAGTTTGCAAGTGTTTGGCATGGTCTTATTGAATTTGTACCAAGTTTGCAAGTGTTTTGGCATGGTCTTAGGAAGTTTGTTCCAAGTTTGCAAGTGTTTGGCATGGTCTTATTAAATTTGTACCAAGTTTGCAAGTGTTTTGGCATGGTCTTAGGACGTTTGTTCCAAGTTTGCAAGTGTTTGGCATGGTCTTATTAAATTTGTACCAAGTTTGCAAGTGTTTTGGCACGGTCTAAGGAAGTTTGTTCCAAGTTTGCAAGTGTTTGGCATGGTCTTATTAAATTTGTTCCAAGTTTGCAAGTGTTTTGGCATGGTCTTAGAAAGTTTGTTCCAAGTTTGCAAGTGTTTGGCATGGTCTTATTAAATTTGTACCAAAATTGCAAGTGTTTTGGCATGGTCTTATTAAATTTGTACCAAGTTTGCAAGTGTTTTGGCATGGTCTAAGGAAGTTTGTTCCAAGTTTGCAAGTGTTTGGCATGGTCTTATTAAATTTGTACCAAGTTTGCAAGTGTTTTGGCATAGTCTTATTAAATTTGTACCAAGTTTGCAAGTGTTTTGGCATGGTCTTAGGAAGTTTGTTCCAAGTTTGCAAGTGTTTGGCATGGTCTTATTAAATTTGTACCAAGTTTGCAAGTGTTTTGGCATGGTCTTATTAAATTTGTACCAAGTTTGCAAGTGTTTTGGCATGGTCTAAGGAAGTTTGTCCCAAGTTTGCAAGTGTTTGGCATGATCGTATTAAAATTGTACCAAGGTTGCAAGTGTTTTGGCATGGTCTTATTGAATTTGTACCAAGTTTGCAAGTGTTTTGGCATGGTCTTATTAAATTTGTACCAAGTTTGCAAGTGTTTGGCATGGTCTTATTGAATTTGTACCAAGTTTGCAAGTGTTTTGGCATGGTCTTAGGAAGTTTGTTCCAAGTTTGCAAGTGTTTGGCATGGTCTTATTAAATTTGTACCAAGTTTGCAAGTGTTTTGGCATGGTCTTATTAAATTTGTACCAAGTTTGCAAGTGATTTGGCATGGTCTTAGGAGGTTTGTTCCAAGTTTGCAAGTGTTTGGCATGGTCTTATTAAATTTGTACCAAGTTTGCAAGTGTTTTGGCATAGTCTTATTAAATTTTTACCAAGTTTGCAAGTGTTTTGGCATGGTCTTAGGAAGTTTGTTCCAAGTTTGCAAGTGTTTGGCATGGTCTTATTAAATTTGTACCAAGTTTGCAAGTGTTTTGGCATGGTCTTATTAAATTTGTACCAAGTTTGCAAGTGTTTTGGCACGGTCTAAGGAAGTTTGTTCCAAGTTTGCAAGTGTTTTGGCATGGTCTTATTAAATTTGTACCAAGTTTGCAGGTGATTTGGCATGGTCTTAGGAGGTTTGTTCCAAGTTTGCAAGTGTTTGGCATGGTCTTATTAAATTTGTACCAAGTTTGCAAGTGTTTTGGCATAGTCTTATTAAATTTTTACCAAGTTTGCAAGTGTTTTGGCATGGTCTTAGGAAGTTTGTTCCAAGTTTGCAAGTGTTTGGCATGGTCTTATTAAATTTGTTCCAAGTTTGCAAGTGTTTTGGCATAGTCTTATTAAATTTTTACCAAGTTTGCAAGTGTTTTGGCATGGTCTTAGGAAGTTTGTTCCAAGTTTGCAAGTGTTTGGCATGGTCTTATTAAATTTGTACCAAGTTTGCAAGTGTTTTGGCATGGTCTTATTAAATTTGTACCAAGTTTGCAAGTGTTTTGGCATGGTCTTAGGACGTTTGTTCCAAGTTTGCAAGTGTTTTGGCATGGTCTTATTAAATTTGTACCAAGTTTGCAAGTGTTTTGGCATGGTCTGATTAAATTTGTACCAAGTTTGCAAGTGTTTTGGCATGGTCTTATTAAATTTGTACCAAGTTTGCAAGTGTTTTGGCACGGTCTAAGGAAGTTTGTTCCAAGTTTGCAAGTGTTTGGCATGGTCTTATTAAATTTGTTCCAAGTTTGCAAGTGTTTTGGCATGGTCTTAGAAAGTTTGTTCCAAGTTTGCAAGTGTTTGGCATGGTCTTATTAAATTTGTACCAAAATTGCAAGTGTTTTGGCATGGTCTTATTAAATTTGTACCAAGTTTGCAAGTGTTTTGGCATGGTCTAAGGAAGTTTGTTCCAAGTTTGCAAGTGTTTGGCATGGTCTTATTAAATTTGTACCAAGTTTGCAAGTGTTTTGGCATAGTCTTATTAAATTTGTACCAAGTTTGCAAGTGTTTTGGCATGGTCTTAGGAAGTTTGTTCCAAGTTTGCAAGTGTTTGGCATGGTCTTATTAAATTTGTACCAAGTTTGCAAGTGTTTTGGCATGGTCTTATTAAATTTGTACCAAGTTTGCAAGTGTTTTGGCATGGTCTAAGGAAGTTTGTCCCAAGTTTGCAAGTGTTTGGCATGATCGTATTAAAATTGTACCAAGGTTGCAAGTGTTTTGGCATGGTCTTATTGAATTTGTACCAAGTTTGCAAGTGTTTTGGCATGGTCTTATTAAATTTGTACCAAGTTTGCAAGTGTTTGGCATGGTCTTATTGAATTTGTACCAAGTTTGCAAGTGTTTTGGCATGGTCTTAGGAAGTTTGTTCCAAGTTTGCAAGTGTTTGGCATGGTCTTATTAAATTTGTACCAAGTTTGCAAGTGTTTTGGCATGGTCTTAGGAAGTTTGTTCCAAGTTTGCAAGTGTTTGGCATGGTCTTATTAAATTTGTACCAAGTTTGCAAGTGTTTTGGCATGGTCTTATTAAATTTGTACCAAGTTTGCAAGTGTTTTGGCATGGTCTTATTAAATTTGTACCAAGTTTGCAAGTGTTTTGGCATGGTCTTAGGAAGTTTGTTCCAAGTTTGCAAGTGTTTTGGCATGGTCGTATTAAATTTGTACCAAGGTTGCAAGTGTTTTGGCATGGTCTTAGGAAGTTTGTTCCAAGTTTGCAAGTGTTTGGCATGGTCTTATTAAATTTGTACCAAGTTTGCAAGTGTTTTGGCATGGTCTTAGGAAGTTTGTTCCAAGTTTGCAAGTGTTTGGCATGGTCTTATTAAATTTGTACCAAGTTTGCAAGTGTTTTGGCATGGTCTTATTAAATTTGTACCAAGGTTGCAAGTGTTTTGGCATGGTTTTAGGAAGTTTGTTCCAAGTTTGCAAGTGTTTTGGCATGGTCGTATTAAATTTGTACCAAGTTTGCAAGTGTTTTGGCATGGTCTTAAGAAGTTTGTTCCAAGTTTTCAAGTGTTTGGCATGGTCTTATTAAATTTGTACCAAGTTTGCAAGTGTTTTGGCATGGTCTTAGGAAGTTTGTTCCAAGTTTGCAAGTGTTTGGCATGGTCTTATTAAATTTGTACCAAGTTTGCAAGTGTTTGGCATGGTCGTATTAAATTTGTACCAAGTTTGCAAGCGTTTTGGCATGGTCTTATTAAATTTGTACCAAGGTTGCAAGTGTTTTGGCATGGTCTTAGGAAGTTTGTTCCAAGTTTGCAAGTGTTTGGCATGGTCTTATTAAATTTGTACCAAGTTTGCAAGTGTTTTGGCATGGTCTTATTAAATTTGAACCAAGTTTGCAAGTGTTTTGGCATTGTCTTAGGAAGTTTGTTCCAAGTTTGCAAGTGTTTTGGCATGGTCTTATTAAATTTGTACCAAGTTTGCAAGTGTTTTGGCATGGTCTGATTAAATTTGTACCAAGTTTGCAAGTGTTTTGGCTTGGTCTTATTAAATTTGAACCAAGTTTGCAAGTGTTTTGGCATGGTCTTAGGAAGTTTGTTCCAAGTTTGCAAGTGTTTTGGCATGATCGTATTAAATTTGTATCAAGTTTGCAAGTGTTTGGCATGGTCGTATTATATTTGTACCAAGTTTGCAAGTGTTTTGGCATGGTCTTATTAAATTTGTTCCAAGTTTGCAAGTGTTTTGGCATGGTGTTATTAAATTTGTACCAAGTTTGCAAGTGTTTTGGCATGGTCCTATTAAATTTTTGCCAAGTTTGCAAGTGTTTTGGCATGGTCTTAGGAAGTTTGTTCCAAGTTTGCAAGTGTTTTGGCGTGGTCTTATTAAATTTGTACCAAGGTTGCAAGTGTTTTGGCATGGTCTTAGGAAGTTTGTTCCAAGTTTGCAAGTGTTTGGCATGGTCTTATTAAATTTGTACCCAGTTTGCAAGTGTTTTGGCATGGTCTTAGGAAGTTTGTTCCAAGTTTGCAAGTGTTTTGGCATGGTTTTAGGAAGTTTGTTCCAAGTTTGCAAGTGTTTTGGCATGGTCTTATTAAATTTGTGCCAAGTTTGCAAGTGTTTTGGCATGGTCTTAGGAAGTTTGTTCCAAGTTTGCAAGTGTTTGGCATGGTCTTATTAAATTTGTACCAAGTTTGCAAGTGTTTTGGCATGGTCTTAGGAAGTTTGTTCCAAGTTTGCAAGTGTTTGGCATGGTCGTATTAAATTTGTACCAAGTTTGCAAGTGTTTTGGCATGGTCTTAGGAAGTTTTTTCCAAGTTTGCAAGTGTTTTGGCATGGCCTTATTACATTTGTACCAAGTTTGCAAGTGTTTTGGCATGGTCTTATTAAATTTGTACCAAGTTTGCAAGTGTTTTGGCATGGTCTTATAAAATTTGTACCAAGTTTGCAAGTGTTTTGGCATGGTCTTAGGAAGTTTGTTCCAAGTTTGCAAGTGTTTGGCATGGTCGTATTAAATTTGTTCCAAGTTTGCAACTGTTTGGAATGGTCTTATTAAATTTGTACCAAGTTTGCAAGTGTTTTGGCATGGTCTTATTTAATTTGTACCAAGGTTGCAAGTGTTTTGGCATGGTCTTAGGAAGTTTGTTCCAAGTTTGCAAGTGTTTTGGCATGGTCTTATTAAATTTGTACCAAGTTTGCAAGTGTTTTGGCATGGTCTTAGGAAGTTTGTTCCAAGTTTGCAAGTGTTTGGCATGGTCTTATTAAATTTGTACCAAGGTTGCAAGTGTTTTGGCATGGTCTTAGGAAGTTTGTTCCAAGTTTGCAAGTGTTTGGCATGGTCTTATTAAATTTGTACCAAGTTTGCAAGTGTTTTGGCATGGTCTTAGGAAGTTTGTTCCAAGTTTGCAAGTGTTTTGGCATGGTCTTAGGAAGTTTGTTCTAAGTTTGCAAGTGTTTTGGCATGGTCTTATTAAATTTGTACCAAGGTTGCAAGTGTTTTGGCATGGTCTTAGGAAGTTTGTCCCAAGTTTGCAAGTGTTTTGGCATGGTCTTAGGAAGTTTGTTCCAAGTTTGCAAGTGTTTTGGCATGGTCTTATTAAATTTGTACCAAGGTTGCAAGTGTTTTGGCATGGTCTTATTAAATTTGTACCAAGTTTGCAAGTGTTTGGCATGGTCGTATTAAATTTGTACCAAGGTTGCAAGTGTTTTGGCATGGTCTTAGGAAGTTTGTTCCAAGTTTGCAAGTGTTTGGCATGGTCTCATTAAATTTGTACCAAGTTTGCAAGTGTTTTGACATGGTCTTAGGAAGTTTGTTCCAAGTTTGCAAGTGTTTGGCATGGTCTTATTAAATTTGTACCAAGTTTGCAAGTGTTTTGGCATGGTCTTAGGAAGTTTGTTCCAAGTTTGCAAGTGTTTGGCATGGTCTTATTAAATTTGTACCAAGTTTGCAAGTGTTTTGGCATGGTCTTATTAAATTTGTACCAAGGTTGCAAGTGTTTTGGCATGGTCTTAGGAAGTTTGTTCCAAGTTTGCAAGTGTTTTGGCATGGTCGTATTAAATTTGTACCAAGTTTGCAAGTGTTTTGGCATGGTCTTAAGAAGTTTGTTCCAAGTTTTCAAGTGTTTGGCATGGTCTTATTAAATTTGTACCAAGTTTGCAAGTGTTTTGGCATGGTCTTAGGAAGTTTGTTCCAAGTTTGCAAGTGTTTGGCATGGTCTTATTAAATTTGTACCAAGTTTGCAAGTGTTTGGCATGGTCGTATTAAATTTGTACCAAGTTTGCAAGCGTTTTGGCATGGTCTTATTAAATTTGTACCAAGGTTGCAAGTGTTTTGGCATGGTCTTAGGAAGTTTGTTCCAAGTTTGCAAGTGTTTGGCATGGTCTTATTAAATTTGTACCAAGTTTGCAAGTGTTTTGGCATGGTCTTATTAAATTTGAACCAAGTTTGCAAGTGTTTTGGCATTGTCTTAGGAAGTTTGTTCCAAGTTTGCAAGTGTTTTGGCATGGTCTTATTAAATTTGTACCAAGTTTGCAAGTGTTTTGGCATGGTCTGATTAAATTTGTACCAAGTTTGCAAGTGTTTTGGCTTGGTCTTATTAAATTTGAACCAAGTTTGCAAGTGTTTTGGCATGGTCTTAGGAAGTTTGTTCCAAGTTTGCAAGTGTTTTGGCATGATCGTATTAAATTTGTATCAAGTTTGCAAGTGTTTGGCATGGTCGTATTATATTTGTACCAAGTTTGCAAGTGTTTTGGCATGGTCTTATTAAATTTGTACCAAGTTTGCAAGTGTTTTGGCATGGTCTTATTAAATTTGTACCAAGTTTGCAAGTGTTTTGGCATGGTCCTATTAAATTTTTGCCAAGTTTGCAAGTGTTTTGGCATGGTCTTAGGAAGTTTGTTCCAAGTTTGCAAGTGTTTTGGCATGGTCTTATTAAATTTGTACCAAGTTTGCAAGTGTTTTGGCATGGTCGTATTAAATTTGTACCAAGTTTGCAAGTGTTTTGGCATGGTCTTAAGAAGTTTGTTCCAAGTTTTCAAGTGTTTGGCATGGTCTTATTAAATTTGTACCAAGTTTGCAAGTGTTTTGGCATGGTCTTAGGAAGTTTGTTCCAAGTTTGCAAGTGTTTGGCATGGTCTTATTAAATTTGTACCAAGTTTGCAAGTGTTTGGCATGGTCGTATTAAATTTGTACCAAGTTTGCAAGCGTTTTGGCATGGTCTTATTAAATTTGTACCAAGTTTGCAAGTGTTTTGGCATGGTCTTATTAAATTTGTACCAAGTTTGCAAGTGTTTTGGCATGGTCCTATTAAATTTTTGCCAAGTTTGCAAGTGTTTTGGCATGGTCTTAGGAAGTTTGTTCCAAGTTTGCAAGTGTTTTGGCATGGTCTTATTAAATTTGTACCAAGGTTGCAAGTGTTTTGGCATGGTCTTAGGAAGTTTGTTCCAAGTTTGCAAGTGTTTGGCATGGTCTTATTAAATTTGTACCCAGTTTGCAAGTGTTTTGGCATGGTCTTAGGAAGTTTGTTCCAAGTTTGCAAGTGTTTTGGCATGGTTTTAGGAAGTTTGTTCCAAGTTTGCAAGTGTTTTGGCATGGTCTTATTAAATTTGTGCCAAGTTTGCAAGTGTTTTGGCATGGTCTTAGGAAGTTTGTTCCAAGTTTGCAAGTGTTTGGCATGGTCTTATTAAATTTGCACCAAGTTTGCAAGTGTTTTGGCATGGTCTTAGGAAGTTTGTTCCAAGTTTGCAAGTGTTTGGCATGGTCGTATTAAATTTGTACCAAGTTTGCAAGTGTTTTGGCATGGTCTTAGGAAGTTTTTTCCAAGTTTGCAAGTGTTTTGGCATGGCCTTATTACATTTGTACCAAGTTTGCAAGTGTTTTGGCATGGTCTTATTAAATTTGTACCAAGTTTGCAAGTGTTTTGGCATGGTCTTATTAAATTTGTACCAAGTTTGCAAGTGTTTTGGCATGGTCTTAGGAAGTTTCTTCCAAGTTTGCAAGTGTTTGGCATGGTCGTATTAAATTTGTTCCAAGTTTGCAACTGTTTGGAATGGTCTTATTAAATTTGTACCAAGTTTGCAAGTGTTTTGGCATGGTCTTATTTAATTTGTACCAAGGTTGCAAGTGTTTTGGCATGGTCTTAGGATGTTTGTTCCAAGTTTGCAAGTGTTTTGGCATGGTCTTATTAAATTTGTACCAAGTTTGCAAGTGTTTTGGCATGGTCTTAGGAAGTTTGTTCCAAGTTTGCAAGTGTTTGGCATGGTCTTATTAAATTTGTACCAAGGTTGCAAGTGTTTTGGCATGGTCTTAGGAAGTTTGTTCCAAGTTTGCAAGTGTTTGGCATGGTCTTATTAAATTTGTACCAAGTTTGCAAGTGTTTTGGCATGGTCTTAGGAAGTTTGTTCCAAGTTTGCAAGTGTTTTGGCATGGTCTTAGGAAGTTTGTTCCAAGTTTGCAAGTGTTTTGGCATGGTCTTATTAAATTTGTACCAAGGTTGCAAGTGTTTTGGCATGGTCTTAGGAAGTTTGTCCCAAGTTTGCAAGTGTTTTGGCATGGTCTTAGGAAGTTTGTTCCAAGTTTGCAAGTGTTTTGGCATGGTCTTATTAAATTTGTACCAAGGTTGCAAGTGTTTTGGCATGGTCTTATTAAATTTGTACCAAGTTTGCAAGTGTTTGGCACGGTCGTATTAAATTTGTACCAAGGTTGCAAGTGTTTTGGCATGGTCTTAGGAAGTTTGTTCCAAGTTTGCAAGTGTTTGGCATGGTCTCATTAAATTTGTACCAAGTTTGCAAGTGTTTTGGCATGGTCTTAGGAAGTTTGTTCCAAGTTTGCAAGTGTTTTGGCATGGTCTTAGGAAGTTTGTTCCAAGTTTGCAAGTATTTTGGATTGGTCGTATTAAATTTGTACCAAGTTTGCAAGTGTTTTGGCATGGTCTTAGAAAGTTTGTTCCAAGTTTGCAAGTGTTTTGGCATGGTCTTATTAAATTTGTACCAAGGTTGCAAGTGTTTTGGCATGGTCTTAGGAAGTTTGTATCAAGTTTGGTGCTGTTTTGGCGTGGACTTAGGAAGTTTGTACCTAGTTTGTTTCTGTTTTGGCGTGGACTTAGGGACTTTGCACCAAGTTTGTTACTGTTTTGGCATGGTCTTAGGAAGTTTGTTCCAAGTTTGCAAGTGTTTTGGCATGGTCTTAGGAAGTTTGTTCCAAGTTTGCAAGTGTTTTGGATTGGTCGTATTAAATTTGTACCAAGTTTGCAAGTGTTTTGGCATGGTCTTAGAAAGTTTGTTCCAAGTTTGCAAGTGTTTTGGCATGGTCTTATTAAATTTGTACCAAGGTTGCAAGTGTTTTGGCATGGTCTTAGGAAGTTTGTTCCAAGTTTGCAAGTGTTTGGCATGGTTTTATTAAATTTGTATCAAGTTTGCAAGTGTTTTGGCATGGTCTTAGGAAGTTTGTTCCAAGTTTGCAAGTGTTTTGGCATGGTCTTAGGAAGTTTGTTCCAAGTTTGCAAGTGTTTTGGCATGGTCTTATTAAATTTTTGCCAAGTTTGCAAGTGTTTTGGCATGGTCTTATTAAATTTGTACCAAGTTTGCAAGTGTTTGGCATGGTCTTATTAAATTTGTACCAAGTTTGCAAGTGTTTTGGCATGGTCTTAGGAAGTTTGTTCCAAGTTTGCAAGTGTTTGGCATGGTCTTATTAAATTTGTACCAAGTTTGCAAATGTTTGGCATGGTCGTATTAAATTTGTACCAAGTTTCCAAGTGTTTTGGCATGGTCTTATTAAATTTGTACCAAGGTTGCAAGTGTTTTGGCATGGTCTTATTAAATTTGTGCCACGTTTGCAAGTGTTTTGGCATGGTCTTAGGAAGTTTGTTCCAAGTTTGCAAGTGTTTGGCATGGTCTTATTAAATTTGTACCAAGTTTTCAAGTGTTTTGGCATGGTCTTAGGAAGTTTGTTCCAAGTTTGAGAGTGTTTGGCATGGTCGTATTAAATTTGTACCAAGTTTGCAAGTGTTTTGGCATGGTCTTAGGAAGTTTTTTCCAAGTTTGCAAGTGTTTTGGCATGGTCTTATTACATTTGTACCAAGTTTGCAAGTGTTTTGGCATGGTCTTATTAAATTTGTACAAAGTTTGCAAGTGTTTTGGCATGGTCTTATTAAATTTGTACCAAGTTTGCAAGTGTTTTGGCATGGTCTTAGGAAGTTTGTTCCAAGTTTGCAAGTGTTTGGCATGGTCGTATTAAATTTGTTCCAAGTTTGCAACTGTTTGGCATGGTCTTATTAAATTTGTACCAAGTTTGCAAGTGTTTTGGCATGGTCTTATGAAATTTTTACCAAGTTTGCAGGTGTTTTGGCATGGTCCTATTAAATTTGTGCCAAGTTTGCAAGTGTTTTGGCATGGTCTTAGGAAGTTTGTTCCAAGTTTGCAAGTGTTTTGGCATGGTCTTATTAAATTTGTACCAAGGTTGCAAGTGTTTTGGCATGGTCTTAGGAAGTTTCTTCCAAGTTTGCAAGTGTTTGGCATGGTCTTATTAAATTTGTACCAAGTTTGCAAGTGTTTTGGCATGGTCTTAGGAAGTTTGTTCCAAGTTTGCAAGTGTTTTGGCATGGTCTTAGGAAGTTTGTTCCAAGTTTGCAAGTGTTTTGGCATGGTCTTATTAAATTTGTGCCAAGTTTGCAAGTGTTTTGGCATGGTCTTAGGAAGTTTGTTCCAAGTTTGCAAGTGTTTGGCATGGTCTTATTAAATTTGTACCAAGTTTGCAAGTGTTTTGGCATGGTCTTAGGAAGTTTGTTCCAAGTTTGCAAGTGTTTTGGCATGGTCTTATTAAATTTGTACAAAGGTTGCAAGTGTTTTGGCATGGTGTAAGGAAGTTTGTTCCAAGTTTGCAAGTGTTTGGCATGGTCTTATTAAATTTGTACCAAGTTTGCAAGTGTTTTGGCATGGTCTTAGGAAGTTTGTTCTAAGTTTGCAAGTGTTTTGGCATGGTCTTAGGAAGTTTGTTCCAAGTTTGCAAGTGTTTTGGCATGGTCTAATTAAATTTGTACCAAGGTTGCAAGTGTTTTGGCATGGTCTTAGGAAGTTTGTTCCAAGTTTGCAAGTGTTTGGCATGGTCTTATTAAATTTGTATCAAGTTTGCAAGTGTTTGGCATGGTCTTATTAAATTTGTACCAAGTTTGCAAGTGTTTTGGCATGGTCTTATTAAATTTGTACCAAGTTTGCAAGTGTTTTGGCATGGTCTTAGGAAGTTTGTCCCAAGTTTGCAAGTGTTTGGCATGATCGTATTAAATATTTATCAAGTTTGCAAGTGTTTGGCATGGTCGTATTAAATTTGTACCAAGTTTGCAAGTGTTTTGGCATGGTCTTATTAAATTTGTACCAAGTTTGCAAGTGTTTTGGCATGGTCTTATTAAATTTGTACCAAGTTTGCAAGTGTTTTGGCATGGTCCTATTAAATTTTTGCCAAGTTTGCAAGTGTTTTGGCATGGTCTTAGGAAGTTTGTTCCAAGTTTGCAAGTGTTTGGCATGGTCTTATTAAATTTGTACCCAGTTTGCAAGTGTTTTGGCATGGTCTTAGGAAGTTTGTTCCAAGTTTGCAAGTGTTTTGGCATGGTTTTAGGAAGTTTGTTCCAAGTTTGCAAGTGTTTTGGCATGGTCTTATTAAATTTGTGCCAAGTTTGCAAGTGTTTTGGCATGGTCTTAGGAAGTTTGTTCCAAGTTTGCAAGTGTTTGGCATGGTCTTATTAAATTTGCACCAAGTTTGCAAGTGTTTTGGCATGGTCTTAGGAAGTTTGTTCCAAGTTTGCAAGTGTTTGGCATGGTCGTATTAAATTTGTACCAAGTTTGCAAGTGTTTTGGCATGGTCTTAGGAAGTTTTTTCCAAGTTTGCAAGTGTTTTGGCATGGCCTTATTACATTTGTACCAAGTTTGCAAGTGTTTTGGCATGGTCTTATTAAATTTGTACCAAGTTTGCAAGTGTTTTGGCATGGTCTTATTAAATTTGTACCAAGTTTGCAAGTGTTTTGGCATGGTCTTAGGAAGTTTCTTCCAAGTTTGCAAGTGTTTGGCATGGTCGTATTAAATTTGTTCCAAGTTTGCAACTGTTTGGAATGGTCTTATTAAATTTGTACCAAGTTTGCAAGTGTTTTGGCATGGTCTTATTTAATTTGTACCAAGGTTGCAAGTGTTTTGGCATGGTCTTAGGATGTTTGTTCCAAGTTTGCAAGTGTTTTGGCATGGTCTTATTAAATTTGTACCAAGTTTGCAAGTGTTTTGGCATGGTCTTAGGAAGTTTGTTCCAAGTTTGCAAGTGTTTGGCATGGTCTTATTAAATTTGTACCAAGGTTGCAAGTGTTTTGGCATGGTCTTAGGAAGTTTGTTCCAAGTTTGCAAGTGTTTGGCATGGTCTTATTAAATTTGTACCAAGTTTGCAAGTGTTTTGGCATGGTCTTAGGAAGTTTGTTCCAAGTTTGCAAGTGTTTTGGCATGGTCTTAGGAAGTTTGTTCCAAGTTTGCAAGTGTTTTGGCATGGTCTTATTAAATTTGTACCAAGGTTGCAAGTGTTTTGGCATGGTCTTAGGAAGTTTGTCCCAAGTTTGCAAGTGTTTTGGCATGGTCTTAGGAAGTTTGTTCCAAGTTTGCAAGTGTTTTGGCATGGTCTTATTAAATTTGTACCAAGGTTGCAAGTGTTTTGGCATGGTCTTATTAAATTTGTACCAAGTTTGCAAGTGTTTGGCACGGTCGTATTAAATTTGTACCAAGGTTGCAAGTGTTTTGGCATGGTCTTAGGAAGTTTGTTCCAAGTTTGCAAGTGTTTGGCATGGTCTCATTAAATTTGTACCAAGTTTGCAAGTGTTTTGGCATGGTCTTAGGAAGTTTGTTCCAAGTTTGCAAGTGTTTTGGCATGGTCTTAGGAAGTTTGTTCCAAGTTTGCAAGTATTTTGGATTGGTCGTATTAAATTTGTACCAAGTTTGCAAGTGTTTTGGCATGGTCTTAGAAAGTTTGTTCCAAGTTTGCAAGTGTTTTGGCATGGTCTTATTAAATTTGTACCAAGGTTGCAAGTGTTTTGGCATGGTCTTAGGAAGTTTGTATCAAGTTTGGTGCTGTTTTGGCGTGGACTTAGGAAGTTTGTACCTAGTTTGTTTCTGTTTTGGCGTGGACTTAGGGACTTTGCACCAAGTTTGTTACTGTTTTGGCATGGTCTTAGGAAGTTTGTTCCAAGTTTGCAAGTGTTTTGGCATGGTCTTAGGAAGTTTGTTCCAAGTTTGCAAGTGTTTTGGATTGGTCGTATTAAATTTGTACCAAGTTTGCAAGTGTTTTGGCATGGTCTTAGAAAGTTTGTTCCAAGTTTGCAAGTGTTTTGGCATGGTCTTATTAAATTTGTACCAAGGTTGCAAGTGTTTTGGCATGGTCTTAGGAAGTTTGTTCCAAGTTTGCAAGTGTTTGGCATGGTTTTATTAAATTTGTATCAAGTTTGCAAGTGTTTTGGCATGGTCTTAGGAAGTTTGTTCCAAGTTTGCAAGTGTTTTGGCATGGTCTTAGGAAGTTTGTTCCAAGTTTGCAAGTGTTTTGGCATGGTCTTATTAAATTTTTGCCAAGTTTGCAAGTGTTTTGGCATGGTCTTATTAAATTTGTACCAAGTTTGCAAGTGTTTGGCATGGTCTTATTAAATTTGTACCAAGTTTGCAAGTGTTTTGGCATGGTCTTAGGAAGTTTGTTCCAAGTTTGCAAGTGTTTGGCATGGTCTTATTAAATTTGTACCAAGTTTGCAAATGTTTGGCATGGTCGTATTAAATTTGTACCAAGTTTCCAAGTGTTTTGGCATGGTCTTATTAAATTTGTACCAAGGTTGCAAGTGTTTTGGCATGGTCTTATTAAATTTGTGCCACGTTTGCAAGTGTTTTGGCATGGTCTTAGGAAGTTTGTTCCAAGTTTGCAAGTGTTTGGCATGGTCTTATTAAATTTGTACCAAGTTTTCAAGTGTTTTGGCATGGTCTTAGGAAGTTTGTTCCAAGTTTGAGAGTGTTTGGCATGGTCGTATTAAATTTGTACCAAGTTTGCAAGTGTTTTGGCATGGTCTTAGGAAGTTTTTTCCAAGTTTGCAAGTGTTTTGGCATGGTCTTATTACATTTGTACCAAGTTTGCAAGTGTTTTGGCATGGTCTTATTAAATTTGTACAAAGTTTGCAAGTGTTTTGGCATGGTCTTATTAAATTTGTACCAAGTTTGCAAGTGTTTTGGCATGGTCTTAGGAAGTTTGTTCCAAGTTTGCAAGTGTTTGGCATGGTCGTATTAAATTTGTTCCAAGTTTGCAACTGTTTGGCATGGTCTTATTAAATTTGTACCAAGTTTGCAAGTGTTTTGGCATGGTCTTATGAAATTTTTACCAAGTTTGCAGGTGTTTTGGCATGGTCCTATTAAATTTGTGCCAAGTTTGCAAGTGTTTTGGCATGGTCTTAGGAAGTTTGTTCCAAGTTTGCAAGTGTTTTGGCATGGTCTTATTAAATTTGTACCAAGGTTGCAAGTGTTTTGGCATGGTCTTAGGAAGTTTCTTCCAAGTTTGCAAGTGTTTGGCATGGTCTTATTAAATTTGTACCAAGTTTGCAAGTGTTTTGGCATGGTCTTAGGAAGTTTGTTCCAAGTTTGCAAGTGTTTTGGCATGGTCTTAGGAAGTTTGTTCCAAGTTTGCAAGTGTTTTGGCATGGTCTTATTAAATTTGTGCCAAGTTTGCAAGTGTTTTGGCATGGTCTTAGGAAGTTTGTTCCAAGTTTGCAAGTGTTTGGCATGGTCTTATTAAATTTGTACCAAGTTTGCAAGTGTTTTGGCATGGTCTTAGGAAGTTTGTTCCAAGTTTGCAAGTGTTTTGGCATGGTCTTATTAAATTTGTACAAAGGTTGCAAGTGTTTTGGCATGGTCTTATTAAATTTGTACCAAGTTTGCAAGTGTTTTGGCATGGTCTTAGGAAGTTTGTCCCAAGTTTGCAAGTGTTTGGCATGATCGTATTAAATATTTATCAAGTTTGCAAGTGTTTGGCATGGTCGTATTAAATTTGTACCAAGTTTGCAAGTGTTTTGGCATGGTCTTATTAAATTTGTACCAAGTTTGCAAGTGTTTTGGCATGGTCTTATTAAATTTGTACCAAGTTTGCAAGTGTTTTGGCATGGTCCTATTAAATTTTTGCCAAGTTTGCAAGTGTTTTGGCATGGTCTTAGGAAGTTTGTTCCAAGTTTGCAAGTGTTTTGGCATGGTCTTATTAAATTTGTACCAAGGTTGCAAGTGTTTTGGCATGGTCTTAGGAAGTTTGTTCCAAGTTTGCAAGTGTTTGGCATGGTCTTATTAAATTTGTACCAAGTTTGCAAGTGTTTTGGCATGGTCTTAGGAAGTTTGTTCCAAGTTTGCAAGTGTTTTGGCATGGTCTTAGGAAGTTTGTTCCAAGTTTGCAAGTGTTTTGGCATGGTCTTATTAAATTTGTGCCAAGTTTGCAAGTGTTTTGGTATGGTCTTAGGAAGTTTGTTCCAAGTTTGCAAGTGTTTGGCATGGTCTTATTAAATTTGTACCAAGTTTGCAAGTGTTTTGGCATGGTCTTAGGAAGTTTGTTCCAAGTTTGCAAGTGTTTGGCATGGTCTTATTAAATTTGTACCAAGTTTTCAAGTGTTTTGGCATGGTCTTAGGAAGTTTGTTCCAAGTTTGCAAGTGTTTGGCATGGTCGTATTAAATTTGTAACAAGTTTGCAAGTGTTTTGGCATGGTCTTAGGAAGTTTTTTCCAAGTTTGCAAGTGTTTTGGCATGGTCTTATTACATTTGTACCAAGTTTGCAAGTGTTTTGGCATGGTCTTATTAAATTTGTACCAAGTTTGCAAGTGTTTTGGCATGGTCTTATTAAATGTGTACCAAGTTTGCAAGTGTTTTGGCATGGTCCTATTAAATTTTTGCCAAGTTTGCAAGTGTTTTGGCATGGTCTTAGGAAGTTTGTTCCAAGTTTGCAAGTGTTTTGGCATGGTCTTATTAAATTTGTACCAAGGTTGCAAGTGTTTTGGCATGATCTTAGGAAGTTTGTTCCAAGTTTGCAAGTGTTTGGCATGGTCTTATTAAATTTGTACCAAGTTTGCAAGTGTTTTGGCATGGTCTTAGGAAGTTTGTTCCAAGTTTGCAAGTTTTTGGCATGGTCTTAGGAAGTTTGTTCCAAGTTTGCAAGTGTTTTGGCATGGTCTTATAAAATTTGTGCCAAATTTGCAAGTGTTTTGGCATGGTCTTAGGAAGTTTGTTCCAAGTTTGCAAGTGTTTGGCATGGTCTTATTAAATTTGTACCAAGTTTGCAAGTGTTTTGGCATGGTCTTAGGAAGTTTGTTCCAAGTTTGCAAGTGTTTGGCATGGTCTTATTAAATTTGTACCAAGTTTTCAAGTGTTTTGGCATGGTCTTAGGAAGTTTGTTCCAAGTTTGCAAGTGTTTGGCATGGTCTTATTAAATTTGTACCAAGTTTTCAAGTGTTTTGGCATGGTCTTAGGAAGTTTGTTCCAAGTTTGCAAGTGTTTGGCATGGTCGTATTAAATTTGTAACAAGTTTGCAAGTGTTTTGGCATGGTCTTAGGAAGTTTGTACCAAGTTTTCAAGTGTTTTGGCATGGTCTTAGGAAGTTTGTTCCAAGTTTGCAAGTGTTTGGCATGGTCGTATTAAATTTGTACCAAGTTTGCAAGTGTTTTGGCATGGTCTTAGGAAGTTTTTTCCAAGTTTGCAAGTGTTTTGGCATGGTCTTATTACATTTGTACCAAGTTTGCAAGTGTTTTGGCATGGTCTTATTAAATTTGTACCAAGTTTGCAAGTGTTTTGGCATGGTCTTATTAAATTTGTACCAAGTTTGCAAGTGTTTTGGCATGGTCTTAGGAAGTTTTTTCCAAGTTTGCAAGTGTTTGGCATGGTCTTATTAAATTTGTACCAAGTTTGCAAGTGTTTGGCATGGTCGTATTAAATTTGTACCAAGTTTGCAAGTGTTTTGGCATGGTCTTATTAAATTTGTACCAAGGTTGCAAGTGTTTTGGCATGGTCTTATTAAATTTGTACCAAGGTTGCAAGTGTTTTGGCATGGTCTTATTACATTTGTACCAAGTTTGCAAGTGTTTTGGCATGGTCTTAATAACTTTGTACCAAGGTTGCAAGTGTTTTGGCATGGTCTTAGGAAGTTTGTTCCAAGTTTGCAAGTGTTTGGCATGGTCTTATTAAATTTGTACCAAGTTTGCAAGTGTTTTGGCATGGTCTTAGGAAGTTTGTTCCAAGTTTGCAAGTGTTTGGCATGGTCTTATTAAATTTGTACCAAGTTTTCAAGTGTTTTGGCATGGTCTTAGGAAGTTTGTTCCAAGTTTGCAAGTGTTTTGGCATGGTCTTATTAAATTTGTGCCAAGTTTGCAAGTGTTTTGGTATGGTCTTAGGAAGTTTGTTCCAAGTTTGCAAGTGTTTGGCATGGTCTTATTAAATTTGTACCAAGTTTGCAAGTGTTTTGGCATGGTCTTAGGAAGTTTGTTCCAAGTTTGCAAGTGTTTGGCATGGTCTTATTAAATTTGTACCAAGTTTGCAAGTGTTTTGGCATGGTCTTAGGAAGTTTGTTTCAAGTTTGCAAGTGTTTTGGCATGGTCTTAGGAAGTTTGTTCCAAGTTTGCAAGTGTTTGGCATGGTCGTATTAAATTTGTAACAAGTTTGCAAGTGTTTTGGCATGGTCTTAGGAAGTTTGTTCCAAGTTTGCAAGTGTTTTGGCATGGTCTTAGGAAGTTTGTTCCAAGTTTGCAAGTGTTTTGGCATGGTCTTATTAAATTTGTGCCAAGTTTGCAAGTGTTTTGGTATGGTCTTAGGAAGTTTGTTCCAAGTTTGCAAGTGTTTGGCATGGTCTTATTAAATTTGTACCAAGTTTGCAAGTGTTTTGGCATGGTCTTAGGAAGTTTGTTTCAAGTTTGCAAGTGTTTTGGCATGGTCTTAGGAAGTTTGTTCCAAGTTTGCAAGTGTTTTGGCATGGTCTTATTAAATTTGTGCCAAGTTTGCAAGTGTTTTGGTATGGTCTTAGGAAGTTTGTTCCAAGTTTGCAAGTGTTTGGCATGGTCTTATTAAATTTGTACCAAGTTTGCAAGTGTTTTGGCATGGTCTTAGGAAGTTTGTTCCAAGTTTGCAAGTGTTTGGCATGGTCTTATTAAATTTGTACCAAGTTTTCAAGTGTTTTGGCATGGTCTTAGGAAGTTTGTTCCAAGTTTGCAAGTGTTTGGCATGGTCGTATTAAATTTGTAACAAGTTTGCAAGTGTTTTGGCATGGTCCTATTAAATTTTTGCCAAGTTTGCAAGTGTTTTGGCATGGTCTTAGGAAGTTTGTTCCAAGTTTGCAAGTGTTTTGGCATGGTCTTATTAAATTTGTACCAAGGTTGCAAGTGTTTTGGCATGGTCTTAGGAAGTTTGTTCCAAGTTTGCAAGTGTTTGGCATGGTCTTATTAAATTTGTACCAAGTTTTCAAGTGTTTTGGCATGGTCTTAGGAAGTTTGTTCCAAGTTTGCAAGTGTTTGGCATGGTCTTATTAAATTTGTACCAAGTTTGCAAGTGTTTTGGCATGGTCTTAGGAAGTTTTTTCCAAGTTTGCAAGTGTTTTGGCATGGTCTTATTACATTTGTACCAAGTTTGCAAGTGTTTTGGCATGGTCTTATTAAATTTGTACCAAGTTTGCAAGTGTTTTGGCATGGTCTTATTAAATTTGTACCAAGTTTGCAAGTGTTTTGGCATGGTCCTATTAAATTTTTGCCAAGTTTGCAAGTGTTTTGGCATGGTCTTAGGAAGTTTGTTCCAAGTTTGCAAGTGTTTTGGCATGGTCTTATTAAATTTGTACCAAGGTTGCAAGTGTTTTGGCATGGTCTTAGGAAGTTTGTTCCAAGTTTGCAAGTGTTTGGCATGGTCTTATTAAATTTGTACCAAGTTTGCAAGTGTTTTGGCATGGTCTTAGGAAGTTTGTTCCAAGTTTGCAAGTGTTTTGGCATGGTCTTAGGAAGTTTGTTCCAAGTTTGCAAGTGTTTTGGCATGGTCTTATTAAATTTGTGCCAAGTTTGCAAGTGTTTTGGTATGGTCTTAGGAAGTTTGTTCCAAGTTTGCAAGTGTTTGGCATGGTCTTATTAAATTTGTACCAAGTTTGCAAGTGTTTTGGCATGGTCTTAGGAAGTTTGTTCCAAGTTTGCAAGTGTTTTGGCATGGTCTTATTAAATTTGTACCAAGGTTGCAAGTGTTTTGGCATGGTCTTAGGAAGTTTGTTCCAAGTTTGCAAGTGTTTTGGCATGGTCTTATTAAATTTGTACCAAGGTTGCAAGTGTTTTGGCATGGTCTTAGGAAGTTTGTTCCAAGTTTGCAAGTGTTTGGCATGGTCTTATTAAATTTGTACCAAGTTTGCAAGTGTTTTGGCATGGTCTTAGGAAGTTTGTTCCAAGTTTGCAAGTGTTTTGGCATGGTCTTAGGAAGTTTGTTCCAAGTTTGCAAGTGTTTTGGCATGGTCTTATTAAATTTGTGCCAAGTTTGCAAGTGTTTTGGTATGGTCTTAGGAAGTTTGTTCCAAGTTTGCAAGTGTTTGGCATGGTCTTATTAAATTTGTACCAAGTTTGCAAGTGTTTTGGCATGGTCTTAGGAAGTTTGTTCCAAGTTTGCAAGTGTTTGGCATGGTCTTATTAAATTTGTACCAAGTTTTCAAGTGTTTTGGCATGGTCTTAGGAAGTTTGTTCCAAGTTTGCAAGTGTTTGGCATGGTCGTATTAAATTTGTAACAAGTTTGCAAGTGTTTTGGCATGGTCTTAGGAAGTTTTTTCCAAGTTTGCAAGTGTTTTGGCATGGTCTTATTACATTTGTACCAAGTTTGCAAGTGTTTTGGCATGGTCTTATTAAATTTGTACCAAGTTTGCAAGTGTTTTGGCATGGTCTTATTAAATGTGTACCAAGTTTGCAAGTGTTTTGGCATGGTCCTATTAAATTTTTGCCAAGTTTGCAAGTGTTTTGGCATGGTCTTAGGAAGTTTGTTCCAAGTTTGCAAGTGTTTTGGCATGGTCTTATTAAATTTGTACCAAGGTTGCAAGTGTTTTGGCATGATCTTAGGAAGTTTGTTCCAAGTTTGCAAGTGTTTGGCATGGTCTTATTAAATTTGTACCAAGTTTGCAAGTGTTTTGGCATGGTCTTAGGAAGTTTGTTCCAAGTTTGCAAGTTTTTGGCATGGTCTTAGGAAGTTTGTTCCAAGTTTGCAAGTGTTTTGGCATGGTCTTATAAAATTTGTGCCAAATTTGCAAGTGTTTTGGCATGGTCTTAGGAAGTTTGTTCCAAGTTTGCAAGTGTTTGGCATGGTCTTATTAAATTTGTACCAAGTTTGCAAGTGTTTTGGCATGGTCTTAGGAAGTTTGTTCCAAGTTTGCAAGTGTTTGGCATGGTCTTATTAAATTTGTACCAAGTTTTCAAGTGTTTTGGCATGGTCTTAGGAAGTTTGTTCCAAGTTTGCAAGTGTTTGGCATGGTCTTATTAAATTTGTACCAAGTTTTCAAGTGTTTTGGCATGGTCTTAGGAAGTTTGTTCCAAGTTTGCAAGTGTTTGGCATGGTCGTATTAAATTTGTAACAAGTTTGCAAGTGTTTTGGCATGGTCTTAGGAAGTTTGTACCAAGTTTTCAAGTGTTTTGGCATGGTCTTAGGAAGTTTGTTCCAAGTTTGCAAGTGTTTGGCATGGTCGTATTAAATTTGTACCAAGTTTGCAAGTGTTTTGGCATGGTCTTAGGAAGTTTTTTCCAAGTTTGCAAGTGTTTTGGCATGGTCTTATTACATTTGTACCAAGTTTGCAAGTGTTTTGGCATGGTCTTATTAAATTTGTACCAAGTTTGCAAGTGTTTTGGCATGGTCTTATTAAATTTGTACCAAGTTTGCAAGTGTTTTGGCATGGTCTTAGGAAGTTTTTTCCAAGTTTGCAAGTGTTTGGCATGGTCTTATTAAATTTGTACCAAGTTTGCAAGTGTTTGGCATGGTCGTATTAAATTTGTACCAAGTTTGCAAGTGTTTTGGCATGGTCTTATTAAATTTGTACCAAGGTTGCAAGTGTTTTGGCATGGTCTTATTAAATTTGTACCAAGGTTGCAAGTGTTTTGGCATGGTCTTATTACATTTGTACCAAGTTTGCAAGTGTTTTGGCATGGTCTTAATAACTTTGTACCAAGGTTGCAAGTGTTTTGGCATGGTCTTAGGAAGTTTGTTCCAAGTTTGCAAGTGTTTGGCATGGTCTTATTAAATTTGTACCAAGTTTGCAAGTGTTTTGGCATGGTCTTAGGAAGTTTGTTCCAAGTTTGCAAGTGTTTGGCATGGTCTTATTAAATTTGTACCAAGTTTTCAAGTGTTTTGGCATGGTCTTAGGAAGTTTGTTCCAAGTTTGCAAGTGTTTTGGCATGGTCTTATTAAATTTGTGCCAAGTTTGCAAGTGTTTTGGTATGGTCTTAGGAAGTTTGTTCCAAGTTTGCAAGTGTTTGGCATGGTCTTATTAAATTTGTACCAAGTTTGCAAGTGTTTTGGCATGGTCTTAGGAAGTTTGTTCCAAGTTTGCAAGTGTTTGGCATGGTCTTATTAAATTTGTACCAAGTTTGCAAGTGTTTTGGCATGGTCTTAGGAAGTTTGTTTCAAGTTTTCAAGTGTTTTGGCATGGTCTTAGGAAGTTTGTTCCAAGTTTGCAAGTGTTTGGCATGGTCGTATTAAATTTGTAACAAGTTTGCAAGTGTTTTGGCATGGTCTTAGGAAGTTTGTTCCAAGTTTGCAAGTGTTTTGGCATGGTCTTAGGAAGTTTGTTCCAAGTTTGCAAGTGTTTTGGCATGGTCTTATTAAATTTGTGCCAAGTTTGCAAGTGTTTTGGTATGGTCTTAGGAAGTTTGTTCCAAGTTTGCAAGTGTTTGGCATGGTCTTATTAAATTTGTACCAAGTTTGCAAGTGTTTTGGCATGGTCTTAGGAAGTTTGTTTCAAGTTTGCAAGTGTTTTGGCATGGTCTTAGGAAGTTTGTTCCAAGTTTGCAAGTGTTTTGGCATGGTCTTATTAAATTTGTGCCAAGTTTGCAAGTGTTTTGGTATGGTCTTAGGAAGTTTGTTCCAAGTTTGCAAGTGTTTGGCATGGTCTTATTAAATTTGTACCAAGTTTGCAAGTGTTTTGGCATGGTCTTAGGAAGTTTGTTCCAAGTTTGCAAGTGTTTGGCATGGTCTTATTAAATTTGTACCAAGTTTTCAAGTGTTTTGGCATGGTCTTAGGAAGTTTGTTCCAAGTTTGCAAGTGTTTGGCATGGTCGTATTAAATTTGTAACAAGTTTGCAAGTGTTTTGGCATGGTCCTATTAAATTTTTGCCAAGTTTGCAAGTGTTTTGGCATGGTCTTAGGAAGTTTGTTCCAAGTTTGCAAGTGTTTTGGCATGGTCTTATTAAATTTGTACCAAGGTTGCAAGTGTTTTGGCATGGTCTTAGGAAGTTTGTTCCAAGTTTGCAAGTGTTTGGCATGGTCTTATTAAATTTGTACCAAGTTTTCAAGTGTTTTGGCATGGTCTTAGGAAGTTTGTTCCAAGTTTGCAAGTGTTTGGCATGGTCTTATTAAATTTGTACCAAGTTTGCAAGTGTTTTGGCATGGTCTTAGGAAGTTTTTTCCAAGTTTGCAAGTGTTTTGGCATGGTCTTATTACATTTGTACCAAGTTTGCAAGTGTTTTGGCATGGTCTTATTAAATTTGTACCAAGTTTGCAAGTGTTTTGGCATGGTCTTATTAAATTTGTACCAAGTTTGCAAGTGTTTTGGCATGGTCCTATTAAATTTTTGCCAAGTTTGCAAGTGTTTTGGCATGGTCTTAGGAAGTTTGTTCCAAGTTTGCAAGTGTTTTGGCATGGTCTTATTAAATTTGTACCAAGGTTGCAAGTGTTTTGGCATGGTCTTAGGAAGTTTGTTCCAAGTTTGCAAGTGTTTGGCATGGTCTTATTAAATTTGTACCAAGTTTGCAAGTGTTTTGGCATGGTCTTAGGAAGTTTGTTCCAAGTTTGCAAGTGTTTTGGCATGGTCTTAGGAAGTTTGTTCCAAGTTTGCAAGTGTTTTGGCATGGTCTTATTAAATTTGTGCCAAGTTTGCAAGTGTTTTGGTATGGTCTTAGGAAGTTTGTTCCAAGTTTGCAAGTGTTTGGCATGGTCTTATTAAATTTGTACCAAGTTTGCAAGTGTTTTGGCATGGTCTTAGGAAGTTTGTTCCAAGTTTGCAAGTGTTTGGCATGGTCTTATTAAATTTGTACCAAGTTTTCAAGTGTTTTGGCATGGTCTTAGGAAGTTTGTTCCAAGTTTGCAAGTGTTTGGCATGGTCGTATTAAATTTGTTACAAGTTTGCAAGTGTTTTGGCATGGTCTTAGGAAGTTTTTTCCAAGTTTGCAAGTGTTTTGGCATGGTCTTATTACATTTGTACCAAGTGTGCAAGTGTTTTGGCATGGTCTTATTAAATTTGTACCAAGTTTGCAAGTGTTTTGGCATGGTCTTATTAAATGTGTACCAAGTTTGCAAGTGTTTTGGCATGGTCCTATTAAATTTTTGCCAAGTTTGCAAGTGTTTTGGCATGGTCTTAGGAAGTTTGTTCCAAGTTTGCAAGTGTTTTGGCATGGTCTTATTAAATTTGTACCAAGGTTGCAAGTGTTTTGGCATGATCTTAGGAAGTTTGTTCCAAGTTTGCAAGTGTTTGGCATGGTCTTATTAAATTTGTACCAAGTTTGCAAGTGTTTTGGCATGGTCTTAGGAAGTTTGTTCCAAGTTTGCAAGTTTTTGGCATGGTCTTAGGAAGTTTGTTCCAAGTTTGCAAGTGTTTTGGCATGGTCTTATAAAATTTGTGCCAAGTTTGCAAGTGTTTTGGCATGGTCTTAGGAAGTTTGTTCCAAGTTTGCAAGTGTTTGGCATGGTCTTATTAAATTTGTACCAAGTTTGCAAGTGTTTTGGCATGGTCTTAGGAAGTTTGTTCCAAGTTTGCAAGTGTTTGGCATGGTCTTATTAAATTTGTACCAAGTTTTCAAGTGTTTTGGCATGGTCTTAGGAAGTTTGTTCCAAGTTTGCAAGTGTTTGGCATGGTCGTATTAAATTTGTAACAAGTTTGCAAGTGTTTTGGCATGGTCTTAGGAAGTTTTTTCCAAGTTTGCAAGTGTTTGGCATGGTCTTATTAAATTTGTACCAAGTTTGCAAGTGTTTGGCATGGTCGTATTAAATTTGTACCAAGTTTGCAAGTGTTTTGGCATGGTCTTAGGAAGTTTGTTCCAAGTTTGCAAGTGTTTGGCATGGTCTTATTAAATTTGTACCAAGTTTTCAAGTGTTTTGGCATGGTCTTAGGAAGTTTCTTCCAAGTTTGCAAGTGTTTGGCATGGTCGTATTAAATTTGTACCAACTTTGCAAGTGTTTTGGCATGGTCTTAGGAAGTTTTTTCCAAGTTTGCAAGTGTTTTGGCATGGTCTTATTACATTTGTACCAAGTTTGCAAGTGATTTGGCATGGTCTTATTAAATTTGTACCAAGTTTGCAAGTGTTTTGGCATGGTCTTATTAAATTTGTACCAAGTTTGCAAGTGTTTTGGCATGGTCTTAGGAAGTTTTTTCCAAGTTTGCAAGTGTTTGGCATGGTCTTATTAAATTTGTACCAAGTTTGCAAGTGTTTGGCATGGTCGTATTAAATTTGTACCAAGTTTGCAAGTGTTTTGGCATGGTCTTATTAAATTTGTACCAAGGTTGCAAGTGTTTTGGCATGGTCTTATTAAATTTGTACCAAGGTTGCAAGTGTTTTGGCATGGTCTTATTACATTTGTACCAAGTTTGCAAGTGTTTTGGCATGGTCTTATTAAATTTGTACCAACGTTGCAAGTGTTTTGGCATGGTCTTAGGAAGTTTGTTCCAAGTTTGCAAGTGTTTGGCATGGTCTTATTAAATTTGTACCAAGTTTGCAAGTGTTTTGGCATGGTCTTAGGAAGTTTGTTCCAAGTTTGCAAGTGTTTGGCATGGTCTTATTAAATTTGTACCAAGTTTTCAAGTGTTTTGGCATGGTCTTAGGAAGTTTGTTCCAAGTTTGCAAGTGTTTGGCATGGTCGTATTAAATTTGTAACAAGTTTGCAAGTGTTTTGGCATGGTCTTAGGAAGTTTGTTCCAAGTTTGCAAGTGTTTTGGCATGGTCTTAGGAAGTTTGTTCCAAGTTTGCAAGTGTTTTGGCATGGTCTTATTAAATTTGTGCCAAGTTTGCAAGTGTTTTGGTATGGTCTTAGGAAGTTTGTTCCAAGTTTGCAAGTGTTTGGCATGGTCTTATTAAATTTGTACCAAGTTTGCAAGTGTTTTGGCATGGTCTTAGGAAGTTTGTTCCAAGTTTGCAAGTGTTTGGCATGGTCTTATTAAATTTGTACCAAGTTTTAAAGTGTTTTGGCATGGTCTTAGGAAGTTTGTTCCAAGTTTGCAAGTGTTTGGCATGGTCGTATTAAATTTGTAACAAGTTTGCAAGTGTTTTGGCATGGTCTTAGGAAGTTTTTTCCAAGTTTGCAAGTGTTTTGGCATGGTCTTATTACATTTGTACCAAGTTTGCAAGTGTTTTGGCATGGTCTTATTAAATTTGTACCAAGTTTGCAAGTGTTTTGGCATGGTCTTATTAAATGTGTACCAAGTTTGCAAGTGTTTTGGCATGGTCCTATTAAATTTTTGCCAAGTTTGCAAGTGTTTTGGCATGGTCTTAGGAAGTTTGTTCCAAGTTTGCAAGTGTTTTGGCATGGTCTTATTAAATTTGTACCAAGGTTGCAAGTGTTTTGGCATGATCTTAGGAAGTTTGTTCCAAGTTTGCAAGTGTTTGGCATGGTCTTATTAAATTTGTACCAAGTTTGCAAGTGTTTTGGCATGGTCTTAGGAAGTTTGTTCCAAGTTTGCAAGTTTTTGGCATGGTCTTAGGAAGTTTGTTCCAAGTTTGCAAGTGTTTTGGCATGGTCTTATAAAATTTGTGCCAAGTTTGCAAGTGTTTTGGCATGGTCTTAGGAAGTTTGTTCCAAGTTTGCAAGTGTTTGGCATGGTCTTATTAAATTTGTACCAAGTTTGCAAGTGTTTTGGCATGGTCTTAGGAAGTTTGTTCCAAGTTTGCAAGTGTTTGGCATGGTCTTATTAAATTTGTACCAAGTTTTCAAGTGTTTTGGCATGGTCTTAGGAAGTTTGTTCCAAGTTTGCAAGTGTTTGGCATGGTCTTATTAAATTTGTACCAAGTTTGCAAGTGTTTTGGCATGGTCTTAGGAAGTTTGTTCCAAGTTTGCAAGTGTTTGGCATGGTCTTATTAAATTTGTACCAAGTTTTCAAGTGTTTTGGCATGGTCTTAGGAAGTTTGTTCCAAGTTTGCAAGTGTTTGGCATGGTCGTATTAAATTTGTACCAAGTTTGCAAGTGTTTTGGAATGGTCTTAGGAAGTTTTTTCCAAGTTTGCAAGTGTTTTGGCATGGTCTTATTACATTTGTACCAAGTTTGCAAGTGTTTTGGCATGGTCTTATTAAATTTGTACCAAGTTTGCAAGTGTTTTGGCATGGTCTTATTAAATTTGTACCAAGTTTGCAAGTGTTTTGGCATGGTCTTAGGAAGTTTGTTCCAAGTTTGCAAGTGTTTGGCATGGTCGTTTTAAATTTGTTCCAAGTTTGCAACTGTTTGGCATGGTCTTATTAAATTTGTACCAAGTTTGCAAGTGTTTTGGCTTGGTCTTATTAAATTTGTACCAAGTTTGCAAGTGTTTTGGCATGGTCCTATTAAATTTTTGCCAAGTTTGCAAGTGTTTTGGCATGGTCTTAGGAAGTTTGTTCCAAGTTTGCAAGTGTTTTGGCATGGTCTTATTAAATTTGTACCAAGGTTGCAAGTGTTTTGGCATGGTCTTAGGAAGTTTGTTCCAAGTTTGCAAGTGTTTGGCATGGTCTTATTAAATTTGTACCAAGTTTGCAAGTGTTTTGGCATGGTCTTAGGAAGTGTGTCCCAAGTTTGCAAGTGTTTGGCATGATCGTATTAAATTTGTATCAAGTTTGCAAGTGTTTGGCATGGTCGTATTAAATTTGTACCAAGTTTGCAAGTGTTTTGGCATGGTCTTATTAAATTTGTACCAAGTTTGCAAGTGTTTGGGCATGGTCTTATTAAATTTGTACCAAGTTTGCAAGTGTTTTGGCATGGTCCTATTAAATTTTTGCCAAGTTTGCAAGTGTTTTGGCATGGTCTTAGGAAGTTTGTTCCAAGTTTGCAAGTGTTTTGGCATGGTCTTAGGAAGTTTGTTCCAAGTTTGCAAGTGTTTTGGCATGGTCTTATTAAATTTGTGCCAAGTTTGCAAGTGTTTTGGTATGGTCTTAGGAAGTTTGTTCCAAGTTTGCAAGTGTTTGGCATGGTCTTATTAAATTTGTACCAAGTTTATAAGTGTTTTGGCATGGTCTTATTAAATTTGTACCAAGTTTGCAAGTGTTTTGGCATGGTCTTATTAAATTTGTACCAAGTTTGCAGGTGTTTTGGCATGGTCTTTGGAAGTTTTTTCAAAGTTTGCAAGTGTTTTGGCATGGCCTTAGGAAGTTTGTTCCAAGTTTGCAAGTGTTTTGGCATGGTCTCCTTAAATTTGTATAAAGTTTATAAGTGTTTTGGCATGGTCTTATTAAATTTATACCAAGTTTGCAAGTGTTTTGGCATGGTCTTATTAAATTTGTACCAAGTTTGCAGGTGTTTTGGCATGGTCTTTGGAAGTTTGTTCCAAGTTTGCAAGTGTTTTGGCATTGTCTTAGGAAGTTTGTTCCAAGTTTGCAAGTGTTTGGCATGGTCTTATTAAATTTGTACCAAGTTTGCAAGTGTTTTGGCATGGTCTCATTTAATTTGTACCAAGTTTGCAAGTGTTTTGGCATGGTCTCATTAAAATTGTACCAAGTTTGCAAGTGTTTTGGCATGGTCTTATTAAATTTGTACCAAGTTTGCAAGTGTTTTGGCATGGTCTTAGGAAGTTTGTTCCAAGTTTGCAAGTGTTTTGGCATGGTCTTAGGAAGTTTGTTCCAAGTTTGCAAGTGTTTTGGCATGGTCTTATTAAATTTGTGCCAAGTTTGCAAGTGTTTTGGTATGGTCTTAGGAAGTTTGTTCCAAGTTTGCAAGTGTTTGGCATGGTCTTATTAAATTTGTACCAAGTTTATAAGTGTTTTGGCATGGTCTTATTAAATTTGTACCAAGTTTGCAAGTGTTTTGGCATGGTCTTATTAAATTTGTACCAAGTTTGCAGGTGTTTTGGCATGGTCTTTGGAAGTTTTTTCAAAGTTTGCAAGTGTTTTGGCATGGCCTTAGGAAGTTTGTTCCAAGTTTGCAAGTGTTTTGGCATGGTCTCATTAAATTTGTATAAAGTTTATAAGTGTTTTGGCATGGTCTTATTAAATTTATACCAAGTTTGCAAGTGTTTTGGCATGGTCTTATTAAATTTGTACCAAGTTTGCAGGTGTTTTGGCATGGTCTTATTAAATTTGTACCAAGTTTGCAGGTGTTTTGGCATGGTCTTTGGAAGTTTTTTCAAAGTTTGCAAGTGTTTTGGCATGGCCTTAGGAAGTTTGTTCCAAGTTTGCAAGTGTTTTGGCATGGTCTCCTTAAATTTGTATAAAGTTTATAAGTGTTTTGGCATGGTCTTATTAAATTTATACCAAGTTTGCAAGTGTTTTGGCATGGTCTTATTAAATTTGTACCAAGTTTGCAGGTGTTTTGGCATGGTCTTTGGAAGTTTGTTCCAAGTTTGCAAGTGTTTTGGCATTGTCTTAGGAAGTTTGTTCCAAGTTTGCAAGTGTTTTGGCATGGTCTTATTAAATTTGTACCAAGTTTGCAAGTGTTTTGGCATGGTCTCATTAAATTTGTATCAAGTTTGCAAGTGTTTGGCATGGTCGTATTAAATTTGTGCCAAGTTTGCAAGTGTTTTGGCATGGTCTTATTAAATTTGTACCAAGTTTGCAAGTGTTTTGGCATGGTCTTATTAAATTTGTACCAAGTTTGCAAGTGTTTTGGCATGGTCCTATTAAATTTTTGCCAAGTTTGCAAGTGTTTTGGCATGGTCTTAGGAAGTTTGTTCCAAGTTTGCAAGTGTTTTGGCATGGTCTTAGGAAGTTTGTTCCAAGTTTGCAAGTGTTTTGGCATGGTCTTATTAAATTTGTACCAAGTTTGCAGGTGTTTTGGCATGGTCTTTGGAAGTTTTTTCCAAGTTTGCAAGTGTTTTTAAATGGTCTTAGGAAGTTTGTTCCAAGTTTGCAAGTGTTTGGCATGGTCTTATTAAATTTGTACCAAGTTTATAAGTGTTTTGGCATGGTCTTTGGAAGTTTGTTCCAAGTTTGCAAGTGTTTTGGCATGGTCTTAGGAAGTTTGTTCCAAGTTTGCAAGTGTTTGGCATGGTTTTATTAAATTTGTACCAAGTTAATAAGTGTTTTGGCATGGTCTTATTAAATTTGTACCAAGTTTGCAGGTGTTTTGGCATGGTCTTTGGAAGTTTGTTCCAAGTTTGCAAGTGTTTCGGCATGGTCTTATTAAATTTGTACCAAGTTTGCAGGTGTTTTGGCATGGTCTTAGGAAGTTTTTTCCAAGTTTGCAAGTGTTTTGGCATTGTCTTAGGAAGTTTGTTCCAAGTTTGCAAGTGTTTGGCATGGTCTTATTAAATTTGTACCAAGTTTGCAAGTGTTTTGGCATGGTCTCATTAAATTTGTACCAAGTTTGCAAGTGTTTTGGCATGGTCTCATTAAAATTGTACCAAGTTTGCAAGTGTTTTGGCATGGTCTTATTAAATTTGTACCAAGTTTGCAAGTGTTTTGGCATGGTCTTATTAAATTTGTACCAAGTTTGCAGGTGTTTTGGCATGGTCTTTGGAAGTTTTTTCCAAGTTTGCAAGTGTTTTGGCATGGTCTTGGGAAGTTTGTTCCAAGTTTGCAAGTGTTTGGCATGGTCTTATTAAATTTGTACCAAGTTTGCAAGTGTTTTGGCATGGTCTTATTAAATTTGTACCAAGTTTGCAAGTGTTTTGGCATGGTCTTATTAAATTTGTACCAAGTTTATAGGTGTTTTGGCATGGTCTTATTAAATTTGTTCCAAGTTTGCAAGTGTTTGGCATGGTCTTATTAAATTTGTACCAAGTTTGCAAGTGTTTTGGCATGGTCTTATTAAATTTGTACCAAGTTTGCAGGTGTTTTGGCATGGTCTTAGGAAGTTTTTTCCAAGTTTGCAAGTGTTTTGGCATGGTCTTAGGAAGTTTGTTCCAAGTTTGCAAGTGTTTGGCATGGTCTTATTAAATTTGTACCAAGTTTATAGGTGTTTTGGCATGGTCTTATTAAATTTGTACCAAGTTTGCAAGTGTTTGGCATGGTCTTATTAAATTTGTACCAAGTTTGCAAGTGTTTTGGCATGGTCTTATTAAATTTGTACCAAGTTTGCAAGTGTTTTGGCATGGTCTTATTAAATTTGTACCAAGTTTATAGGTGTTTTGGCATGGTCTTATTAAATTTGTTCCAAGTTTGCAAGTGTTTGGCATGGTCTTATTAAATTTGTACCAAGTTTGCAAGTGTTTTGGCATGGTCTTATTAAATTTGTACCAAGTTTGCAAGTGTTTTGGCATGGTCTTATTAAATTTGTACCAAGTTTGCAAGTGTTTTGGCATGGTCTCATTAAATTTGTACCAAGTTTATAAGTGTTTTGGCATGGTCCTTGGAAGTTTGTTCCAAGTTTGCAAGTGTTTTGGCATGGTCTTATTAAATTTGTACCAAGTTTGCAGGTGTTTTGGCATGGTCTTATTAAATTTGTACCAAGTTTGCAAGTGTTTTGGCATGGTCTTAGGAAGTTTGTTCCAAGTTTGCAAGTGTTTGGCATGGTCTTATTAAATTTGTACCAAGTTTATAAGTGTTTTGGCATGGTCTTATTAAATTTGTACCAAGTTTGCAAGTGTTTTGGCATGGTCTTATTAAATTTGTACCAAGTTTGCAGGTGTTTTTGCATGGTCTTTGGAAGTTTTTTCCAAGTTTGCAAGTGTTTTGGCATGGTCTTAGGAAGTTTGTTCCAAGTTTGCAAGTGTTTGGCATAGTCTTATTAAATTTGTACCAAGTTTGCAAGTGTTTTGGCATGGTCTAATTAAATTTGTACCAAGTTTGCAAGTGTTTTGGCATGGTCTTATTAAATTTGAACCAAGTTTGCAAGTGTTTTGGCATGGTCTTATTAAATTTGTATCAAGTTTGCAAGTGTTTGGCATGGTCTTATTAAATTTGTACCAAGTTCGCAAGTGTTTTGGCATGGTCTCATTAAATTTGTACCAAGTTTATAAGTGTTTTGGCATGGTCTTTGGAAGTTTGTTCCAAGTTTGCAAGTGTTTGGCATGGTCGTATTAAATTTGTACCCAGTTTGCAAGTGTTTTGGCATGGTCTTATTAAATTTGTACCAAGTTTGCAAGTGTTTTGGCATGGTCGTATTAAATTTGTACCAAGTTTGCAAGTGTTTTGGCATGGTCTTAGGAAGTTTGTTCCAAGTTTGCAAGTGTTTTGGCATGGTCTTAGGAAGTTTGTTCCAAGTTTGCAAGTGTTTTGGCATGGTCTTATTAAATTTGTGCCAAGTTTGCAAGTGTTTTGGCATGGTCTTAAGAAGTTTGTTCCAAGTTTTCAAGTGTTTGGCATGGTCTTATTAAATTTGTGCCAAGTTTGCAAGTGTTTTGGCATGGTCTTAGGAAGTTTGTTCCAAGTTTGCAAGTGTTTGGCATGGTCTTATTAAATTTGTACCAAGTTTTCAAGTGTTTTGGCATGGTCTTAGGAAGTTTGTTCCAAGTTTGCATGTGTTTGGCATGGTCGTATTAAATTTGTACCAAGTTTGCAAGTGTTTTGGCATGGTCTTAGGAAGTTTTTTCCAAGTTTGCAAGTGTTTTGGCATGGTCTTATTACATTTGTACCAAGTTTGCAAGTGTTTTGGCATGGTCTTATTAAATTTGTACCAAGGTTGCAAGTGTTTTGGCATGTCTTAGGAAGTTTGTTCCAAGTTTGCAAGTGTTTTGGCATGGTCTCATTAAATTTGTACCAAGTTTGCAGGTGTTTTGGCATGGTCTTGAGAAGTTTGTTCCAAGTTTGCAAGTGTTTGGCATGGTCTTATTAAATTTGTACCAAGATTGCAAGTGTTTTGGCATGGTCTTAGGAAGTTTGTTCCAAGTTTGCAAGTGTTTGGCATGGTCTTATTACATTTGTACCAAGTTTGCAAGTGTTTTGGCATGGTCTTATTAAATTTGTACCAAGTTTGCAAGTGTTTGGCATGGTCGTATTAAATTTGTTCCAAGTTTGCAACTGTTTGGCATGGTCTTATTAAATTTGTACCAAGTTTGCAAGTGTTTTGGCATGGTCTTATTAAATTTGTACCAAGGTTGCAAGTGTTTTGGCATGGTCTTAGGAAGTTTGTTCCAAGTTTGCAAGTGTTTTGGCATGGTCTCATTAAATTTGTACCAAGTTTGCAAGTGTTTTGGCATGGTCTTAGGAAGTTTGTTCCAAGTTTGCAAGTGTTTGGCATGGTCTTATTAAATTTGTACCAAGGTTGCAAGTGTTTTGGCATGGTCTTAGGAAGTTTGTTCCAAGTTTGCAAGTGTTTGGCATGGTCTTATTAAATTTGTACCAAGTTTGCAAGTGTTTTGGCATGGTCTTAGGAAGTTTGTTCCAAGTTTGCAAGTGTTTTGGCATGGTCTTAGGAAGTTTGTTCCAAGTTTGCAAGTGTTTTGGCATGGTCTTATTAAATTTGTACCAAGGTTGCAAGTGTTTTGGCATGGTCTTAGGAAGTTTGTTCCAAGTTTGCAAGTGTTTTGGCATGGTCTTATTAAATTTGTACCAAGGTTGCAAGTGTTTTGGCATGGTCTTAGGAAGTTTGTTCCAAGTTTGCAAGTGTTTGGCATGGTCTTATTAAATTTGTACCAAGTTTGCAAGTGTTTTGGCATGGTCTTAGGAAGTTTGTTCCAAGTTTGCAAGTGTTTTGGCATGGTCTTAGGAAGTTTGTTCCAAGTATGCAAGTGTTTTGGCTTGGTCGTATTAAATTTGAACCAAGTTTGCAAGTGTTTTGGCATGGTCTTAGAAAGTTTGTTCCAAGTTTGCAAGTGTTTTGGCATGGTCTTATTAAATTTGTTCCAAGGTTGCAAGTGTTTTGGCATGGTCTTAGGAAGTTTGTTCCAAGTTTGCAAGTGTTTGGCATGGTCTTATTAAATTTGTATCAAGTTTGCAAGTGTTTTGGCATGGTCTTAGGAAGTTTGTTCCAAGTTTGCAAGTGTTTTGGCATGGTCTTAGGAAGTTTGTTCCAAGTTTGCAAGTGTTTTGGCATGGTCTTATTAAATTTTTGCAAAGTTTGCAAGTGTTTTGGCATGGTCTTATTAAATTTGTACCAAGTTTGCAAGTGTTTGGCATGGTCTTATTAAATTTGTACCAAGTTTGCAAGTGTTTTGGCATGGTCTTAGGAAGTTTGTTCCAAGTTTGCAAGTGTTTGGCATGGTCTTATCAAATTTGTACCAAGTTTGCAAGTGTTTGGCATGGTCGTATTAAATTTGTACCAAGTTTGCAAGTGTTTTGGCATGGTCTTATTAAATTTGTACCAAGGTTGCAAGTGTTTTGGCATGGTCTTATTAAATTTGTGCCAAGTTTGCAAGTGTTTTGGCATGGTCTTAGGAAGTTTGTTCCAAGTTTGCAAGTGTTTGGTAAGGTCTTATTAAATTTGTTCCAAGTTTTCAAGTGTTTTGGCATGGTCTTAGGAAGTTTGTTCCAAGTTTGCAAGTGTTTGGCATGGTCGTATTAAATTTGTACCAAGTTTGCAAGTGTTTTGGCATGGTCTTAGGAAGTTTTTTCCAAGTTTGCAAGTGTTTTGGCATGGTCTTTTTACATTTGTACCAAGTTTGCAAGTGTTTTGGCATGGTCTTATTAAATTTGTACCAAGTTTGCAAGTGTTTTGGCATGGTCTTATTAAATTTGTACCAAGTTTGCAAGTGTTTTGGCATGGTCTTAGGAAGTTTGTTCAAAGTTTGCAAGTGTTTGGCATGGTCTTTTTAAATTTGTACCAAGTTTGCAAGTGTTTTGGCATGGTCTTATTAAATTTGTACCAAGGTTGCAAGTGTTTTGGCATGGTCTTAGGAAGTTTGTTCCAAGTTTGCAAGTGTTTTGGCATGGTCGTATTAAATTTGTACCAAGTTTGCAAGTGTTTTGGCATGGTCTTAAGAAGTTTGTTCCAAGTTTTCAAGGGTTTGGCATGGTCTTATTAAATTTTTACCAAGTTTGCAAGTGTTTTGGCATGGTCTTAGGAAGTTTGTTCCAAGTTTGCTAGTGTTTGGCATGGTCTTATTAAATTTGTACCAAGTTTGCAAGTGGCATGGTCGTTTTAAATTTGTACCAAGTTTGCAAGTGTTTTGACATGGTCTTATTAAATTTGTACCAAGGTTGCAAGTGTTTTGGCATGGTCTTATTAAATTTGTGCCAAGTTTGCAAGTGTTTTGGCATGGTCTTAGGAAGTTTGTTCCAAGTTTGCAAGTGTTTGGCATGGTCTTATTAAATTTGTACCAAGTTTTCAAGTGTTTTGGCATGGTCTTAGGAAGTTTGTTCCAAGTTTGCAAGTGTTTTGGCATGGTCTTATTAAATTTTTGCCAAGTTTGCAAGTGTTTTGGCATGGTCTTAGGAAGTTTGTTCCAAGTTTGCAAGTGTTTTGGCATGGTCTTATTAAATTTGTACCAAGGTTGCAAGTGTTTTGGCATGGTCTTAGGAAGTTTGTTCCAAGTTTGCAAGTGTTTGGCATGGTCTTATTAAATTTGTACCAAGTTTGCAAGTGTTTTGGCATGGTCTTAGGAAGTTTTTTCCAAGTTTGCAAGTGTTTTGGCATGGTCTTATTACATTTGTACCAAGTTTGCAAGTGTTTTGGCATGGTCTTAGGAAGTTTGTTCCAAGTTTGCAAGTGTTTGGCATGGTCTTATTAAATTTGTACCAAGTTTGCAAGTGTTTTGGCATGGTCTTAGGAAGTTTGTTCCAAGTTTGCAAGTGTTTTGGCATGGTCTTAGGAAGTTTGTTCCAAGTTTGCAAGTGTTTTGGCATGGTCTTATTAAATTTGTACCAAGGTTGCAAGTGTTTTGGCATGGTCTTAGGAAGTTTGTTCCAAGTTTGCAAGTGTTTGGCATGTTCTTATTAAATTTGTATCAAGTTTGCAAGTGTTTTGGCATGGTCTGATTAAATTTGTACCAAGTTTGCAAGTGTTTTGGCATGGTCTTAGGAAATTTGTACCAAGTTTGCAAGTGTTTTGGCATGGTCTTATTAAATTTGTACCAAGTTTGCAAGTGTTTTGGCATGGTCTTAGGAAGTTTGTCCCAAGTTTGCAAGTGTTTGGCATGATCGTATTAAATTTGTACCAAGGTTGCAAGTGTTTTGGCATGGTCTTAGGAAGTTTGTTCCAAGTTTGCAAGTGTTTGGCATGGTCTTATTAAATTTGTACCAAGTTTGCAAGTGTTTTGGCATGGTCTTAGGAAGTTTGTTCCAACTTCACAAGTGTTTGGCATGGTCTTATTAAATTTGTACCAAGTTTGCAAGTGATTTGGCATGGTCGTATTAAATTTGTACCAAGTTTGCAAGTGTTTTGGCATGGTCTTATTAAATTTGTACCAAGTTTGCAAGTGTTTTGGCATGGTCTTAGGAAGTTTGTTCCAAGTTTGCAAGTGTTTGGCATGGTCGTATTAAATTTGTACCAAGGTTGCAAGTGTTTTGGCATGGTCTTAGGAAGTTTGTTCCAAGTTTGCAAGTGTTTGGCATGGTCTTATTAAATTTGTACCAAGTTTGCAAGTGTTTTGGCATGGTCTTAGGAAGTTTGTTCAAAGTTTGCAAGTGTTTGGCATGGTCTTATTAAATTTGTACCAAGTTTGCAAGTGTTTTGGCATGGTCTTATTAAATTTGTACCAAGGTTGCAAGTGTTTTGGCATGGTCTTAGGAAGTTTGTTACAAGTTTGCAAGCGTTTTGGCATGGTCGTATTAAATTTGTACCAAGTTTGCAAGTGTTTTGGCATGGTCTTAAGAAGTTTCTTCCAAGTTTTCAAGTGTTTTGCATGGTCTTATTAAATTTGTACCAAGTTTGCAAGTGTTTTGGCATGGTCTTAGGAAGTTTGTTCCAAGTTTGCAAGTGTTTGGCATGGTTTTATTAAATTTGTACCAAGTTTACAAGTGTTTTGGCATGGTGTTATTAAATTGGTACCAAGTTTGCAAGTGTTTTGGCATGGTCTTATTAAATTTGTACCAAGTTTGCAAGTGTTTTTGCATGGTCTTAGGAAGTTTGTTCCAAATTTGCAAATGTTTGGCATGGTGTTATTAAATTTGTACCAAGTTTGCAAGTGTTTTGGCATGGTCTTAGGAAGTTTGTTCCAAGTTTGCAAGTGTTTGGCATGGTTTTATTAAATTTGTACCAAGTTTACAAGTGTTTTGGCATGGTGTTATTAAATTGGTACCAAGTTTGCAAGTGTTTTGGCATGGTCTTATTAAATTTGTACCAAGTTTGCAAGTGTTTTGGCATTGTCTTAGGAAGTTTGTTCCAAATTTGCAAATGTTTGGCATGGTGTTATTAAATTTGTACCAAGTTTGCAAGTGTTTTGGCATGGTCTTATTAAATTTGTTCCAAGTTTGCAAGTGTTTTGGCATGGTCTTATTAAATTTGTACCAAGTTTGCAAGTGTTTTGGCATGGATTTATTAAATTTGTTCCAAGTTTGCAAGTGTTTTGGCTTGGTCTTATTAAATTTGTACCAAGTTTGCAAGTGTTCTGGCATGGTTTTTTTAAATTTGTACCAAGTTTACAAGTGTTTTGGCATGGTGTTATTAAATTGGTACCAAGTTTGCAAGTGTTTTGGCATGGTCTTATTAAATTTGTACCAAGTTTGCCAGTGTTTTGGCATGGTCTTAGGAAGTTTGTTCCAAGTTTGCAAGTGTTTGGCATGGTCTTATTAAATTTGTACCAAGTTTGCAAGTGTTTTGGCATGGTCTTAGGAAGTTTGTTCCAAGTTTGCAAGTGTTTTGGCATGGTCTTATTAAATTTGTACAAAGGTTGCAAGTGTTTTGGCATGGTCTTAGGAAGTTTGTTCCAAGTTTGCAAGTGTTTTGGCATGGTCTTATTAAATTTGTGCCAAGTTTGCAAGTGTTTTGGCATGGTCTTAGGAAGTTTGTTCCAAGTTTGCAAGTGTTTGGCATGGTCTTATTAAATTTGTACCAAGTTTGCAAGTGTTTTGGCATGGTCTTAGGAAGTTTGTTCCAAGTTTGCAAGTGTTTGGCATGGTCTTATTAAATTTGTACCAAGTTTGCAAGTGTTTTGGCATGGTCTTTTCAAATTTGTACCAAGTTTGCAAGTGTTTTGGCATGGTCTTATTAAATTTGAACCAAGTTTGCAAGTGTTTTGGCATGGTTTTATTAAATTTATACCAAGTTTGCAAGTGTTTTGGCATGCTGTTATTAAATTTGTACCAAGTTTGCAAGTGTTTTGGCATGGTCTTATTAAATTTGTACCAAGTTTGCAAGTGTTTTGGCATGGTCTTATTAAATTTGTACCAAGTTTGCAGGTGTTTTGGCATAGTCTTATTAAATTTGTACCAAGTTTGCAAGTGATTTGGCATGGTCTTATTAAATTTGTTCCAAGTTTGCAAGTGTTTGGCATGGTCTTATTAAATTTGTACCAAGTTTGCAAGTGTTTTGGCAAGGTCTTATTAAATTTGTACCAAGTTTGCAAGTGTTTTGAAATGGTCTTATTAAATTTGTACCAAGTTTGCAAGTGTTTTGGCATGGTCTTATTAAATTTGTTCCAAGTTTGCAAGTGTTTTGGCTTGGTCTTATTAAATTTGTACCAAGTTTTTTTTTTTATAAAACATAACTATTTATTTGATAAATAGCGAACATAAAGAACAAACTTTTTCTTAATGTCTAGAGTTAAACAAACAGGGCACATTTAAGGACTTTTAAATCGATCGCAGGATCGTTGTTGCCAACGATGTGGATGATATAGTTTGAAAAAAGACGCAGGACATTTATCCGCTTGGTGGCGCTGATTTCGCTTAGCATCGGTAAGCGGAGACATTGAAACGAAGGTTGACACCCTGGAGCTTCCTTCCTGATGTATTGCTGCAGCACGTTCCAGGCCGCAATCACGCGAGTGCATGAGGTGAATTTGTGCTCCAAGGTGTCAGCGTTGCTGCAGTGTGAACAGGATGCATCGGGTAACCGGCTCATCCGAGAAAGAAGCTCACCGTGTGCTATCTTGCCGTTCGCCAGTAAATAAAGCGTCGAACGCTGCTCAGATGAGAGTTTGCCGCTATTGATGTTCCCCCAAACTCTTCTCCAGTTGATCCCCCGGTATGACGTCTCCACTTTGGGTGCGGGGAGGCGGTCCACCAGTAGACGTCGAAGGGTTCGGGTGGAAGGATTTTTACCAAATGAGGGAGGAATGTACGCCATCTGCAGTATGACGCTTCTCAGACATGGGTATGAGGTCGGAATAGAAGCAATATCGGGGGGGTTTCCAGCACACGAAATGTGCTGGGCACCGACCCGGAGGCTCCCTTGCTCCGCCACATACCGGTTGGTCAGCAATGCTGTTGTGTTGATGGAGGGAATATGGAGGTTGAGTCCTCCACGGTTGCGAGGTAACGCTAGCTGCAGGATCGGGATGCGTATGCCTCCGGAGCCGTTCCAGAGGAGAGAACCGATGATGCTCTTGACCTTAGCTATGTCCTTTGACCGGGCGCCACATACCGACGCAATGAACCATAGCTTTTGCAGTAAAAATGTGTTGAGCAGAACTATCTTCTGCATAAGGTTCAGATCTCTCACTCTGTGGAGCCACACCCGCTGCCGGAAGTGCTGAATCACCGTGTCCCAGTTGTGACTGGCCGCCTCTCGAACGTTGTTGGTGAACAGGATCCCAAGAAGCCGGAGACGTTCCACGGTGTGCAGCCAAGGTACGGAGATCCTGTTTTCCAGCGTTATCTTGCCAATGTCCAAAGCCGTGGTCTTTTCAACATTCAACCTAGCACCAGAGCAGACGCCATAAGCCTCAATGGCCGCCCTAACTCGCTCGATTGTGGATGGGGAAGTACTCACCACTGAGACGTCGTCAGCATAAGCATTGATCAGGTCATCCGGATCGCAGCAGATGCCTTCAAGTCTAGTGATGAGGGGATGGAGGTAAAGGATGAACAAGTGCATTGACAAGGGGTCTCCTTGTCGCACGGAACGTTGGATGGGAAAGGCGTGGGATAGGGAGCCGTTTACAAGCACACGGGACGAGGATTTTCCACCAATTGTCCTCAAAAGTCGTACTAGATCGGGATTGAACCCCAATGAACCCATCGTTTCAAACAGAAAACCCCTGTCAACGCGGTCAAACGCCTGAGAGAGATCGAAGGAAACGAGCTAACCACACTTCTTCCTCCGTTTAAGATCGATGATTCTCTCCTTAACAGACAGAACAGCTTGAAAAATATTGCCTGGTTTATTGGAGCACTTTTGTGCATTCGAGATGATTTGCCACTTGTCGATTATGGTTTCAAGCCGTCGTTTAATTATCCTCGAAAGTAGTTTGTAGTCCGTGTTAAGGAGAGAGATCGGACGGTAGGAAGAGAGTGTGCACCCATCCCCCTTCTTCCTCACAAGCACTATGACCCCGTCGACGAACTTTTCCGGAAATTGACCGTTGAGGGCCTGGTTGAGAATCAGTATGATTTCTCTCCAGATTATCTCAAACGTTCTCTGATAAAATTCGATTGGAATTTCATCCGGTCCAGGAGACTTCCGAGGTGCCGATTTTCCAACTGCATGAAGGACATCTCCATAGGTAATCTCATCCATGCAGCTGTTGTTGGTTTCGCAATACTCGGGGATTACACGGTGACAGGCAAAGGAATCGTCCTTGTCTATTGTCTCGTTGGCGTACAACTCCCTGTAGTACGTATGTATGTATTCCTCCAATTGATTTGGAGAGTCAAGAACAATGTCATTTTCTGTTTTCAGGCTGGTGATCAGGGTGCGTTCCTGCCTTCGTTTTCCAAGCTGAAATGTGGAAATTTTTTCACCACTTACTCTTGTTTCGTTAATACGAGTAAAGTCCTCGGAGAAGCGCCTCTGGAGGAGGAGCATTTCTCCTTTTATACGATTGATATTGACCAATTCGATCGGATTGGAAAGATACCGCTCGTATGAGGACTTTAACTCCGCGTAGAGGATATTATGTTGCAAGCGGAAGTTGGAGTATTTTTGGTTCGTTTTCCTTCGGAAGAACGATTTTATTTTTGGTTTGGCAAACTGTATCCACCATTCCACCCATGAACCAAAGTTCTTTCGCAGTCTTGTCCAATAATTCCACCTGCAACCGAATTCCTCTATGTTTTCGGCTGTCAAAATATGTGGCCGTAGTTGCCAGTAGCCATTTCGTCGCGCGACAGGTATGTTCGGAAGGCAGAGACGCACCGTGAGCGCCTTGTGATCAGAAAAGGACACTAAATGCATGTCAGTTGCACGTAGCTGGTCTTTCATGGTCTTGGAGATGTAGCAACGATCGATGCGAGAGCCCGAACCACGTGCGACGTGGGAAAACTCTACAGAGTTACCTCTAAGAGCTTCCCAGCTGTCACACAGGCGCATGCTGTCAACTAGGCTTTGCCAAGCGGAGCTCACATTTCTCACACCCGTAGCGTCTTGGGACTTCAAAATGTAGTTGAAGTCCCCTGCAAGAATCACCGGTCCCGGTGCATTCCGCAGGTAGTACGCAAACGAATGGTCGAAAAAGAGCTCTCGCTCTGCTCTGTTATGGCTTCCCGAAGGAGCGTAAATATTGCACAGTGTGGATGAATTCTTAAGCCGAACGCAGATGAGGCGTGAATCCAAGCTACGCTCGACGTGAGAAAATTTTAGGTGCACCCGCAAGGCGATCGCAGTACCTCTGCTGGTGTGATCAATATTTGTTAATACATTGTACCCAGGGAGCGAAAAGTCTCCAACAGAAACTTCTTGTAGGAAGATTATGTCTGCGTCAGTTGTCTTTATAAAGGTCCTTAGAGCATCTAACTTGGTAGGATTAGATATCGCATTGATGTTGATCGATGCGATCGTCACTGATCTCATCAACTTATCCATTTCTACCAAGTTACTGCTTCTCATCGTCGGTCACGCCGGTAGGTCTCGCTGCGTTAGCGTTTGTATTTCGGGCAGTACGGCCTACTTTACGCTTGGCCGGTTCCTCCGTAGACTTGTGCGACGTGTCGCTGTCCGTCAGTTCGTCCGTCTTTCTCTTACTTGTCTCCGTGTGGATAGAATTTGAGGAAGGGGTAGGGGAAGGGACACGAGGAGCTTTAAACTTTAATTCGGCATCGGCGTTCGAACGATACTCACCTATGTCCATTTTGGTGCTGGTCGATCTTGCCGGGATGTTTAACGCACTTGCCCTGATCAATGACAAAACAAGTGAAGCATTCGCCGGTACGCTTGGTGCTGGTGATCGGCCGTTCGGTGTGTCGGTCAAGACAATAGGTGCACCAGTCCGGGCGCTCGGGGGTATTGTCTGTACGGCCGGGACGGTCGGTGCGCTAGCCGGGACGGTCGGTGCGCTAGCCGGGACGGTCGGTGCGCTAGCCGGGACGGTCGGTGCGCTAGCCGGGACGGTCGGTGCGCTAGCCGGGACGGTCGGTGCGCTTGTCGGGACGGTCGGTGCGCTTGTCGCAACGATCGTTGTGCTTGGCGGGGCGGTCGGAGCACTTGCCGGGACCGTCGGTGCGCTTGTGGATACGATCGTTTTGCTTGCCGGGACGGTCTTTGTGCTAGCCGGGACGGCTGGCGCTAGTGCTGGGGCAGTTGGCGTATTTACGCCGTGTTTGCCTTGCACCGCTGATGCGTAGGTCAACCGCTCGTTGACGCTCGTTTTTTGTGCCACGAGTTTTCTGCCCTGGGTGCAGGTTATTCCGTTGTGCACAGACAGTCCGCATGTACGGCACGTTTGCTGTTGGCCCCGGTAGGTGACCAACGTCTCTTCTCCTCCTATCGTCACAAAGGAGGGCACCGGCTTCGAAATAACCGCCGTTACATACCGGAATCCGTCCGAAACTCCGGCACATGGGAATCCCTTTGTCCATACGCCGGTACGGACCACGCGAACCTCTCCATAGCGCGAGAAGAAGTCGCAGATTGTCTTGTCCGTAATGTCATCGGACAAGTCGTGGATCTTTACGACCACGGAGTTGTCGACCATGCTGATCGGGATCGGGAAAAGCTTCCCGTCGCATTCTATCGAATGCTTTCCGTCGTGTTGCTCGACGGTTTTCAGGGTGAGGCTCTGCTCCTTCGTACGAATGAAGATCACGGATGATGTTGGCTTCAAACGCAAGGAGCTGATGTTGCTGTTGCTTAGACCCAGCTTGGTCATGGCGAAGGTGGTGGCCTCCATCGCTGGTGGCCTTCTGGGTAGCTTTGAGAAGTCCACCCGAAGGGTGCTTCTCAAAGCTTCCATGCTGTGGCTTGCTCTATAGCACGAAATATATTTGCTCTGCTTCGTGAAAAGAACGTCCGATCGTTGCGAGTCTCGGAGAGGAACTAAGATTGCAAGTGTTTTGGCATGGTTTTATTAAATTTGTACCAAGTTTGCAAGTTTTTGGCATGGTCTTATTAAATTTGTACCAAGTTTGCAAGTGTTTTGGCATGGTCTTATTCAATTTGTACCAAGTTTGCAAGTGTTTTGGCATGGTCTTAGGAAGTTTGTTCCAAGTTTGCAAGTGTTTTGGCATGGTCTTATTAAATTTGTACCAAGTTTGCAAGTGTTTTGGCATGGTCTTATTAAATTTGTTCCAAGTTTGCAAGTGTTTTGGCTTGGTCTTATTAAATTTGTATCAAGTTTGCAAGTGTTTTGGCATAGTCTTATTAAATTTGTACCAAGTTTGCAAGTGTTTTGGCATGGTGTTATTAAATTTGTACCAAGTTTGCAAGTGTTTTGGCATGGTCTTATTAAATTTGTACCAAGTTTGCAAGTGTTTTGGCATGGTCTTGGGAAGTTTGTTCCTAGTTTGCAAGTGTTTGGCATGGTCTTATTAAATTTTTACCAAGTTTGCAAGTTTTTTGGCATGGTCTTATTAAATTTGTACCAAGTTTGCAAGTGTTTTGGCTTGGTCTTATTAAATTTGTACCAAGTTTGCAAGTGTTTTGGCATGGTCTTAGGAAGTTTGTTCCAAGTTTGCAAGTGTTTTGGCATGGTCTTATTAAATTTGTACCAAGTTTGCAAGTGTTTTGGCATGGTCTTATTAAATTTGTACCAAGTTTGCAAGTGTTTTGGCATGGTCTTAGGAAGTTTGTTCCAAGTTTGCAAGTGTTTTGGCATGGTCTTATTAAATTTGTACCAAGTTTGCAAGTGTTTTGGCATGGTCTTATTAAATTTGTACCAAGTTTGCAAGTGTTTTGGCATGGTCTTAGGAAGTTTGTTCCAAGTTTGCAAGTGTTTGGCATGGTTTTATTAAATTTGTACCAAGTTTGCAAGTGTTTTGGCATGGTGTTATTAAATTTGTACCAAGTTTGCAAGTGTTTTGGCATGGTCTTATTAAATTTGTACCAAGTTTGCAAGTGTTTTGGCATGGTCCTAGGAAGTTTGTTCCAAGTTTGCAAGTGGTTTGGCATGGTCTTATTAAATTTGTACCAAGTTTGCAAGTGTTTTGGCATGGTCTTATTAAATTTGTACCAAGTTTGCAAGTGTTTTGGCATGGTCTTAGGAAGTTTGTTCCAAGTTTGCAAGTGTTTGGCATGGTCTTATTCAATTTGTTCCAAGTTTGCAAGTGTTTTGGCATGGTCTTATTAAATTTGTACCAAGTTTGCAAGTGTTAGGCATGGTCTTAGGAAGTTTGTTCCAAGTTTGCAAGTGTTTTGGCATGGTCTTATTAAATTTGTACCAAGTTTGCAAGTGTTTTGGCATGGTCTTACTAAATTTGTACCAAGTTTTCAAGTGTTTTGGCATGGTCTTATTTAATTTGTTCCAAGTTTGTAAGTGTTTTAGCTTGGTCTTATTAAATTTGTACCAAGTTTGCAACTGTTTTGGCATGGTCTTAGGAGGTTTGTTCCAAGTTGGCAAGTGTTTTGGAATGGTCTTATTAAATTTGAACCAAGTTTGCAAGTGTTTTGGCATGGTCTTAGGAAGTTTGTTCCAAGTTTGCAAGTGTTTTGGCATGGTCTTATTAAATTTGTACCAAGTTTGCAAGTGTTTTGGCATGGTCTTAGGAAGTTTGTTCCAAGTTTGCAAGTGTTTGGCATGGTCTTATAAAATTTGTACCAAGTTTGCAAGTGTTTTGGCATGGTCTTATTAAATTTGTACCAAGTTTGCAAGTGTTTTGGCATGGTCTTAGGAAGTTTGTTCCAAGTTTGCAAGTGTTTGGCATCGTCTTATTAAATTTGTACTAAGTTTGCAAGTGTTTTGGCATGGTCTTATTAAATTTGTACCAAGTTTGCAAGTGTTTTGGCATGGTCTTAGGAAGTTTGTTCCAAGTTTGCAAGTGTGTTGGCATGGTCTTATTAAATTTGTACCAAGTTTGCAAGTGTTTTGGCATGGTCTTATTAAATTTGTACCAAGTTTGCAAGTGTTTTGGCATGGTCTTAGGAAGTTTGTTCCAAGTTTGCAAGTGTTTTGGCATGGTCTTATTAAATTTGTATCAAGTTTGCAAGTGTTTTGGCATGGTTTTATTAAATTTGTACCAAGTTTGCAAGTGTTTTGGCATGGTCTTATTAAATTTGTTCCAAGTTTGCAAGTGTTTTGGCATGGTCTTAGGAAGTTTGTTCCAAGTTTGCAAGTGTTTGGCATGGTCTTATTAAATTTGTACCAAGTTTGCAAGTGTTTTGGCATGGTCTTTTTAAATTTGTACCAAGTTTGCAAGTGTTTTGGCATGGTCTTAGGAAGTTTGTTCCAAGTTTGCAAGTGTTTTGGCATGGTCTTATTAAACTTGTACCAAGTTTGCAAGTGTTTTGGCATGGTGTTATTAAATTTGTACCAAGTTTGCAAGTGTTTTGGCATGGTCCTAGGAAGTTGGTTCCAAGTTTGCAAGTGTTTGGCATGGTCTTATTAAATTTGTACCAAGTTTGCAAGTGTTTTGGCATGGTCTTATTAAATTTGTACCAAGTTTGCAAGTGTTTTGGCATGGTCTTAGGAAGTTTGTTCCAAGTTTGCAAGTGTTTTGGCATGGTCTTATTAAATTTGTACCAAGTTTGCAAGTGTTTTGGCATGGTGTTATTAAATTTGTACCAAGTTTGCAAGTGTTTTGGCATGGTCTAAGGAAGTTTGTTCCAAGTTTGCAAGTGTTTGGCATGGTCTTATTAAATTTGTACCAAGTTTGCAAGTGTTTTGGCATGGTCTTATTAAATTTGTACCAAGTTTGCAAGTGTTTTGGCATGGTCTTAGGAAGTTTGTTCCAAGTTTGCAAGTGTTTGGCATGGTCTTATTAAATTTGTACCAAGTTTGCAAGTGTTTTGGCATGGTCTTAGGAAGTTTGTTCCAAGTTTGCAAGTGTTTGGCATGGTCTTATTAAATTTGTACCAAGTTTGCAAGTGTTTTGGCATGGTCTTATAAAATTTGTACCAAGTTTGCAAGTGTTTTGGCATGGTCTAAGGAAGTTTGTTCCAAGTTTGCAAGTGTTTGGCATGGTCTTATTAAATTTGTACCAAGTTTGCAAGTGTTTTGGCATGGTCTTATTAAATTTGTACCAAGTTTGCAAGTGTTTTGGCATGGTCTTATTAAATTTGTACCAAGTTTGCAAGTGTTTTGGCATGGTCTAAGGAAGTTTGTTCCAAGTTTGCAAGTGTTTGGCATGGTCTTATTAAATTTGTACCAAGTTTGCAAGTGTTTTGGCATGGTCTTAGAAAGTTTGTTCCAAGTTTGCAAGCGTTTGGCATGGTGTTATTAAATTTGTACCAAGTTTGCAAGTGTTTTGGCATGGTCTTATTCAATTTGTACCAAGTTTGCAAGTGTTTTGGCATGGTCTTAGGATGTTTGTTCCAAGTTTGCAAGTGTTTTGGCATGGTCTTATTAAAATTGTACCAAGTTTGCAAGTGTTTTGGCATGGTCTTATTAAATTTGTACCAAGTTTGCAAGTGTTTTGGCATGGTCTTAGGAAGTTTGTTCCAAGTTTGCAAGTGTTTGGCATGGTCGTATTAAATTTGTACCAAGGTTGCAAGTGTTTTGGCATGGTCTTAGGAAGTTTGTTCCAAGTTTGCAAGTGTTTGGCATGGTCTTATTAAATTTGTACCAAGTTTGCAAGTGTTTTGGCATGGTCTTGAGAAGTTTGTTCCAAGTTTGCAAGTGTTTGGCATGGTCTTATTAAATTTGTTCCAAGTTTGCAAGTGTTTTGGCATGGTCTTATTAAATTTGTACCAAGGTTGCAAGTGTTTTGGCATGGTCTTAGGAAGTTTGTTCCAAGTTTGCAAGCGTTTTGGCATGGTCGTATTAAATTTGTACCAAGTTTGCAAGTGTTTTGGCATGGTCTTAAGAAGTTTGTTCCAAGTTTTCAAGTGTTTGGCATGGTCTTATTAAATTTGTACCAAGTTTGCAAGTGTTTTGGCATGGTCTTAGGAAGTTTGTTCCAAGTTTGCAAGTGTTTGGCATGGTCTTATTAAATTTGTACCAAGTTTGCAAGTGTTTTGGCATGGTCTTTTCAAATTTGTACCAAGTTTGCAAGTGTTTTGGCATGGTCTTATTAAATTTGTACCAAGCTTGCAAGTGTTTTGGCATGGTTTTATTAAATTTATACCAAGTTTGCAAGTGTTTTGGCATGCTGTTATTAAATTTGTACCAAGTTTGCAAGTGTTTTGGCATGGTCTTATTAAATTTGTACCAAGTTTGCAAGTGTTTTGGCATGGTCTTATTAAATTTGTACCAAGTTTGCAGGTGTTTTGGCATAGTCTTATTAAATTTGTACCAAGTTTGCAAGTGATTTGGCATGGTCTTATTAAATTTGTTCCAAGTTTGCAAGTGTTTGGCATGGTCTTATTAAATTTGTACCAAGTTTGCAAGTGTTTTGGCAAGGTCATATTAAATTTGTACCAAGTTTGCAAGTGTTTTGAAATGGTCTTATTAAATTTGTACCAAGTTTGCAAGTGTTTTGGCATGGTCTTATTAAATTTGTTCCAAGTTTGCAAGTGTTTTGGCTTGGTCTTATTAAATTTGTACCAAGTTTTTTTTTATAAAACATAACTATTTATTTGATAAATAGCGAACAAAAATAACAAACTTTTTCTTAATGTCTAGAGTTAAACAAACAGGGCACATTTAAGGACTTTTAAATCGATCGCATGATCGTTGTTGCCAACGATGTGGATGATATAGTTTGAAAAAAGACGCAGGACATTTATCCGCTTGGTGGCGCTGATTTCGCTTAGCATCGGTAAGCGGAGACATTGAAACGAAGGTTGACACCCTGGAGCTTCCTTCCTGATGTATTGCTGCAGCACGTTCCAGGCCGCAATCACGCGAGTGCATGAGGTGAATTTGTGCTCCAAGGTGTCAGCTTTGCTGCAGTGTGAACAGGATGCATCGGGTAACCGGCTCATCCGAGAAAGAAGCTCACCGTGTGCTATCTTGCCGTTCGCCAGTAAATAAAGCGTCGAACGCTGCTCAGATGAGAGTTTGCCGCTATTGATGTTCCCCCAAACTCTTCTCCAGTTGATCCCCCGGTATGACGTCTCCACTTTGGGTGCGGGGAGGCTGTCCACCAGTAGACGTCGAAGGGTTCGGGTGGAAGGATTTTTCCCAAATGAGGGAGGAATGTACGCCATCTGCAGTATGACGCTTCTCAGACATGGGTATGAGGTCGGAATAGAAGCAATATCGGGGGGGTTTCCAGCACACGAAATGTGCTGGGCACCGACCCGGAGGCTCCCTTGCTCCGCCACATACCGGTTGGTCAGCAATGCTGTAGTGTTGATGGAGGGAATATGGAGGTTGAGTCCTCCACGGTTGCGAGGCAACGCTAGCTGCAGGATCGGGATGCGTATGCCTCCGGAGCCGTTCCAGAGGAGAGAACCGATGATGCTCTTGACCTTAGCTATGTCTTTTGACCGGGCGCCACATACCGACGCAATGAACCATAGCTTTTGCAGTAAAAATGTGTTGAGCAGAACTATCTTCTGCATAAGGTTCAGATCTCTCACTCTGTGGAGCCACACCCGCTGCCGGAAGTGCTGAATCACCGTGTCCCAGTTGTGACTGGCCGCCTCTCGAACGTTGTTGGTGAACAGGATCCCAAGAAGCCGGAGACGTTCCACGGTGTGCAGCCAAGGTACGGAGATCCTGTTTTCCAGCGTTATCTTGCCAATGTCCAAAGCCGTGGTCTTTTCAACATTCAACCTAGCACCAGAGCAGACGCCATAAGCCTCAATGGCCGCCCTAACTCGCTCGATTGTGGATGGGGAAGTACTCACCACTGAGACGTCGTCAGCATAAGCATTGATCAGGTCATCCGGATCGCAGCAGATGCCCTCAAGTCTAGTGATGAGGGGATGGAGGTAAAGGATGAACAAGTGCATTGACAAGGGGTCTCCTTGTCGCACGGAACGTTGGATGGGAAAGGCGTGGGATAGGGAGCCGTTTACAAGCACACGGGACGAGGATTTTCCACCAATTGTCCTCAAAAGTCGTACTAGATCGGGATTGAACCCCAATGAACCCATCGTTTCAAACAGAAAACCCCTGTCAACGCGGTCAAACGCCTGAGAGAGATCGAAGGAAACGAGCTAACCACACTTCTTCCTCCGTTTAAGATCGATGATTCTCTCCTTAACAGACAGAACAGCTTGAAAAATATTGCCTGGTTTATTGGAGCACTTTTGTGCATTCGAGATGATTTGCCACTTATCGATTATGGTTTCAAGCCGTCGTTTAATTATCCTCGAAAGTAGTTTGTAGTCCGTGTTAAGGAGAGAGATCGGACGGTAGGAAGAGAGTGTGCACCCATCCCCCTTCTTCCTCACAAGCACTATGACCCCGTCGACGAACTTTTCCGGACCGTTGACCCCTCGTTGACCGTTGACCGTTGAGGGCCTCGTTGAGAATCAGTATGATTTCTCTCCAGATTATCTCAAACGTTCTCTGATAAAATTCGATTGGAATTTCATCCGGTCCAGGAGACTTCCGAGGTGCCGATTTTCCAACTGCATGAAGGACATCTCCATAGGTAATCTCATCCATGCAGCTGTTGTTGGTTTCGCAATACTCGGGGATTACACGGTGACAGGCAAAGGAATCGTCCTTGTCTATTGTCTCGTTGGCGTACAACTCCCTGTAGTACGTATGTATGTATTCCTCCAATTGATTTGGAGAGTCAAGAACAATGTCATTTTCTGTTTTCAGGCTGGTGATCAGGGTGCGTTCCTGCCTTCGTTTTCCAAGCTGAAATGTGGAAATTTTTTCACCACTTACTCTTGTTTCGTTAATACGAGTAAAGTCCTCGGAGAAGCGCCTCTGAAGGAGGAGCATTTCTCCTTTTATACGATTGATATTGACCAATTCGATCGGATTGGAAAGATACCGCTCGTATGAGGACTTTAACTCCGCGTAGAGGATATTATGTTGCAAGCGGAAGTTGGAGTATTTTTGGTTCGTTTTCCTTCGGAAGAACGATTTTATTTTTGGTTTGGCAAACTGTATCCACCATTCCACCCATGAACCAAAGTTCTTTCGCAGTCTTGTCCAATAATTCCACCTGCAACCGAATTCCTCTATGTTTTCGGCTGTCAAATTATGTGGCCGTAGTTGCCAGTAGCCATTTCGTCGCGCGTCAGGTATGTTCGGAAGGCAGAGACGCACCGTGAGCGCCTTGTGATCAGAAAAGGACACTAAATGCATGTCAGTTGCACGTAGCTGGTCTTTCATGGTCTTGGAGATGTAGCAACGATCGATGCGAGAGCCCGAACCACGTGCGACGTGGGAAAACTCTACAGAGTTACCTCTAAGAGCTTCCCAGCTGTCACACAGGCGCATGCTGTCAACTAGGCTTTGCCAAGCGGAGCTCACATTTCTCACACCCGTAGCGTCTTGGGACTTCAAAATGTAGTTGAAGTCCCCTGCAAGAATCACCGGTCCCGGTGCATTCCGCAGGTAGTACGCCAACGAATGGTTGAAAAAGAGCTCTCGCTCTGCTCTGTTATGGCTTCCCGAAGGAGCGTAAATATTGCACAGTGTGGATGAATTCTCAAGCCGAACGCAGATGAGGCGTGAATCCAAGCTACGCTCGACGTGAGAAAATTTTAGGTGCACCCGCAAGGCGATCGCAGTACCTCTGCTGGTGTGATCAATATTTGTTAAAACATTGTACCCAGGGAGCGAAAAGTCTCCAACAGAAACTTCTTGTAGGAAGATTATGTCTGCGTCAGTTGTCTTTATAAAGGTCCTTAGAGCATCTAACTTGGTAGGATTAGAAATCGCATTGATGTTGATCGATGCGATCGTCACTGATCTCATCAACTTATCCATTTCTACCAAGTTACTGCTTCTCATCGTCGGTCACGCCGGTAGGTCTCGCTGCGTTAGCGTTTGTATTTCGGGCAGTACGGCCTACTTTACGCTTGGCCGGTTCCTCCGTAGACTTGTGCGACGTGTCGCTGTCCGTCAGTTCGTCCGTCTTTCTCTTACTTGTCTCCGTGTGGATAGAATTTGAGGAAGGGGTAGGGGAAGGGACACGAGGAGCTTTAAACTTTAATTCGGCATCGGCGTTCGAACGATACTCACCTGTGTCCATTTTGGTGCTGGTCGATCTTGCCGGGATGTTTAACGCACTTGCCCTGATCAATGACAAAACAAGTGAAGCATTCGCCGGTACGCTTGGTGCTGGTGATCGGCCGTTCGGTGTGTCGGTCAAGACAATAGGTGCACCAGTCCGGGCGCTCGGGGGTATTGTCTGTACGGTCGGGACGGTCGGTGCGCTAGCCGGGACGGTCGGTGCGCTAGCCGGGACGGTCGGTGCGCTAGCCGGGACGGTCGGTGCGCTTGTCGGGATGGTCGGTGCGCTTGTCGCAACGATCGTTGTGCTTGGCGGGGCGGTCGGAGCACTTGCCGGGACCGTCGGTGCGCTTGCGGATACGATCGTTTTGCTTGCCGGGACGGTCTTTGTGCTAGCCGGGACGGCTGGCGCTAGTGCTGGGGCAGTTGGCGTATTTACGCCGTGTTTGCCTTGCACCGCTGATGCGTAGGTCAACCGCTCGTTGACGCTCGTTTTTTGTGCCACGAGTTTTCTGCACTGGGTGCAGGTTATTCCGTTGTGCACAGACAGTCCGCATGTACGGCACGTTTGCTGTTGGCCCCGGTAGGTGACCAACGTCTCTTCTCCTCCTATCGTCACAAAGGAGGGCACCGGCTTCGAAATAACCGCCGTTACATACCGGAATCCGTCCGAAACTCCGGCACATGGGAATCCCTTTGTCCATACGCCGGTACGGACCACGCGAACCTCTCCATAGCGCGAGAAGAAGTCGCAGATTGTCTTGTCCGTAATGTCATCGGACAAGTCGTGGATCTTTACGACCACGGAGTTGTCGACCATGCTGATCGGGATCGGGAAAAGCTTCCCGCCGCATTCTATCGAATGCTTTCCGTCGTGTTGCTCGACGGTTTTCAGGGTGAGGCTCTGCTCCTTCGTACGAATGAAGATCACGGATGATTTTGGCTTCAAACGCAAGGAGCTGATGTTGTTGTTGCTTAGACCCAGCTTGGTCATGGCGAAGGTGGTGGCCTCCATCGCTGGTGGCCTTCTGGGTAGCTTTGAGAAGTCCACCCGAAGGGTGCTTCTCAAAGCTTCCATGCTGTGGCTTGCTCTATAGCACGAAATATATTTGCTCTGCTTCGTGAAAAGAACGTCCGATCGTTGCGAGTCTCGGAGAGGAACTAAGATTGCAAGTGTTTTGGCATGGTTTTATTAAATTTGTACCAAGTTTGCAAGTTTTTGGCATGGTCTTATTAAATTTGTACCAAGTTTGCAAGTGTTTTGGCATGGTGTTATTAAATTGGTACCAAGTTTGCAAGTGTTTTGGCATGGTCTTATTAAATTTGTACCAAGTTTGCAAGTGTTTTGGCATGGTCTTATTAAATTTGTACCAAGTTTGCAAGTGTTTTGGCATGGTCTAAGGAAGTTTGTTCCAAGTTTGCAAGTGTTTGGCATGGTCTTATTAAATTTGTACCAAGTTTGCAAGTGTTTTGGCATGGTCTTATTAAATTTGTCCCAAGTTTGCAAGTGTTTTGGCATGGTCTTATTAAATTTGTACCAAGGTTGCAAGTGTTTTGGCATGGTCTTATTAAATTTGTACCAAGGTTGCAAGTGTTTTGGCATGGTCTTATTACATTTGTACCAAGTTTGCAAGTGTTTTGGCATGGTCTTATTAAATTTGTACCAACGTTGCAAGTGTTTTGGCATGGTCTTAGGAAGTTTGTTCCAAGTTTGCAAGTGTTTGGCATGGTCTTATTAAATTTGTACCAAGTTTGCAAGTGTTTTGGCATGGTCTTAGGAAGTTTGTTCCAAGTTTGCAAGTGTTTGGCATGGTCTTATTAAATTTGTACCAAGTTTTCAAGTGTTTTGGCATGGTCTTAGGAAGTTTGTTCCAAGTTTGCAAGTGTTTGGCATGGTCGTATTAAATTTGTAACAAGTTTGCAAGTGTTTTGGCATGGTCTTAGGAAGTTTGTTCCAAGTTTGCAAGTGTTTTGGCATGGTCTTAGGAAGTTTGTTCCAAGTTTGCAAGTGTTTTGGCATGGTCTTATTAAATTTGTGCCAAGTTTGCAAGTGTTTTGGTATGGTCTTAGGAAGTTTGTTCCAAGTTTGCAAGTGTTTGGCATGGTCTTATTAAATTTGTACCAAGTTTGCAAGTGTTTTGGCATGGTCTTAGGAAGTTTGTTCCAAGTTTGCAAGTGTTTGGCATGGTCTTATTAAATTTGTACCAAGTTTTCAAGTGTTTTGGCATGGTCTTAGGAAGTTTGTTCCAAGTTTGCAAGTGTTTGGCATGGTCGTATTAAATTTGTAACAAGTTTGCAAGTGTTTTGGCATGGTCTTAGGAAGTTTTTTCCAAGTTTGCAAGTGTTTTGGCATGGTCTTATTACATTTGTACCAAGTTTGCAAGTGTTTTGGCATGGTCTTATTAAATTTGTACCAAGTTTGCAAGTGTTTTGGCATGGTCTTATTAAATGTGTACCAAGTTTGCAAGTGTTTTGGCATGGTCCTATTAAATTTTTGCCAAGTTTGCAAGTGTTTTGGCATGGTCTTAGGAAGTTTGTTCCAAGTTTGCAAGTGTTTTGGCATGGTCTTATTAAATTTGTACCAAGGTTGCAAGTGTTTTGGCATGATCTTAGGAAGTTTGTTCCAAGTTTGCAAGTGTTTGGCATGGTCTTATTAAATTTGAACCAAGTTTGCAAGTGTTTTGGCATGGTTTTAGGAAGTTTGTTCCAAGTTTGCAAGTTTTTGGCATGGTCTTAGGAAGTTTGTTCCAAGTTTGCAAGTGTTTTGGCATGGTCTTATAAAATTTGTGCCAAGTTTGCAAGTGTTTTGGCATGGTCTTAGGAAGTTTGTTCCAAGTTTGCAAGTGTTTGGCATGGTCTTATTAAATTTGTACCAAGTTTGCAAGTGTTTTGGCATGGTCTTAGGAAGTTTGTTCCAAGTTTGCAAGTGTTTGGCATGGTCTTATTAAATTTGTACCAAGTTTTCAAGTGTTTTGGCATGGTCTTAGGAAGTTTGTTCCAAGTTTGCAAGTGTTTGGCATGGTCGTATTAAATTTGTAACAAGTTTGCAAGTGTTTTGGCATGGTCTTAGGAAGTTTTTTCCAAGTTTGCAAGTGTTTGGCATGGTCTTATTAAATTTGTACCAAGTTTGCAAGTGTTTGGCATGGTCGTATTAAATTTGTACCAAGTTTGCAAGTGTTTTGGCATGGTCTTATTAAATATGTACCAAGGTTGCAAGTGTTTTGGCATGGTCTTATTAAATTTGTGCCAAGTTTGCAAGTGTTTTGGCATGGTCTTAGGAAGTTTGTTCCAAGTTTGCAAGTGTTTGGCATGGTCTTATTAAATTTGTACCAAGTTTTCAAGTGTTTTGGCATAGTCTTAGGAAGTTTGTTCCAAGTTTGCAAGTGTTTGGCATGGTCGTATTAAATTTGTACCAAGTTTGCAAGTGTTTTGGCATGGTCTTAGGAAGTTTTTTCCAAGTTTGCAAGTGTTTTGGCATGGTCTTATTACATTTGTACCAAGTTTGCAAGTGTTTTGGCATGGTCTTATTAAATTTGTACCAAGTTTGCAAGTGTTTTGGCATGGTCTTATTAAATTTGTACCAAGTTTGCAAGTGTTTTGGCATGGTCTTAGGAAGTTTGTTCCAAGTTTGCAAGTGTTTGGCATGGTCGTTTTAAATTTGTTCCAAGTTTGCAACTGTTTGGCATGGTCTTATTAAATTTGTACCAAGTTTGCAAGTGTTTTGGCTTGGTCTTATTAAATTTGTACCAAGTTTGCAAGTGTTTTGGCATGGTCCTATTAAATTTTTGCCAAGTTTGCAAGTGTTTTGGCATGGTCTTAGGAAGTTTGTTCCAAGTTTGCAAGTGTTTTGGCATGGTCTTATTAAATTTGTACCAAGGTTGCAAGTGTTTTGGCATGGTCTTAGGAAGTTTGTTCCAAGTTTGCAAGTGTTTGGCATGGTCTTATTAAATTTGTACCAAGTTTGCAAGTGTTTTGGCATGGTCTTAGGAAGTGTGTCCCAAGTTTGCAAGTGTTTGGCATGATCGTATTAAATTTGTATCAAGTTTGCAAGTGTTTGGCATGGTCGTATTAAATTTGTACCAAGTTTGCAAGTGTTTTGGCATGGTCTTATTAAATTTGTACCAAGTTTGCAAGTGTTTTGGCATGGTCTTATTAAATTTGTACCAAGTTTGCAAGTGTTTTGGCATGGTCCTATTAAATTTTTGCCAAGTTTGCAAGTGTTTTGGCATGGTCTTAGGAAGTTTGTTCCAAGTTTGCAAGTGTTTTGGCATGGTCTTAGGAAGTTTGTTCCAAGTTTGCAAGTGTTTTGGCATGGTCTTATTAAATTTGTGCCAAGTTTGCAAGTGTTTTGGTATGGTCTTAGGAAGTTTGTTCCAAGTTTGCAAGTGTTTGGCATGGTCTTATTAAATTTGTACCAAGTTTATAAGTGTTTTGGCATGGTCTTATTAAATTTGTACCAAGTTTGCAAGTGTTTTGGCATGGTCTTATTAAATTTGTACCAAGTGTGCAGGTGTTTTGGCATGGTCTTTGGAAGTTTTTTCAAAGTTTGCAAGTGTTTTGGCATGGCCTTAGGAAGTTTGTTCCAAGTTTGCAAGTGTTTTGGCATGGTCTCCTTAAATTTGTATAAAGTTTATAAGTGTTTTGGCATGGTCTTATTAAATTTATACCAAGTTTGCAAGTGTTTTGGCATGGTCTTATTAAATTTGTACCAAGTTTGCAGGTGTTTTGGCATGGTCTTTGGAAGTTTGTTCCAAGTTTGCAAGTGTTTTGGCATTGTCTTAGGAAGTTTGTTCCAAGTTTGCAAGTGTTTGGCATGGTCTTATTAAATTTGTACCAAGTTTGCAAGTGTTTTGGCATGGTCTCATTAAATTTGTACCAAGTTTGCAAGTGTTTTGGCATGGTCTCATTAAAATTGTACCAAGTTTGCAAGTGTTTTGGCATGGTCTTATTAAATTTGTACCAAGTTTGCAAGTGTTTTGGCATGGTCTTAGGAAGTTTGTTCCAAGTTTGCAAGTGTTTTGGCATGGTCTTAGGAAGTTTGTTCCAAGTTTGCAAGTGTTTTGGCATGGTCTTATTAAATTTGTGCCAAGTTTGCAAGTGTTTTGGTATGGTCTTAGGAAGTTTGTTCCAAGTTTGCAAGTGTTTGGCATGGTCTTATTAAATTTGTACCAAGTTTATAAGTGTTTTGGCATGGTCTTATTAAATTTGTACCAAGTTTGCAAGTGTTTTGGCATGGTCTTATTAAATTTGTACCAAGTTTGCAGGTGTTTTGGCATGGTCTTTGGAAGTTTTTTCAAAGTTTGCAAGTGTTTTGGCATGGCCTTAGGAAGTTTGTTCCAAGTTTGCAAGTGTTTTGGCATGGTCTCATTAAATTTGTATAAAGTTTATAAGTGTTTTGGCATGGTCTTATTAAATTTATACCAAGTTTGCAAGTGTTTTGGCATGGTCTTATTAAATTTGTACCAAGTTTGCAGGTGTTTTGGCATGGTCTTTGGAAGTTTGTTCCAAGTTTGCAAGTGTTTTGGCATTGTCTTAGGAAGTTTGTTCCAAGTTTGCAAGTGTTTTGGCATGATCTTATTAAATTTGTACCAAGTTTGCAAGTGTTTTGGCATGGTCTCATTAAATTTGTATCAAGTTTGCAAGTGTTTGGCATGGTCGTATTAAATTTGTGCCAAGTTTGCAAGTGTTTTGGCATGGTCTTATTAAATTTGTACCAAGTTTGCAAGTGTTTTGGCATGGTCTTATTAAATTTGTACCAAGTTTGCAAGTGTTTTGGCATGGTCCTATTAAATTTTTGCCAAGTTTGCAAGTGTTTTGGCATGGTCTTAGGAAGTTTGTTCCAAGTTTGCAAGTGTTTTGGCATGGTCTCAGGAAGTTTGTTCCAAGTTTGCAAGTGTTTTGGCATGGTCTTATTAAATTTGTACCAAGTTTGCAGGTGTTTTGGCATGGTCTTTGGAAGTTTTTTCCAAGTTTGCAAGTGTTTTGGCATGGTCTTAGGAAGTTTGTTCCAAGTTTGCAAGTGTTTGGCATGGTCTTATTAAATTTGTACCAAGTTTATAAGTGTTTTGGCATGGTCTTTGGAAGTTTGTTCCAAGTTTGCAAGTGTTTTGGCATGGTCTTAGGAAGTTTGTTCCAAGTTTGCAAGTGTTTGGCATGGTTTTATTAAATTTGTACCAAGTTAATAAGTGTTTTGGCATGGTCTTATTAAATCTGTACCAAGTTTGCAGGTGTTTTGGCATGGTCTTTGGAAGTTTGTTCCAAGTTTGCAAGTGTTTCGGCATGGTCTTATTAAATTTGTACCAAGTTTGCAGGTGTTTTGGCATGGTCTTAGGAAGTTTTTTCCAAGTTTGCAAGTGTTTTGGCATTGTCTTAGGAAGTTTGTTCCAAGTTTGCAAGTGTTTGGCATGGTCTTATTAAATTTGTACCAAGTTTGCAAGTGTTTTGGCATGGTCTCATTAAATTTGTACCAAGTTTGCAAGTGTTTTGGCATGGTCTCATTAAAATTGTACCAAGTTTGCAAGTGTTTTGGCATGGTCTTATTAAATTTGTACCAAGTTTGCAAGTGTTTTGGCATGGTCTTATTAAATTTGTACCAAGTTTGCAGGTGTTTTGGCATGGTCTTTGGAAGTTTTTTCCAAGTTTGCAAGTGTTTTGGCATGGTCTTGGGAAGTTTGTTCCAAGTTTGCAAGTGTTTGGCATGGTCTTATTAAATTTGTACCAAGTTTGCAAGTGTTTTGGCATGGTCTTATTAAATTTGTACCAAGTTTGCAAGTGTTTTGGCATGGTCTTATTAAATTTGTACCAAGTTTATAGGTGTTTTGGCATGGTCTTATTAAATTTGTTCCAAGTTTGCAAGTGTTTGGCATGGTCTTATTAAATTTGTACCAAGTTTGCAAGTGTTTTGGCATGGTCTTATTAAATTTGTACCAAGTTTGCAGGTGTTTTGGCATGGTCTTAGGAAGTTTTTTCCAAGTTTGCAAGTGTTTTGGCATGGTCTTAGGAAGTTTGTTCCAAGTTTGCAAGTGTTTGGCATGGTCTTATTAAATTTGTACCAAGTTTATAGGTGTTTTGGCATGGTCTTATTAAATTTGTACCAAGTTTGCAAGTGTTTGGCATGGTCTTATTAAATTTGTACCAAGTTTGCAAGTGTTTTGGCATGGTCTTATTAAATTTGTACCAAGTTTGCAAGTGTTTTGGCATGGTCTTATTAAATTTGTTCCAAGTTTATAGGTGTTTTGGCATGGTTTTATTAAATTTGTTCCAAGTTTGCAAGTGTTTGGCATGGTCTTATTAAATTTGTACCAAGTTTGCAAGTGTTTTGGCATGGTCTTATTAAATTTGTACCAAGTTTGCAAGTGTTTTGGCATGGTCTTATTAAATTTGTACCAAGTTTGCAAGTGTTTTGGCATGGTCTCATTAAATTTGTACCAAGTTTATAAGTGTTTTGGCATGGTCCTTGGAAGTTTGTTCCAAGTTTGCAAGTGTTTTGGCATGGTCTTATTAAATTTGTACCAAGTTTGCAGGTGTTTTGGCATGGTCTTAGGAAGTTTTTTCCAAGTTTGCAAGTGTTTTGGCATGGTCTTAGGAAGTTTGTTCCAAGTTTGCAAGTGTTTGGCATGGTCTTATTAAATTTGTACCAAGTTTATAAGTGTTTTGGCATGGTCTTATTAAATTTGTACCAAGTTTGCAAGTGTTTTGGCATGGTCTTATTAAATTTGTACCAAGTTTGCAGGTGTTTTGGCATGGTCTTTGGAAGTTTTTTCCAAGTTTGCAAGTGTTTTGGCATGGTCTTAGGAAGTTTGTTCCAAGTTTGCAAGTGTTTGGCATAGTCTTATTAAATTTGTACCAAGTTTGCAAGTGTTTTGGCATGGTCTAATTAAATTTGTACCAAGTTTGCAAGTGTTTTGGCATGGTCTTATTAAATTTGAACCAAGTTTGCAAGTGTTTTGGCATGGTCTTATTAAATTTGTTCCAAGTTCGCAAGTGTTTGGCATGGTCTTATTAAATTTGTACCAAGTTTGCAAGTGTTTTGGCATGGTCTTATTAAATTTGTACCAAGTTTGCAAGTGTTTTGGCATGGTCTTATTAAATTTGTACCAAGTTCGCAAGTGTTTTGGCATGGTCTCATTAAATTTGTACCAAGTTTATAAGTGTTTTGGCATGGTCTTTGGAAGTTTGTTCCAAGTTTGCAAGTGTTTGGCATGGTCGTATTAAATTTGTACCCAGTTTGCAAGTGTTTTGGCATGGTCTTATTAAATTTGTACCAAGTTTGCAAGTGTTTTGGCATGGTCGTATTAAATTTGTACCAAGTTTGCAAGTGTTTTGGCATGGTCTTAGGAAGTTTGTTCCAAGTTTGCAAGTGTTTTGGCATGGTCTTAGGAAGTTTGTTCCAAGTTTGCAAGTGTTTTGGCATGGTCTTATTAAATTTGTGCCAAGTTTGCAAGTGTTTTGGCATGGTCTTAAGAAGTTTGTTCCAAGTTTTCAAGTGTTTGGCATGGTCTTATTAAAATTTGTGCCAAGTTTGCAAGTGTTTTGGCATGGTCTTAGGAAGTTTGTTCCAAGTTTGCAAGTGTTTGGCATGGTCTTATTAAATTTGTACCAAGTTTTCAAGTGTTTTGGCATGGTCTTAGGAAGTTTGTTCCAAGTTTGCATGTGTTTGGCATGGTCGTATTAAATTTGTACCAAGTTTGCAAGTGTTTTGGCATGGTCTTAGGAAGTTTTTTCCAAGTTTGCAAGTGTTTTGGCATGGTCTTATTACATTTGTACCAAGTTTGCAAGTGTTTTGGCATGGTCTTATTAAATTTGTACCAAGGTTGCAAGTGTTTTGGCATGTCTTAGGAAGTTTGTTCCAAGTTTGCAAGTGTTTTGGCATGGTCTCATTAAATTTGTACCAAGTTTGCAGGTGTTTTGGCATGGTCTTATTAAATTTGTACCAAGGTTGCAAGTGTTTTGGCATGGTCTTAGGAAGTTTGTTCCAAGTTTGCAAGTGTTTTGGCATGGTCTCATTAAATTTGTACCAAGTTTGCAAGTGTTTTGGCATGGTCTTGAGAAGTTTGTTCCAAGTTTGCAAGTGTTTGGCATGGTCTTATTAAATTTGTACCAAGATTGCAAGTGTTTTGGCATGGTCTTAGGAAGTTTGTTCCAAGTTTGCAAGTGTTTGGCATGGTCTTATTACATTTGTACCAAGTTTGCAAGTGTTTTGGCATGGTCTTATTAAATTTGTACCAAGTTTGCAAGTGTTTGGCATGGTCGTATTAAATTTGTTCCAAGTTTGCAACTGTTTGGCATGGTCTTATTAAATTTGTACCAAGTTTGCAAGTGTTTTGGCATGGTCTTATTAAATTTGTACCAAGGTTGCAAGTGTTTTGGCATGGTCTTAGGAAGTTTGTTCCAAGTTTGCAAGTGTTTTGGCATGGTCTCATTAAATTTGTACCAAGTTTGCAAGTGTTTTGGCATGGTCTTAGGAAGTTTGTTCCAAGTTTGCAAGTGTTTGGCATGGTCTTATTAAATTTGTACCAAGGTTGCAAGTGTTTTGGCATGGTCTTAGGAAGTTTGTTCCAAGTTTGCAAGTGTTTGGCATGGTCTTATTAAATTTGTACCAAGTTTGCAAGTGTTTTGGCATGGTCTTAGGAAGTTTGTTCCAAGTTTGCAAGTGTTTTGGCATGGTCTTAGGAAGTTTGTTCCAAGTTTGCAAGTGTTTTGGCATGGTCTTATTAAATTTGTACCAAGGTTGCAAGTGTTTTGGCATGGTCTTAGGAAGTTTGTTCCAAGTTTGCAAGTGTTTTGGCATGGTCTTATTAAATTTGTACCAAGGTTGCAAGTGTTTTGGCATGGTCTTAGGAAGTTTGTTCCAAGTTTGCAAGTGTTTGGCATGGTCTTATTAAATTTGTACCAAGTTTGCAAGTGTTTTGGCATGGTCTTAGGAAGTTTGTTCCAAGTTTGCAAGTGTTTTGGCATGGTCTTAGGAAGTTTGTTCCAAGTATGCAAGTGTTTTGGCTTGGTCGTATTAAATTTGAACCAAGTTTGCAAGTGTTTTGGCATGGTCTTAGAAAGTTTGTTCCAAGTTTGCAAGTGTTTTGGCATGGTCTTATTAAATTTGTTCCAAGGTTGCAAGTGTTTTGGCATGGTCTTAGGAAGTTTGTTCCAAGTTTGCAAGTGTTTGGCATGGTCTTATTAAATTTGTATCAAGTTTGCAAGTGTTTTGGCATGGTCTTAGGAAGTTTGTTCCAAGTTTGCAAGTGTTTTGGCATGGTCTTAGGAAGTTTGTTCCAAGTTTGCAAGTGTTTTGGCATGGTCTTATTAATTTTTTGCCAAGTTTGCAAGTGTTTTGGCATGGTCTTATTAAATTTGTACCAAGTTTGCAAGTGTTTGGCATGGTCTTATTAAATTTGTACCAAGTTTGCAAGTGTTTTGGCATGGTCTTAGGAAGTTTGTTCCAAGTTTGCAAGTGTTTGGCATGGTCTTATCAAATTTGTACCAAGTTTGCAAGTGTTTGGCATGGTCGTATTAAATTTGTACCAAGTTTGCAAGTGTTTTGGCATGGTCTTATTAAATTTGTACCAAGGTTGCAAGTGTTTTGGCATGGTCTTATTAAATTTGTGCCAAGTTTGCAAGTGTTTTGGCATGGTCTTAGGAAGTTTGTTCCAAGTTTGCAAGTGTTTGGTAAGGTCTTATTAAATTTGTTCCAAGTTTTCAAGTGTTTTGGCATGGTCTTAGGAAGTTTGTTCCAAGTTTGCAAGTGTTTGGCATGGTCGTATTAAATTTGTACCAAGTTTGCAAGTGTTTTGGCATGGTCTTAGGAAGTTTTTTCCAAGTTTGCAAGTGTTTTGGCATGGTCTTTTTACATTTGTACCAAGTTTGCAAGTGTTTTGGCATGGTCTTATTAAATTTGTACCAAGTTTGCAAGTGTTTTGGCATGGTCTTATTAAATTTGTACCAAGTTTGCAAGTGTTTTGGCATGGTCTTAGGAAGTTTGTTCAAAGTTTGCAAGTGTTTGGCATGGTCTTTTTAAATTTGTACCAAGTTTGCAAGTGTTTTGGCATGGTCTTATTAAATTTGTACCAAGGTTGCAAGTGTTTTGGCATGGTCTTAGGAAGTTTGTTCCAAGTTTGCAAGTGTTTTGGCATGGTCGTATTAAATTTGTACCAAGTTTGCAAGTGTTTTGGCATGGTCTTAAGAAGTTTGTTCCAAGTTTTCAAGGGTTTGGCATGGTCTTATTAAATTTTTACCAAGTTTGCAAGTGTTTTGGCATGGTCTTAGGAAGTTTGTTCCAAGTTTGCAAGTGTTTGGCATGGTCTTATTAAATTTGTACCAAGTTTGCAAGTGGCATGGTCGTTTTAAATTTGTACCAAGTTTGCAAGTGTTTTGACATGGTCTTATTAAATTTGTACCAAGGTTGCAAGTGTTTTGGCATGGTCTTATTAATTTGTGCCAAGTTTGCAAGTGTTTTGGCATGGTCTTAGGAAGTTTGTTCCAAGTTTGCAAGTGTTTGGCATGGTCTTATTAAATTTGTACCAAGTTTTCAAGTGTTTTGGCATGGTCTTAGGAAGTTTGTTCCAAGTTTGCAAGTGTTTGGCATGGTCGTATTAAATTTGTACCAAGTTTGCAAGTGTTTTGGCATGGTCTTAGGAAGTTTTTTCCAAGTTTGCAAGTGTTTTGGCATGGTCTTATTACATTTGTACCAAGTTTGCAAGTGTTTTGGCATGGTCTTATTAAATTTGTACCAAGTTTGCAAGTGTTTTGGCATGGTCTTATTAAATTTGTACCAAGTTTGCAAGTGTTTTGGCATGGTCTTAGGAAGTTTGTTCCAAGTTTGCAAGTGTTTGGCATGGTCGTATTAAATTTGTTCCAAGTTTGCAACTGTTTGGCATGGTCTTATTAAATTTGTACCAAGTTTGCAAGTGTTTTGGCATGGTCTTATTAAATTTGTACCAAGTTTGCAAGTGTTTTGGCATGGTCCTATTAAATTTTTGCCAAGTTTGCAAGTGTTTTGGCATGGTCTTAGGAAGTTTTTTCCAAGTTTGCAAGTGTTTTGGCATGGTCTTATTAAATTTGTACCAAGGTTGCAAGTGTTTTGGCATGGTCTTAGGAAGTTTGTTCCAAGTTTGCAAGTGTTTGGCATGGTCTTATTAAATTTGTACCAAGTTTGCAAGTGTTTTGGCATGGTCTTAGGAAGTTTGTTCCAAGTTTGCAAGTGTTTTGGCATGGTCTTAGGAAGTTTGTTCCAAGTTTGCAAGTGTTTTGGCATGGTCTTATTAAATTTTTGCCAAGTTTGCAAGTGTTTTGGCATGGTCTTAGGAAGTTTGTTCCAAGTTTGCAAGTGTTTGGCATGGTCTTATTAAATTTGTTCCAAGTTTGCAAGTGTTTTGGCATGGTCTTAGGAAGTTTGTTCCAAGTTTGCAAGTGTTTTGGCATGGTCTTATTAAATTTGTACAAAGGTTGCAAGTGTTTTGGCATGGTCTTAGGAAGTTTGTTCCAAGTTTGCAAGTGTTTTGGCATGGTCTTATTAAATTTGTGCCAAGTTTGCAAGTGTTTTGGCATGGTCTTAGGAAGTTTGTTCCAAGTTTGCAAGTGTTTGGCATGGTCTTATTAAATTTGTACCAAGTTTGCAAGTGTTTTGGCATGGTCTTAGGAAGTTTGTTCCAAGTTTGCAAGTGTTTTGGCATGGTCTTATTAAATTTGTACAAAGGTTGCAAGTGTTTTGGCATGGTCTTAGGAAGTTTGTTCCAAGTTTGCAAGTGTTTGGCATGGTCTTATTAAATTTGTACCAAGTTTGCAAGTGTTTTGGCATGGTCTTAGGAAGTTTGTTCCAAGTTTGCAAGTGTTTTGGCATGGTCTTAGGAAGTTTGTTCCAAGTTTGCAAGTGTTTTGGCATGGTCTTATTAAATTTGTACCAAGGTTGCAAGTGTTTTGGCATGGTCTTAGGAAGTTTGTTCCAAGTTTGCAAGTGTTTGGCATGTTCTTATTAAATTTGTATCAAGTTTGCAAGTGTTTTGGCATGGTCTGATTAAATTTGTACCAAGTTTGCAAGTGTTTTGGCATGGTCTTAGGAAATTTGTACCAAGTTTGCAAGTGTTTTGGCATGGTCTTATTAAATTTGTACCAAGTTTGCAAGTGTTTTGGCATGGTCTTAGGAAGTTTGTCCCAAGTTTGCAAGTGCTTTTGCATGGTCTTATTAAATTTGTACCAAGTTTGCAAGGGTTTTGGCATGGTCATAGGAAGTTTGTTCCAAGTTTGCAAGTGTTTGGCATGGTCTTATTAAATTTGTACCAAGTTTGCAAGTGTTTGGCATGATCTTTTTATATTTGTACCAAGTTTGCAAGTGTTTTGGCATGGTCTTATTAAATTTGTACCAAGTTTGCAAGTGTTTTGGGATGGTCTTATTACATTTGTTCCAAGTTTGCTAGTGTTTTGGCATGGTCTTAGGAAGTTTTTTCCGAGTTTGCAAGTGGTTGGCATGGTCTTATTAAATTTGTACCAAGTTTGCAAGTGTTTTGGCAAGGTCTTATTAAATTTGTACCAAGTTTGCAAGTGTTTTGGCATGGTCTTATTAAATTTGTACCAAGTTTGCAATTGTTTTGGCATGGTCTTATTAAATTTGTACCAAGTTTGCAAGTGTTTTGGCATGGTATTATTAAATTTGTACCAAGTTTGCAAGTGTTTTGGCATGGTCTTAGGAAGTTTGTTCCAAGTTTGCAAGTGTTTTGACATGGTCTTAATAAATTTGTACCAAGTTTGCAAGTGTTTTGGCATAGTCTTATTAAATTTGTTCCAAGTTTGCAAGTGTTTTGGCATGGTCTTATTAAATTTGTACCAAGTTTGCAAGTGTTTTGGCATGGTCTTATTAAATTTGTACCAAGTTTGCAAGTGTTTTGGCATGGTCTTATTAAATTTGTACCAAGTTTGCAAGTGTTTTGGCATGGTCTTAGGAAGTTTGTTCCAAGTTTGCAAGTGTTTTGACATGGTCTTAATAAATTTGTACCAAGTTTGCAAGTGTTTTGGCATAGTCTTATTAAATTTGTTCCAAGTTTGCAAGTGTTTTGGCATGGTCTTAATAAATTTGTACCAAGTTTGCAAGTGTTTTGGCATAGTCTTATTAAATTTGTTCCAAGTTTGCAAGTGTTTTGGCATGGTCTTATTAAATTTGTACCAAGTTTGCAAGTGTTTTGGCATGGTCTTATTAAATTTGTACCAAGTTTGCAAGTGTTTTGGCATGGTCTTATTAAATTTGTACCAAGTTTGCAAGTGTTTTGGCATGGTCTTATTAAATTTGTACCAAGTTTGCAAGTGTTTTGGCATGGTATTATTAAATTTGTACCAAGTTTGCAAGTGTTTTGGCATGGTCTTTTTAAATTTGTACCAAGTTTGCAAGTGTTTTGGCATGGTCTTATTAAATTTGTACCAAGTTTGCAAGTGTTTTGGCATGGTATTATTAAATTTGTACCAAGTTTGCAAGTGTTTTGGCATGGTCTTAGGAAGATTGTTCCAAGTTTGCAAGTGTTTTGCATGGTCTTATTAAATTTGTACCAAGTTTGCAAGTGTTTTGGCATGGTCTTATTAAATTTGTTCCAAGTTTGCAAGTGTTTTGGCATGGTCTTATTAAATTTGTACCAAGTTTGCAAGTGTTTTGGCATGGTCTTATTAAATTTGTACCAAGTTTGCAAATGTTTTGGCATGGTTTTATTAAATTTGTACCAAGTTTGCAAGTGTTTTGGCATGGTCTTATTAAATTTGTACCAAGTTTGCAAATGTTTTGGCATGGTTTTATTAAATTTGTACCAAGTTTGCAAGTGTTTTGGCATGGTCTTAGGAAGCTTGTTCCAAATTTGCAAGTGTTTGGGATGGTCTTATTTAATTTGTACCAAGTTTGCAAGTGTTTTGGCATGGTCTTAGGAAGTTTGTTCCAAGTTTGCAAGTGTTTTGCATGGTCTTATTAAATTTGTACCAAGTTTGCAAGTGTTTTGGCATGGTCTTATTAAATTTGTACCAAGTTTGCAAGTGTTTTGGCATGGTCTTATTAAATTTGTACCAAGTTTGCAAGTGTTTTGGCATGGTCTTATTAAATTTGTACCAAGTTTGCAAATGTTTTGGCATGGTTTTATTAAATTTGTACCAAGTTTGCAAGTGTTTTGGCATGGTCTTAGGAAGTTTGTTCCAAATTTGCAAGTGTTTGGGATGGTCTTATTTAATTTGTACCATGTTTGCAAGTGTTTTGGCATGGTCTTATTAAATTTGTACCAAGTTTGCAAGTGTTTTGGCATGGTGTTATAAAATTTGTACCAAGTTTGCAAGTGTTTTGGCATGGTCTTTTTAAATTTGTTCCAAGTTTGCAAGTGTTTTGGCATGGTCTTATTAAATTTGTACCAAGTTTGCAAGTGTTTTGGCATGGTTTTATTAAATTTGTACCAAGTTTGCAAGTGTTTTGGCATGGTCTTATTAAATTTGTACCAAGTTTGCAAATGTTTTGGTATGGTTTTATTAAATTTGTACCAAGTTTGCAAGTGTTTTGGCATGGTCTTAGGAAGTTTGTTCCAAATTTGCAAGTGTTTGGCATGGTCTTATTAAATGTGTCCCAAGTTTGCAAGTGCTTTGGCATGGTCTTATTAAATTTGTACCAAGTTTGCAAGGGTTTTGGCATGGTCATAGGAAGTTTGTTCCAAGTTTGCAAGTGTTTGGCATGGTCTTATTAAATTTGTACCAAGTTTGCAAGTGTTTTGGCATGGTCTTATTAAATTTGTACCAAGTTTGCAAGTGTTTTGGCAAGGTCTTATTAAATTTGTACCAAGTTTGCAAGTGTTTTGGCATGGTCTTATTAAATTTGTACCAAGTTTGCAAGTGTTTTGGCATGGTCTTATTAAATTTGTACCAAGTTTGCAAGTGTTTTGGCATGGTATTATTAAATTTGTACCAAGTTTGCAAGTGTTTTGGCATGGTCTCATTAAATTTGTCCCAAGTTTGCAAGTGTTTTGGCATGGTCTTATTAAATTTGTACCAAGTTTGCAAGGGTTTTGGCATGGTCATAGGAAGTTTGTTCCAAGTTTGCAAGTGTTTGGCATGATCTTATTAAATTTGTACCAAGTTTGCAAGTGTTTTGGCATGGTCTTATTAAATTTGTACCAAGTTTGCAAGTGTTTTGGCATGGTCTTATTACATTTGTACCAAGTTTGCAAGTGTTTGGCATGGTTTTTGTAAATTTGTCCCAAGTTTGCAACAAATGGCATGGTCTTATACATTTGTACCAAGTTTGCAAGTGTTTTGGCATGGTCTTTTTAAACTTGTACAAAGTTTGCAAGTGTTTTGGCATGGTCTTAGGAAGTTTGTTCCAAGTTTGCAAGTGTTTTAGCAGGGTCTTATTAAATTTGTTCCAAGTTTGCAAGTGTTTTGGCATGGTCTTATTAAATTTGTACCAAGTTTGCAAGTGTTTTGGCATGGGCTTATTAAATTTGTATCAAGTTTGCAAGTATTTTGGCATGGTCTTATTAAATTTGTACCAAGTTTGCAAATGTTTTGGCATGGTCTTATTAAATTTGTACCAAGTTTGCAAGTGTTTTGGCATGGTATTATTAAATTTGTACCAAGTTTGCAAGTGTTTTGGCATGGTCTTAGGAAGTTTGTTCCAAGTTTGCAAGTGTTTTGCATGGTCTTATTAAATTTGTACCAAGTTTGCAAGTGTTTTGGCATGGTCTTATTAAATTTGTTCCAAGTTTGCAAGTGTTTTGGCATCGTCTTATTAAATTTTAACCAAGTTTGCAAGTGTTTTGGCATGGTCTTATTAAATTTGTACCAAGTTTGCAAGTGTTTTGGCATGGTTTTATTATATTTGTACCAAGTTTGCAAGTGTTTTGCCATGGTCTTAGGAAGTTTGTTCCAAATTTGCAAGTGTTTGGGATGGTCTTATTTAATTTGTACCAAGTTTGCAAGTGTTTTGGCATGGTCTTAGGAAGTTTGTTCCAAGTTTGCAAGTGTTTTGCATGGTCTTATTAAATTTGTACCAAGTTTGCAAGTGTTTTGGCATGGTCTTATTAAATTTGTTCCAAGTTTGCAAGTGTTTTGGCATGGTCTTATTAAATTTGTACCAAGTTTGCAAGTGTTTTGGCATGGTCTTATTAAATTTGTACCAAGTTTGCAAATGTTTTGGCATGGTTTTATTAAATTTGTACCAAGTTTGCAAGTGTTTTGGCATGGTCTTATTAAATTTGTACCAAGTTTGCAAATGTTTTGGCATGGTTTTATTAAATTTGTACCAAGTTTGCAAGTGTTTTGGCATGGTCTTATGAAGTTTGTTCCAAATTTGCAAGTGTTTGGGATGGTCTTATTTAATTTGTACCAAGTTTGCAAGTGTTTTGGCATGGTCTTAGGAAGTTTGTTCCAAGTTTGCAAGTGTTTTGCATGGTCTTATTAAATTTGTACCAAGTTTGCAAGTGTTTTGGCATGGTCTTATTAAATTTGTACCAAGTTTGCAAGTGTTTTGGCATGGTCTTATTAAATTTGTACCAAGTTTGCAAGTGTTTTGGCATGGTCTTATTAAATTTGTACCAAGTTTGCAAATGTTTTGGCATGGTTTTATTAAATTTGTACCAAGTTTGCAAGTGTTTTGGCATGGTCTTAGGAAGTTTGTTCCAAATTTGCAAGTGTTTGGGATGGTCTTATTTAATTTGTACCATGTTTGCAAGTGTTTTGGCATGGTGTTATAAAATTTGTACCAAGTTTGCAAGTGTTTTGGCATGGTCTTTTTAAATTTGTTCCAAGTTTGCAAGTGTTTTGGCATGGTCTTATTAAATTTGTACCAAGTTTGCAAGTGTTTTGGCATGGTCTTATTAAATTTGTACCAAGTTTGCAAGTGTTTTGGCATGGTCTTATTAAATTTGTACCAAGTTTGCAAATGTTTTGGCATGGTTTTATTAAATTTGTACCAAGTTTGCAAGTGTTTTGGCATGGTCTTAGGAAGTTTGTTCCAAATTTGCAAGTGTTTGGCATGGTCTTATTAAATTTGTCCCAAGTTTGCAAGTGCTTTGGCATGGTCTTATTAAATTTGTACCAAGTTTGCAAGGGTTTTGGCATGGTCATAGGAAGTTTGTTCCAAGTTTGCAAGTGTTTGGCATGGTCTTATTAAATTTGTACCAAGTTTGCAAGTGTTTTGGCATGGTCTTATTAAATTTGTACCAAGTTTGCAAGTGTTTTGGCATGGTCTTATTAAATTTGTACCAAGTTTGCTAGTGTTTTGGCATGGTCTTATTAAATTTGTACCAAGTTTGCAAGTGTTTTGGCATGGTCTTATTAAATTTGTACCAAGTTTGCAAGTGTTTTGGCATGGTATTATTAAATTTGTACCAAGTTTGCAAGTGTTTTGGCATGGTCTCATTAAATTTGTCCCAAGTTTGCAAGTGTTTTGGCATGGTCTTATTAAATTTGTACCAAGTTTGCAAGGGTTTTGGCATGGTCATAGGAAGTTTGTTCCAAGTTTGCAAGTGTTTGGCATGGTCTTATTAAATTTGTACCAAGTTTGCAAGTGTTTTGGCATGGTCTTATTAAATTTGTACCAAGTTTGCAAGTGTTTTGGCATGGTCTTATTAAATTTGTACCAAGTTTGCTAGTGTTTTGGCATGGTCTTATTAAATTTGTACCAAGTTTGCAAGTGTTTTGGCATGGTCTTATTAAATTTGTACCAAGTTTGCAAGTGTTTTGGCATGGTATTATTAAATTTGTACCAAGTTTGCAAGTGTTTTGGCATGGTCTTAGGAAGTTTGTTCCAAGTTTGCAAGTGTTTTGCATGGTCTTATTAAATTTGTACCAAGTTTGCAAGTGTTTTGGCATGGTCTTATTAAATTTGTTCCAAGTTTGCAAGTGTTTTGGCATCGTCTTATTAAATTTTAACCAAGTTTGCAAGTGTTTTGGCATGGTCTTATTAAATTTGTACCAAGTTTGCAAGTGTTTTGGCATGGTTTTATTATATTTGTACCAAGTTTGCAAGTGTTTTGCCATGGTCTTAGGAAGTTTGTTCCAAATTTGCAAGTGTTTGGGATGGTCTTATTTAATTTGTACCAAGTTTGCAAGTGTTTTGGCATGGTCTTAGGAAGTTTGTTCCAAGTTTGCAAGTGTTTTGCATGGTCTTATTAAATTTGTACCAAGTTTGCAAGTGTTTTGGCATGGTCTTATTAAATTTGTTCCAAGTTTGCAAGTGTTTTGGCATGGTCTTATTAAATTTGTACCAAGTTTGCAAGTGTTTTGGCATGGTCTTATTAAATTTGTACCAAGTTTGCAAATGTTTTGGCATGGTTTTATTAAATTTGTACCAAGTTTGCAAGTGTTTTGGCATGGTCTTATTAAATTTGTACCAAGTTTGCAAATGTTTTGGCATGGTTTTATTGAATTTGTACCAAGTTTGCAAGTGTTTTGGCATGGTCTTATGAAGTTTGTTCCAAATTTGCAAGTGTTTGGGATGGTCTTATTTAATTTGTACCAAGTTTGCAAGTGTTTTGGCATGGTCTTAGGAAGTTTGTTCCAAGTTTGCAAGTGTTTTGCATGGTCTTATTAAATTTGTACCAAGTTTGCAAGTGTTTTGGCATGGTCTTATTAAATTTGTACCAAGTTTGCAAGTGTTTTGGCATGGTCTTATTAAATTTGTACCAAGTTTGCAAGTGTTTTGGCATGGTCTTATTAAATTTGTACCAAGTTTGCAAATGTTTTGGCATGGTTTTATTAAATTTGTACCAAGTTTGCAAGTGTTTTGGCATGGTCTTAGGAAGTTTGTTCCAAATTTGCAAGTGTTTGGGATGGTCTTATTTAATTTGTACCATGTTTGCAAGTGTTTTGGCATGGTGTTATAAAATTTGTACCAAGTTTGCAAGTGTTTTGGCATGGTCTTTTTAAATTTGTTCCAAGTTTGCAAGTGTTTTGGCATGGTCTTATTAAATTTGTACCAAGTTTGCAAGTGTTTTGGCATGGTCTTATTAAATTTGTACCAAGTTTGCAAGTGTTTTGGCATGGTCTTATTAAATTTGTACCAAGTTTGCAAATGTTTTGGCATGGTTTTATTAAATTTGTACCAAGTTTGCAAGTGTTTTGGCATGGTCTTAGGAAGTTTGTTCCAAATTTGCAAGTGTTTGGCATGGTCTTATTAAATTTGTCCCAAGTTTGCAAGTGCTTTGGCATGGTCTTATTAAATTTGTACCAAGTTTGCAAGGGTTTTGGCATGGTCATAGGAAGTTTGTTCCAAGTTTGCAAGTGTTTGGCATGGTCTTATTAAATTTGTACCAAGTTTGCAAGTGTTTTGGCATGGTCTTATTAAATTTGTACCAAGTTTGCAAGTGTTTTGGCATGGTCTTATTAAATTTGTACCAAGTTTGCTAGTGTTTTGGCATGGTCTTATTAAATTTGTACCAAGTTTGCAAGTGTTTTGGCATGGTCTTATTAAATTTGTACCAAGTTTGCAAGTGTTTTGGCATGGTATTATTAAATTTGTACCAAGTTTGCAAGTGTTTTGGCATGGTCTCATTAAATTTGTCCCAAGTTTGCAAGTGTTTTGGCATGGTCTTATTAAATTTGTACCAAGTTTGCAAGTGTTTGGCATGGTCTTATTAAATTTGTACCAAGTTTGCAAGTGTTTTGGCATGGTCTTATTAAATTTGTACCAAGTTTGCAAGTGTATTGGCATGGTCTTATTAAATTTGTACCAAGCTTGCAAGTGTTTTGGCATGGTCTTATTAAATTTGTACCAAGTTTATAAGTGTTTTGGCATGGTCTTATTAAATTTGTACCAAGTTTGCAAGTGTTTTGGCATGGTCTTAGGAAGTTTGTTCCAAGTTTGCAAGTGTTTGGACATGGTCTTATTAAATTTGTACCAAGTTTGCAAGTGTTTTGGCATGGTCTTATTAAATTTGTACCAAGTTTGCAAGTGTTTTGGCATGGTCTTATTAAATTTTTTTCAAGTTTGCAAGTGTATTGGCATGGTCTTATTAAATTTGTACCAAGTTTGCAAGTGTTTTGGCATGGTCTTATTAAATTTGTACCAAGTTTGCAAGTGTTTTGGCATGGTCTTAGGAAGTTTTTTCCAAGTTTGCAAGTGTTTTGGCATGGTTTTATTAAATTTGTACCAAGTTTGCAAGTGCTTTGGCATGGTCTTATTAAATTTGTACCAAGTTTGCAAGTGCTTTGGCATGGTCTTATTAAATTTGTACCAAGTTTGCAAGTGCTTTGGCATGGTCTTATTAAATTTGTACCAAGCTTGCAAGTGTTTTGGCATGGTCTTTTTAAATTTGTACCAAGTTTGCAAGTGTTTTGGCATGGTCTTAGGAAGTTTGTTCCAAGTTTGCAAGTGTTTGGCATGGTCTTATTAAATTTGTACCAAGTTTGCAAGTGTTTGGCATGGTCTTATTAAATTTGTACCAAGTTTGCAAGTGTTTTGGCATGGTCTTATTAAATTTGTACCAAGTTTGCAAGTGTTTTGGCATGGTCTTATTAAATTTGTACCAAGTTTGCAAGTGTTTTGGCATGGTCTTATTAAATTTTTTTCAAGTTTGCAAGTGTATTGGCATGGTCTTATTAAATTTGTACCAAGTTTGCAAGTGTTTTGGCATGGTCTTATTAAATTTGTACCAAGCTTGCAAGTGTTTTGGCATGGTCTTATTAAATTTGTACCAAGTTTATAAGTGTTTTGGCATGGTCTTATTAAATTTGTTCCAAGTTTGCAAGTGTTTTGGCATGGTCTTATTAAATTTGTACCAAGTTTGCAAGTGTTTTGGCATGGTCTTATTAAATTTGTACCAAGTTTGCAAGTGTTTGGCATGGTCTTATTAAATTTGTACCAAGTTTGCAAGTGTTTGGCATGGTCTCATTTAATTTGTACCAAGTTTGCAAGTGTTTTGGCATGGTCTAAGGAAGTTTGTTCCAAGTTTGCAAGTGTTTTGGCTTGGTCTTATTAAATATGTACCAAGTTTGCAAGTGTTTTGGCATGGTCTTATTAAATTTTTTTCAAGTTTGCAAGTGTATTGGCATGGTCTTATTAAATTTGTACCAAGTTTGCAAGTGTTTTGGCATGGTCTTAGGAAGTTTTTTCCAAGTTTGCAAGTGTTTTGGCATGGTTTTATTAAATTTGTACCAAGTTTGCAAGTGCTTTGGCATGGTCTTATTAAATTTGTACCAAGTTTGCAAGTGCTTTGGCATGGTCTTATTAAATTTGTACCAAGTTTGCAAGTGTTTGGCATGGTCTTATTAAATTTGTACCAAGTTTGCAAGTGTTTTGGCATGGTCTTATTAAATTTGTACCAAGTTTGCAAGTGTTTTGGCATGGTCTTAGGAAGTTTTTTCCAAGTTTGCAAGTGTTTTGGCATGGTTTTATTAAATTTGTACCAAGTTTGCAAGTGCTTTGGCATGGTCTTATTAAATTTGTACCAAGTTTGCAAGTGCTTTGGCATGGTCTTATTAAATTTGTACCAAGCTTGCAAGTGTTTTGGCATGGTCTTTTTAAATTTGTACCAAGTTTGCAAGTGTTTTGGCATGGTCTTAGGAAGTTTGTTCCAAGTTTGCAAGTGTTTGGCATGGTCTTATTAAATTTGTACCAAGTTTGCAAGTGTTTGGCATGGTCTTATTAAATTTGTACCAAGTTTGCAAGTGTTTTGGCATGGTCTTATTAAATTTGTACCAAGTTTGCAAGTGTTTTGGCATGGTCTTAGGAAGTTTTTTCCAAGTTTGCAAGTGTTTTGGCATGGTTTTATTAAATTTGTACCAAGTTTGCAAGTGCTTTGGCATGGTCTTATTAAATTTGTACCAAGTTTGCAAGTGCTTTGGCATGGTCTTATTAAATTTGTACCAAGCTTGCAAGTGTTTTGGCATGGTCTTTTTAAATTTGTACCAAGTTTGCAAGTGTTTTGGCATGGTCTTAGGAAGTTTGTTCCAAGTTTGCAAGTGTTTGGCATGGTCTTATTAAATTTGTACCAAGTTTGCAAGTGTTTGGCATGGTCTTATTAAATTTGTACCAAGTTTGCAAGTGTTTTGGCATGGTCTTATTAAATTTGTACCAAGTTTGCAAGTGTTTTGGCATGGTCTTATTAAATTTTTAACAAGTTTGCAAGTGTATTGGCATGGTCTTATTAAATTTGTACCAAGTTTGCAAGTGTTTTGGCATGGTCTTATTAAATTTGTTCCAAGTTTGCAAGTGTTTTGGCTTGGTCTTATTTAATTTGTACCAAGTTTGCAAGTGTTTTGGCATGGTCTTAGGAAGTTTGTTCCAAGTTTGCAAGTTTTTGGACATGGTCTTATTAAATTTGTACCAAGTTTGCAAGTGTTTTGGCATGGTCTTATTAAATGTGTTCTAAGTTTGCAAGTGTTTTGGCATGGTCTTATTAAATTTGTACCAAGTTTGCAAGTGTTTTGGCATGGTCTTATTAAATTTGTCCCAAGTTTGCAAGTGCTGTGGCATGGTCTTATTAAATTTGTACCAAGTTTGCAAGTGTTTTGGCATGGTCTTAGGAAGTTTGTTCCAAGTTTGCAAGTGTTTGGCATGGTCTTATTAAATTTGTACCAAGTTTGCAAGTGTTTTGACATGATCTTATTAAATTTGTACCAAGTTTGCAAGTGTTTTGGCATGGTCTTATTAAATTTGTTCCAAGTTTGCAAGTGTTTTGGCATGGTCTTATTTAATTTGTACCAAGTTTGCAAGTGTTTTGGCATGGTCTTAGGAAGTTTGTTCCAAGTTTGCAAGTGTTTGGCATGGTCTTATTAAAAATGTACCAAGTTTGCAAGTGTTTTGACATGGTCTTATTAAATTTGTACCAAGTTTGCAAGTGTTTTGGCATGGTCTTATTAAATTTGTACCAAGTTTGCAAGTGTTTTGGCATGGTCTTAGGAAGTTTGTTCCAAGTTTGCAAGTGTTTGGCATGGTCTTATTAAATTTGTACCAAGTTTGCAAGTGTTTTGACATGGTCTTATTAAATTTGTACCAAGTTTGCAAGTGTTTTGGCATGGTCTTATTAAATTTGTTCCAAGTTTGCAAGTGTTTTGGCATGGTCTTATTTAATTTGTACCAAGTTTGCAAGTGTTTTGGCATGGTCTTAGGAAGTTTGTTCCAAGTTTGCAAGTGTTTGGCATGGTCTTATTAAAAATGTGCCAAGTTTGCAAGTGTTTTGACATGGTCTTATTAAATTTGTACCAAGTTTGCAAGTGTTTTGGCATGGTCTTATTAAATTTGTACCAAGTTTGCAAGTGTTTTGGCATGGTCTTAGGAAGTTTTTTCCAAGTTTGCAAGTGTTTGGCATGGTCTTATTAAATTTGTACCAAGTTTGCAAGTGTTTTGGCATGGTCTTAGGAAGTTTGTTCCAAGTTTGCAAGTGTTTGGACATGGTCTTATTAAATTTGTACCAAGTTTGCAAGTGTTTTGGCATGGTCTTATTAAATTTGTTCTAAGTTTGCAAGTGTTTTGGCATGGTTTTATTAAATTTGTACCAAGTTTGCAAGTGTTTTGAAATGGTCTTATTAAATTTGTACCAAGTTTGCAGGTGTTTTGGCATGGTCTTAGGAAGTTTGTTCCAAGTTTGCAAGTGTTTTGGCATGGTCTTATTAAATTTGTACCAAGTTTGCAAGTGTTTTGGCATGGTCTTATTAAATTTGTACCAAGTTTGCAAGTGTTTTGGCATGGTCTTAGGAAGTTTGTTCCAAGTTTGCAAGTGTTTGGACATGGTCTTATTAAATTTGTACCAAGTTTGCAAGTGTTTTGGCATGGTCTTATTAAATTTGTTCTAAGTTTGCAAGTGTTTTGGCATGGTTTTATTAAATTTGTACCAAGTTTGCAAGTGTTTTGAAATGGTCTTATTAAATTTGTACCAAGTTTGCAGGTGTTTTGGCATGGTCTTATTTAATTTGTACCAAGTTTGCAAGTGTTTTGGCATGGTCTTAGGAAGTTTTTTCCAAGTTTGCAAGTGTTTTGGCATGGTTTTATTAAATTTGTACCAAGTTTGCAAGTGTTTTGGCATGGTCTTATTAAATTTGTCCCAAGTTTGCAAGTGCTGTGGCATGGTCTTATTAAATTTGTACCAAGTTTGCAAGTGTTTTGGCATGGTCTTAGGAAGTTTGTTCCAAGTTTGCAAGTGTTTGGCATGGTCTTATTAAATTTGTACCAAGTTTGCAAGTGTTTTGACATGGTCTTATTAAATTTGTACCAAGTTTGCAAGTGTTTTGGCATGGTCTTATTAAATTTGTTCCAAGTTTGCAAGCGTTTTGGCATGGTCTTATTTAATTTGTACCAAGTTTGCAAGTGTTTTGGCATGGTCTTAGGAAGTTTTTTCCAAGTTTGCAAGTGTTTTGGCATGGTTTTATTAAATTTGTACCAAGTTTGCAAGTGTTTTGGCATGGTCTTATTAAATTTGTTCCAAGTTTGCAAGTGTTTTGGCATGGTCTTATTAAATTTGTACCAAGTTTGCAAGTCTTTTGGCATGGTCTTATTAAATTTGTACCAAGTTTGCAAGTGTTTTGGCATGGTCTTATTAAATTTGTACCAAGTTTGCAAGTGTTTTGGCATGGTCTTAGGAAGTTTGTTCCAAGTTTGCAAGTGTTTGGCATGGTCTTATTAAATTTGTACCAAGTTTGCAAGTGTTTTGGCATGGTCTTATTAAATTTGTACCAAGTTTGTAAGTGATTCGGCATGGTCTTAGGAAGTTTGTTCCAAGTTTGCAAGTGTTTGGCATGGTCTTATTAAATTTGTACCAAGTTTGCAAGTGTTTTGGCATGGTCTTATTAAATATGTACCAAGTTTGCAAGTGTTTTGGCATGGTCTCATTAAATTTGTACCAAGTTTGCAAGTGTTTTGGCATGGTCTTAGGAAGTTTGTTCCAAGTTTGCAAGTGTTTTGGCATGGTCTTATTAAAATTGTACCAAGTTTGCAAGTGTTTGGCATGGTCTTATTAGATTTGTACCAAGTTTGCAAGTGTTATGGCATGGTCTTATTAAATTTGTACCAAGTTTGCAAGTCTTTTGGCATGGTCTTATTAAATTTGAACCAAGTTTGCAAGTGTTTTGGCATGGTCTTATTAAATTTGTTCCAAGTTTGCAAGTGTTTGGCATGGTCTTATTAAATTTGTTCCAAGTTTGCAAGTGTTTTGGCATGGTCTTATTAAATTTGTACCAAGTTTGCAAGTGTTTTGGCATGGTCTTAGGAAGTTTGTTCCAAGTTTGCAAGTGTTTTGGCATGGTCTAAGGAAGTTTGTTCCAAGTTTGCAAGTGATTGGCATGGTCTTATTAAATTTGTACCAAGTTTGCAAGTGTTTTGGCATGGTCTCATTAAATTTGTACCAAGTTTGCAAGTGTTTTGGCATGGTCTTTTTAAATTTGTACCAAGTTTGCAGGTGTTTTGGCATGGTCTTAGGAAGTTTGTTCCAAGTTTGCCAGTGTTTGGACATGGTCTTATTAAATTTGTACCAAGTTTGCAAGTGTTTTGGCATGGTCTCATTAAATTTGTTCTAAGTTTGCAAGTGTTTTGGCATGGTCTTATTAAATTTGTACCAAGTTTGCAAGTGTTTTGGCATGGTCTTATTAAATTTGTCCCAAGTTTGCAAGTGCTGTGGCATGGTCTTATTAAATTTGTACCAAGTTTGCAAGTGTTTTGGCATGGTCTTAGGAAGTTTGTTCCAAGTTTGCAAGTGTTTGGCATGGTCTTATTAAATTTGTACCAAGTTTGCAAGTGTTTTGAAATGGTCTTATTAGATTTGTACCAAGTTTGCAAGTGTTTTGCATGGTCTTATTAAATTTGTTCCAAGTTTGCAAGTGTTTTGGCATGGTCTTATTAAATTTGTACCAAGTTTGCAAGTGTTTTGGCATGGTCTTAGGAAGTTTGTTCCAAGTTTGCAAGTGTTTGGACATGGTCTTAGTAAATTTGTACCAAGTTTGCAAGTGTTTTGGCATGGTCTTATTAAATTTGTTCTAAGTTTGCAAGTGTTTTGGCATGGTCTTATTAAATTTGTACCAAGTTTGCAAGTGTTTTGGCATGGTCTTATTAAATTTGTCCCAAGTTTGCAAGTGCTTTGGCATGGTCTTATTAAATTTGTACCAAGTTTGCAAGTGTTTTGGCATGGTCTTATTAAATTTGTACCAAGTTTGCAAGTGTTTTGGAATGGTCTCATTAAATTTGTACCAAGTTTGCAAGTGTTTTGGCATGGTCTTATTAAATTTGTACCAAGTTTGCAAGTGTTTTGGCACGGTTTTATTAAATTTGTACCAAGTTTACAAGTGTTTTGACATGGTCTTAGGAAGTTTGTTCCAAGCTTGCAAGTGTTTGGCATGGTCTCATTTAATTTGTACCAAGTTTGCAAGTGTTTTGGCATGGTCTTAGGAAGTTTGTTCCAAGTTTGCAAGTGTTTTGGCATGGTCTTATTAAATATGTACCAAGTTTGCAAGTGTTTTGGCATGGTCTTATTAAATTTTTTTCAAGTTTGCAAGTGTATTGGCATGGTCTTATTAAATTTGTACCAAGTTTGAAAGTGTTTTGGCATGGTCTTATTAAATTTGTACCAAGTTTGCAAGTGTTTTGGCATGGTCTTATTAAATTTGTACCAAGTTTGCAAGTGTTTTGGCATGGTCTTATTAAATTTGTACCAAGTTTGCAAGTGTTTTGGCATGGTCTTAGGAAGTTTGTTCCAAGTTTGCAAGTGTTTTGACATGGTCTTAGGAAGTTTGTTCCAAGCTTGCAAGTGTTTAGCATGGTCTCATTTAATTTGTACAAAGTTTGCAAGTGTTTTGGCATGGTCTTAGGAAGTTTGTTCCAAGTTTGCAAGTGTTTTAGCATGGTCTTATTAAATATGTACCAAGTTTGCAAGTGTTTTGGCATGGTCTTATTAAATTTTTTTTCAAGTTTGCAAGCGTATTGGCATGGTCTTATTAAATTTGTACCAAGTTTGAAAGTGTTTTGGCATGGTCTTATTAAATTTGTACCAAGTTTACAAGTGTTTTGGCATGGTCTTATTCAATTTGTACCAAGTTTGCAAGTGTTTTGGCATTGTCTTATTAAATTTGTACCAAGTTTGCAAGTGTTTTGGCATGGTCTTAGGAAGTTTGTTCTAAGTTTGCAAGTGTTTGGCATGGTCTTATTAAATTTGTACCAAGTTTGCAAGTGTTTTGGCATGGTCTCATTTAATTTGTACCAAGTTTGCAAGTGTTTTGGCATGGTCTTAGGAAGTTTGTTCCAAGTTTGCAAGTGTTTTGGCATGGTCTTATTAAATATGTACCAAGTTTGCAAGTGTTTTGGCATGGTCTTATTAAATTTTTTTTCAAGTTTGCAAGCGTATTGGCATGGTCTTATTAAATTTGTACCAAGTTTGAAAGTGTTTTGGCATGGTCTTATTAAATTTGTACCAAGTTTACAAGTGTTTTGGCATGGTCTTATTAAATTTGTACCAAGTTTGCAAGTGTTTTGGCATGGTCTTATTAAATTTGTACCAAGTTTGCAAGTGTTTTGGCATGGTCTCATTTAATTTGTACCAAGTTTGCAAGTGTTTTGGCATGGTCTTAGGAAGTTTGTTCCAAGTTTGCAAGTGTTTTGGCATGGTCTTATTAAATATGTACCAAGTTTGCAAGTGTTTTGGCATGGTCTTATTAAATTTTTTTCAAGTTTGCAAGTGTATTGGCATGGTCTTATTAAATTTGTACCAAGTTTGAAAGTGTTTTGGCATGATCTTATTAAATTTGTACCAAGTTTGCAAGTGTTTTGGCATGGTCTCATTTAATTTGTACCAAGTTTGCAAGTGTTTTGGCATGGTCTTAGGAAGTTTGTTCCAAGTTTGCAAGTGTTTTGGCATGGTCTTATTAAATATGTACCAAGTTTGCAAGTGTTTTGACATGGTCTTAGGAAGTTTGTTCCAAGCTTGCAAGTGTTTAGCATGGTCTCATTTAATTTGTACCAAGTTTGCAAGTGTTTTGGCATGGTCTTATTAAATATGTACCAAGTTTGCAAGTGTTTTGGCATGGTCTTATTAGATTTGTACCAAGTTTGCAAGTGTTTTGGCATGGTCTTAGGAAGTTTGTTCCAAGTTTGCAAGTGTTTGGCATGGTCTTATTAAATTTGTACCAAGTTTGCAAGTGTTTTGGCATGGTCTTATTAAATTTGTACCAAGTTTGTAAGTGATTTGGCATGGTCTTTGGAAGTTTGTTCCAAGTTTGCAAGTGTTTGGCATGGTCTTATTAAATTTGTACCAAGTTTGCAAGTGTTTGGCATGGTCTTATTAGATTTGTACCAAGTTTGCAAGTGTTTTGGCATGGTCTTAGGAAGTTTGTTCCAAGTTTGCAAGTGTTTGGCATGGTCTTATTAAATTTGTACCAAGTTTGCAAGTGTTTTGGCATGGTCTTAGGAAGTTTGTTCCAAGTTTGCAAGTGTTTTGGCATGGTTTTATTAAAATTGTACCAAGTTTGCAAGTGTTTGGCATGGTCTAATTAAATTTGTACCAAGTTAGCAAGTGTTTTGGCATGGTTTTAGGAAGTTTGTTCCAAGTTTGCAAGTGTTTGGCATGGTCTTATTAAATTTGTACCAAGTTTGCAAGTGTTTGGCATGGTCTTATTAGATTTGTACCAAGTTTGCAAGTGTTTTGGCATGGTCTTAGGAAGTTTGTTCCAAGTTTGCAAGTGTTTGGCATGGTCTTATTAAATTTGTACCAAGTTTGCAAGTGTTTTGGCATGGTCTTATTAAATTTGTACCAAGTTTGTAAGTGATTTGGCATGGTCTTTGGAAGTTTGTTCCAAGTTTGCAAGTGTTTTGGCATGGTCTTATTAAATTTGTACCAAGTTTGCAGGTGTTTTGGCATGGTCCTAGGAAGTTTTTTCCAAGTTTGCAAGTGTTTTGGCATGGTCTTAGGAAGTTTGTTCCAAGTTTGCAAGTGTTTGGCATGGTCTCATTAAATATGTACCAAGTTTGCAAGTGTTTTGGCATGGTCTCATTAAATTTGTACCAAGTTTGCAAGTGTTTTGGCATGGTCTTATTAAATTTGTACCAAGTTTGCAGGTGTTTTGGCATGGTCTTAGGAAGTTTGTTCCAAGTTTGCAAGTGTTTTGGCATGGTCTTATTAAATTTGTACCAAGTTTGCAAGTGTTTTGGCATGGTCTTATTAAATTTTTAACAAGTTTGCAAGTGTATTGGCATGGTCTTATTAAATTTGTACCATGTTTGCAAGTGTTTTGGCATGGTCTTATTAAATTTGTTCCAAGTTTGCAAGTGTTTTGGCATGGTCTTATTTAATTTGTACCAAGTTTGCAAGTGTTATGGCATCGTCTTAGGGAGTTTGTTCCAAGTTTGCAAGTGTTTGGACATGGTCTTATTAAATTTGTACCAAGTTTGCAAGTGTTTTGGCATGGTCTTATTAAATTTGTACCAAGTTTGCAAGTGTTTTGGCATGGTCTTATTAAATTTGTTCTAAGTTTGCAAGTGTTTTGGCATTGTCTTATTAAATTTGTACCAAGTTTGCAAGTGTTTTGGCATGGTCTTATTAAATTTGTCCCAAGTTTGCAAGTGCTGTGGCATGGTCTTATTAAATTTGTACCAAGTTTGCAAGTGTTTTGGCATGGTCTTAGGAAGTTTGTTCCAAGTTTGCAAGTGTTTGGCATGGTCTTATTAAATTTGTACCAAGTTTGCAAGTGTTTTGACATGGTCTTATTAAATTTGTACCAAGTTTGCAAGTGTTTTGGCATGGTCTTATTAAATTTGTTCCAAGTTTGCAAGTGTTTTGGCATGGTCTTATTTAATTTGTACCAAGTTTGCAAGTGTTTTGGCATGGTCTTAGGAAGTTTGTTCCAAGTTTGCAAGTGTTTGGACATGGTCTTATTAAATTTGTACCAAGTTTGCAAGTGTTTTGGCATGGTCTTATTAAATTTGTACCAAGTGTGCAAGTGTTTTGGCATGGTCTTATTAAATTTGTCCCAAGTTTGCAAGTGCTTTGGCATGGTCTTATTAAATTTGTACCAAGTTTGCAAGTGTTTTGGCATGGTCTTATTAAATTTGTACCAAGTTTGCAAGTGTTTTGGAATGGTCTCATTAAATTTGTACCAAGTTTGCAAGTGTTTTGGCATGGTCTTATTAAATTTGTACCAAGTTTATAAGTGTTTTGGCATGGTCTTATTAAATTTGTACCAAGTTTGCAAGTGTTTTGGCATGGTCTTATTAAATTTGTACCAAGTTTGCAGGTGTTTTGGCATGGTCTTTGGAAGTTTGTTCCAAGTTTGCAAGTGTTTTGGCATGGTCTTATTAAATTTGTACCAAGTTTGCAGGTGTTTTGGCATGGTCTTAGGAAGTTTTTTCCAAGTTTGCAAGTGTTTTGGCATTGTCTTAGGAAGTTTGTTCCAAGTTTGCAAGTGTTTTGGCATGGTCTTATTAAAATTGTACCAAGTTTGCAAGTGTTTGGCATGGTCTTATTAAATTTGTACCAAGTTAGCAAGTGTTTTGGCATGGTTTTAGGAAGTTTGTTCCAAGTTTGCAAGTGTTTGGCATGGTCTTATTAAATTTGTTCCAAGTTTGCAAGTGTTTTGAAATGGTCTTATTAAATTTGTACCAAGTTTGCAGGTGTTTTGGCATGGTCTTAGGAAGTTTGTACCAAGTTTGCAAGTGTTTTGGCATGGTCTTATTAAATTTGTACCAAGTTTGCAAGTGTTTTGGCATGGTCTTATTAAATTTGTACCAAGTTTGCAAGTGTTTTGGCATTGTCTCATTAAATTTGTACCAAGTTTGCAAGTGTTTTGGCATGGTCTTATTAAATTTGTACCAAGGTTGCAAGTGTTTTGCCATGGTCTTATTAAATTTTTACCAAGTTTATAAGTGTTTTGGCATGGTCTTATTAAATATGTACCAAGTTTGCAAGTGTTTTGGCATGGTCTTATTAAATTTTTTTTCAAGTTTGCAAGTGTTTTGGCATGGTCTTATTAAATTTGTTCTAACTTTGCAAGTGTTTTGGCATGGTCTTATTAAATTTGTACCAAGTTTGCAAGTGTTTTGGCATGGTCTTATTAAATTTGTCCCAAGTTTGCAAGTGCTGTGGCATGGTCTTATTAAATTTGTACCAAGTTTGCAAGTGTTTTGGCATGGTCTTAGGAAGTTTGTTCCAAGTTTGCAAGTGTTTGGCATGGTCTTATTAAATTTGTACCAAGTTTGCAAGTGTTTTGGCATGGTCTTATTAAATTTGTACCAAGTTTGCAAGTGTTTTGGCATGGTCTTATTAAATTTGTTCCAAGTTTGCAAGTGTTTTGGCATGGTCTTATTTAATTTGTACCAAGTTTGCAAGTGTTTTGGCATGGTCTTAGGAAGTTTGTTCCAAGTTTGCAAGTGTTTGGACATGGTCTTATTAAATTTGTACCAAGTTTGCAAGTGTTTTGGCATGGTCTTATTAAATTTGTTCTAAGTTTGCAAGTGTTTTGGCATGGTCTTATTAAATTTGTACCAAGTTTGCAAGTGTTTTGGCATGGTCTTATTAAATTTTTCCCAAGTTTGCAAGTGCTTTGGCATGGTCTTATTAAATTTGTACCAAGTTTGCAAGTGTTTTGGCATGGTCTTATTAAATTTGTACCAAGTTTGCAAGTGTTTTGGAATGGTCTCATTAAATTTGTACCAAGTTTGCAAGTGTTTTGGCATGGTCTTATTAAATTTGTACCAAGTTTATAAGTGTTTTGGCATGGTCTTATTAAATTTGTACCAAGTTTGCAAGTGTTTTGGCATGGTCTTATTAAATTTTTTTCAAGTTTGCAAGTGTATTGGCATGGTCTTATTAAATTTGTACCAAGTTTGCAAGTTTTTTGGCATGGTCTTATTAAATTTGTAACAAGTTTGCAAGTGTTTTGGCATGGTCTTAGGAAGTTTGTTCCAAGTTTGCAAGTGTTTGGCATGGTCTTATTAAATTTGTACCAAGTTTGCAAGTGTTTTGGCATGGTCTCATTAAATTTGTACCAAGTTTGCAAGTGTTTTGGCATGGTCTTATTAAATTTGTACCAAGTTTGCAGGTGTTTTGGCATGGTCTTAGGAAGTTTGTTCCAAGTTTGCAAGTGTTTTGGCATGGTCTTAGTAAGTTTGTTCCAAGTTTGCAAGTGTTTGGCATCGTCTTATTAAATTTGTACCAAGTTTGCAAGTGTTTGGCATGGTCTTATTAAATTTGTACCAAGTTTGCAAGTGTTTTGGCATGGTCTTATTAAATTTGTACCAAGTTTGCAAGTGTTTTGAAATGGTCTTATTAAATTTGTACGAAGTTTGCAGGTGTTTTGGCATGGTCTTAGGAAGTTTGTTCCAAGTTTGCAAGTGTTTTGGCATGGTCTTATTAAATTTGTACCAAGTTTGCAAGTGTTTTGGCATGGTCTTATTAAATTTTTAACAAGTTTGCAAGTGTATTGGCATGGTCTTATTAAATTTGTACCAAGTTTGCAAGTGTTTTGGCATGGTCTTATTAAATTTGTTCCAAGTTTGCAAGTGTTTTGGCATGGTCTTATTTAATTTGTACCAAGTTTGCAAGTGTTTTGGCATGGTCTTAGGAAGTTTGTTCCAAGTTTGCAAGTGTTTGGACATGGTCTTATTAAATTTGTACCAAGTTTGCAAGTGTTTTGGCATGGTCTTATTAAATTTGTTCTAAGTTTGCAAGTGTTTTGGCATGGTCTTATTAAATTTGTACCAAGTTTGCAAGTGTTTTGGCATGGTCTTATTAAATTTGTCCCAAGTTTGCAAGTGCTGTGGCATGGTCTTATTAAATTTGTACCAAGTTTGCAAGTGTTTTTAAATGGTCTTGGGAAATTTTTTACAAGTTTGCAAGTGTTTGGCATGGTCTTATTAAATTTGTACTAAGTTTGCAAGTGTTTTGACATGGTCTTATTAAATTTGTACCAAGTTTGCAAGTGTTTTGGCATGGTCTTATTAAATTTGTTCCAAGTTTGCAAGTGTTTTGGCATGGTCTTATTTAATTTGTACCAAGTTTGCAAGTGTTTTGGCATGGTCTTAGGAAGTTTGTTCCAAGTTTGCAAGTGTTTTGGCATGGTTTTATTAAATTTGTACCAAGTTTGCAAGTGTTTTGGCATGGTCTTATTAAATTTGGTCCAAGTTTGCAAGTGTTTTGGCATGGTCTTATTAAATTTGTACCAAGTTTGCAAGTCTTTTGGCATGGTCTTATTAAATTTGTACCAAGTTTGCAAGTGTTTTGGCATGGTCTTATTAAATTTGTACCAAGTTTGCAAGTGTTTTGGCATGGTCTTAGGAAGTTTGTTCCAAGTTTGCAAGTGTTTGGCATGGTCTTATTAAATTTGTACCAAGTTTGCAAATGTTTTGGCATGGTCTTATTAAATTTGTACCAAGTTTGTAAGTGATTTGGCATGGTCTTAGGAAGTTTGTTCCAAGTTTGCAAGTGTTTGGCATGGTCTTATTAAATTTGTACCAAGTTTGCAAGTGTTTTGGCATGGTCTTATTAAATATGTACCAAGTTTGCAAGTGTTTTGGCATGGTCTCATTAAATTTGTACCAAGTTTGCAAGTGTTTTGGCATGGTCTTAGGAAGTTTTTTCCAAGTTTGCAAGTGTTTTGGCATGGTCTTATTAAAATTGTACCAAGTTTGCAAGTGTTTGGCATGGTCTTATTAAATTTGTACCAAGTTTGCAAGTGTTTTGGCATGGTTTTAGGAAGTTTGTTCCAAGTTTGCAAGTGTTTGGCATGGTCTTATTAAATTTGTACCAAGTTTGCAAGTGTTTTGGCATGGTCTTATTAAATTTCTTCTAAGTTTGCAAGTGTTTTGGCATGGTCTTATTAAATTTGTACCAAGTTTGCAAGTGTTTTGGCATGGTCTTATTAAATTTGTCCCAAGTTTGCAAGTGCTTTGGCATGGTCTTATTAAATTTGTACCAAGTTTGCAAGTGTTTTTGCATGGTCTTATTAAATTTGTACCAAGTTTGCAAGTGTTTTGGAATGGTCTCATTAAATTTGTACCAAGTTTGCAAGTGTTTTGGCATGGTCTTATTAAATTTGTACCAAGTTTGCAAGTGTTTTGGCACGGTTTTATTAAATTTGTACCAAGTTTACAAGTGTTTTGACATGGTCTTAGGAAGTTTGTTCCAAGCTTGCAAGTGTTTGGCATGGTCTCATTTAATTTGTACCAAGTTTGCAAGTGTTTTGGCATGGTCTTAGGAAGTTTGTTCCAAGTTTGCAAGTGTTTTGGCATGGTCTTATTAAATATGTACCAAGTTTGCAAGTGTTTTGGCATGGTCTTATTAAATTTTTTTCAAGTTTGCAAGTGTATTGGCATGGTCTTATTAAATTTGTACCAAGTTTGAAAGTGTTTTGGCATGGTCTTATTAAATTTGTACCAAGTTTGCAAGTGTTTTGGCATGGTCTTATTAAATTTGTACCAAGTTTGCAAGTGTTTTGGCATGGTCTTATTAAATTTGTACCAAGTTTGCAAGTGTTTTGGCATGGTCTTAGGAAGTTTGTTCCAAGTTTGCAAGTGTTTTGACATGGTCTTAGGAAGTTTGTTCCAAGCTTGCAAGTGTTTAGCATGGTCTCATTTAATTTGTACCAAGTTTGCAAGTGTTTTGGCATGGTCTTAGGAAGTTTGTTCCAAGTTTGCAAGTGTTTTGGCATGGTCTTATTAAATATGTACCAAGTTTGCAAGTGTTTTGGCATGGTCTTATTAAATTTTTTCTCAAGTTTGCAAGCGTATTGGCATGGTCTTATTAAATTTGTACCAAGTTTGAAAGTGTTTTGGCATGGTCTTATTAAATTTGTACCAAGTTTACAAGTGTTTTGGCATGGTCTTATTCAATTTGTACCAAGTTTGCAAGTGTTTTGGCATGGTCTTATTAAATTTTTACCAAGTTTGCAAGTGTTTTGGCATGGTCTTAGGAAGTTTGTTCTAAGTTTGCAAGTGTTTGGCATGGTCTTATTAAATTTGTACCAAGTTTGCAAGTGTTTTGGCATGGTCTCATTTAATTTGTACCAAGTTTGCAAGTGTTTTGGCATGGTCTTAGGAAGTTTGTTCCAAGTTTGCAAGTGTTTTGGCATGGTCTTATTAAATATGTACCAAGTTTGCAAGTGTTTTGGCATGGTCTTATTAAATTTTTTTTCAAGTTTGCAAGCGTATTGGCATGGTCTTATTAAATTTGTACCAAGTTTGAAAGTGTTTTGGCATGGTCTTATTAAATTTGTACCAAGTTTACAAGTGTTTTGGCATGGTCTTATTAAATTTGTACCAAGTTTGCAAGTGTTTTGGCATGGTCTTATTAAATTTGTACCAAGTTTGCAAGTGTTTTGGCATGGTCTCATTTAATTTGTACCAAGTTTGCAAGTGTTTTGGCATGGTCTTAGGAAGTTTGTTCCAAGTTTGCAAGTGTTTTGGCATGGTCTTATTAAATATGTACCAAGTTTGCAAGTGTTTTGGCATGGTCTTATTAAATTTTTTTCAAGTTTGCAAGTGTATTGGCATGGTCTTATTAAATTTGTACCAAGTTTGAAAGTGTTTTGGCATGGTCTTATTAAATTTGTACCAAGTTTGCAAGTGTTTTGGCATGGTCTTATTAAATTTGTACCAAGTTTGCAAGTGTTTTGGCATGGTCTTATTAAATTTGTACCAAGTTTGCAAGTGTTTTGGCATGGTCTTAGGAAGTTTGTTCCAAGTTTGCAAGTGTTTTGACATGGTCTTAGGAAGTTTGTTCCAAGCTTGCAAGTGTTTAGCATGGTCTCATTTAATTTGTACCAAGTTTGCAAGTGTTTTGGCATGGTCTTATTAAATATGTACCAAGTTTGCAAGTGTTTTGGCATGGTCTTATTAAATTTTTTTTCAAGTTTGCAAGCGTATTGGCATGGTCTTATTGAATTTGTACCAAGTTTGAAAGTGTTTTGGCATGGTCTTATTAAATTTGTACCAAGTTTACAAGTGTTTTGGCATGGTCTTATTAAATTTGTACCAAGTTTGCAAGTGTTTTGGCATGGTCTTATTAAATTTGTACCAAGTTTGCAAGTGTTTTGGCATGGTCTTAGGAAGTTTGTTCTAAGTTTGCAAGTGTTTGGCATGGTCTTATTAAATTTGTTCCAAGTTTGCAAGTGTTTTGGCATGGTCTTATTAAATTTGTACCAAGTTTGTAAGTGATTTGGCATGGTCTTAGGAAGTTTGTTCCAAGTTTGCAAGTGTTTGGCATGGTCTTATTAAATTTGTACCAAGTTTGCAAGTGATTTGGCATGGTCTTATTAAATTTGTACCAAGTTTGCAAGTGTTTTGGCATGGTCTCATTAAATTTGTACCAAGTTTGCAAGTGTTTTGGCATGGTCTTAGGAAGTTTGTTCCAAGTTTGCAAGTGTTTTGGCATGGTCTTATTAAAATTGTACCAAGTTTGCAAGTGTTTGGCATGGTCTTATTAAATTTGTACCAAGTTAGCAAGTGTTTTGGCATGGTTTTAGGAAGTTTGTTCCAAGTTTGCAAGTGTTTGGCATGGTCTTATTAAATTTGTACCAAGTTTGCAAGTGTTTGGCATGGTCTTATTAGATTTGTACCAAGTTTGCAAGTGTTTTGGCATGGTCTTAGGAAGTTTGTTCCAAGTTTGCAAGTGTTTGGCATGGTCTTATTAAATTTGTACCAAGTTTGCAAGTGTTTTGGCATGGTCTTATTAAATTTGTACCAAGTTTGTAAGTGATTTGGCATGGTCTTTGGAAGTTTGTTCCAAGTTTGCAAGTGTTTTGGCATGGTCTTATTAAATTTGTACCAAGTTTGCAAGTGTTTGGCATGGTCCTAGGAAGTTTTTTCCAAGTTTGCAAGTGTTTGGCATGGTCTTAGGAAGTTTGTTCCAAGTTTGCAAGTGTTTGGCATGGTCTTATTAAATTTGTACCAAGTTTGCAAGTGTTTTGGCATGGTCTCATTAAATTTGTACCAAGTTTGCAAGTGTTTTGGCATGGTCTTATTAAATTTGTACCAAGTTTGCAGGTGTTTTGGCATGGTCTTAGGAAGTTTGTTCCAAGTTTGCAAGTGTTTTGGCATGGTCTTAGTAAGTTTGTTCCAAGTTTGCAAGTGTTTGGCATGGTCTTATTAAATTTGTACCAAGTTTGCAAGTGTTTTGGCATGGTCTTATTAAATTTGTACCAAGTTTGCAAGTGTTTTGGCATGGTCTTTTTAAATTTGTACCAAGTTTGCAAGTGTTTTGAAATGGTCTTATTAAATTTGTACCAAGTTTGCAGGTGTTTTGGCATGGTCTTAGGAAGTTTGTTCCAAGTTTGCAAGTGTTTTGGCATGGTCTTATTAAATTTGTACCAAGTTTGCAAGTGTTTTGGCATGGTCTTATTAAATTTTTAACAAGTTTGCAAGTGTATTGGCATGGTCTTATTAAATTTGTACCATGTTTGCAAGTGTTTTGGCATGGTCTTATTAAATTTGTTCCAAGTTTGCAAGTGTTTTGGCATGGTCTTATTTAATTTGTACCAAGTTTGCAAGTGTTATGGCATCGTCTTAGGAAGTTTGTTCCAAGTTTGCAAGTGTTTGGACATGGTCTTATTAAATTTGTACCAAGTTTGCAAGTGTATTGGCATGGTCTTATTAAATTTGTACCAAGTTTGCAAGTGTTTTGGCATGGTCTTATTAAATTTGTTCTAAGTTTGCAAGTGTTTTGGCATTGTCTTATTAAATTTGTACCAAGTTTGCAAGTGTTTTGGCATGGTCTTATTAAATTTGTCCCAAGTTTGCAAGTGCTGTGGCATGGTCTTATTAAATTTGTACCAAGTTTGCAAGTGTTTTGGCATGGTCTTAGGAAGTTTGTTCCAAGTTTGCAAGTGTTTGGCATGGTCTTATTAAATTTGTACCAAGTTTGCAAGTGTTTTGACATGGTCTTATTAAATTTGTACCAAGTTTGCAAGTGTTTTGGCATGGTCTTATTAAATTTGTTCCAAGTTTGCAAGTGTTTTGGCATGGTCTTATTTAATTTGTACCAAGTTTGCAAGTGTTTTGGCATGGTCTTAGGAAGTTTGTTCCAAGTTTGCAAGTGTTTGGACATGGTCTTATTAAATTTGTACCAAGTTTGCAAGTGTTTTGGCATGGTCTTATTAAATTTGTACCAAGTGTGCAAGTGTTTTGGCATGGTCTTATTAAATTTGTCCCAAGTTTGCAAGTGCTTTGGCATGGTCTTATTAAATTTGTACCAAGTTTGCAAGTGTTTTGGCATGGTCTTATTAAATTTGTACCAAGTTTGCAAGTGTTTTGGAATGGTCTCATTAAATTTGTACCAAGTTTGCAAGTGTTTTGGCATGGTCTTATTAAATTTGTACCAAGTTTATAAGTGTTTTGGCATGGTCTTATTAAATTTGTACCAAGTTTGCAAGTGTTTTGGCATGGTCTTATTAAATTTGTACCAAGTTTGCAGGTGTTTTGGCATGGTCTTTGGAAGTTTGTTCCAAGTTTGCAAGTGTTTTGGCATGGTCTTATTAAATTTGTACCAAGTTTGCAGGTGTTTTGGCATGGTCTTAGGAAGTTTTTTCCAAGTTTGCAAGTGTTTTGGCATTGTCTTAGGAAGTTTGTTCCAAGTTTGCAAGTGTTTTGGCATGGTCTTATTAAAATTGTACCAAGTTTGCAAGTGTTTGGCATGGTCTTATTAAATTTGTACCAAGTTAGCAAGTGTTTTGGCATGGTTTAAGGAAGTTTGTTCCAAGTTTGCAAGTGTTTGGCATGGTCTTATTAAATTTGTTCCAAGTTTGCAAGTGTTTTGAAATGGTCTTATTAAATTTGTACCAAGTTTGCAGGTGTTTTGGCATGGTCTTAGGAAGTTTGTACTAAGTTTGCAAGTGTTTTGGCATGGTCTTATTAAATTTGTACCAAGTTTGCAAGTGTTTTGGCATGGTCTTATTAAATTTGTACCAAGTTTGCAAGTGTTTTGGCATTGTCTCATTAAATTTGTACCAAGTTTGCAAGTGTTTTGGCATGGTCTTATTAAATTTGTACCAAGGTTGCAATTGTTTTGCCATGGTCTTATTAAATTTTTACCAAGTTTATAAGTGTTTTGGCATGGTCTTATTAAATATGTACCAAGTTTGCAAGTGTTTTGGCATGGTCTTATTAAATTTTTTTTCAAGTTTGCAAGTGTTTTGGCATGGTCTTATTAAATTTGTTCTAAGTTTGCAAGTGTTTTGGCATGGTCTTATTAAATTTGTACCAAGTTTGCAAGTGTTTTGGCATGGTCTTATTAAATTTGTCCCAAGTTTGCAAGTGCTGTGGCATGGTCTTATTAAATTTGTACCAAGTTTGCAAGTGTTTTGGCATGGTCTTAGGAAGTTTGTTCCAAGTTTGCAAGTGTTTGGCATGGTCTTATTAAATTTGTACCAAGTTTGCAAGTGTTTTGGCATGGTCTTATTAAATTTGTACCAAGTTTGCAAGTGTTTTGGCATGGTCTTATTAAATTTGTTCCAAGTTTGCAAGTGTTTTGGCATGGTCTTATTTAATTTGTACCAAGTTTGCAAGTGTTTTGGCATGGTCTTAGGAAGTTTGTTCCAAGTTTGCAAGTGTTTGGACATGGTCTTATTAAATTTGTACCAAGTTTGCAAGTGTTTTGGCATGGTCTTATTAAATTTGTTCTAAGTTTGCAAGTGTTTTGGCATGGTCTTATTAAATTTGTACCAAGTTTGCAAGTGTTTTGGCATGGTCTTATTAAATTTGTCCCAAGTTTGCAAGTGCTTTGGCATGGTCTTATTAAATTTGTACCAAGTTTGCAAGTGTTTTGGCATGGTCTTATTAAATTTGTACCAAGTTTGCAAGTGTTTTGGAATGGTCTCATTAAATTTGTACCAAGTTTGCAAGTGTTTTGGCATGGTCTTATTAAATTTGTACCAAGTTTATAAGTGTTTTGGCATGGTCTTATTAAATTTGTACCAAGTTTGCAAGTGTTTTGGCATGGTCTTATTAAATTTTTTTCAAGTTTGCAAGTGTATTGGCATGGTCTTATTAAATTTGTACCAAGTTTGCAAGTTTTTTGGCATGGTCTTTTTAAATTTGTACCAAGTTTGCAAGTGTTTTGGCATGGTCTTAGGAAGTTTGTTCCAAGTTTGCAAGTGTTTGGCATGGTCTTATTAAATTTGTACCAAGTTTGCAAGTGTTTTGGCATGGTCTCATTAAATTTGTACCAAGTTTGCAAGTGTTTTGGCATGGTCTTATTAAATTTGTACCAAGTTTGCAGGTGTTTTGGCATGGTCTTAGGAAGTTTGTTCCAAGTTTGCAAGTGTTTTGGCATGGTCTTAGTAAGTTTGTTCCAAGTTTGCAAGTGTTTGGCATCGTCTTATTAAATTTGTACCAAGTTTGCAAGTGTTTGGCATGGTCTTATTAAATTTGTACCAAGTTTGCAAGTGTTTTGGCATGGTCTTATTAAATTTGTACCAAGTTTGCAAGTGTTTTGAAATGGTCTTATTAAATTTGTACGAAGTTTGCAGGTGTTTTGGCATGGTCTTAGGAAGTTTGTTCCAAGTTTGCAAGTGTTTTGGCATGGTCTTATTAAATTTGTACCAAGTTTGCAAGTGTTTTGGCATGGTCTTATTAAATTTTTAACAAGTTTGCAAGTGTATTGGCATGGTCTTATTAAATTTGTACCAAGTTTGCAAGTTTTTTGGCATGGTCTTATTAAATTTGTTCCAAGTTTGCAAGTGTTTTGGCATGGTCTTATTTAATTTGTACCAAGTTTGCAAGTGTTTTGGCATGGTCTTAGGAAGTTTGTTCCAAGTTTGCAAGTGTTTGGACATGGTCTTATTAAATTTGTACCAAGTTTGCAAGTGTTTTGGCATGGTCTTATTAAATTTGTTCTAAGTTTGCAAGTGTTTTGGCATGGTCTTATTAAATTTGTACCAAGTTTGCAAGTGTTTTGGCATGGTCTTATTAAATTTGTCCCAAGTTTGCAAGTGCTGTGGCATGGTCTTATTAAATTTGTACCAAGTTTGCAAGTGTTTTGGCATGGTCTTAGGAAGTTTGTTCCAAGTTTGCAAGTGTTTGGCATGGTCTTATTAAATTTGTACTAAGTTTGCAAGTGTTTTGACATGGTCTTATTAAATTTGTACCAAGTTTGCAAGTGTTTTGGCATGGTCTTATTAAATTTGTTCCAAGTTTGCAAGTGTTTTGGCATGGTCTTATTTAATTTGTACCAAGTTTGCAAGTGTTTTGGCATGGTCTTAGGAAGTTTGTTCCAAGTTTGCAAGTGTTTTGGCATGGTTTTATTAAATTTGTACCAAGTTTGCAAGTGTTTTGGCATGGTCTTATTAAATTTGGTCCAAGTTTGCAAGTGTTTTGGCATGGTCTTATTAAATTTGTACCAAGTTTGCAAGTCTTTTGGCATGGTCTTATTAAATTTGTACCAAGTTTGCAAGTGTTTTGGCATGGTCTTATTAAATTTGTACCAAGTTTGCAAGTGTTTTGGCATGGTCTTAGGAAGTTTGTTCCAAGTTTGCAAGTGTTTGGCATGGTCTTATTAAATTTGTACCAAGTTTGCAAGTGTTTTGGCATGGTCTTATTAAATTTGTACCAAGTTTGTAAGTGATTTGGCATGGTCTTAGGAAGTTTGTTCCAAGTTTGCAAGTGTTTGGCATGGTCTTATTAAATTTGTACCAAGTTTGCAAGTGTTTTGGCATGGTCTTATTAAATATGTACCAAGTTTGCAAGTGTTTTGGCATGGTCTCATTAAATTTGTACCAAGTTTGCAAGTGTTTTGGCATGGTCTTAGGAAGTTTTTTCCAAGTTTGCAAGTGTTTTGGCATGGTCTTATTAAAATTGTACCAAGTTTGCAAGTGTTTGGCATGGTCTTATTAAATTTGTACCAAGTTTGCAAGTGTTTTGGCATGGTTTTAGGAAGTTTGTTCCAAGTTTGCAAGTGTTTGGCATGGTCTTATTAAATTTGTACCAAGTTTGCAAGTGTTTGGCATGGTCTTAATAGATTTGTACCAAGTTTGCAAGTGTTATGGCATGGTCTTATTAAATTTGTACCAAGTTTGCAAGTCTTTTGGCATGGTCTTATTAAATTTGAACCAAGTTTGCAAGTGTTTTGGCATGGTCTTATTAAATTTGTTCCAAGTTTGCAAGTGTTTGGCATGGTCTTATTAAATTTGTTCCAAGTTTGCAAGTGTTTTGGCATGGTCTTATTAAATTTGTACCAAGTTTGCAAGTGTTTTGGCATGGTCTTAGGAAGTTTGTTCCAAGTTTGCAAGTGTTTTGGCATGGTCTAAGGAAGTTTGTTCCAAGTTTGCAAGTGATTGGCATGGTCTTATTAAATTTGTACCAAGTTTGCAAGTGTTTTGGCATGGTCTCATTAAATTTGTACCAAGTTTGCAAGTGTTTTGGCATGGTCTTATTAAATTTGTACCAAGTTTGCAGGTGTTTTGGCATGGTCTTAGGAAGTTTGTTCCAAGTTTGCCAGTGTTTGGACATGGTCTTATTAAATTTGTACCAAGTTTTCAAGTGTTTTGGCATGGTCTTATTAAATTTGTTCTAAGTTTGCAAGTGTTTTGGTATGGTCTTATTAAATTTGTACCAAGTTTGCAAGTGTTTTGGCATGGTCTTATTAAATTTGTCCCAAGTTTGCAAGTGCTGTGGCATGGTCTTATTAAATTTGTACCAAGTTTGCAAGTGTTTTGACATGGTCTTAGGAAGTTTGTTCCAAGTTTGCAAGTGTTTGGCATGGTCTTATTAAACTTGTACCAAGTTTGCAAGTGTTTTGACATGGTCTTATTAGATTTGTACCAAGTTTGCAAGTGTTTTGGCATGGTCTTATTAAATTTGTTCCAAGTTTGCAAGTGTTTTGGCATGGTCTTATTTAATTTGTACCAAGTTTGCAAGTGTTTTGGCATGGTCTTAGGAAGTTTATTCCAAGTTTGCAAGTGTTTGGACATGGTCTTAGTAAATTTGTACCAAGTTTGCAAGTGTTTTGGCATGGTCTTATTAAATTTGTTCTAAGTTTGCAAGTGTTTTGGCATGGTCTTATTAAATTTGTACCAAGTTTGCAAGTGTTTTGGCATGGTCTTATTAAATTTGTCCCAAGTTTGCAAGTGCTTTGGCATGGTCTTATTAAATTTGTACCAAGTTTGCAAGTGTTTTGGCATGGTCTTATTAAATTTGTACCAAGTTTGCAAGTGTTTTGGAATGGTCTCATTATATTTGTACCAAGTTTGCAAGTGTTTTGGCATAGTCTTATTAAATTTGTACCAAGTTTGCAAGTGTTTTGGCACGGTTTTATTAAATTTGTACCAAGTTTACAAGTGTTTTGACATGGTCTTAGGAAGTTTGTTCCAAGCTTGCAAGTGTTTGGCATGGTCTCATTTAATTTGTACCAAGTTTGCAAGTGTTTTGGCATGGTCTTAGGAAGTTTGTTCCAAGTTTGCAAGTGTTTTGGCATGGTCTTATTAAATATGTACCAAGTTTGCAAGTGTTTTGGCATGGTCTTATTAAAATTTTTTCAAGTTTGCAAGTGTATTGGCATGGTCTTATTAAATTTGTACCAAGTTTGAAAGTGTTTTGGCATGGTCTTATTAAATTTGTACCAAGTTTGCAAGTGTTTTGGCATGGTCTTATTAAATTTGTACCAGGTTTGCAAGTGTTTTGGCATGGTCTTATTAAATTTGTACCAAGTTTGCAAGTGTTTTGGCATGGTCTTAGGAAGTTTGTTCCAAGTTTGCAAGTGTTTTGACATGGTCTTAGGAAGTTTGTTCCAAGCTTGCAAGTGTTTAGCATGGTCTCATTTAATTTGTACCAAGTTTGCAAGTGTTTTGGCATGGTCTTATTTAATTTGTACCAAGTTTGTAAGTGTTTTGGCATGGTTTTAGGAAGTTTGTTCCAAGTTTGCAAGTGTTTTGGCATGGTCTTATTAAATATGTACCAAGTTTGCAAGTGTTTTGGCATGGTCTTATTAATTTTTTTTTCAAGTTTGCAAGCGTATTGGCATGGTCTTATTAAATTTGTACCAAGTTTGAAAGTGTTTTGGCATGGTCTAATTAAATTTGTACCAAGTTTACAAGTGTTTTGGCATGGTCTTATTAAATTTGTACCAAGTTTGCAAGTGTTTTGGCATGGTCTTATTAAATTTGTACCAAGTTTGCAAGTGTTTTGGCATGGTCTTAGGAAGTTTGATCTAAGTTTGCAAGTGTTTGGCATGGTCTTATTAAATTTGTACCAAGTTTGCAAGTGTTTTGGCACGGTCTTATTAAATTTGTACCAAGTTTGTAAGTGTTTTGGCATGGTTTTAGGAAGTTTGTTCCAAGTTTGCAAGTGTTTGGCATGGTCTTATTAAATTTGTACCAAGTTTGCAAGTGTTTGGCATGGTCTTATTAGATTTGTACCAAGTTTGCAAGTGTTTTGGCATGGTCTTAGGAAGTTTGTTCCAAGTTTGCAAGTGTTTGGCATGGTCTTATTAAATTTGTACCAAGTTTGCAAGTGTTTTGGCATGGTCTTATTAAATTTGTACCAAGTTTGTAAGTGATTTGGCATGGTCTTTGGAAGTTTGTTCCAAGTTTGCAAGTGTTTTGGCATGGTCTTATTAAATTTGTACCAAGTTTGCAGGTGTTTTGGCATGGTCCTAGGAAGTTTTTTCCAAGTTTGCAAGTGTTTTGGCATGGTCTTAGGAAGTTTGTTCCAAGTTTGCAAGTGTTTGGCATGGTCTTATTAAATTTGTACCAAGTTTGCAAGTGTTTTGGCATGGTCTCATTAAATTTGTACCAAGTTTGCAAGTGTTTTGGCATGGTCTTATTAAATTTGTACCAAGTTTGCAGGTGTTTTGGCATGGTCTTAGGAAGTTTGTTCCAAGTTTGCAAGTGTTTTGGCATGGTCTTAGTAAGTTTGTTCCAAGTTTGCAAGTGTTTGGCATGGTCTTATTAAATTTGTACCAAGTTTGCAAGTGTTTTGGCATGGTCTTATTAAATTTGTACCAAGTTTGCAAGTGTTTTGGCATGGTCTTTTTAAATTTGTACCAAGTTTGCAAGTGTTTTGAAATGGTCTTATTAAATTTGTACCAAGTTTGCAGGTGTTTTGGCATGGTCTTAGGAAGTTTGTTCCAAGTTTGCAAGTGTTTTGGCATGGTCTTATTAAATTTGTACCAAGTTTGCAAGTGTTTTGGCATGGTCTTATTAAATTTTTAACAAGTTTGCAAGTGTATTGGCATGGTCTTATTAAATTTGTACCAAGTTTGCAAGTGTTTTGGCATGGTCTTATTAAATTTGTTCCAAGTTTGCAAGTGTTTTGGCATGGTCTTATTTAATTTGTACCAAGTTTGCAAGTGTTATGGCATCGTCTTAGGAAGTTTGTTCCAAGTTTGCAAGTGTTTGGACATGGTCTTATTAAATTTGTACCAAGTTTGCAAGTGTTTTGGCATGGTCTTATTAAATTTGTTCTAAGTTTGCAAGTGTTTTGGCATTGTCTTATTAAATTTGTACCAAGTTTGCAAGTGTTTTGGCATGGTCTTATTAAATTTGTCCCAAGTTAGCAAGTGCTGTGGCATGGTCTTATTAAATTTGTACCAAGTTTGCAAGTGTTTTGGCATGGTCTTAGGAAGTTTGTTCCAAGTTTGCAAGTGTTTGGCATGGTCTTATTAAATTTGTACCAAGTTTGCAAGTGTTTTGACATGGTCTTATTAAATTTGTACCAAGTTTGCAAGTGTTTTGGCATGGTCTTATTAAATTTGTACCAAGTTTGCAAGTGTTTTGGCATGGTCTTAGGAAGTTTGTTCCAAGTTTGCAAGTGTTTGGACATGGTCTTATTAAATTTGTACCAAGTTTGCAAGTGTTTTGGCATGGTCTTATTAAATTTGTTCTAAGTTTGCAAGTGTTTTGGCATGGTCTTATTAAATGTGTACCAAGTTTGCAAGTGTTTTGGCATGGTCTTATTAAATTTGTCCCAAGTTTGCAGGTGTTTTGGCATGGTCTTAGGAAGTTTGTTCCAAGTTTGCAAGTGTTTTGGCATGGTCTTATTAATTTTTTTTTCAAGTTTGCAAGTGTTTTGGCATGGTCTTATTAAATTTGTTCTAAGTTTGCAAGTGTTTTGGCATGGTCTTATTAAATTTGTACCAAGTTTGCAAGTGTTTTGGCATGGTCTTATTAAATTTGTCCCAAGTTTGCAAGTGCTGTGGCATGGTCTTATTAAATTTGTACCAAGTTTGCAAGTGTTTTGGCATGGTCTTAGGAAGTTTGTTCCAAGTTTGCAAGTGTTTGGCATGGTCTTATTAAATTTGTACCAAGTTTGCAAGTGTTTTGGCATGGTCTTATTAAATTTGTACCAAGTTTGCAAGTGTTTTGGCATGGTCTTATTAAATTTGTTCCAAGTTTGCAAGTGTTTTGGCATGGTCTTATTTAATTTGTACCAAGTTTGCAAGTGTTTTGGCATGGTCTTAGGAAGTTTGTTCCAAGTTTGCAAGTGTTTGGACATGGTCTTATTAAATTTGTACCAAGTTTGCAAGTGTTTTGGCATGGTCTTATTAAATTTGTTCTAAGTTTGCAAGTGTTTTGGCATGGTCTTATTAAATTTGTACCAAGTTTGCAAGTGTTTTGGCATGGTCTTATTAAATTTGTCCCAAGTTTGCAAGTGCTTTGGCATGGTCTTATTAAATTTGTACCAAGTTTGCAAGTGTTTTGGCATGGTCTTATTAAATTTGTACCAAGTTTGCAAGTGTTTTGGAATGGTCTCATTAAATTTGTACCAAGTTTGCAAGTGTTTTGGCATGGTCTTATTAAATTTGTACCAAGTTTATAAGTGTTTTGGCATGGTCTTATTAAATTTGTACCAAGTTTGCAAGTGTTTTGGCATGGTCTTATTAAATTTTTTTCAAGTTTGCAAGTGTATTGGCATGGTCTTATTAAATTTGTACCAAGTTTGCAAGTGTTTTGGCATGGTCTTATTAAATTTGTACCAAGTTTGCAAGTGTTTTGGCATGGTCTTATTAAATTTGTACCAAGTTTGCCAGTGTTTTGGAATGGTCTCATTAAATTTGTACCAAGTTTGCAAGTGTTTTGGCATGGTCTTATTAAATTTGTTCCAAGTTTGCAAGTGTTTTGGCATTGTCTTATTAAATTTGTACCAAGTTTGCAAGTGTTTTGGCATGGTCTTAGGAAGTTTGTTCCAAGTTTGCAAGTGTTTGGCATGGTCTTATTAAATGTGTACCAAGTTTGCAAGTGTTTTGGCATGGTCTTAGGAAGTTTTTTCCAAGTTTGCAAGTGTTTGGCATGGTCTTTTTAAATTTGTACCAAGTTTATAAGTGTTTGGCATGGTCGTATTAAATTTGTACCAAGTTTGCAAGTGTTTTGGCATGGTCTTATTAAATTTGTACCAAGTTTGCAAGTGTTTTGGCATGGTCTTATTAAATTTGTGCCAAGTTTGCAAGTGTTTTGGCATGGTTTTAGGAATTTTGTTCCAAGTTTGCAAGTGTTTTGCCATGGTCTTATTAAACTTGTACCAAGGTTGCAAGTGTTTTGGCATGGTCTTAGGAAGTTTGTTCCAAGTTTACAACTGTTTGGCATGGTCTTATTAAATTTGTACCAAGTTGCAAGTGTTTTGGCATGGTCTTATTAAATTTGTACCAAGTTTGCAAGTGTTTTGGCATGGTCTTATTAAATTTGTACCAAGTTTGCAAGTGTTTTGGCATGGTCTTAGTAAGTTTGTTCCAAGTTTGCAAGTGTTTTGGCATGGTCTTATTAAAATTGTACCAAGTTTGCAAGTGTTTGGCATGGTCTTATTAAATTTGTACCAAGTTTGCAAGTGTTTTGGCATGGTTTTAGGAAGTTTGTTCCAAGTTTGCAAGTGTTTGGCATGGTCTTATTAAATTTGTACCAAGTTTGCAAGTGTTTGGCATGGTCTTATTAGATTTGTACCAAGTTTGCAAGTGTTATGGCATGGTCTTATTAAATTTGTACCAAGTTTGCAAGTTTTTTGGCATGGTCTTATTAAATTTGAACCAAGTTTGCAAGTGTTTTGGCATGGTCTTATTAAATTTGTTCCAAGTTTGCAAGTGTTTGGCATGGTCTTATTAAATTTGTTCCAAGTTTGCAAGTGTTTTGGCATGGTCTTATTAAATTTGTACCAAGTTTGCAAGTGTTTTGGCATGGTCTTAGGAAGTTTGTTCCAAGTTTGCAAGTGTTTTGGCATGGTCTAAGGAAGTTTGTTCCAAGTTTGCAAGTGATTGGCATGGTCTTATTAAATTTGTACCAAGTTTGCAAGTGTTTTGGCATGGTCTCATTAAATTTGTACCAAGTTTGCAAGTGTTTTGGCATGGTCTTATTAAATTTGTACCAAGTTTGCAGGTGTTTTGGCATGGTCTTAGGAAGTTTGTTCCAAGTTTGCCAGTGTTTGGACATGGTCTTATTAAATTTGTACCAAGTTTTCAAGTGTTTTGGCATGGTCTTATTAAATTTGTTCTAAGTTTGCAAGTGTTTTGGCATGGTCTTATTAAATTTGTACCAAGTTTGCAAGTGTTTTGGCATGGTCTTATTAAATTTGTCCCAAGTTTGCAAGTGCTGTGGCATGGTCTTATTAAATTTGTACCAAGTTTGCAAGTGTTTTGGCATGGTCTTAGGAAGTTTGTTCCAAGTTTGCAAGTGTTTGGCATGGTCTTATTAAATTTGTACCAAGTTTGCAAGTGTTTTGACATGGTCTTATTAGATTTGTACCAAGTTTGCAAGTGTTTTGGCATGGTCTTATTAAATTTGTTCCAAGTTTGCAAGTGTTTTGGCATGGTCTTATTTAATTTGTACCAAGTTTGCAAGTGTTTTGGCATGGTCTTAGGAAGTTTATTCCAAGTTTGCAAGTGTTTGGACATAGTCTTAGTAAATTTGTACCAAGTTTGCAAGTGTTTTGGCATAGTCTTATTAAATTTGTTCTAAGTTTGCAAGTGTTTTGGCATGGTCTTATTAAATTTGTACCAAGTTTGCAAGTGTTTTGGCATGGTCTTATTAAATTTGTCCCAAGTTTGCAAGTGCTTTGGCATGGTCTTATTAAATTTGTACCAAGTTTGCAAGTGTTTTGGCATGGTCTTATTAAATTTGTACCAAGTTTGCAAGTGTTTTGGAATGGTCTCATTAAATTTGTACCAAGTTTGCAAGTGTTTTGGCATGGTCTTATTAAATTTGTACCAAGTTTGCAAGTGTTTTGGCACGGTTTTATTAAATTTGTACCAAGTTTACAAGTGTTTTGACATGGTCTTAGGAAGTTTGTTCCAAGCTTGCAAGTGTTTGGCATGGTCTCATTTAATTTGTACCAAGTTTGCAAGTGTTTTGGCATGGTCTTAGGAAGTTTGTTCCAAGTTTGCAAGTGTTTTGGCATGGTCTTATTAAATATGTACCAAGTTTGCAAGTGTTTTGGCATGGTCTTATTAAAAAATTTTCAAGTTTGCAAGTGTATTGGCATGGTCTTATTAAATTTGTACCAAGTTTGAAAGTGTTTTGGCATGGTCTTATTAAATTTGTACCAAGTTTGCAAGTGTTTTGGCATGGTCTTATTAAATTTGTACCAAGTTTGCAAGTGTTTTGGCATGGTCTTATTAAATTTGTACCAAGTTTGCAAGTGTTTTGGCATGGTCTTAGGAAGTTTGTTCCAAGTTTGCAAGTGTTTTGACATGGTCTTAGGAAGTTTGTTCCAAGCTTGCAAGTGTTTAGCATGGTCTCATTTAATTTGTACCAAGTTTGCAAGTGTTTTGGCATGGTCTTAGGAAGTTTGTTCCAAGTTTGCAAGTGTTTTGGCATGGTCTTATTAACTATGTTCCAAGTTTGCAAGTGTTTTGGCATGGTCTTATAAATTTTTTTTTCAAGTTTGCAAGCGTATTGGCATGGTCTTATTAAATTTGTACCAAGTTTGAAAGTGTTTTGGCATGGTCTTATTAAATTTGTACCAAGTTTACAAGTGTTTTGGCATGGTCTTATTAAATTTGTACCAAGTTTGCAAGTGTTTTGGCATGGTCTTATTAAATTTGTACCAAGTTTGCAAGTGTTTTGGCATGGTCTTAGGAAGTTTGTTCTAAGTTTGCAAGTGTTTGGCATGGTCTTATTAAATTTGTACCAAGTTTGCAAGTGTTTTGGCACGGTCTTATTAAATTTGTACCAAGTTTGTAAGTGTTTTGGCATGGTTTTAAGAAGTTTGTTCCAAGTTTGCAAGTGTTTTGGCATGGTCTTATTAAATTTGTACCAAGTTTGCAAGTGTTTGGCATGGTCTGATTAGATTTGTACCAAGTTTGCAAGTGTTTTGGCATGGTCTTAGGAAGTTTGTTCCAAGTTTGCAAGTGTTTTGCATGGTCTTATTAAATTTGTACCAAGTTTGCAAGTGTTTTGGCATGGTCTTATTAAATTTGTACCAAGTTTGTAAGTGATTTGGCATGGTCTTTGGAAGTTTGTTCCAAGTTTGCAAGTGTTTTGGCATGGTCTTATTAAATTTGTACCAAGTTTGCAGGTGTTTTGGCATGGTCCAAGGAAGTTTTTTCCAAGTTTGCAAGTGTTTTGGCATGGTCTTAGGAAGTTTGTTCCAAGTTTGCAAGTGTTTGGCATGGTCTTATTAAATTTGTACCAAGTTTGCAAGTGTTTTGGCATGGTCTCATTAAATTTGTACCAAGTTTGCAAGTGTTTTGGCATGGTCTTATTAAATTTGTACCAAGTTTGCAGGTGTTTTGGCATGGTCTTAGGAAGTTTGTTCCAAGTTTGCAAGTGTTTTGGCATGGTCTTAGTAAGTTTGTTCCAAGTTTGCAAGTGTTTGGCATGGTCTTATTAAATTTGTACCAAGTTTGCAAGTGTTTTGGCATGGTCTTATTAAATTTGTACCAAGTTTGCAAGTGTTTTGGCATGGTCTATTTAAATTTGTACCAAGTTTGCAAGTGTTTTGAAATGGTCTTATTAAATTTGTACCAAGTTTGCAGGTGTTTTGGCATGGTCTTAGGAAGTTTGTTCCAAGTTTGCAAGTGTTTTGGCATGGTCTTATTAAATTTGTACCAAGTTTGCAAATGTTTTGGCATGGTCTTATTAAATTTTTAACAAGTTTGCAAGTGTATTGGCATGGTCTTATTAAATTTGTACCAAGTTTGCAAGTGTTTTGGCATGGTCTTATTAAATTTGTTCCAAGTTTGCAAGTGTTTTGGCATGGTCTTATTTAATTTGTACCAAGTTTGCAAGTGTTATGGCATCGTCTTAGGAAGTTTGTTCCAAGTTTGCAAGTGTTTGGACATGGTGTTATTAAATTTGTACCAAGTTTGCAAGTGTTTTGGCATGGTCTTATTAAATTTGTTCTAAGTTTGCAAGTGTTTTGGCATTGTCTTATTAAATTTGTACCAAGTTTGCAAGTGTTTTGGCATGGTCTTATTAAATTTGTCCCAAGTTTGCAAGTGCTGTGGCATGGTCTTATTAAATTTGTACCAAGTTTGCAAGTGTTTTGGCATGGTCTTAGGAAGTTTGTTCCAAGTTTGCAAGTGTTTGGCATGGTCTTATTAAATTTGTACCAAGTTTGCAAGTGTTTTGGCATGGTCTTATTAAATTTGTTCCAAGTTTGCAAGTGTTTTGGCATGGTCTTATTTAATTTGTACCAAGTTTGCAAGTGTTTTGGCATGGTCTTAGGAAGTTTGTTCCAAGTTTGCAAGTGTTTGGACATGGTCTTATTAAATTTGTACCAAGTTTGCAAGTGTTTTGGCATGGTCTTATTAAATTTGTCCCAAGTTTGCAAGTGCTTTGGCATGGTCTTATTAAATTTGTACCAAGTTTGCAAGTGTTTTGGCATGGTCTTATTAAATTTGTACCAAGTTTGCAAGTGTTTTGGAATGGTCTCATTAAATTTGTACCAAGTTTGCAAGTGTTTTGGCATGGTCTTATTAAATTTGTACCAAGTTTATAAGTGTTTTGGCATGGTCTTATTAAATTTGTACCAAGTTTGCAAGTGTTTTGGCATGGTCTTATTAAATTTGTACCAAGTTTGCAAGTGTTTTGGCATGGTCTTTGGAAGTTTGTTCCAAGTTTGCAAGTGTTTTGGCATGGTCGTATTAAATTTGTACCAAGTTTGCAGGTGTTTTGGCATGGTCTTAGGAAGTTTTTTCCAAGTTTGCAAGTGTTTTGGCATTGTCTTAGGAAGTTTTTTCCAAGTTTGCAAGTGTTTTGGCATGGTCTTTGGAAGTTTGTTCCAAGTTTGCAAGTGTTTTGGCATGGTCTTATTAAATTTGTACCAAGTTTGCAGGTGTTTTGGCATGGTCTTAGGAAGTTTTTTCCAAGTTTGCAAGTGTTTTGGCATTGTCTTAGGAAGTTTGTTCCAAGTTTGCAAGTGTTTGGACATGGTCTTATTAAATTTGTACCAAGTTTGCAAGTGTTTTGGCATGGTCTAATTAAATTTGTACCAAGTGTGCAAGTGTTTTGGCATGGTCTTATTAAATTTGTCCCAAGTTTGCAAGTGCTTTGGCATGGTCTTATTAAATTTGTACCAAGTTTGCAAGTGTTTTGGCATGGTCTTATTAAATTTGTCCCAAGTTTGCAAGTGCTGTGGCATGGTCTTATTAAATTTGTACCAAGTTTGCAAGTGTTTTGGCATGGTCTTAGGAAGTTTGTTCCAAGTTTGCAAGTGTTTGGCATGGTCTTATTAAATTTGTACCAAGTTTGCAAGTGTTTTGGCATGGTCTTATTAAATTTGTTCCAAGTTTGCAAGTGTTTTGGCATGGTCTTATTTAATTTGTACCAAGTTTGCAAGTGTTTTGGCATGGTCTTAGGAAGTTTGTTCCAAGTTTGCAAGTGTTTGGACATGGTCTTATTAAATTTGTACCAAGTTTGCAAGTGTTTTGGCATGGTCTTATTAAATTTGTACCAAGTGTGCAAGTGTTTTGGCATGGTCTTAGGAAGTTTGTTCCAAGTTTGCAAGTGTTTGGCATGGTCTTATTAAATTTGTACCAAGTTTGCAAGTGTTTTGGCATGGTCTTATTAAATTTGTTCCAAGTTTGCAAGTGTTTTGGCATGGTCTTTTTTAATTTGTACCAAGTTTGCAAGTGTTTTGGCATGGTCTTAGGAAGTTTGTTCCAAGTTTGCAAGTGTTTGGACATGGTCTTATTAAATTTGTACCAAGTTTGCAAGTGTTTTGGCATGGTCTTATTAAATTTGTACCAAGTGTGCAAGTGTTTTGGCATGGTCTTATTAAATTTGTCCCAAGTTTGCAAGTGCTTTGGCATGGTCTTATTAAATTTGTACCAAGTTTGCAAGTGTTTTGGCATGGTCTTATTAAATTTGTACCAAGTTTGCAAGTGTTTTGGAATGGTCTCATTAAATTTGTACCAAGTTTGCAAGTGTTTTGGCATGGTCTTATTAAATTTGTACCAAGTTTATAAGTGTTTTGGCATGGTCTTATTAAATTTGTACCAAGTTTGCAAGTGTTTTGGCATGGTCTTATTAAATTTGTACCAAGTTTGCAAGTGTTTTGGCATGGTCTTATTAAATTTGTTCCAAGTTTGCAAGTGTTTTGGCATGGTCTTATTTAATTTGTACCAAGTTTGCAAGTGTTTTGGCATGGTCTTAGGAAGTTTTTTCCAAGTTTGCAAGTGTTTTGGCATTGTCTTAGGAAGTTTTTTCCAAGTTTGCAAGTGTTTTGGCATGGTCTTTGGAAGTTTGTTCCAAGTTTGCAAGTGTTTTGGCATGGTCTTATTAAATTTGTACCAAGTTTGCAGGTGTTTTGGCATGGTCTTAGGAAGTTTTTTCCAAGTTTGCAAGTGTTTTGGCATTGTCTTAGGAAGTTTGTTCCAAGTTTGCAAGTGTTTTGGCATGGTCTTATTAAAATTGTACCAAGTTTGCAAGTGTTTGGCATGGTCTTATTAAATTTGTACCAAGTTTGCAAGTGTTTTGAAATGGTCTTATTAAATTTGTACCAAGTTTGCAGGTGTTTTGGCATGGTCTTAGGAAGTTTGTACCAAGTTTGCAAGTGTTTTGGCATGGTCTTATTAAATTTGTACCAAGTTTGCAAGTGTTTTGGCATGGTCTTATGAAATTTGTACCAAGTTTGCAAGTGTTTTGGCATTGTCTCATTAAATTTGTACCAAGTTTGCAAGTGTTTTGGCATGGTCTTATTAAATTTGTACCAAGTTTGCAAGTGTTTTGCCATGGTCTTATTAAATTTTTACCAAGTTTATAAGTGTTTTGGCATGGTCTTATTAAATTTGTTCCAAGTTTGCAAGTGTTTTGGCATGGTCTTATTTAATTTGTACCAAGTTTGCAAGTGTTTTGGCATGGTCTTAGGAAGTTTGTTCCAAGTTTGCAAGTGTTTTGGCATGGTCTTATTAAATTTGTCCCAAGTTTGCAAGTGCTTTGGCATGGTCTTATTAAATTTGTACCAAGTTTGCAAGTGTTTTGGCATGGTCTTATTAAATTTGTACCAAGTTTGCAAGTGTTTTGGAATGGTCTCATTAAATTTGTACCAAGTTTGCAAGTGTTTTGGCATGGTCTTATTAAATTTGTACCAAGTTTATAAGTGTTTTGGCATGGTCTTATTAAATTTGTACCAAGTTTGCAAGTGTTTTGGCATGGTCTTATTAAATTTGTACCAAGTTTGCAAGTGTTTTGGCATGGTCTTTGGAAGTTTGTTCCAAGTTTGCAAGTGTTTTGGCATGGTCGTATTAAATTTGTACCAAGTTTGCAGGTGTTTTGGCATGGTCTTAGGAAGTTTTTTCCAAGTTTGCAAGTGTTTTGGCATTGTCTTAGGAAGTTTTTTCCAAGTTTGCAAGTGTTTTGGCATGGTCTTTGGAAGTTTGTTCCAAGTTTGCAAGTGTTTTGGCATGGTCTTATTAAATTTGTACCAAGTTTGCAGGTGTTTTGGCATGGTCTTAGGAAGTTTTTTCCAAGTTTGCAAGTGTTTTGGCATTGTCTTAGGAAGTTTGTTCCAAGTTTGCAAGTGTTTGGACATGGTCTTATTAAATTTGTACCAAGTTCGCAAGTGTTTTGGCATGGTCTAATTAAATTTGTACCAAGTGTGCAAGTGTTTTGGCATGGTCTTATTAAATTTGTCCCAAGTTTGCAAGTGCTTTGGCATGGTCTTATTAAATTTGTACCAAGTTTGCAAGTGTTTTGGCATGGTCTTATTAAATTTGTCCCAAGTTTGCAAGTGCTGTGGCATGGTCTTATTAAATTTGTACCAAGTTTGCAAGTGTTTTGGCATGGTCTTAGGAAGTTTGTTCCAAGTTTGCAAGTGTTTGGCATGGTCTTATTAAATTTGTACCAAGTTTGCAAGTGTTTTGGCATGGTCTTATTAAATTTGTTCCAAGTTTGCAAGTGTTTTGGCATGGTCTTATTTAATTTGTACCAAGTTTGCAAGTGTTTTGGCATGGTCTTAGGAAGTTTGTTCCAAGTTTGCAAGTGTTTGGACATGGTCTTATTAAATTTGTACCAAGTTTGCAAGTGTTTTGGCATGGTCTTATTAAATTTGTACCAAGTGTGCAAGTGTTTTGGCATGGTCTTAGGAAGTTTGTTCCAAGTTTGCAAGTGTTTGGCATGGTCTTATTAAATTTGTACCAAGTTTGCAAGTGTTTTGGCATGGTCTTATTAAATTTGTTCCAAGTTTGCAAGTGTTTTGGCATGGTCTTTTTTAATTTGTACCAAGTTTGCAAGTGTTTTGGCATGGTCTTAGGAAGTTTGTTCCAAGTTTGCAAGTGTTTGGACATGGTCTTATTAAATTTGTACCAAGTTTGCAAGTGTTTTGGCATGGTCTTATTAAATTTGTACCAAGTGTGCAAGTGTTTTGGCATGGTCTTATTAAATTTGTCCCAAGTTTGCAAGTGCTTTGGCATGGTCTTATTAAATTTGTACCAAGTTTGCAAGTGTTTTGGCATGGTCTTATTAAATTTGTACCAAGTTTGCAAGTGTTTTGGAATGGTCTCATTAAATTTGTACCAAGTTTGCAAGTGTTTTGGCATGGTCTTATTAAATTTGTACCAAGTTTATAAGTGTTTTGGCATGGTCTTATTAAATTTGTACCAAGTTTGCAAGTGTTTTGGCATGGTCTTATTAAATTTGTACCAAGTTTGCAAGTGTTTTGGCATGGTCTTATTAAATTTGTTCCAAGTTTGCAAGTGTTTTGGCATGGTCTTATTTAATTTGTACCAAGTTTGCAAGTGTTTTGGCATGGTCTTAGGAAGTTTTTTCCAAGTTTGCAAGTGTTTTGGCATTGTCTTAGGAAGTTTTTTCCAAGTTTGCAAGTGTTTTGGCATGGTCTTTGGAAGTTTGTTCCAAGTTTGCAAGTGTTTTGGCATGGTCTTATTAAATTTGTACCAAGTTTGCAGGTGTTTTGGCATGGTCTTAGGAAGTTTTTTCCAAGTTTGCAAGTGTTTTGGCATTGTCTTAGGAAGTTTGTTCCAAGTTTGCAAGTGTTTTGGCATGGTCTTATTAAAATTGTACCAAGTTTGCAAGTGTTTGGCATGGTCTTATTAAATTTGTACCAAGTTTGCAAGTGTTTTGAAATGGTCTTATTAAATTTGTACCAAGTTTGCAGGTGTTTTGGCATGGTCTTAGGAAGTTTGTACCAAGTTTGCAAGTGTTTTGGCATGGTCTTATTAAATTTGTACCAAGTTTGCAAGTGTTTTGGCATGGTCTTATGAAATTTGTACCAAGTTTGCAAGTGTTTTGGCATTGTCTCATTAAATTTGTACCAAGTTTGCAAGTGTTTTGGCATGGTCTTATTAAATTTGTACCAAGTTTGCAAGTGTTTTGCCATGGTCTTATTAAATTTTTACCAAGTTTATAAGTGTTTTGGCATGGTCTTATTAAATTTGTTCCAAGTTTGCAAGTGTTTTGGCATGGTCTTATTTAATTTGTACCAAGTTTGCAAGTGTTTTGGCATGGTCTTAGGAAGTTTGTTCCAAGTTTGCAAGTGTTTGGACATGGTCTTATTAAATTTGTACCAAGTTTGCAAGTGTTTTGGCATGGTCTTATTAAATTTGTTCTAAGTTTGCAAGTGTTTTGGCATGGTCTTATTAAATTTGTACCAAGTTTGCAAGTGTTTTGGAATGGTCTCATTAAATTTGTACCAAGTTTGCAAGTGTTTTGGCATGGTCTAATTAAATTTGTACCAAGTTTGCAAGTGTCTTGGCATGGTTTTATTAACTTTGTACCAAGTTTGCAATTGTTTTGACATGGTCTTAGGAAGTTTGTTCCAAGCTTGCAAGTGTTTGGCATGGTCTCATTTAATTTGTACCAAGTTTGCAAGTGTTTTGGCATGGTCTTAGGAAGTTTGTTCCAAGTTTGCAAGTGTTTTGGCATGGTCTTATTAAATATGTACCAAGTTTGCAAGTGTTTTGGCATGGTCTGATTAAAAAAATTTCAAGTTTGCAAGTGTATTGGCATGGTCTTATTAAATTTGTACCAAGTTTGCAAGTGTTTTGGCATGGTCTTATTAAATTTGTACCAGGTTTGCAAGTGTTTTGGCATGGTCTTATTAAATTTGTACCAAGTTTGCAAGTGTTTTGGCATGGTCTTATTAAATTTGTACCAAGTTTGCAAGTGTTTTGGCATGGTCTTAGGAAGTTTGTTCCAAGTTTGCAAGTGTTTGGCATGGTCTTATTAAATTTGTACCAAGTTTGGAAGTGTTTTGGCATGGTCTTATTAAATTTGTTCCAAGTTTATAAGTGTTTTGGCATGGTCTTATTAAATTTGTTCCAAGTTTGCAAGTGTTTTGGCATGGTCTTATTTAATTTGTACCAAGTTTGCAAGTGTTTTGGCATGGTCTTAGGAAGTTTGTTCCAAGTTTGCAAGTGTTTGGACATGGTCTTATTAAATTTGTACCAAGTTTGCAAGTGTTTTGGCATGGTCTTATTAAATTTGTTCTAAGTTTGCAAGTGTTTTGGCATGGTCTTATTAAATTTGTACCAAGTTTGCAAGTGTTTTGGAATGGTCTCATTAAATTTGTACCAAGTTTGCAAGTGTTTTGGCATGGTCTAATTAAATTTGTACCAAGTTTGCAAGTGTCTTGGCATGGTTTTATTAACTTTGTACCAAGTTTGCAATTGTTTTGACATGGTCTTAGGAAGTTTGTTCCAAGCTTGCAAGTGTTTGGCATGGTCTCATTTAATTTGTACCAAGTTTGCAAGTGTTTTGGCATGGTCTTAGGAAGTTTGTTCCAAGTTTGCAAGTGTTTTGGCATGGTCTTATTAAATATGTACCAAGTTTGCAAGTGTTTTGGCATGGTCTTATTAAAAAAATTTCAAGTTTGCAAGTGTATTGGCATGGTCTTATTAAATTTGTACCAAGTTTGCAAGTGTTTTGGCATGGTCTTATTAAATTTGTACCAGGTTTGCAAGTGTTTTGGCATGGTCTTATTAAATTTGTACCAAGTTTGCAAGTGTTTTGGCATGGTCTTATTAAATTTGTACCAAGTTTGCAAGTGTTTTGGCATGGTCTTAGGAAGTTTGTTCCAAGTTTGCAAGTGTTTGGCATGGTCTTATTAAATTTGTACCAAGTTTGGAAGTGTTTTGGCATGGTCTTATTAAATTTGTACCAAGTTTGTAAGTGATTTGGCATAGACTTAGGAAGTTTGTTCCAAGTTTGCAAGTGTTTGGCATGGTCTTATTAAATTTGTACCAAGTTTGCAAGTGTTTTGGCATGGTCTCATTAAATTTGTACCAAGTTTGCAAGTGTTTTGGCATGGTCTTATTAAATTTGTACCAAGTTTGCAAGTGTTTTGGCATGGTCTTAGGAAGTTTGTTCCAAGTTTGCAAGTGTTTGGACATGGTCTTATTAAATTTGTACCAAGTTTGCAAGTGTTTTGGCATGGTCCTAGGAAGTTTTTTCCAAGTTTGCAAGTGTTTTGGCATGGTCTTAGGAAGTTTGTTCCAAGTTTGCAAGTGTTTGGCATGGTCTTTTTAAATTTATACCAAGTTTGCAAGTGTTTTGGCATGGTCTCATTAAATTTGTACCAAGTTTGCAAGTGTTTTGGCATGGTCTCATTAAATTTGTACCAAGTTTGCAAGTGTTTTGGCATGGTCTTATTAAATTTGTACCAAGTTTGCAAGTGTTTTGGCATGGTCTTAGGAAGTTTGTTCCAAGTTTGCAAGTGTTTGGACATGGTCTTATTAAATTTGTACCAAGTTTGCAAGTGTTTTGGCATGGTCTTATTAAAATTTTTTCAAGTTTGCAAGTGTATTGGCATGGTCTTATTAAATTTGTACCAAGTTTGAAAGTGTTTTGGCATGGTCTTATTAAATTTGTACCAAGTTTGCAAGTGTTTTGGCATGGTCTTATTAAATTTGTACCAGGTTTGCAAGTGTTTTGGCATGGTCTTATTAAATTTGTACCAAGTTTGCAAGTGTTTTGGCATGGTCTTAGGAAGTTTGTTCCAAGTTTGCAAGTGTTTTGACATGGTCTTAGGAAGTTTGTTCCAAGCTTGCAAGTGTTTAGCATGGTCTCATTTAATTTGTACCAAGTTTGCAAGTGTTTTGGCATGGTCTTAGGAAGTTTGTTCCAAGTTTGCAAGTGTTTTGGCATGGTCTTATTAAATATGTACCAAGTTTGCAAGTGTTTTGGCATGGTCTTATTAATTTTTTTTTCAAGTTTGCAAGCGTATTGGCATGGTCTTATTAAATTTGTACCAAGTTTGAAAGTGTTTTGGCATGGTCTTATTAAATTTGTACCAAGTTTACAAGTGTTTTGGCATGGTCTTATTAAATTTGTACCAAGTTTGCAAGTGTTTTGGCATGGTCTTATTAAATTTGTACCAAGTTTGCAAGTGTTTTGGCATGGTCTTAGGAAGTTTGTTCTAAGTTTGCAAGTGTTTGGCATGGTCTTATTAAATTTGTACCAAGTTTGCAAGTGTTTTGGCACGGTCTTATTAAATTTGTACCAAGTTTGTAAGTGTTTTGGCATGGTTTTAGGAAGTTTGTTCCAAGTTTGCAAGTGTTTGGCATGGTCTTATTAAATTTGTACCAAGTTTGCAAGTGTTTGGCATGGTCTTATTAGATTTGTACCAAGTTTGCAAGTGTTTTGGCATGGTCTTAGGAAGTTTGTTCCAAGTTTGCAAGTGTTTGGCATGGTCTTATTAAATTTGTACCAAGTTTGCAAGTGTTTTGGCATGGTCTTATTAAATTTGTACCAAGTTTGTAAGTGATTTGGCATGGTCTTTGGAAGTTTGTTCCAAGTTTGCAAGTGTTTTGGCATGGTCTTATTAAATTTGTACCAAGTTTGCAGGTGTTTTGGCATGGTCCTAGGAAGTTTTTTCCAAGTTTGCAAGTGTTTTGGCATGGTCTTAGGAAGTTTGTTCCAAGTTTGCAAGTGTTTGGCATGGTCTTATTAAATTTGTACCAAGTTTGCAAGTGTTTTGGCATGGTCTCATTAAATTTGTACCAAGTTTGCAAGTGTTTTGGCATGGTCTTATTAAATTTGTACCAAGTTTGCAGGTGTTTTGGCATGGTCCTAGGAAGTTTGTTCCAAGTTTGCAAGTGTTTTGGCATGGTCTTAGTAAGTTTGTTCCAAGTTTGCAAGTGTTTGGCATGGTCTTATTAAATTTGTACCAAGTTTGCAAGTGTTTTGGCATGGTCTTATTAAATTTGTACCAAGTTTGCAAGTGTTTTGGCATGGTCTTTTTAAATTTGTACCAAGTTTGCAAGTGTTTTGAAATGGTCTTATTAAATTTGTACCAAGTTTGCAGGTGTTTTGGCATGGTCTTAGGAAGTTTGTTCCAAGTTTGCAAGTGTTTTGGCATGGTCTTATTAAATTTGTACCAAGTTTGCAAGTGTTTTGACATGGTCTTATTAAATTTTTAACAAGTTTGCAAGTGTATTGGCATGGTCTTATTAAATTTATACCAAGTTTGCAAGTGTTTTGGCATGGTCTTATTAAATTTGTTCCAAGTTTGCAAGTGTTTTGGCATGGTCTAATTTAATTTGTACCAAGTTTGCAAGTGTTATGGCATCGTCTTAGGAAGTTTGTTCCAAGTTTGCAAGTGTTTGGCATGGTCTTATTAAATTTGTACCAAGTTTGCAAGTGTTTGGCATGGTCTTATTAGATTTGTACCAAGTTTGCAAGTGTTTTGGCATGGTCTTAGGAAGTTTGTTCCAAGTTTGCAAGTGTTTGGCATGGTCTTATTAAATTTGTACCAAGTTTGCAAGTGTTTTGGCATGGTCTTATTAAATTTGTACCAAGTTTGTAAGTGATTTGGCATGGTCTTTGGAAGTTTGTTCCAAGTTTGCAAGTGTTTTGGCATGGTCTTATTAAATTTGTACCAAGTTTGCAGGTGTTTTGGCATGGTCCTAGGAAGTTTTTTCCAAGTTTGCAAGTGTTTTGGCATGGTCTTAGGAAGTTTGTTCCAAGTTTGCAAGTGTTTGGCATGGTCTTATTAAATTTGTACCAAGTTTGCAAGTGTTTTGGCATGGTCTCATTAAATTTGTACCAAGTTTGCAAGTGTTTTGGCATGGTCTTATTAAATTTGTACCAAGTTTGCAGGTGTTTTGGCATGGTCTTAGGAAGTTTGTTCCAAGTTTGCAAGTGTTTTGGCATGGTCTTAGTAAGTTTGTTCCAAGTTTGCAAGTGTTTGGCATGGTCTTATTAAATTTGTACCAAGTTTGCAAGTGTTTTGGCATGGTCTTATTAAATATGTACCAAGTTTGCAAGTGTTTTGGCATGGTCTCATTAAATTTGTACCAAGTTTGCAAGTGTTTTGGCATGGTCTTATGAAATTTGTACCAAGTTTGCAAGTGTTTTGGCATTGTCTCATTAAATTTGTACCAAGTTTGCAAGTGTTTTGGCATGGTCTTATTAAATTTGTACCAAGTTTGCAAGTGTTTTGCCATGGTCTTATTAAATTTTTACCAAGTTTATAAGTGTTTTGGCATGGTCTTATTAAATTTGTTCCAAGTTTGCAAGTGTTTTGGCATGGTCTTATTTAATTTGTACCAAGTTTGCAAGTGTTTTGGCATGGTCTTAGGAAGTTTGTTCCAAGTTTGCAAGTGTTTGGACATGGTCTTATTAAATTTGTACCAAGTTTGCAAGTGTTTTGGCATGGTCTTATTAAATTTGTTCTAAGTTTGCAAGTGTTTTGGCATGGTCTTATTAAATTTGTACCAAGTTTGCAAGTGTTTTGGCATGGTCTTATTAAATTTGTACCAAGTAAGCAAGTGTTTTGGCATGGTCTTATTAAATTTGTACCAAGTTTGCAAGTGTTTTGGAATGGTCTCATTAAATTTGTACCAAGTTTGCAAGTGTTTTGGCATGGTCTAATTAAATTTGTACCAAGTTTGCAAGTGTCTTGGCATGGTTTTATTAACTTTGTACCAAGTTTGCAATTGTTTTGACATGGTCTTAGGAAGTTTGTTCCAAGCTTGCAAGTGTTTGGCATGGTCTCATTTAATTTGTACCAAGTTTGCAAGTGTTTTGGCATGGTCTTAGGAAGTTTGTTCCAAGTTTGCAAGTGTTTTGGCATGGTCTTATTAAATATGTACCAAGTTTGCAAGTGTTTTGGCATGGTCTTATTAAATTTGTTCTAAGTTTGCAAGTGTTTTGGCATTGTCTTATTAAATTTGTACCAAGTTTGCAAGTGTTTTGGCATGGTCTTATTAAATTTGTACCAGGTTTGCAAGTGTTTTGACATGGTCTTAGGAAGTTTGTTCCAAGCTTGCAAGTGTTTGGCATGGTCTCATTTAATTTGTACCAAGTTTGCAAGTGTTTTGGCATGGTCTTAGGAAGTTTGTTCCAAGTTTGCAAGTGTTTTGGCATGGTCTTATTAAATATGTACCAAGTTTGCAAGTGTTTTGGCATGGTCTTATTAAAAAAAATTCAAGTTTGCAAGTGTATTGGCATGGTCTTATTAAATTTGTACCAAGTTTGCAAGTGTTTTGGCATGGTCTTATTAAATTTGTACCAGGTTTGCAAGTGTTTTGGCATGGTCTTATTAAATTTGTACCAAGTTTGCAAGTGTTTTGGCATGGTCTTATTAAATTTGTACCAAGTTTGCAAGTGTTTTGGCATGGTCTTAGGAAGTTTGTTCCAAGTTTGCAAGTGTTTGGCATGGCCTTATTAAATTTGTACCAAGTTTGCAAGTGTTTGGCATGGTCGTATTAAATTTATACCAAGTTTGCAAGTGTTTGGCATGGTCTTATTAAATTTGTACCAAGTTTGCAAGTGTATTGGCATGGTCTTATTAAATTTGTACCAAGTTTGAAAGTGTTTTGGCATGGTCTTATTAAATTTGTACCAAGTTTGCAAGTGTTTTGGCATGGTCTTATTAAATTTGTACCAGGTTTGCAAGTGTTTTGGCATGGTCTTATTAAATTTGTACCAAGTTTGCAAGTGTTTTGGCATGGTCTTAGGAAGTTTGTTCCAAGTTTGCAAGTGTTTTGACATGGTCTTAGGAAGTTTGTTCCAAGCTTGCAAGTGTTTAGCATGGTCTCATTTAATTTGTACCAAGTTTGCAAGTGTTTTGGCATGGTCTTAGGAAGTTTGTTCCAAGTTTGCAAGTGTTTTGGCATGGTCTTATTAAATATGTACCAAGTTTGCAAGTGTTTTGGCATGGTCTTATTAATTTTTTTTTCAAGTTTGCAAGCGTGTTGGCATGGTCTTATTAAATTTGTACCAAGTTTGAAAGTGTTTTGGCATGGTCTTATTAAATTTGTACCAAGTTTTTAAGTGTTTTGGCATGGTCTTATTAAATTTGTACCAAGTTTGCAAGTGTTTTGGCATGGTCTTATTAAATTTGTACCAAGTTTGCAAGTGTTTTGGCATGGTCTTAGGAAGTTTGTTCTAAGTTTGCAAGTGTTTGGCATGGTCTTATTAAATTTGTACCAAGTTTGCAAGTGTTTTGGCACGGTCTTATTAAATTTGTACCAAGTTTGTAAGTGTTTTGGCATGGTTTTAGGAAGTTTGTTCCAAGTTTGCAAGTGTTTGGCATGGTCTTATTAAATTTGTACCAAGTTTGCAAGTGTTTGGCATGGTCTTATTAGATTTGTACCAAGTTTGCAAGTGTTTTGGCATGGTCTTAGGAAGTTTGTTCCAAGTTTGCAAGTGTTTGGCATGGTCTTATTAAATTTGTACCAAGTTTGCAAGTGTTTTGGCATGGTCTTATTAAATTTGTACCAAGTTTGTAAGTGATTTGGCATGGTCTTTGGAAGTTTGTTCCAAGTTTGCAAGTGTTTTGGCATGGTCTTATTAAATTTGTACCAAGTTTGCAGGTGTTTTGGCATGGTCCTAGGAAGTTTTTTCCAAGTTTGCAAGTGTTTTGGCATGGTCTTAGGAAGTTTGTTCCAAGTTTGCAAGTGTTTGGCATGGTCTTATTAAATTTGTACCAAGTTTGCAAGTGTTTTGGCATGGTCTCATTAAATTTGTACCAAGTTTGCAAGTGTTTTGGCATGGTCTTATTAAATTTGTACCAAGTTTGCAGGTGTTTTGGCATGGTCTTAGGAAGTTTGTTCCAAGTTTGCAAGTGTTTTGGCATGGTCTTAGTAAGTTTGTTCCAAGTTTGCAAGTGTTTGGCATGGTCTTATTAAATTTGTACCAAGTTTGCAAGTGTTTTGGCATGGTCTTATTAAATTTGTACCAAGTTTGCAAGTGTTTTGGCATGGTCTTTTTAAATTTGTACCAAGTTTGCAAGTGTTTTGAAATGGTCTTATTAAATTTGTACCAAGTTTGCAGGTGTTTTGGCATGGTCTTAGGAAGTTTGTTCCAAGTTTGCAAGTGTTTTGGCATGGTCTTATTAAATTTGTACCAAGTTTGCAAGTGTTTTGGCATGGTCTTATTAAATTTTTAACAAGTTTGCAAGTGTATTGGCATGGTCTTATTAAATTTATACCAAGTTTGCAAGTGTTTTGGCATGGTCTTATTAAATTTGTTCCAAGTTTGCAAGTGTTTTGGCATGGTCTAATTTAATTTGTACCAAGTTTGCAAGTGTTATGGCATCGTCTTAGGAAGTTTGTTCCAAGTTTGCAAGTATTTGGACATGGTCTTATTAAATTTGTACCAAGTTTGCAAGTGTTTTGGCATGGTCTTATTAAATTTGTTCTAAGTTTGCAAGTGTTTTGGCATTGTCTTATTAAATTTGTACCAAGTTTGCAAGTGTTTTGGCATGGTCTTATTAAATTTGTCCCAAGTTTGCAAGTGCTGTGGCATGGTCTTATTAAATTTGTACCAAGTTTGCAAGTGTTTTGGCATGGTCTTAGGAAGTTTGTTCCAAGTTTGCAAGTGTTTGGCATGGTCTTATTAAATTTGTACCAAGTTTGCAAGTGTTTTGACATGGTCTTATTAAATTTGTACCAAGTTTGCAAGTGTTTTGGCATGGTCTTATTAAATTTGTACCAAGTTTGCAAGTGTTTTGGCATGGTCTTAGGAAGTTTGTTCCAAGTTTGCAAGTGTTTGGACATGGTCTTATTAAATTTGTACCAAGTTTGCAAGTGTTTTGGCATGGTCTTATTAAATTTGTTCAAAGTTTGCAAGTGTTTTGGCATGGTCTTATTAAATTTGTACCAAGTTTGCAAGTGTTTTGGCATGGTCTTATTAAATTTGTCCCAAGTTTGCAGGTGTTTTGGCATGGTCTTAGGAAGTTTGTTCCAAGTTTGCAAGTGTTTTGGCATGGTCTTATTAAATTTTTTTTCAAGTTTGCAAGTGTTTTGGCATGGTCTTATTAAATTTGTTCTAAGTTTGCAAGTGTTTTGGCATGGTCTTATTAAATTTGTACCAAGTTTGCAAGTGTTTTGGCATGGTCTTATTAAATTTGTCCCAAGTTTGCAAGTGCTGTGGCATGGTCTTATTAAATTTGTACCAAGTTTGCAAGTGTTTTGGCATGGTCTTATTAACTTTGTACCAAGTTTGCAAGTGTTTTGGCATGGTCTTATTATTTTTGTTCCAAGTTTGCAAGTGTTTGGCATGGTCTTATTAAATTTGTACCAAGTTTGCAAGTGTTTTGGCATGGTCTTATTAAATTTGTACCAAGTTTGCAAGTGTTTTGGCATGGTCTTATTAAATTTGTTCCAAGTTTGCAAGTGTTTTGGCATGGTCTTATTTAATTTGTACCAAGTTTGCAAGTGTTTTGGCATGGTCTTAGGAAGTTTGTTCCAAGTTTGCAAGTGTTTGGCATGGTCTTATTAAATTTGTACCAAGTTTGCAAGTGTTTTGGCATGGTCTCATTAAATTTGTACCAAGTTTGCAAGTGTTTTGGCATGGTCTTATTAAATTTGTACCAAGTTTGCAGGTGTTTTGGCATGGTCTTAGGAAGTTTGTTCCAAGTTTGCAAGTGTTTTGGCATGGTCTTAGTAAGTTTGTTCCAAGTTTGCAAGTGTTTGGCATGGTCTTATTAAATTTGTACCAAGTTTGCAAGTGTTTGGCATGGTCTTATTAAATTTGTACCAAGTTTGCAAGTGTTTTGGCATGGTCTTATTAAATTTGTACCAAGTTTGCAAGTGTTTTGAAATGGTCTTATTAAATTTGTACGAAGTTTGCAGGTGTTTTGGCATGGTCTTAGGAAGTTTGTTCCAAGTTTGCAAGTGTTTTGGCATGGTCTTATTAAATTTGTACCAAGTTTGCAAGTGTTTTGGCATGGTCTTATTAAATTTTTAACAAGTTTGCAAGTGTATTGGCATGGTCTTATTAAATTTGTACCAAGTTTGCAAGTGTTTTGGCATGGTCTTATTAAATTTGTTCCAAGTTTGCAAGTGTTTTGGCATGGTCTTATTTAATTTGTACCAAGTTTGCAAGTGTTTTGGCATGGTCTTAGGAAGTTTGTTCCAAGTTTGCAAGTGTTTGGACATGGTCTTATTAAATTTGTACCAAGTTTGCAAGTGTTTTGGCATGGTCTTATTAAATTTGTTCTAAGTTTGCAAGTGTTTTGGCATGGTCTTATTAAATTTGTACCAAGTTTGCAAGTGTTTTGGCATGGTCTTATTAAATTTGTCCCAAGTTTGCAAGTGCTGTGGCATGGTCTTATTAAATTTGTACCAAGTTTGCAAGTGTTTTGGCATGGTCTTAGGAAGTTTGTTCCAAGTTTGCAAGTGTTTGGCATGGTCTTATTAAATTTGTACCAAGTTTGCAAGTGTTTTGGCATGGTCTTATTTAATTTGTACCAAGTTTGCAAGTGTTTTGGCATGGTCTTAGGAAGTTTGTTCCAAGTTTGCAAGTGTTTTGGTATGGTTTTATTAAATTTGTACCAAGTTTGCAAGTGTTTTGGCATGGTCTTATTAAATTTGTTCCAAGTTTGCAAGTGTTTTGGCATGGTCTTATTAAATTTGTACCAAGTTTGCAAGTCTTTTGGCATGGTCTTATTAAATTTGTACCAAGTTTGCAAGTGTTTTGGCATGATCTTATTAAATTTGTACCAAGTTTGCAAGTGTTTTGGCATGGTCATAGGAAGTTTGTTCCAAGTTTGCAAGTGTTTGGCATGGTCTTATTAAATTTGTACCAAGTTTGCAAGTGTTTTGGCATGGTCTTATTAAATTTGTACCAAGTTTGTAAGTGATTTGGCATGGTCTTAGGAAGTTTGTTCCAAGTTTGCAAGTGTTTGGCATGGTCTTATTAAATTTGTACCAAGTTTGCAAGTGTTTTGGCATGGTCTTATTAAATATGTACCAAGTTTGCAAGTGTTTTGGCATGGTCTCATTAAATTTGTACCAAGTTTGCAAGTGTTTTGGCATGGTCTTAGGAAGTTTTTTCCAAGTTTGCAAGTGTTTTGGCATGGTCTTATTAAAATTGTACCAAGTTTGCAAGTGTTTGGCATGGTCTTATTAAATTTGTACCAAGTTTGCAAGTGTTTTGGCATGGTTTTAGGAAGTTTGTTCCAAGTTTGCAAGTGTTTGGCATGGTCTTAATAAATTTGTACCAAGTTTGCAAGTGTTTGGCATGGTCTTATTAGATTTGTACCAAGTTTGCAAGTGTTATGGCATGGTCTTATTAAATTTGTACCAAGTTTGCAAGTCTTTCGGCATGGTCTTATTAAATTTGAACCAAGTTTGCAAGTGTTTTGGCATGGTCTTATTAAATTTGTTCCAAGTTTGCAAGTGTTTGGCATGGTCTTATTAAATTTGTTCCAAGTTTGCAAGTGTTTTGGCATGGTCTTATTAAATTTGTACCAAGTTTGCAAGTGTTTTGGCATGGTCTTAGGAAGTTTGTTCCAAGTTTGCAAGTGTTTTGGCATGGTCTAAGGAAGTTTGTTCCAAGTTTGCAAGTGATTGGCATGGTCTTATTAAATTTGTACCAAACTTGCAAGTGTTTTGGCATGGTCTCATTAAATTTGTACCAAGTTTGCAAGTGTTTTGGCATGGTCTTATTAAATTTGTACCAAGTTTGCAGGTGTTTTGGCATGGTCTTAGGAAGTTTGTTCCAAGTTTGCCAGTGTTTGGACATGGTCTTATTAAATTTGTACCAAGTTTTCAAGTGTTTTGGCATGGTCTTATTAAATTTGTTCTAAGTTTGCAAGTGTTTTGGCATGGTCTTATTAAATTTGTACCAAGTTTGCAAGTGTTTTGGCATGGTCTTATTAAATTTGTCCCAAGTTTGCAAGTGCTGTGGCATGGTCTTATTAAATTTGTACCAAGTTTGCAAGTGTTTTGGCATGGTCTAAGGAAGTTTGTTCCAAGTTTGCAAGTGTTTGGCATGGTCTTATTAAATTTGTACCAAGTTTGCAAGTGTTTTGACATGGTCTTATTAGATTTGTACCAAGTTTGCAAGTGTTTTGGCATGGTCTTATTAAATTTGTTCCAAGTTTGCAAGTGTTTTGGCATGGTCTTATTTAATTTGTACCAAGTTTGCAAGTGTTTTGGCATGGTCTTAGGAAGTTTATTCCAAGTTTGCAAGTGTTTGGACATGGTCTTAGTAAATTTGTACCAAGTTTGCAAGTGTTTTGGCATGGTCTTATTAAATTTGTTCTAAGTTTGCAAGTGTTTTGGCATGGTCTTTTTAAATTTGTACCAAGTTTGCAAGTGTTTTGGCATGGTCTTATTAAATTTGTCCCAAGTTTTCAAGTGCTTTGGCATGGTCTTATTAAATTTGTACCAAGTTTGCAAGTGTTTTGGCATGGTCTTATTAAATTTGTACCAAGTTTGCAAGTGTTTTGGAATGGTCTCATTAAATTTGTACCAAGTTTGCAAGTGTTTTGGCATGGTCTTATTAAATTTGTACCAAGTTTGCAAGTGTTTTGGCACGGTTTTATTAAATTTGTACCAAGTTTACAAGTGTTTTGACATGGTCTTAGGAAGTTTGTTCCAAGCTTGCAAGTGTTTGGCATGGTCTCATTTAATTTGTACCAAGTTTGCAAGTGTTTTGGCATGGTCTTAGGAAGTTTGTTCCAAGTTTGCAAGTGTTTTGGCATGGTCTTATTAAAAATTTTTCAAGTTTGCAAGTGTATTGGCATGGTCTTATTAAATTTGTACCAAGTTTGAAAGTGTTTTGGCATGGTCTTATTAAATTTGTACCAAGTTTGCAAGTGTTTTGGCATGGTCTTATTAAATTTGTACCAAGTTTGCAAGTGTTTTGGCATGGTCTTATTAAATTTGTACCAAGTTTGCAAGTGTTTTGGCATGGTCTTAGGAAGTTTGTTCCAAGTTTGCAAGTGTTTTGACATGGTCTTAGGAAGTTTGTTCCAAGCTTGCAAGTGTTTAGCATGGTCTCATTTAATTTGTACCAAGTTTGCAAGTGTTTTGGCATGGTCTTAGGAAGTTTGTTCCAAGTTTGCAAGTGTTTTGGCATGGTCTTATTAAATATGTACCAAGTTTGCAAGTGTTTTGGCATGGTCTTATTAATTTTTTTTTTCAAGTTTGCAAGCGTATTGGCATGGTCTTATTAAATTTGTACCAAGTTTGAAAGTGTTTTGGCATGGTCTTATTAAATTTGTACCAAGTTTACAAGTGTTTTGGCATGGTCTTATTAAATTTGTACCAAGTTTGCAAGTGTTTTGGCATGGTCTTATTAAATTTGTACCAAGTTTGCAAGTGTTTTGGAATGGTCTCATTAAATTTGTACCAAGTTTGCAAGTGTTTTGGCATGGTCTAATTAAATTTGTACCAAGTTTGCAAGTGTCTTGGCATGGTTTTATTAAATTTGTACCAAGTTTGCAATTGTTTTGACATGGTCTTAGGAAGTTTGTTCCAAGCTTGCAAGTGTTTGGCATGGTCTCATTTAATTTGTACCAAGTTTGCAAGTGTTTTGGCATGGTCTTAGGAAGTTTGTTCCAAGTTTGCAAGTGTTTTGGCATGGTCTTATTAAATATGTACCAAGTTTGCAAGTGTTTTGGCATGGTCTTATTAAAATTTTTTCAAGTTTGCAAGTGTATTGGCATGGTCTTATTAAATTTGTACCAAGTTTGCAAGTGTTTTGGCATGGTCTTATTAAATTTGTACCAGGTTTGCAAGTGTTTTGGCATGGTCTTATTAAATTTGTACCAAGTTTGCAAGTGTTTTGGCATAGTCTTATTAAATTTGTACCAAGTTTGCAAGTGTTTTGGCATGGTCTTAGGAAGTTTGTTCCAAGTTTGCAAGTGTTTGGCATGGTCTTATTAAATTTGTACCAAGTTTGGAAGTGTTTTGGCATGGTCTTATTAAATTTGTACCAAGTTTGTAAGTGATTTGGCATAGTCTTAGGAAGTTTGTTCCAAGTTTGCAAGTGTTTGGCATGGTCTTATTAAATTTGTACCAAGTTTGTAAGTGATTTGGCATGGTCTTTGGAAGTTTGTTCCAAGTTTGCAAGTGTTTTGGCATGGTCTTATTAAATTTGTACCAAGTTTGCAGGTGTTTTGGCATGGTCCAAGGAAGTTTTTTCCAAGTTTGCAAGTGTTTTGGCATGGTCTTAGGAAGTTTGTTCCAAGTTTGCAAGTGTTTGGCATGGTCTTATTAAATTTGTACCAAGTTTGCAAGTGTTTTGGCATGGTCTCATTAAATTTGTACCAAGTTTGCAAGTGTTTTGGCATGGTCTTATTAAATTTGTACCAAGTTTGCAGGTGTTTTGGCATGGTCTTAGGAAGTTTGTTCCAAGTTTGCAAGTGTTTTGGCATGGTCTTAGTAAGTTTGTTCCAAGTTTGCAAGTGTTTGGCATGGTCTTATTAAATTTGTACCAAGTTTGCAAGTGTTTTGGCATGGTCTTATTAAATTTGTACCAAGTTTGCAAGTGTTTTGGCATGGTCTTATTAAATTTGTACCAAGTTTGCAAGTGTTTTGAAATGGTCTTATTAAATTTGTACCAAGTTTGCAGGTGTTTTGGCATGGTCTTAGGAAGTTTGTTCCAATTTTGCAAGTGTTTTGGCATGGTCTTATTAAATTTGTACCAAGTTTGCAAGTGTTTTGGCATGGTCTTATTAAATTTCTAACAAGTTTGCAAGTGTATTGGCATGGTCTTATTAAATTTGTACCAAGTTTGCAAGTGTTTTGGCATGGTCTTATTAAATTTGTTCCAAGTTTGCAAGTGTTTTGGCATGGTCTTATTTAATTTGTACCAAGTTTGCAAGTGTTTTGGCATGGTCTTATTAAATTTGTACCAAGTTTGCAAGTGTTTTGGCATGGTCTTATTAAATTTGTCCCAAGTTTGCAAGTGCTGTGGCATGGTCTTATTAAATTTGTACCAAGTTTGCAAGTGTTTTGGCATGGTCTTAGGAAATTTGTTCCAAGTTTGCAAGTGTTTGGCATGGTCTTATTAAATTTGTACCAAGTTTGCAAGTGTTTTGACATGGTCTTATTAAATTTGTACCAAGTTTGCAAGTGTTTTGGCATGGTCTTATTAAATTTGTTCCAAGTTTGCAAGTGTTTTGGCATGGTCTTATTTAATTTGTACCAAGTTTGCAAGTGTTTTGGCATGGTCTTAGGAAGTTTGTTCCAAGTTTGCAAGTGTTTGGACATGGTCTTATTAAATTTGTACCAAGTTTGCAAGTGTTTTGGCATGGTCTTATTAAATTTGTTCTAAGTTTGCAAGTGTTTTGGCATGGTCTTATTAAATTTGTACCAAGTTTGCAAGTGTTTTGGCATGGTCTTATTAAATTTGTCCCAAGTTTGCAAGTGCTTTGGCATGGTCTTATTAAATTTGTACCAAGTTTGCAAGTGTTTTGGCATGGTCTTATTAAATTTGTACCAAGTTTGCAAGTGTTTTGAAATGGTCTTATTAAATTTGTACCAAGTTTGCAGGTGTTTTGGCATGGTCTTAGGAAGTTTGTACCAAGTTTGCAAGTGTTTTGGCATGGTCTTATTAAATTTGTACCAAGTTTGCAAGTGTTTTGGCATGGTCTTATTAAATTTGTACCAAGTTTGCAAGTGTTTTGGCATTGTCTCATTAAATTTGTACCAAGTTTGCAAGTGTTTTGGCATGGTCTTATTAAATTTGTACCAAGTTTGCAAGTGTTTTGCCATGGTCTTATTAAATTTTTACCAAGTTTATAAGTGTTTTGGCATGGTCTTATTAAATTTGTTCCAAGTTTGCAAGTGTTTTGGCATGGTCTTATTTAATTTGTACCAAGTTTGCAAGTGTTTTGGCATGGTCTTAGGAAGTTTGTTCCAAGTTTGCAAGTGTTTGGACATGGTCTTATTAAATTTGTACCAAGTTTGCAAGTGTTTTGGCATGGTCTTATTAAATTTGTTCTAAGTTTGGAAGTGTTTTGGCATGGTCTTATTAAATTTGTACCAAGTTTGCAAGTGTTTTGGCATGGTCTTATTAAATTTGTCCCAAGTTTGCAAGTGCTTTGGCATGGTCTTATTTAATTTGTACCAAGTTTGCAAGTGTTTTGGCATGGTCTTAGGAAGTTTGTTCCAAGTTTGCAAGTGTTTGGCATGGTCTTATTAGATTTGTACCAAGTTTGCAAGTGTTTTGGCATGGTCTTATTAAATTTGTACCAAGTTTGCAAGTCTTTTGGCATGGTCTTATTAAATTTGTACCAAGTTTGCAAGTGTTTTGGCATGGTCTTATTTAATTTGTACCAAGTTTGCAAGTGTTTTGGCATGGTCTTAGGAAGTTTGTTCCAAGTTTGCAAGTGTTTGGCATGGTCTTATTAAATTTGTACCAAGTTTGGAAGTGTTTTGGCATGGTCTTATTAAATTTGTACCAAGTTTGTAAGTGATTTGGCATAGTCTTAGGAAGTTTGTTCCAAGTTTGCAAGTGTTTGGCATGGTCTTATTAAATTTGTACCAAGTTTGTAAGTGATTTGGCATGGTCTTTGGAAGTTTGTTCCAAGTTTGCAAGTGTTTTGGCATGGTCTTATTAAATTTGTACCAAGTTTGCAGGTGTTTTGGCATGGTCCAAGGAAGTTTTTTCCAAGTTTGCAAGTGTTTTGGCATGGTCTTAGGAAGTTTGTTCCAAGTTTGCAAGTGTTTGGCATGGTCTTATTAAATTTGTACCAAGTTTGCAAGTGTTTTGGCATGGTCTCATTAAATTTGTACCAAGTTTGCAAGTGTTTTGGCATGGTCTTATTAAATTTGTACCAAGTTTGCAGGTGTTTTGGCATGGTCTTAGGAAGTTTGTTCCAAGTTTGCAAGTGTTTTGGCATGGTCTTAGGAAGTTTGTTCCAAGTTTGCAAGTGTTTGGCATGGTCTTATTAAATTTGTACCAAGTTTGCAAGTGTTTTGGTATGGTCTTATTAAATTTGTACCAAGTTTGCAAGTGTTTTGGCATGGTCTTATTAAATTTGTACCAAGTTTGCAAGTGTTTTGAAATGGTCTTATTAAATTTGTACCAAGTTTGCAGGTGTTTTGGCATGGTCTTAGGAAGTTTGTTCCAAGTTTGCAAGTGTTTTGGCATGGTCTTATTAAATTTGTACCAAGTTTGCAAGTGTTTTGGCATGGTCTTATTAAATTTCTAACAAGTTTGCAAGTGTATTGGCATGGTCTTATTAAATTTGTACCAAGTTTGCAAGTGTTTTGGCATGGTCTTATTAAATTTGTTCCAAGTTTGCAAGTGTTTTGGCATGGTCTTATTTAATTTGTACCAAGTTTGCAAGTGTTTTGGCATGGTCTTATTAAATTTGTACCAAGTTTGCAAGTGTTTTGGCATGGTCTTATTAAATTTGTCCCAAGTTTGCAAGTGCTGTGGCATGGTCTTATTAAATTTGTACCAAGTTTGCAAGTGTTTTGGCATGGTCTTAGGAAATTTGTTCCAAGTTTGCAAGTGTTTGGCATGGTCTTATTAAATTTGTACCAAGTTTGCAAGTGTTTTGACATGGTCTTATTAAATTTGTACCAAGTTTGCAAGTGTTTTGGCATGGTCTTATTAAATTTGTTCCAAGTTTGCAAGTGTTTTGGCATGGTCTTATTTAATTTGTACCAAGTTTGCAAGTGTTTTGGCATGGTCTTAGGAAGTTTGTTCCAAGTTTGCAAGTGTTTGGACATGGTCTTATTAAATTTGTACCAAGTTTGCAAGTGTTTTGGCATGGTCTTATTAAATTTGTTCTAAGTTTGCAAGTGTTTTGGCATGGTCTTATTAAATTTGTACCAAGTTTGCAAGTGTTTTGGCATGGTCTTATTAAATTTGTCCCAAGTTTGCAAGTGCTTTGGCATGGTCTTATTAAATTTGTACCAAGTTTGCAAGTGTTTTGGCATGGTCTTATTAAATTTGTACCAAGTTTGCAAGTGTTTTGGAATGGTCTCATTAAATTTGTACCAAGTTTGCAAGTGTTTTGGCATGGTCTTATTAAATTTGTACCAAGTTTATAAGTGTTTTGGCAAGGTCTTATTAAATTTTTAACAAGTTTGCAAGTGTTTTGGCATGGTCTTATTAAATTTGTACCAAGTTTGCAGGTGTTTTGGCATGGTCTTTGGAAGTTTGTTCCAAGTTTGCAAGTGTTTTGGCATGGTCTTATTAAATTTGTACCAAGTTTGCAGGTGTTTTGGCATGGTCTTAGGAAGTTTTTTCCAAGTTTGCAAGTGTTTTGGCATTGTCTTAGGAAGTTTGTTCCAAGTTTGCAAGTGTTTTGGCATGGTCTTATTAAAATTGTACCAAGTTTGCAAGTGTTTGGCATGGTCTTATTAAATTTGTACCAAGTTAGCAAGTGTTTTGGCATGGTTTTAGGAAGTTTGTTCCAAGTTTGCAAGTGTTTGACATGGTCTTATTAAATTTGTACCAAGTTTGCAAGTGTTTTGAAATGGTCTTATTAAATTTGTACCAAGTTTGCAGGTGTTTTGGGATGGTCTTAGGAAGTTTGTACCAAGTTTGCAAGTGTTTTGGCATGGTCTTATTAAATTTGTACCAAGTTTGCAAGTGTTTTGGCATGGTCTTATTAAATTTGTACCAAGTTTGCAAGTGTTTTGGCATGGTCTTAGGAAGTTTGTTCCAAGTTTGCAAGTGTTTTGGCATGGTCTTATTAAAAGTGTACCAAGTTTGCAAGTGTTTTGCCATGGTCTTATTAAATTTTTACCAAGTTTATAAGTGTTTTGGCATGGTCTTATCAAATTTCTTCCAAGTTTGCAAGTGTTTTGGCATGGTCTTATTTAATTTGTACCAAGTTTGCAAGTGTTTTGGCATGGTTTTAGGAAGTTTGTTCCAAGTTTGCAAGTATTTGACATGGTCTTATTAAATTTGTACCAAGTTTGCAAGTGTTTTGGCATGGTCTTATTAAAATTTTTTCAAGTTTGCAAGTGTATTGGCATGGTCTTATTAAATTTGTACCAAGTTTGCAAGTGTTTTGGCATGGTCTTATTAAATTTGTACCAAGTTTGCAAGTGTTTTGGCATGGTCTTATTAAATTTGTACCAAGTTTGCAAGTGTTTTGGCATGGTCTTAGGAAGTTTGTTCCAAGTTTGCAAGTGTTTGGCATCGTCTTATTAAATTTGTACCAAGTTTGGAAGTGTTTTGGCATGGTCTTATTAAATTTGTACCAAGTTTGTAAGTGATTTGGCATGGTCTTAGGAAGTTTGTTCCAAGTTTGCAAGTGTTTGGCATGGTCTTATTAAATTTGTACCAAGTTTGCAAGTGTTTTGGCATGGTCTTATTAAATTTGTACCAAGTTTGCAAGTGTTTGGCATGGTCTTATTAAATTTGTACCAAGTTTGCAAGTGTTTTGGCATGGTCTTATTAAATTTGTACCAAGTTTGCAAGTGTTTTGGCATGGTCTTATTAAATTTGTACCAAGTTTGCAAGTGTTTTGGCATGGTCTTAGGAAGTTTGTTCCAAGTTTGCAAGTGTTTGGCATGGTCTCATTAAATTTGTACCAAGTTAGGAAGTGTTTTGGCATGGTCTTATTAAATTTGTACCAAGTTTGTAAGTGATTTTGGCATAGTCTTAGGAAGTTTGTTCCAAGTTTGCAAGTGTTTGGCATGGTCTTATTAAATTTGTACCAAGTTTGCAAGTGTTTTAGCATGGTCTTATTAAATTTGTACCAAGTTTGCAAGTGTTTTGGCATGGTCTTATTAAATATGTACCAAGTTTGCAAGTGTTTTGGCATGGTCTTAGGAAGTTTTTTCCAAGTTTGCAAGTGTTTTGGCATTGTCTTAGGAAGTTTGTTCCAAGTTTGCAAGTGTTTTGGCATGGTCTTATTAAAATTGTACCAAATTTGCAAGTGTTTGGCATGGTCTTATTAAATTTGTACCAAGTTAGCAAGTGTTTTGGCATGGTTTTAGGAAGTTTGTTCCAAGTTTGCAAGTGTTTGACATGGTCTTATTAAATTTGTACCAAGTTTGCAAGTGTTTTGAAATGGTCTTATTAAATTTGTACCAAGTTTGCAGGTGTTTTGGCATGGTCTTAGGAAGTTTGTACCAAGTTTGCAAGTGTTTTGGCATGGTCTTATTAAATTTGTTCTAAGTTTGCAAGTGTTTTGGCATGGTCTTATTAAATTTGTACCAAGTTTGCAAGTGTTTTGGCATGGTCTTATTAAATTTGTCCCAAGTTTGCAGGTGTTTTGGCATGGTCTTAGGAAGTTTGTTCCAAGTTTGCAAGTGTTTTGGCATGGTCTTATTAAATTTTTTTTCAAGTTTGCAAGTGTTTTGGCATGGTCTTATTAAATTTGTTCTAAGTTTGCAAGTGTTTTGGCATGGTCTTATTAAATTTGTACCAAGTTTGCAAGTGTTTTGGCATGGTCTTATTAAATTTGTCCCAAGTTTGCAAGTGCTGTGGCATGGTCTTATTAAATTTGTATCAAGTTTGCAAGTGTTTTGGCATGGTCTTAGGAAGTTTGTTCCAAGTTTGCAAGTGTTTGGCATGGTCTTATTAAATTTGTACCAAGTTTGCAAGTGTTTTGGCATGGTCTTATTAAATTTGTACCAAGTTTGCAAGTGTTTTGGCATGGTCTTATTAAATTTGTTCCAAGTTTGCAAGTGTTTTGGCATGGTCTTATTTAATTTGTACCAAGTTTGCAAGTGTTTTGGCATGGTCTTAGGAAGTTTGTTCCAAGTTTGCAAGTGTTTGGACATGGTCTTATTAAATTTGTACCAAGTTTGCAAGTGTTTTGGCATGGTCTTATTAAATTTGTTCTAAGTTTGCAAGTGTTTTGGCATGGTCTTATTAAATTTGTACCAAGTTTGCAAGTGTTTTGGCATGGTCTTATTAAATTTGTCCCAAGTTTGCAAGTGCTTTGGCATGGTCTTATTAAATTTGTACCAAGTTTGCAAGTGTTTTGGCATGGTCTTATTAAATTTGTACCAAGTTTGCAAGTGTTTTGGAATGGTCTCATTAAATTTGTACCAAGTTTGCAAGTGTTTTGGCATGGTCTTATTAAATTTATACCAAGTTTATAAGTGTTTTGGCATGGTCTTATTAAATTTGTACCAAGTTTGCAAGTGTTTTGGCATGGTCTTATTAAATTTTTTTCAAGTTTGCAAGTGTATTGGCATGGTCTTATTAAATTTGTACCAAGTTTGCAAGTGTTTTGGCATGGTTTTATTAAATTTGTACCAAGTTTGCAAGTGTTTTGGCATGGTCTTAGGAAGTTTGTTCCAAGTTTGCAAGTGTTTGGCATGGTCTTATTAAATTTGTACCAAGTTTGCAAGTGTTTTGGCATGGTCTCATTAAATTTGTACCAAGTTTGCAAGTGTTTTGGCATGGTCTTATTAAATTTGTACCAAGTTTGCAGGTGTTTTGCCATGGTCTTAGGAAGTTTGTTCCAAGTTTGCAAGTGTTTTGGCATGGTCTTAGTAAGTTTGTTCCAAGTTTGCAAGTGTTTGGCATGGTCTTATTAAATTTGTACCAAGTTTGCAAGTGTTTTGAAATGGTCTTATTAAATTTGTACGAAGTTTGCAGGTGTTTTGGCATGGTCTTAGGAAGTTTGTTCCAAGTTTGCAAGTGTTTTGGCATGGTCTTATTAAATTTGTACCAAGTTTGCAAGTGTTTTGGCATGGTCTTATTAAATTTTTAACAAGTTTGCAAGTGTATTGGCATGGTCTTATTAAATTTGTACCAAGTTTGCAAGTGTTTTGGCATGGTCTTATTAAATTTGTTCCAAGTTTGCAAGTGTTTTGGCATGGTCTTATTTAATTTGTACCAAGTTTGCAAGTGTTTTGGCATGGTCTTAGGAAGTTTGTTCCAAGTTTGCAAGTGTTTGGACATGGTCTTATTAAATTTGTACCAAGTTTGCAAGTGTTTTGGCATGGTCTTATTAAATTTGTTCTAAGTTTGCAAGTGTTTTGGCATGGTCTTATTAAATTTGTACCAAGTTTGCAAGTGTTTTGGCATGGTCTTATTAAATTTGTCCCAAGTTTGCAAGTGCTGTGGCATGGTCTTATTAAATTTGTACCAAGTTTGCAAGTGTTTAGGCATGGTCTTAGGAAGTTTGTTCCAAGTTTGCAAGTGTTTGGCATGGTCTTATTAAATTTGTACCAAGTTTGCAAGTGTTTTGACATGGTCTTATTTAATTTGTACCAAGTTTGCAAGTGTTTTGGCATGGTCTTAGGAAGTTTGTTCCAAGTTTGCAAGTGTTTTGGCATGGTTTTATTAAATTTGTACCAAGTTTGCAAGTGTTTTGGCATGGTCTTATTAAATTTGTTCCAAGTTTGCAAGTGTTTTGGCATGGTCTTATTAAATTTGTACCAAGTTTGCAAGTCTTTTGGCATGGTCTTATTTAATTTGTACCAAGTTTGCAAGTGTTTTGGCATGATCTTATTAAATTTGTACCAAGTTTGCAAGTGTTTTGGCATGGTCTTAGGAAGTTTGTTCCAAGTTTGCAAGTGTTTGGCATGGTCTTATTAAATTTGTACCAAGTTTGCAAGTGTTTTGGCATGGTCTTATTAAATTTGTACCAAGTTTGTAAGTGATTTGGCATGGTCTTAGGAAGTTTGTTCCAAGTTTGCAAGTGTTTGGCATGGTCTTATTAAATTTGTACCAAGTTTGCAAGTGTTTTGGCATGGTCTTATTAAATATGTACCAAGTTTGCAAGTGTTTTGGCATGGTCTCATTAAATTTGTACCAAGTTTGCAAGTGTTTTGGCATGGTCTTAGGAAGTTTTTTCCAAGTTTGCAAGTGTTTTGGCATGGTCTTATTAAAATTGTACCAAGTTTGCAAGTGTTTGGCATGGTCTTATTAAATTTGTACCAAGTTTGCAAGTGTTTTGGCATGGTTTTAGGAAGTTTGTTCCAAGTTTGCAAGCGTTTGGCATGGTCTTATTAAATTTGTACCAAGTTTGCAAGTGTTTGGCATGGTCTTATTAGATTTGTACCAAGTTTGCAAGTGTTATGGCATGGTCTTATTAAATTTGTACCAAGTTTGCAAGTCTTTTGGCATGGTCTTATTAAATTTGTTCCAAGTTTGCAAGTGTTTTGGCATGGTCTTATTAAATTTGTTCCAAGTTTGCAAGTGTTTGGCATGGTCTTATTAAATTTGTTCCAAGTTTGCAAGTGTTTTGGCATGGTCTTATTAAATTTGTACCAAGTTTGCAAGTGTTTTGGCATGGTCTTAGGAAGTTTGTTCCAAGTTTGCAAGTGTTTTGGCATGGTCTAAGGAAGTTTGTTCCAAGTTTGCAAGTGATTGGCATGGTCTTATTAAATTTGTACCAAGTTTGCAAGTGTTTTGGCATGGTCTCATTAAATTTGTACCAAGTTTGCAAGTGTTTTGGCATGGTCTTATTAAATTTGTACCAAGTTTGCAGGTGTTTTGGCATGGTCTTAGGAAGTTTGTTCCAAGTTTGCCAGTGTTTGGACATGGTCTTATTAAATTTGTACCAAGTTTTCAAGTGTTTTGGCATGTTCTTATTAAATTTGTTCTAAGTTTGCAAGTGTTTTGGCATGGTCTTATTAAAATTGTACCAAGTTTGCAAGTGTTTGGCATGGTCTTATTAAATTTGTACCAAGTTAGCAAGTGTTTTGGCATGGTTTTAGGAAGTTTGTTCCAAGTTTGCAAGTGTTTGACATGGTCTTATTAAATTTGTACCAAGTTTGCAAGTGTTTTGAAATGGTCTTATTAAATTTGTACCAAGTTTGCAGGTGTTTTGGGATGGTCTTAGGAAGTTTGTACCAAGTTTGCAAGTGTTTTGGCATGGTCTTATTAAATTTGTACCAAGTTTGCAAGTGTTTTGGCATGGTCTTATTAAATTTGTACCAAGTTTGCAAGTGTTTTGGCATGGTCTTAGGAAGTTTGTTCCAAGTTTGCAAGTGTTTTGGCATGGTCTTATTAAAAGTGTACCAAGTTTGCAAGTGTTTTGCCATGGTCTTATTAAATTTTTACCAAGTTTATAAGTGTTTTGGCATGGTCTTATCAAATTTCTTCCAAGTTTGCAAGTGTTTTGGCATGGTCTTATTTAATTTGTACCAAGTTTGCAAGTGTTTTGGCATGGTTTTAGGAAGTTTGTTCCAAGTTTGCAAGTATTTGACATGGTCTTATTAAATTTGTACCAAGTTTGCAAGTGTTTTGGCATGGTCTTATTAAAATTTTTTCAAGTTTGCAAGTGTATTGGCATGGTCTTATTAAATTTGTACCAAGTTTGCAAGTGTTTTGGCATGGTCTTATTAAATTTGTACCAAGTTTGCAAGTGTTTTGGCATGGTCTTATTAAATTTGTACCAAGTTTGCAAGTGTTTTGGCATGGTCTTAGGAAGTTTGTTCCAAGTTTGCAAGTGTTTGGCATCGTCTTATTAAATTTGTACCAAGTTTGGAAGTGTTTTGGCATGGTCTTATTAAATTTGTACCAAGTTTGTAAGTGATTTGGCATGGTCTTAGGAAGTTTGTTCCAAGTTTGCAAGTGTTTGGCATGGTCTTATTAAATTTGTACCAAGTTTGCAAGTGTTTTGGCATGGTCTTATTAAATTTGTACCAAGTTTGCAAGTGTTTGGCATGGTCTTATTAAATTTGTACCAAGTTTGCAAGTGTTTTGGCATGGTCTTATTAAATTTGTACCAAGTTTGCAAGTGTTTTGGCATGGTCTTATTAAATTTGTACCAAGTTTGCAAGTGTTTTGGCATGGTCTTAGGAAGTTTGTTCCAAGTTTGCAAGTGTTTGGCATGGTCTCATTAAATTTGTACCAAGTTAGGAAGTGTTTTGGCATGGTCTTATTAAATTTGTACCAAGTTTGTAAGTGATTTTGGCATAGTCTTAGGAAGTTTGTTCCAAGTTTGCAAGTGTTTGGCATGGTCTTATTAAATTTGTACCAAGTTTGCAAGTGTTTTAGCATGGTCTTATTAAATTTGTACCAAGTTTGCAAGTGTTTTGGCATGGTCTTATTAAATATGTACCAAGTTTGCAAGTGTTTTGGCATGGTCTTAGGAAGTTTTTTCCAAGTTTGCAAGTGTTTTGGCATTGTCTTAGGAAGTTTGTTCCAAGTTTGCAAGTGTTTTGGCATGGTCTTATTAAAATTGTACCAAATTTGCAAGTGTTTGGCATGGTCTTATTAAATTTGTACCAAGTTAGCAAGTGTTTTGGCATGGTTTTAGGAAGTTTGTTCCAAGTTTGCAAGTGTTTGACATGGTCTTATTAAATTTGTACCAAGTTTGCAAGTGTTTTGAAATGGTCTTATTAAATTTGTACCAAGTTTGCAGGTGTTTTGGCATGGTCTTAGGAAGTTTGTACCAAGTTTGCAAGTGTTTTGGCATGGTCTTATTAAATTTGTTCTAAGTTTGCAAGTGTTTTGGCATGGTCTTATTAAATTTGTACCAAGTTTGCAAGTGTTTTGGCATGGTCTTATTAAATTTGTCCCAAGTTTGCAGGTGTTTTGGCATGGTCTTAGGAAGTTTGTTCCAAGTTTGCAAGTGTTTTGGCATGGTCTTATTAAATTTTTTTTCAAGTTTGCAAGTGTTTTGGCATGGTCTTATTAAATTTGTTCTAAGTTTGCAAGTGTTTTGGCATGGTCTTATTAAATTTGTACCAAGTTTGCAAGTGTTTTGGCATGGTCTTATTAAATTTGTCCCAAGTTTGCAAGTGCTGTGGCATGGTCTTATTAAATTTGTATCAAGTTTGCAAGTGTTTTGGCATGGTCTTAGGAAGTTTGTTCCAAGTTTGCAAGTGTTTGGCATGGTCTTATTAAATTTGTACCAAGTTTGCAAGTGTTTTGGCATGGTCTTATTAAATTTGTACCAAGTTTGCAAGTGTTTTGGCATGGTCTTATTAAATTTGTTCCAAGTTTGCAAGTGTTTTGGCATGGTCTTATTTAATTTGTACCAAGTTTGCAAGTGTTTTGGCATGGTCTTAGGAAGTTTGTTCCAAGTTTGCAAGTGTTTGGACATGGTCTTATTAAATTTGTACCAAGTTTGCAAGTGTTTTGGCATGGTCTTATTAAATTTGTTCTAAGTTTGCAAGTGTTTTGGCATGGTCTTATTAAATTTGTACCAAGTTTGCAAGTGTTTTGGCATGGTCTTATTAAATTTGTCCCAAGTTTGCAAGTGCTTTGGCATGGTCTTATTAAATTTGTACCAAGTTTGCAAGTGTTTTGGCATGGTCTTATTAAATTTGTACCAAGTTTGCAAGTGTTTTGGAATGGTCTCATTAAATTTGTACCAAGTTTGCAAGTGTTTTGGCATGGTCTTATTAAATTTATACCAAGTTTATAAGTGTTTTGGCATGGTCTTATTAAATTTGTACCAAGTTTGCAAGTGTTTTGGCATGGTCTTATTAAATTTTTTTCAAGTTTGCAAGTGTATTGGCATGGTCTTATTAAATTTGTACCAAGTTTGCAAGTGTTTTGGCATGGTTTTATTAAATTTGTACCAAGTTTGCAAGTGTTTTGGCATGGTCTTAGGAAGTTTGTTCCAAGTTTGCAAGTGTTTGGCATGGTCTTATTAAATTTGTACCAAGTTTGCAAGTGTTTTGGCATGGTCTCATTAAATTTGTACCAAGTTTGCAAGTGTTTTGGCATGGTCTTATTAAATTTGTACCAAGTTTGCAGGTGTTTTGCCATGGTCTTAGGAAGTTTGTTCCAAGTTTGCAAGTGTTTTGGCATGGTCTTAGTAAGTTTGTTCCAAGTTTGCAAGTGTTTGGCATGGTCTTATTAAATTTGTACCAAGTTTGCAAGTGTTTTGAAATGGTCTTATTAAATTTGTACGAAGTTTGCAGGTGTTTTGGCATGGTCTTAGGAAGTTTGTTCCAAGTTTGCAAGTGTTTTGGCATGGTCTTATTAAATTTGTACCAAGTTTGCAAGTGTTTTGGCATGGTCTTATTAAATTTTTAACAAGTTTGCAAGTGTATTGGCATGGTCTTATTAAATTTGTACCAAGTTTGCAAGTGTTTTGGCATGGTCTTATTAAATTTGTTCCAAGTTTGCAAGTGTTTTGGCATGGTCTTATTTAATTTGTACCAAGTTTGCAAGTGTTTTGGCATGGTCTTAGGAAGTTTGTTCCAAGTTTGCAAGTGTTTGGACATGGTCTTATTAAATTTGTACCAAGTTTGCAAGTGTTTTGGCATGGTCTTATTAAATTTGTTCTAAGTTTGCAAGTGTTTTGGCATGGTCTTATTAAATTTGTACCAAGTTTGCAAGTGTTTTGGCATGGTCTTATTAAATTTGTCCCAAGTTTGCAAGTGCTGTGGCATGGTCTTATTAAATTTGTACCAAGTTTGCAAGTGTTTAGGCATGGTCTTAGGAAGTTTGTTCCAAGTTTGCAAGTGTTTGGCATGGTCTTATTAAATTTGTACCAAGTTTGCAAGTGTTTTGACATGGTCTTATTTAATTTGTACCAAGTTTGCAAGTGTTTTGGCATGGTCTTAGGAAGTTTGTTCCAAGTTTGCAAGTGTTTTGGCATGGTTTTATTAAATTTGTACCAAGTTTGCAAGTGTTTTGGCATGGTCTTATTAAATTTGTTCCAAGTTTGCAAGTGTTTTGGCATGGTCTTATTAAATTTGTACCAAGTTTGCAAGTCTTTTGGCATGGTCTTATTTAATTTGTACCAAGTTTGCAAGTGTTTTGGCATGATCTTATTAAATTTGTACCAAGTTTGCAAGTGTTTTGGCATGGTCTTAGGAAGTTTGTTCCAAGTTTGCAAGTGTTTGGCATGGTCTTATTAAATTTGTACCAAGTTTGCAAGTGTTTTGGCATGGTCTTATTAAATTTGTACCAAGTTTGTAAGTGATTTGGCATGGTCTTAGGAAGTTTGTTCCAAGTTTGCAAGTGTTTGGCATGGTCTTATTAAATTTGTACCAAGTTTGCAAGTGTTTTGGCATGGTCTTATTAAATATGTACCAAGTTTGCAAGTGTTTTGGCATGGTCTCATTAAATTTGTACCAAGTTTGCAAGTGTTTTGGCATGGTCTTAGGAAGTTTTTTCCAAGTTTGCAAGTGTTTTGGCATGGTCTTATTAAAATTGTACCAAGTTTGCAAGTGTTTGGCATGGTCTTATTAAATTTGTACCAAGTTTGCAAGTGTTTTGGCATGGTTTTAGGAAGTTTGTTCCAAGTTTGCAAGCGTTTGGCATGGTCTTATTAAATTCGTACCAAGTTTGCAAGTGTTTGGCATGGTCTTATTAGATTTGTACCAAGTTTGCAAGTGTTATGGCATGGTCTTATTAAATTTGTACCAAGTTTGCAAGTCTTTTGGCATGGTCTTATTAAATTTGTTCCAAGTTTGCAAGTGTTTTGGCATGGTCTTATTAAATTTGTTCCAAGTTTGCAAGTGTTTGGCATGGTCTTATTAAATTTGTTCCAAGTTTGCAAGTGTTTTGGCATGGTCTTATTAAATTTGTACCAAGTTTGCAAGTGTTTTGGCATGGTCTTAGGAAGTTTGTTCCAAGTTTGCAAGTGTTTTGGCATGGTCTAAGGAAGTTTGTTCCAAGTTTGCAAGTGATTGGCATGGTCTTATTAAATTTGTACCAAGTTTGCAAGTGTTTTGGCATGGTCTCATTAAATTTGTACCAAGTTTGCAAGTGTTTTGGCATGGTCTTATTAAATTTGTACCAAGTTTGCAGGTGTTTTGGCATGGTCTTAGGAAGTTTGTTCCAAGTTTGCCAGTGTTTGGACATGGTCTTATTAAATTTGTACCAAGTTTTCAAGTGTTTTGGCATGTTCTTATTAAATTTGTTCTAAGTTTGCAAGTGTTTTGGCATGGTCTTATTAAATTTGTACCAAGTTTGCAAGTGTTTTGGCATGGTCTTATTAAATTTGTCCCAAGTTTGCAAGTGCTGTGGCATGGTCTTATTAAATTTGTACCAAGTTTGCAAGTGTTTTGGCATGGTCTTAGGAAGTTTGTTCCAAGTTTGCAAGTGTTTGGCATGGTCTTATTAAATTTGTACCAAGTTTGCAAGTGTTTTGACATGGTCTTATTAGATTTGTACCAAGTTTGCAAGTGTTTTGGCATGGTCTTATTAAATTTGTTCCAAGTTTGCAAGTGTTTTGGCATGGTCTTATTTAATTTGTACCAAGTTTGCAAGTGTTTTGGCATGGTCTTAGGAAGTTTATTCCAAGTTTGCAAGTGTTTGGACATGGTCTTAGTAAATTTGTACCAAGTTTGCAAGTGTTTTGGCATGGTCTTATTAAATTTGTTCTAAGTTTGCAAGTGTTTTGGCATGGTCTTATTAAATTTGTACCAAGTTTGCAAGTGTTTTGGCATGGTCTTATTAAATTTGTCCCAAGTTTGCAAGTGCTTTGGCATGGTCTTATTAAATTTGTACCAAGTTTGCAAGTGTTTTGGCATGGTCTTATTAAATTTGTACCAAGTTTGCAAGTGTTTTGGAATGGTCTCATTAAATTTGTACCAAGTTTGCAAGTGTTTTGGCATGGTCTTATTAAATTTGTACCAAGTTTGCAAGTGTTTTGGCACGGTTTTATTAAATTTGTACCAAGTTTACAAGTGTTTTGACATGGTCTTAGGAAGTTTGTTCCAAGCTTGCAAGTGTTTGGCATGGTCTCATTTAATTTGTACCAAGTTTGCAAGTGTTTTGGCATGGTCTTAGGAAGTTTGTTCCAAGTTTGCAAGTGTTTTGGCATGGTCTTATTAAATATGTACCAAGTTTGCAAGTGTTTTGGCATGGTCTTATTAAAATTTTTTCAAGTTTGCAAGTGTATTGGCATGGTCTTATTAAATTTGTACCAAGTTTGCAAGTGTTTTGGCATGGTCTTATTAAATTTGTACCAAGTTTGCAAGTGTTTTGGCATGGTCTTAGGAAGTTTGTTCCAAGTTTGCAAGTGTTTTGACATGGTCTTAGGAAGTTTGTTCCAAGCTTGCAAGTGTTTAGCATGGTCTCATTTAATTTGTACCAAGTTTGCAAGTGTTTTGGCATGGTCTTAGGAAGTTTGTTCCAAGTTTGCAAGTGTTTTGGCATGGTCTTATTAAATATGTACCAAGTTTGCAAGTGTTTTGGCATGGTCTTATTAATTTTTTTTTCAAGTTTGCAAGCGTATTGGCATGGTCTTATTAAATTTGTACCAAGTTTGAAAGTGTTTTGGCATGGTCTTATTATATTTGTACCAAGTTTACAAGTGTTTTGGCATGGTCTTATTAAATTTGTACCAAGTTTGCAAGTGTTTTGGCATGGTCTTATTAAATTTGTACCAAGTTTGCAAGTGTTTTGGCATGGTCTTAGGAAGTTTGTTCTAAGTTTGCAAGTGTTTGGCATGGTCTTATTAAATTTGTACCAAGTTTGCAAGTGTTTTGGCACGGTCTTATTAAATTTGTACCAAGTTTGTAAGTGTTTTGGCATGGTTTTAGGAAGTTTGTTCCAAGTTTGCAAGTGTTTGGCATGGTCTTATTAAATTTGTACCAAGTTTGCAAGTGTTTGGCATGGTCTTAGGAAGTTTGTACCAAGTTTGCAAGTGTTTTGGCATGGTCTTAGGAAGTTTGTTCCAAGTTTGCAAGTGTTTGGCATGGTCTTATTAAATTTGTACCAAGTTTGCAAGTGTTTTGGCATGGTCTTATTAAATTTGTACCAAGTTTGCAGGTGTTTTGGCATGGTCTTTGGAAGTTTGTTCCAAGTTTGCAAGTGTTTTGGCATGGTCTTATTAAATTTGTACCAAGTTTGCAGGTGTTTTGGCATGGTCCTAGGAAGTTTTTTCCAAGTTTGCAAGTGTTTTGGCATGGTCTTAGGAAGTTTGTTCCAAGTTTGCAAGTGTTTGGCATGGTCTTATTAAATTTGTACCAAGTTTGCAAGTGTTTTGGCATGGTCTCATTAAATTTGTACCAAGTTTGCAAGTGTTTTGGCATGGTCTTATTAAATTTGTACCAAGTTTGCAGGTGTTTTGGCATGGTCTTAGGAAGTTTGTTCCAAGTTTGCAAGTGTTTTGGCATGGTCTTAGTAAGTTTGTTCCAAGTTTGCAAGTGTTTGGCATGGTCTTATTAAATTTGTACCAAGTTTGCAAGTGTTATGGCATGGTCTTATTAAATTTGTACCAAGTTTGCAAGTGTTTTGGCATGGTCTTTTTAAATTTGTACCAAGTTTGCAAGTGTTTTGAAATGGTCTTATTAAATTTGTACCAAGTTTGCAGGTGTTTTGGCATGGTCTTAGGAAGTTTGTTCCAAGTTTGCAAGTGTTTTGGCATGGTCTTATTAAATTTGTACCAAGTTTGCAAGTGTTTTGGCATGGTCTTATTAAATTTTTAACAAGTTTGCAAGTGTATTGGCATGGTCTTATTAAATTTGTACCAAGTTTGCAAGTGTTTTGGCATGGTCTTATTAAATTTGTTCCAAGTTTGCAAGTGTTTTGGCATGGTCTTATTTAATTTGTACCAAGTTTGCAAGTGTTATGGCATCGTCTTAGGAAGTTTGTTCCAAGTTTGCAAGTGTTTGGACATGGTCTTATTAAATTTGTACCAAGTTTGCAAGTGTTTTGGCATGGTCTTATTAAAGTTGTTCTAAGTTTGCAAGTGTTTTGGCATTGTCTTATTAAATTTGTACCAAGTTTGCAAGTGTTTTGGAATGGTCTTATTAAATTTGTCCCAAGTTTGCAAGTGCTGTGGCATGGTCTTATTAAATTTGTACCAAGTTTGCAAGTGTTTTGGCATGGTCTTAGGAAGTTTGTTCCAAGTTTGCAAGTGTTTGGCATGGTCTTATTAAATTTGTACCAAGTTTGCAAGTGTTTTGACATGGTCTTATTAAATTTGTACCAAGTTTGCAAGTGTTTTGGCATGGTCTTATTAAATTTGTTCCAAGTTTGCAAGTGTTTTGGCATGGTCTTATTTAATTAGTACCAAGTTTGCAAGTGTTTTGGCATGGTCTTAGGAAGTTTGTTCCAAGTTTGCAAGTGTTTGGACATGGTCTTATTAAATTTGTACCAAGTTTGCAAGTGTTTTGGCATGGTCTTATTAAATTTGTACCAAGTGTGCAAGTGTTTTGGCATGGTCTTATTAAATTTGTCCCAAGTTTGCAAGTGCTTTGGCATGGTCTTATTAAATTTGTACCAAGTTTGCAAGTGTTTTGGCATGGTCCTATTAAATTTGTACCAAGTGTGCAAGTGTTTTGGAATGGTCTCATTAAATTTGTACCAAGTTTGCAAGTGTTTTGGCATGGTCTTATTAAATTTGTACCAAGTTTATAAGTGTTTTGGCATGGTCTTATTAAATTTGTACCAAGTTTGCAAGTGTTTTGGCATGGTCTTATTAAATTTGTACCAAGTTTGCAGGTGTTTTGGCATGGTCTTTGGAAGTTTGTTCCAAGTTTGCAAGTGTTTTGGCATGGTCTTATTAAATTTGTACCAAGTTTGCAGGTGTTTTGGCATGGTCTTAGGAAGTTTTTTCCAAGTTTGCAAGTGTTTTGGCATTGTCTTAGGAAGTTTGTTCCAAGTTTGCAAGTGTTTTGGCATGGTCTTATTAAAATTGTACCAAGTTTGCAAGTGTTTGGCATGGTCTTATTAAATTTGTACCAAGTTAGCAAGTGTTTTGGCATGGTTTTAGGAAGTTTGTTCCAAGTTTGCAAGTGTTTGGCATGGTCTTATTAAATTTGTACCAAGTTTGCAAGTGTTTTGAAATGGTCTTATTAAATTTGTACCAAGTTTGCAGGTGTTTTGGCATGGTCTTAGGAAGTTTGTACCAAGTTTGCAAGTGTTTTGGCATGGTCTTATTAAATTTGTACCAAGTTTGCAAGTGTTTTGGCATGGTCTTATTAAATTTGTACCAAGTTTGCAATGTTTTGGCATGGTCTCATTAAATTTGTACCAAGTTTGCAAGTGTTTTGGCATGGTCTTATTAAATTTGTACCAAGTTTGCAAGTGTTTGGCCATGGTCTTATTACATTTTTACCAAGTTTATAAGTGTTTTGGCATGGTCTTATTAAATTTGTTCCAAGTTTGCAAGTGTTTTGGCATGGTCTTATTTAATTTGTACCAAGTTTGCAAGTGTTTTGGCATGGTCTTAGGAAGTTTGTTCCAAGTTTGCAAGTGTTTGGACATGGTCTTATTAAATTTGTACCAAGTTTGCAAGTGTTTTGGCATGGTCTTATTAAATTTGTTCTAAGTTTGCAAGTGTTTAGGCATGGTCTTATTAAATTTGTACCAAGTTTGCAAGTGTTTTGGCATGGTCTTATTAAATTTGTCCCAAGTTTGCAAGTGCTTTGGCATGGTCTTATTAAATTTGTACCAAGTAAGCAAGTGTTTTGGCATGGTCTTATTAAATTTGTACCAAGTTTGCAAGTGTTTTGGAATGGTCTCATTAAATTTGTACCAAGTTTGCAAGTGTTTTGGCATGGTCTAATTAAATTTGTACCAAGTTTGCAAGTGTCTTGGCATGGTTTTATTAACTTTGTACCAAGTTTGCAATTGTTTTGACATGGTCTTAGGAAGTTTGTTCCAAGCTTGCAAGTGTTTGGCATGGTCTCATTTAATTTGTACCAAGTTTGCAAGTGTTTTGGCATGGTCTTAGGAAGTTTGTTCCAAGTTTGCAAGTGTTTTGGCATGGTCTTATTAAATATGTACCAAGTTTGCAAGTGTTTTGGCATGGTCTTATTAAAATTTTTTCAAGTTTGCAAGTGTATTGGCATGGTCTTATTAAATTTGTACCAAGTTTGCAAGTGTTTTGGCATGGTCTTATTAAATTTGTACCAGGTTTGCAAGTGTTTTGGCATGGTCTTATTAAATTTGTACCAAGTTTGCAAGTGTTTTGGCATGGTCTTATTAAATTTGTACCAAGTTTGCAAGTGTTTTGGCATGGTCTTAGGAAGTTTGTTCCAAGTTTGCAAGTGTTTGGCATGGTCTTATTAAATTTGTACCAAGTTTGGAAGTGTTTTGGCATGGTCTTATTAAATTTGTACCAAGTTTGTAAGTGATTTGGCATAGTCTTAGGAAGTTTGTTCCAAGTTTGCAAGTGTTTGGCATGGTCTTATTAAATTTGTACCAAGTTTGCAAGTGTTTTGGCATGGTCTTATTAAATTTGTACCAAGTTTGCAAGTGTTTTGGCATGGTCTTAGGAAGTTTGTTCCAAGTTTGCAAGTGTTTGGCATGGTCTTATTAAATTTGTACCAAGCTTGCAAGTGTTTTGACATGGTCTTATTAAATTTGTACCAAGTTTGCAAGTGTTTTGGCATGGTCTTATTAAATTTGTTCCAAGTTTGCAAGTGTTTTGGCATGGTCTTATTTAATTTGTACCAAGTTTGCAAGTGTTTTGGCATGGTCTTAGGAAGTTTGTTCCAAGTTTGCAAGTGTTTTGGCATGGTTTTATTAAATTTGTACCAAGTTTGCAAGTGTTTTGGCATGGTCTTATTAAATTTGTTCCAAGTTTGCAAGTGTTTTGGCATGGTCTTATTAAATTTGTACCAAGTTTGCAAGTCTTTTGGCATGGTCTTATTAAATTTGTACCAAGTTTGCAAGTGTTTTGGCATGGTCTTAATAAATTTGTACCAAGTTTGCAAGTGTTTTGGCATGGTCTTAGGAAGTTTGTTCCAAGTTTGCAAGTGTTTGGCATGGTCTTATTAAATTTGTACCAAGTTTGCAAGTGTTTTGGCATGGTCTTATTAAATTTGTACCAAGTTTGTAAGTGGTTTGGCATGGTCTTAGGAAGTTTGTTCCAAGTTTGCAAGTGTTTGGCATGGTCTTATTAAATTTGTACCAAGTTTGCAAGTGTTTTGGCATGGTCTTATTAAATTTGTACCAAGTTTGCAAGTGTTTTGGCATGGTCTCATTAAATTTGTACCAAGTTTGCAAGTGTTTTGGCATGGTCTTAGGAATTTGTTCCAAGTTTGTAAGTGTTTTGGCATGGTCTTATTAAAATTGTACCAAGTTTGCAAGTGTTTGGCATGGTCTTATTAAATTTGTACCAAGTTAGCAAGTGTTTTGGCATGGTTTTATGAAGTTTGTTCCAAGTTTGCAAGTGTTTGGCATGGTCTTATTAAATTTGTACCAAGTTTGCAAGTGTTTGGCATGGTCTTATTAGATTTGTACCAAGTTTGCAAGTGTTATGGCATGGTCTTATTAAATTTGTACCAAGTTAGCAAGTCTTTTGGCATGGTCTTATTAAATTTGAACCAAGTTTGCAAGTGTTTTGGCATGGTCTTATTAAAATTGTTCCAAGTTTGCAAGTGTTTGGCATGGTCTTATTAAATTTGTTCCAAGTTTGCAAGTGTTTTGGCATGGTCTTATTAAATTTGTACCAAGTTTGCAAGTGTTTTGGCATGGTCTTATTAAATTTGTACCAAGTTTGTAAGTGATTTGGCATGGTCTTAGGAAGTTTGTTCTAAGTTTGCAAGTGTTTGGCATGGTCTTATTAAATTTGTACCAAGTTTGCAAGTGATTTGGCATGGTCTTATTAAATTTGTACCAAGTTTGCAAGTGTTTTGGCATGGTCTCATTAAATTTGTACCAAGTTTGCAAGTGTTTTGGCATGGTCTTAGGAAGTTTGTTCCTAGTTTGCAAGTGTTTTGGCATGGTCTTATTAAAAGTGTACCAAGTTTGCAAGTGTTTGGCATGGTCTTATTAAATTTGTTCCAAGTTAGCAAGTGTTTTGGCATGGTTTTAGGAAGTTTGTTCCAAGTTTGCAAGTGTTTGGCATGGTCTAATTAAATTTGTACCAAGTTTGCAAGTGTTTGGCATGGTCTTATTTGATTTGTACCAAGTTTGCAAGTGTTTTGGCATGGTCTTAGGAAGTTTGTTCCAAGTTTGCAAGTGTTTGGCATGGTCTTATTAAATTTGTACCAAGTTTGCAAGTGTTTTGGCATGGTCTTATTAAATTTGTACCAAGTTTGTAAGTGATTTGGCATGGTCTTTGGAAGTTTGTTCCAAGTTTGCAAGTGTTTTGGCATGGTCTTATTAAATTTGTACCAAGTTTGCAGGTGTTTTGGCATGGTCCAAGGAAGTTTTTTCCAAGTTTGCAAGTGTTTTGGCATGGTCTTAGGAAGTTTGTTCCAAGTTTGCAAGTGTTTGGCATGGTCTTATTAAATTTGTACCAAGTTTGCAAGTGTTTTGGCATGGTCTCATTAAATTTGTACCAAGTTTGCAAGTGTTTTGGCATGGTCTTATTAAATTTGTACCAAGTTTGCAGGTGTTTTGGCATGGTCTTAGGAAGTTTGTTCCAAGTTTGCAAGTGTTTTGGCATGGTCTTAGTAAGTTTGTTCCAAGTTTGCAAGTGTTTGGCATGGTCTTATTAAATTTGTACCAAGTTTGCAAGTGTTTTGGCATGGTCTTAGGAAGTTTGTTCCAAGTTTGCAAGTGTTTGGCATGGTCTTATTAAATTTGTACCAAGTTTGCAAGTGTTTTGGCATGGTCTTATTAAATTTGTACCAAGTTTGCAAGTGTTTTGAAATGGTCTTATTAAATTTGTACCAAGTTTGCAGGTGTTTTGGCATGGTCTTAGGAAGTTTGTTCCAAGTTTGCAAGTGTTTTGGCATGGTCTTATTAAATTTGTACCAAGTTTGCAAGTGTTTTGGCATGGTCTTATTAAATTTTTAACAAGTTTGCAAGTGTATTGGCATGGTCTTATTAAATTTGTACCAAGTTTGCAAGTGTTTTGGCATGGTCTTATTAAATTTGTTCCAAGTTTGCAAGTGTTTTGGCATGGTCTTATTTAATTTGTACCAAGTTTGCAAGTGTTTTGGCATGGTCTTAGGAAGTTTGTTCCAAGTTTGCAAGTGTTTGGACATGGTCTTATTAAATTTGTACGAAGTTTGCAAGTGTTTTGGCATGGTTTTATTAAATTTGTTCTAAGTTTGCAAGTGTTTTGGCATGGTCTTATTAAATTTGTACCAAGTTTGCAAGTGTTTTGGCATGGTCTTATTAAATTTGTCCCAAGTTTGCAAGTGCTGTGGCATGGTCTTATTAAATTTGTACCAAGTTTGCAAGTGTTTTGGCATGGTCTTAGGAAATTTGTTCCAAGTTTGCAAGTGTTTGGCATGGTCTTATTAAATTTGTACCAAGTTTGCAAGTGTTTTGACATGGTCTTATTAAATTTGTACCAAGTTTGCAAGTGTTTTGGCATGGTCTTATTAAATTTGTTCCAAGTTTGCAAGTGTTTTGGCATGGTCTTATTTAATTTGTACCAAGTTTGCAAGTGTTTTGGCATGGTCTTAGGAAGTTTGTTCCAAGTTTGCAAGTGTTTGGACATGGTCTTATTAAATTTGTACCAAATTTGCAAGTGTTTTGGCATGGTCTTATTAAATTTGTTCTAAGTTTGCAATTGTTTTGGCATGGTCTTATTAAATTTGTACCAAGTTTGCAAGTGTTTTGGAATGGTCTCATTAAATTTGTACCAAGTTTGCAAGTGTTTTGGCATGGTCTTATTAAATTTGTACCAAGTTTATAAGTGTTTTGGCATGGTCTTATTAAATTTTTACCAAGTTTGCAAGTGTTTTGGCATGGTCTTATTAAATTTGTACCAAGTTTGCAGGTGTTTTGGCATGGTCTTTGGAAGTTTGTTCCAAGTTTGCAAGTGTTTTGGCATGGTCTTATTAAATTTGTACCAAGTTTGCAGGTGTTTTGGCATGGTCTTTGGAAGTTTGTTCCAAGTTTGCAAGTGTTTTGGCATGGTCTTATTAAATTTGTACCAAGTTTGCAAGTGTTTTGGCATGGTCTTAGGAAGTTTTTTCCAAGTTTGCAAGTGTTTTGGCATTGTCTTAGGAAGTTTGTTCCAAGTTTGCAAGTGTTTTGGCATGGTCTTATTAAAATTGTACCAAGTTTGCAAGTGTTTGGCATGGTCTTATTAAATTTGTACCAAGTTAGCAAGTGTTTTGGCATGGTTTTAGGAAGTTTGTTCCAAGTTTGCAAGTGTTTGACATGGTCTTATTAAATTTGTACCAAGTTTGCAAGTGTTTTGAAATGGTCTTATTAAATTTGTACCAAGTTTGCAGGTGTTTTGGCATGGTCTTAGGAAGTTTGTACCAAGTTTGCAAGTGTTTTGGCATGGTCTTATTAAATTTGTACCAAGTTTGCAAGTGTTTTGGCATGGTCTTATTAAATTTGTACCAAGTTTGCAAGTGTTTTGGCATTGTCTCATTAAATTTGTACCAAGTTTGCAAGTGTTTTGGCATGGTCTTATTAAATTTGTACCAAGTTTGCAAGTGTTTTGCCATGGTCTTATTAAATTTTTACCAAGTTTATAAGTGTTTTGGCATGGTCTTATCAAATTTGTTCCAAGTTTGCAAGTGTTTTGGCATGGTCTTATTTAATTTGTACCAAGTTTGCAAGTGTTTTGGCATGGTTTTAGGAAGTTTGTTCCAAGTTTGCAAGTGTTTGACATGGTCTTATTAAATTTGTACCAAGTTTGCAAGTGTTTTGGCATGGTCTTATTAAAATTTTTTCAAGTTTGCAAGTGTATTGGCATGGTCTTATTAAATTTGTACCAAGTTTGCAAGTGTTTTGGCATGGTCTTATTAAATTTGTACCAAGTTTGCAAGTGTTTTGGCATGGTCTTATTAAATTTGTACCAAGTTTGCAAGTGTTTTGGCATGGTCTTAGGAAGTTTGTTCCAAGTTTGCAAGTGTTTGGCATCGTCTTATTAAATTGGTACCAAGTTTGGAAGTGTTTTGGCATGGTCTTATTAAATTTGTACCAAGTTTGTAAGTGATTTGGCATGGTCTTAGGAAGTTTGTTCCAAGTTTGCAAGTGTTTGGCATGGTCTTATTAAATTTGTACCAAGTTTGCAAGTGTTTTGGCATGGTCTTATTAAATTTGTACCAAGTTTGCAAGTGTTTGGCATGGTCTTATTAAATTTGTACCAAGTTTGCAAGTGTTTTGGCATGGTCTTATTAAATTTGTACCAAGTTTGCAAGTGTTTTGGCATGGTCTTATTAAATTTGTACCAAGTTTGCAAGTGTTTTGGCATGGTCTTAGGAAGTTTGTTCCAAGTTTGCAAGTGTTTGGCATGGTCTTATTAAATTTGTACCAAGTTTGGAAGTGTTTTGGCATGGTCTTATTAAATTTGTACCAAGTTTGTAAGTGATTTTGGCATGTTCTTAGGAAGTTTGTTCCAAGTTTGCAAGTGTTTGGCATGGTCTTATTAAATTTGTACCAAGTTTGCAAGTGTTTTGGCATGGTCTTATTAAATTTGTACCAAGTTTGCAAGTGTTTTGGCATGGTCTTATTAAATTTGTACCAAGTTTGCAAGTGTTTTGGCATGGTCTTAGGAAGTTTTTTCCAAGTTTGCAAGTGTTTTGGCATTGTCTTAGGAAGTTTGTTCCAAGTTTGCAAGTGTTTTGGCATGGTCTTATTAAAATTGTACCAAGTTTGCAAGTGTTTGGCATGGTCTTATTAAATTTGTACCAAGTTAGCAAGTGTTTTGGCATGGTTTTAGAAAGTTTGTTCCAATTTTGCAAGTGTTTGACATGGTCTTATTAAATTTGTACCAAGTTTTCAAGTGTTTTGAAATGGTCTTATTAAATTTGTACCAAGTTTGCAGGTGTTTTGGCATGGTCTTAGGAAGTTTGTACCAAGTTTGCAAGTGTTTTGGCATGGTCTTATTAAATTTGTACCAAGTTTGCAAGTGTTTTGGCATGGTCTTATTAAATTTGTACCAAGTTTGCAAGTGTTTTGGCATTGTCTCATTAAATTTGTACCAAGTTTGCAAGTGTTTTGGCATGGTCTTATTAAATTTGTACCAAGTTTGCAAGTGTTTTGCCATGGTCTTATTAAATTTTTACCAAGTTTATAAGTGTTTTGGCATGGTCTTATTAAATTTGTTCCAAGTTTGCAAGTGTTTTGGCATGGTCTTATTTAATTTGTACCAAGTTTGCAAGTGTTTTGGCATGGTTTTAGGAAGTTTGTTCCAAGTTTGCAAGTGTTTGACATGGTCTTATTAAATTTGTACCAAGTTTGCAAGTGTTTTGGCATGGTCTTATTAAATTTGTACCAAGTTAGCAAGTGTTTTGGCATGGTTTTAGAAAGTTTGTTCCAATTTTGCAAGTGTTTGACATGGTCTTATTAAATTTGTACCAAGTTTTCAAGTGTTTTGAAATGGTCTTATTAAATTTGTACCAAGTTTGCAGGTGTTTTGGCATGGTCTTAGGAAGTTTGTACCAAGTTTGCAAGTGTTTTGGCATGGTCTTATTAAATTTGTACCAAGTTTGCAAGTGTTTTGGCATGGTCTTATTAAATTTGTACCAAGTTTGCAAGTGTTTTGGCATTGTCTCATTAAATTTGTACCAAGTTTGCAAGTGTTTTGGCATGGTCTTATTAAATTTGTACCAAGTTTGCAAGTGTTTTGCCATGGTCTTATTAAATTTTTACCAAGTTTATAAGTGTTTTGGCATGGTCTTATTAAATTTGTACCAAGTTTGCAAGTGTTTTGGCATGGTCTTATTAAATTTGTACCAAGTTTGCAAGTGTTTTGGCATGGTTTTAGGAAGTTTGTTCCAAGTTTGCAAGTGTTTGACATGGTCTTATTAAATTTGTACCAAGTTTGCAAGTGTTTTGGCATGGTCTTATTAAAATTTTTTCAAGTTTGCAAGTGTATTGGCATGGTCTTATTAAATTTGTACCAAGTTTGCAAGTGTTTTGGCATGGTCTTATTAAATTTGTACCAAGTTTGCAAGTGTTTTGGCATGGTCTTATTAAATTTGTACCAAGTTTGCAAGTGTTTTGGCATGGTCTTAGGAAGTTTGTTCCAAGTTTGCAAGTGTTTGGCATCGTCTTATTAAATTTGTACCAAGTTTGGAAGTGTTTTGGCATGGTCTTATAAAATTTGTACCAAGTTTGTAAGTGATTTGGCATGGTCTTAGGAAGTTTGTTCCAAGTTTGCAAGTGTTTGGCATGGTCTTATTAAATTTGTACCAAGTTTGCAAGTGTTTTGGCATGGTCTTATTAAATTTGTACCAAGTTTGCAAGTGTTTGGCATGGTCTTATTAAATTTGTACCAAGTTTGCAAGTGTTTTGGCATGGTCTTATTAAATTTGTACCAAGTTTGCAAGTGTTTTGGCATGGTCTTATTAAATTTGTACCAAGTTTGCAAGTGTTTTGGCATGGTCTTAGGAAGTTTGTTCCAAGTTTGCAAGTGTTTGGCATGGTCTTATTAAATTTGTACCAAGTTTGGAAGTGTTTTGGCATGGTCTTATTAAATTTGTACCAAGTTTGTAAGTGATTTTGGCATAGTCTTAGGAAGTTTGTTCCAAGTTTGCAAGTGTTTGGCATGGTCTTATTAAATTTGTACCAAGTTTGCAAGTGTTTTGGCATGGTCTTATTAAATTTGTACCAAGTTTGCAAGTGTTTTGGCATGGTCTTATTAAATTTGTACCAAGTTTGCAAGTGTTTTGGCATGGTCTTAGGAAGTTTGTTCCAAGTTTGCAAGTGTTTGGCATGGTCTTATTAAATTTGTACCAAGTTTGGAAGTGTTTTGGCATGGTCTTATTAAATTTGTACCAAGTTTGTAAGTGATTTGGCATAGTCTTAGGAAGTTTGTTCCAAGTTTGCAAGTGTTTGGCATGGTCTTATTAAATTTGTACCAAGTTTGCAAGTGTTTTGGCATGGTCTTATTAAATTTGTACCAAGTTTGCAAGTGTTTTGGCATGGTCTTAGGAAGTTTGTACCAAGTTTGCAAGTGTTTGGCATGGTCTTATTAAATTTGTACCAAGTTTGCAAGTGTTTTGGCATGGTCTCATTAAATTTGTACCAAGTTTGCAAGTGTTTTGGCATGGTCTTAGGAAGTTTGTTCCAAGTTTGCAAGTGTTTTGAAATGGTCTTATTTAATTTGTACGAAGTTTGCAGGTGTTTTGGCATGGTCTTAGGAAGTTTGTTCCAAGTTTGCAAGTGTTTTGGCATGGTCTTATTAAATTTGTACCAAGTTTGCAAGTGTTTTGGCATGGTCTTATTAAATTTTTAACAAGTTTTCAAGTGTATTGGCATGGTCTTTTAAATTTGTACCAAGTTTGCAAGTGTTTTGGCATGGTCTTATTAAATTTGTTCCAAGTTTGCAAGTGTTTTGGCATGGTCTTATTTAATTTGTACCAAGTTTGCAAGTGTTTTGGCATGGTCTTAGGAAGTTTGTTCCAAGTTTGCAAGTGTTTGGACATGGTCTTATTAAATTTGTACCAAGTTTGCAAGTGTTTTGGTATGGTCTTATTAAATTTGTTCTAAGTTTGCAAGTGTTTTGGCATGGTCTTATTAAATTTGTACCAAGTTTGCAAGTGTTTTGGCATGGTCTTATTAAATTTGTCCCAAGTTTGCAAGTGATGTGGCATGGTCTTATTAAATTTGTACCAAGTTTGCAATTGTTTTGGCATGGTCTTAGGAAGTTTGTTCCAAGTTTGCAAGTGTTTGGCATGGTCTTATTAAATTTGTACCAAGTTTGCAAGTGTTTTGACATGGTCTTATTAAATATGTTCCAAGTTTGCAAGTGTTTTGGCATGGTCTTATTAAATTTGTACCAAGTTTGCAAGTGTTTTGGCATGGTCTTAGGAAGTTTGTTCCAAGTTTGCAAGTGTTTGGCATGGTCTTATTAAATTTGTACCAAGTTTGCAAGTGTTTTGGCATGGTCTTATTAAATATGTTCCAAGTTTGCAAGTGTTTTGGCATGGTCTTATTAAATTTGTTCCAAGTTTGCAAGTGTTTTGGCATGGTCTTATTTAATTTGTACCAAGTTTGCAAGTGTTTTGGCATGGTCTTAGGAAGTTTGTTCCAACTTTGCAAGTGTTTTGGCATGGTTTTATTAAATTTGTACCAAGTTTGCAAGTGTTTTGGCATGGTCTTATTAAATTTGTTCCAAGTTTGCAAGTGTTTTGGCATGGTCTTATTAAATTTGTACCAAGTTTGCAAGTCTTTTGGCATGGTCTTATTAAATTTGTACCAAGTTTGCAAGTGTTTTGGCATGGTCTTATTTAATTTGTACCAAGTTTGCAAGTGTTTTGGCATGGTCTTAGGAAGTTTGTTCCAAGTTTGCAAGTGTTTGGACATGGTCTTATTAAATTTGTACGAAGTTTGCAAGTGTTTTGGCATGGTCTTATTAAATTTGTTCTAAGTTTGCAAGTGTTTTGGCATGGTCTTATTAAATTTGTACCAAGTTTGCAAGTGTTTTGGCATGGTCTTATTAAATTTGTCCCAAGTTTGCAAGTGCTGTGGCATGGTCTTATTAAATTTGTACCAAGTTTGCAAGTGTTTTGGCATGGTCTTAGGAAATTTGTTCCAAGTTTGCAAGTGTTTGGCATGGTCTTATTAAATTTGTACCAAGTTTGCAAGTGTTTTGGCATGGTCTTATTAAATTTGTTCCAAGTTTGCAAGTGTTTTGGCATGGTCTTATTTAATTTGTACCAAGTTTGCAAGTGTTTTGGCATGGTCTTAGGAAGTTTGTTCCAAGTTTGCAAGTGTTTGGACATGGTCTTATTAAATTTGTACCAAGTTTGCAAGTGTTTTGGCATGGTCTTATTAAATTTGTTCTAAGTTTGCAAGTGTTTTGGCATGGTCTTATTAAATTTGTACCAAGTTTGCAAGTGTTTTGGAATGGTCTCATTAAATTTGTACCTAGTTTGCAAGTGTTTTGGCATGGTCTTATTAAATTTGTACCAAGTTTATAAGTGTTTTGGCATGGTCTTATTAAATTTTTACCAAGTTTGCAAGTGTTTTGGCATGGTCTTATTAAATTTGTACCAAGTTTGCAGGTGTTTTGGCATGGTCTTTGGAAGTTTGTTCCAAGTTTGCAAGTGTTTTGGCATGGTCTTATTAAATTTGTACCAAGTTTGCAGGTGTTTTGGCATGGTCTTTGGAAGTTTGTTCCAAGTTTGCAAGTGTTTTGGCATGGTCTTATTAAATTTGTACCAAGTTTGCAGGTGTTTTGGCATGGTCTTAGGAAGTTTTTTCCAAGTTTGCAAGTGTTTTGGCATTGTCTTAGGAAGTTTGTTCCAAGTTTGCAAGTGTTTTGGCATGGTCTTATTAAAATTGTACCAAGTTTGCAAGTGTTTGGCATGGTCTTATTAAATTTGTACCAAGTTAGCAAGTGTTTTGGCATGGTTTTAGGAAGTTTGTTCCAAGTTTGCAAGTGTTTGACATGGTCTTATTAAATTTGTACCAAGTTTGCAAGTGTTTTGAAATGGTCTTATTAAATTTGTACCAAGTTTGCAGGTGTTTTGGCATGGTCTTAGGAAGTTTGTACCAAGTTTGCAAGTGTTTTGGCATGGTCTTATTAAATTTGTACCAAGTTTGCAAGTGTTTTGGCATGGTCTTATTAAATTTGTACCAAGTTTGCAAGTGTTTTGGCATTGTCTCATTAAATTTGTACCAAGTTTGCAAGTGTTTTGGCATGGTCTTATTAAATTTGTACCAAGTTTGCAAGTGTTTTGCCATGGTCTTATTAAATTTTTACCAAGTTTATCAGTGTTTTGGCATGGTCTTATCAAATTTGTTCCAAGTTTGCAAGTGTTTTGGCATGGTCTTATTTAATTTGTACCAAGTTTGCAAGTGTTTTGGCATGGTTTTAGGAAGTTTGTTCCAAGTTTGCAAGTGTTTGACATGGTCTTATTAAATTTGTACCAAGTTTGCAAGTGTTTTGGCATGGTCTTATTAAAATTTTTTCAAGTTTGCAAGTGTATTGGCATGGTCTTATTAAATTTGTACCAAGTTTGCAAGTGTTTTGGCATGGTCTTATTAAATTTGTACCAAGTTTGCAAGTGTTTTGGCATGGTCTTATTAAATTTGTACCAAGTTTGCAAGTGTTTTGGCATGGTCTTAGGAAGTTTGTTCCAAGTTTGCAAGTGTTTGGCATCGTCTTATTAAATTTGTACCAAGTTTGGAAGTGTTTTGGCATGGTCTTATTAAATTTGTACCAAGTTTGTAAGTGATTTGGCATGGTCTTAGGAAGTTTGTTCCAAGTTTGCAAGTGTTTGGCATGGTCTTATTAAATTTGTACCAAGTTTGCAAGTGTTTTGGCATGGTCTTATTAAATTTGTACCAAGTTTGCAAGTGTTTGGCATGGTCTTATTAAATTTGTACCAAGTTTGCAAGTGTTTTGGCATGGTCTTATTAAATTTGTACCAAGTTTGCAAGTGTTTTGGCATGGTCTTATTAAATTTGTACCAAGTTTGCAAGTGTTTTGGCATAGTCTTAGGAAGTTTGTTCCAAGTTTGCAAGTGTTTGGCATGGTCTTATTAAATTTGTACCAAGTTTGGAAGTGTTTTGGCATGGTCTTATTAAATTTGTACCAAGTTTGTAAGTGATTTTGGCATAGTCTTAGGAAGTTTGTTCCAAGTTTGCAAGTGTTTGGCATGGTCTTATTAAATTTGTACCAAGTTTGCAAGTGTTTTGGCATGGTCTTATTAAATTTGTACCAAGTTTGCAAGTGTTTTGGCATGGTCTTATTAAATTTGTACCAAGTTTGCAAGTGTTTTGGCATGGTCTTAGGAAGTTTTTTCCAAGTTTGCAAGTGTTTTGGCATTGTCTTAGGAAGTTTGTTCCAAGTTTGCAAGTGTTTTGGCATGGTCTTATTAAAATTGTACCAAGTTTGCAAGTGTTTGGCATGGTCTTATTAAATTTGTACCAAGTTAGCAAGTGTTTTGGCATGGTTTTAGGAAGTTTGTTCCAAGTTTGCAAGTGTTTGACATTGTCTTATTAAATTTGTACCAAGTTTGCAAGTGTTTTGAAATGGTCTTATTAAATTTGTACCAAGTTTGCAGGTGTTTTGGCATGGTCTTAGGAAGTTTGTACCAAGTTTGCAAGTGTTTTGGCATGGTCTTATTAAATTTGTACCAAGTTTGCAAGTGTTTTGGCATGGTCTTATTAAATTTGTACCAAGTTTGCAAGTGTTTTGGCATTGTCTCATTAAATTTGTACCAAGTTTGCAAGTGTTTTGGCATGGTCTTATTAAATTTGTACCAAGTTTGCAAGTGTTTTGCCATGGTCTTATTAAATTTTTACCAAGTTTATAAGTGTTTTGGCATGGTCTTATTAAATTTGTTCCAAGTTTGCAAGTGTTTTGGCATGGTCTTATTTAATTTGTACCAAGTTTGCAAGTGTTTTGGCATGGTTTTAGGAAGTTTGTTCCAAGTTTGCAAGTGTTTGACATGGTCTTATTAAATTTGTACCAAGTTTGCAAGTGTTTTGGCATGGTCTTATTAAAATTTTTTCAAGTTTGCAAGTGTATTGGCATGGTCTTATTAAATTTGTACCAAGTTTGCAAGTGTTTTGGCATGGTCTTATTAAATTTGTACCAAGTTTGCAAGTGTTTTGGCATGGTCTTATTAAATTTGTACCAAGTTTGCAAGTGTTTTGGCATGGTCTTAGGAAGTTTGTTCCAAGTTTGCAAGTGTTTGGCATCGTCTTATTAAATTTGTACCAAGTTTGGAAGTGTTTTGGCATGGTCTTATAAAATTTGTACCAAGTTTGTAAGTGATTTGGCATGGTCTTAGGAAGTTTGTACCAAGTTTGCAAGTGTTTTGGCATGGTCTTATTAAATTTGTACCAAGTTTGCAAGTGTTTTGGCATGGTCTTATTAAATTTGTACCAAGTTTGCAAGTGTTTTGGCATGGTCTTATTAAATTTGTACCAAGTTTGCAAGTGTTTTGGCATGGTCTTAGGAAGTTTGTACCAAGTTTGCAAGTGTTTTGGCATGGTCTTATTAAATTTGTACCAAGTTTGCAAGTGTTTTGGCATGGTCTTATTAAATTTGTACCAAGTTTGCAAGTGTTTTGGCATGGTCTTATTAAATTTGTACCAAGTGTGCAAGTGTTTGGCATGGTCTTATTAAATTTGTACCAAGTTTGCAAGTGTTTTGGCATGGTCTTATTAAATTTGTACCAAGTTTGCAAGTGTTTTGGCATGGTCTTATTAAATTTGTACCAAGTTTGCAAGTGTTTTGGCATGGTCTTAGGAAGTTTGTTCCAAGTTTGCAAGTGTTTGGCATGGTCTTATTAAATTTGTACCAAGTTTGGAAGTGTTTTGGCATGGTCTTATTAAATTTGTACCAAGTTTGTAAGTGATTTTGGCATAGTCTTAGGAAGTTTGTTCCAAGTTTGCAAGTGTTTGGCATGGTCTTATTAAATTTGTACCAAGTTTGCAAGTGTTTTGGCATGGTCTTATTAAATTTGTACCAAGTTTGCAAGTGTTTTGGCATGGTCTTATTAAATTTGTACCAAGTTTGCAAGTGTTTTGGCATGGTCTTAGGAAGTTTGTACCAAGTTTGCAAGTGTTTTGGCATGGTCTTATTAAATTTGTACCAAGTTTGCAAGTGTTTTGGCATGGTCTTATTAAATTTGTACCAAGTTTGCAAGTGTTTTGGCATGGTCTTATTAAATTTGTACCAAGTTTGCAAGTGTTTTGGCATGGTCTTAGGAAGTTTGTTCCAAGTTTGCAAGTGTTTGGCATGGTCTTATTAAATTTGTACCAAGTTTGGAAGTGTTTTGGCATGGTCTTATTAAATTTGTACCAAGTTTGTAAGTGATTTGGCATAGTCTTAGGAAGTTTGTTCCAAGTTTGCAAGTGTTTGGCATGGTCTTATTAAATTTGTACCAAGTTTGCAAGTGTTTTGGCATGGTCTTATTAAATTTGTACCAAGTTTGCAAGTGTTTTGGCATGGTCTTAGGAAGTTTGTACCAAGTTTGCAAGTGTTTGGCATGGTCTTATTAAATTTGTACCAAGTTTGCAAGTGTTTTGGCATGGTCTCATTAAATTTGTACCAAGTTTGCAAGTGTTTTGGCATGGTCTTAGGAAGTTTGTTCCAAGTTTGCAAGTGTTTTGAAATGGTCTTATTTAATTTGTACGAAGTTTGCAGGTGTTTTGGCATGGTCTTAGGAAGTTTGTTCCAAGTTTGCAAGTGTTTTGGCATGGTCTTATTAAATTTGTACCAAGTTTGCAAGTGTTTTGGCATGGTCTTATTAAATTTTTAACAAGTTTTCAAGTGTATTGGCATGGTCTTATTAAATTTGTACCAAGTTTGCAAGTGTTTTGGCATGGTCTTATTAAATTTGTTCCAAGTTTGCAAGTGTTTTGGCATGGTCTTATTTAATTTGTACCAAGTTTGCAAGTGTTTTGGCATGGTCTTAGGAAGTTTGTTCCAAGTTTGCAAGTGTTTATGCATGGTCTTATTAAATTTGTACCAAGTTTGCAAGTGTTTTGACATGGTCTTATTAAATTTGTACCAAGTTTGCAAGTGTTTTGGCATGGTCTTATTAAATTTGTACCAAGTTTGCAAGTGTTTTGGCATGGTCTTATTAAATTTGTACCAAGTTTGCAGGTGTTTTGGCATGGTCTTAGGAAGTTTGTTCCAAGTTTGCAAGTGTTTTGGCATGGTCTTATTAAATTTGTACCAAGTTTGCAAGTGTTTTGGCATGGTCTTATTAAATTTTTAACAAGTTTTCAAGTGTATTGGCATGGTCTTATTAAATTTGTACCAAGTTTGCAAGTGTTTTGGCATGGTCTTATTAAATTTGTTCCAAGTTTGCAAGTGTTTTGGCATGTTCATATTGAATTTGTACCAAGTTTGCAAGTGTTTTGGCATGGTTTTATTAAATTTGTACCAAGTTTGCAAGTGTTTTGGCATGTTCTTAGGAAGTTTGTTCCAAGTTTGCAAGTGTTTATGCATGGTCTTATTAAATTTGTACCAAGTTTGCAAGTGTTTTGGCCTGGTCTTATTAAATTTGTACCAAGTTTGCAAGTGTTTTGGTATGGTCTTATTAAATTTGTTCTTAGTTTGCAAGTGTTTTGGCATGGGCTTATTAAATTTGTACCAAGTTTGCAAGTGTTTTGGCATGGTCTTATTAAATTTGTCCCAAGTTTGCAAGTGATGTGGCATGGTCTTATTAAATTTGTACCAAGTTTGCAATTGTTTTGGCATGGTCTTAGGAAGTTTGTTCCAAGTTTGCAAGTGTTTGGCATGGTCTTATTAAATTTGTACCAAGTTTGCAAGTGTTTTGACATGGTCTTATTAAATTTGTACCAAGTTTGCAAGTGTTTTGGCATGGTCTTATTAAATTTGTTCCAAGTTTGCAAGTGTTTTGGCATGGTCTTATTTAATTTGTACCAAGTTTGCAAGTGTTTTGGCATGGTCTTAGGAAGTTTGTTCCAAGTTTGCAAGTGTTTTGGCATGGTTTTATTAAATTTGTACCAAGTTTGCAAGTGTTTTGGCATGGTCTTATTAAATTTGTTCCAAGTTTGCAAGTGTTTTGGCATGGTCTTATTAAATTTGTACCAAGTTTGCAAGTCTTTTGGCATGGTCTTATTAAATTTGTACCAAGTTTGCAAGTGTTTTGGCATGGTCTTATTTAATTTGTACCAAGTTTGCAAGTGTTTTGGCATGGTCTTAGGAAGTTTGTTCCAAGTTTGCAAGTGTTTGGCATGGTCTTATTAAATTTGTACCAAGTTTGCAAGTGTTTGGCATGGTCTCATTAAATTTGTACCAAGTTTGCAAGTGTTTTGGCATGGTCTTATTAAATTTGTACCAAGTTTGCAGGTGTTTTGGCATGGTCTTAGGAAGGTTGTTCCAAGTTTGCAAGTGTTTTGGCATGGTCTTAGGAAGTTTGTTCCAAGTTTGCAAGTGTTTTGGCATGGTCTTAGGAAGTTTGTTCCAAGTTTGCAAGTGTTTGGCATGGTCTTATTAAATTTGTACCAAGTTTGCAAGTGTTTTGGCATGGTCTCATTAAATTTGTACCAAGTTTGCAAGTGTTTTGGCATGGTCTTATTAAATTTGTACCAAGTTTGCAGGTGTTTTGGCATGGTCTTAGGAAGTTTGTTCCAAGTTTGCCAGTGTTTGGACATGGTCTTATTAAATTTGTACCAAGTTTGCAAGTGTTTTGGCATGGTCTTATTAAATTTGTACCAAGTTTGCAAGTGTTTTGGCATGGTCTTATTAAATTTGTACCAAGTTTGCAAGTGTTTTGGCATGGTCTTAGGAAGTTTGTTCCAAGTTTGCAAGTGTTTGGCATGGTCTTATTAAATTTGTACCAAGTTTGGAAGTGTTTTGGCATGGTCTTATTAAATTTGTACCAAGTTTGTAAGTGATTTGGCATAGTCTTAGGAAGTTTGTTCCAAGTTTGCAAGTGTTTGGCATGGTCTTATTAAATTTGTACCAAGTTTGCAAGTGTTTTGGCATGGTCTTATTAAATTTTTAACAAGTTTGCAAGTGTTTTGGCATGGTCTCATTAAATTTGTACCAAGTTTGCAAGTGTTTTGGCATGGTCTTATTAAATATGTTCCAAGTTTGCAAGTGTTTTGGCATGGTCTTATTAAATTTTTTTCAAGTTTGCAAGTGTATTGGCATGGTCTTATTAAATTTGTACCAAGTTTGCAAGTGTTTTGGCATGGTCTTATTAAATTTGTACCAAGTTTGCAAGTGTTTTGGCATGGTCTTATTAAATTTGTACCAAGTTTGCAAGTGTTTTGGCATGGTCTTAGGAAGTTTGTTCCAAGTTTGCAAGTGTATGGCATGGTCTTATTAAATTTGTACCAAGTTTGGAAGTGTTTTGGCATGGTCTTATTAAATTTGTACCAAGTTTGTAAGTGATTTGGCATAGTCTTAGGAAGTTTGTTCCAAGTTTGCAAGTGTTTGGCATGGTCTTATTAAATTTGTACCAAGTTTGCAAGTGTTTTGGCATGGTCTTATTAAATTTGTACCAAGTTTGCAAGTGTTTTGGCATGGTCTAAGGAAGTTTGTACCAAGTTTGCAAGTGTTTGGCATGGTCTTATTAAATTTTTAACAAGTTTGCAAGTGTATTGTCATGGTCTTATTAAATTTGTACCAAGTTTGCAAGTGTTTTGGCATGGTCTTATTAAATTTGTTCCAAGTTTGCAAGTGTTTTGGCATGGTCTTTTTTAATTTGTACCAAGTTTGCAAGTGTTTTGGCATGGTCTTAGGAAGTTTGTTCCAAGTTTGCAAGTGTTTGGACATGGTCTTATTAAATTTGTACCAAGTTTGCAAGTGTTTTGGTATGGTCTTATTAAATTTGTTCTAAGTTTGCAAGTGTTTTGGCATGGTCTTATTAAATTTGTACCAAGTTTGCAAGTGTTTTGGCATGGTCTTATTAAATTTGTCCCAAGTTTGCAAGTGATGTGGCATGGTCTTATTAAATTTGTACCAAGTTAGCAATTGTTTTGGCATGGTCTTAGGAAGTTTGTTCCAAGTTTGCAAGTGTTTGGCATGGTCTTATTAAATTTGTACCAAGTTTGCAAGTGTTTTGACATGGTCTTATTAAATTTGTACCAAGTTTGCAAGTGTTTTGGCATGGTCTTATTAAATTTGTTCCAAGTTTGCAAGTGTTTTGGCATGGTCTTATTTAATTTGTACCAAGTTTGCAAGTGTTTTGGCATGGTCTTAGGAAGTTTGTTCCAAGTTTGCAAGTGTTTTGGCATGGTTTTATTAAATTTGTACCAAGTTTGCAAGTGTTTTGGCATGGTCTTATTAAATTTGTTCCAAGTTTGCAAGTGTTTTGGCATGGTCTTATTAAATTTGTACCAAGTTTGCAAGTCTTTTGGCATGGTCTTATTAAATTTGTACCAAGTTTGCAAGTGTTTTGGCATGGTCTTATAAAATTTGAACCAAGTTTGCAAGTGTTTTGGCATGGTCTTAGGAAGTTTGTTCCAAGTTTGCAAGTGTTTGGCATGGTCTTATTAAATTTGTACCAAGTTTGCAAGTGTTTTGGCATGGTCTTATTAAATTTGTACCAAGTTTGTAAGTGATTTGGCATGGTCTTAGGAAGTTTGTTCCAAGTTTGCAAGTGTTTGGCATGGTCTTATTAAATTTGTACCAAGTTTGCAAGTGTTTTGGCATGGTCTTATTAAATTTGTACCAAGTTTGCAAGTGTTTTGGCATGGTCTCATTAAATTTGTACCAAGTTTGCAAGTGTTTTGGCATGGTCTTAGGAAGTTTGTTCCAAGTTTGCAAGTGTTTTGGCATGGTCTTATTAAAATTGTACCAAGTTTGCAAGTGTTTGGCATGGTCTTATTAAATTTGTACCAAGTTAGCAAGTGTTTTGGCATGGTTTTAGGAAGTTTGTTCCAAGTTTGCAAGTGTTTGGCATGGTCTTATTAAATTTGTACCAAGTTTGCAAGTGTTTGGCATGGTCTTATTAGATTTGTACCAAGTTTGCAAGTGTTATGGCATGGTCTTATTAAATTTGTACCAAGTTAGCAAGTCTTTTGGCATGGTCTTATTAAATTTGAACCAAGTTTGCAAGTGTTTTGGCATGGTCTTAGGAAGTTTGTTCCAAGTTTGCAAGTGTTTGGCATGGTCTTATTAAATTTGTACCAAGTTTGCAAGTGTTTTGGCATGGTCTCATTAAATTTGTACCAAGTTTGCAAGTGTTTTGGCATGGTCTTATTAAATTTGTACCAAGTTTGCAGGTGTTTTGGCATGGTCTTAGGAAGTTTGTTCCAAGTTTGCCAGTGTTTGGACATGGTCTTATGAAATTTGTACCAAGTTTGCAAGTGTTTTGGCATGGTCTTATTAAATTTGTACCAAGTTTGCAAGTGTTTTGGAATGGTCTCATTAAATTTGTACATAGTTTGCAAGTGTTTTGGCATGGTCTTATTAAATTTGTACCAAGTTTGCAAGTGTTTTGGCACGGTTTTATTAAATTTGTACCAAGTTTACAAGTGTTTTGACATGGTCTTAGGAAGTTTGTTCCAAGCTTGCAAGTGTTTGGCATGGTCTCATTTAATTTGTACCAAGTTTGCAAGTGTTTTGGCATGGTCTTAGGAAGTTTGTTCCAAGTTTGCAAGTGTTTTGGCATGGTCTTATTAAATATGTACCAAGTTTGCAAGTGTTTTGGCATGGTCTTATTAAAAAAATTTCAAGTTTGCAAGTGTATTGGCATGGTCTTATTAAATTTGTACCAAGTTTGAAAGTGTTTTGGCATGGTCTTATTAAATTTGTACCAAGTTTGCAAGTGTTTTGGCATGGTCTTATTAAATTTGTACCAAGTTTGCAAGTGTTTTGGCATGGTCTTATTAAATTTGTACCAAGTTTGCAAGTGTTTTGGCATGGTCTTAGGAAGTTTGTTCCAAGTTTGCAAGTGTTTTGACATGGTCTTAGGAAGTTTGTTCCAAGCTTGCAAGTGTTTGGCATGGTCTCATTTAATTTGTACCAAGTTTGCAAGTGTTTTGGCATGGTCTTAGGAAGTTTGTTCCAAGTTTGCAAGTGTTTTGGCATGGTCTTATTAAATATGTACCAAGTTTGCAAGTGTTTTGGCATGGTCTTATTAAATTTTTTTCAAGTTTGCAAGCGTATTGGCATGGTCTTATTAAATTTGTACCAAGTTTGAAAGTGTTTTGGCATGGTCTTATTAAATTTGTACCAAGTTTGCAAGTGTTTTGGCATGGTCTTATTAAATTTGTACCAAGTTTGCAAGTGTTTTGGCATGGTCTTATTAAATTTGTACCAAGTTTGCAAGTGTTTTGGCATGGTCTTAGGAAGTTTGTTCCAAGTTTGCAAGTGTTTGGCATGGTCTTATTAAATTTGTACCAAGTTTGCAAGTGTTTTGGCATGGTCTTATTAAATTTGTACCAAGTTTGTAAGTGATTTGGCATGGTCTTAGGAAGTTTGTTCCAAGTTTGCAAGTGTTTGGCATGGTCTTATTAAATTTGTACCAAGTTTGCAAGTGATTTGGCATGGTCTTATTAAATTTGTACCAAGTTTGCAAGTGTTTTGGCATGGTCTCATTAAATTTGTACCAAGTTTGCAAGTGTTTTGGCATGGTCTTAGGAAGTTTGTTCCAAGTTTGCAAGTGTTTTGGCATGGTCTTATTAAAATTGTACCAAGTTTGCAAGTGTTTGGCATGGTCTTATTAAATTTGTACCAAGTTAGCAAGTGTTTTGGCATGGTTTTAGGAAGTTTGTTCCAAGTTTGCAAGTGTTTGGCATGGTCTTATTAAATTTGTACCAAGTTTGCAAGTGTTTGGCATGGTGTTATTAGATTTGTACCAAGTTTGCAAGTGTTTTGGCATGGTCTTAGGAAGTTTGTTCCAAGTTTGCAAGTGTTTGGCATGGTCTTATTAAATTTGTACCAAGTTTGCAAGTGTTTTGGCATGGTCTTATTAAATTTGTACCAAGTTTGTAAGTGATTTGGCATGGTCTTTGGAAGTTTGTTCCAAGTTTGCAAGTGTTTTGGCATGGTCTTATTAAATTTGTACCAAGTTTGCAGGTGTTTTGGCATGGTCCTAGGAAGTTTTTTCCAAGTTTGCAAGTGTTTTGGCATGGTCTTAGGAAGTTTGTTCCAAGTTTGCAAGTGTTTGGCATGGTCTTATTAAATTTGTACCAAGTTTGCAAGTGTTTTGGCATGGTCTCATTAAATTTGTACCAAGTTTGCAAGTATTTGGCATGGTCTTATTAAATTTGTACCAAGTTTGCAGGTGTTTTGGCATGGTCTTAGGAAGTTTGTTCCAAGTTTGCAAGTGTTTTGGCATGGTCTTAGTAAGTTTGTTCCAAGTTTGCAAGTGTTTGGCATGGTCTTATTAAATTTGTACCAAGTTTGCAAGTGTTTTGGCATGGTCTTATTAAATTTGTACCAAGTTTGTAAGTGATTTGGCATGGTCTTAGGAAGTTTGTTCCAAGTTTGCAAGTGTTTGGCATGGTCTTATTAAATTTGTACCAAGTTTGCAAGTGTTTTGGCACGGTCTTATTAAATTTGTACCAAGTTTGCAAGTGTTTTGGCATGGTCTCATTAAATTTGTACCAAGTTGGCAAGTGTTTTGGCATGGTCTTAAGAAGTTTGTTCCAAGTTTGCAAGTGTTTTGGCATGGTCTTATTAAAATTGTACCAAGTTTGCAAGTGTTTGGCATGGTCTTATTAAATTTGTACCAAGTTAGCAAGTCTTTTGGCATGGTTTTAGGAAGTTTGTTCTAAGTTTGCAAGTGTTTTGGCATGGTCTAAGGAAGTTTGTTCCAAGTTTGCAAGTGTTTGGCATGGTCTTATTAAATTTGTACCAAGTTTGCAAGTGTTTTGGCATGGTCTCATTAAATTTGTACCAAGTTTGCAAGTGTTTGGCATGGTCTTATTAGATTTGTACCAAGTTTGCAAGTGTTATGGCATGGTCTTATTAAATTTGTGCCAAGTTAGCAAGTCTTTTGGCATGGTCTTATTAAATTTGAACCAAGTTTGCAAGTGTTTTGGCATGGTCTTATTAAATTTGTTCCAAGTTTGCAAGTGTTTGGCATGGTCTTATTAAATTTGTTCCAAGTTTGCAAGTGTTTTGGCATGGTCTTATTAAATTTGTACCAAGTTTGCAAGTGTTTTGGCATGGTCTTAGGAAGTTTGTTCCAAGTTTGCAAGTGTTTTGGCATGGTCTTAGGAAGTTTGTTCCAAGTTTGCAAGTGTTTGGCATGGTCTTATTAAATTTGTACCAAGTTTGCAAGTGTTTTGGCATGGTCTCATTAAATTTGTACCAAGTTTGCAAGTGTTTTGGCATGGTCTTATTAAATTTGTACCAAGTTTGCAGGTGTTTTGGCATGGTCTTAGGAAGTTTGTTCCAAGTTTGCCAGTGTTTGGACATGGTCTTATTAAATTTGTACCAAGTTTGCAAGTGTTTTGGCATGGTCTTATTAAATTTGTTCTAAGTTTGCAAGGGTTTTGGCATGGTCTTATTAAATTTGTACCAAGTTTGCAAGTGTTTTGGCATGGTCTTATTAAATTTGTCCCAAGTTTGCAAGTGCTGTGGCATGGTCTTATTAAATTTGTACCAAGTTTGCAAGTGCTGTGGCATGGTCTTATTAAATTTGTTCCAAGTTTGCAAGGGTTTGGCATGGTCTTATTAAATTTGTACCAAGTTTGCAAGTGTTTTGGCATGGTCTCATTAAATTTGTACCAAGTTTGCAAGTGTTTTGGCATGGTCTTACTAAATTTGTACCAAGTTTGCAGGTGTTTTGGCATGGTCTTAGGAAGTTTGTTCCAAGTTTGCCAGTGTTTGGACAGTGTCTTAGGAAGTTTGTTCCAAGTTTGCAAGTGTTTGGCATGGTCTTATTAAATTTGTACCAAGTTTGCAAGTGTTTTGACATGGTCTTATTAGATTTGTACCAAGTTTGCAAGTGTTTTGGCATGGTCTTATTAAATTTGTTCCAAGTTTGCAAGTGTTTTGGCATGGTCTGATTTAATTTGTACCAAGTTTGCAAGTTTTTTGGCATGGTCTTAGGAAGTTTGTTCCAAGTTTGCAAGTGTTTGGACATGGTCTTAGTAAATTTGTACCAAGTTTGCAAGTGTTTTGGCATGGTCTTATTAAATTTGTTCTAAGTTTGCAAGTGTTTTGGCATGGTCTTAATAAATTTGTACCAAGTTTGCAAGTGTTTTGGCATGGTCTTATTAAATTTGTCCCAAGTTTGCAAGTGCTTTGGCATGGTCTTATTAAATTTGTACCAAGTTTGCAAGTGTTTTGGCATGGTCTTATTAAATTTGTACCAAGTTTGCAAGTGTTTTGGAATGGTCTCATTAAATTTGTACATAGTTTGCAAGTGTTTTGGCATGGTCTTATTCAATTTGTACCAAGTTTGCAAGTGTTTTGGCACGGTTTTATTAAATTTGTACCAAGTTTACAAGTGTTTTGACATGGTCTTAGGAAGTTTGTTCCAAGCTTGCAAGTGTTTGGCATGGTCTCATTCAATTTGTACCAAGTTTGCAAGTGTTTTGGCATGGTCTTAGGAAGTTTGTTCCAAGTTTGCAAGTGTTTTGGCATGGTCTTATTAAATATGTACCAAGTTTGCAAGTGTTTTGGCATGGTCTTATTAAAAAAAATTCAAGTTTGCAAGTGTATTGGCATGGTCTTATTAAATTTGTACCATGTTTGAAAGTGTTTTGGCATGGTCTTATTAAATTTGTTCCAAGTTTGCAAGTGTTTTGGCATGGTCTTATTAAATTTGTACCAAGTTTGCAAGTGTTTTGGCATGGTCTTATTAAATTTGTACCAAGTTTGCAAGCGTTTGGCATGGTCTTAGGAAGTTTGTTCCAAGTTTGCAAGTGTTTTGACATGGTCTTAGGAAGTTTGTTCCAAGCTTGCAAGTGTTTGGCATGGTCTCATTTAATTTGTACCAAGTTTGCAAGTGTTTTGGCATGGTCTTAGGAAGTTTGTTCCAAGTTTGCAAGTGTTTTGGCATGGTCTTATTAAATATGTACCAAGTTTGCAAGTGTTTTGGCATGGTCTTATTAAATTTTTTTCAAGTTTGCAAGCGTATTGGCATGGTCTTATTAAATTTGTACCAAGTTTGCAAGTGTTTTGGCGTGGCCTTATAAAATTTGTACCAAGTTTATAAGTGATTTGGCATGGTCTTAGGAAGTTTGTTCCAAGTCTGCAAGTGTTTAGCATGGTCTTATTAAATTTGTACCAAGTTTGCAAGTGTTTTGGCATGGTCTTAGGAAGCTTGTTCCAAGTTTGCAAGTGTTTTGGCATGGTCTTATTAAATTTGTTCCAAGTTTGCAAGTGTTTGGCATGGTCTTATTAAATTTGTACCAAGTTTGCAAGTGTTTTGGCATGGTCTTATTAAATTTGTACCAAGTTTGCAAGTGTTTTGGCATGGTCTTATTAAAAAAATTTCAAGTTTGCAAGTGTATTGGCATGGTCTTATTAAATTTGTACCATGTTTGAAAGTGTTTTGGCATGGTCTTATTAAATTTGTTCCAAGTTTGCAAGTGTTTTGGCATGGTCTTATTAAATTTGTACCAAGTTTGCAAGTGTTTTGGCATGGTCTTATTAAATTTGTACCAAGTTTGCAAGCGTTTGGCATGGTCTTAGGAAGTTTGTTCCAAGTTTGCAAGTGTTTTGACATGGTCTTAGGAAGTTTGTTCCAAGCTTGCAAGTGTTTGGCATGGTCTCATTAAATTTGTACCAAGTTTGCAAGTGTTTTGGCATGGTCTTATTAAATTTGTACCAAGTTTGCAAGTGTTTTGGCATGGTCTTAGGAAGTTTGTTCCAAGTTTGCAAGTGTTTGGCATGGTCTTATTAAATTTGTACCAAGTTTGCAAGTGTTTTGGCATGGTCTTATTAAATTTGTACCAAGTTTGTAAGTGATTTGGCATGGTCTTAGGAAGTTTGTTCCAAGTTTGCAAGTGTTTGGCATGGTCTTATTAAATTTGTACCAAGTTTGCAAGTGATTTGGCATGGTCTTATTAAATTTGTACCAAGTTTGCAAGTGTTTTGGCATGGTCTCATTAAATTTGTACCAAGTTTGCAGTTGTTTTGGCATGGTCTTAGGAAGTTTGTTCCAAGTTTGCAAGTGTTTTGGCATGGTTTTATTAAAATTGTACCAAGTTTGCAAGTGTTTGGCATGGTCTTATTAAATTTGTACCAAGTTAGCAAGTGTTTTGGCATGGTTTTAGGAAGTTTGTTCCAAGTTTGCAAGTGTTTGGCATGGTCTTATTAAATTTGTACCAAGTTTGCAAGTGTTTGGCATGGTGTTATTAGATTTGTACCAAGTTTGCAAGTGTTTTGGTATGGTCTTAGGAAGTTTGTTCCAAGTTTGCAAGTGTTTGGCATGGTCTTATTAAATTTGTACCAAGTTTGCAAGTGTTTTGGCATGGTCTTATTAAATTTGTACCAAGTTTGCAAGTGTTTTGGCATGGTCTTATTAAATTTGTACCAAGTTTGCAAGTGTTTTGGCATGGTCTTAGGAAGTTTGTTCCAAGTTTGCAAGTGTTTGGCATGGTCTTATTAAATTTGTACCAAGTTTGGAAGTGTTTTGGCATGGTCTTATTAAATTTGTACCAAGTTTGTAAGTGATTTGGCATAGTCTTAGGAAGTTTGTTCCAAGTTTGCAAGTGTTTGGCATGGTCTTATTAAATTTGTACCAAGTTTGCAAGTGTTTTGGCATGGTCTTATTAAATTTTTAACAAGTTTGCAAGTGTTTTGGCATGGTCTCATTAAATTTGTACCAAGTTTGCAAGTGTTTTGGCATGGTCTTATTAAATATGTTCCAAGTTTGCAAGTGTTTTGGCATGGTCTTATTAAATTTTTTTCAAGTTTGCAAGTGTATTGGCATGGTCTTATTAAATTTGTACCAAGTTTGCAAGTGTTTTGGCATGGTCTTATTAAATTTGTACCAAGTTTGCAAGTGTTTTGGCATGGTCTTATTAAATTTGTACCAAGTTTGCAAGTGTTTTGGCATGGTCTTAGGAAGTTTGTTCCAAGTTTGCAAGTGTTTGGCATGGTCTTATTAAATTTGTACCAAGTTTGGAAGTGTTTTGGCATGGTCTTATTAAATTTGTACCAAGTTTGTAAGTGATTTGGCATAGTCTTAGGAAGTTTGTTCCAAGTTTGCAAGTGTTTGGCATGGTCTTATTAAATTTGTACCAAGTTTGCAAGTGTTTTGGCATGGTCTTATTAAATTTGTACCAAGTTTGCAAGTGTTTTGGCATGGTCTAAGGAAGTTTGTACCAAGTTTGCAAGTGTTTGGCATGGTCTTATTAAATTTGTACCAAGTTTGCAAGTGTTTTGGCATGGTCTCATTAAATTTGTACCAAGTTTGCAAGTGTTTTGGCATGGTCTTATTAAATTTGTACCAAGTTTGCAGGTGTTTTGGCATGGTCTTAGGAAGGTTGTTCCAAGTTTGCAAGTGTTTTGGCATGGTCTTAGTAAGTTTGTTCCAAGTTTGCAAGTGTTTGGCATGGTCTTATTAAATTTGTACCAAGTTTGCAAGTGTTTGGCATGGTCTTATTAAATTTGTACCAAGTTTGCAAGTGTTTTGGCATGGTCTTATTAAATTTGTACCAAGTTTGCAAGTGTTTTGAAATGGTCTTATTAAATTTGTACGAAGTTTGAAAGTGTTTTGGCATGGTCTTAGGAAGTTTATTCCAAGTTTGCAAGTGTTTTGGCATGGTCTTATTAAATTTTTAACAAGTTTGCAAGTGTTTTGGCATGGTCTTAGGAAGTTTGTTCCAAGTTTGCAAGTGTTTTGGCATGGTCTTATTAAATATGTACCAAGTTTGCAAGTGTTTTGGCATGGTCTTATTAAATTTTTTTCAAGTTTGCAAGCGTATTGGCATGGTCTTATTAAATTTGTACCAAGTTTGCAAGTGTTTTGGCGTGGCCTTATAAAATTTGTACCAAGTTTATAAGTGATTTGGCATGGTCTTAGGAAGTTTGTTCCAAGTCTGCAAGTGTTTAGCATGGTCTTATTAAATTTGTACCTAGTTTGCAAGTGTTTTGGCATGGTCTTAGGAAGCTTGTTCCAAGTTTGCAAGTGTTTTGGCATGGTCTTATTAAATTTGTTCCAAGTTTGCAAGTGTTTGGCATGGTCTTATTAAATTTGTACCAAGTTTGCAAGTGTTTTGGCATGGTCTTATTAAATTTGTACCAAGTTTGCAAGTGTTCTGGCATGGTCTTATTAAAAAAAATTCAAGTTTGCAAGTGTATTGGCATGGTCTTATTAAATTTGTACCATGTTTGAAAGTGTTTTGGCATGGTCTTATTAAATTTGTTCCAAGTTTGCAAGTGTTTTGGCATGGTCTTATTAAATTTGTACCAAGTTTGCAAGTGTTTTGGCATGGTCTTATTAAATTTGTACCAAGTTTGCAAGCGTTTGGCATGGTCTTAGGAAGTTTGTTCCAAGTTTGCAAGTGTTTTGACATGGTCTTAGGAAGTTTGTTCCAAGCTTGCAAGTGTTTGGCATGGTCTCATTAAATTTGTACCAAGTTTGCAAGTGTTTTGGCATGGTCTTATTAAATTTGTACCAAGTTTGCAAGTGTTTTGGCATGGTCTTAGGAAGTTTGTTCCAAGTTTGCAAGTGTTTGGCATGGTCTTATTAAATTTGTACCAAGTTTGCAAGTGTTTTGGCATGGTCTTATTAAATTTGTACCAAGTTTGTAAGTGATTTGGCATGGTCTTAGGAAGTTTGTTCCAAGTTTGCAAGTGTTTGGCATGGTCTTATTAAATTTGTACCAAGTTTGCAAGTGATTTGGCATGGTCTTATTAAATTTGTACCAAGTTTGCAAGTGTTTTGGCATGGTCTCATTAAATTTGTACCAAGTTTGCAGTTGTTTTGGCATGGTCTTAGGAAGTTTGTTCCAAGTTTGCAAGTGTTTTGGCATGGTTTTATTAAAATTGTACCAAGTTTGCAAGTGTTTGGCATGGTCTTATTAAATTTGTACCAAGTTAGCAAGTGTTTTGGCATGGTTTTAGGAAGTTTGTTCCAAGTTTGCAAGTGTTTGGCATGGTCTTATTAAATTTGTACCAAGTTTGCAAGTGTTTGGCATGGTGTTATTAGATTTGTACCAAGTTTGCAAGTGTTTTGGTATGGTCTTAGGAAGTTTGTTCCAAGTTTGCAAGTGTTTGGCATGGTCTTATTAAATTTGTACCAAGTTTGCAAGTGTTTTGGCATGGTCTTATTAAATTTGTACCAAGTTTGCAAGTGTTTTGGCATGGTCTTATTAAATTTGTACCAAGTTTGCAAGTGTTTTGGCATGGTCTTAGGAAGTTTGTTCCAAGTTTGCAAGTGTTTGGCATGGTCTTATTAAATTTGTACCAAGTTTGGAAGTGTTTTGGCATGGTCTTATTAAATTTGTACCAAGTTTGTAAGTGATTTGGCATAGTCTTAGGAAGTTTGTTCCAAGTTTGCAAGTGTTTGGCATGGTCTTATTAAATTTGTACCAAGTTTGCAAGTGTTTTGGCATGGTCTTATTAAATTTTTAACAAGTTTGCAAGTGTTTTGGCATGGTCTCATTAAATTTGTACCAAGTTTGCAAGTGTTTTGGCATGGTCTTATTAAATATGTTCCAAGTTTGCAAGTGTTTTGGCATGGTCTTATTAAATATTTTTCAAGTTTGCAAGTGTATTGGCATGGTCTTATTAAATTTGTACCAAGTTTGCAAGTGTTTTGGCATGGTCTTATTAAATTTGTACCAAGTTTGCAAGTGTTTTGGCATGGTCTTATTAAATTTGTACCAAGTTTGCAAGTGTTTTGGCATGGTCTTAGGAAGTTTGTTCCAAGTTTGCAAGTGTTTGGCATGGTCTTATTAAATTTGTACCAAGTTTGGAAGTGTTTTGGCATGGTCTTATTAAATTTGTACCAAGTTTGTAAGTGATTTGGCATAGTCTTAGGAAGTTTGTTCCAAGTTTGCAAGTGTTTGGCATGGTCTTATTAAATTTGTACCAAGTTTGCAAGTGTTTTGGCATGGTCTTATTAAATTTGTACCAAGTTTGCAAGTGTTTTGGCATGGTCTAAGGAAGTTTGTACCAAGTTTGCAAGTGTTTGGCATGGTCTTATTAAATTTGTACCAAGTTTGCAAGTGTTTTGGCATGGTCTCATTAAATTTGTACCAAGTTTGCAAGTGTTTTGGCATGGTCTTATTAAATTTGTACCAAGTTTGCAGGTGTTTTGGCATGGTCTTAGGAAGGTTGTTCCAAGTTTGCAAGTGTTTTGGCATGGTCTTAGTAAGTTTGTTCCAAGTTTGCAAGTGTTTGGCATGGTCTTATTAAATTTGTACCAAGTTTGCAAGTGTTTGGCATGGTCTTATTAAATTTGTACCAAGTTTGCAAGTGTTTTGGCATGGTCTTATTAAATTTGTACCAAGTTTGCAAGTGTTTTGAAATGGTCTTATTAAATTTGTACGAAGTTTGAAAGTGTTTTGGCATGGTCTTAGGAAGTTTATTCCAAGTTTGCAAGTGTTTTGGCATGGTCTTATTAAATTTTTAACAAGTTTGCAAGTGTATTGGCATGGTCTTATTAAATTTGTACCAAGTTTGCAAGTGTTTTGGCATGGTCTTATTAAATTTGTTCCAAGTTTGCAAGTGTTTTGGCATGGTCTTATTTAATTTGTACCAAGTTTGCAAGTGTTTTGGCATGGTCTTAGGAAGTTTGTTCCAAGTTTGCAAGTGTTTGGACATGGTCTTATTAAATTTGTACCAAGTTTGCAAGTGTTTTGGTATGGTCTTATTAAATTTGTTCTAAGTTTGCAAGTGTTTTGGCATGGTCTTATTAAATTTGTACCAAGTTTGCAAGTGTTTTGGCATGGTCTTATTAAATTTGTCCCAAGTTTGCAAGTGATGTGGCATGGTCTTATTAAATTTGTACCAAGTTAGCAATTGTTTTGGCATGGTCTTAGGAAGTTTGTTCCAAGTTTGCAAGTGTTTGGCATGGTCTTATTAAATTTGTACCAAGTTTGCAAGTGTTTTGACATGGTCTTACTAAATTTGTACCAAGTTTGCAAGTGTTTTGGCATGGTCTTATTAAATTTGTTCCAAGTTTGCAAGTGTTTTGGCATGGTCTTATTTAATTTGTACCAAGTTTGCAAGTGTTTTGGCATGGTCTTAGGAAGTTTGTTCCAAGTTTGCAAGTGTTTTGGCATGGTTTTATTAAATTTGTACCAAGTTTGCAAGTGTTTTGGCATGGTCTTATTAAATTTGTTCCAAGTTTGCAAGTGTTTTGGCATGGTCTTATTAAATTTGTACCAAGTTTGCAAGTCTATTGGCATGGTCTTATTAAGTTTGTACCAAGTTTGCAAGTGTTTTGGCATGGTCTTATAAAATTTGAACCAAGTTTGCAAGTGTTTTGGCATGGTCTTAGGAAGTTTGTTCCAAGTTTGCAAGTGTTTGGCATGGTCTTATTAAATTTGTACCAAGTTTGCAAGTGTTTTGGCATGGTCTTATTAAATTTGTACCAAGTTTGTAAGTGATTTGGCATGGTCTTAGGAAGTTTGTTCCAAGTTTGCAAGTGTTTGGCATGGTCTTATTAAATTTGTACCAAGTTTGCAAGTGTTTTGGCATGGTCTTATTAAATTTGTACCAAGTTTGCAAGTGTTTTGGCATGGTCTCATTAAATTTGTACCAAGTTTGCAAGTGTTTTGGCATGGTCTTAGGAAGTTTGTTCCAAGTTTGCAAGTGTTTTGGCATGGTCTTATTAAAATTGTACCAAGTTTGCAAGTGTTTGGCATGGTCTTATTAAATTTGTACCAAGTTAGCAAGTGTTTTGGCATGGTTTTAGGAAGTTTGTTCCAAGTTTGCAAGTGTTTGGCATGGTCTTATTAAATTTGTACCAAGTTTGCAAGTGTTTGGCATGGTCTTATTAGATTTGTACCAAGTTTGCAAGTGTTATGGCATGGTCTTATTAAATTTGTACCAAGTTAGCAAGTCTTTTGGCATGGTCTTATTAAATTTGTACCAAGTTTGCAAGTGTTTTGGCATGGTCTTAGGAAGTTTGTTCCAAGTTTGCAAGTGTTTGGCATGGTCTTATTAAATTTGTACCAAGTTTGCAAGTGTTTTGGCATGGTCTCATTAAATTTGTACCAAGTTTGCAAGTGTTTTGGCATGGTCTTATTAAATTTGTACCAAGTTTGCAGGTGTTTTGGCATGGTCTTAGGAAGTTTGTTCCAAGTTTGCCAGTGTTTGGACATGGTCTTATGAAATTTGTACCAAGTTTGCAAGTGTTTTGGCATGGTCTTATTAAATTTGTACCAAGTTTGCAAGTGTTTTGGAATGGTCTCATTAAATTTGTACATAGTTTGCAAGTGTTTTGGCATGGTCTTATTAAATTTGTACCAAGTTTGCAAGTGTTTTGGCACGGTTTTATTAAATTTGTACCAAGTTTACAAGTGTTTTGACATGGTCTTAGGAAGTTTGTTCCAAGCTTGCAAGTGTTTGGCATGGTCTCATTTAATTTGTACCAAGTTTGCAATTGTTTTGGCATGGTCTTAGGAAGTTTGTTCCAAGTTTGCAAGTGTTTTGGCATGGTCTTATTAAATATGTACCAAGTTTGCAAGTGTTTTGGCATGGTCTTATTAAAAAATTTCAAGTTTGCAAGTGTATTGGCATGGTCTTATTAAATTTGTACCAAGTTTGAAAGTGTTTTGGCATGGTCTTATTAAATTTGTACCAAGTTTGCAAGTGTTTTGGCATGGTCTTATTAAATTTGTACCAAGTTTGCAAGTGTTTTGGCATGGTCTTATTAAATTTGTACCAAGTTTGCAAGTGTTTTGGCATGGTCTTAGGAAGTTTGTTCCAAGTTTGCAAGTGTTTTGACATGGTCTTAGGAAGTTTGTTCCAAGCTTGCAAGTGTTTGGCATGGTCTCATTTAATTTGTACCAAGTTTGCAAGTGTTTTGGCATGGTCTTAGGAAGTTTGTTCCAAGTTTGCAAGTGTTTTGGCATGGTCTTATTAAATATGTACCAAGTTTGCAAGTGTTTTGGCATGGTCTTATTAAATTTTTTTCAAGTTTGCAAGCGTATTGGCATGGTCTTATTAAATTTGTACCAAGTTTGAAAGTGTTTTGGCATGGTCTTATTAAATTTGTACCAAGTTTGCAAGTGTTTTGGCATGGTCTTATTAAATTTGTACCAAGTTTGCAAGTGTTTTGGCATGGTCTTATTAAATTTGTACCAAGTTTGCAAGTGTTTTGGCATGGTCTTAGGAAGTTTGTTCCAAGTTTGCAAGTGTTTGGCATGGTCTTATTAAATTTGTACCAAGTTTGCAAGTGTTTTGGCATGGTCTTATTAAATTTGTACCAAGTTTGTAAGTGATTTGGCATGGTCTTAGGAAGTTTGTTCCAAGTTTGCAAGTTTTTGGCATGGTCTTATTAAATTTGTACCAAGTTTGCAAGTGATTTGGCATGGTCTTATTAAATTTGTACCAAGTTTGCAAGTGTTTTGGCATGGTCTTAGGAAGTTTGTTCCAAGTTTGCAAGTGTTTGGCATGGTCTTATTAAATTTGTACCAAGTTTGCAAGTGTTTTGACATGGTCTTATTAAATTTGTACCAAGTTTGCAAGTGTTTTGGCATGGTCTTATTAAATTTGTACCAAGTTTGCAAGCGTTTGGCATGGTCTTAGGAAGTTTGTTCCAAGTTTGCAAGTGTTTTGACATGGTCTTAGGAAGTTTGTTCCAAGCTTGCAAGTGTTTGGCATGGTCTTATTAAATTTGTACCAAGTTTGCAAGTGTTTTGACATGGTCTTATTAAATTTGTACCAAGTTTGCAAGTGTTTTGGCATGGTCTTATTAAATTTGTACCAAGTTTGCAAGCGTTTGGCATGGTCTTAGGAAGTTTGTTCCAAGTTTGCAAGTGTTTTGACATGGTCTTAGGAAGTTTGTTCCAAGCTTGCAAGTGTTTGGCATGGTCTCATTTAATTTGTACCAAGTTTGCAAGTGTTTTGGCATGGTCTTAGGAAGTTTGTTCCAAGTTTGCAAGTGTTTTGGCATGGTCTTATTAAATATGTACCAAGTTTGCAAGTGTTTTGGCATGGTCTTATTAAATTTTTTTCAAGTTTGCAAGCGTATTGGCATGGTCTTATTAAATTTGTACCAAGTTTGCAAGTGTTTTGGCATGGTCTTATTAAATTTGTACCAAGTTTGCAAGTGTTTTGGCATGGTCTTAGGAAGTTTGTTCCAAGTTTGCAAGTGTTTGGCATGGTCTTATTAAATTTGTACCAAGTTTGCAAGTGTTTTGGCATGGTCTTATTAAATTTGTACCAAGTTTGTAAGTGATTTGGCATGGTCTTAGGAAGTTTGTTCCAAGTTTGCAAGTGTTTGGCATGGTCTTATTAAATTTGTACCAAGTTTGCAAGTGATTTGGCATGGTCTTATTAAATTTGTACCAAGTTTGCAAGTGTTTTGGCATGGTCTCATTAAATTTGTACCAAGTTTGCAAGTGTTTTGGCATGGTCTTAGGAAGTTTGTTCCAAGTTTGCAAGTGTTTTGGCATGGTTTTATTAAAATTGTACCAAGTTTGCAAGTGTTTGGCATGGTCTTATTAAATTTGTACCAAGTTAGCAAGTGTTTTGGCATGGTTTTAGGAAGTTTGTTCCAAGTTTGCAAGTGTTTGGCATGGTCTTATTAAATTTGTACCAAGTTTGCAAGTGTTTTGGCATGGTCTTATTAAATTTGTACCAAGTTTGCAAGTGTTTTGGCATGGTCTTAGGAAGTTTGTTCCAAGTTTGCAAGTGTTTGGCATGGTCTTATTAAATTTGTACCAAGTTTGGAAGTGTTTTGGCATGGTCTTATTAAATTTGTACCAAGTTTGTAAGTGATTTGGCATAGTCTTAGGAAGTTTGTTCCAAGTTTGCAAGTGTTTGGCATGGTCTTATTAAATTTGTACCAAGTTTGCAAGTGTTTTGGCATGGTCTTATTAAATTTGTACCAAGTTTGCAAGTGTTTTGGCATGGTCTAAGGAAGTTTGTACCAAGTTTGCAAGTGTTTGGCATGGTCTTATTAAATTTGTACCAAGTTTGCAAGTGTTTTGGCATGGTCTCATTAAATTTGTACCAAGTTTGCAAGTGTTTTGGCATGGTCTTATTAAATTTGTACCAAGTTTGCAGGTGTTTTGGCATGGTCTTAGGAAGGTTGTTCCAAGTTTGCAAGTGTTTTGGCATGGTCTTAGTAAGTTTGTTCCAAGTTTGCAAGTGTTTGGCATGGTCTTATTAAATTTGTACCAAGTTTGCAAGTGTTTGGCATGGTCTTATTAAATTTGTACCAAGTTTGCAAGTGTTTTGGCATGGTCTTATTAAATTTGTACCAAGTTTGCAAGTGTTTTGAAATGGTCTTATTAAATTTGTACGAAGTTTGAAAGTGTTTTGGCATGGTCTTAGGAAGTTTATTCCAAGTTTGCAAGTGTTTTGGCATGGTCTTATTAAATTTTTAACAAGTTTGCAAGTGTATTGGCATGGTCTTATTAAATTTGTACCAAGTTTGCAAGTGTTTTGGCATGGTCTTATTAAATTTGTTCCAAGTTTGCAAGTGTTTTGGCATGGTCTTATTTAATTTGTACCAAGTTTGCAAGTGTTTTGGCATGGTCTTAGGAAGTTTGTTCCAAGTTTGCAAGTGTTTGGACATGGTCTTATTAAATTTGTACCAAGTTTGCAAGTGTTTTGGTATGGTCTTATTAAATTTGTTCTAAGTTTGCAAGTGTTTTGGCATGGTCTTATTAAATTTGTACCAAGTTTGCAAGTGTTTTGGCATGGTCTTATTAAATTTGTCCCAAGTTTGCAAGTGATGTGGCATGGTCTTATTAAATTTGTACCAAGTTAGCAATTGTTTTGGCATGGTCTTAGGAAGTTTGTTCCAAGTTTGCAAGTGTTTGGCATGGTCTTATTAAATTTGTACCAAGTTTGCAAGTGTTTTGACATGGTCTTACTAAATTTGTACCAAGTTTGCAAGTGTTTTGGCATGGTCTTATTAAATTTGTTCCAAGTTTGCAAGTGTTTTGGCATGGTCTTATTTAATTTGTACCAAGTTTGCAAGTGTTTTGGCATGGTCTTAGGAAGTTTGTTCCAAGTTTGCAAGTGTTTTGGCATGGTTTTATTAAATTTGTACCAAGTTTGCAAGTGTTTTGGCATGGTCTTATTAAATTTGTTCCAAGTTTGCAAGTGTTTTGGCATGGTCTTATTAAATTTGTACCAAGTTTGCAAGTCTTTTGGCATGGTCTTATTAAATTTGTACCAAGTTTGCAAGTGTTTTGGCATGGTCTTATAAAATTTGAACCAAGTTTGCAAGTGTTTTGGCATGGTCTTAGGAAGTTTGTTCCAAGTTTGCAAGTGTTTGGCATGGTCTTATTAAATTTGTACCAAGTTTGCAAGTGTTTTGGCATGGTCTTATTAAATTTGTACCAAGTTTGTAAGTGATTTGGCATGGTCTTAGGAAGTTTGTTCCAAGTTTGCAAGTGTTTGGCATGGTCTTATTAAATTTGTACCAAGTTTGCAAGTGTTTTGGCATGGTCTTATTAAATTTGTACCAAGTTTGCAAGTGTTTTGGCATGGTCTCATTAAATTTGTACCAAGTTTGCAAGTGTTTTGGCATGGTCTTAGGAAGTTTGTTCCAAGTTTGCAAGTGTTTTGGCATGGTCTTATTAAAATTGTACCAAGTTTGCAAGTGTTTGGCATGGTCTTATTAAATTTGTACCAAGTTAGCAAGTGTTTTGGCATGGTTTTAGGAAGTTTGTTCCAAGTTTGCAAGTGTTTGGCATGGTCTTATTAAATTTGTACCAAGTTTGCAAGTGTTTGGCATGGTCTTATTAGATTTGTACCAAGTTTGCAAGTGTTATGGCATGGTCTTATTAAATTTGTACCAAGTTAGCAAGTCTTTTGGCATGGTCTTATTAAATTTGAACCAAGTTTGCAAGTGTTTTGGCATGGTCTTAGGAAGTTTGTTCCAAGTTTGCAAGTGTTTGGCATGGTCTTATTAAATTTGTACCAAGTTTGCAAGTGTTTTGGCATGGTCTCATTAAATTTGTACCAAGTTTGCAAGTGTTTTGGCATGGTCTTATTAAATTTGTACCAAGTTTGCAGGTGTTTTGGCATGGTCTTAGGAAGTTTGTTCCAAGTTTGCCAGTGTTTGGACATGGTCTTATGAAATTTGTACCAAGTTTGCAAGTGTTTTGGCATGGTCTTATTAAATTTGTACCAAGTTTGCAAGTGTTTTGGAATGGTCTCATTAAATTTGTACATAGTTTGCAAGTGTTTTGGCATGGTCTTATTAAATTTGTACCAAGTTTGCAAGTGTTTTGGCACGGTTTTATTAAATTTGTACCAAGTTTACAAGTGTTTTGACATGGTCTTAGGAAGTTTGTTCCAAGCTTGCAAGTGTTTGGCATGGTCTCATTTAATTTGTACCAAGTTTGCAATTGTTTTGGCATGGTCTTAGGAAGTTTGTTCCAAGTTTGCAAGTGTTTTGGCATGGTCTTATTAAATATGTACCAAGTTTGCAAGTGTTTTGGCATGGTCTTATTAAAAAATTTCAAGTTTGCAAGTGTATTGGCATGGTCTTATTAAATTTGTACCAAGTTTGAAAGTGTTTTGGCATGGTCTTATTAAATTTGTACCAAGTTTGCAAGTGTTTTGGCATGGTCTTAGGAAGTTTGTTCCAAGTTTGCAAGTGTTTTGACATGGTCTTAGGAAGTTTGTTCCAAGCTTGCAAGTGTTTGGCATGGTCTCATTTAATTTGTACCAAGTTTGCAAGTGTTTTGGCATGGTCTTAGGAAGTTTGTTCCAAGTTTGCAAGTGTTTTGGCATGGTCTTATTAAATATGTACCAAGTTTGCAAGTGTTTTGGCATGGTCTTATTAAATTTTTTTCAAGTTTGCAAGCGTATTGGCATGGTCTTATTAAATTTGTACCAAGTTTGCAAGTGTTTTGGCATGGTCTTATTAAATTTGTACCAAGTTTGCAAGTGTTTTGGCATGGTCTTATTAAATTTGTACCAAGTTTGCAAGTGTTTTGGCATGGTCTTAGGAAGTTTGTTCCAAGTTTGCAAGTGTTTTGACATGGTCTTAGGAAGTTTGTTCCAAGCTTGCAAGTGTTTGGCATGGTCTCATTTAATTTGTACCAAGTTTGCAAGTGTTTTGGCATGGTCTTAGGAAGTTTGTTCCAAGTTTGCAAGTGTTTTGGCATGGTCTTATTAAATATGTACCAAGTTTGCAAGTGTTTTGGCATGGTCTTATTAAATTTTTTTCAAGTTTGCAAGCGTATTGGCATGGTCTTATTAAATTTGTACCAAGTTTGAAAGTGTTTTGGCATGGTCTTATTAAATTTGTACCAAGTTTGCAAGTGTTTTGGCATGGTCTTATTAAATTTGTACCAAGTTTGCAAGTGTTTTGGCATGGTCTTATTAAATTTGTACCAAGTTTGCAAGTGTTTTGGCATGGTCTTAGGAAGTTTGTTCCAAGTTTGCAAGTGTTTGGCATGGTCTTATTAAATTTGTACCAAGTTTGCAAGTGTTTTGGCATGGTCTTATTAAATTTGTACCAAGTTTGTAAGTGATTTGGCATGGTCTTAGGAAGTTTGTTCCAAGTTTGCAAGTGTTTGGCATGGTCTTATTAAATTTGTACCAAGTTTGCAAGTGATTTGGCATGGTCTTATTAAATTTGTACCAAGTTTGCAAGTGTTTTGGCATGGTCTTAGGAAGTTTGTTCCAAGTTTGCAAGTGTTTGGCATGGTCTTATTAAATTTGTACCAAGTTTGCAAGTGTTTTGACATGGTCTTATTAAATTTGTACCAAGTTTGCAAGTGTTTTGGCATGGTCTTATTAAATTTGTACCAAGTTTGCAAGCGTTTGGCATGGTCTTAGGAAGTTTGTTCCAAGTTTGCAAGTGTTTTGACATGGTCTTAGGAAGTTTGTTCCAAGCTTGCAAGTGTTTGGCATGGTCTTATTAAATTTGTACCAAGTTTGCAAGTGTTTTGACATGGTCTTATTAAATTTGTACCAAGTTTGCAAGTGTTTTGGCATGGTCTTATTAAATTTGTACCAAGTTTGCAAGCGTTTGGCATGGTCTTAGGAAGTTTGTTCCAAGTTTGCAAGTGTTTTGACATGGTCTTAGGAAGTTTGTTCCAAGCTTGCAAGTGTTTGGCATGGTCTCATTTAATTTGTACCAAGTTTGCAAGTGTTTTGGCATGGTCTTAGGAAGTTTGTTCTAAGTTTGCAAGTGTTTTGGCATGGTCTTATTAAATATGTACCAAGTTTGCAAGTGTTTTGGCATGGTCTTATTAAATTTTTTTCAAGTTTGCAAGCGTATTGGCATGGTCTTATTAAATTTGTACCAAGTTTGCAAGTGTTTTGGCATGGTCTTATTAAATTTGTACCAAGTTTGCAAGTGTTTTGGCATGGTCTTAGGAAGTTTGTTCCAAGTTTGCAAGTGTTTGGCATGGTCTTATTAAATTTGTACCAGGTTTGCAAGTGTTTTGGCATGGTCTTATTAAATTTGTACCAAGTTTGTAAGTGATTTGGCATGGTCTTAGGAAGTTTGTTCCAAGTTTGCAAGTGTTTGGCATGGTCTTATTAAATTTGTACCAAGTTTGCAAGTGATTTGGCATGGTCTTATTAAATTTGTACCAAGTTTGCAAGTGTTTTGGCATGGTCTCATTAAATTTGTACCAAGTTTGCAAGTGTTTTGGCATGGTCTTAGGAAGTTTGTTCCAAGTTTGCAAGTGTTTTGGCATGGTTTTATTAAAATTGTACCAAGTTTGCAAGTGTTTGGCATGGTCTTATTAAATTTGTACCAAGTTAGCAAGTGTTTTGGCATGGTTTTAGGAAGTTTGTTCCAAGTTTGCAAGTGTTTGGCATGGTCTTATTAAATTTGTACCAAGTTTGCAAGTGTTTGGCATGGTGTTATTAGATTTGTACCAAGTTTGCAAGTGTTTTGGTATGGTCTTAGGAAGTTTGTTCCAAGTTTGCAAGTGTTTGGCATGGTCTTATTAAATTTGTACCAAGTTTGCAAGTGTTTTGGCATGGTCTTATTAAATTTGTACCAAGTTTGTAAGTGATTTGGCATGGTCTTTGGAAGTTTGTTCCAAGTTTGCAAGTGTTTTGGCATGGTCTTATTAAATTTGTACCAAGTTTGCAGGTGTTTTGGCATGGTCCTAGGAAGTTTTTTCCAAGTTTGCAAGTGTTTTGGCATGGTCTTAGGAAGTTTGTTCCAAGTTTGCAAGTGTTTGGCATGGTCTTATTAAATTTGTACCAAGTTTGCAAGTGTTTTGGCATGGTCTCATTAAATTTGTACCAAGTTTGCAAGTGTTTTGGCATGGTCTTATTAAATTTGTACCAAGTTTGCAGGTGTTTTGGCATGGTCTTAGGAAGTTTGTTCCAAGTTTGCAAGTGTTTTGGCATGGTCTTAGTAAGTTTGTTCCAAGTTTGCAAGTGTTTGGCATGGTCTTATTAAATTTGTACCAAGTTTGCAAGTGTTTTGGCATGGTCTTATTAAATTTGTACCAAGTTTGTAAGTGATTTGGCATGGTCTTAGGAAGTTTGTTCCAAGTTTGCAAGTGTTTGGCATGGTCTTATTAAATTTGTACCAAGTTTGCAAGTGTTTTGGCATGGTCTTATTAAATTTGTACCAAGTTTGCAAGTGTTTTGGCATGGTCTCATTAAATTTGTACCAAGTTTGCAAGTGTTTTGGCATGGTCTTAGGAAGTTTGTTCCAAGTTTGCAAGTGTTTTGGTATGGTCTTATTAAAATTGTACCAAGTTTGCAAGTGTTTGGCATGGTCTTATTAAATTTGTACCAAGTTAGCAAGTCTTTTGGCATGGTTTTAGGAAGTTTGTTCCAAGTTTGCAAGTGTTTTGGCATGGTCTTAGGAAGTTTGTTCCAAGTTTGCAAGTGTTTGGCATGGTCTTATTAAATTTGTACCAAGTTTGCAAGTGTTTTGGCATGGTCTCATTAAATTTGTACCAAGTTTGCAAGTGTTTGGCATGGTCTTATTAGATTTGTACCAAGTTTGCAAGTGTTATGGCATGGTCTTATTAAATTTGTACCAAGTTAGCAAGTCTTTTGGCATGGTCTTATTAAATTTGAACCAAGTTTGCAAGTGTTTTGGCATGGTCTTATTAAATTTGTTCCAAGTTTGCAAGTGTTTGGCATGGTCTTATTAAATTTGTTCCAAGTTTGCAAGTGTTTTGGCATGGTCTTATTAAATTTGTACCAAGTTTGCAAGTGTTTTGGCATGGTCTTAGGAAGTTTGTTCCAAGTTTGCAAGTGTTTTGGCATGGGCTTAGGAAGTTTGTTCCAAGTTTGCAAGTGTTTGGCATGGTCTTATTAAATTTGTACCAAGTTTGCAAGTGTTTTGGCATGGTCTCATTAAATTTGTACCAAGTTTGCAAGTGTTTTGGCATGGTCTTATTAAATTTGTACCAAGTTTGCAGGTGTTTTGGCATGGTCTTAGGAAGTTTGTTCCAAGTTTGCCAGTGTTTGGACATGGTCTTATTAAATTTGTACCAAGTTTGCAAGTGTTTTGGCATGGTCTTATTAAATTTGTTCTAAGTTTGCAAGTGTTTTGGCATGGTCTTATTAAATTTGTACCAAGTTTGCAAGTGTTTTGGCATGGTTTTATTAAATTTGTCCCAAGTTTGCAAGTGCTGTGGCATGGTCTTATTAAATTTGTACCAAGTTTGCAAGTGCTGTGGCATGGTCTTATTAAATTTGTTCCAAGTTTGCAAGGGTTTGGCATGGTCTTATTAAATTTGTACCAAGTTTGCAAGTGTTTTGGCATGGTCTCATTAAATTTGTACCAAGTTTGCAAGTGTTTTGGCATGGTCTTATTAAATTTGTACCAAGTTTGCAGGTGTTTTGGCATGGTCTTAGGAAGTTTGTTCCAAGTTTGCCAGTGTTTGGACAGTGTCTTAGGAAGTTTGTTCCAAGTTTGCAAGTGTTTGGCATGGTCTTATTAAATTTGTACCAAGTTTGCAAGTGTTTTGACATGGTCTTATTAGATTTGTACCAAGTTTGCAAGTGTTTTGGCATGGTCTTATTAAATTTGTTCCAAGTTTGCAAGTGTTTTGGCATGGTCTGATTTAATTTGTACCAAGTTTGCAAGTGTTTTGGCATGGTCTTAGGAAGTTTGTTCCAAGTTTGCAAGTGTTTGGACATGGTCTTAGTAAATTTGTACCAAGTTTGCAAGTGTTTTGGCATGGTCTTATTAAATTTGTTCTAAGTTTGCAAGTGTTTTGGCATGGTCTTAATAAATTTGTACCAAGTTTGCAAGTGTTTTGGCATGGTCTTATTAAATTTGTCCCAAGTTTGCAAGTGCTTTGGCATGGTCTTATTAAATTTGTACCAAGTTTGCAAGTGTTTTGGCATGGTCTTATTAAATTTGTACCAAGTTTGCAAGTGTTTTGGAATGGTCTCATTAAATTTGTACATAGTTTGCAAGTGTTTTGGCATGGTCTTATTAAATTTGTACCAAGTTTGCAAGTGTTTTGGCACGGTTTTATTAAATTTGTACCAAGTTTACAAGTGTTTTGACATGGTCTTAGGAAGTTTGTTCCAAGCTTGCAAGTGTTTGGCATGGTCTCATTTAATTTGTACCAAGTTTGCAAGTGTTTTGGCATGGTCTTAGGAAGTTTGTTCCAAGTTTGCAAGTGTTTTGGCATGGTCTTATTAAATATGTACCAAGTTTGCAAGTGTTTTGGCATGGTCTTATTAAAAAAATTTCAAGTTTGCAAGTGTATTGGCATGGTCTTATTAAATTTGTACCATGTTTGAAAGTGTTTTGGCATGGTCTTATTAAATTTGTTCCAAGTTTGCAAGTGTTTTGGCATGGTCTTATTAAATTTGTACCAAGTTTGCAAGTGTTTTGGCATGGTCTTATTAAATTTGTACCAAGTTTGCAAGCGTTTGGCATGGTCTTAGGAAGTTTGTTCCAAGTTTGCAAGTGTTTTGACATGGTCTTAGGAAGTTTGTTCCAAGCTTGCAAGTGTTTGGCATGGTCTCATTTAATTTGTACCAAGTTTGCAAGTGTTTTGGCATGGTCTTAGGAAGTTTGTTCCAAGTTTGCAAGTGTTTTGGCATGGTCTTATTAAATATGTACCAAGTTTGCAAGTGTTTTGGCATGGTCTTATTAAATTTTTTTCAAGTTTGCAAGCGTATTGGCATGGTCTTATTAAATTTTTACCAAGTTTGCAAGTGTTTTGGCATGGTCTTATTAAATTTGTACCAAGTTTGCAAGTGTTTTGGCATGGTCTTAGGAAGTTTGTTCCAAGTTTGCAAGTGTTTGGCATGGTCTTATTAAATTTGTACCAAGTTTGCAAGTGTTTTGGCATGGTCTTATTAAATTTGTACCAAGTTTGTAAGTGATTTGGCATGGTCTTAGGAAGTTTGTTCCAAGTTTGCAAGTGTTTGGCATGGTCTTATTAAATTTGTACCAAGTTTGCAAGTGATTTGGCATGGTCTTATTAAATTTGTACCAAGTTTGCAAGTGTTTTGGCATGGTCTCATTAAATTTGTACCAAGTTTGCAAGTGTTTTGGCATGGTCTTAGGAAGTTTGTTCCAAGTTTGCAAGTGTTTTGGCATGGTTTTATTAAAATTGTACCAAGTTTGCAAGTGTTTGGCATGGTCTTATTAAATTTGTACCAAGTTAGCAAGTGTTTTGGCATGGTTTTAGGAAGTTTGTTCCAAGTTTGCAAGTGTTTGGCATGGTCTTATTAAATTTGTACCAAGTTTGCAAGTGTTTGGCATGGTGTTATTAGATTTGTACCAAGTTTGCAAGTGTTTTGGTATGGTCTTAGGAAGTTTGTTCCAAGTTTGCAAGTGTTTGGCATGGTCTTATTAAATTTGTACCAAGTTTGCAAGTGTTTTGGCATGGTCTTATTAAATTTGTACCAAGTTTGTAAGTGATTTGGCATGGTCTTTGGAAGTTTGTTCCAAGTTTGCAAGTGTTTTGGCATGGTCTTATTAAATTTGTACCAAGTTTGCAGGTGTTTTGGCATGGTCCTAGGAAGTTTTTTCCAAGTTTGCAAGTGTTTTGGCATGGTCTTAGGAAGTTTGTTCCAAGTTTGCAAGTGTTTGGCATGGTCTTGTTCAATTTGTACCAAGTTTGCAAGTGTTTTGGCATGGTCTCATTAAATTTGTACCAAGTTTGCAAGTGTTTTGGCATGGTCTTATTAAATTTGTACCAAGTTTGCAGGTGTTTTGGCATGGTCTTAGGAAGTTTGTTCCAAGTTTGCAAGTGTTTTGGCATGGTCTTAGTAAGTTTGTTCCAAGTTTGCAAGTGTTTGGCATGGTCTTATTAAATTTGTACCAAGTTTGCAAGTGTTTTGGCATGGTCTTATTAAATTTGTACCAAGTTTGCAAATGTTTTGGCATGGTCTTATTAAATTTGTACCAAGTTTACAAGTGTTTTGAAATGGTCTTATTAAATTTGTACCAAGTTTGCAGGTGTTTTGGCATGGTCTTAGGAAGTTTGTTCCAAGTTTGCAAGTGTTTTGGCATGGTCTTATTAAATTTGTACCAAGTTTGCAAGTGTTTTGGCATGGTCTTATAAAATTTTTAACAAGTTTGCAAGTGTATTGGCATGGTCTTATTAAATTTGTACCAAGTTTGCAAGTGTTTTGGCATGGTCTTATTAAATTTGTTCCAAGTTTGCAAGTGTTTTGGCATGGTCTTATTTAATTTGTACCAAGTTTGCAAGTGTTTTGGCATGGTCTTAGGAAGTTTGTTCCAAGTTTGCAAGTGTTTGGACATGGTCTTATTAAATTTGTACCAAGTTTGCAAGTGTTTTGGCATGGTCTTATTAAATTTGTTCTAAGTTTGCAAGTGTTTTGGCATGGTCTTATTAAATTTGTACCAAGTTTGCAAGTGTTTTGGCATGGTCTTATTGAATTTGTCCCAAGTTTGCAAGTGCTGTGGCATGGTCTTATTAAATTTGTACCAAGTTTGCAAGTGTTTTGGCATGGTCTTAGGAAGTTTGTTCCAAGTTTGCAAGTGTTTGGCATGGTCTTATTAAATTTGTACCAAGTTTGCAAGTGTTTTGACATGGTCTTATTAAATTTGTACCAAGTTTGCAAGTGTTTTGGCATGGTCTTATTAAATTTGTTCCAAGTTTGCAAGTGTTTTGGCATGGTCTTATTTAATTTGTACCAAGTTTGCAAGTGTTTTGGCATGGTCTTAGGAAGTTTGTTCCAAGTTTGCAAGTGTTTGGACATGGTCTTATTAAATTTGTACCAAGTTTGCAAGTGTTTTGGCATGGTCTTATTAAATTTGTTCTAAGTTTGCAAGTGTTTTGGCATGGTCTTATTAAATTTGTACCAAGTTTGCAAGTGTTTTGGCATGGTCTTATTAAATTTGTCCCAAGTTTGCAAGTGCTTTGGCATGGTCTTATTAAATTTGTACCAAGTTTGCAAGTGTTTTGGCATGGTCTTATTAAATTTGTACCAAGTTTGCAAGTGTTTTGGAATGGTCTCATTAAATTTGTACCAAGTTTGCAAGTGTTTTGGCATGGTCTTATTAAATTTGTACCAAGTTTATAAGTGTTTTGGCATGGTCTTATTAAATTTGTACCAAGTTTGCAAGTGTTTTGGCATGGTCTTATTAAATTTGTACCAAGTTTGCAGGTGTTTTGGCATGGTCTTTGGAAGTTTGTTCCAAGTTTGCAAGTGTTTTGGCATGGTCTTATTAAATTTGTACCAAGTTTGCAGGTGTTTTGGCATGGTCTTAGGAAGTTTTTTCCAAGTTTGCAAGTGTTTGGGCATTGTCTTAGGAAGTGTGTTCCAAGTTTGCAAGTGTTTTGGCATGGTCTTATAAAATTTTTAACAAGTTTGCAAGTGTATTGGCATGGTCTTATTTAATTTGTACCAAGTTTGCAAGTGTTTTGGCATGGTCTTAGGAAGTTTGTTCCAAGTTTGCAAGTGTTTGGACATGGTCTTATTAAATTTGTACCAAGTTTGCAAGTGTTTTGACATGGTCTTATTAAATTTGTTCTAAGTTTGCAAGTGTTTTGGCATGGTCTTATTAAATTTGTTCTAAGTTTGCAAGTGTTTTGGCATGGTCTTATTAAATTTGTACCAAGTTTGCAAGTGTTTTGGCATGGTCTTATTGAATTTGTCCCAAGTTTGCAAGTGCTGTGGCATGGTCTTATTAAATTTGTACCAAGTTTGCAAGTGTTTTGGCATGGTCTTAGGAAGTTTGTTCCAAGTTTGCAAGTGTTTGGCATGGTCTTATTAAATTTGTACCAAGTTTGCAAGTGTTTTGACATGGTCTTATTAAATTTGTACCAAGTTTGCAAGTGTTTTGGCATGGTCTTATTAAATTTGTACCAAGTTTGCAAGCGTTTGGCATGGTCTTAGGAAGTTTGTTCCAAGTTTGCAAGTGTTTTGACATGGTCTTAGGAAGTTTGTTCCAAGCTTGCAAGTGTTTGGCATGGTCTCATTTAATTTGTACCAAGTTTGCAAGTGTTTTGGCATGGTCTTAGGAAGTTTGTTCCAAGTTTGCAAGTGTTTTGGCATGGTCTTATTAAATATGTACCAAGTTTGCAAGTGTTTTGGCATGGTCTTATTAAATTTTTTTCAAGTTTGCAAGCGTATTGGCATGGTCTTATTAAATTTGTACCAAGTTTGCAAGTGTTTTGGCATGGTCTTATTAAATTTGTACCAAGTTTGCAAGTGTTTTGGCATGGTCTTAGGAAGTTTGTTCCAAGTTTGCAAGTGTTTGGCATGGTCTTATTAAATTTGTACCAAGTTTGCAAGTGTTTTGGCATGGTCTTATTAAATTTGTACCAAGTTTGTAAGTGATTTGGCATGGTCTTAGGAAGTTTGTTCCAAGTTTGCAAGTGTTTGGCATGGTCTTATTAAATTTGTACCAAGTTTGCAAGTGATTTGGCATGGTCTTATTAAATTTGTACCAAGTTTGCAAGTGTTTTGGCATGGTCTCATTAAATTTGTACCAAGTTTGCAAGTGTTTTGGCATGGTCTTAGGAAGTTTGTTCCAAGTTTGCAAGTGTTTTGGCATGGTTTTATTAAAATTGTACCAAGTTTGCAAGTGTTTGGCATGGTCTTATTAAATTTGTACCAAGTTAGCAAGTGTTTTGGCATGGTTTTAGGAAGTTTGTTCCAAGTTTGCAAGTGTTTGGCATGGTCTTATTAAATTTGTACCAAGTTTGCAAGTGTTTGGCATGGTGTTATTAGATTTGTACCAAGTTTGCAAGTGTTTTGGTATGGTCTTAGGAAGTTTGTTCCAAGTTTGCAAGTGTTTGGCATGGTCTTATTAAATTTGTACCAAGTTTGCAAGTGTTTTGGCATGGTCTTATTAAATTTGTACCAAGTTTGTAAGTGATTTGGCATGGTCTTTGGAAGTTTGTTCCAAGTTTGCAAGTGTTTTGGCATGGTCTTATTAAATTTGTACCAAGTTTGCAGGTGTTTTGGCATGGTCCTAGGAAGTTTTTTCCAAGTTTGCAAGTGTTTTGGCATGGTCTTAGGAAGTTTGTTCCAAGTTTGCAAGTGTTTGGCATGGTCTTATTAAATTTGTACCAAGTTTGCAAGTGTTTTGGCATGGTCTCATTAAATTTGTACCAAGTTTGCAAGTGTTTTGGCATGGTCTTATTAAATTTGTACCAAGTTTGCAGGTGTTTTGGCATGGTCTTAGGAAGTTTGTTCCAAGTTTGCAAGTGTTTTGGCATGGTCTTAGTAAGTTTGTTCCAAGTTTGCAAGTGTTTGGCATGGTCTTATTAAATTTGTACCAAGTTTGCAAGTGTTTTGGCATGGTCTTATTAAATTTGTACCAAGTTTGTAAGTGATTTGGCATGGTCTTAGGAAGTTTGTTCCAAGTTTGCAAGTGTTTGGCATGGTCTTATTAAATTTGTACCAAGTTTGCAAGTGTTTTGGCATGGTCTTATTAAATTTGTACCAAGTTTGCAAGTGTTTTGGCATGGTCTCATTAAATTTGTACCAAGTTTGCAAGTGTTTTGGCATGGTCTTAGGAAGTTTGTTCCAAGTTTGCAAGTGTTTTGGCATGGTCTTATTAAAATTGTACCAAGTTTGCAAGTGTTTGGCATGGTCTTATTAAATTTGTACCAAGTTAGCAAGTCTTTTGGCATGGTTTTAGGAAGTTTGTTCCAAGTTTGCAAGTGTTTTGGCATGGTCTTAGGAAGTTTGTTCCAAGTTTGCAAGTGTTTGGCATGGTCTTATTAAATTTGTACCAAGTTTGCAAGTGTTTTGGCATGGTCTCATTAAATTTGTACCAAGTTTGCAAGTGTTTGGCATGGTCTTATTAGATTTGTACCAAGTTTGCAAGTGTTATGGCATGGTCTTATTAAATTTGTACCAAGTTAGCAAGTCTTTTGGCATGGTCTTATTAAATTTGAACCAAGTTTGCAAGTGTTTTGGCATGGTCTTATTAAATTTGTTCCAAGTTTGCAAGTGTTTGGCATGGTCTTATTAAATTTGTTCCAAGTTTGCAAGTGTTTTGGCATGGTCTTATTAAATTTGTACCAAGTTTGCAAGTGTTTTGGCATGGTCTTAGGAAGTTTGTTCCAAGTTTGCAAGTGTTTTGGCATGGGCTTAGGAAGTTTGTTCCAAGTTTGCAAGTGTTTGGCATGGTCTTATTAAATTTGTACCAAGTTTGCAAGTGTTTTGGCATGGTCTCATTAAATTTGTACCAAGTTTGCAAGTGTTTTGGCATGGTCTTATTAAATTTGTACCAAGTTTGCAGGTGTTTTGGCATGGTCTTAGGAAAATTGTTCCAAGTTTGCCAGTGTTTGGACATGGTCTTATTAAATTTGTACCAAGTTTGCAAGTGTTTTGGCATGGTCTTATTAAATTTGTTCTAAGTTTGCAAGTGTTTTGGCATGGTCTTATTAAATTTGTACCAAGTTTGCAAGTGTTTTGGCATGGTCTTATTAAATTTGTCCCAAGTTTGCAAGTGCTGTGGCATGGTCTTATTAAATTTGTACCAAGTTTGCAAGTGCTGTGGCATGGTCTTATTAAATTTGTTCCAAGTTTGCAAGGGTTTGGCATGGTCTTATTAAATTTGTACCAAGTTTGCAAGTGTTTTGGCATGGTCTCATTAAATTTGTACCAAGTTTGCAAGTGTTTTGGCATGGTCTTATTAAATTTGTACCAAGTTTGCAGGTGTTTTGGCATGGTCTTAGGAAGTTTGTTCCAAGTTTGCCAGTGTTTGGAGAGTGTCTTAGGAAGTTTGTTCCAAGTTTGCAAGTGTTTGGCATGGTCTTATTAAATTTGTACCAAGTTTGCAAGTGTTTTGACATGGTCTTATTAGATTTGTACCAAGTTTGCAAGTGTTTTGGCATGGTCTTATTAAATTTGTTCCAAGTTTGCAAGTGTTTTGGCATGGTCTGATTTAATTTGTACCAAGTTTGCAAGTGTTTTGGCATGGTCTTAGGAAGTTTGTTCCAAGTTTGCAAGTGTTTGGACATGGTCTTAGTAAATTTGTACCAAGTTTGCAAGTGTTTTGGCATGGTCTTATTAAATTTGTTCTAAGTTTGCAAGTGTTTTGGCATGGGCTTAATAAATTTGTACCAAGTTTGCAAGTGTTTTGGCATGGTCTTATTAAATTTGTCCCAAGTTTGCAAGTGCTTTGGCATGGTCTTATTAAATTTGTACCAAGTTTGCAAGTGTTTTGGCATGGTCTTATTAAATTTGTACCAAGTTTGCAAGTGTTTTGGAATGGTCTCATTAAATTTGTACATAGTTTGCAAGTGTTTTGGCATGGTCTTATTAAATTTGTACCAAGTTTGCAAGTGTTTTGGCACGGTTTTATTAAATTTGTACCAAGTTTACAAGTGTTTTGACATGGTCTTAGGAAGTTTGTTCCAAGCTTGCAAGTGTTTGGCATGGTCTCATTTAATTTGTACCAAGTTTGCAAGTGTTTTGGCATGGTCTTAGGAAGTTTGTTCCAAGTTTGCAAGTGTTTTGGCATGGTCTTATTAAATATGTACCAAGTTTGCAAGTGTTTTGGCATGGTCTTATTAAAAAAATTTCAAGTTTGCAAGTGTTTGGCATGGTCTTATTAAATTTGTACCATGTTTGAAAGTGTTTTGGCATGGTCTTATTAAATTTGTTCCAAGTTTGCAAGTGTTTTGGCATGGTCTTATTAAATTTGTACCAAGTTTGCAAGTGTTTTGGCATGGTCTTATTAAATTTGTACCAAGTTTGCAAGCGTTTGGCATGGTCTTAGGAAGTTTGTTCCAAGTTTGCAAGTGTTTTGACATGGTCTTAGGAAGTTTGTTCCAAGCTTGCAAGTGTTTGGCATGGTCTCATTTAATTTGTACCAAGTTTGCAAGTGTTTTGGCATGGTCTTAGGAAGTTTGTTCCAAGTTTGCAAGTGTTTTGGCATGGTCTTATTAAATATGTACCAAGTTTGCAAGTGTTTTGGCATGGTCTTATTAAATTTTTTTCAAGTTTGCAAGCGTATTGGCATGGTCTTATTAAATTTGTACCAAGTTTGCAAGTGTTTTGGCATGGTCTTATTAAATTTGTACCAAGTTTGCAAGTGTTTTGGCATGGTCTTAGGAAGTTTGTTCCAAGTTTGCAAGTGTTTGGCATGGTCTTATTAAATTTGTACCAAGTTTGCAAGTGTTTTGGCATGGTCTTATTAAATTTGTACCAAGTTTGTAAGTGATTTGGCATGGTCTTAGGAAGTTTGTTCCAAGTTTGCAAGTGTTTGGCATGGTCTTATTAAATTTGTACCAAGTTTGCAAGTGATTTGGCATGGTCTTATTAAATTTGTACCAAGTTTGCAAGTGTTTTGGCATGGTCTCATTAAATTTGTACCAAGTTTGCAAGTGTTTTGGCATGGTCTTAGGAAGTTTGTTCCAAGTTTGCAAGTGTTTTGGCATGGTTTTATTAAAATTGTACCAAGTTTGCAAGTGTTTGGCATGGTCTTATTAAATTTGTACCAAGTTAGCAAGTGTTTTGGCATGGTTTTAGGAAGTTTGTTCCAAGTTTGCAAGTGTTTGGCATGGTCTTATTAAATTTGTACCAAGTTTGCAAGTGTTTGGCATGGTGTTATTAGATTTGTACCAAGTTTGCAAGTGTTTTGGTATGGTCTTAGGAAGTTTGTTCCAAGTTTGCAAGTGTGTGGCATGGTCTTATTAAATTTGTACCAAGTTTGCAAGTGTTTTGGCATGGTCTTATTAAATTTGTACCAAGTTTGTAAGTGATTTGGCATGGTCTTTGGAAGTTTGTTCCAAGTTTGCAAGTGTTTTGGCATGGTCTTATTAAATTTGTACCAAGTTTGCAGGTGTTTTGGCATGGTCCTAGGAAGTTTTTTCCAAGTTTGCAAGTGTTTTGGCATGGTCTTAGGAAGTTTGTTCCAAGTTTGCAAGTGTTTGGCATGGTCTTGTTAAATTTGTACCAAGTTTGCAAGTGTTTTGGCATGGTCTCATTAAATTTGTACCAAGTTTGCAAGTGTTTTGGCATGGTCTTATTAAATTTGTACCAAGTTTGCAGGTGTTTTGGCATGGTCTTAGGAAGTTTGTTCCAAGTTTGCAAGTGTTTTGGCATGGTCTTAGTAAGTTTGTTCCAAGTTTGCAAGTGTTTGGCATGGTCTTATTAAATTTGTACCAAGTTTGCAAGTGTTTTGGCATGGTCTTATTAAATTTGTACCAAGTTTGCAAATGTTTTGGCATGGTCTTATTAAATTTGTACCAAGTTTACAAGTGTTTTGAAATGGTCTTATTAAATTTGTACCAAGTTTGCAGGTGTTTTGGCATGGTCTTAGGAAGTTTGTTCCAAGTTTGCAAGTGTTTGGGCATGGTCTTATTAAATTTGTACCAAGTTTGCAAGTGTTTTGGCATGGTCTTATAAAATTTTTAACAAGTTTGCAAGTGTATTGGCATGGTCTTATTAAATTTGTACCAAGTTTGCAAGTGTTTTGGCATGGTCTTATTAAATTTGTTCCAAGTTTGCAAGTGTTTTGGCATGGTCTTATTTAATTTGTACCAAGTTTTCAAGTGTTTTGGCATGGTCTTAGGAAGTTTGTTCCAAGTTTGCAAGTGTTTGGACATGGTCTTATTAAATTTGTACCAAGTTTGCAAGTGTTTTGGCATGGTCTTATTAAATTTGTTCTAAGTTTGCAAGTGTTTTGGCATGGTCTTATTAAATTTGTACCAAGTTTGCAAGTGTTTTGGCATGGTCTTATTGAATTTGTCCCAAGTTTGCAAGTGCTGTGGCATGGTCTTATTAAATTTGTACCAAGTTTGCAAGTGTTTTGGCATGGTCTTAGGAAGTTTGTTCCAAGTTTGCAAGTGTTTGGCATGGTCTTATTAAATTTGTACCAAGTTTGCAAGTGTTTTGACATGGTCTTATTAAATTTGTACCAAGTTTGCAAGTGTTTTGGCATGGTCTTATTAAATTTGTTCCAAGTTTGCAAGTGTTTTGGCATGGTCTTATTTAATTTGTACCAAGTTTGCAAGTGTTTTGGCATGGTCTTAGGAAGTTTGTTCCAAGTTTGCAAGTGTTTGGACATGGTCTTATTAAATTTGTACCAAGTTTGCAAGTGTTTTGGCATGGTCTTATTAAATTTGTTCTAAGTTTGCAAGTGTTTTGGCATGGTCTTATTAAATTTGTACCAAGTTTGCAAGTGTTTTGGCATGGTCTTATTAAATTTGTCCCAAGTTTGCAAGTGCTTTGGCATGGTCTTATTAAATTTGTACCAAGTTTGCAAGTGTTTTGGCATGGTCTTATTAAATTTGTACCAAGTTTGCAAGTGTTTTGGAATGGTCTCATTAAATTTGTACCAAGTTTGCAAGTGTTTTGGCATGGTCTTATTAAATTTGTACCAAGTTTATAAGTGTTTTGGCATGGTCTTATTAAATTTGTACCAAGTTTGCAAGTGTTTTGGCATGGTCTTATTAAATTTGTACCAAGTTTGCAGGTGTTTTGGCATGGTCTTTGGAAGTTTGTTCCAAGTTTGCAAGTGTTTTGGCATGGTCTTATTAAATTTGTACCAAGTTTGCAGGTGTTTTGGCATGGTCTTAGGAAGTTTGTTCCAAGTTTGCAAGTGTTTTGGCATTGTCTTAGGAAGTTTGTTCCAAGTTTGCAAGTGTTTTGGCATGGTCTTATAAAATTTTTAACAAGTTTGCAAGTGTATTGGCATGGTCTTATTTAATTTGTACCAAGTTTGCAAGTGTTTTGGCATGGTCTTAGGAAGTTTGTTCCAAGTTTGCAAGTGTTTGGACATGGTCTTATTAAATTTGTACCAAGTTTGCAAGTGTTTTGACATGGTCTTATTAAATTTGTTCTAAGTTTGCAAGTGTTTTGGCATGGTCTTATTAAATTTGTTCTAAGTTTGCAAGTGTTTTGGCATGGTCTTATTAAATTTGTACCAAGTTTGCAAGTGTTTTGGCATGGTCTTATTGAATTTGTCCCAAGTTTGCAAGTGCTGTGGCATGGTCTTATTAAATTTGTACCAAGTTTGCAAGTGTTTTGGCATGGTCTTAGGAAGTTTGTTCCAAGTTTGCAAGTGTTTGGCATGGTCTTATTAAATTTGTACCAAGTTTGCAAGTGTTTTGACATGGTCTTATTAAATTTGTACCAAGTTTGCAAGTGTTTTGGCATGGTCTTATTAAATTTGTACCAAGTTTGCAAGCGTTTGGCATGGTCTTAGGAAGTTTGTTCCAAGTTTGCAAGTGTTTTGACATGGTCTTAGGAAGTTTGTTCCAAGCTTGCAAGTGTTTGGCATGGTCTCATTTAATTTGTACCAAGTTTGCAAGTGTTTTGGCATGGTCTTAGGAAGTTTGTTCCAAGTTTGCAAGTGTTTTGGCATGGTCTTATTAAATATGTACCAAGTTTGCAAGTGTTTTGGCATGGTCTTATTAAATTTTTTTCAAGTTTGCAAGCGTATTGGCATGGTCTTATTAAATTTGTACCAAGTTTGCAAGTGTTTTGGCATGGTCTTATTAAATTTGTACCAAGTTTGCAAGTGTTTTGGCATGGTCTTAGGAAGTTTGTTCCAAGTTTGCAAGTGTTTGGCATGGTCTTATTAAATTTGTACCAAGTTTGCAAGTGTTTTGGCATGGTCTTATTAAATTTGTACCAAGTTTGTAAGTGATTTGGCATGGTCTTAGGAAGTTTGTTTCAAGTTTGCAAGTGTTTGGCATGGTCTTATTAAATTTGTACCAAGTTTGCAAGTGATTTGGCATGGTCTTATTAAATTTGTACCAAGTTTGCAAGTGTTTTGGCATGGTCTCATTAAATTTGTACCAAGTTTGCAAGTGTTTTGGCATGGTCTAAGGAAGTTTGTTCCAAGTTTGCAAGTGTTTTGGCATGGTTTTATTAAAATTGTACCAAGTTTGCAAGTGTTTGGCATGGTCTTATTAAATTTGTACCAAGTTAGCAAGTGTTTTGGCATGGTTTTAGGAAGTTTGTTCCAAGTTTGCAAGTGTTTGGCATGGTCTTATTAAATTTGTACCAAGTTTGCAAGTGTTTGGCATGGTGTTATTAGATTTGTACCAAGTTTGCAAGTGTTTTGGTATGGTCTTAGGAAGTTTGTTCCAAGTTTGCAAGTGTTTGGCATGGTCTTATTAAATTTGTACCAAGTTTGCAAGTGTTTTGGCATGGTCTTATTAAATTTGTACCAAGTTTGTAAGTGATTTGGCATGGTCTTTGGAAGTTTGTTCCAAGTTTGCAAGTGTTTTGGCATGGTCTTATTAAATTTGTACCAAGTTTGCAGGTGTTTTGGCATGGTCCTAGGAAGTTTTTTCCAAGTTTGCAAGTGTTTTGGCATGGTCTTAGGAAGTTTGTTCCAAGTTTGCAAGTGTTTGGCATGGTCTTGTTAAATTTGTACCAAGTTTGCAAGTGTTTTGGCATGGTCTCATTAAATTTGTACCAAGTTTGCAAGTGTTTTGGCATGGTCTTATTAAATTTGTACCAAGTTTGCAGGTGTTTTGGCATGGTCTTAGGAAGTTTGTTCCAAGTTTGCAAGTGTTTTGGCATGGTCTTAGTAAGTTTGTTCCAAGTTTGCAAGTGTTTGGCATGGTCTTATTAAATTTGTACCAAGTTTGCAAGTGTTTTGGCATGGTCTTATTAAATTTGTACCAAGTTTGCAAATGTTTTGGCATGGTCTTATTAAATTTGTACCAAGTTTACAAGTGTTTTGAAATGGTCTTATTAAATTTGTACCAAGTTTGCAGGTGTTTTGGCATGGTCTTAGGAAGTTTGTTCCAAGTTTGCAAGTGTTTTGGCATGGTCTTATTAAATTTGTACCAAGTTTGCAAGTGTTTTGGCATGGTCTTATAAAATTTTTAACAAGTTTGCAAGTGTATTGGCATGGTCTTATTAAATTTGTACCAAGTTTGCAAGTGTTTTGGCATGGTCTTATTAAATTTGTACCAAGTTTGCAAGTGTTTTGGCATGGTCTTATTTAATTTGTACCAAGTTTGCAAGTGTTTTGGCATGGTCTTAGGAAGTTTGTTCCAAGTTTGCAAGTGTTTGGACATGGTCTTATTAAATTTGTACGAAGTTTGCAAGTGTTTTGGCATGGTCTTATTAAATTTGTTCTAAGTTTGCAAGTGTTTTGGCATGGTCTTATTAAATTTGTACCAAGTTTGCAAGTGTTTTGGCATGGTCTTATTGAATTTGTCCCAAGTTTGCAAGTGCTGTGGCATGGTCTTATTAAATTTGTACCAAGTTTGCAAGTGTTTTGGCATGGTCTTAGGAAGTTTGTTCCAAGTTTGCAAGTGTTTGGCATGGTCTTATTAAATTTGTACCAAGTTTGCAAGTGTTTTGACATGGTCTTATTAAATTTGTACCAAGTTTGCAAGTGTTTTGGCATGGTCTTATTAAATTTGTTCCAAGTTTGCAAGTGTTTTGGCATGGTCTTATTTAATTTGTACCAAGTTTGCAAGTGTTTTGGCATGGTCTTAGGAAGTTTGTTCCAAGTTTGCAAGTGTTTGGACATGGTCTTATTAAATTTGTACCAAGTTTGCAAGTGTTTTGGCATGGTCTTATTAAATTTGTTCTAAGTTTGCAAGTGTTTTGGCATGGTCTTATTAAATTTGTACCAAGTTTGCAAGTGTTTTGGCATGGTCTTATTAAATTTGTCCCAAGTTTGCAAGTGCTTTGGCATGGTCTTATTAAATTTGTACCAAGTTTGCAAGTGTTTTGGCATGGTCTTATTAAATTTGTACCAAGTTTGCAAGTGTTTTGGAATGGTCTCATTAAATTTGTACCAAGTTTGCAAGTGTTTTGGCATGGTCTTATTAAATTTGTACCAAGTTTATAAGTGTTTTGGCATGGTCTTATTAAATTTGTACCAAGTTTGCAAGTGTTTTGGCATGGTCTTATTAAATTTGTACCAAGTTTGCAGGTGTTTTGGCATGGTCTTTGGAAGTTTGTTCCAAGTTTGCAAGTGTTTTGGCATGGTCTTATTAAATTTGTACCAAGTTTGCAGGTGTTTTGGCATGGTCTTAGGAAGTTTTTTCCAAGTTTGCAAGTGTTTTGGCATTGTCTTAGGAAGTTTGTTCCAAGAGTGCAAGTGTTTTGGCATGGTCTTATAAAATTTTTAACAAGTTTGCAAGTGTATTGGCATGGTCTTATTTAATTTGTACCAAGTTTGCAAGTGTTTTGGCATGGTCTTAGGAAGTTTGTTCCAAGTTTGCAAGTGTTTGGACATGGTCTTATTAAATTTGTACCAAGTTTGCAAGTGTTTTGACATGGTCTTATTAAATTTGTTCTAAGTTTGCAAGTGTTTTGGCATGGTCTTATTAAATTTGTTCTAAGTTTGCAAGTGTTTTGGCATGGTCTTATTAAATTTGTACCAAGTTTGCAAGTGTTTTGGCATGGTCTTATTGAATTTGTCCCAAGTTTGCAAGTGCTGTGGCATGGTCTTATTAAATTTGTACCAAGTTTGCAAGTGTTTTGGCATGGTCTTAGGAAGTTTGTTCCAAGTTTGCAAGTGTTTGGCATGGTCTTATTAAATTTGTACCAAGTTTGCAAGTGTTTTGACATGGTCTTATTAAATTTGTACCAAGTTTGCAAGTGTTTTGGCATGGTCTTATTAAATTTGTTCCAAGTTTGCAAGTGTTTTGGCATGGTCTTATTTAATTTGTACCAAGTTTGCAAGTGTTTTGGCATGGTCTTAGGAAGTTTGTTCCAAGTTTGCAAGTGTTTTGGAATGGTCTCATTAAATTTGTACCAAGTTTGCAAGTGTTTTGGCATGGTCTTATTAAATTTGTACCAAGTTTATAAGTGTTTTGAAATGGTCTTATTAAATTTGTACCAAGTTTGCAGGTGTTTTGGCATGGTCTTAGGAAGTTTGTTCCAAGTTTGCAAGTGTTTTGGCATGGTCTTATTAAATTTGTACCAAGTTTGCAAGTGTTTTGGCATGGTCTTATAAAATTTTTAACAAGTTTGCAAGTGTATTGGTATGGTCTTATTAAATTTGTACCAAGTTTGCAAGTGTTTTGGCATGGTCTTATTAAATTTGTTCCAAGTTTGCAAGTGTTTTGGCATGGTCTTATTTAATTTGTACCAAGTTTGCAAGTGTTTTGGCATGGTCTTAGGAAGTTTGTTCCAAGTTTGCAAGTGTTTGGACATGGTCTTATTAAATTTGTACCAAGTTTGCAAGTGTTTTGGCATGGTCTTATTAAATTTGTTCTAAGTTTGCAAGTGTTTTGGCATGGTCTTATTAAATTTGTACCAAGTTTGCAAGTGTTTTGGCATGGTCTTATTGAATTTGTCCCAAGTTTGCAAGTGCTGTGGCATGGTCTTATTAAATTTGTACCAAGTTTGCAAGTGTTTTGGCATGGTCTTAGGAAGTTTGTTCCAAGTTTGCAAGTGTTTGGCATGGTCTTATTAAATTTGTACCAAGTTTGCAAGTGTTTTGACATGGTCTTATTAAATTTGTACCAAGTTTGCAAGTGTTTTGGCATGGTCTTATTAAATTTGTTCCAAGTTTGCAAGTGTTTTGGCATGGTCTTATTTAATTTGTACCAAGTTTGCAAGTGTTTTGGCATGGTCTTAGGAAGTTTGTTCCAAGTTTGCAAGTGTTTGGACATGGTCTTATTAAATTTGTACCAAGTTTGCAAGTGTTTTGGCATGGTCTTATTAAATTTGTTCTAAGTTTGCAAGTGTTTTGGCATGGTCTTATTAAATTTGTACCAAGTTTGCAAGTGTTTTGGCATGGTCTTATTAAATTTGTCCCAAGTTTGCAAGTGCTTTGGCATGGTCTTATTAAATTTGTACTAAGTTTGCAAGTGTTTTGGCATGGTCTTATTAAATTTGTACCAAGTTTGCAAGTGTTTTGGAATGGTCTCATTAAATTTGTACCAAGTTTGCAAGTGTTTTGGCATGGTCTTATTAAATTTGTACCAAGTTTATAAGTGTTTTGGCATGGTCTTATTAAATTTGTACCAAGTTTGCAAGTGTTTTGGCATGGTCTTATTAAATTTGTACCAAGTTTGCAGGTGTTTTGGCATGGTCTTTGGAAGTTTGTTCCAAGTTTGCAAGTGTTTTGGCATGGTCTTATTAAATTTGTACCAAGTTTGCAGGTGTTTTGGCATGGTCTTAGGAAGTTTTTTCCAAGTTTGCAAGTGTTTTGGCATTGTCTTAGGAAGTTTGTTCCAAGAGTGCAAGTGTTTTGGCATGGTCTTATAAAATTTTTAACAAGTTTGCAAGTGTATTGGCATGGTCTTATTTAATTTGTACCAAGTTTGCAAGTGTTTTGGCATGGTCTTAGGAAGTTTGTTCCAAGTTTGCAAGTGTTTGGACATGGTCTTATTAAATTTGTACCAAGTTTGCAAGTGTTTTGGCATGGTCTTATTAAATTTGTTCTAAGTTTGCAAGTGTTTTGGCATGGTCTTATTAAATTTGTACCAAGTTTGCAAGTGTTTTGGCATGGTCTTATTAAATTTGTACCAAGTTTATAAGTGTTTTGAAATGGTCTTATTAAATTTGTACCAAGTTTGCAGGTGTTTTGGCATGGTCTTAGGAAGTTTGTTCCAAGTTTGCAAGTGTTTTGGCATGGTCTTATTAAATTTGTACCAAGTTTGCAAGTGTTTTGGCATGGTCTTATAAAATTTTTAACAAGTTTGCAAGTGTATTGGCATGGTCTTATTAAATTTGTACCAAGTTTGCAAGTGTTTTGGCATGGTCTTATTAAATTTGTTCCAAGTTTGCAAGTGTTTTGGCATGGTCTTATTTAATTTGTACCAAGTTTGCAAGTGTTTTGGCATGGTCTTAGGAAGTTTGTTCCAAGTTTGCAAGTGTTTGGACATGGTCTTATTAAATTTGTACCAAGTTTGCAAGTGTTTTGGCATGGTCTTATTAAATTTGTTCTAAGTTTGCAAGTGTTTTGGCATGGTCTTATTAAATTTGTACCAAGTTTGCAAGTGTTTTGGCATGGTCTTATTGAATTTGTCCCAAGTTTGCAAGTGCTGTGGCAGGGTCTTATTAAATTTGTACCAAGTTTGCAAGTGTTTTGGCATGGTCTTAGGAAGTTTGTTCCAAGTTTGCAAGTGTTTGGCATGGTCTTATTAAATTTGTACCAAGTTTGCAAGTGTTTTGACATGGTCTTATTAAATTTGTACCAAGTTTGCAAGTGTTTTGGCATGGTCTTATTAAATTTGTTCCAAGTTTGCAAGTGTTTTGGCATGGTCTTATTTAATTTGTACCAAGTTTGCAAGTGTTTTGGCATGGTCTTAGGAAGTTTGTTCCAAGTTTGCAAGTGTTTGGACATGGTCTTATTAAATTTGTACCAAGTTTGCAAGTGTTTTGGCATGGTCTTATTAAATTTGTTCTAAGTTTGCAAGTGTTTTGGCATGGTCTTATTAAATTTGTACCAAGTTTGCAAGTGTTTTGGCATGGTCTTATTAAATTTGTCCCAAGTTTGCAAGTGCTTTGGCATGGTCTTATTAAATTTGTACCAAGTTTGCAAGTGTTTTGGCATGGTCTTATTAAATTTGTACCAAGTTTGCAAGTGTTTTGGAATGGTCTCATTAAATTTGTACCAAGTTTGCAAGTGTTTTGGCATGGTCTTATTAAATTTGTACCAAGTTTATAAGTGTTTTGGCATGGTCTTATTAAATTTGTACCAAGTTTGCAAGTGTTTTGGCATGGTCTTATTAAATTTGTACCAAGTTTGCAGGTGTTTTGGCATGGTCTTTGGAAGTTTGTTCCAAGTTTGCAAGTGTTTTGGCATGGTCTTATTAAATTTGTACCAAGTTTGCAGGTGTTTTGGCATGGTCTTAGGAAGTTTTTTCCAAGTTTGCAAGTGTTTTGGCATTGTCTTAGGAAGTTTGTTCCAAGTTTGCAAGTGTTTTGGCATGGTCTTATAAAATTTTTAACAAGTTTGCAAGTGTATTGGCACGGTCTTATTTAATTTGTACCAAGTTTGCAAGTGTTTTGGCATGGTCTTAGGAAGTTTGTTCCAAGTTTGCAAGTGTTTGGACATGGTCTTATTAAATTTGTACCAAGTTTGCAAGTGTTTTGGCATGGTCTTATTAAATTTGTTCTAAGTTTGCAAGTGTTTTGGCATGGTCTTATTAAATTTGTACCAAGTTTGCAAGTGTTTTGGCATGGTCTTATTGAATTTGTCCCAAGTTTGCAAGTGCTGTGGCATGGTCTTATTAAATTTGTACCAAGTTTGCAAGTGTTTTGGCATGGTCTTAGGAAGTTTGTTCCAAGTTTGCAAGTGTTTGGCATGGTCTTATTAAATTTGTACCAAGTTTGCAAGTGTTTTGACATGGTCTTATTAAATTTGTACCAAGTTTGCAAGTGTTTTGGCATGGTCTTATTAAATTTGTTCCAAGTTTGCAAGTGTTTTGGCATGGTCTTATTTAATTTGTACCAAGTTTGCAAGTGTTTTGGCATGGTCTTAGGAAGTTTGTTCCAAGTTTGCAAGTGTTTTGGAATGGTCTCATTAAATTTGTACCAAGTTTGCAAGTGTTTTGGCATGGTCTTATTAAATTTGTACCAAGTTTATAAGTGTTTTGGCATGGTCTTATTAAATTTGTACCAAGTTTGCAAGTGTTTTGGCATGGTCTTATTAAATTTGTACCAAGTTTGCAAATGTTTTGGCATGGTCTTACTAAATTTGTACCAAGTTTACAAGTGTTTTGAAATGGTCTTATTAAATTTGTACCAAGTTTGCAGGTGTTTTGGCATGGTCTTAGGAAGTTTGTTCCAAGTTTGCAAGTGTTTTGGCATGGTCTTATTAAATTTGTACCAAGTTTGCAAGTGTTTTGGCATGGTCTTATAAAATTTTTAACAAGTTTGCAAGTGTATTGGCATGGTCTTATTAAATTTGTACCAAGTTTGCAAGTGTTTTGGCATGGTCTTATTAAATTTGTACCAAGTTTGCAAGTGTTTTGGCATGGTCTCATTAAATTTGTACCAAGTTTGCAAGTGTTTTGGCATGGTCTTATTAAATTTGTACCAAGTTTGCAGGTGTTTTGGCATGGTCTTAGGAAGTTTTTTCCAAGTTTGCAAGTGTTTTGGCATGGTTTTATTAAATTTGTACCAAGTTTGCAAGTGTTTTGGCATGGTCTTATTAAATTTGTTCCAAGTTTGCAAGTGTTTTGGCATGGTCTTATTAAATTTGTACCAAGTTTGCAAGTGTTTTGGCATGGTCTTATTAAATTTGTACCAAGTTTGCAGGTGTTTTGGCATGGTCTTAGGAAGTTTGTTCCAAGTTTGCAAGTGTTTTGGCATGGTTTTATTAAATTTGTACCAAGTTTGCAAGTGTTTTGGCATGGTCTTATTAAATTTGTTCCAAGTTTGCAAGTGTTTTGGCATGGTCTTATTAAATTTGTACCAAGTTTGCAGGTGTTTTGGCATGGTCTTAGGAAGTTTGTTCCAAGTTTGCAAGTGTTTTGGCATGGTTTTATTAAATTTGTACCAAGTTTGCAAGTGATTTGGCATGGTCTTAGGAAGTTTGTTCCAAGTTTGCAAGTGTTTGGCATGGTCTTATTAAATTTGTACCAAGTTTGCAAGTGTTTTGGCATGGTCTTATTAAATATGTACCAAGTTTGCAAGTGTTTTGGCATGGTCTCATTAAATTTGTACCAAGTTTGCAAGTGTTTTGGCATGGTCTTAGGAAGTTTTTTCCAAGTTTGCAAGTGTTTTGGCATGGTCTTATTAAAATTGTACCAAGTTTGCAAGTGTTTGGCATGGTCTTATTAAATTTGTACCAAGTTTGCAAGTGTTTTGGCATGGTTTTAGGAAGTTTGTTCCAAGTTTGCAAGTGTTTGGCATGGTCTTATTAAATTTGTACCAAGTTTGCAAGTGTTTGGCATGGTCTTATTAGATTTGTACCAAGTTTGCAAGTGTTATGGCATGGTCTTATTAAATTTGTACCAAGTTTGCAAGTCTTTTGGCATGGTCTTATTAAATTTGAACCAAGTTTGCAAGTGTTTTGGCATGGTCTTATTAAATTTGTTCCAAGTTTGCAAGTGTTTGGCATGGTCTTATTAAATTTGTTTCAAGTTTGCAAGTGTTTTGGCATGGTCTTATTAAATTTGTACCAAGTTTGCAAGTGTTTTGGCATGGTCTTAGGAAGTTTGTTCCAAGTTTGCAAGTGTTTTGGCATGGTCTAAGGAAGTTTGTTCCAAGTTTGCAAGTGATTGGCATGGTCTTATTAAATTTGTTCTAAGTTTGCAAGTGTTTTGGCATGGTCTTATTAAATTTGTACCAAGTTTGCAAGTGTTTTGGCATGGTCTTATTAAATTTGTCCCAAGTTTGCAAGTGCTGTGGCATGGTCTTATTAAATTTGTACCAAGTTTGCAAGTGTTTTGGCATGGTCTTAGGAAGTTTGTTCCAAGTTTGCAAGTGTTTGGCATGGTCTTATTAAATTTGTACCAAGTTTGCAAGTGTTTTGACATGGTCTTATTAGATTTGTACCAAGTTTGCAAGTGTTTTGGCATGGTCTTATTAAATTTGTTCCAAGTTTGCAAGTGTTTTGGCATGGTCTTATTTAATTTGTACCAAGTTTGCAAGTGTTTTGGCATGGTCTTAGGAAGTTTATTCCAAGTTTGCAAGTATTTGGACATGGTCTTAGTAAATTTGTACCAAGTTTGCAAGTGTTTTGGCATGGTCTTATTAAATTTGTTCTAAGTTTGCAAGTGTTTTGGCATGGTCTTATTAAATTTGTACCAAGTTTGCAAGTGTTTTGGCATGGTCTTATTAAATTTGTCCCAAGTTTGCAAGTGCTTTGGCATGGTCTTATTAAATTTGTACCAAGTTTGCAAGTGTTTTGGCATGGTCTTATTAAATTTGTACCAAGTTTGCAAGTGTTTTGGAATGGTCTCATTAAATTTGTACCAAGTTTGCAAGTGTTTTGGCATGGTCTTATTAAATTTGTACCAAGTTTGCAAGTGTTTTGGCACGGTTTTATTAAATTTGTACCAAGTTTACAAGTGTTTTGACATGGTCTTAGGAAGTTTGTTCCAAGCTTGCAAGTGTTTGGCATGGTCTCATTTAATTTGTACCAAGTTTGCAAGTGTTTTGGCATGGTCTTAGGAAGTTTGTTCCAAGTTTGCAAGTGTTTTGGCATGGTCTTATTAAATATGTACCAAGTTTGCAAGTGTTTTGGCATGGTCTTATTAAAAATTTTTCAAGTTTGCAAGTGTATTGGCATGGTCTTATTAAATTTGTACCAAGTTTGAAAGTGTTTTGGCATGGTCTTATTAAATTTGTACCAAGTTTGCAAGTGTTTTGGCATGGTCTTATTAAATTTGTACCAAGTTTGCAAGTGTTTTGGCATGGTCTTATTAAATTTGTACCAAGTTTGCAAGTGTTTTGGCATGGTCTTAGGAAGTTTGTTCCAAGTTTGCAAGTGTTTTGACATGGTCTTAGGAAGTTTGTTCCAAGCTTGCAAGTGTTTAGCATGGTCTCATTTAATTTGTACCAAGTTTGCAAGTGTTTTGGCATGGTCTTAGGAAGTTTGTTCCAAGTTTGCAAGTGTTTTGGCATGGTCTTATTAAATATGTACCAAGTTTGCAAGTGTTTTGGCATGGTCTTATTAATTTTTTTTTCAAGTTTGCAAGCGTATTGGCATGGTCTTATTAAATTTGTACCAAGTTTGAAAGTGTTTTGGCATGGTCTTATTAAATTTGTACCAAGTTTACAAGTGTTTTGGCATGGTCTTATTAAATTTGTACCAAGTTTGCAAGTGTTTTGGCATGGTCTTATTAAATTTGTACCAAGTTTGCAAGTGTTTTGGCATGGTCTTAGGAAGTTTGTTCTAAGTTTGCAAGTGTTTGGCATGGTCTTATTAAATTTGTACCAAGTTTGCAAGTGTTTTGGCACGGTCTTATTAAATTTGTACCAAGTTTGTAAGTGTTTTGGCATGGTTTTAGGAAGTTTGTTCCAAGTTTGCAAGTGTTTGGCATGGTCTTATTAAATTTGTACCAAGTTTGCAAGTGTTTGGCATGGTCTTATTAGATTTGTACCAAGTTTGCAAGTGTTTTGGCATGGTCTTAGGAAGTTTGTTCCAAGTTTGCAAGTGTTTGGCATGGTCTTATTAAATTTGTACCAAGTTTGCAAGTGTTTTGGCATGGTCTTATTAAATTTGTACCAAGTTTGTAAGTGATTTGGCATGGTCTTTGGAAGTTTGTTCCAAGTTTGCAAGTGTTTTGGCATGGTCTTATTAAATTTGTACCAAGTTTGCAGGTGTTTTGGCATGGTCCTAGGAAGTTTTTTCCAAGTTTGCAAGTGTTTTGGCATGGTCTTAGGAAGTTTGTTCCAAGTTTGCAAGTGTTTGGCATGGTCTAATTAAATTTGTACCAAGTTTGCAAGTGTTTTGGCATGGTCTCATTAAATTTGTACCAAGTTTGCAAGTGTTTTGGCATGGTCTTATTAAATTTGTACCAAGTTTGCAGGTGTTTTGGCATGGTCTTAGGAAGTTTGTTCCAAGTTTGCAAGTGTTTTGGCATGGTCTTAGTAAGTTTGTTCCAAGTTTGCAAGTGTTTGGCATGGTCTTATTAAATTTGTACCAAGTTTGCAAGTGTTTTGGCATGGTCTTATTAAAATTGTACCAAGTTTGCAAGTGTTTTGGCATGGTCTTTTTAAATTTGTACCAAGTTTGCAAGTGTTTTGAAATGGTCTTATTAAATTTGTACCAAGTTTGCAGGTGTTTTGGCATGGTCTTATTAAATTTTTAACAAGTTTGCAAGTGTATTGGCATGGTCTTAGGAAGTTTGTTCTAAGTTTGCAAGTGTTTGGCATGGTCTTATTAAATTTGTACCAAGTTTGCAAGTGTTTTGGCACGGTCTTATTAAATTTGTACCAAGTTTGTAAGTGTTTTGGCATGGTTTTAGGAAGTTTGTTCCAAGTTTGCAAGTGTTTGGCATGGTCTTATTAAATTTGTACCAAGTTTGCAAGTGTTTGGCATGGTCTTATTAGATTTGTACCAAGTTTGCAAGTGTTTTGGCATGGTCTTAGGAAGTTTGTTCCAAGTTTGCAAGTGTTTGGCATGGTCTTATTAAATTTGTACCAAGTTTGCAAGTGTTTTGGCATGGTCTTATTAAATTTGTACCAAGTTTGTAAGTGATTTGGCATGGTCTTTGGAAGTTTGTTCCAAGTTTGCAAGTGTTTTGGCATGGTCTTATTAAATTTGTACCAAGTTTGCAAGTGTTTTGGCATGGTCTTATTAAATTTGTAACAAGTTTGTAAGTGATTTGGCATGGTCTTAGGAAGTTTGTTCCAAGTTTGCAAGTGTTTTGGCATGGTCTTATTAAATTTGTACCAAGTTTGCAAGTGTTTTGGCATGGTCTTATTAAATTTTTAACAAGTTTGCAAGTGTATTGGCATGGTCTTATTTAATTTGTACCAAGTTTGCAAGTGTTTTGGCATGGTCTTATTAAATTTGTTCCAAGTTTGCAAGTGTTTTGGCATGGTCTTATTTAATTTGTACCAAGTTTGCAAGTGTTATGGCATCGTCTTAGGAAGTTTGTTCCAAGTTTGCAAGTGTTTGGACATGGTCTTATTAAATTTGTACCAAGTTTGCAAGTGTTTTGGCATGGTCTTATTAAATTTGTTCTAAGTTTGCAAGTGTTTTGGCATTGTCTTATTAAATTTGTACCAAGTTTGCAAGTGTTTTGGCATGGTCTTATTAAATTTGTCCCAAGTTTGCAAGTGCTGTGGCATGGTCTTATTAAATTTGTACCAAGTTTGCAAGTGTTTTGGCATGGTCTTAGGAAGTTTGTTCCAAGTTTGCAAGGGTTTGGCATGGTCTTATTAAATTTGTACCAAGTTTGCAAGTGTTTTAACATGGTCTTATTAAATTTGTACCAAGTTTGCAAGTGTTTTGGCATGGTCTTATTAAATTTGTTCCAAGTTTGCAAGTGTTTTGGCATGGTCTTATTTAATTTGTACCAAGTTTGCAAGTGTTTTGGCATGGTCTTAGGAAGTTTGTTCCAAGTTTGCAAGTGTTTGGACATGGTCTTATTAAATTTGTACCAAGTTTGCAAGTGTTTTGGCATGGTCTTATTAAATTTGTACCAAGTGTGCAAGTGTTTTGGCATGGTCTTATTAAATTTGTCCCAAGTTTGCAAGTGCTTTGGCATGGTCTTATTAAATTTGTACCAAGTTTGCAAGTGTTTTGGCATGGTCTTATTAAATTTGTACCAAGTTTGCAAGTGTTTTGGAATGGTCTCATTAAATTTGTACCAAGTTTGCAAGTGTTTTGGCATGGTCTTATTAAATTTGTACCAAGTTTATAAGTGTTTTGGCATGGTCTTATTAAATTTGTACCAAGTTTGCAAGTGTTTTGGCATGGTCTTATTAAATTTGAACCAAGTTTGCAGGTGTTTTGGCATGGTCTTTGGAAGTTTGTTCCAAGTTTGCAAGTGTTTTGGCATGGTCTTATTAAATTTGTACCAAGTTTGCAGGTGTTTTGGCATGGTCTTAGGAAGTTTTTTCCAAGTTTGCAAGTGTTTTGGCATTGTCTTAGGAAGTTTGTTCCAAGTTTGCAAGTGTTTTGGCATGGTCTTATTAAAATTGTACCAAGTTTGCAAGTGTTTGGCATGGTCTTATTAAATTTGTACCAAGTTAGCAAGTGTTTTGGCATGGTTTTAGGAAGTTTGTTCCAAGTTTGCAAGTGTTTGGCATGGTCTTATTAAATTTGTACCAAGTTTGCAAGTGTTTTGAAATGGTCTTATTAAATTTGTACCAAGTTTGCAGGTGTTTTGGCATGGTCTTAGGAAGTTTGTACCAAGTTTGCAAGTGTTTTGGCATGGTCTTATTAAATTTGTACCAAGTTTGCAAGTGTTTTGCCATGGTCTTATTAAATTTTTACCAAGTTTATAAGTGTTTTGGCATGGTCTTATTAAATTTGTTCCAAGTTTGCAAGTGTTTTGGCATGGTCTTATTTAATTTGTACCAAGTTTGCAAGTGTTTTGGCATGGTCTTAGGAAGTTTGTTCCAAGTTTGCAAGTGTTTGGACATGGTCTTATTAAATTTGTACCAAGTTTGCAAGTGTTTTGGCATGGTCTTATTAAATTTGTTCTAAGTTTGCAAGTGTTTTGGCATGGTCTTATTAAATTTGTACCAAGTTTGCAAGTGTTTTGGCATGGTCTTATTAAATTTGTCCCAAGTTTGCAAGTGCTTTGGCATGGTCTTATTAAATTTGTACCAAGTAAGCAAGTGTTTTGGCATGGTCTTATTAAATTTGTACCAAGTTTGCAAGTGTTTTGGAATGGTCTCATTAAATTTGTACCAAGTTTGCAAGTGTTTTGGCATGGTCTAATTAAATTTGTACCAAGTTTGCAAGTGTCTTGGCATGGTTTTATTAACTTTGTACCAAGTTTGCAATTGTTTTGACATGGTCTTAGGAAGTTTGTTCCAAGCTTGCAAGTGTTTGGCATGGTCTCATTTAATTTGTACCAAGTTTGCAAGTGTTTTGGCATGGTCTTAGGAAGTTTGTTCCAAGTTTGCAAGTGTTTTGGCATGGTCTTATTAAATATGTACCAAGTTTGCAAGTGTTTTGGCATGGTCTTATTAAAATTTTTTCAAGTTTGCAAGTGTATTGGCATGGTCGTATTAAATTTGTACCAAGTTTGCAAGTGTTTTGGCATGGTCTTATTCAATTTGTACCAGGTTTGCAAGTGTTTTGGCATGGTCTTATTAAATTTGTACCAAGTTTGCAAGTGTTTTGGCATGGTCTTATTAAATTTGTACCAAGTTTGCAAGTGTTTTGGCATGGTCTTAGGAAGTTTGTTCCAAGTTTGCAAGTGTTTGGCATGGTCTTATTAAATTTGTACCAAGTTTGGAAGTGTTTTGGCATGGTCTTATTAAATTTGTACCAAGTTTGTAAGTGTTTTGGCATAGTCTTAGGAAGTTTGTTCCAAGTTTGCAAGTGTTTGGCATGGTCTTATTAAATTTGTACCAAGTTTGTAAGTGATTTGGCATGGTCTTTGGAAGTTTGTTCCAAGTTTGCAAGTGTTTTGGCATGGTCTTATTAAATTTGTACCAAGTTTGCAGGTGTTTTGGCATGGTCCAAGGAAGTTTTTTCCAAGTTTGCAAGTGTTTTGGCATGGTCTTAGGAAGTTTGTTCCAAGTTTGCAAGTGTTTGGCATGGTCTTATTAAATTTGTACCAAGTTTGCAAGTGTTTTGGCATGGTCTCATTAAATTTGTACCAAGTTTGCAAGTGTTTTGGCATGGTCTTATTAAATTTGTACCAAGTTTGCAGGTGTTTTGGCATGGTCTTAGGAAGTTTGTTCCAAGTTTGCAAGTGTTTTGGCATGGTCTTAGTAAGTTTGTTCCAAGTTTGCAAGTGTTTGGCATGGTCTTATTAAATTTGTACCAAGTTTGCAAGTGTTTTGGCATGGTCTTATTAAATTTGTACCAAGTTTGCAAGTGTTTTGGCATGGTCTAATTAAATTTGTACCAAGTTTGCAAGTGTTTTGAAATGGTCTTATTAAATTTGTACCAAGTTTGCAGGTGTTTTGGCATGGTCTTAGGAAGTTTGTTCCAAGTTTGCAAGTGTTTTGGCATGGTCTTATTAAATTTGTACCAAGTTTGCAAGTGTTTTGGCATGGTCTTATTAAATTTTTAACAAGTTTGCAAGTGTATTGGCATGGTCTTATTAAATTTGTACCAAGTTTGCAAGTGTTTTGGCATGGTCTTATTAAATTTGTTCCAAGTTTGCAAGTGTTTTGGCATGGTCTTATTTAATTTGTACCAAGTTTGCAAGTGTTTTGGCATGGTCTTATTAAATTTGTACCAAGTTTGCAAGTGTTTTGGCATGGTCTTATTAAATTTGTCCCAAGTTTGCAAGTGCTGTGGCATGGTCTTATTAAATTTGTACCAAGTTTGCAAGTGTTTTGGCATGGTCTTAGGAAATTTGTTCCAAGTTTGCAAGTGTTTGGCATGGTCTTATTAAATTTGTACCAAGTTTGCAAGTGTTTTGACATGGTCTTATTAAATTTGTACCAAGTTTGCAAGTGTTTTGGCATGGTCTTATTAAATTTGTTCCAAGTTTGCAAGTGTTTTGGCATGGTCTTATTTAATTTGTACCAAGTTTGCAAGTGTTTTGGCATGGTCTTAGGAAGTTTGTTCCAAGTTTGCAAGTGTTTGGACATGGTCTTATTAAATTTGTACCAAGTTTGCAAGTGTTTTGGCATGGTCTTATTAAATTTGTTCTAAGTTTGCAAGTGTTTTGGCATGGTCTTATTAAATTTGTACCAAGTTTGCAAGTGTTTTGGCATGGTCTTATTAAATTTGTCCCAAGTTTGCAAGTGCTTTGGCATGGTCTTATTAAATTTGTACCAAGTTTGCAAGTGTTTTGGCATGGTCTTATTAAATTTGTACCAAGTTTGCAAGTGTTTTGGAATGGTCTCATTAAATTGTTACCAAGTTTGCAAGTGTTTTGGCATGGTCTTATTAAATTTGTACCAAGTTTATAAGTGTTTTGGCATGGTCTTATTAAATTTTTACCAAGTTTGCAAGTGTTTTGGCATGGTCTTATTAAATTTGTACCAAGTTTGCAGGTGTTTTGGCATGGTCTTTGGAAGTTTGTTCCAAGTTTGCAAGTGTTTTGGCATGGTCTCATTAAATTTGTACCAAGTTTGCAGGTGTTTTGGCATGGTCTTAGGAAGTTTTTTCCAAGTTTGCAAGTGTTTTGGCATTGTCTTAGGAAGTTTGTTCCAAGTTTGCAAGTGTTTTGGCATGGTCTTATTAAAATTGTACCAAGTTTGCAAGTGTTTGGCATGGTCTTATTAAATTTGTACCAAGTTAGCAAGTGTTTTGGCATGGTTTTAGGAAGTTTGTTCCAAGTTTGCAAGTGTTTGACATGGTCTTATTAAATTTGTACCAAGTTTGCAAGTGTTTTGAAATGGTCTTATTAAATTTGTACCAAGTTTGCAGGTGTTTTGGGATGGTCTTAGGAAGTTTGTACCAAGTTTGCAAGTGTTTTGGCATGGTCTTATTAAATTTGTACCAAGTTTGCAAGTGTTTTGGCTTGGTCTTATTAAATTTGTACCAAGTTTGCAAGTGTTTTGGCATGGTCTTAGGAAGTTTGTTCCAAGTTTGCAAGTGTTTTGGCATGGTCTTATTAAAAGTGTACCAAGTTTGCAAGTGTTTTGCCATGGTCTTATTAAATTTTTACCAAGTTTATAAGTGTTTTGGCATGGTCTTATTAAAATTTTTTCAAGTTTGCAAGTGTATTGGCATGGTCTTATTAAATTTGTACCAAGTTTGCAAGTGTTTTGGAATGGTCTCATTAAATTTTTACCAAGTTTGCAAGTGTTTTGGCATGGTCTTATTAAATTTGTACCAAGTTTATAAGTGTTTTGGCATGGTCTTATTAAATTTTTACCAAGTTTGCAAGTGTTTTGGCATGGTCTTATTAAATTTGTACCAAGTTTGCAGGTGTTTTGGCATGGTCTTTGGAAGTTTGTTCCAAGTTTGCAAGTGTTTTGGCATGGTCTCATTAAATTTGTACCAAGTTTGCAGGTGTTTTGGCATGGTCTTAGGAAGTTTTTTCCAAGTTTGCAAGTGTTTTGGCATTGTCTTAGGAAGTTTGTTCCAAGTTTGCAAGTGTTTTGGCATGGTCTTATTAAAATTGTACCAAGTTTGCAAGTGTTTGGCATGGTCTTATTAAATTTGTACCAAGTTAGCAAGTGTTTTGGCATGGTTTTAGGAAGTTTGTTCCAAGTTTGCAAGTGTTTGACATGGTCTTATTAAATTTGTACCAAGTTTGCAAGTGTTTTGAAATGGTCTTATTAAATTTGTACCAAGTTTGCAGGTGTTTTGGGATGGTCTTAGGAAGTTTGTACCAAGTTTGCAAGTGTTTTGGCATGGTCTTATTAAATTTGTACCAAGTTTGCAAGTGTTTTGGCATGGTCTTATTAAATTTGTACCAAGTTTGCAAGTGTTTTGGCATGGTCTTAGGAAGTTTGTTCCAAGTTTGCAAGTGTTTTGGCATGGTCTTATTAAAAGTGTACCAAGTTTGCAAGTGTTTTGCCATGGTCTTATTAAATTTTTACCAAGTTTATAAGTGTTTTGGCATGGTCTTATTAAAATTTTTTCAAGTTTGCAAGTGTATTGGCATGGTCTTATTAAATTTGTACCAAGTTTGCAAGTGTTTTGGCATGGTCTTATTAAATTTGTACCAAGTTTGCAAGTGTTTTGGCATGGTCTTATTAAATTTGTACCAAGTTTGCAAGTGTTTTGGCATGGTCTTATTAAATTTGTACCAAGTTTGCAAGTGTTTTGGCATGGTCTTAGGAAGTTTGTTCCAAGTTTGCAAGTGTTTGGCATCGTCTTATTAAATTTGTACCAAGTTTGGAAGTGTTTTGGCATGGTCTTATTAAATTTGTACCAAGTTTGTAAGTGATTTGGCATGGTCTTAGGAAGTTTGTTCCAAGTTTGCAAGTGTTTGGCATGGTCTTATTAAATTTGTACCAAGTTTGCAAGTGTTTTGGCATGGTCTTATTAAATTTGTACCAAGTTTGCAAGTGTTTGGCATGGTCTTATTAAATTTGTACCAAGTTTGCAAGTGTTTTGGCATGGTCTTATTAAATTTGTACCAAGTTTGCAAGTGTTTTGGCATGGTCTTATTAAATTTGTACCAAGTTTGCAAGTGTTTTGGCATGGTCTTAGGAAGTTTGTTCCAAGTTTGCAAGTGTTTGGCATGGTCTTATTAAATTTGTACCAAGTTAGGAAGTGTTTTGGCATGGTCTTATTAAATTTGTACCAAGTTTGTAAGTGATTTTGGCATAGTCTTAGGAAGTTTGTTCCAAGTTTGCAAGTGTTTGGCATGGTCTTATTAAATTTGTACCAAGTTTGCAAGTGTTTTGGCATGGTCTTATTAAATTTGTACCAAGTTTGCAAGTGTTTTGGCATGGTCTTATTAAATTTGTACCAAGTTTGCAAGTGTTTTGGCATGGTCTTAGGAAGTTTTTTCCAAGTTTGCAAGTGTTTTGGCATTGTCTTAGGAAGTTTGTTCCAAGTTTGCAAGTGTTTTGGCATGGTCTTATTAAAATTGTACCAAATTTGCAAGTGTTTGGCATGGTCTTATTAGATTTGTACCAAGTTAGCAAGTGTTTTGGCATGGTTTTAGGAAGTTTGTTCCAAGTTTGCAAGTGTTTGACATGGTCTTATTAAATTTGTACCAAGTTTGCAAGTGTTTTGAAATGGTCTTATTAAATTTGTACCAAGTTTGCAGGTGTTTTGGCATGGTCTTAGGAAGTTTGTACCAAGTTTGCAAGTGTTTTGGCATGGTCTTATTAAATTTGTTCTAAGTTTGCAAGTGTTTTGGCATGGTCTTATTAAATTTGTACCAAGTTTGCAAGTGTTTTGGCATGGTCTTATTAAATTTGTCCCAAGTTTGCAGGTGTTTTGGCATGGTCGTAGGAAGTTTGTTCCAAGTTTGCAAGTGTTTTGGCATGGTCTTATTAAATTTTTTTTCAAGTTTGCAAGTGTTTTGGCATGGTCTTATTAAATTTGTTCTAAGTTTGCAAGTGTTTTGGCATGGTCTTATTAAATTTGTACCAAGTTTGCAAGTGTTTTGGCATGGTCTTATTAAATTTGTCCCAAGTTTGCAAGTGCTGTGGCATGGTCTTATTAAATTTGTATCAAGTTTGCAAGTGTTTTGGCATGGTCTTATTTAATTTGTACCAAGTTTGCAAGTGTTTTGGCATGGTCTTAGGAAGTTTGTTCCAAGTTTGCAAGTGTTTGGACATGGTCTTATTAAATTTGTACCAAGTTTGCAAGTGTTTTGGCATGGTCTTATTAAATTTGTTCTAAGTTTGCAAGTGTTTTGGCATGGTCTTATTAAATTTGTCCCAAGTTTGCAAGTGCTTTGGCATGGTCTTATTAAATTTGTACCAAGTTTGCAAGTGTTTTGGCATGGTCTTATTAAATTTGTACCAAGTTTGCAAGTGTTTTGGAATGGTCTCATTAAATTTGTACCAAGTTTGCAAGTGTTTTGGCATGGTCTTATTAAATTTGTACCAAGTTTATAAGTGTTTTGGCATGGTCTTATTAAATTTGTACCAAGTTTGCAAGTGTTTTGGCATGGTCTTATTAAATTTTTTTCAAGTTTGCAAGTGTATTGGCATGGTCTTATTAAATTTGTACCAAGTTTGCAAGTGTTTTGGCATGGTTTTATTAAATTTGTACCAAGTTTGCAAGTGTTTTGGCATGGTCTTAGGAAGTTTGTTCCAAGTTTGCAAGTGTTTGGCATGGTCTTATTAAATTTGTACCAAGTTTGCAAGTGTTTTGGCATGGTCTCATTAAATTTGTACCAAGTTTGCAAGTGTTTTGGCATGGTCTTATTAAATTTGTACCAAGTTTGCAGGTGTTTTGGCATGGTCTTAGGAAGTTTGTTCCAAGTTTGCAAGTGTTTTGGCATGGTCTTAGTAAGTTTGTTCCAAGTTTGCAAGTGTTTGGCATGGTCTTATTAAATTTGTACCAAGTTTGCAAGTGTTTGGCATGGTCTTATTAAATTTGTACCAAGTTTGCAAGTGTTTTGGCATGGTCTTATTAAATTTGTACCAAGTTTGCAAGTGTTTTGAAATGGTCTTATTAAATTTGTACGAAGTTTGCAGGTGTTTTGGCATGGTCTTAGGAAGTTTGTTCCAAGTTTGCAAGTGTTTTGGCATGGTCTTATTAAATTTGTACCAAGTTTGCAAGTGTTTTGGCATGGTCTTATTAAATTTTTAACAAGTTTGCAAGTGTATTGGCATGGTCTTATTAAATTTGTACCAAGTTTGCAAGTGTTTTGGCATGGTCTTATTAAATTTGTTCCAAGTTTGCAAGTGTTTTGGCATGGTCTTATTTAATTTGTACCAAGTTTGCAAGTGTTTTGGCATGGTCTTAGGAAGTTTGTTCCAAGTTTGCAAGTGTTTGGACATGGTCTTATTAAATTTGTACCAAGTTTGCAAGTGTTTTGGCATGGTCTTATTAAATTTGTTCTAAGTTTGCAAGTGTTTTGGCATGGTCTTATTAAATTTGTACCAAGTTTGCAAGTGTTTTGGCATGGTCTTATTAAATTTGTCCCAAGTTTGCAAGTGCTGTGGCATGGTCTTATTAAATTTGTACCAAGTTTGCAAGTGTTTAGGCATGGTCTTAGGAAGTTTGTTCCAAGTTTGCAAGTGTTTGGCATGGTCTTATTAAATTTGTACCAAGTTTGCAAGTGTTTTGGCATGGTCTTATTTAATTTGTACCAAGTTTGCAAGTGTTTTGGCATGGTCTTAGGAAGTTTGTTCCAAGTTTGCAAGTGTTTTGGCATGGTTTTATTAAATTTGTACCAAGTTTGCAAGTGTTTTGGCATGGTCTTATTAAATTTGTTCCAAGTTTGCAAGTGTTTTGGCATGGTCTTATTAAATTTGTACCAAGTTTGCAAGTCTTTTGGCATGGTCTTATTAAATTTGTACCAAGTTTGCAAGTGTTTTGGCATGATCTTATTAAATTTGTACCAAGTTTGCAAGTGTTTTGGCATGGTCTTAGGAAGTTTGTTCCAAGTTTGCAAGTGTTTGGCATGGTCTTATTAAATTTGTACCAAGTTTGCAAGTGTTTTGGCATGGTCTTATTAAATTTGTACCAAGTTTGTAAGTGATTTGGCATGGTCTTAGAAAGTTTGTTCCAAGTTTGCAAGTGTTTGGCATGGTCTTATTAAATTTGTACCAAGTTTGCAAGTGTTTTGGCATGGTCTTATTAAATATGTACCAAGTTTGCAAGTGTTTTGGCATGGTCTCATTAAATTTGTACCAAGTTTGCAAGTGTTTTGGCATGGTCTTAGGAAGTTTTTTCCAAGTTTGCAAGTGTTTTGGCATGGTCTTATTAAAATTGTACCAAGTTTGCAAGTGTTTGGCATGGTCTTATTAAATTTGTACCAAGTTTGCAAGTGTTTTGGCATGGTTTTAGGAAGTTTGTTCCAAGTTTGCAAGTGTTTGGCATGGTCTTATTAAATTTGTACCAAGTTTGCAAGTGTTTGGCATGGTCTTATTAGATTTGTACCAAGTTTGCAAGTGTTTTGAAATGGTCTTATTAAATTTGTACCAAGTTTGCAGGTGTTTTGGCATGGTCTTAGGAAGTTTGTACCAAGTTTGCAAGTGTTTTGGCATGGTCTTATTAAATTTGTACCAAGTTTGCAAGTGTTTTGGCATGGTCTTATTAAATTTGTACCAAGTTTGCAAGTGTTTTGGCATTGTCTCATTAAATTTGTACCAAGTTTGCAAGTGTTTTGGCATGGTCTTATTAAATTTGTACCAAGTTTGCAAGTGTTTTGCCATGGTCTTATTAAATTTTTACCAAGTTTATAAGTGTTTTGGCATGGTCTTATTAAATTTGTTCCAAGTTTGCAAGTGTTTTGGCATGGTCTTATTTAATTTGTACCAAGTTTGCAAGTGTTTTGGCATGGTCTTAGGAAGTTTGTTCCAAGTTTGCAAGTGTTTGGACATGGTCTTATTAAATTTGTACCAAGTTTGCAAGTGTTTTGGCATGGTCTTATTAAATTTGTTCTAAGTTTGCAAGTGTTTTGGCATGGTCTTATTAAATTTGTACCAAGTTTGCAAGTGTTTTGGCATGGTCTTATTAAATTTGTCCCAAGTTTGCAAGTGCTTTGGCATGGTCTTATTAAATTTGTACCAAGTAAGCAAGTGTTTTGGCATGGTCTTATTAAATTTGTACCAAGTTTGCAAGTGTTTTGGAATGGTCTCATTAAATTTGTACCAAGTTTGCAAGTGTTTTGGCATGGTCTAATTAAATTTGTACCAAGTTTGCAAGTGTCTTGGCATGGTTTTATTAACTTTGTACCTAGTTTGCAATTGTTTTGACATGGTCTTAGGAAGTTTGTTCCAAGCTTGCAAGTGTTTGGCATGGTCTCATTTAATTTGTACCAAGTTTGCAAGTGTTTTGGCATGGTCTTAGGAAGTTTGTTCCAAGTTTGCAAGTGTTTTGGCATGGTCTTATTAAATATGTACCAAGTTTGCAAGTGTTTTGGCATGGTCTTATTAAAATTTTTTCAAGTTTGCAAGTGTATTGGCATGGTCTTATTAAATTTGTACCAAGTTTGCAAGTGTTTTGGCATGGTCTTATTAAATTTGTACCAGGTTTGCAAGTGTTTTGGCATGGTCTTATTAAATTTGTACCAAGTTTGCAAGTGTTTTGGCATGGTCTTATTAAATTTGTACCAAGTTTGCAAGTGTTTTGGCATGGTCTTAGGAAGTTTGTTCCAAGTTTGCAAGTGTTTGGCATGGTCTTATTAAATTTGTACCAAGTTTGGAAGTGTTTTGGCATGGTCTTATTAAATTTGTACCAAGTTTGTAAGTGTTTTGGCATAGTCTTAGGAAGTTTGTTCCAAGTTTGCAAGTGTTTGGCATGGTCTTATTAAATTTGTACCAAGTTTGTAAGTGATTTGGCATGGTCTTTGGAAGTTTGTTCCAAGTTTGCAAGTGTTTTGGCATGGTCTTATTAAATTTGTACCAAGTTTGCAGGTGTTTTGGCATGGTCCAAGGAAGTTTTTTCCAAGTTTGCAAGTGTTTTGGCATGGTCTTAGGAAGTTTGTTCCAAGTTTGCAAGTGTTAGGCATGGTCTTATTAAATTTGTACCAAGTTTGCAAGTGTTTTGGCATGGTCTCATTAAATTTGTACCAAGTTTGCAAGTGTTTTGGCATGGTCTTATTAAATTTGTACCAAGTTTGCAGGTGTTTTGGCATGGTCTTAGGAAGTTTGTTCCAAGTTTGCAAGTGTTTTGGCATGGTCTTAGTAAGTTTGTTCCAAGTTTGCAAGTGTTTGGCATGGTCTTATTAAATTTGTACCAAGTTTGCAAGTGTTTTGGCATGGTCTTAGGAAGTTTGTTCCAAGTTTGCAAGTGTTTTGGCATGGTCTTATTAAATTTGTACCAAGTTTGCAAGTGTTTTGGCATGGTCTTATTAAATTTTTAACAAGTTTGCAAGTGTATTGGCATGGTCTTATTAAATTTGTACCAAGTTTGCAAGTGTTTTGGCATGGTCTTATTAAATTTGTTCCAAGTTTGCAAGTGTTTTGGCATGGTCTTATTTAATTTGTACCAAGTTTGCAAGTGTTTTGGCATGGTCTTATTAAATTTGTACCAAGTTTGCAAGTGTTTTGGCATGGTCTTATTAAATTTGTCCCAAGTTTGCAAGTGCTGTGGCATGGTCTTATTAAATTTGTACCAAGTTTGCAAGTGTTTTGGCATGGTCTTAGGAAAATTGTTCCACGTTTGCAAGTGTTTGGCATGGTCTTATTAAATTTGTACCAAGTTTGCAAGTGTTTTGACATGGTCTTATTAAATTTGTACCAAGTTTGCAAGTGTTTTGGCATGGTCTTATTAAATTTGTTCCAAGTTTGCAAGTGTTTTGGCATGGTCTTATTAAATTTGTACCAAGTTTGCAAGTGTTTTGGCATGGTCTTAGGAAGTTTGTTCCAAGTTTGCAAGTGTTTGGACATGGTCTTATTAAATTTGTACCAAGTTTGCAAGTGTTTTGGCATGGTCTTATTAAATTTGTTCTAAGTTTGCAAGTGTTTTGGCATGGTCTTATTAAATTTGTACCAAGTTTGCAAGTGTTTTGGCATGGTCGTAATAAATTTGTCCCAAGTTTGCAAGTGCTTTGGCATAGTCTTATTAAATTTGTACCAAGTTTGCAAGTGTTTTGGCATGGTCTTATTAAATTTGTACCAAGTTTGCAAGTGTTTTGGAATGGTCTCATTAAATTTTTACCAAGTTTGCAAGTGTTTTGGCATGGTCTTATTAAATTTGTACCAAGTTTATAAGTGTTTTGGCATGGTCTTATTAAATTTGTACCAAGTTTGCAAGTGTTTTGGCATGGTCTTATTAAATTTGTGCCAAGTTTGCAGGTGTTTTGGCATGGTCTTTGGAAGTTTGTTCCAAGTTTGCAAGTGTTTTGGCATGGTCTCATTAAATTTGTACCAAATTTGCAGGTGTTTTGGCATGGTCTTAGGAAGTTTTTTCCAAGTTTGCAAGTGTTTTGGCATTGTCTTAGGAAGTTTGTTCCAAGTTTGCAAGTGTTTTGGCATGGTCTTATTAAAATTGTACCAAGTTTGCAAGTGTTTGGCATGGTCTTATTAAATTTGTACCAAGTTAGCAAGTGTTTTGGCATGGTTTTAGGAAGTTTGTTCCAAGTTTGCAAGTGTTTGACATGGTTTTATTAAATTTGTACCAAGTTTGCAAGTGTTTTGAAATGGTCTTATTAAATTTGTACCAAGTTTGCAGGTGTTTTGGGATGGTCTTAGGAAGTTTGTACCAAGTTTGCAAGTGTTTTGGCATGGTCTTATTAAATTTGTACCAAGTTTGCAAGTGTTTTGGCATGGTCTTATTAAATTTGTATCAAGTTTGCAAGTGTTTTGGCATGGTCTTAGGAAGTTTGTTCCAAGTTTGCAAGTGTTTTGGCATGGTCTTATTAAAAGTGTACCAAGTTTGCAAGTGTTTTGCCATGGTCTTATTAAATTTTTACCAAGTTTATCAGTGTTTTGGCATGGTCTTATCAAATTTGTTCCAAGTTTGCAAGTGTTTTGGCATGGTCTTATTTAATTTGTACCAAGTTTGCAAGTGTTTTGGCATGGTTTTAGGAAGTTTGTTCCAAGTTTGCAAGTGTTTGACATGGTCTTATTAAATTTGTACCAAGTTTGCAAGTGTTTTGGCATGGTCTTATTAAAAATTTTTCAAGTTTGCAAGTGTATTGGCATGGTCTTATTAAATTTGTACCAAGTTTGCAAGTGTTTTGGCATGGTTTTATTAAATTTGTACCAAGTTTGCAAGTGTTTTGGCATGGTCTTAGGAAGTTTGTTCCAAGTTTGCAAGTGTTTGGCATGGTCTTATTAAATTTGTACCAAGTTTGCAAGTGTTTTGGCATGGTCTCATTAAATTTGTACCAAGTTTGCAAGTGTTTTGGCATGGTCTTATTAAATTTGTACCAAGTTTGCAGGTGTTTTGGCATGGTCTTAGGAAGTTTGTTCCAAGTTTGCAAGTGTTTTGGCATGGTCTTAGTAAGTTTGTTCCAAGTTTGCAAGTGTTTGGCATGGTCTTATTAAATTTGTACCAAGTTTGCAAGTGTTTGGCATGGTCTTATTAAATTTGTACCAAGTTTGCAAGTGTTTTGGCATGGTCTTATTAAATTTGTACCAAGTTTGCAAGTGTTTTGAAATGGTCTTATTAAATTTGTACGAAGTTTGCAGGTGTTTTGGCATGGTCTTAGGAAGTTTGTTCCAAGTTTGCAAGTGTTTTGGCATGGTCTTATTAAATTTGTACCAAGTTTGCAAGTGTTTTGGCATGGTCTTATTAAATTTTTAACAAGTTTGCAAGTGTATTGGCATGGTCTTATTAAATTTGTACCAAGTTTGCAAGTGTTTTGGCATGGTCTTATTAAATTTGTTCCAAGTTTGCAAGTGTTTTGGCATGGTCTTATTTAATTTGTACCAAGTTTGCAAGTGTTTTGGCATGGTCTTAGGAAGTTTGTTCCAAGTTTGCAAGTGTTTGGACATGGTCTTATTAAATTTGTACCAAGTTTGCAAGTGTTTTGGCATGGTCTTATTAAATTTGTTCTAAGTTTGCAAGTGTTTTGGCATGGTCTTATTAAATTTGTACCAAGTTTGCAAGTGTTTTGGCATGGTCTTATTAAATTTGTCCCAAGTTTGCAAGTGCTGTGGCATGGTCTTATTAAATTTGTACCAAGTTTGCAAGTGTTTAGGCATGGTCTTAGGAAGTTTGTTCCAAGTTTGCAAGTGTTTGGCATGGTCTTATTAAATTTGTACCAAGTTTGCAAGTGTTTTGGCATGGTCTTATTTAATTTGTACCAAGTTTGCAAGTGTTTTGGCATGGTCTTAGGAAGTTTGTTCCAAGTTTGCAAGTGTTTTGGCATGATCTTATTAAATTTGTACCAAGTTTGCAAGTGTTTTGGCATGGTCTTAGGAAGTTTGTTCCAAGTTTGCAAGTGTTTGGCATGGTCTTATTAAATTTGTACCAAGTTTGCAAGTGTTTTGGCATGGTCTTATTAAATTTGTACCAAGTTTGTAAGTGATTTGGCATGGTCTTAGGAAGTTTGTTCCAAGTTTGCAAGTGTTTGGCATGGTCTTATTAAATTTGTACCAAGTTTGCAAGTGTTTTGGCATGGTCTTATTAAATATGTACCAAGTTTGCAAGTGTTTTGGCATGGTCTCATTAAATTTGTACCAAGTTTGCAAGTGTTTTGGCATGGTCTTAGGAAGTTTTTTCCAAGTTTGCAAGTGTTTTGGCATGGTCTTATTAAAATTGTACCAAGTTTGCAAGTGTTTGGCATGGTCTTATTAAATTTGTACCAAGTTTGCAAGTGTTTTGGCATGGTTTTAGGAAGTTTGTTCCAAGTTTGCAAGTGTTTGGCATGGTCTTATTAAATTTGTACCAAGTTTGCAAGTGTTTGGCATGGTCTTATTAGATTTGTACCAAGTTTGCAAGTGTTATGGCATGGTCTTATTAAATTTGTACCAAGTTTGCAAGTCTTTTGGCATGGTCTTATTAAATTTGAACCAAGTTTGCAAGTGTTTTGGCATGGTCTTATTAAATTTGTTCCAAGTTTGCAAGTGTTTGGCATGGTCTTATTAAATTTGTTCCAAGTTTGCAAGTGTTTTGGCATGGTCTTATTAAATTTGTACCAAGTTTGCAAGTGTTTTGGCATGGTCTTAGGAAGTTTGTTCCAAGTTTGCAAGTGTTTTGGCATGGTCTAAGGAAGTTTGTTCCAAGTTTGCAAGTGATTGGCATGGTCTTATTAAATTTGTACCAAGTTTGCAAGTGTTTTGGCATGGTCTCATTAAATTTGTACCAAGTTTGCAAGTGTTTTGGCATGGTCTTATTAAATTTGTACCAAGTTTGCAGGTGTTTTGGCATGGTCTTAGGAAGTTTGTTCCAAGTTTGCCAGTGTTTGGACATGGTCTTATTAAATTTGTACCAAGTTTTCAAGTGTTTTGGCATGGTCTTATTAAATTTGTTCTAAGTTTGCAAGTGTTTTGGCATGGTCTTATTTAATTTGTACCAAGTTTGCAAGTGTTTTGGCATGGTCTTATTAAATTTGTCCCAAGTTTGCAAGTGCTGTGGCATGGTCTTATTAAATTTGTACCAAGTTTGCAAGTGTTTTGGCATGGTCTTAGGAAGTTTGTTCCAAGTTTGCAAGTGTTTGGCATGGTCTTATTAAATTTGTACCAAGTTTGCAAGTGTTTTGACATGGTCTTATTAGATTTGTACCAAGTTTGCAAGTGTTTTGGCATGGTCTTATTAAATTTGTTCCAAGTTTGCAAGTGTTTTGGCATGGTCTTATTTAATTTGTACCAAGTTTGCAAGTGTTTTGGCATGGTCTTAGGAAGTTTATTCCAAGTTTGCAAGTGTTTGGACATGGTCTTAGTAAATTTGTACCAAGTTTGCAAGTGTTTTGGCATGGTCTTATTAAATTTGTTCTAAGTTTGCAAGTGTTTTGGCATGGTCTTATTAAATTTGTACCAAGTTTGCAAGTGTTTTGGCATGGTCTTATTAAATTTGTCCCAAGTTTGCAAGTGCTTTGGCATGGTCTTATTAAATTTGTACCAAGTTTGCAAGTGTTTTGGCATGGTCTTATTAAATTTGTACCAAGTTTGCAAGTGTTTTGGAATGGTCTCATTAAATTTGTACCAAGTTTGCAAGTGTTTTGGCATGGTCTTATTAAATTTGTACCAAGTTTGCAAGTGTTTTGGCACGGTTTTATTAAATTTTTACCAAGTTTACAAGTGTTTTGACATGGTCTTAGGAAGTTTGTTCCAAGCTTGCAAGTGTTTGGCATGGTCTCATTTAATTTGTACCAAGTTTGCAAGTGTTTTGGCATGGTCTTAGGAAGTTTGTTCCAAGTTTGCAAGTGTTTTGGCATGGTCTTATTAAATATGTACCAAGTTTGCAAGTGTTTTGGCATGGTCTTATTAAAATTTTTTCAAGTTTGCAAGTGTATTGGCATGGTCTTATTAAATTTGTACCAAGTTTGAAAGTGTTTTGGCATGGTCTTATTAAATTTGTACCAAGTTTGCAAGTGTTTTGGCATGGTCTTATTAAATTTGTACCAAGTTTGCAAGTGTTTTGGCATGGTCTTATTAAATTTGTACCAAGTTTGCAAGTGTTTTGGCATGGTCTTAGGAAGTTTGTTCCAAGTTTGCAAGTGTTTTGACATGGTCTTAGGAAGTTTGTTCCAAGCTTGCAAGTGTTTAGCATGGTCTCATTTAATTTGTACCAAGTTTGCAAGTGTTTTGGCATGGTCTTAGGAAGTTTGTTCCAAGTTTGCAAGTGTTTTGGCATGGTCTTATTAAATTTGTACCAAGTTTGCAAGTGTTTTGGCATGGTCTTATTAAATTTGTACCAAGTTTGTAAGTGATTTGGCATGGTCTTAGGAAGTTTGTTCCAAGTTTGCAAGTGTTTGGCATGGTCTTATTAAATTTGTACCAAGTTTGCAAGTGTTTTGGCATGGTCTTATTAAATATGTACCAAGTTTGCAAGTGTTTTGGCATGGTCTCATTAAATTTGTACCAAGTTTGCAAGTGTTTTGGCATGGTCTTAGGAAGTTTTTTCCAAGTTTGCAAGTGTTTTGGCATGGTCTTATTAAAAGTGTACCAAGTTTGCAAGTGTTTTGCCATGGTCTTATTAAATTTTTACCAAGTTTATCAGTGTTTTGGCATGGTCTTATCAAATTTGTTCCAAGTTTGCAAGTGTTTTGGCATGGTCTTATTTAATTTGTACCAAGTTTGCAAGTGTTTTGGCATGGTTTTAGGAAGTTTGTTCCAAGTTTGCAAGTGTTTGACATGGTCTTATTAAATTTGTACCAAGTTTGCAAGTGTTTTGGCATGGTCTTATTAAAATTTTTTCAAGTTTGCAAGTGTATTGGCATGGTCTTATTAAATTTGTACCAAGTTTGCAAGTGTTTTGGCATGGTTTTATTAAATTTGTACCAAGTTTGCAAGTGTTTTGGCATGGTCTTAGGAAGTTTGTTCCAAGTTTGCAAGTGTTTGGCATGGTCTTATTAAATTTGTACCAAGTTTGCAAGTGTTTTGGCATGGTCTCATTAAATTTGTACCAAGTTTGCAAGTGTTTTGGCATGGTCTTATTAAATTTGTACCAAGTTTGCAGGTGTTTTGGCATGGTCTTAGGAAGTTTGTTCCAAGTTTGCAAGTGTTTTGGCATGGTCTTAGTAAGTTTGTTCCAAGTTTGCAAGTGTTTGGCATGGTCTTATTAAATTTGTACCAAGTTTGCAAGTGTTTGGCATGGTCTTATTAAATTTGTACCAAGTTTGCAAGTGTTTTGGCATGGTCTTATTAAATTTGTACCAAGTTTGCAAGTGTTTTGAAATGGTCTTATTAAATTTGTACGAAGTTTGCAGGTGTTTTGGCATGGTCTTAGGAAGTTTGTTCCAAGTTTGCAAGTGTTTTGGCATGGTCTTATTAAATTTGTACCAAGTTTGCAAGTGTTTTGGCATGGTCTTATTAAATTTTTAACAAGTTTGCAAGTGTATTGGCATGGTCTTATTAAATTTGTACCAAGTTTGCAAGTGTTTTGGCATGGTCTTATTAAATTTGTTCCAAGTTTGCAAGTGTTTTGGCATGGTCTTATTTAATTTGTACCAAGTTTGCAAGTGTTTTGGCATGGTCTTAGGAAGTTTGTTCCAAGTTTGCAAGTGTTTGGACATGGTCTTATTAAATTTGTACCAAGTTTGCAAGTGTTTTGGCATGGTCTTATTAAATTTGTTCTAAGTTTGCAAGTGTTTTGGCATGGTCTTATTAAATTTGTACCAAGTTTGCAAGTGTTTTGGCATGGTCTTATTAAATTTGTCCCAAGTTTGCAAGTGCTGTGGCATGGTCTTATTAAATTTGTACCAAGTTTGCAAGTGTTTAGGCATGGTCTTAGGAAGTTTGTTCCAAGTTTGCAAGTGTTTGGCATGGTCTTATTAAATTTGTACCAAGTTTGCAAGTGTTTTGGCATGGTCTTATTTAATTTGTACCAAGTTTGCAAGTGTTTTGGCATGGTCTTAGGAAGTTTGTTCCAAGTTTGCAAGTGTTTTGGCATGGTTTTATTAAATTTGTACCAAGTTTGCAAGTGTTTTGGCATGGTCTTATTAAATTTGTTCCAAGTTTGCAAGTGTTTTGGCATGGTCTTATTAAATTTGTACCAAGTTTGCAAGTCTTTTGGCATGGTCTTATTAAATTTGTACCAAGTTTGCAAGTGTTTTGGCATGATCTTATTAAATTTGTACCAAGTTTGCAAGTGTTTTGGCATGGTCTTAGGAAGTTTGTTCCAAGTTTGCAAGTGTTTGGCATGGTCTTATTAAATTTGTACCAAGTTTGCAAGTGTTTTGGCATGGTCTTATTAAATATGTACCAAGTTTGCAAGTGTTTTGGCATGGTCTCATTAAATTTGTACCAAGTTTGCAAGTGTTTTGGCATGGTCTTAGGAAGTTTTTTCCAAGTTTGCAAGTGTTTTGGCATGGTCTTATTAAAATTGTACCAAGTTTGCAAGTGTTTGGCATGGTCTTATTAAATTTGTACCAAGTTTGCAAGTGTTTTGGCATGGTTTTAGGAAGTTTGTTCCAAGTTTGCAAGTGTTTGGCATGGTCTTATTAAATTTGTACCAAGTTTGCAAGTGTTTGGCATGGTCTTATTAGATTTGTACCAAGTTTGCAAGTGTTATGGCATGGTCTTATTAAATTTGTACCAAGTTTGCAAGTCTTTTGGCATGGTCTTATTAAATTTGAACCAAGTTTGCAAGTGTTTTGGCATGGTCTTATTAAATTTGTTCCAAGTTTGCAAGTGTTTGGCATGGTCTTATTAAATTTGTTCCAAGTTTGCAAGTGTTTTGGCATGGTCTTATTAAATTTGTACCAAGTTTGCAAGTGTTTTGGCATGGTCTTAGGAAGTTTGTTCCAAGTTTGCAAGTGTTTTGGCATGGTCTAAGGAAGTTTGTTCCAAGTTTGCAAGTGATTGGCATGGTCTTATTAAATTTGTACCAAGTTTGCAAGTGTTTTGGCATGGTCTCATTAAATTTGTACCAAGTTTGCAAGTGTTTTGGCATGGTCTTATTAAATTTGTACCAAGTTTGCAGGTGTTTTGGCATGGTCTTAGGAAGTTTGTTCCAAGTTTGCCAGTGTTTGGACATGGTCTTATTAAATTTGTACCAAGTTTTCAAGTGTTTTGGCATGGTCTTATTAAATTTGTTCTAAGTTTGCAAGTGTTTTGGCATGGTCTTATTTAATTTGTACCAAGTTTGCAAGTGTTTTGGCATGGTCTTATTAAATTTGTCCCAAGTTTGCAAGTGCTGTGGCATGGTCTTATTAAATTTGTACCAAGTTTGCAAGTGTTTTGGCATGGTCTTAGGAAGTTTGTTCCAAGTTTGCAAGTGTTTGGCATGGTCTTATTAAATTTGTACCAAGTTTGCAAGTGTTTTGACATGGTCTTATTAGATTTGTACCAAGTTTGCAAGTGTTTTGGCATGGTCTTATTAAATTTGTTCCAAGTTTGCAAGTGTTTTGGCATGGTCTTATTTAATTTGTACCAAGTTTGCAAGTGTTTTGGCATGGTCTTAGGAAGTTTATTCCAAGTTTGCAAGTGTTTGGACATGGTCTTAGTAAATTTGTACCAAGTTTGCAAGTGTTTTGGCATGGTCTTATTAAATTTGTTCTAAGTTTGCAAGTGTTTTGGCATGGTCTTATTAAATTTGTACCAAGTTTGCAAGTGTTTTGGCATGGTCTTATTAAATTTGTCCCAAGTTTGCAAGTGCTTTGGCATGGTCTTATTAAATTTGTACCAAGTTTGCAAGTGTTTTGGCATGGTCTTATTAAATTTGTACCAAGTTTGCAAGTGTTTTGGAATGGTCTCATTAAATTTGTACCAAGTTTGCAAGTGTTTTGGCATGGTCTTATTAAATTTGTACCAAGTTTGCAAGTGTTTTGGCACGGTTTTATTAAATTTTTACCAAGTTTACAAGTGTTTTGACATGGTCTTAGGAAGTTTGTTCCAAGCTTGCAAGTGTTTGGCATGGTCTCATTTAATTTGTACCAAGTTTGCAAGTGTTTTGGCATGGTCTTAGGAAGTTTGTTCCAAGTTTGCAAGTGTTTTGGCATGGTCTTATTAAATATGTACCAAGTTTGCAAGTGTTTTGGCATGGTCTTATTAAAATTTTTTCAAGTTTGCAAGTGTATTGGCATGGTCTTATTAAATTTGTACCAAGTTTGAAAGTGTTTTGGCATGGTCTTATTAAATTTGTACCAAGTTTGCAAGTGTTTTGGCATGGTCTTATTAAATTTGTACCAAGTTTGCAAGTGTTTTGGCATGGTCTTATTAAATTTGTACCAAGTTTGCAAGTGTTTTGGCATGGTCTTAGGAAGTTTGTTCCAAGTTTGCAAGTGTTTTGACATGGTCTTAGGAAGTTTGTTCCAAGCTTGCAAGTGTTTAGCATGGTCTCATTTAATTTGTACCAAGTTTGCAAGTGTTTTGGCATGGTCTTAGGAAGTTTGTTCCAAGTTTGCAAGTGTTTTGGCATGGTCTTATTAAATATGTACCAAGTTTGCAAGTGTTTTGGCATGGTCTTATTAATTTTTTTTTCAAGTTTGCAAGCGTATTGGCATGGTCTTATTAAATTTGTACCAAGTTTGAAAGTGTTTTGGCATGGTCTTATTATATTTGTACCAAGTTTACAAGTGTTTTGGCATGGTCTTATTAAATTTGTACCAAGTTTGCAAGTGTTTTGGCATGGTCTTATTAAAATTTTTTCAAGTTTGCAAGTGTATTGGCATGGTCTTATTAAATTTGTACCAAGTTTGCAAGTGTTTTGGCATGGTTTTATTAAATTTGTACCAAGTTTGCAAGTGTTTTGGCATGGTCTTAGGAAGTTTGTTCCAAGTTTGCAAGTGTTTGGCATGGTCTTATTAAATTTGTACCAAGTTTGCAAGTGTTTTGGCATGGTCTCATTAAATTTGTACCAAGTTTGCAAGTGTTTTGGCATGGTCTTATTAAATTTGTACCAAGTTTGCAGGTGTTTTGGCATGGTCTTAGGAAGTTTGTTCCAAGTTTGCAAGTGTTTTGGCATGGTCTTAGTAAGTTTGTTCCAAGTTTGCAAGTGTTTGGCATGGTCTTATTAAATTTGTACCAAGTTTGCAAGTGTTTGGCATGGTCTTATTAAATTTGTACCAAGTTTGCAAGTGTTTTGGCATGGTCTTATTAAATTTGTACCAAGTTTGCAAGTGTTTTGAAATGGTCTTATTAAATTTGTACGAAGTTTGCAGGTGTTTTGGCATGGTCTTAGGAAGTTTGTTCCAAGTTTGCAAGTGTTTTGGCATGGTCTTATTAAATTTGTACCAAGTTTGCAAGTGTTTTGGCATGGTCTTATTAAATTTTTAACAAGTTTGCAAGTGTATTGGCATGGTCTTATTAAATTTGTACCAAGTTTGCAAGTGTTTTGGCATGGTCTTATTAAATTTGTTCCAAGTTTGCAAGTGTTTTGGCATGGTCTTATTTAATTTGTACCAAGTTTGCAAGTGTTTTGGCATGGTCTTAGGAAGTTTGTTCCAAGTTTGCAAGTGTTTGGACATGGTCTTATTAAATTTGTACCAAGTTTGCAAGTGTTTTGGCATGGTCTTATTAAATTTGTTCTAAGTTTGCAAGTGTTTTGGCATGGTCTTATTAAATTTGTACCAAGTTTGCAAGTGTTTTGGCATGGTCTTATTAAATTTGTCCCAAGTTTGCAAGTGCTGTGGCATGGTCTTATTAAATTTGTACCAAGTTTGCAAGTGTTTAGGCATGGTCTTAGGAAGTTTGTTCCAAGTTTGCAAGTGTTTGGCATGGTCTTATTAAATTTGTACCAAGTTTGCAAGTGTTTTGGCATGGTCTTATTTAATTTGTACCAAGTTTGCAAGTGTTTTGGCATGGTCTTAGGAAGTTTGTTCCAAGTTTGCAAGTGTTTTGGCATGGTTTTATTAAATTTGTACCAAGTTTGCAAGTGTTTTGGCATGGTCTTATTAAATTTGTTCCAAGTTTGCAAGTGTTTTGGCATGGTCTTATTAAATTTGTACCAAGTTTGCAAGTCTTTTGGCATGGTCTTATTAAATTTGTACCAAGTTTGCAAGTGTTTTGGCATGATCTTATTAAATTTGTACCAAGTTTGCAAGTGTTTTGGCATGGTCTTAGGAAGTTTGTTCCAAGTTTGCAAGTGTTTGGCATGGTCTTATTAAATTTGTACCAAGTTTGCAAGTGTTTTGGCATGGTCTTATTAAATTTGTACCAAGTTTGTAAGTGATTTGGCATGGTCTTAGGAAGTTTGTTCCAAGTTTGCAAGTGTTTGGCATGGTCTTATTAAATTTGTACCAAGTTTGCAAGTGTTTTGGCATGGTCTTATTAAATATGTACCAAGTTTGCAAGTGTTTTGGCATGGTCTCATTAAATTTGTACCAAGTTTGCAAGTGTTTTGGCATGGTCTTAGGAAGTTTTTTCCAAGTTTGCAAGTGTTTTGGCATGGTCTTATTAAAATTGTACCAAGTTTGCAAGTGTTTGGCATGGTCTTATTAAATTTGTACCAAGTTTGCAAGTGTTTTGGCATGGTTTTAGGAAGTTTGTTCCAAGTTTGCAAGTGTTTGGCATGGTCTTATTAAATTTGTACCAAGTTTGCAAGTGTTTGGCATGGTCTTATTAGATTTGTACCAAGTTTGCAAGTGTTATGGCATGGTCTTATTAAATTTGTACCAAGTTTGCAAGTCTTTTGGCATGGTCTTATTAAATTTGAACCAAGTTTGCAAGTGTTTTGGCATGGTCTTATTAAATTTGTTCCAAGTTTGCAAGTGTTTGGCATGGTCTTATTAAATTTGTTCCAAGTTTGCAAGTGTTTTGGCATGGTCTTATTAAATTTGTACCAAGTTTGCAAGTGTTTGGCATGGTCTTAGGAAGTTTGTTCCAAGTTTGCAAGTGTTTTGGCATGGTCTAAGGAAGTTTGTTCCAAGTTTGCAAGTGATTGGCATGGTCTTATTAAATTTGTACCAAGTTTGCAAGTGTTTTGGCATGGTCTCATTAAATTTGTACCAAGTTTGCAAGTGTTTTGGCATGGTCTTATTAAATTTGTACCAAGTTTGCAGGTGTTTTGGCATGGTCTTAGGAAGTTTGTTCCAAGTTTGCCAGTGTTTGGACATGGTCTTATTAAATTTGTACCAAGTTTTCAAGTGTTTTGGCATGGTCTTATTAAATTTGTTCTAAGTTTGCAAGTGTTTTGGCATGGTCTTATTTAATTTGTACCAAGTTTGCAAGTGTTTTGGCATGGTCTTATTAAATTTGTCCCAAGTTTGCAAGTGCTGTGGCATGGTCTTATTAAATTTGTACCAAGTTTGCAAGTGTTTTGGCATGGTCTTAGGAAGTTTGTTCCAAGTTTGCAAGTGTTTTGACATGGTCTTAGGAAGTTTGTTCCAAGCTTGCAAGTGTTTAGCATGGTCTTATTAAATTTGTACCAAGTTTGCAAGTGTTTTGGCATGGTCTTAGGAAGTTTGTTCCAAGTTTGCAAGTGTTTTGGCATGGTCTTATTAAATATGTACCAAGTTTGCAAGTGTTTTGGCATGGTCTTATTAATTTTTTTTTCAAGTTTGCAAGCGTATTGGCATGGTCTTATTAAATTTGTACCAAGTTTGAAAGTGTTTTGGCATGGTCTTATTATATTTGTACCAAGTTTACAAGTGTTTTGGCATGGTCTTATTAAATTTGTACCAAGTTTGCAAGTGTTTTGGCATGGTCTTATTAAATTTGTACCAAGTTTGCAAGTGTTTTGGCATGGTCTTAGGAAGTTTGTTCTAAGTTTGCAAGTGTTTGGCATGGTCTTATTAAATTTGTACCAAGTTTGCAAGTGTTTTGGCACGGTCTTATTAAATTTGTACCAAGTTTGTAAGTGTTTTGGCATGGTTTTAGGAAGTTTGTTCCAAGTTTGCAAGTGTTTGGCATGGTCTTATTAAATTTGTACCAAGTTTGCAAGTGTTTGGCATGGTCTTATTAGATTTGTACCAAGTTTGCAAGTGTTTTGGCATGGTCTTAGGAAGTTTGTTCCAAGTTTGCAAGTGTTTGGCATGGTCTTATTAAATTTGTACCAAGTTTGCAAGTGTTTTGGCATGGTCTTATTAAATTTGTACCAAGTTTGTAAGTGATTTGGCATGGTCTTTGGAAGTTTGTTCCAAGTTTGCAAGTGTTTTGGCATGGTCTTAATAAATTTGTACCAAGTTTGCAGGTGTTTTGGCATGGTCCTAGGAAGTTTTTTCCAAGTTTGCAAGTGTTTTGGCATGGTCTTAGGAAGTTTGTTCCAAGTTTGCAAGTGTTTGGCATGGTCTTATTAAATTTGTACCAAGTTTGCAAGTGTTTTGGCATGGTCTCATTAAATTTGTACCAAGTTTGCAAGTGTTTTGGCATGGTCTTATTAAATTTGTACCAAGTTTGCAGGTGTTTTGGCATGGTCTTAGGAAGTTTGTTCCAAGTTTGCAAGTGTTTTGGCATGGTCTTAGTAAGTTTGTTCCAAGTTTGCAAGTGTTTGGCATGGTCTTATTAAATTTGTACCAAGTTTGCAAGTGTTTTGGCATGGTCTTATTAAATTTGTACCAAGTTTGCAAGTGTTTTGGCATGGTCTTTTTAAATTTGTACCAAGTTTGCAAGTGTTTTGAAATGGTCTTATTAAATTTGTACCAAGTTTGCAGGTGTTTTGGCATGGTCTTAGGAAGTTTGTTCCAAGTTTGCAAGTGTTTTGGCATGGTCTTATTAAATTTGTACCAAGTTTGCAAGTGTTTTGGCATGGTCTTATTAAATTTTTAACAAGTTTGCAAGTGTATTGGCATGGTCTTATTAGATTTGTACCAAGTTTGCAAGTGTTTTGGCATGGTCTTATTAAATTTGTTCCAAGTTTGCAAGTGTTTTGGCATGGTCTTATTTAATTTGTACCAAGTTTGCAAGTGTTATGGCATCGTCTTAGGAAGTTTGTTCCAAGTTTGCAAGTGTTTGGACATGGTCTTATTAAATTTGTACCAAGTTTGCAAGTGTTTTGGCATGGTCTTATTAAATTTGTTCTAAGTTTGCAAGTGTTTTGGCATTGTCTTATTAAATTTGTACCAAGTTTGCAAGTGTTTTGGCATGGTCTTATTAAATTTGTCCCAAGTTTGCAAGTGCTGTGGCATGGTCTTATTAAATTTGTACCAAGTTTGCAAGTGTTTTGGCATGGTCTTAGGAAGTTTGTTCCAAGTTTGCAAGTGTTTGGCATGGTCTTATTAAATTTGTACCAAGTTTGCAAGTGTTTTGACATGGTCTTATTAAATTTGTACCAAGTTTGCAAGTGTTTTGGCATGGTCTTATTTAATTTGTTCCAAGTTTGCAAGTGTTTTGGCATGGTCTTATTTAATTTGTACCAAGTTTGCAAGTGTTTTGGCATGGTCTTAGGAAGTTTGTTCCAAGTTTGCAAGTGTTTGGACATGGTCTTATTAAATTTGTACCAAGTTTGCAAGTGTTTTGGCATGGTCTTATTAAATTTGTACCAAGTGTGCAAGTGTTTTGGCATGGTCTTATTAAATTTGTCCCAAGTTTGCAAGTGCTTTGGCATGGTCTTATTAAATTTGTACCAAGTTTGCAAGTGTTTTGGCATGGTCTAATTAAATTTGTACCAAGTTTGCAAGTGTTTTGGCATGGTCTCATTAAATTTGTACCAAGTTTGCAAGTGTTTTGGCATGGTCTTATTAAATTTGTACCAAGTTTGCAGGTGTTTTGGCATGGTCTTAGGAAGTTTGTTCCAAGTTTGCCAGTGTTTGGACATGGTCTTATTAAATTTGTACCAAGTTTTCAAGTGTTTTGGCATGGTCTTATTAAATTTGTTCTAAGTTTGCAAGTGTTTTGGCATGGTCTTATTTAATTTGTACCAAGTTTGCAAGTGTTTTGGCATGGTCTTATTAAATTTGTCCCAAGTTTGCAAGTGCTGTGGCATGGTCTTATTAAATTTGTACCAAGTTTGCAAGTGTTTTGGCATGGTCTTAGGAAGTTTGTTCCAAGTTTGCAAGTGTTTGGCATGGTCTTATTAAATTTGTACCAAGTTTGCAAGTGTTTTGACATGGTCTTATTAGATTTGTACCAAGTTTGCAAGTGTTTTGGCATGGTCTTATTAAATTTGTTCCAAGTTTGCAAGTGTTTTGGCATGGTCTTATTTAATTTGTACCAAGTTTGCAAGTGTTTTGGCATGGTCTTAGGAAGTTTATTCCAAGTTTGCAAGTGTTTGGACATGGTCTTAGTAAATTTGTACCAAGTTTGCAAGTGTTTTGGCATGGTCTTATTAAATTTGTTCTAAGTTTGCAAGTGTTTTGGCATGGTCTTATTAAATTTGTACCAAGTTTGCAAGTGTTTTGGCATGGTCTTATTAAATTTGTCCCAAGTTTGCAAGTGCTTTGGCATGGTCTTATTAAATTTGTACCAAGTTTGCAAGTGTTTTGGCATGGTCTTATTAAATTTGTACCAAGTTTGCAAGTGTTTTGGAATGGTCTCATTAAATTTGTACCAAGTTTGCAAGTGTTTTGGCATGGTCTTATTAAATTTGTACCAAGTTTGCAAGTGTTTTGGCACGGTTTTATTAAATTTGTACCAAGTTTACAAGTGTTTTGACATGGTCTTAGGAAGTTTGTTCCAAGCTTGCAAGTGTTTGGCATGGTCTCATTTAATTTGTACCAAGTTTGCAAGTGTTTTGGCATGGTCTTAGGAAGTTTGTTCCAAGTTTGCAAGTGTTTTGGCATGGTCTTATTAAATATGTACCAAGTTTGCAAGTGTTTTGGCATGGTCTTATTAAAATTTTTTTAAGTTTGCAAGTGTATTGGCATGGTCTTATTAAATTTGTACCAAGTTTGAAAGTGTTTTGGCATGGTCTTATTAAATTTGTACCAAGTTTGCAAGTGTTTTGGCATGGTCTTATTAAATTTGTACCAAGTTTGCAAGTGTTTTGGCATGGTCTTATTAAATTTGTACCAAGTTTGCAAGTGTTTTGGCATGGTCTTAGGAAGTTTGTTCCAAGTTTGCAAGTGTTTTGACATGGTCTTAGGAAGTTTGTTCCAAGCTTGCAAGTGTTTAGCATGGTCTCATTTAATTTGTACCAAGTTTGCAAGTGTTTTGGCATGGTCTTAGGAAGTTTGTTCCAAGTTTGCAAGTGTTTTGGCATGGTCTTATTAAATATGTACCAAGTTTGCAAGTGTTTTGGCATGGTCTTATTAATTTTTTTTTCAAGTTTGCAAGCGTATTGGCATGGTCTTATTAAATTTGTACCAAGTTTGAAAGTGTTTTGGCATGGTCTTATTATATTTGTACCAAGTTTACAAGTGTTTTGGCATGGTCTTATTAAATTTGTACCAAGTTTGCAAGTGTTTTGGCATGGTCTTATTAAATTTGTACCAAGTTTGCAAGTGTTTTGGCATGGTCTTAGGAAGTTTGTTCTAAGTTTGCAAGTGTTTGGCATGGTCTTATTAAATTTGTACCAAGTTTGCAAGTGTTTTGGCACGGTCTTATTAAATTTGTACCAAGTTTGTAAGTGTTTTGGCATGGTTTTAGGAAGTTTGTTCCAAGTTTGCAAGTGTTTGGCATGGTCTTATTAAATTTGTACCAAGTTTGCAAGTGTTTGGCATGGTCTTATTAGATTTGTACCAAGTTTGCAAGTGTTTTGGCATGGTCTTAGGAAGTTTGTTCCAAGTTTGCAAGTGTTTGGCATGGTCTTATTAAATTTGTACCAAGTTTGCAAGTGTTTTGGCATGGTCTTATTAAATTTGTACCAAGTTTGTAAGTGATTTGGCATGGTCTTTGGAAGTTTGTTCCAAGTTTGCAAGTGTTTTGGCATGGTCTTAATAAATTTGTACCAAGTTTGCAGGTGTTTTGGCATGGTCCTAGGAAGTTTTTTCCAAGTTTGCAAGTGTTTTGGCATGGTCTTAGGAAGTTTGTTCCAAGTTTGCAAGTGTTTGGCATGGTCTTATTAAATTTGTACCAAGTTTGCAAGTGTTTTGGCATGGTCTCATTAAATTTGTACCAAGTTTGCAAGTGTTTTGGCATGGTCTTATTAAATTTGTACCAAGTTTGCAGGTGTTTTGGCATGGTCTTAGGAAGTTTGTTCCAAGTTTGCAAGTGTTTTGGCATGGTCTTAGTAAGTTTGTTCCAAGTTTGCAAGTGTTTGGCATGGTCTTATTAAATTTGTACCAAGTTTGCAAGTGTTTTGGCATGGTCTTATTAAATTTGTACCAAGTTTGCAAGTGTTTTGGCATGGTCTTTTTAAATTTGTACCAAGTTTGCAAGTGTTTTGAAATGGTCTTATTAAATTTGTACCAAGTTTGCAGGTGTTTTGGCATGGTCTTAGGAAGTTTGTTCCAAGTTTGCAAGTGTTTTGGCATGGTCTTATTAAATTTGTACCAAGTTTGCAAGTGTTTTGGCATGGTCTTATTAAATTTTTAACAAGTTTGCAAGTGTATTGGCATGGTCTTATTAGATTTGTACCAAGTTTGCAAGTGTTTTGGCATGGTCTTATTAAATTTGTTCCAAGTTTGCAAGTGTTTTGGCATGGTCTTATTTAATTTGTACCAAGTTTGCAAGTGTTATGGCATCGTCTTAGGAAGTTTGTTCCAAGTTTGCAAGTGTTTGGACATGGTCTTATTAAATTTGTACCAAGTTTGCAAGTGTTTTGGCATGGTCTTATTAAATTTGTTCTAAGTTTGCAAGTGTTTTGGCATTGTCTTATTAAATTTGTACCAAGTTTGCAAGTGTTTTGGCATGGTCTTATTAAATTTGTCCCAAGTTTGCAAGTGCTGTGGCATGGTCTTATTAAATTTGTACCAAGTTTGCAAGTGTTTTGGCATGGTCTTAGGAAGTTTGTTCCAAGTTTGCAAGTGTTTGGCATGGTCTTATTAAATTTGTACCAAGTTTGCAAGTGTTTTGACATGGTCTTATTAAATTTGTACCAAGTTTGCAAGTGTTTTGGCATGGTCTTATTTAATTTGTTCCAAGTTTGCAAGTGTTTTGGCATGGTCTTATTTAATTTGTACCAAGTTTGCAAGTGTTTTGGCATGGTCTTAGGAAGTTTGTTCCAAGTTTGCAAGTGTTTGGACATGGTCTTATTAAATTTGTACCAAGTTTGCAAGTGTTTTGGCATGGTCTTATTAAATTTGTACCAAGTGTGCAAGTGTTTTGGCATGGTCTTATTAAATTTGTCCCAAGTTTGCAAGTGCTTTGGCATGGTCTTATTAAATTTGTACCAAGTTTGCAAGTGTTTTGGCATGGTCTAATTAAATTTGGACCAAGTTTGCAAGTGTTTTGGAATGGTCTCATTAAATTTGTACCAAGTTTGCAAGTGTTTTGGCATGGTCTTATTAAATTTGTACCAAGTTTATAAGTGTTTTGGCATGGTCTTATTAAATTTGTACCAAGTTTGCAAGTGTTTTGGCATGGTCTTATTAAATTTGTACCAAGTTTGCAGGTGTTTTGGCATGGTCTTTGGAAGTTTGTTCCAAGTTTGCAAGTGTTTTGGCATGGTCTTATTAAATTTGTACCAAGTTTGCAGGTGTTTTGGCATGGTCTTAGGAAGTTTTTTCCAAGTTTGCAAGTGTTTTGGCATTGTCTTAGGAAGTTTGTTCCAAGTTTGCAAGTGTTTTGGCATGGTCTTATTAAAATTGTACCAAGTTTGCAAGTGTTTGGCATGGTCTTATTAAATTTGTACCAAGTTAGCAAGTGTTTTGGCATGGTTTTAGGAAGTTTGTTCCAAGTTTGCAAGTGTTTGGCATGGTTTTAGGAAGTTTGTTCCAAGTTTGCAAGTGTTTGGCATGGTCTTATTAAATTTGTACCAAGTTTGCAAGTGTTTTGAAATGGTCTTATTAAATTTGTACCAAGTTTGCAGGTGTTTTGGCATGGTCTTAGGAAGTTTGTACCAAGTTTGCAAGTGTTTTGGCATGGTCTTATTAAATTTGTACCAAGTTTGCAAGTGTTTTGGCATGGTCTTATTAAATTTGTACCAAGTTTGCAAGTGTTTTGGCATGGTCTCATTAAATTTGTACCAAGTTTGCAAGTGTTTTGGCATGGTCTTATTAAATTTGTACCAAGTTTGCAAGTGTTTTGCCATGGTCTTATTAAATTTTTACCAAGTTTATAAGTGTTTTGGCATGGTCTTATTAAATTTGTTCCAAGTTTGCAAGTGTTTTGGCATGGTCTTATTTAATTTGTACCAAGTTTGCAAGTGTTTTGGCATGGTCTTAGGAAGTTTGTTCCAAGTTTGCAAGTGTTTGGACATGGTCTTATTAAATTTGTACCAAGTTTGCAAGTGTTTTGGCATGGTCTTATTAAATTTGTTCTAAGTTTGCAAGTGTTTTGGCATGGTCTTATTAAATTTGTACCAAGTTTGCAAGTGTTTTGGCATGGTCTTATTAAAATTGTCCCAAGTTTGCAAGTGCTTTGGCATGGTCTTATTAAATTTGTACCAAGTAAGCAAGTGTTTTGGCATGGTCTTATTAAATTTGTACCAAGTTTGCAAGTGTTTTGGAATGGTCTCATTAAATGTGTACCAAGTTTGCAAGTGTTTTGGCATGGTCTTATTAAATTTGTACCAAGTTTGCAAGTGTTTTGCCATGGTCTTATTAAATTTTTACCAAGTTTATAAGTGTTTTGGCATGGTCTTATTAAATTTGTTCCAAGTTTGCAAGTGTTTTGGCATGGTCTTATTTAATTTGTACCAAGTGTGCAAGTGTTTTGGCATGGTCTTATTAAATTTGTCCCAAGTTTGCAAGTGCTTTGGCATGGTCTTATTAAATTTGTACCAAGTTTGCAAGTGTTTTGGCATGGTCTAATTAAATTTGTACCAAGTTTGCAAGTGTTTTGGAATGGTCTTATTTAATTTGTACCAAGTTTGCAAGTGTTATGGCATCGTCTTAGGAAGTTTGTTCCAAGTTTGCAAGTGTTTGGACATGGTCTTATTAAATTTGTACCAAGTTTGCAAGTGTTTTGGCATGGTCTTATTAAATTTGTTCTAAGTTTGCAAGTGTTTTGGCATTGTCTTATTAAATTTGTACCAAGTTTGCAAGTGTTTTGGCATGGTCTTATTAAATTTGTCCCAAGTTTGCAAGTGCTGTGGCATGGTCTTATTAAATTTGTACCAAGTTTGCAAGTGTTTTGGCATGGTCTTAGGAAGTTTGTTCCAAGTTTGCAAGTGTTTGGCATGGTCTTATTAAATTTGTACCAAGTTTGCAAGTGTTTTGACATGGTCTTATTAAATTTGTACCAAGTTTGCAAGTGTTTTGGCATGGTCTTATTTAATTTGTTCCAAGTTTGCAAGTGTTTTGGCATGGTCTTATTTAATTTGTACCAAGTTTGCAAGTGTTTTGGCATGGTCTTAGGAAGTTTGTTCCAAGTTTGCAAGTGTTTGGACATGGTCTTATTAAATTTGTACCAAGTTTGCAAGTGTTTTGGCATGGTCTTATTAAATTTGTACCAAGTGTGCAAGTGTTTTGGCATGGTCTTATTAAATTTGTCCCAAGTTTGCAAGTGCTTTGGCATGGTCTTATTAAATTTGTACCAAGTTTGCAAGTGTTTTGGCATGGTCTAATTAAATTTGTACCAAGTTTGCAAGTGTTTTGGAATGGTCTCATTAAATTTGTACCAAGTTTGCAAGTGTTTTGGCATGGTCTTATTAAATTTGTACCAAGTTTATAAGTGTTTTGGCATGGTCTTATTAAATTTGTACCAAGTTTGCAAGTGTTTTGGCATGGTCTTATTAAATTTGTACCAAGTTTGCAGGTGTTTTGGCATGGTCTTTGGAAGTTTGTTCCAAGTTTGCAAGTGTTTTGGCATGGTCTTATTAAATTTGTACCAAGTTTGCAGGTGTTTTGGCATGGTCTTAGGAAGTTTTTTCCAAGTTTGCAAGTGTTTTGGCATTGTCTTAGGAAGTTTGTTCCAAGTTTGCAAGTGTTTTGGCATGGTCTTATTAAAATTGTACCAAGTTTGCAAGTGTTTGGCATGGTCTTATTAAATTTGTACCAAGTTAGCAAGTGTTTTGGCATGGTTTTAGGAAGTTTGTTCCAAGTTTGCAAGTGTTTGGCATGGTCTTATTAAATTTGTACCAAGTTTGCAAGTGTTTTGAAATGGTCTTATTAAATTTGTACCAAGTTTGCAGGTGTTTTGGCATGGTCTTAGGAAGTTTGTACCAAGTTTGCAAGTGTTTTGGCATGGTCTTATTAAATTTGTACCAAGTTTGCAAGTGTTTTGGCATGGTCTTATTAAATTTGTACCAAGTTTGCAAGTGTTTTGGCATGGTCTCATTAAATTTGTACCAAGTTTGCAAGTGTTTTGGCATGGTCTTATTAAATTTGTACCAAGTTTGCAAGTGTTTTGCCATGGTCTTATTAAATTTTTACCAAGTTTATAAGTGTTTTGGCATGGTCTTATTAAATTTGTTCCAAGTTTGCAAGTGTTTTGGCATGGTCTTATTTAATTTGTACCAAGTTTGCAAGTGTTTTGGCATGGTCTTAGGAAGTTTGTTCCAAGTTTGCAAGTGTTTGGACATGGTCTTATTAAATTTGTACCAAGTTTGCAAGTGTTTTGGCATGGTCTTATTAAATTTGTTCTAAGTTTGCAAGTGTTTTGGCATGGTCTTATTAAATTTGTACCAAGTTTGCAAGTGTTTTGGCATGGTCTTATTAAAATTGTCCCAAGTTTGCAAGTGCTTTGGCATGGTCTTATTAAATTTGTACCAAGTAAGCAAGTGTTTTGGCATGGTCTTATTAAATTTGTACCAAGTTTGCAAGTGTTTTGGAATGGTCTCATTAAATGTGTACCAAGTTTGCAAGTGTTTTGGCATGGTCTTATTAAATTTGTACCAAGTTTGCAAGTGTTTTGCCATGGTCTTATTAAATTTTTACCAAGTTTATAAGTGTTTTGGCATGGTCTTATTAAATTTGTTCCAAGTTTGCAAGTGTTTTGGCATGGTCTTATTTAATTTGTACCAAGTTTGCAAGTGTTTTGGCATTGTCTTAAGAAGTTTGTTCCAAGTTTGCAAGTGCTTTGGCATGGTCTTATTAAATTTGTACCAAGTAAGCAAGTGTTTTGGCATGGTCTTATTAAATTTGTACCAAGTTTGCAAGTGTTTTGGAATGGTCTCATTAAATGTGTACCAAGTTTGCAAGTGTTTTGGCATGGTCTTATTAAATTTGTACCAAGTTTGCAAGTGTTTTGCCATGGTCTTATTAACTTTGTACCAAGTTTGCAATTGTTTTGACATGGTCTTAGGAAGTTTGTTCCAAGCTTGCAAGTGTTTGGCATGGTCTCATTTAATTTGTACCAAGTTTGCAAGTGTTTTGGCATGGTCTTAGGAAGTTTGTTCCAAGTTTGCAAGTGTTTTGGCATGGTCTTATTAAATATGTACCAAGTTTGCAAGTGTTTTGGCATGGTCTTATTAAAATTTTTTCAAGTTTGCAAGTGTATTGGCATGGTCTTATTAAATTTGTACCAAGTTTGCAAGTGTTTTGGCATGGTCTTATTAAATTTGTACCAGGTTTGCAAGTGTTTTGGCATGGTCTTATTAAATTTGTACCAAGTTTGCAAGTGTTTTGGCATGGTCTTATTAAATTTGTACCAAGTTTGCAAGTGTTTTGGCATGGTCTTAGGAAGTTTGTTCCAAGTTTGCAAGTGTTTGGCATGGTCATATTAAATTTGTACCAAGTTTGGAAGTGTTTTGGCATGGTCTTATTAAATTTGTACCAAGTTTGTAAGTGATTTGGCATAGTCTTAGGAAGTTTGTTCCAAGTTTGCAAGTGTTAAGCATGGTCTTATTAAATTTGTACCAAGTTTGCAAGTGTTTTGGCATGGTCTTATTAAATTTGTACCAAGTTTGCAAGTGTTTTGGCATGGTCTTAGGAAGTTTGTTCCAAGTTTGCAAGTGTTTGGCATGGTCTTATTAAATTTGTACCAAGCTTGCAAGTGTTTTGACATGGTCTTATTAAATTTGTACCAAGTTTGCAAGTGTTTTGGCATGGTCTTATTAAATTTGTTCCAAGTTTGCAAGTGTTTTGGCATGGTCTTATTTAATTTGTACCAAGTTTGCAAGTGTTTTGGCATGGTCTTAGGAAGTTTGTTCCAAGTTTGCAAGTGTTTTGGCATGGTTTTATTAAATTTGTACCAAGTTTGCAAGTGTTTTGGCATGGTCGTATTAAATTTGTTCCAAGTTTGCAAGTGTTTTGGCATGGTCTTATTAAATTTGTACCAAGTTTGCAAGTCTTTTGGCATGGTCTTATTAAATTTGTACCAAGTTTGCAAGTGTTTTGGCATGGTCTTATTAAATTTGTACCAAGTTTGCAAGTGTTTTGGCATGGTCTTAGGAAGTTTGTTCCAAGTTTGCAAGTGTTTGGCATGGTCTTATTAAATTTGTACCAAGTTTGCAAGTGTTTTGGCATGGTCTTATTAAATTTGTACCAAGTTTGTAAGTGGTTTGGCATGGTCTTAGGAAGTTTGTTCCAAGTTTGCAAGTGTTTGGCATGGTCTTATTAAATTTGTACCAAGTTTGCAAGTGTTTTGGCATGGTCTTATTAAATTTGTACCAAGTTTGCAAGTGTTTTGGCATGGTCTCATTAAATTTGTACCAAGTTTGCAAGTGTTTTGGCATGGTCTTAGGAATTTGTTCCAAGTTTGCAAGTGTTTTGGCATGGTCTTATTAAAATTTTACCAAGTTTGCAAGTGTTTGGCATGGTCTTATTAAATTTGTACCAAGTTAGGAAGTGTTTTGGCATGGTTTTAGGAAGTTTGTTCCAAGTTTGCAAGTGTTTGGCATGGTCTTATTAAATTTGTACCAAGTTTGCAAGTTTTTGGCATGGTCTTATTAGATTTGTACCAAGTTTGCAAGTGTTATGGCATGGTCTTATTAAATTTGTACCAAGTTAGCAAGTCTTTTGCCATGGTCTTATTAAATTTGAACCAAGTTTGCAAGTGTTTTGGCATGGTCTTATTAAAATTGTTCCAAGTTTGCAAGTGTTTGGCATGGTCTTATTAAATTTGTTCCAAGTTTGCAAGTGTTTTGGCATGGTCTTATTAAATTTGTACCAAGTTTGCAAGTGTTTTGGCATGGTCTTATTAAATTTGTACCAAGTTTGTAAGTGATTTGGCATGGTCTTAGGAAGTTTGTTCTAAGTATGCAAGTGTTTGGCATGGTCTTATTAAATTTGTACCAAGTTTGCAAGTGATTTGGCATGGTCTTATTAAATTTGTACCAAGTTTGCAAGTGTTTTGGCATGGTCTCATTAAATTTGTACCAAGTTTGCAAGTGTTTTGGCATGGTCTTAGGAAGTTTGTTCCAAGTTTGCAAGTGTTTTGGCATGGTCTTATTAAAAGTGTACCAAGTTTGCAAGTGTTTGGCATGGTCTTATTAAATTTGTACCAAGTTAGCAAGTGTTTTGGCATGGTTTTAGGAAGTTTGTTCCAAGTTTGCAAGTGTTTGGCATGGTCTTATTAAATTTGTACCAAGTTTGCAAGTGTTTGGCATGGTCTTATTAGATTTGTACCAAGTTTGCAAGTGTTTTGGCATGGTCTTAGGAAGTTTGTTCCAAGTTTGCAAGTGTTTGGCATGGTCTTATTAAATTTGTACCAAGTTTGCAAGTGTTTTGGCATGGTCTTATTAAATTTGTACCAAGTTTGTAAGTGATTTGGCATGGTCTTTGGAAGTTTGTTCCAAGTTTGCAAGTGTTTTGGCATGGTCTTATTAAATTTGTACCAAGTTTGCAGGTGTTTTGGCATGGTCCAAGGAAGTTTTTTCCAAGTTTGCAAGTGTTTTGGCATGGTCTTAGGAAGTTTGTTCCAAGTTTGCAAGTGTTTGGCATGGTCTCATTAAATTTGTACCAAGTTTATAAGTGTTTTGGCATGGTCTTATTAAATTTTTACCAAGTTTGCAAGTGTTTTGGCATGGTCTTATTAAATTTGTACCAAGTTTGCAGGTGTTTTGGCATGGTCTTTGGAAGTTTGTTCCAAGTTTGCAAGTGTTTTGGCATGGTCTTATTAAATTTGTACCAAGTTTGCAGGTGTTTTGGCATGGTCTTAGGAAGTTTTTTCCAAGTTTGCAAGTGTTTTGGCATTGTCTTAGGAAGTTTGTTCCAAGTTTGCAAGTGTTTTGGCATGGTCTTATTAAAATTGTACCAAGTTTGCAAGTGTTTGGCATGGTCTTATTACATTTGTACCAAGTTAGCAAGTGTTTTGGCATGGTTTTAGGAAGTTTGTTCCAAGTTTGCAAGTGTTTGACATGGTCTTATTAAATTTGTACCAAGTTTGCAAGTGTTTTGAAATGGTCTTATTAAATTTGTACCAAGTTTGCAGGTGTTTTGGCATGGTCTTAGGAAGTTTGTACCAAGTTTGCAAGTGTTTTGGCATGGTCTTATTAAATTTGTACCAAGTTTGCAAGTGTTTTGGCATGGTCTTATTAAATTTGTACCAAGTTTGCAAGTGTTTTGGCATTGTCTCATTAAATTTGTACCAAGTTTGCAAGTGTTTTGGCATGGTCTTATTAAATTTGTACCAAGTTTGCAAGTGTTTTGCCATGGTCTTATTAAATTTTTACCAAGTTTATAAGTGTTTTGGCATGGTCTTATCAAATTTGTTCCAAGTTTGCAAGTGTTTTGGCATGGTCTTATTTAATTTGTACCAAGTTTGCAAGTGTTTTGGCATGGTTTTAGGAAGTTTGTTCCAAGTTTGCAAGTGTTTGACATGGTCTTATTAAATTTGTACCAAGTTTGCAAGTGTTTTGGCATGGTCTTATTAAAATTTTTTCAAGTTTGCAAGTGTATTGGCATGGTCTTATTAAATTTGTACCAAGTTTGCAAGTGTTTTGGCATGGTCTTATTAAATTTGTACCAAGTTTGCAAGTGTTTTGGCATGGTCTTATTAAATTTGTACCAAGTTTGCAAGTGTTTTGGCATGGTCTTAGGAAGTTTGTTCCAAGTTTGCAAGTGTTTGGCATCGTCTTATTAAATTTGTACCAAGTTTGGAAGTGTTTTGGCATGGTCTTATTAAATTTGTACCAAGTTTGTAAGTGATTTGGCATGGTCTTAGGAAGTTTGTTCCAAGTTTGCAAGTGTTTGGCATGGTCTTATTAAATTTGTACCAAGTTTGCAAGTGTTTTGGCATGGTCTTATTAAATTTGTACCAAGTTTGCAAGTGTTTGGCATGGTCTTATTAAATTTGTACCAAGTTTGCAAGTGTTTTGGCATGGTCTTATTAAATTTGTACCAAGTTTGCAAGTGTTTGGCATGGTCTTATTAAATTTGTACCAAGTTTGCAAGTGTTTTGGCATGGTCTTAGGAAGTTTGTTCCAAGTTTGCAAGTGTTTGGCATGGTCTTATTAAATTTGTACCAAGTTTGGAAGTGTTTTGGCATGGTCTTATTAAATTTGTACCAAGTTTGTAAGTGATTTTGGCATAGTCTTAGGAAGTTTGTTCCAAGTTTGCAAGTGTTTGGCATGGTCTTATTAAATTTGTACCAAGTTTGCAAGTGTTTTGGCATGGTCTTATTAAATTTGTACCAAGTTTGCAAGTGTTTTGGCATGGTCTTATTAAATTTGTACCAAGTTTGCAAGTGTTTTGGCATGGTCTTAGGAAGTTTTTTCCAAGTTTGCAAGTGTTTTGGCATTGTCTTAGGAAGTTTGTTCCAAGTTTGCAAGTGTTTTGGCATGGTCTTATTAAAATTGTACCAAGTTTGCAAGTGTTTGGCATGGTCTTATTAAATTTGTACCAAGTTAGCAAGTGTTTTGGCATGGTTTTAGGAAGTTTGTTCCAAGTTTGCAAGTGTTTGACATGGTCTTATTAAATTTGTACCAAGTTTGCAAGTGTTTTGAAATGGTCTTATTAAATTTGTACCTAGTTTGCAGGTGTTTTGGCATGGTCTTAGGAAGTTTGTACCAAGTTTGCAAGTGTTTTGGCATGGTCTTATTAAATTTGTACCAAGTTTGCAAGTGTTTTGGCATGGTCTTATTAAATTTGTACCAAGTTTGCAAGTGTTTTGGCATTGTCTCATTAAATTTGTACCAAGTTTGCAAGTGTTTTGAAATGGTCTTATTAAATTTGTACCAAGTTTGCAGGTGTTTTGGCATGGTCTTAGGAAGTTTGTTCCAAGTTTGCAAGTGTTTTGGCATGGTCTTATTAAATTTGTTCCAAGTTTGCAAGTGTTTTGGCATGGTCTTATTTAATTTGTACCAAGTTTGCAAGTGTTTTGGCATGGTTTTAGGAAGTTTGTTCCAAGTTTGCAAGTGTTTGACATGGTCTTATTAAATTTGTACCAAGTTTGCAAGTGTTTTGGCATGGTCTTATTAAAATTTTTTCAAGTTTGCAAGTGTATTGGCATGGTCTTATTAAATTTGTACCAAGTTTGCAAGTGTTTTGGCATGGTCTTATTAAATTTGTACCAAGTTTGCAAGTGTTTTGGCATGGTCTTATTAAATTTGTACCAAGTTTGCAAGTGTTTTGGCATGGTCTTAGGAAGTTTGTTCCAAGTTTGCAAGTGTTTGGCATCGTCTTATTAAATTTGTACCAAGTTTGGAAGTGTTTTGGCATGGTCTTATAAAATTTGTACCAAGTTTGTAAGTGATTTGGCATGGTCTTAGGAAGTTTGTTCCAAGTTTGCAAGTGTTTGGCATGGTCTTATTAAATTTGTACCAAGTTTGGAAGTGTTTTGGCATGGTCTTATTAAATTTGTACCAAGTTTGCAAGTGTTTTGGCATGGTCTTATTAAATTTGTACCAAGTTTGCAAGTGTTTGGCATGGTCTTATCAAATTTGTACCAAGTTTGCAAGTGTTTTGGCATTGTCTTATTAAATTTGTACCAAGTTTGCAAGTGTTTTGGCATGGTCTTATTAAATTTGTACCAAGTTTGCAAGTGTTTTGGCATGGTCTTAGGAAGTTTGTTCCAAGTTTGCAAGTGTTTGGCATGGTCTTATTAAATTTGTACCAAGTTTGGAAGTGTTTTGGCATGGTCTTATTAAATTTGTACCAAGTTTGTAAGTGATTTTGGCATAGTCTTAGGAAGTTTGTTCCAAGTTTGCAAGTGTTTGGCATGGTCTTATTAAATTTGTACCAAGTTTGCAAGTGTTTTGGCATGGTCTTATTAAATTTGTACCAAGTTTGCAAGTGTTTTGGCATGGTCTTATTAAATTTGTACCAAGTTTGCAAGTGTTTTGGCATGGTCTTAGGAAGTTTTTTCCAAGTTTGCAAGTGTTTTGGCATTGTCTTAGGAAGTTTGTTCCAAGTTTGCAAGTGTTTTGGCATGGTCTTATTAAAATTGTACCAAGTTTGCAAGTGTTTGGCATGGTCTTATTAAATTTGTACCAAGTTAGCAAGTGTTTTGGCATGGTTTTAGGAAGTTTGTTCCAAGTTTGCAAGTGTTTGACATGGTCTTATTAAATTTGTACCAAGTTTGCAAGTGTTTTGAAATGGTCTTATTAAATTTGTACCAAGTTTGCAGGTGTTTTGGCATGGTCTTAGGAAGTTTGTACCAAGTTTGCAAGTGTTTTGGCATGGTCTTATTAAATTTGTACCAAGTTTGCAAGTGTTTTGGCATGGTCTTATTAAATTTGTACCAAGTTTGCAAGTGTTTTGGCATTGTCTCATTAAATTTGTACCAAGTTTGCAAGTGTTTTGGCATGGTCTTATTAAATTTGTACCAAGTTTGCAAGTGTTTTGCCATGGTCTTATTAAATTTTTACCAAGTTTATAAGTGTTTTGGCATGGTCTTATTAAATTTGTTCCAAGTTTGCAAGTGTTTTGGCATGGTCTTATTTAATTTGTACCAAGTTTGCAAGTGTTTTGGCATGGTTTTAGGAAGTTTGTTCCAAGTTTGCAAGTGTTTGACATGGTCTTATTAAATTTGTACCAAGTTTGCAAGTGTTTTGGCATGGTCTTATTAAAATTTTTTCAAGTTTGCAAGTGTATTGGCATGGTCTTATTAAATTTGTACCAAGTTTGCAAGTGTTTTGGCATGGTCTTATTAAATTTGTACCAAGTTTGCAAGTGTTTTGGCATGGTCTTATTAAATTTGTACCAAGTTTGCAAGTGTTTTGGCATGGTCTTAGGAAGTTTGTTCCAAGTTTGCAAGTGTTTGGCATCGTCTTATTAAATTTGTACCAAGTTTGCAAGTGTTTTGGCATGGTCTTATTAAATTTGTACCAAGTTTGTAAGTGATTTGGCATTGTCTTAGGAAGTTTGTTCCAAGTTTGCAAGTGTTTGGCATGGTCTTATTAAATTTGTACCAAGTTTGCAAGTGTTTTGGCATGGTCTTATTAAATTTGTACCAAGTTTGCAAGTGTTTTGGCATGGTCTTAGGAAGTTTGTTCCAAGTTTGCAAGTGTTTGGCATGGTCTTATTAAATTTGTACCAAGTTTGGAAGTGTTTTGGCATGGTCTTATTAAATTTGTACCAAGTTTGTAAGTGATTTTGGCATAGTCTTAGGAAGTTTGTTCCAAGTTTGCAAGTGTTTGGCATGGTCTTATTAAATTTGTACCAAGTTTGCAAGTGTTTTGGCATGGTCTTATTAAATTTGTACCAAGTTTGCAAGTGTTTTGGCATGGTCTTATTAAATTTGTACCAAGTTTGCAAGTGTTTTGGCATGGTCTTAGGAAGTTTGTACCAAGTTTGCAAGTGTTTTGGCATGGTCTTATTAAATTTGTACCAAGTTTGCAAGTGTTTTGGCATGGTCTTATTAAATTTGTACCAAGTTTGCAAGTGTTTTGGCATGGTCTTATTAAATTTGTACCAAGTTTGCAAGTGTTTTGGCATGGTCTTAGGAAGTTTGTTCCAAGTTTGCAAGTGTTTGGCATGGTCTTATTAAATTTGTACCAAGTTTGGAAGTGTTTTGGCATGGTCTTATTAAATTTGTACCAAGTTTGTAAGTGATTTGGCATAGTCTTAGGAAGTTTGTTCCAAGTTTGCAAGTGTTTGGCATGGTCTTATTAAATTTGTACCAAGTTTGCAAGTGTTTTGGCATGGTCTTATTAAATTTGTACCAAGTTTTCAAGTGTTTTGGCATTGTCTCATTAAATTTGTACCAAGTTTGCAAGTGTTTTGGCATGGTCTTATTAAATTTGTACCAAGTTTGCAAGTGTTTTGCCATGGTCTTATTAAATTTTTACCAAGTTTATAAGTGTTTTGGCATGGTCTTATTAAATTTGTTCCAAGTTTGCAAGTGTTTTGGCATGGTCTTATTTAATTTGTACCAAGTTTGCAAGTGTTTTGGCATGGTTTTAGGAAGTTTGTTCCAAGTTTGCAAGTGTTTGACATGGTCTTATTAAATTTGTACCAAGTTTGCAAGTGTTTTGGCATGGTCTTATTAAAATTGTACCAAGTTTGCAAGTGTTTGGCATGGTCTTATTAAATTTGTACCAAGTTAGCAAGTGTTTTGGCATGGTTTTAGGAAGTTTGTTCCAAGTTTGCAAGTGTTTGACATGGTCTTATTAAATTTGTACCAAGTTTGCAAGTGTTTTGAAATGGTCTTATTAAATTTGTACCTAGTTTGCAAGTGTTTTGGCATGGTCTTAGGAAGTTTGTTCCAAGTTTGCAAGTGTTTTGGCATGGTCTTATTAATATTGTACCAAGTTTGCAAGTGTTTGGCATGGTCTTATTCAATTTGTACCAAGTTTGCAAGTGTTTTGACATGGTCTTATTAAATTTGTACCAAGTTTGCAAGTGTTTTGGCATGGTCTTATTAAAATTTTTTCAAGTTTGCAAGTGTATTGGCATGGTCTTATTAAATTTGTACAAAGTTTGCAAGTGTTTTGGCATGGTCTTATTAAATTTGTACCAAGTTTGCAAGTGTTTTGGCATGGTCTTATTAAATTTGTACCAAGTTTGCAAGTGTTTTGGCATGGTCTTAGGAAGTTTGTTCCAAGTTTGCAAGTGTTTGGCATCGTCTTATTAAATTTGTACCAAGTTTGGAAGTGTTTTGGCATGGTCTTATTAAATTTGTACCAAGTTTGTAAGTGATTTGGCATGGTCTTAGGAAGTTTGTTCCAAGTTTGCAAGTGTTTGGCATGGTCTTATTAAATTTGTACCAAGTTTGCAAGTGTTTTGGCATGGTCTTATTAAATTTGTACCAAGTTTGCAAGTGTTTGGCATGGTCTTATTAAATTTGTACCAAGTTTGCAAGTGTTTTGGCATGGTCTTATTAAATTTGTACCAAGTTTGCAAGTGTTTGGCATGGTCTTATTAAATTTGTACCAAGTTTGCAAGTGTTTTGGCATGGTCTTAGGAAGTTTGTTCCAAGTTTGCAAGTGTTTGGCATGGTCTTATTAAATTTGTACCAAGTTTGGAAGTGTTTTGGCATGGTCTTATTAAATTTGTACCAAGTTTGTAAGTGATTTTGGCATAGTCTTAGGAAGTTTGTTCCAAGTTTGCAAGTGTTTGGCATGGTCTTATTAAATTTGTACCATGTTTGCAAGTGTTTTGGCATGGTCTTATTAAATTTGTACCAAGTTTGCAAGTGTTTTGGCATGGTCTTATTAAATTTGTACCAAGTTTGCAAGTGTTTTGGCATGGTCTTAGGAAGTTTTTTCCAAGTTTGCAAGTGTTTTGGCATTGTCTTAGGAAGTTTGTTCCAAGTTTGCAAGTGTTTTGGCATGGTCTTATTAAAATTGTACCAAGTTTGCAAGTGTTTGGCATGGTCTTATTAAATTTGTACCAAGTTAGCAAGTGTTTTGGCATGGTTTTAGGAAGTTTGTTCCAAGTTTGCAAGTGTTTGACATGGTCTTATTAAATTTGTACCAAGTTTGCAAGTGTTTTGAAATGGTCTTATTAAATTTGTACCTAGTTTGCAGGTGTTTTGGCATGGTCTTAGGAAGTTTGTACCAAGTTTGCAAGTGTTTTGGCATGGTCTTATTAAATTTGTACCAAGTTTGCAAGTGTTTTGGCATGGTCTTATTAAATTTGTACCAAGTTTGCAAGTGTTTTGGCATTGTCTCATTAAATTTGTACCAAGTTTGCAAGTGTTTTGAAATGGTCTTATTAAATTTGTACCAAGTTTGCAGGTGTTTTGGCATGGTCTTAGGAAGTTTGTTCCAAGTTTGCAAGTGTTTTGGCATGGTCTTATTAAATTTGTTCCAAGTTTGCAAGTGTTTTGGCATGGTCTTATTTAATTTGTACCAAGTTTGCAAGTGTTTTGGCATGGTTTTAGGAAGTTTGTTCCAAGTTTGCAAGTGTTTGACATGGTCTTATTAAATTTGTACCAAGTTTGCAAGTGTTTTGGCATGGTCTTATTAAATTTTTTTCAAGTTTGCAAGTGTATTGGCATGGTCTTATTAAATTTGTACCAAGTTTGCAAGTGTTTTGGCATGGTCTTATTAAATTTGTACCAAGTTTGCAAGTGTTTTGGCATGGTCTTATTAAATTTGTACCAAGTTTGCAAGTGTTTTGGCATGGTCTTAGGAAGTTTGTTCCAAGTTTGCAAGTGTTTGGCATCGTCTTATTAAATTTGTACCAAGTTTGGAAGTGTTTTGGCATGGTCTTATAAAATTTGTACCAAGTTTGTAAGTGATTTGGCATGGTCTTAGGAAGTTTGTTCCAAGTTTGCAAGTGTTTGGCATGGTCTTATTAAATTTGTACCAAGTTTGGAAGTGTTTTGGCATGGTCTTATTAAATTTGTACCAAGTTTGCAAGTGTTTTGGCATGGTCTTATTAAATTTGTACCAAGTTTGCAAGTGTTTGGCATGGTCTTATCAAATTTGTACCAAGTTTGCAAGTGTTTTGGCATGGTCTTATTAAATTTGTACCAAGTTTGCAAGTGTTTTGGCATGGTCTTATTAAATTTGTACCAAGTTTGCAAGTGTTTTGGCATGGTCTTAGGAAGTTTGTTCCAAGTTTGCAAGTGTTTGGCATGGTCTTATTAAATTTGTACCAAGTTTGGAAGTGTTTTGGCATGGTCTTATTAAATTTGTACCAAGTTTGTAAGTGATTTTGGCATAGTCTTAGGAAGTTTGTTCCAAGTTTGCAAGTGTTTGGCATGGTCTTATTAAATTTGTACCAAGTTTGCAAGTGTTTTGGCATGGTCTTATTAAATTTGTACCAAGTTTGCAAGTGTTTTGGCATGGTCTTATTAAATTTGTACCAAGTTTGCAAGTGTTTTGGCATGGTTTCAGGAAGTTTTTTCCAAGTTTGCAAGTGTTTTGGCATTGTCTTAGGAAGTTTGTTCCAAGTTTGCAAGTGTTTTGGCATGGTCTTATTAAAATTGTACCAAGTTTGCAAGTGTTTGGCATGGTCTTATTAAATTTGTACCAAGTTAGCAAGTGTTTTGGCATGGTTTTAGGAAGTTTGTTCCAAGTTTGCAAGTGTTTGACATGGTCTTATTAAATTTGTACCAAGTTTGCAAGTGTTTTGAAATGGTCTTATTAAATTTGTACCAAGTTTGCAGGTGTTTTGGCATGGTCTTAGGAAGTTTGTACCAAGTTTGCAAGTGTTTTGGCATGGTCTTATTAAATTTGTACCAAGTTTGCAAGTGTTTTGGCATGGTCTTATTAAATTTGTACCAAGTTTGCAAGTGTTTTGGCATTGTCTCATTAAATTTGTACCAAGTTTGCAAGTGTTTTGGCATGGTCTTATTAAATTTGTACCAAGTTTGCAAGTGTTTTGCCATGGTCTTATTAAATTTTTACCAAGTTTATAAGTGTTTTGGCATGGTCTTATTAAATTTGTTCCAAGTTTGCAAGTGTTTTGGCATGGTCTTATTTAATTTGTACCAAGTTTGCAAGTGTTTTGGCATGGTTTTAGGAAGTTTGTTCCAAGTTTGCAAGTGTTTGACATGGTCTTATTAAATTTGTACCAAGTTTGCAAGTGTTTTGGCATGGTCTTATTAAAATTTTTTCAAGTTTGCAAGTGTATTGGCATGGTCTTATTAAATTTGTACCAAGTTTGCAAGTGTTTTGGCATGGTCTTATTAAATTTGTACCAAGTTTGCAAGTGTTTTGGCATGGTCTTATTAAATTTGTACCAAGTTTGCAAGTGTTTTGGCATGGTCTTAGGAAGTTTGTTCCAAGTTTGCAAGTGTTTGGCATCGTCTTATTAAATTTGTACCAAGTTTGGAAGTGTTTTGGCATGGTCTTATTAAATTTGTACCAAGTTTGTAAGTGATTTGGCATGGTCTTAGGAAGTTGGTTCCAAGTTTGCAAGTGTTTGGCATGGTCTTATTAAATTTGTACCAAGTTTGCAAGTGTTTTGGCATGGTCTTATTAAATTTGTACCAAGTTTGCAAGTGTTTTGGCATGGTCTTAGGAAGTTTGTTCCAAGTTTGCAAGTGTTTGGCATGGTCTTATTAAATTTGTACCAAGTTTGGAAGTGTTTTGGCATGGTCTTATTAAATTTGTACCAAGTTTGTAAGTGATTTTGGCATAGTCTTAGGAAGTTTGTTCCAAGTTTGCAAGTGTTTGGCATGGTCTTATTAAATTTGTACCAAGTTTGCAAGTGTTTTGGCATGGTCTTATTAAATTTGTACCAAGTTTGCAAGTGTTTTGGCATGGTCTTATTAAATTTGTACCAAGTTTGCAAGTGTATTGGCATGGTCTTAGGAAGTTTGTACCAAGTTTGCAAGTGTTTTGGCATGGTCTTATTAAATTTGTACCAAGTTTGCAAGTGTTTTGGCATGGTCTTATTAAATTTGTACCAAGTTTGCAAGTGTTTTGGCATGGTCTTATTAAATTTGTACCAAGTTTGCAAGTGTTTTGGCATGGTCTTAGGAAGTTTGTTCCAAGTTTGCAAGTGTTTGGCATGGTCTTATTAAATTTGTACCAAGTTTGGAAGTGTTTTGGCATGGTCTTATTAAATTTGTACCAAGTTTGTAAGTGATTTGGCATAGTCTTAGGAAGTTTGTTCCAAGTTTGCAAGTGTTTGGCATGGTCTTATTAAATTTGTACCAAGTTTGCAAGTGTTTTGGCATGGTCTTATTAAATTTGTACCAAGTTTGCAAGTGTTTTGGCATTGTCTCATTAAATTTGTACCAAGTTTGCAAGTGTTTTGGCATGGTCTTATTAAATTTGTACCAAGTTTGCAAGTGTTTTGCCATGGTCTTATTAATTTTTTACCAAGTTTATAAGTGTTTTGGCATGGTCTTATTAAATTTGTTCCAAGTTTTCAAGTGTTTTGGCATGGTCTTATTTAATTTGTACCAAGTTTGCAAGTGTTTTGGCATGGTTTTAGGAAGTTTGTTCCAAGTTTGCAAGTGTTTGACATGGTCTTATTAAATTTGTACCAAGTTTGCAAGTGTTTTGGCATGGTCTTATTAAAATTTTTTCAAGTTTGCAAGTGTATTGGCATGGTCTTATTAAATTTGTACCAAGTTTGCAAGTGTTTTGGCATGGTCTTATTAAATTTGTACCAAGTTTGCAAGTGTTTTGGCATGGTCTTATTAAATTTGTACCAAGTTTGCAAGTGTTTTGGCATGGTCTTAGGAAGTTTGTTCCAAGTTTGCAAGTGTTTGGCATCGTCTTATTAAATTTGTACCAAGTTTGGAAGTGTTTTGGCATGGTCTTATAAAATTTGTACCAAGTTTGTAAGTGATTTGGCATGGTCTTAGGAAGTTTGTTCCAAGTTTGCAAGTGTTTGGCATGGTCTTATTAAATTTGTACCAAGTTTGCAAGTGTTTTGGCATGGTCTTATTAAATTTGTACCAAGTTTGCAAGTGTTTGGCATGGTCTTATTAAATTTGTACCAAGTTTGCAAGTGTTTTGGCATGGTCTTATTAAATTTGTACCAAGTTTGCAAGTGTTTTGGCATGGTCTTATTAAATTTGTACCAAGTTTGCAAGTGTTTTGGCATGGTCTTAGGAAGTTTGTTCCAAGTTTGCAAGTGTTTGGCATGGTCTTATTAAATTTGTACCAAGTTTGGAAGTGTTTTGGCATGGTCTTATTAAATTTGTACCAAGTTTGTAAGTGATTTTGGCATAGTCTTAGGAAGTTTGTTCCAAGTTTGCAAGTGTTTGGCATGGTCTTATTAAATTTGTACCAAGTTTGCAAGTGTTTTGGCATGGTCTTATTAAATTTGTACCAAGTTTGCAAGTGTTTTGGCATGGTCTTATTAAATTTGTACCAAGTTTGCAAGTGTTTTGGCATGGTCTTAGGAAGTTTGTACCAAGTTTGCAAGTGTTTTGGCATGGTCTTATTAAATTTGTACCAAGTTTGCAAGTGTTTTGGCATGGTCTTATTAAATTTGTACCAAGTTTGCAAGTGTTTTGGCATGGTCTTAGGAAGTTTGTTCCAAGTTTGCAAGTGTTTGGCATGGTCTTATTAAATTTGTACCAAGTTTGGAAGTGTTTTGGCATGGTCTTATTAAATTTGTACCAAGTTTGTAAGTGATTTGGCATAGTCTTAGGAAGTTTGTTCCAAGTTTGCAAGTGTTTGGCATGGTCTTATTAAATTTGTACCAAGTTTGCAAGTGTTTTGGCATGGTCTTATTAAATTTGTACCAAGTTTGCAAGTGTTTTGGCATGGTCTTAGGAAGTTTGTACCAAGTTTGCAAGTGTTTGGCATGGTCTTATTAAATTTGTACCAAGTTTGCAAGTGTTTTGGCATGGTCTCATTAAATTTGTACCAAGTTTGCAAGTGTTTTGGCATGGTCTTATTAAATTTGTACCAAGTTTGCAGGTGTTTTGGCATGGTCTTAGGAAGTTTGTTCCAAGTTTGCAAGTGTTTTGGCATGGTCTTAGTAAGTTTGTTTCAAGTTTGCAAGTGTTTGACATGGTCTTATTAAATTTGTACCAAGTTTGCAAGTGTTTGGCATGGTCTTATTAAATTTGTACCAAGTTTGCAAGTGTTTTGGCATGGTCTTATTGAATTTGTACCAAGTTTGCAAGTGTTTTGAAATGGTCTTATTTAATTTGTACGAAGTTTGCAGGTGTTTTGGCATGGTCTTAGGAAGTTTGTTCCAAGTTTGCAAGTGTTTTGGCATGGTCTTATTAAATTTGTACCAAGTTTGCAAGTGTTTTGGCATGGTCTTATTAAATTTTTAACAAGTTTTCAAGTGTATTGGCATGGTCTTATTAAATTTGTACCAAGTTTGCAAGTGTTTTGGCATGGTCTTATTAAATTTGTTCCAAGTTTGCAAGTGTTTTGGCATGGTCTTATTTAATTTGTACCAAGTTTGCAAGTGTTTTGGCATGGTCTTAGGAAGTTTGTTCCAAGTTTGCAAGTGTTTGGACATGGTCTTATTAAATTTGTACCAAGTTTGCAAGTGTTTTGGTATGGTCTTATTAAATTTGTTCTAAGTTTGCAAGTGTTTTGGCATGGTCTTATTAAATTTGTACCAAGTTTGCAAGTGTTTTGGCATGGTCTTATTAAATTTGTCCCAAGTTTGCAAGTGATGTGGCATGGTCTTATTAAATTTGTACCAAGTTTGCAATTGTTTTGGCATGGTCTTAGGAAGTTTGTTCCAAGTTTGCAAGTGTTTGGCATGGTCTTATTAAATTTGTACCAAGTTTGCAAGTGTTTTGACATGGTCTTATTAAATTTGTACCAAGTTTGCAAGTGTTTTGGCATGGTCTTATTAAATTTGTTCCAAGTTTGCAAGTGTTTTGGCATGGTCTTATTTAATTTGTACCAAGTTTGCAAGTGTTTTGGCATGGTCTTAGGAAGTTTGTTCCAAGTTTGCAAGTGTTTTGGCATGGTTTTATTAAATTTGTACCAAGTTTGCAAGTGTTTTGGCATGGTCTTATTAAATTTGTTCCAAGTTTGCAAGTGTTTTGGCATGGTCTTATTAAATTTGTACCAAGTTTGCAAGTCTTTTGGCATGGTCTTATTAAATTTGTACCAAGTTTGCAAGTGTTTTGGCATGGTCTTATTTAATTTGTACCAAGTTTGCAAGTGTTTTGGCATGGTCTTAGGAAGTTTGTTCCAAGTTTGCAAGTGTTTGGCATGGTCTTATTAAATTTGTACCAAGTTTGCAAGTGTTTGGCATGGTCTCATTAAATTTGTACCAAGTTTGCAAGTGTTTTGGCATGGTCTTATTAAATTTGTACCAAGTTTGCAGGTGTTTTGGCATGGTCTTAGGAAGGTTGTTCCAAGTTTGCAAGTGTTTTGGCATGGTCTTAGGAAGTTTGTTCCAAGTTTGCAAGTGTTTTGGCATGGTCTTAGGAAGTTTGTTCCAAGTTTGCAAGTGTTTGGCATGGTCTTATTAAATTTGTACCAAGTTTGCAAGTGTTTTGGCATGGTCTCATTAAATTTGTACCAAGTTTGCAAGTGTTTGGCATGGTCTTATTAAATTTGTACCAAGTTTGCAAGTGTTTTGGTATGGTCTTATTAAATTTGTTCTAAGTTTGCAAGTGTTTTGGCATGGTCTTATTAAATTTGTACCAAGTTTGCAAGTGTTTTGGCATGGTCTTATTAAATTTGTCCCAAGTTTGCAAGTGATGTGGCATGGTCTTATTAAATTTGTACCAAGTTTGCAATTGTTTTGGCATGGTCTTAGGAAGTTTGTTCCAAGTTTGCAAGTGTTTGGCATGGTCTTATTAAATTTGTACCAAGTTTGCAAGTGTTTTGACATGGTCTTATTAAATTTGTACCAAGTTTGCAAGTGTTTTGGCATGGTCTTATTAAATTTGTTCCAAGTTTGCAAGTGTTTTGGCATGGTCTTATTTAATTTGTACCAAGTTTGCAAGTGTTTTGGCATGGTCTTAGGAAGTTTGTTCCAAGTTTGCAAGTGTTTTGGCATGGTTTTATTAAATTTGTACCAAGTTTGCAAGTGTTTTGGCATGGTCTTATTAAATTTGTTCCAAGTTTGCAAGTGTTTTGGCATGGTCTTATTAAATTTGTACCAAGTTTGCAAGTCTTTTGGCATGGTCTTATTAAATTTGTACCAAGTTTGCAAGTGTTTTGGCATGGTCTTATTTAATTTGTACCAAGTTTGCAAGTGTTTTGGCATGGTCTTAGGAAGTTTGTTCCAAGTTTGCAAGTGTTTGGCATGGTCTTATTAAATTTGTACCAAGTTTGCAAGTGTTTGGCATGGTCTCATTAAATTTGTACCAAGTTTGCAAGTGTTTTGGCATGGTCTTATTAAATTTGTACCAAGTTTGCAGGTGTTTTGGCATGGTCTTAGGAAGGTTGTTCCAAGTTTGCAAGTGTTTTGGCATGGTCTTAGGAAGTTTGTTCCAAGTTTGCAAGTGTTTTGGCATGGTCTTAGGAAGTTTGTTCCAAGTTTGCAAGTGTTTGGCATGGTCTTATTAAATTTGTACCAAGTTTGCAAGTGTTTGGCATGGTCTCATTAAATTTGTACCAAGTTTGCAAGTGTTTTGGCATGGTCTTATTAAATTTGTACCAAGTTTGCAGGTGTTTTGGCATGGTCTTAGGAAGTTTGTTCCAAGTTTGCCAGTGTTTGGACATGGTCTTATTAAATTTGTACCAAGTTTGCAAGTGTTTTGGCATGGTCTTATTAAATTTGTACCAAGTTTGCAAGTGTTTTGGCATGGTCTTATTAAATTTGTACCAAGTTTGCAGGTGTTTTGGCATGGTCTTAGGAAGGTTGTTCCAAGTTTGCAAGTGTTTTGGCATGGTCTTAGGAAGTTTGTTCCAAGTTTGCAAGTGTTTTGGCATGGTCTTAGGAAGTTTGTTCCAAGTTTGCAAGTGTTTGGCATGGTCTTATTAAATTTGTACCAAGTTTGCAAGTGTTTTGGCATGGTCTCATTAAATTTGTACCAAGTTTGCAGGTGTTTTGGCATGGTCTTAGGAAGTTTGTTCCAAGTTTGCCAGTGTTTGGACATGGTCTCATTAAATTTGTACCAAGTTTGCAAGTGTTTTGGCATGGTCTTATTAAATTTGTACCAAGTTTGCAAGTGTTTTGGCATGGTCTTAGGAAGTTTGTTCCAAGTTTGCAAGTGTTTGGCATGGTCTTATTAAATTTGTACCAAGTTTGCAAGTGTTTGGCATGGTCTCATTAAATTTGTACCAAGCTTGCAAGTGTTTTGGCATGGTCTTATTAAATTTGTACCAAGTTTGCAGGTGTTTTGGCATGGTCTTAGGAAGGTTGTTCCAAGTTTGCAAGTGTTTTGGCATGGTCTTAGGAAGTTTGTTCCAAGTTTGCAAGTGTTTTGGCATGGTCTTAGGAAGTTTGTTCCAAGTTTGCAAGTGTTTGGCATGGTCTTATTAAATTTGTACCAAGTTTGCAAGTGTTTTGGCATGGTCTCATTAAATTTGTACCAAGTTTGCAAGTGTTTGGCATGGTCTTATTAAATTTGTACCAAGTTTGCAAGTGTTTTGGTATGGTCTTATTAAATTTGTTCTAAGTTTGCAAGTGTTTTGGCATGGTCTTATTAAATTTGTACCAAGTTTGCAAGTGTTTTGGCATGGTCTTATTAAATTTGTCCCAAGTTTGCAAGTGATGTGGCATGGTCTTATTAAATTTGTACCAAGTTTGCAATTGTTTTGGCATGGTCTTAGGAAGTTTGTTCCAAGTTTGCAAGTGTTTGGCATGGTCTTATTAAATTTGTACCAAGTTTGCAAGTGTTTTGACATGGTCTTATTAAATTTGTACCAAGTTTGCAAGTGTTTTGGCATGGTCTTATTAAATTTGTTCCAAGTTTGCAAGTGTTTTGGCATGGTCTTATTTAATTTGTACCAAGTTTGCAAGTGTTTTGGCATGGTCTTAGGAAGTTTGTTCCAAGTTTGCAAGTGTTTTGGCATGGTTTTATTAAATTTGTACCAAGTTTGCAAGTGTTTTGGCATGGTCTTATTAAATTTGTTCCAAGTTTGCAAGTGTTTTGGCATGGTCTTATTAAATTTGTACCAAGTTTGCAAGTCTTTTGGCATGGTCTTATTAAATTTGTACCAAGTTTGCAAGTGTTTTGGCATGGTCTTATTTAATTTGTTCCAAGTTTGCCAGTGTTTGGACATGGTCTTAGGAAGTTTGTTCCAAGTTTGCAAGTGTTTTGGCATGGTTTTATTAAATTTGTACCAAGTTTGCAAGTGTTTTGGCATGGTCTTATTAAATTTGTTCCAAGTTTGCAAGTGTTTTGGCATGGTCTTATTAAATTTGTACCAAGTTTGCAAGTGTTTGGCATGGTCTCATTAAATTTGTACCAAGTTTGCAAGTGTTTTGGCATGGTCTTATTAAATTTGTACCAAGTTTGCAGGTGTTTTGGCATGGTCTTAGGAAGGTTGTTCCAAGTTTGCAAGTGTTTTGGCATGGTCTTAGGAAGTTTGTTCCAAGTTTGCAAGTGTTTTGGCATGGTCTTAGGAAGTTTGTTCCAAGTTTGCAAGTGTTTGGCATGGTCTTATTAAATTTGTACCAAGTTTGCAAGTGTTTGGCATGGTCTCATTAAATTTGTACCAAGTTTGCAAGTGTTTGGCATGGTCTTATTAAATTTGTACCAAGTTTGCAGGTGTTTTGGCATGGTCTTAGGAAGTTTGTTCCAAGTTTGCCAGTGTTTGGACATGGTCTTATTAAATTTGTACCAAGTTTGCAAGTGTTTTGGCATGGTCTTATTAAATTTGTACCAAGTTTGCAAGTGTTTTGGCATGGTCTTATTAAATTTGTACCAAGTTTGCAAGTGTTTTGGCATGGTCTTAGGAAGTTTGTTCCAAGTTTGCAAGTGTTTGGCATGGTCTTATTAAATTTGTACCAAGTTTGGAAGTGTTTTGGCATGGTCTTATTAAATTTGTACCAAGTTTGTAAGTGATTTGGCATAGTCTTAGGAAGTTTGTTCCAAGTTTGCAAGTGTTTGGCATGGTCTTATTAAATTTGTACCAAGTTTGCAAGTGTTTTGGCATGGTCTTATTAAATTTTTAACAAGTTTGCAAGTGTTTTGGCATGGTCTCATTAAATTTGTACCAAGTTTGCAAGTGTTTTGGCATGGTCTTATTAAATATGTTCCAAGTTTGCAAGTGTTTTGGCATGGTCTTATTAAATTTTTTTCAAGTTTGCAAGTGTATTGGCATGGTCTTATTAAATTTGTACCAAGTTTGCAAGTGTTTTGGCATGGTCTTATTAAATTTGTACCAAGTTTGCAAGTGTTTTGGCATGGTCTTATTAAATTTGTACCAAGTTTGCAAGTGTTTTGGCATGGTCTTAGGAAGTTTGTTCCAAGTTTGCAAGTGTTTGGCATGGTCTTATTAAATTTGTACCAAGTTTGGAAGTGTTTTGGCATGGTCTTATTAAATTTGTACCAAGTTTGTAAGTGATTTGGCATAGTCTTAGGAAGTTTGTTCCAAGTTTGCAAGTGTTTGGCATGGTCTTATTAAATTTGTACCAAGTTTGCAAGTGTTTTGGCATGGTCTTATTAAATTTGTACCAAGTTTGCAAGTGTTTTGGCATGGTCTTAGGAAGTTTGTACCAAGTTTGCAAGTGTTTGGCATGGTCTTATTAAATTTGTACCAAGTTTGCAAGTGTTTTGGCATGGTCTCATTAAATTTGTACCAAGTTTGCAAGTGTTTTGGCATGGTCTTATTAAATTTGTACCAAGTTTGCAGGTGTTTTGGCATGGTCTTAGGAAGGTTGTTCCAAGTTTGCAAGTGTTTTGGCATGGTCTTAGTAAGTTTGTTCCAAGTTTGCAAGTGTTTGGCATGGTCTTATTAAATTTGTACCAAGTTTGCAAGTGATTTGGCATGGTCTTATTAAATTTGTACCAAGTTTGCAAGTGTTTTGGCATGGTCTTATTAAATTTGTACCAAGTTTGCAAGTGTTTTGAAATGGTCTTATTAAATTTGTACGAAGTTTGCAGGTGTTTTGGCATGGTCTTAGGAAGTTTATTCCAAGTTTGCAAGTGTTTTGGCATGGTCTTATTAAATTTTTAACAAGTTTGCAAGTGTATTGGCATGGTCTTATTAAATTTGTACCAAGTTTGCAAGTGTTTTGGCATGGTCTTATTAAATTTGTTCCAAGTTTGCAAGTGTTTTGGCATGGTCTTATTTAATTTGTACCAAGTTTGCAAGTGTTTTGGCATGGTCTTAGGAAGTTTGTTCCAAGTTTGCAAGTGTTTGGACATGGTCTTATTAAATTTGTACCAAGTTTGCAAGTGTTTTAGTATGGTCTTATTAAATTTGTTCTAAGTTTGCAAGTGTTTTGGCATGGTCTTATTAAATTTGTACCAAGTTTGCAAGTGTTTTGGCATGGTCTTATTAAATTTGTCCCAAGTTTGCAAGTGATGTGGCATGGTCTTATTAAATTTGTACCAAGTTAGCAATTGTTTTGGCATGGTCTTAGGAAGTTTGTTCCAAGTTTGCAAGTGTTTGGCATGGTCTTATTAAATTTGTACCAAGTTTGCAAGTGTTTTGACATGGTCTTATTAAATTTGTACCAAGTTTGCAAGTGTTTTGGCATGGTCTTATTAAATTTGTTCCAAGTTTGCAAGTGTTTTGGCATGGTCTTATTTAATTTGTACCAAGTTTGCAAGTGTTTTGGCATGGTCTTAGGAAGTTTGTTCCAAGTTTGCAAGTGTTTTGGCATGGTTTTATTAAATTTGTACCAAGTTTGCAAGTGTTTTGGCATGGTCTTATTAAATTTGTTCCAAGTTTGCAAGTGTTTTGGCATGGTCTTATTAAATTTGTACCAAGTTTGCAAGTCTTTTGGCATGGTCTTATTAAATTTGTACCAAGTTTGCAAGTGTTTTGGCATGGTCTTATAAAATTTGAACCAAGTTTGCAAGTGTTTTGGCATGGTCTTAGGAAGTTTGTTCCAAGTTTGCAAGTGTTTGGCATGGTCTTATTAAATTTGTACCAAGTTTGCAAGTGTTTTGGCATGGTCTTATTAAATTTGTACCAAGTTTGTAAGTGATTTGGCATGGTCTTAGGAAGTTTGTTCCAAGTTTGCAAGTGTTTGGCATGGTCTTATTAAATTTGTACCAAGTTTGCAAGTGTTTTGGCATGGTCTTATTAAATTTGTACCAAGTTTGCAAGTGTTTTGGCATGGTCTCATTAAATTTGTACTAAGTTTGCAAGTGTTTTGGCATGGTCTTAGGAAGTTTGTTCCAAGTTTGCAAGTGTTTTGGCATGGTCTTATTAAAATTGTACCAAGTTTGCAAGTGTTTGGCATGGTCTTATTAAATTTGTACCAAGTTAGCAAGTGTTTTGGCATGGTTTTAGGAAATTTGTACCAAGTTTGCAAGTGTTTTGGCATGGTCTTATTAAATTTGTACCAAGTTTGCAGGTGTTTTGGCATGGTCTTAGGAAGTTTGTTCCAAGTTTGCCAGTGTTTGGACATGGTCTTATGAAATTTGTACCAAGTTTGCAAGTGTTTTGGCATGGTCTTATTAAATTTGTACCAAGTCTGCAAGTGTTTTGGAATGGTCTCATTAAATTTGTACATAGTTTGCAAGTGTTTTGGCATGGTCTTATTAAATTTGTACCAAGTTTGCAAGTGTTTTGGCACGGTTTTATTAAATTTGTACCAAGTTTACAAGTGTTTTGACATGGTCTTAGGAAGTTTGTTCCAAGCTTGCAAGTGTTTGGCATGGTCTCATTTAATTTGTACCAAGTTTGCAAGTGTTTTGGCATGGTCTTAGGAAGTTTGTTCCAAGTTTGCAAGTGTTTTGGCATGGTCTTATTAAATATGTACCAAGTTTGCAAGTGTTTTGGCATGGTCTTATTAAAAAAATTTCAAGTTTGCAAGTGTATTGGCATGGTCTTATTAAATTTGTACCAAGTTTGAAAGTGTTTTGGCATGGTCTTATTAAATTTGTACCAAGTTTGCAAGTGTTTTGGCATGGTCTTATTAAATTTGTACCAAGTTTGCAAGTGTTTTGGCATGGTCTTATTAAATTTGTACCAAGTTTGCAAGTGTTTTGGCATGGTCTTAGGAAGTTTGTTCCAAGTTTGCAAGTGTTTTGACATGGTCTTAGGAAGTTAGTTCCAAGCTTGCAAGTGTTTGGCATGGTCTCATTTAATTTGTACCAAGTTTGCAAGTGTTTTGGCATGGTCTTAGGAAGTTTGTTCCAAGTTTGCAAGTGTTTTGGCATGGTCTTATTAAATATGTACCAAGTTTGCAAGTGTTTTGGCATGGTCTTTTTAAATTTTTTTCAAGTTTGCAAGCGTATTGGCATGGTCTTATTAAATTTGTACCAAGTTTGAAAGTGTTTTGGCATGGTCTTATTAAATTTGTACCAAGTTTGCAAGTGTTTTGGCATGGTCTTATTAAATTTGTACCAAGTTTGCAAGTGTTTTGGCATGGTCTTATTAAATTTGTACCAAGTTTGCAAGTGTTTTGGCATGGTCTTAGGAAGTTTGTTCCAAGTTTGCAAGTGTTTGGCATGGTCTTATTAAATTTGTACCAAGTTTGCAAGTGTTTTGGCATGGTCTTATTAAATTTGTACCAAGTTTGTAAGTGATTTGGCATGGTCTTAGGAAGTTTGTTCCAAGTTTGCAAGTGTTTGGCATGGTCTTATTAAATTTGTACCAAGTTTGCAAGTGATTTGGCATGGTCTTATTAAATTTGTACCAAGTTTGCAAGTGTTTTGGCATGGTCTCATTAAATTTGTACCAAGTTTGCAAGTGTTTTGGCATGGTCTTAGGAAGTTTGTTCCAAGTTTGCAAGTGTTTTGGCATGGTCTTATTAAAATTGTACCAAGTTTGCAAGTGTTTGGCATGGTCTTATGAAATTTGTACCAAGTTAGCAAGTGTTTTGGCATGGTCTTAGGAAGTTTGTTCCAAGTTTGCAAGTGTTTGGCATGGTCTTATTAAATTTGTACCAAGTTTGCAAGTGTTTGGCATGGTGTTATTAGATTTGTACCAAGTTTGCAAGTGTTTTGGCATGGTCTTAGGAAGTTTGTTCCAAGTTTGCAAGTGTTTGGCATGGTCTTATTAAATTTGTACCAAGTTTGCAAGTGTTTTGGCATGGTCTTATTAAATTTGTACCAAGTTTGTAAGTGATTTGGCATGGTCTTTGGAAGTTTGTTCCAAGTTTGCAAGTGTTTTGGCATGGTCTTATTAAATTTGTACCAAGTTTGCAGGTGTTTTGGCATGGTCCTAGGAAGTTTTTTCCAAGTTTGCAAGTGTTTTGGCATGGTCTTAGGAAGTTTGTTCCAAGTTTGCAAGTGTTTGGCATGGTCTTATTAAATTTGTACCAAGTTTGCAAGTGTTTTGGCATGGTCTCATTAAATTTGTACCAAGTTTGCAAGTGTTTTGGCATGGTCTTATTAAATTTGTACCAAGTTTGCAGGTGTTTTGGCATGGTCTTAGGAAGTTTGTTCCAAGTTTGCAAGTGTTTTGGCATGGTCTTAGTAAGTTTGTTCCAAGTTTGCAAGTGTTTGGCATGGTCTTATTAAATTTGTACCAAGTTTGCAAGTGTTTTGGCATGGTCTTATTAAATTTGTACCAAGTTTGTAAGTGATTTGGCATGGTCTTAGGAAGTTTGTTCCAAGTTTGCAAGTGTTTGGCATGGTCTTATTAAATTTGTACCAAGTTTGCAAGTGTTTTGGCATGGTCTTATTAAATTTGTACCAAGTTTGCAAGTGTTTTGGCATGGTCTCATTAAATTTGTACCAAGTTTGCAAGTGTTTTGGCATGGTCTTAGGAAGTTTGTTCCAAGTTTGCAAGTGTTTTGGCATGGTCTTATTAAAATTGTACCAAGTTTGCAAGTGTTTGGCATGGTCTTATTAAATTTGTACCAAGTTTGCAAGTCTTTTGGCATGGTTTTAGGAAGTTTGTTCCAAGTTTGCAAGTGTTTTGGCATGGTCTTAGGAAGTTTGTTCCAAATTTGCAAGTGTTTGGCATGGTCTTATTAAATTTGTACCAAGTTTGCAAGTGTTTTGGCATGGTCTCATTAAATTTGTACCAAGTTTGCAAGTGTTTGGCATGGTCTTATTAGATTTGTACCAAGTTTGCAAGTGTTATGGCATGGTCTTATTAAATTTGTACCAAGTTAGCAAGTCTTTTGGCATGGTCTTATTAAATTTGAACCAAGTTTGCAAGTGTTTTGGCATGGTCTTATTAAATTTGTTCCAAGTTTGCAAGTGTTTGGCATGGTCTTATTAAATTTGTTCCAAGTTTGCAAGTGTTTTGGCATGGTCTTATTAAATTTGTACCAAGTTTGCAAGTGTTTTGGCATGGTCTTAGGAAGTTTGTTCCAAGTTTGCAAGTGTTTTGGCATGGTCTTAGGAAGTTTGTTCCAAGTTTGCAAGTGTTTGGCATGGTCTTATTAAATTTGTACCAAGTTTGCAAGTGTTTTGGCATGGTCTCATTAAATTTGTACCAAGTTTGCAAGTGTTTTGGCATGGTCTTATTAAATTTGTACCAAGTTTGCAGGTGTTTTGGCATGGTCTTAGGAAGTTTGTTCCAAGTTTGCCAGTGTTTGGACATGGTCTTATTAAATTTGTACCAAGTTTGCAAGTGTTTTGGCATGGTCTTATTAAATTTGTTCTAAGTTTGCAAGTGTTTTGGCATGGTCTTATTAAATTTGTACCAAGTTTGCAAGTGTTTTGGCATGGTCTTATTAAATTTGTCCCAAGTTTGCAAGTGCTGTGGCATGGTCTTATTAAATTTGTACCAAGTTTGCAAGTGCTGTGGCATGGTCTTATTAAATTTGTTCCAAGTTTGCAAGGGTTTGGCATGGTCTTATTAAATTTGTACCAAGTTTGCAAGTGTTTTGGCATGGTCTCATTAAATTTGTATCAAGTTTGCAAGTGTTTTGGCATGGTCTTATTAAATTTGTACCAAGTTTGCAGGTGTTTTGGCATGGTCTTAGGAAGTTTGTTCCAAGTTTGCCAGTGTTTGGACAGTGTCTTAGGAAGTTTGTTCCAAGTTTGCAAGTGTTTGGCATGGTCTTATTAAATTTGTACCAAGTTTGCAAGTGTTTTGACATGGTCTTATTAGATTTGTACCAAGTTTGCAAGTGTTTTGGCATGGTCTTATTAAATTTGTACCAAGTTTGCAAGTGTTTTGGCATGGTCTGATTTAATTTGTACCAAGTTTGCAAGTGTTTTGGCATGGTCTTAGGAAGTTTGTTCCAAGTTTGCAAGTGTTTGGACATGGTCTTAGTAAATTTGTACCAAGTTTGCAAGTGTTTTGGCATGGTCTTATTAAATTTGTTCTAAGTTTGCAAGTGTTTTGGCATGGTCTTAATAAATTTGTACCAAGTTTGCAAGTGTTTTGGCATGGTCTTATTAAATTTGTCCCAAGTTTGCAAGTGCTTTGGCATGGTCTTATTAAATTTGTACCAAGTTTGCAAGTGTTTTGGCATGGTCTTATTAAATTTGTACCAAGTTTGCAAGTGTTTTGGAATGGTCTCATTAAATTTGTACATAGTTTGCAAGTGTTTTGGCATGGTCTTATTAAATTTGTACCAAGTTTGCAAGTGTTTTGGCACGGTTTTATTAAATTTGTACCAAGTTTACAAGTGTTTTGACATGGTCTTAGGAAGTTTGTTCCATGCTTGCAAGTGTTTGGCATGGTCTCATTTAATTTGTACCAAGTTTGCAAGTGTTTTGGCATGGTCTTAGGAAGTTTGTTCCAAGTTTGCAAGTGTTTTGGCATGGTCTTATTAAATATGTACCAAGTTTGCAAGTGTTTTGGCATGGTCTTATTAAAAAAAATTCAAGTTTGCAAGTGTATTGGCATGGTCTTATTAAATTTGTACCATGTTTGAAAGTGTTTTGGCATGGTCTTATTAAATTTGTTCCAAGTTTGCAAGTGTTTTGGCATGGTCTTATTAAATTTGTACCAAGTTTGCAAGTGTTTTGGCATGGTCTTATTAAATTTGTACCAAGTTTGCAAGCGTTTGGCATGGTCTTAGGAAGTTTGTTCCAAGTTTGCAAGTGTTTTGACATGGTCTTAGGAAGTTTGTTCCAAGCTTGCAAGTGTTTGGCATGGTCTCATTTAATTTGTACCAAGTTTGCAAGTGTTTTGGCATGGTCTTAGGAAGTTTGTTCCAAGTTTGCAAGTGTTTTGGCATGGTCTTATTAAATATGTACCAAGTTTGCAAGTGTTTTGGCATGGTCTTATTAAATTTGTACCAAGTTTGCAAGCGTATTGGCATGGTCTTATTAAATTTGTACCAAGTTTGAAAGTGTTTTGGCATGGTCTTATTAAATTTGTACCAAGTTTGCAAGTGTTTTGGCATGGTCTTATTAAATTTGTACCAAGTTTGTAAGTGATTTGGCATGGTCTTAGGAAGTTTGTTCCAAGTTTGCAAGTGTTTGGCATGGTCTTATTAAATTTGTACCAAGTTTGCAAGTGATTTGGCATGGTCTTATTAAATTTGTACCAAGTTTGCAAGTGTTTTGGCATGGTCTCATTAAATTTGTACCAAGTTTGCAAGTGTTTTGGCATGGTCTTAGGAAGTTTGTTCCAAGTTTGCAAGTGTTTTGGCATGGTTTTATTAAAATTGTACCAAGTTTGCAAGTGTTTGGCATGGTCTTATTAAATTTGTACCAAGTTAGCAAGTGTTTTGGCATGGTTTTAGGAAGTTTGTTCCAAGTTTGCAAGTGTTTGGCATGGTCTTATTAAATTTGTACCAAGTTTGCAAGTGTTTGGCATGGTGTTATTAGATTTGTACCAAGTTTGCAAGTGTTTTGGTATGGTCTTAGGAAGTTTGTTCCAAGTTTGCAAGTGTTTGGCATGGTCTTATTAAATTTGTACCAAGTTTGCAAGTGTTTTGGCATGGTCTTATTAAATTTGTACCAAGTTTGTAAGTGATTTGGCATGGTCTTTGGAAGTTTGTTCCAAGTTTGCAAGTGTTTTGGCATGGTCTTATTAAATTTGTACCAAGTTTGCAGGTGTTTTGGCATGGTCCTAGGAAGTTTTTTCCAAGTTTGCAAGTGTTTTGGCATGGTCTTAGGAAGTTTGTTCCAAGTTTGCAAGTGTTTGGCATGGTCTTGTTAAATTTGTACCAAGTTTGCAAGTGTTTTGGCATGGTCTCATTAAATTTGTACCAAGTTTGCAAGTGTTTTGGCATGGTCTTATTAAATTTGTACCAAGTTTGCAGGTGTTTTGGCATGGTCTTAGGAAGTTTGTTCCAAGTTTGCAAGTGTTTTGGCATGGTCTTAGTAAGTTTGTTCCAAGTTTGCAAGTGTTTGGCATGGTCTTATTAAATTTGTACCAAGTTTGCAAGTGTTTTGGCATGGTCTTATTAAATTTGTACCAAGTTTGCAAATGTTTTGGCATGGTCTTATTAAATTTGTACCAAGTTTACAAGTGTTTTGAAATGGTCTTATTAAATTTGTACCAAGTTTGCAGGTGTTTTGGCATGGTCTTAGGAAGTTTGTTCCAAGTTTGCAAGTGTTTTGGCATGGTCTTATTAAATTTGTACCAAGTTTGCAAGTGTTTTGGCATGGTCTTATAAAATTTTTATCAAGTTTGCAAGTGTATTGGCATGGTCTTATTAAATTTGTACCAAGTTTGCAAGTGTTTTGGCATGGTCTTATTAAATTTGTTCCAAGTTTGCAAGTGTTTTGGCATGGTCTTATTTAATTTGTACCAAGTTTGCAAGTGTTTTGGCATGGTCTTAGGAAGTTTGTTCCAAGTTTGCAAGTGTTTGGACATGGTCTTATTAAATTTGTACCAAGTTTGCAAGTGTTTTGGCATGGTCTTATTAAATTTGTTCTAAGTTTGCAAGTGTTTTGGCATGGTCTTATTAAATTTGTACCAAGTTTGCAAGTGTTTTGGCATGGTCTTATTGAATTTGTCCCAAGTTTGCAAGTGCTGTGGCATGGTCTTATTAAATTTGTACCAAGTTTGCAAGTGTTTTGGCATGGTCTTAGGAAGTTTGTTCCAAGTTTGCAAGTGTTTGGCATGGTCTTATTAAATTTGTACCAAGTTTGCAAGTGTTTTGACATGGTCTTATTAAATTTGTACCAAGTTTGCAAGTGTTTTGGCATGGTCTTATTAAATTTGTTCCAAGTTTGCAAGTGTTTTGGCATGGTCTTATTTAATTTGTACCAAGTTTGCAAGTGTTTTGGCATGGTCTTAGGAAGTTTGTTCCAAGTTTGCAAGTGTTTGGACATGGTCTTATTAAATTTGTACCAAGTTTGCAAGTGTTTTGGCATGGTCTTATTAAATTTGTTCTAAGTTTGCAAGTGTTTTGGCATGGTCTTATTAAATTTGTACCAAGTTTGCAAGTGTTTTGGCATGGTCTTATTAAATTTGTCCCAAGTTTGCAAGTGCTTTGGCATGGTCTTATTAAATTTGTACCAAGTTTGCAAGTGTTTTGGCATGGTCTTATTAAATTTGTACCAAGTTTGCAAGTGTTTTGGAATGGTCTCATTAAATTTGTACCAAGTTTGCAAGTGTTTTGGCATGGTCTTATTAAATTTGTACCAAGTTTATAAGTGTTTTGGCATGGTCTTATTAAATGTGTACCAAGTTTGCAAGTGTTTTGGCATGGTCTTATTAAATTTGTACCAAGTTTGCAGGTGTTTTGGCATGGTCTTTGGAAGTTTGTTCCAAGTTTGCAAGTGTTTTGGCATGGTCTTATTAAATTTGTACCAAGTTTGCAGGTGTTTTGGCATGGTCTTAGGAAGTTTTTTCCAAGTTTGCAAGTGTTTTGGCATTGTCTTAGGAAGTTTGTTCCAAGTTTGCAAGTGTTTTGGCATGGTCTTATTAAAATTGTACCAAGTTTGCAAGTGTTTGGCATGGTCTTGTTAAATTTGTACCAAGTTAGCAAGTGTTTTGGCATGGTTTTAGGAAGTTTGTTCCAAGTTTGCAAGTGTTTGGCATGGTCTTATTAAATTTGTACCAAGTTTGCAAGTGTTTTGAAATGGTCTTATTAAATTTGTACCAAGTTTGCAGGTGTTTTGGCATGGTCTTAGGAAGTTTGTACCAAGTTTGCAAGTGTTTTGGCATGGTCTTATTAAATTTGTATCAAGTTTGCAAGTGTTTTGGCATGGTCTTATTAAATTTGTACCAAGTTTGCAAGTGTTTTGGCATTGTCTCATTAAATTTGTACCAAGTTTGCAAGTGTTTTGGCATGGTCTTATTAAATTTGTACCAAGTTTGCAAGTGTTTTGCCATGGTCTTATTAAATTTTTACCAAGTTTATAAGTGTTTTGGCATGGTCTTATTAAATTTGTTCCAAGTTTGCAAGTGTTTTGGCATGGTCTTATTAAATTTGTACCAAGTTTGCAAGTGTTTTGGCATGGTCTTAGGAAGTTTGTTCCAAGTTTGCAAGTGTTTGGACATGGTCTTATTAAATTTGTACCAAGTTTGCAAGTGTTCTGGCATGGTCTTATTAAATTTGTTCTAAGTTTGCAAGTGTTTTGGCATAGTCTTATTAAATTTGTACCAAGTTTGCAAGTGTTTTGGCATGGTCTTATTAAATTTGTCCCAAGTTTGCAAGTGCTTTGGCATGGTCTAATTAAATTTGTACCAAGTTTGCAAGTGTTTTGGCATGGTCTTATTAAATTTGTACCAAGTTTGCAAGTATTTTGGAATGGTCTCATTAAATTTGTACCAAGTTTGCAAGTGTTTTGGCATGGTCTTATTAAATTTGTACCAAGTTTGCAAGTGTTTTGGCATGGTTTTATTAAATTTGTACCAAGTTTGCAATTGTTTTGACATGGTCTTAGGAAGTTTGTTCCAAGCTTGCAAGTGTTTGGCATGGTCTCATTTAATTTGTACCAAGTTTGCAAGTGTTTTGGCATGGTCTTAGGAAGTTTGTTCCAAGTTTGCAAGTGTTTTGGCATGGTCTTATTAAATATGTACCAAGTTTGCAAGTGTTTTGGCATGGTCTTATTAAATTTTTTTCAAGTTTGCAAGTGTATTGGCATGGTCTTATTAAATTTGTACCAAGTTAGCAAGTGTTTTGGCATGGTCTTATTAAATTTGTACCAAGTTTGCAAGTGTTTTGGCATGGTCTTATTAAATTTGTACCAAGTTTGCAAGTGTTTTGGCATGGTCTTATTAAATTTGTACCAAGTTTGCAAGTGTTTTGGCATGGTCTCAGGAAGTTTGTTCCAAGTTTGCAAGTGTTTGGCATGGTCTTATTAAATTTGTACCAAGTTTGGAAGTGTTTTGGCATGGTCTTATTAAATTTGTACCAAGTTTGTAAGTGATTTGGCATAGTCTTAGGAAGTTTGTTCCAAGTTTGCAAGTGTTTGGCATGGTCTTATTAAATTTGTACCAAGTTTGCAAGTGTTTTGGCATGGTCTTATTAAATTTGTTCTAAGTTTGCAAGTGTTTTGGCATGGTCTTATTAAATTTGTACCAAGTTTGCAAGTGTTTTGGCATGGTCTTATTAAAGTTGTCCCAAGTTTGCAAGTGCTGTGGCATGGTCTTATTAAATTTGTACCAAGTTTGCAAGTGTTTTGGCATGGTCTTAGGAAGTTTGTTCCAAGTTTGCAAGTGTTTGGCATGGTCTTATTAAATTTGTACCAAGTTTGCAAGTGTTTTGACATGGTCTTATTAAATTTGTACCAAGTTTGCAAGTGTTTTGGCATGGTCTTATTAAATTTGTTCCAAGTTTGCAAGTGCTTTGGCATGGTCTTAGGAAGTTTGTTCCAAGTTTGCAAGTGTTTTGGAATGGTCTCATTAAATTTGTACCAAGTTTGCAAGTGTTTTGGCATGGTTATATTAAATTTGTACCAAGTTTATAAGTGTTTTGGCATGGTCTTATTAAATTTGTACCAAGTTTGCAAGTGTTTTGGCATGGTCTTATTAAATTTGTACCAAGTTTGCAGGTGTTTTGGCATGGTCTTTGGAAGTTTGTTCCAAGTTTGCAAGTGTTTTGGCATGGTCTTATTAAATTTGTACCAAGTTTGCAGGTGTTTTGGCATGGTCTTAGGAAGTTTTTTCCAAGTTTGCAAGTGTTTTGGCATTGTCTTAGGAAGTTTGTTCCAAGTTTGCAAGTGTTTTGGCATGGTCTTATTAAAATTGTACCAAGTTTGCAAGTGTTTGGCATGGTCTTATTGAATTTGTACCAAGTTAGCAAGTGTTTTGGCATGGTTTTAGGAAGTTTGTTCCAAGTTTGCAAGTGTTTGGCATGGTCTTATCAAATTTGTACCAAGTTTGCAAGTGTTTTGAAATGGTCTTATTAAATTTGTACCAAGTTTGCAGGTGTTTTGGCATGGTCTTAGGAAGTTTGTACCAAGTTTGCAAGTGTTTTGGCATGGTCTTATTAAATTTGTACCAAGTTTGCAAGTGTTTTGGCATGGTCTTATTAAATTTGTACCAAGTTTGCAAGTGTTTTGGCATTGTCTCATTAAATTTGTACCAAGTTTGCAAGTGTTTTGGCATGGTCTTATTAAATTTGTACCAAGTTTGCAAGTGTTTTGCCATGGTCTTATTAAATTTTTACCAAGTTTATAAGTGTTTTGGCATGGTCTTATTAAATTTGTTCCAAGTTTGCAAATGTTTTGGCATGGTCTTATTTAATTTGTACCAAGTTTGCAAGTGTTTTGGCATGGTCTTAAGAAGTTTGTTCCAAGTTTGCAAGTGTTTGGACATGGTCTTATTAAATTTGTACCAAGTTTGCAAGTGTTTTGGCATGGTCTTATTAAATTTGTTCTAAGTTTGCAAGTGTTTTGGCATGGTCTTATTAAATTTGTACCAAGTTTGCAAGTGTTTTGGCATGGTCTTATTAAATTTGTCCCAAGTTTGCAAGTGCTTTGGCATGGTCTTATTAAATTTGTACCAAGTTTGCAAGTGTTTTGGCATGGTCTTATTAAATTTGTACCAAGTTTGCAAGTGTTTTGGAATGGTCTCATTAAATTTGTACCAAGTTTGCATGTGTTTTGGCATGGTCTTATTAAATTTGTACCAAGTTTTTTTTTTTATAAAACATAACTATTTATTTAATAAATAGCGAACATAAATATCAAACTTTTTCTTAATGTCTAGAGTTAAACAAACAGGGCACATTTAAGGACTTCTAAATCGATCGCAGCATCGTTGTTGCCAACGATGTGGATGATATAGTTTGAAAAAAGACGCAGGACAATTATCCGCTTGGTGGCGCTGATTTCGCTTAGCATCGGTAAGCGGAGACATTGAAACGAAGGTTGACACCCTGGAGCTTCCTTCCTGATGTATTGCTGCAGCACGTTCCAGGCCGCAATCACGCGAGTGCATGAGGTGAATTTGTGCTCCAAGGTGTCAGCGTTGGTGCAGTGTGAACAGGATGCATCGGGTAACCGGCTCATCCGAGAAAGAAGCTCACCGTGTGCTATCTTGCCGTTCGCCAGTAAATAAAGCGTCGAACGCTGCTCAGATGAGAGTTTGCCGCTATTGATGTTCCCCCAAACTCTTCTCCAGTTGATCCCCCGGTATGACGTCTCCACTTTGGGTGCGGGGAGGCGGTCCACCAGTAGACGTCGAAGGGTTCGGGTGGAAGGATTTTTCCCAAATGAGGGAGGAATGTACGCCATCTGCAGTATGACGCTTCTCAGACATGGGTATGAGGTCGGAATAGAAGCAATATCGGGGGGGTTTCCAGCACACGAAATGTGCTGGGCACCGACCCGGAGGCTCCCTTGCTCCGCCACATACCGGTTGGTCAGCAATGCTGTTGTTTTGATGGAGGGAATATGGAGGTTGAGTCCTCCACGGTTGCGAGGTAACGCTAGCTGCAGGATCGGGATGCGCATGCCTCCGGAGCCGTTCCAGAGGAGAGAACCGATGATGCTCTTGACCTTAGCTATGTCCTTTGACCGGGCGCCACATACCGACGCAATGAACCATAGCTTTGGCAGTAAAAATGTGTTGAGCAGAACTATCTTCTGCATAAGGTTCAGATCTCTCACTCTGTGGAGCCACACCAGCTGCCGGAAGTGCTGAATCACCGTGTCCCAGTTGTGACTGGCCGCCTCTCGAACGTTGTTGGTGAACAGGATCCCAAGAAGCCGGAGACGTTCCACGGTGTGCAGCCAAGGTACGGAAATCCTGTTTTCCAGCGTTATCTTGCCAATGTCCAAAGCCGTGGTCTTTTCAACATTCAACCTAGCACCAGAGCAGACGCCATAATCCTCAATGGCCGCCCTAACTCGCTCGATTGTGGATGGGGAAGTACTCACCACTGAGACGTCGTCAGCATAAGCATTGATCAGGTCATCCGGATCGCAGCAGATGCCTTCAAGTCTAGTGATAAGGGGATGGAGGTAAAGGATGAACAAGTGCATTGACAAGGGGTCTCCTTGTCGCACGGAACGTTGGATGGGAAAGGCGTGGGATAGGGAGCCGTTTACAAGCACACGGGACGAGGATTTTCCACCAATTGTCCTCAAAAGTCGTACTAGATCGGGATTGAACCCCAATGAACCCATCGTTTCAAACAGAAAACCCCTGTCGACGCGGTCAAACGCCTGAGAGAGATCGAAGGAAACGAGCTTACCACACTTCTTCCTCCGTTTAAGATCGATGATTCTCTCCTTAACAGACAGAACAGCTTGAAAAATATTGCCTGGTTTATTGGAGCACTTTTGTGCATTCGAGATGATTTGCCACTTGTCGATTATGGTTTCAAGCCGTCGTTTAATTATCCTCGAAAGTAGTTTGTAGTCCGTGTTAAGGAGAGAGATCGGACGGTAGGAAGAGAGTGTGCACCCATCCCCCTTCTTCCTCACAAGCACTATGACCCCGTCGACGAACTTTTCCGGAAATTGACCGTTGAGGGCCTCGTTGAGAATCAGTATGATTTCTCTCCAGATTATCTCAAACGTTCTCTGATAAAATTCGATTGGAATTCCATCCGGTCCAGGAGACTTCCGAGGTGCCGATTTTCCAACTGCATGAAGGACATCTCCATAGGTAATCTCATCCATGCAGCTGTTGTTGGTTTCGCAATACTCGGGGATTACACGGTGACAGGCAAAGGAATCGTCCTTGTCTATTGTCTCGTTGGCGTACAACTCCCTGTAGTACGTATGTATGTATTCCTCCAATTGATTTGGAGAGTCAAGAACAATGTCATTTTCTGTTTTCAGGCTGGTGATCAGGGTGCGTTCCTGCCTTCGTTTTCCAAGCTGAAATGTGGAAATTTTTTCACCACTTACAATTGTTTCGTTAATACGAGTAAAGTCCTCGGAGAAGCGCCTCTGAAGGAGGAGCATTTCTCCTTTTATACGATTGATATTGACCAATTCGATCGGATTGGAAAGATACCGCTCGTATGAGGACTTTAACTCCGCGTAGAGGATATTATGTTGCAAGCGGAAGTTGGAGTATTTCTGGTTCGTTTTCCATCGGAAGAACGATTTTATTTTTGGTTTGGCAAACTGTATCCACCATTCCATCCATGAACCAAAGTTCTTTCGCTGTCTTGTCCAATAATTCCACCTGCAACCGAATTCCTCTATGTTTTCGGCTGTCAAAATATGTGGCCGTAGTTGCCAGTAGCCATTTCGCGCGTCAGGTATGTTCGGAAGGCAGAGACGCACCGTGAGCGCCTTGTGATCAGAAAAGGACACTAAATGCATGTCAGTTGCACGTAGCTGGTCTTTCATTGTCTTGGAGATGTAGCAACGATCGATGCGAGAGCCCGAACCACGTGCGACGTGGGAAAACTCTACAGAATTACCTCTAAGAGCTTCCCAGCTGTCACACAGGCGCATGCTGTCAACTAGGCTTTGCAAAGCGGAGCTCACATTTCCCACACCCGTAGCGTCTTGGGACTTCAAAATGCAGTTGAAGTCCCCTGCAAGAATCACCGGTCCCGGTGCATTCCGCAGGTAGTACGCCAACGAATGGTTGAAAAAGAGCTCTCGCTCTGCTCTGTTATGGCTTCCCGAAGGAGCGTAAATATTGCACAGTGTGGATGAATTCTCAAGCCGAACGCAGATGAGGCGTGAATCCAAGCTACGCTCGACGTGAGAAAATTTTAGGTGCACCCGCAAGGCGATCGCAGTACCTCTCCTGGTGTGATCAATATTTGTTAATACATTGTACCCAGGGAGCGAAAAGTCTTCAACAGAAACTTCTTGTAGGAAGATTATGTCTGCGTCAGTTGTCTTTATAAAGGTCCTTAGAGCATCTAACTTGGTAGGATTAGATATCGCATTGATGTTGATCGATGCGATCGTCACTGATCTCATCAACTTATCCATTTCTACCAAGTTACTGCTTCTCATCTTCGGTCACCCCGTTAGGTCTCGCTGCGTTAGCGTTTGTCTTTCGGGCAGGACGGCCTACTTTACGCTTGGCCGGTTCCTCCGTAGACTTGTGCGAAGTGTCGCTGTCCGTCAGTTCGTCCGTCTTTCTCTTACTTGTCCCCGTGTGGATAGAATTTGAGGAAGGGGTAGGGGAAGGGACACGAGGAGCTTTAAACTTTAATTCGGCATCGGCGTTCGAACGATACTCACCTATGTCCATTTTGGTGCTGGTCGATCTTGCCGGGATGTTTAACGCACTTGCCCTGATCAAAGACACAATAAGTGAAGCATTCGCCGGTACGCTTGGTGCTGGTGATCGGCCGTTCGGTGTGTCGGTCAAGACAATAGGTGCACCAGTCCGGGCGCTCGGGGGTATTGTCTGTACGGCCGGGACGGTCGGTGCGCTAGCCGGGACGGTCGGTGCGCTAGCCGGGACGGTCGGTGCGCTAGCCGGGACGGTCGGTGCGCTAGCCGGGACGGTCGGTGCGCTTGTCGGGACGGTCGGTGCGCTTGTCGCAACGATCGTTGTGCTTGGCGGGGCGGTCGGTGCACTTGCCGGGACCGTCGGTGCGCTTGTGGATACGATCGTTTTGCTTGCCGGGACGGTCTTTGTGCTAGCCGGGACGGCTGGCGCTAGTGCTGGGGCAGTTGGCGTATTTACGCCGTGTTTGCCTTGCACCGCTGATGCGTAGGTCAACCGCTCGTTGACGCTCGTTTTTTGTGCCACGAGTTTTCTGCCCTGGGTGCAGGTTATTCCGTGGTGCACAGACAGTCCGCATGTACGGCACGTTTGGTGTTGGCCCCGGTAGGTGACCAACGTCTCTTCTCCTCCTATCGTCACAAAGGAGGGCACCGGCTTCGAAATAACCGCCGTTACATACCGGAATCCGTCCGAAACTCCGGCACATGGGAATCCCTTTGTCCATACGCCGGTACGGACCGCGCGAACCTCTCCGTAGCGCGAGAAGAAGTCGCAGATTGTCTTGTCCGTAATGTCATCGGACAAGTCGTGGATCTTTACGACCACGGAGTTGTCGACCATGCTGATCGGGATCGGGAAAAGCTTCCCGTCGCATTCTATCGAATGCTTTCCGTCGTGTTGCTCGACGGTTTTCAGGGCGAGGCTCTGCTCCTTCGTACGAATGAAGATCGCGGATGATGTTGGCTTCAAACGCAAGGAGCTGATGTTGTTGTTGCTTAGACCCAGCTTGGTCATGGCGAAGGTGGTGGCCTCCATCGCTGGTGGCCTTCTGGGTAGCTTTGAGAAGTCCACCCGAAGGGTGCTTCTCAAAGCTTCCATGCTGTGGCTTGCTCTATAGCACGAAATATATTTGTTCTGCTTCGTGAAAAGAACGTCCGATCGTTGCGAGTCTCGGAGAGGAACTCGGAGTTTGCAAGTGTTTTGGCATGGTTTTATTAAATTTGTACCAAGTTTGCAATTGTTTTGACATGGTCTTAGGAAGTTTGTTCCAAGCTTGCAAGTGTTTGGCATGGTCTCATTTAATTTGTACCAAGTTTGCAAGTGTTTTGGCATGGTCTTAGGAAGTTTGTTCCAAGTTTGCAAGTGTTTTGACATGGTCTTATTAAATATGTACCAAGTTTGCAAGTGTTTTGGCATGGTCTTATTAAATTTTTTTCAAGTTTGCAAGTGTATTGGCATGGTCTTATTAAATTTGTACCTTGTTTGCAAGTGTTTTGGCATGGTCTTATTAAATTTGTACCAAGTTTGCAAGTGTTTTGGCATGGTCTTATTAAATTTGTACCAAGTTTGCAAGTGTTTTGGCATGGTCTTATTAAATTTGTACCAAGTTTGCAAGTGTTTTGGCATGGTCTTAGGAAGTTTGTTCCAAGTTTGCAAGTGTTTGGCATGGTCTTATTAAATTTGTACCAAGTTTGCAAGTGTTTTGGCCTGGTCTTATTAAATTTGTACCAAGTTTGCAAGTGTTTTGGAATGGTCTCATTCAATTTGTACCAAGTTTGCAAGTGTTTTGGCATGGTCTTAGGAAGTTTGTTCCAAGTTTGCAAGTGTTTTGGCATGGTCTTATTAATATTGTACCAAGTTTGCAAGTGTTTGGCATGGTCTTATTCAATTTGTACCAAGTTTGCAAGTGTTTTGGCATGGTTTTAGGAAGTTTGTTCCAAGTTTGCAAGTGTTTGGCATGGTCTTATTAAATTTGTACCAAGTTTGCAAGTGTTTGGCATGGTCTTATTAGATTTGTACCAAGTTTGCAAGTGTTATGGCATGGTCTTATTAAATTTGTACCAAGTTTGCAAGTCTTTTGGCATGGTCTTATTAAATTTGAACCAAGTTTGCAAGTGTTTGGCATGGTCTTATTAAATTTGTACCAAGTTTGCAAGTGTTTTGGCATGGTCTTATTAAATTTGTACCAAGTTTGCAAGTGTTTTGGCATGGTCTTATTAAATTTGTACCAAGTTTGCAAGTGTTTTGGCATGGTCTCATTAAATTTGTACCAAGTTTGCAAGTGTTTTGGCATGGTCTTATTAAATTTGTACCAAGTTTGCAAGTGTTTTGCCATGGTCTTATTAAATTTATTGAAAAGTACGTCTGATATATTCAGTAGTTGAACACAGAATAATCATGTATTAAAAAACAAAGGCTACTACAATTCATAGATTACTCTTCTAACATCCCCCCTTAATCATGAATTGTTTTAATTCCAAGGGCCTTCCGTCCATCTTCAAATTTGCTGGTAGGAAGTACCTTAGTTAGCAAATCAGCTTCTTGTTTTTCAGAGCAAACATGTTTCAGCTGAACAAGATTTCTTGCAATGCTCTGTCTCACAAAATGATGTCTAATATCAATATGTTTGCTTCTAGGTGAGTAGCCAATTTGTTTCTCCGCCAAATAGATAGCACTTCGATTATCACAAAAAATCGTCAATGGCTCTTCGATTCCCAACAGTTCTTTTCGAAAACCTCTCCACCAAATAGCTTCCTGTGTGACAGCTGAAAGTGCCATGTATTCGGCTTCCGTCGTCGAAAGTGCAACTGTTGATTGTTTGCGACAATTCCAGGCAACTGAACCTCCAGATTGCTTCATCACATAGCCAGTAATGGAATGACGATTATCAGTGTCATTACCCCAATCAGCATCACAAAAACCTTCAAAGCCTTTTTCAATTGTTGCTTTATATAACAGCTTCATGGATTTCGTGCCTTTTAAATAACGTAAGATCCGTTTGGCTGCAATCCAGTGAGTTTTCCCAGGATTGTTACAGTAGTGACTCACAGCATTTACAGCAAAACTTATGTCCGGTCTAGTTCCTTGTGATAAGTACTGCAGGCCGCCTATCAGTTCCCGGTAAGGAACCTGTTGCATCTGTCTGCGCTCTTCTTCAGTCTTAGGACACATTTCCTTGGACAGTTTCTGGCCTGGATCCGCTGGAGTAAGAACTGGGTTGCACTCAGCTACACCGAATCGCTTCAATAATTCATTTATGTACAGTTCTTGATCCAACATAACTACACCATCTGCTCTGGTCACTCGTATTCCAAGAACTTTGTTCGCGAGACCTAAATCCTTCATTTTAAATCTCTTGGTCAACTGTTGTTTTAAGTTCTTTTCCCAGCTCTCATTATTCGAGAAGATCAATAAATCGTCTACATACACTGCTACAATCAGCACACTTCCTCTATCAATCTTGTAGTAGACACAAGAATCGTAATTGGACTGTACCAACCCAATGCGTTTCAGCTCAGCATCTAGTTTCAAATTCCAAACTCTACTAGCTTGCTTCAGTCCATACAACGCTTTGGCAGATTGGCATCACACAGCATACTCCTCGCCTTTTCTACAATCGTCCGGTTCATACGTTCCGCTAATCCATTCTGCTCCGGAGTGTACGGAGCGGATGTTTCATGATGAATACCGGCTTGACAAAGGAATAGCTTCATTTCACGATTCATATATTCCCGTCCGTTATCCGATCTGATACGCTTAATTTTCTCACCAGTCTGGTTCTCGGCATAACTCTTGAAATGTTTAAACGTTTCAAACACTTCGGTTTTCGATTTCAGGAAATATACGAACGCCTTTCTGCTCGAGTCATCGATGAATGTTATAAAATAACGATTTCCTCCTATCGATGCTGTCTCCATGGGTCCACACAAATCGGAATGAATTAACTCAAGCACACGATCCGCACGTTGTCCCTTGATGTTAAACGGATGTCGATGATGCTTCCCTTGTATGCATGGTACACACTGCATTCCATCCGTCACTCTAAATTCAAATCCGCTTGCCATGGTTTCAAGTCGTTTCATGCAGCCAACAGACATATGACATAGTCTGCGATGCCAAAGCTTAAAGTTGTCTTCCATCCGGCTGACCATGTTCACCAACGACCCAGGTGATCTTTTCAATCTGTATAAACCACCAGATTCTTGACCAATCGCAACCAATTTATTACTAGGACTGATCACCTTACACGTCTGTTTTCGAAACGTCACTGTGTAGCCCTTCTGACACATCTTGCTAACAGATAGTAAGTTCACAGCCAATTCCGGTACATACAGGACGTCGTTCATGGAGATCGCACATGTCGATGCTCCAACATCTGCTGACACGTTCACCGAACCTTTAGCAACCACTGGAACAGCAGTATTATTGGCTACGTTGATGCTCGACGAAACATTCTCTGCATCAACCAATAAATTTCTGTTTCGGCACAAATGAGAAGTTGCTCCGGAATCAAAAATCCATTCTTCTTCTGCCGCTGTTGATGTCTGACATGCATTGAAAGCCGCGAAAAATGTAGCGTGACCACTGTTCTTGCTTTTCTCCTGCTTCTTGTCAGAAAACTGATTCGAACATTGAGAAGCAAAATGACCCATTTTCTTGCACCGGTAGCATTGAACGTTAGATTTCACACTACTTCTTTTCGTCGTCGATTTCGAGTTGCCAAGGAACGCTTCCACAGTTTGCTTCTCGCTCGACACTTTTACGTCTTGCAAAATTTTCGCTTTCACTATATCCGCAGTCAACTGGATTCCGGATGATTCCAAACCAAGGATCATTGGGTCATACTGCTTCGGTAGGCCTTTCATGAGCAAACTGGCCAACCAAGCGTCATCGACTTTGAACCCAACTTCTGCCAACTGATGACTCGTTGTGAATAATTCGTTCACATACTGCTGAGTCGTCTGGCAAATGATGTCTTCATCTCGTTCAGCTCCAACCAAACGAATTCCTGTCAGCCGTCGCAGCAGACCAATCTTCCTGGTTGATCCACTATGCTCGTACGTATTTTTGAGGTTATCCCACGCCTGTTTCGCATTTTTAGCATCTCTCACGAGTCCGTATATACTGGAATCAATACTCAGACATATCGTCGCCAATGCTTGCATGGATGTTTCTTCGCTCACTGCCGGTTCACCTTCAGCTGGTTCCTTCACTGCACACCAGGTTTTCTCCTTAATCAAAACCATCTTGGTGGCGAAAGACCAAGAACTGTAGTTTTCCGATCCTCGAAGTATTTCTCGCAAAGGCAGGGAAAAAGATCCCGCTAGTTTCGGATTCGCCATTCTTCACAAAACTGCTTTCAATCTTTTAATTTCAAACTAACAGAGTCGTATCCTGGGCCCATAACCTATTGAAAAGTACGTCTGATATATTCAGTAGTTGAACACAGAATAATCATGTATTAAAAAACAAAGGCTACTACAATTCATAGATTACTCTTCTAACAAAATTTGTACCAAGTTTGCAAGTATTTTGGAATGGTCTCATTAAATTTGTACCAAGTTTGCAAGTGTTTTGGCATGGTCCTTGGAAGTTTGTTCCAAGTTTGCAAGTGTTTTGGCATGGTCTTATTAAATTTGTACCAAGTTTGCAGGTGTTTTGGCATGGTCTTAGGAAGTTTTTTCCAAGTTTGCAAGTGTTTTGGCATGGTCTTAGGAAGTTTGTTCCAAGTTTGCAAGTGTTTGGCATGGTCTTATTAAATTTGTACCAAGTTTGCAAGTGTTTTGGCATGGTCTCATTAAATTTGTACCAAGTTTGCAAGTGTTTTGGCATGGTCTTATTAAATTTGTACCAAGTTTGCAGGTGTTTTGGCATGGTCTTAGGAAATTTGTTCCAAGTTTGCAAGTGTTTGGCATGGTCTTAGTAAGTTTGTTCCAAGTTTGCAAGTGTTTGGCATGGTCTTATTAAATTTGTACCAAGTTTGCAAGTGTTTGGCATGGTCTTATTAAATTTGTACCAAGTTTGCAAGTGTTTTGGCATGGTCTTATTAAATTTGTACCAAGTTTGCAAGTGTTTTGAAATGGTCTTATTAAATTTGTACCAAGTTTGCAGGTGTTTTGGCATGGTCTTAGGAAGTTTGTTCCAAGTTTGCAAGTGTTTTGGCATGGTCTTATTAAATTTGTACCAAGTTTGCAAGTGTTTTGGCATGGTCTTATTAAATTTTTAACAAGTTTGCAAGTGTATTGGCATGGTCTTATTAAATTTGTACCAAGTTTGCAAGTGTTTTGGCATGGTCTTATTAAATTTGTTCCAAGTTTGCAAGTGTTTTGGCATGGTCTTATTTAATTTGTACCAAGTTTGCAAGTGTTTTGGCATGGTCTTAGGAAGTTTGTTCCAAGTTTGCAAGTGTTTTGTCATGGTCTTATTAAATTTGTACCAAGTTTGCAAGTGTTTTGGCATGGTCTTATTAAATTTTTAACAAGTTTGCAAGTGTATTGGCATGGTCTTATTTAATTTGTACCAAGTTTGCAAGTGTTTTGGCATGGTCTTATTAAATTTGTTCCAAGTTTGCAAGTGTTTTGGCATGGTCTTATTTAATTTGTACCAAGTTTGCAAGTGTTTTGGCATGGTCTTAGGAAGTTTGTTCCAAGTTTGCAAGTGTTTTGGCATGGTCTTATTAAATTTGTACCAAGTTTGCAAGTGTTTTGGCATGGTCTTATTAAATTTGTCCCAAGTTTGCAAGTGCTGTGGCATGGTCTTATTAAATTTGTACCAAGTTTGCAAGTGTTTTGGCATGGTCTTAAGAAGTTTGTTCCAAGTTTGCAAGTGTTTGGCGTGGTCTTATTAAATTTGTACCAAGTTTGCAAGTGTTTTGACATGGTCTTATTAAATTTGTACCAAGTTTGCAAGTGTTTTGGCATGGTCTTATTAAATTTGTACCAAGTTTGCAAGTGTTTTGGCATGGTCTTATTTAATTTGTACCAAGTTTGCAAGTGTTTTGGCATGGTCTTAGGAAGTTTGTTCCAAGTTTGCAAGTGTTTGGACATGGTCTTATTAAATTTGTACCAAGTTTGCAAGTGTTTTGGCATGGTCTTATTAAATTTGTTCTAAGTTTGCAAGTGTTTTGGCATGGTCTTATTAAATTTGTACCAAGTTTGCAAGTGTTTTGGCATGGTCTTATTAAATTTGTCCCAAGTTTGCAAGTGCTTTGGCATGGTCTTATTAAATTTGTACCAAGTTTGCAAGTGTTTTGGCATGGTCTTATTAAATTTGTACCAAGTTTGCAAGTGTTTTGGAATGGTCTCATTAAATTTGTACCAAGTTTGCAAGTGTTTTGGCATGGTCTTATTAAATTTGTGCCAAGTTTATAAGTGTTTTGGCATGGTCTTATTAAATTTGTACCAAGTTTGCAAGTGTTTTGGCATGGTCTTATTAAATTTGTACCAAGTTTGCAGGTGTTTTGGCATGGTCTTTGGAAGTTTGTTCCAAGTTTGCAAGTGTTTTGGCATGGTCTTATTAAATTTGTACCAAGTTTGCAAGTGTTTTGGCATTGTCTTAGGAAGTGTTTTCCAAGTTTGCAAGTGTTTTGGCATTGTCTTAGGAAGTTTGTTCCAAGTTTGCAAGTGTTTTGGCATGGTCTTATTAAAATTGTACCAAGTTTGCAAGTGTTTGGCATGGTCTTATTAAATTTGTACCAAGTTAGCAAGTGTTTTGGCATGGTTTTAGGAAGTTTGTTCCAAGTTTGCAAGTGTTTGGCATGGTCTTATTAAATTTGAACCAAGTTTGCAAGTGTTTTGAAATGGTCTTATTAAATTTGTACCAAGTTTGCAGGTGTTTTGGCATGGTCTTAGGAAGTTTGTACCAAGTTTGCAAGTGTTTTGGCATGGTCTTATTAAATTTGTACCAAGTTTGCAAGTGTTTTGGCATGGTCTTATTAAATTTGTACCAAGTTTGCAAGTGTTTTGGCATTGTCTCATTAAATTTGTACCAAGTTTGCAAGTGTTTTGGCATGGTCTTATTAAATTTGTACCAAGTTTGCAAGTGTTTTGCCATGGTCTTATTAAATTTTTACCAAGTTTATAAGTGTTTTGGCATGGTCTTATTAAATTTATTCCAAGTTTGCAAGTGTTTTGGCATGGTCTTATTTAATTTGTACCAAGTTTGCAAGTGTTTTGGCATGGTTTTAGGAAGTTTGTTCCAAGTTTGCAAGTGTTTGGACATGGTCTTATTAAATTCGTACCAAGTTTGCAAGTGTTTTGGCATGGTCTTATTAAATTTGTTCTAAGTTTGCAAGTGTTTTGGCATGGTGTTATTAAATTTGTACCAAGTTTGCAAGTGTTTTGGCATGGTCTTATTAAATTTGTCCCAAGTTTGCAAGTGCTTTGGCATGGTCTTATTAAATTTGTACCAAGTTTGCAAGTGTTTTGGCATGGTCTTATTAAATTTGTACCAAGTTTGCAAGTGTTTTGGAATGGTCTCATTAAATTTTTTACCAAGTTTGCAAGTGTTTTGGCATGGTCTTATTAAATTTGTACCAAGTTTGCAAGTGTTTTGGCATGGTTTTATTAAATTTGTACCAAGTTTGCAATTGTTTTGACATGGTCTTAGGAAGTTTGTTCCAAGCTTGCAAGTGTTTGGCATGGTCTCATTTAATTTGTACCAAGTTTGCAAGTGTTTTGTATTGGAAATTTCATTTCTGATAGTACTCAGTGAGTGAATTGAAGTTGTTAGAGGTAACTTCAAACCTTTCCACCGTAAGGGTCAGCAGACTGCCGTGGTGTTTTGGCATGGTCTTAGGAAGTTTGTTCCAAGTTTGCAAGTGTTTTGGCATGGTCTTATTAAATATGTATCAAGTTTGCAAGTGTTTTGGCATGGTCTTAATAAATTTTTTTCAAGTTTGCAAGTGTATTGGCATGGTCTTATTAAATTTGTACCAAGTTTGCAAGTGTTATGGCATGGTCTTATTAAATTTGTACCAAGTTTGCAATTGTTTTGGCATTTTTATAAAAGACGTTTATTAAGGGTGTACAATATTTCTTACATACTATTTAATCACATTTACATAGGTTTTGTTTCCTTCGCACGTGTTGGACGGGAAACAAAGGCAAGATCTTACAAACAGATTGATTTAAAGAGAACAGGAAAGGACATCTACATCAATCGCAACATCATTGTTTCCAATGATGTGGATGATGTAGTTTGAAAATACGGAGAGTACTGCACTGCGTGTGCCCGCTCTTATCCTGTTTAGAGCGGGCCAGTGCAGGTCGACAAAACGAAGATGGGACCCTGGAGCAACTTGTTGCAGCCGCTGTTGTAGAGTGTCCCACGCCAGCGACACGCGGGGACATGCTGCAAACTTGTGCTCCAGGGTCTCGACAGCGGGACAAAACGTGCACGTTGTTGTGTCGGCTCTGCCGGTTTCGAAAAGATGCTCCGCGTGCGAGATCTTCCCGTTTGCCAGCAGGTAAAGGGCGGAACGTTGTGCAGACGTCAGCATCCTGGAGCTTATGTTTCCCCACACTTTTCTCCACAGCGTGTGTGGGGAAGCTCCAACCACCCTTGGGTCCGGTAGGGCGTTTGTTGCTGCGCGTCGCAGTCCTCGTGTTGATGGCGATCGTCGGAGGGTCTCTGGCACGTATGCCAGGTGCTGGATAACCTTGCGGAGGCAGGGGTAGGACGACGGGACGGAGTTGGTGTCGGGTGGGTTCCCAGCGTTGGCGATATACTGAGACCCGATCACCGAACATCCTTGCTCCGCAAGGTACCGGTTGGTAAGTAGCGATTGTGTGGTGATGATGGGGATGTGGAGATTAAGTCCACCGCGATCTCGTGGTAGCGCCAGCTGGAGTAGAGGAACGCGGATGCCACCAGAGCCGTTCCACAGCAGGATGTCTTATTAAATTTGTACCAAGTTTGCAAGTGTTTTGGCATGGTCTTAGGAAGTTTGTTCCAAGTTTGCAAGTGTTTGGCATGGTCTTATTAAATTTGTACCAAGTTTGCAAGTGTTTTGGCATGGTCTTATTAAATTTGTACCAAGTTTGCAATTGTTTTGGCATGGTCTTATTAAATTTGTACCAAGTTTGCAAGTGTTTTGGCATGGTCTTATTAAATTTGTACCAAGTTTGCAAGTGTTTCGGCATGGTCTAATTAAATTTTTATCAAGTTTGCAAGTGTATTGGCATGGTCTTATTAAATTTGTACCAAGTTTGCAAGTGTTTTGGCATGGTCTTATTAAATTTGTACCATGTTTGCAAGTGTTTTGGCATGGTCTTTTGAAATTTGAACCAAGTTTGCAAGTGTTTGGCATGGTATTATTACATTTGTACCAAGTTTGCAAGTGTCTTGGCATGGTCTTAGGAAGTTTGTTCCAAGTTTGCAAGTGTTTTGGCATGGTCTTATTAAATTTGTACCAAGTTTGCAAGTGTTTTGGCATGGTCTTATTCAATTTGTACCAAGTTTGCAATTGTTTTGGCATGGTCTTATTAAATTTGTACCAAGTTTGCAAGTGTTTTGGCATGGTCTTAGGAAGTTTGTTCCAAGTTTGCAAGTGTAGGCATGGTCTTATTAAGATTTGTACCAAGTTTGCAAGTGTTTTGGCATGGTCTTATTCAATTTGTACCAAGTTTGCAATTGTTTTGGCATGGTCTTATTAAATTTGTACCAAGTTTGCAAGTGTTTTGTCATGGTCTTAGGAAGTTTGTTCCAAGTTTGCAAGTGTAGGCATGGTCTTATTAAATTTGTACCAAGTTTGCAAGTGTTTTGGCATGGTCTTATTAAATTTGTTAAATTATAAGTGTTTTGGCATGGTCTTATTAAATTTGTACCAAGTTTGCAAGTGTTTTGGCATGGTCTTATTAAATTTGTACCAAGTTTGCAGGTGTTTTGGCATGGTCTTTGGAAGTTTGTTCCAAGTTTGCAAGTGTTTTGGCATGGTCTTATTAAATTTGTACCAAGTTTGCAGGTGTTTTGGCATGGTCTTAGGAAGTTTTTTCCAAGTTTGCAAGTGTTTTGGCATGGTCTTAGGAAGTTTGTTCCAAGTTTGCAAGTGTTTGGCATGGTCTTATTAAATTTGTACCAAGTTTGCAAGTGTTTTAGCATGGTCTCATTAAATTTGTACCAAGTTTGCAAGTGTTTTGGCATGGTCTTATTAAATTTGTTCCAAGTTTGCAGGTGTTTTGGCATGGTCTTAGGAAGTTTGTTCCAAGTTTGCAAGTGTTTTGGCATGGTCTTAGTAAGTTTGTTCCAAGTTTGCAAGTGTTTGGCATGGTCTTATTAAATTTGTACCAAGTTTGTAAGTGTTTGGCATGGTCTTATTAAATTTTTACCAAGTTTGCAAGTGTTTTGGCATGGTCTTATTAAATTTGTACCAAGTTTGCAAGTGTTTTGAAATGGTCTTATTAAATTTGTACCAAGTTTGCAGGTGTTTTGGCATGGTCTTAGGAAGTTTGTTCCAAGTTTGCAAGTGTTTTGGCATGGTCTTATTAAATTTGTACCAAGTTTGCAGGTATTTTGGCATGGTCTTAGGAAGTTTGTTCCAAGTTTGCAAGTGTTTTGGCATGGTCTTAGGAAGTTTGTTCCAAGTTTGCAAGTGTTTGGCATGGTCTTATAAAATTTGTACCAAGTTTGCAAGTGTTTTGGCATGGTCTCATTAAATTTGTACCAAGTTTGCAAGTGTTTTGGCATGGTCTTATTAAATTTCTACCAAGTTTGCAAGTGTTTTGAAATGGTCTTATTAAATTTGTACCAAGTTTGCAAGTGTTTTGGCTTGGTGCTAGGAAGTTTGTTCCAAGTTTGCAAGTGTTTGGCATGGTCTTATTAAATTTGTACCAAGTTTGCAAGTGTTTTGGAATGGTCTCATTAAATTTGTACCAAGTTTGCAAGTGTTTTGGCATGGTCTTAATAAATTTGTACCAAGTTTGCAAGTGTTTGGCATGGTCTCATTTAATTTGTACCAAGTTTGCAAGTGTATTGGCATGGTCTTAGGAAGTTTGTTCCAAGTTTGCAAGTGTTTTGGCATGGTCTTAGTAAGTTTGTTCCAAGTTTGCAAGTGTTTGGCATGGTCTTATTAAATTTGTACCAAGTTTGCAAGTGTTTCGGCATGGTCTTATTAAATTTTTATCAAGTTTGCAAGTGTATTGGCATGGTCTTATTAAATTTGTACCAAGTTTGCAAGTGTTTTGGCATGGTCTTATTAAATTTGTACCATGTTTGCAGGTGTTTTGGCATGGTCTTTTGAAATTTGAACCAAGTTTGCAAGTGTTTGGCATGGTATTATTACATTTGTACCAAGTTTGCAAGTGTCTTGGCATGGTCTTAGGAAGTTTGTTCCAAGTTTGCAAGTGTAGGCATGGTCTTATTAAATTTGTACCAAGTTTGCAAGTGTTTTGGCATGGTCTTATTCAATTTGTACCAAGTTTGCAATTGTTTTGGCATGGTCTTATTAAATTTGTACCAAGTTTGCAAGTGTTTTGGCATGGTCTTATTAAATTTGTACCAAGTTTGCAAGTGTTTGGCATGGTCTTATTAAATTTGTACCAAGTTTGCAAGTGTTTGGCATGGTATTATTACATTTGTACCAAGTTTGCAAGTGTCTTGGCATGGTCTTAGGAAGTTTGTTCCAAGTTTGCAAGTGTTTTGGCATGGTCTTATTAAATTTGTACCAAGTTTGCAAGTGTTTTGGAATGGTCTCATTAAATTTGTACCAAGTTTGCAAGTGTTTTGGCATGGTCTTAATAAATTTGTACCAAGTTTGCAAGTGTTTGGCATGGTCTCATTTAATTTGTACCAAGTTTGCAAGTGTATTGGCATGGTCTTAGGAAGTTTGTTCCAAGTTTGCAAGTGTTTTGGCATGGTCTTATTAAATTTGTACCAAGTTTGCAAGTGTTTCGGCATGGTCTTATTAAATTTTTATCAAGTTTGCAAGTGTATTGGCATGGTCTTATTAAATTTGTACCAAGTTTGCAAGTGTTTTGGCATGGTCTTATTAAATTTGTACCATGTTTGCAGGTGTTTTGGCATGGTCTTTTGAAATTTGAACCAAGTTTGCAAGTGTTTGGCATGGTATTATTACATTTGTACCAAGTTTGCAAGTGTCTTGGCATGGTCTTAGGAAGTTTGTTCCAAGTTTGCAAGTGTAGGCATGGTCTCATAAAATTTGTACCAAGTTTGCAAGTGTTTTGGCATGGTCTTATTACATTTGTACCAAGTTTGCAAGTGTTTTGGCATGGTCTCATTAAATTTGTACTAAGTTTGCAAGTGTTTTGGCATGGTCTTATTAAATTTTCACCAAGTTTGCAAGTGTTTTGGCATGGTCTTATTAAATTTGTACCATGTTTGCAAGTGTTTTGGCATGGTCTTTTGAAATTTGAACCAAGTTTGCAAGTGTTTGGCATGGTATTATTACATTTGTACCAAGTTTGCAAGTGTCTTGGCATGGTCTTAGGAAGTTTGTTCCAAGTTTGCAAGTGTAGGCATGGTCTTATTAAATTTGTACCAAGTTTGCAAGTGTTTTGGCATGGTCTTATTCAATTTGTACCAAGTTTGCAATTGTTTTGGCATGGTCTTATTAAATTTGTACCAAGTTTGCAAGTGTTTTGGCATGGTCTTATTAAATTTGTACCATGTTTGCAAGTGTTTTGGCATGGTCTTTTGAAATTTGAACCAAGTTTGCAAGTGTTTGGCATGGTATTATTACATTTGTACCAAGTTTGCAAGTGTCTTGGCATGGTCTTAGGAAGTTTGTTCCAAGTTTGCAAGTGTTTTGGCATGGTCTTATTAAATATGTATCAAGTTTGCAAGTGTTTTGGCATGGTCTTATTAAAATTTTTTCAAGTTTGCAAGTGTATTGGCATGGTCTTATTAAATTTGTACCAAGTTTGCAAGTGTTTTGGCATGGTCTTATTAAATTTGTACCAAGTTTGCAATTGTTTTGGCATTTTTATAAAAGACGTTTATTAAGGGTGTACAATATTTCTTACATACTATTTAATCACATTTACATAGGTTTTGTTTCCTTCGCACGTGTTGGACGGGAAACAAAGGCAAGATCTTACAAACAGATTGATTTAAAGAGAACAGGAAAGGACATCTACATCAATCGCAACATCATTGTTTCCAATGATGTGGATGATGTAGTTTGAAAATACGGAGAGTACTGCACTGCGTGTGCCCGCTCTTATCCTGTTTAGAGCGGGCCAGTGCAGGTCGACAAAACGAAGATGGGACCCTGGAGCAACTTGTTGCAGCCGCTGTTGTAGAGTGTCCCACGCCAGCGACACGCGGGGACATGCTGCAAACTTGTGCTCCAGGGTCTCGACAGCGGGACAAAACGTGCACGTTGTTGTGTCGGCTCTGCCGGTTTCGAAAAGATGCTCCGCGTGCGAGATCTTCCCGTTTGCCAGCAGGTAAAGGGCGGAACGTTGTGCAGACGTCAGCATCCTGGAGCTTATGTTTCCCCACACTTTTCTCCACAGCGTGTGTGGGGAAGCTCCAACCACCCTTGGGTCCGGTAGGGCGTTTGTTGCTGCGCGTCGCAGTCCTCGTGTTGATGGCGATCGTCGGAGGGTCTCTGGCACGTATGCCAGGTGCTGGATAACCTTGCGGAGGCAGGGGTAGGACGACGGGACGGAGTTGGTGTCGGGTGGGTTCCCAGCGTTGGCGATATACTGAGACCCGATCACCGAACATCCTTGCTCCGCAAGGTACCGGTTGGTAAGTAGCGATTGTGTGGTGATGATGGGGATGTGGAGATTAAGTCCACCGCGATCTCGTGGTAGCGCCAGCTGGAGTAGAGGAACGCGGCTGCCACCAGAGCCGTTCCACAGCAGGATGTCTTATTAAATTTGTACCAAGTTTGCAAGTGTTTTGGCATGGTCTTAGGAAGTTTGTTCCAAGTTTGCAAGTGTTTGGCATGGTCTTATTAAATTTGTACCAAGTTTGCAAGTGTTTTGGCATGGTCTTATTAAATTTGTACCAAGTTTGCAATTGTTTTGGCATGGTCTTATTAAATTTGTACCAAGTTTGCAAGTGTTTTGGCATGGTCTTATTAAATTTGTACCAAGTTTGCAAGTGTTTCGGCATGGTCTAATTAAATTTTTATCAAGTTTGCAAGTGTATTGGCATGGTCTTATTAAATTTGTACCAAGTTTGCAAGTGTTTTGGCATGGTCTTATTAAATTTGTACCATGTTTGCAAGTGTTTTGGCATGGTCTTTTGAAATTTGAACCAAGTTTGCAAGTGTTTGGCATGGTATTATTACATTTGTACCAAGTTTGCAAGTGTCTTGGCATGGTCTTAGGAAGTTTGTTCCAAGTTTGCAAGTGTAGGCATGGTCTTATTAAATTTGTACCAAGTTTGCAAGTGTTTTGGCATGGTCTTATTCAATTTGTACCAAGTTTGCAATTGTTTTGGCATGGTCTTATTAAATTTGTACCAAGTTTGCAAGTGTTTTGGCATGGTCTTTTGAAATTTGAACCAAGTTTGTAAGTGTAGGCATGGTCTTATTAAGATTTGTACCAAGTTTGCAAGTGTTTTGGCATGGTCTTATTCAATTTGTACCAAGTTTGCAATTGTTTTGGCATGGTCTTATTAAATTTGTACCAAGTTTGCAAGTGTTTTGTCATGGTCTTAGGAAGTTTGTTCCAAGTTTGCAAGTGTAGGCATGGTCTTATTAAATTTGTACCAAGTTTGCAAGTGTTTTGGCATGGTCTTATTAAATTTGTTAAATTATAAGTGTTTTGGCATGGTCTTATTAAATTTGTACCAAGTTTGCAAGTGTTTTGGCATGGTCTTATTAAATTTGTACCAAGTTTGCAGGTGTTTTGGCATGGTCTTTGGAAGTTTGTTCCAAGTTTGCAAGTGTTTTGGCATGGTCTTATTAAATTTGTACCAAGTTTGCAGGTGTTTTGGCATGGTCTTAGGAAGTTTTTTCCAAGTTTGCAAGTGTTTTGGCATGGTCTTAGGAAGTTTGTTCCAAGTTTGCAAGTGTTTGGCATGGTCTTATTAAATTTGTACCAAGTTTGCAAGTGTTTTAGCATGGTCTCATTAAATTTGTACCAAGTTTGCAAGTGTTTTGGCATGGTCTTATTAAATTTGTTCCAAGTTCGCAGGTGTTTTGGCATGGTCTTAGGAAGTTTGTTCCAAGTTTGCAAGTGTTTTGGCATGGTCTTAGTAATTTTGTTCCAAGTTTGCAAGTGTTTGGCATGGTCTTATTAAATTTGTACCAAGTTTGTAAGTGTTTGGCATGGTCTTATTAAATTTTTACCAAGTTTGCAAGTGTTTTGGCATGGTCTTATTAAATTTGTACCAAGTTTGCAAGTGTTTTGAAATGGTCTTATTAAATTTGTACCAAGTTTGCAGGTGTTTTGGCATGGTCTTAGGAAGTTTGTTCCAAGTTTGCAAGTGTTTTGGCATGGTCTTATTAAATTTGTACCAAGTTTGCAGGTATTTTGGCATGGTCTTAGGAAGTTTGTTCCAAGTTTGCAAGTGTTTTGGCATGGTCTTAGGAAGTTTGATCCAAGTTTGCAAGTGTTTGGCATGGTCTTATAAAATTTGTTCCAAGTTTGCAAGTGTTTTGGCATGGTCTCATTAAATTTGTACCAAGTTTGCAAGTGTTTTGGCATGGTCTTATTAAATTTGTACCAAGTTTGCAAGTGTTTTGAAATGGTCTTATTAAATTTGTACCAAGTTTGCAAGTGTTTTGGCTTGGTGCTAGGAAGTTTGTTCCAAGTTTGCAAGTGTTTGGCATGGTCTTATTAAATTTGTACCAAGTTTGCAAGTGTTTTGGAATGGTCTCATTAAATTTGTACCAAGTTTGCAAGTGTTTTGGCATGGTCTTAATAAATTTGTACCAAGTTTGCAAGTGTTTGGCATGGTCTCATTTAATTTGTACCAAGTTTGCAAGTGTATTGGCATGGTCTTAGGAAGTTTGTTCCAAGTTTGCAAGTGTTTTGGCATGGTCTTATTAAATTTGTACCAAGTTTGCAAGTGTTTCGGCATGGTCTTATTAAATTTTTATCAAGTTTGCAAGTGTATTGGCATGGTCTTATTAAATTTGTACCAAGTTTGCAAGTGTTTTGGCATGGTCTTATTAAATTTGTACCATGTTTGCAAGTGTTTTGGCATGGTCTTTTGAAATTTGAACCAAGTTTGCAAGTGTTTGGCATGGTATTATTACATTTGTACCAAGTTTGCAAGTGTCTTGGCATGGTCTTAGGAAGTTTGTTCCAAGTTTGCAAGTGTAGGCATGGTCTTATTAAATTTGTACCAAGTTTGCAAGTGTTTTGGCATGGTCTTATTCAATTTGTACCAAATTTGCAATTGTTTTGGCATGGTCTTATTAAATTTGTACCAAGTTTGCAAGTGTTTTGGCATGGTCTTATTAAATTTGTACCAAGTTTGCAAGTGTTTGGCATGGTCTTATTAAATTTGTACCATGTTTGCAAGTGTTTTGGCATGGTCTTATTAAATTTGTACCAAGTTTGCAAGTGTTTTGGCATGGTCTTATTAAATTTGTACCAAGTTTGCAAGTGTTTTGGCATGGTCTTAGGAAGTTTGTTCCAAGTTTGCAAGTGTTTGGCATGGTCTTATTAATTTGTACCAAGTTTGCAAGTGTTTTGCCATGGTCTCATAAAATTTGTACCAAGTTTGCAAGTGTTTTGGCATGGTCTTATTACATTTGTACCAAGTTTGCAAGTGTTTTGGCATGGTCTCATTAAATTTGTACTAAGTTTGCAAGTGTTTTGGCATGGTCTTATTAAATTTTCACCAAGTTTGCAAGTGTTTTTGCATGGTCTTAGGAAGTTTGTTCCAGTTTGCAAGTGTAGGCATGGTCTTATTAAATTTGTACCAAGTTTGCAAGTGTTTTGGCATGGTCTTATTAAATTTGTACCAAGTTTGCAATTGTTTTGGCATTTTTATAAAAGACGTTTATTAAGGGTGTACAATATTTCTTACATACTATTTAATCACATTTACATAGGTTTTGTTTCCTTCGCACGTGTTGGACGGGAAACAAAGGCAAGATCTTACAAACAGATTGATTTAAAGAGAACAGGAAAGGACATATACATCAATCGCAACATCATTGTTTCCAATGATGTGGATAATGTAGTTTGAAAATACGGAGAGTACTGCACTGCGTGTGCCCGCTCTTATCCTGTTTAGAGCGGGCCAGTGCAGGTCGACAAAACGAAGATGGGACCCTGGAGCAACTTGTTGCAGCCGCTGTTGTAGAGTGTCCCACGCCAGCGACACGCGGGGACATGCTGCAAACTTGTGCTCCAGGGTCTCGACAGCGGGACAAAACGTGCACGTTGTTGTGTCGGCTCTGCCGGTTTCGAAAAGATGCTCCGCGTGCGAGATCTTCCCGTTTGCCAGCAGGTAAAGGGCGGAACGTTGTGCAGACGTCAGCATCCTGGAGCTTATGTTTCCCCACACTCTTCTCCACAGCGTGTGTGGGGAAGCTCCAACCACCCTTGGGTCCGGTAGGGCGTTTGTTGCTGCGCGTCGCAGTCCTCGTGTTGATGGCGATCGTCGGAGGGTCTCTGGCACGTATGCCAGGTGCTGGATAACCTTGCGGAGGCAGGGGTAGGACGACGGGACGGAGTTGGTGTCGGGTGGGTTCCCAGCGTTGGCGATATACTGAGACCCGATCACCAAACATCCTTGTTCCGCAAGGTACCGGTTGGTAAGTAGCGATTGTGTGGTGATGATGGGGATGTGGAGATTAAGTCCACCGCGATCTCGTGGTAGCGCCAGCTGGAGTAGAGGAACGCGGATGCCACCAGAGCCGTTCCACAGCAGGATGTCTTATTATATTTGTACCAAGTTTGCAAGTGTTTTGGCATGGTCTTAGGAAGTTTGTTCCAAGTTTGCAAGTGTTTGGCATGGTCTTATTAAATTTGTACCAAGTTTGCAAGTGTTTTGGCATGGTCTTATTAAATTTGTACCAAGTTTGCAATTGTTTTGGCATGGTTTTATTAAATTTGTACCAAGTTTGCAAGTGTTTTGGCATGGTATTATTAAATTTGTACCAAGTTTGCAAGTGTTTTGGCATGGTCTTAGGAAGTTTGTTCCAAGTTTGCAAGTGTTTGGCATGGTCTTATTAAATTTGTACCAAGTTTGCATGTGTTTTGGCATGGTCTTATTAAATTTGTTCCAAGTTTGCAAGTGTTTTGGCATGGTCTTATTAAATTTGTACCAAGTTTGCAAGTGTTTTGGCATGGTCTTATTAAATTTGTACCAAGTTTGCAAGTGTTTTGGCATGGTCTTATTAAATTTCTCCCAAGTTTGCAAGTGCTTTGGCATGGTCTTATTAAATTTGTACCAAGTTTGCAAGGGTTTTGGCATGGTCATAGGAAGTTTGGTCCAAGTTTGCAAGTGTTTGGCATGGTCTTATTAAATTTGTACCAAGTTTGCAAGTGTTTGGCATGGTCTTTTTATTTTTGTACCTAGTTTGCAAGTGTTTTGGCATAGTCTTATTAAATTTGTACCAAGTTTGCAAGTGTTTTGGCATGGTCTTATTACATTTGTACCAAGTTTGCAAGTGTTTTGGCATGGTCTTAGGAAGTTTGTTCCAAGTTTGCAAGTGATTGGCATGGTCTTATTAAATTTGTACCAAGTTTGCAAGTGTTTTGACATGGTCTTATTAAATTTGTACCAAGTTTGCAAGTGTTTTGGCATGGTGTTATTAAATTTGTTCCAAGTTTGCAAGTGTTTTGGCATGGTCTTATTTAATTTGTACCAAGTTTGCAAGTGTTTTGGCATGGTCTTAGGAAGTTTGTTCCAAGTTTGCAAGTGTTTGGACATGGTCTTATTAGATTTGTACCAAGTTTGCAAGTGTTTTGGCATGGTCTTATTAAATTTGTTCTAAGTTTGCAAGTGTTTTGGCATGGTCTTATGAAATTTGTACCAAGTTTGCAAGTGTTTTGGCATGGTCTTATTAAATTTGTCCCAAGTTTGCAAGTGCTTCGGCATGGTCTTATTAAATTTGTACCAAGTTTGCAAGTGTTTTGGCATGGTCTTAGGAAGTTTGTTCCAAGTTTGCAAGTGTTTGGCATGGTCTTATTAAATTTGTACCAAGTTTGCAAGTGTTTTGGCATGGTCTTATTACATTTGTACCAAGTTTGCAAGTGTTTTGGCATGGTCTTATTAAATTTGTACCAAGTTTGCAAGTGTTTTGGCATGGTCTCATTAAATTTGTACTAAGTTTGCAAGTGTTTTGGCATGGTCTTATTAAATTTTCACCAAGTTTGCAAGTGTTTTTGCATGGTCTTAGGAAGTTTGTTCCAGTTTGCAAGTGTAGGCATGGTCTTATTAAATTTGTACCAAGTTTGCAAGTGTTTTGGCATGGTCTTATTAAATTTGTACCAAGTTTGCAATTGTTTTGGCATTTTTATAAAAGACGTTTATTAAGGGTGTACAATATTTCTTACATACTATTTAATCACATTTACATAGGTTTTGTTTCCTTCGCTCGTGTTGGACGGGAAACAAAGGCAAGACCTTACAAACAGATTGATTTAAAGAGAACAGGAAAGGACATCTACATCAATCGCAACATCATTGTTTCCAATGATGTGGATAATGTAGTTTGAAAATACGGAGAGTACTGCACTGCGTGTGCCCGCTCTTATCCTGTTTAGAGCGGGCCAGTGCAGGTCGACAAAACGAAGATGGGACCCTGGAGCAACTTGTTGCAGCCGCTGTTGTAGAGTGTCCCACGCCAGCGACACGCGGGGACATGCTGCAAACTTGTGCTCCAGGGTCTCGACAGCGGGACAAAACGTGCACGTTGTTGTGTCGGCTCTGCCGGTTTCGAAAAGATGCTCCGCGTGCGAGATCTTCCCGTTTGCCAGCAGGTAAAGGGCGGAACGTTGTGCAGACGTCAGCATCCTGGAGCTTATGTTTCCCCACACTCTTCTCCACAGCGTGTGTGGGGAAGCTCCAACCACCCTTGGGTCCGGTAGGGCGTTTGTTGCTGCGCGTCGCAGTCCTCGTGTTGATGGCGATCGTCGGAGGGTCTCTGGCACGTATGCCAGGTGCTGGATAACCTTGCGGAGGCAGGGGTAGGACGACGGGACGGAGTTGGTGTCGGGTGGGTTCCCAGCGTTGGCGATATACTGAGACCCGATCACCAAACATCCTTGCTCCGCAAGGTACCGGTTGGTAAGTAGCGATTGTGTGGTGATGATGGGGATGTGGAGATTAAGTCCACCGCGATCTCGTGGTAGCGCCAGCTGGAGTAGAGGAACGCGGATGCCACCAGAGCCGTTCCACAGCAGGATGTCTTATTATATTTGTACCAAGTTTGCAAGTGTTTTGGCATGGTCTTAGGAAGTTTGTTCCAAGTTTGCAAGTGTTTGGCATGGTCTTATTAAATTTGTACCAAGTTTGCAAGTGTTTTGGCATGGTCTTATTAAATTTGTACCAAGTTTGCAATTGTTTTGGCATGGTTTTATTAAATTTGTACCAAGTTTGCAAGTGTTTTGGCATGGTATTATTAAATTTGTACCAAGTTTGCAAGTGTTTTGGCATGGTCTTAGGAAGTTTGTTCCAAGTTTGCAAGTGTTTGGCATGGTCTTATTAAATTTGTACCAAGTTTGCATGTGTTTTGGCATGGTCTTATTAAATTTGTTCCAAGTTTGCAAGTGTTTTGGCATGGTCTTATTAAATTTGTACCAAGTTTGCAAGTGTTTTGGCATGGTCTTATTAAATTTGTACCAAGTTTGCAAGTGTTTTGGCATGGTCTTATTAAATTTCTCCCAAGTTTGCAAGTGCTTTGGCATGGTCTTATTAAATTTGTACCAAGTTTGCAAGGGTTTTGGCATGGTCATAGGAAGTTTGGTCCAAGTTTGCAAGTGTTTGGCATGGTCTTATTAAATTTGTACCAAGTTTGCAAGTGTTTGGCATGGTCTTTTTATTTTTGTACCTAGTTTGCAAGTGTTTTGGCATGGTCTTATTAAATTTGTACCAAGTTTGCAAGTGTTTTGGCATGGTCTTATTACATTTGTACCAAGTTTGCAAGTGTTTTGGCATGGTCTTAGGAAGTTTGTTCCAAGTTTGCAAGTGATTGGCATGGTCTTATTAAATTTGTACCAAGTTTGCAAGTGTTTTGACATGGTCTTATTAAATTTGTACCAAGTTTGCAAGTGTTTTGGCATGGTGTTATTAAATTTTTTCCAAGTTTGCAAGTGTTTTGGCATGGTCTTATTTAATTTGTACCAAGTTTGCAAGTGTTTTGGCATGGTCTTAGGAAGTTTGTTCCAAGTTTGCAAGTGTTTGGACATGGTCTTATTAGATTTGTACCAAGTTTGCAAGTGTTTTGGCATGGTCTTATTAAATTTGTTCTAAGTTTGCAAGTGTTTTGGCATGGTCTTATTAAATTTGTACCAAGTTTGCAAGTGTTTTGGCATGGTCTTATTAAATTTGTCCCAAGTTTGCAAGTGCTTTGGCATGGTCTTATTAAATTTGTACCAAGTTTGCAAGTGTTTTGGCATGGTCTTAGGAAGTTTGTTCCAAGTTTGCAAGTGTTTGGCATGGTCTTATTAAATTTGTACCAAGTTTGCAAGTGTTTTGGCATGGTCTTATTACATTTGTACCAAGTTTGCAAGTGTTTTGGCATGGTCTTATTAAATTTGTACCAAGTTTGCAAGTGTTTTGGCTTGGTCTTAGGAAGTTTGTTCCAAGTTTGCAAGTTTTTGGCATGGTCTTATTAAATTTGTACCAAGTTTGCAAGTGTTTTGGAATGATCTCATTAAATTTGTACCAAGTTTGCAAGTGTTTTGGCATGGTCTTATTAAATTTGTACCAAGTTTGCAAGGGTTTTGGCATGGAAATTATTAAAATTGTGCCTAGTTTGCAAGTGTTTTGGCATGGTCATAGGAAGTTTGTTCCAAGTTTGCAAGTGTTTGGCATGGTCTTAGTAAGTTTGTTCCAAGTTTGCAAGTGTTTGGCATGGTCTTATTAAATTTGTACCAAGTTTGCAAGTGTTTGGTATGGTCTTATTAAATTTGTACCAAGTTTGCAAGTGTTTTGGCATGGTCTTATTAAATTTGTACCAAGTTTGCAAGTGTTTTGAAATGGTCTTATTAAATTTGAACCAAGTTTGCAGGTGTTTTGGCATGGTCTTAGGAAGTTTTTTCCAAGTTTGCAAGTGTTTTGGCATGGTCTTATTAAATTTGTACCAAGTTTGCAGGTGTTTTGGCATGGTCTTAGGAAGTTTGTTCCAAGTTTGCAAGTGTTTTGGCATGGTCTTAGGAAGTTTGTTCCAAGTTTGCAAGTGTTTTGGCATGGTCTTATTCAATTTGTACCAAGTTTGCAAGTGTTTTGGAATGATCTCATTAAATTTGTACCAAGTTTGCAAGTGTTTTGGCATGGTCTTATTAAATTGTTCCAAGTTTGCAAGGGTTTTGGCATGGAAATTATTAAAATTGTGCCTAGTTTGCAAGTGTTTTGGCATGGTCATAGGAAGTTTGTTCCAAGTTTGCAAGTGTTTGGCATGGTCTTAGTAAGTTTGTTCCAAGTTTGCAAGTGTTTGGCATGGTCTCATTAAATTTGTACCTAGTTTGCAAGTGTTTTGGCATGGTCTTATTAAATTTGTACCAAGTTTGCAAGTGTTTTGCCACGGTCTTATTAAATTTGTACCAAGTTTGCAAGTGTTTGGCTTGGTCTCAGGAAGTTTGTTCCAAGTTTGCATGTGTTTCGCATGGTCTTATAAAATTTGTACCAAGTTTGCAAGTGTTTTGGAATGGTCTCATTAAATTTGTACCAAGTTTGCAAGTGTTTTGGCATGGTCTTATTAAATTTGTACCAAGTTTGCAAGTGTTTTGGCATGGTCCTAATAAATTTGTACCAAGTTTGCAAGTGTTTTGACATGGTCTTAGGAAGTTTGTTCCAAGCTTGCAAGTGTTTGGCATGGTCTCATTTAAATTGTACCAAGTTTGCAAGTGTTTTGGCATGGTCTTATTAAATTTGTACCTAGTTTGCAAGTGTTTTGGCATGGTCTTATTAAATTTTTATCAAGTTTGCAAGTGTTTTGGCATGGTCTTAATAAATTTGTACCAAGTTTGCAAGTGTTTTGGCATGGTCTTATTAAATTTGTACCAAGTTTGCAAGTGTTTTGGCATGGTCTTTTGAAATTTACCAAGTTTGCAAGTGTTTTGGCATGGTATTATTACATTTGTACCAAGTTTGCAAGTGTTTTGGCATGGTCTTATTACATTTGTACCAAGTTTGCAAGTGTTTTGGCATGGTCTTATTAAATTTGTACTAAATTTGCAAGTGTTTTGGCATGGTCTTATTAAATTTTTACCAAGTTTGCAAGTGTTTTGGCATGGTCTTAGGAAGTTTGTTCCAAGTTTGCAAGTGTAGGCATGGTCTTATTAAATTTGTACCAAGTTTGCAAGTGTTTTGGCATGGTCTTAGGAAGTTTGTTCCAAGTTTGCAAGTGTTTTGACATGGTCTTAATAAATTTGTACCAAGTTTGCAAGTGTTTTGGCATGGTCTTATTAAATTTGTTCCAAGTTTGCAAGTGATTTGGCATGGTCTTATTAAATTTGTACCAAGTTTGCAAGTGTTTTGGCATGGTCTTATTAAATTTGTACCAAGTTTGCAAGTGTTTTGGCATGGTCTTATTAAATTTGTCCCAAGTTTGCAAGTGCTTTGGCATGGTCTTATTAAATTTGTACCAAATTTGCAAGGGTTTTAACATGGTCATAGGAAGTTTGTTCCAAGTTTGCAAGTGTTAGGCATGGTCTTATTAAATTTGTACCAAGTTTGCAAGTGTTTGGCATGGTCTTTTTAAATTTGTACCAAGTTTGCAAGTGTTTTGGCATGGTCTTATTAAATTTGTACCAAGTTTGCAAGTGTTTTGGCATGGTCTTAGGAAGTTTTTTCCAAGTTTGCAAGTGTTTTGGCATGGTCTTATTACATTTGTACCAAGTTTGCAAGTGTTTTGGCATGGTCTTAGGAAGTTTGTACCAAGTTTGCAAGTGTTTTGGCATGGTCTTATTACATTTGTACCAAGTTTGCCAGTGTTTTGGCATGGTCTTATTAAATTTGTACCAAGTTAGCAAGTGTTTTGGCATGGTTTTAGGAAGTTTGTTCCAAGTTTGCAAGTGTTTGGCATGGTCTTATTAAATTTGTACCAAGTTTGCAAGTGTTTGGCATGGTCTTATTAGATTTGTACCAAGTTTGCAAGTGTTTTGGCATGGTCTTATTAAATTTGTACCAAGTTTGCAAGTGTTTTGGCATGGTCTTATTAAATTTGTACTAAATTTGCAAGTGTTTTGGCATGGTCTTATTAAATTTTTACCAAGTTTGCAAGTGTTTTGGCATGGTCTTAGGAAGTTTGTTCCAAGTTTGCAAGTTTAGGCATGGTATTATTAAATTTGTACCAAGTTTGCAAGTGTTTTGGCATGGTCTTAGGAAGTTTGTTCCAAGTTTGCAAGTGTTTTGACATGGTCTTATTAAATTTGTACCAAGTTTGCAAGTGTTTTGGCATGGTCTTATTAAATTTGTTCCAAGTTTGCAAGTGTTTTGGCATGGTCCTATTAAATTTGTACCAAGTTTGCAAGTGTTTTGGCATGGTCTTATTAAATTTGTACCAAATTTGCAAGTGTTTTGGCATGGTCTTATTACATTTGTACCAAGTTTGCAAGTGTTTTGGCATGGTCTTATTAAATTTGTACCAAGTTAGCAAGTGTTTTGGCATGGTCTTAGGAAGTTTGTTCCAAGTTTACAAGTGTTTGGCATGGTCTTATTAAATTTGTACCAAGTTTGCAAGTGTTTTGCATGGTCTTATTAGATTTGTACCAAGTTTGCAAGTGTTTGGCATGGTCTTATTAAATTTGTACCAAGTTTGCAAGTGTTTTGGCATGGTCTTATTAAATTTGTACCAAGTTTGCAAGTGTTTTGGCATGGTCTTATTAAATTTGTACCAAGTTTGCAAGTGTTTTGACATGGTCTTATTTAATTTGTACCAAGTTTGCAAGTGTTTTGGCATGGTTTTATTAAATTTGTACCAAGTTTGCAAGTCTTTTGGCATGGTCTTAGGAAGTTTGTTCCAAGCTTGCAAGTGTTTGGCATGGTCTCATTTAATTTGTACCAAGTTTGAAAGTGTTTTGGCATGGTCTTACGAAGTTTGTTCCAAGTTTGCAAGTGTTTTGGCATGGTCTTATTAAATTTGTTCCAAGTTTGCAAGTGTTTGGCATGGTCTTATTAAATTTGTACCAAGTTTGCAAGTGTTTTGGCATGGTCTTATTAAATATGTACCAAGTTTGCAAGTGTTTTGGCATGGTCTTAGGAAGTTTGTACCAAGTTTGCAAGTGTTTTGGCATGGTCTTATTACATTTGTACCAAGTTTGCAAGTGTTTTGGCATGGTCTTATTAAATTTGTACCAAGTTAGCAAGTGTTTTGGCATGGTTTTAGGAAGTTTGTTCCAAGTTTGCAAGTGTTTGGCATGGTCTTATTAAATTTGTACCAAGTTTGCAAGTGTTTGGCATGGTCTTATTAGATTTGTACCAAGTTTGCAAGTGTTTTGGCATGGTCTTATTAAATTTGTACCAAGTTTGCAAGTGTTTTGGCATGGTCTTATTACATTTGTACCAAGTTTGCAAGTGTTTTGGCATGGTCTTATTAAATTTGTACTAAATTTGCAAGTGTTTTGGCATGATCTTATTAAATTTTTACCAAGTTTGCAAGTGTTTTGGCATGGTCTTAGGAAGTTTGTTCCAAGTTTGCAATTTTAGGCATGGTATTATTAAATTTGTACCAAGTTTGCAAGTGTTTTGGCATGGTCTTAGGAAGTTTGTTCCAAGTTTGCAAGTGTTTTGACATGGTCTTATTAAATTTGTACCAAGTTTGCAAGTGTTTTGGCATGGTCTTATTAAATTTGTTCCAAGTTTGCAAGTGTTTTGGCATGGTCTTATTAAATTTGTACCAAGTTTGCAAGTGTTTTGGCATGGTCTTATTAAATTTGTACCAAATTTGCAAGTGTTTTGGCATGGTCTTATTACATTTGTACCAAGTTTGCAAGTGTTTTGGCATGGTCTTATTGAATTTGTACCAAGTTAGCAAGTGTTTTGGCATGGTTTTAGGAAGTTTGTTCCAAGTTTGCAAGTGTTTGGCATGGTCTTATTAAATTTGTACCAAGTTTGCAAGTGTTTGGCATGGTCTTATTAGATTTGTACCAAGTTTGCAAGTGTTTGGCATGGTCTTATTAAATTTGTACCAAGTTTGCAAGTGTTTGGCATGGTCTTATTAAATTTGTACCAAGTTTGCAGGTGTTTTGGCATGGTCTTAGGAAGTTTGTTCCAAGTTTGCAAGTGTTTTGGCATGGTCTTAGTAAGTTTGTTCCAAGTTTGCAAGTGTTTTGGCATGGTCTTATTAAATTTGTACCAAGTTTGCAAGTGTTTGGCATGGTCTTATTAAATTTGTACCAAGTTTGCAGGTGTTTTGGCATGGTCTTAGGAAGTTTGTTCCAAGTTTGCAAGTGTTTTGGCATGGTCTTAGTAAGTTTGTTCCAAGTTTGCAAGTGTTTTGGCATGGTCTTATTAAATTTGTACCAAGTTTGCAAGTGTTTTGGCATGGTCTTATTAAATTTGTCCCAAGTTTGCAAGTGTTTTAGCATGGTCTTATTAAATTTGTTCAAAGTTTGCAAGTGTTTTGGCATGGTCTTATTAAATTTGTACCAAGTTTGCAAGTGTTTTGGCATGGTTTTATTAAATTTGTACCAAGTTTGCAATTGTTTTGACATGGTCTTAGGAAGTTTGTTCCAAGCTTGCAAGTGTTTGGCATGGTCTCATTTAATTTGTACCAAGTTTGCAAGTGTTTTGGCATGGTCTTAGGAAGTTTGTTCCAAGTTTGCAAGTGTTTTGGCATGGTCTTATTAAATATGTACCAAGTTTGCAAGTGTTTTGGCATGGTCTTATTAAATTTTTTTCAAGTTTGCAAGTGTATTGGCATGGTCTTATTAAATTTGTACCAAGTTAGCAAGTGTTTTGGCATGGTCTTATTAAATTTGTACCAAGTTTGCAAGTGTTTTGGCATGGTCTTATTAAATTTGTACCAAGTTTGCAAGTGTTTTGGCATGGTCTTATTAAATTTGTACCAAGTTTGCAAGTGTTTTGGCATGGTCTCAGGAAGTTTGTTCCAAGTTTGCAAGTGTTTGGCATGGTCTTATTAAATTTGTACCAAGTTTGGAAGTGTTTTGGCATGGTCTTATTAAATTTGTACCAAGTTTGTAAGTGATTTGGCATAGTCTTAGGAAGTTTGTTCCAAGTTTGCAAGTGTTTGGCATGGTCTTATTAAATTTGTACCAAGTTTGCAAGTGTTTTGGCATGGTCTTATTAAATTTGTTCTAAGTTTGCAAGTGTTTTGGCATGGTCTTATTAAATTTGTACCAAGTTTGCAAGTGTTTTGGCATGGTCTTATTAAAGTTGTCCCAAGTTTGCAAGTGCTGTGGCATGGTCTTATTAAATTTGTACCAAGTTTGCAAGTGTTTTGGCATGGTCTTAGGAAGTTTGTTCCAAGTTTGCAAGTGTTTGGCATGGTCTTATTAAATTTGTACCAAGTTTGCAAGTGTTTTGACATGGTCTTATTAAATTTGTACCAAGTTTGCAAGTGTTTTGGCATGGTCTTATTAAATTTGTTCCAAGTTTGCAAGTGCTTTGGCATGGTCTTAGGAAGTTTGTTCCAAGTTTGCAAGTGTTTTGGAATGGTCTCATTAAATTTGTACCAAGTTTGCAAGTGTTTTGGCATGGTTATATTAAATTTGTACCAAGTTTATAAGTGTTTTGGCATGGTCTTATTAAATTTGTACCAAGTTTGCAAGTGTTTTGGCATGGTCTTATTAAATTTGTACCAAGTTTGCAGGTGTTTTGGCATGGTCTTTGGAAGTTTGTTCCAAGTTTGCAAGTGTTTTGGCATGGTCTTATTAAATTTGTACCAAGTTTGCAGGTGTTTTGGCATGGTCTTAGGAAGTTTTTTCCAAGTTTGCAAGTGTTTTGGCATTGTCTTAGGAAGTTTGTTCCAAGTTTGCAAGTGTTTTGGCATGGTCTTATTAAAATTGTACCAAGTTTGCAAGTGTTTGGCATGGTCTTATTGAATTTGTACCAAGTTAGCAAGTGTTTTGGCATGGTTTTAGGAAGTTTGTTCCAAGTTTGCAAGTGTTTGGCATGGTCTTATCAAATTTGTACCAAGTTTGCAAGTGTTTTGAAATGGTCTTATTAAATTTGTACCAAGTTTGCAGGTGTTTTGGCATGGTCTTAGGAAGTTTGTACCAAGTTTGCAAGTGTTTTGGCATGGTCTTATTAAATTTGTACCAAGTTTGCAAGTGTTTTGGCATGGTCTTATTAAATTTGTACCAAGTTTGCAAGTGTTTTGGCATTGTCTCATTAAATTTGTACCAAGTTTGCAAGTGTTTTGGCATGGTCTTATTAAATTTGTACCAAGTTTGCAAGTGTTTTGCCATGGTCTTATTAAATTTTTACCAAGTTTATAAGTGTTTTGGCATGGTCTTATTAAATTTGTTCCAAGTTTGCAAATGTTTTGGCATGGTCTTATTTAATTTGTACCAAGTTTGCAAGTGTTTTGGCATGGTCTTAAGAAGTTTGTTCCAAGTTTGCAAGTGTTTGGACATGGTCTTATTAAATTTGTACCAAGTTTGCAAGTGTTTTGGCATGGTCTTATTAAATTTGTTCTAAGTTTGCAAGTGTTTTGGCATGGTCTTATTAAATTTGTACCAAGTTTGCAAGTGTTTTGGCATGGTCTTATTAAATTTGTCCCAAGTTTGCAAGTGCTTTGGCATGGTCTTATTAAATTTGTACCAAGTTTGCAAGTGTTTTGGCATGGTCTTATTAAATTTGTACCAAGTTTGCAAGTGTTTTGGAATGGTCTCATTAAATTTGTACCAAGTTTGCATGTGTTTTGGCATGGTCTTATTAAATTTGTACCAAGTTTTTTTTTTTATAAAACATAACTATTTATTTAATAAATAGCGAACATAAATATCAAACTTTTTCTTAATGTCTAGAGTTAAACAAACAGGGCACATTTAAGGACTTCTAAATCGATCGCAGCATCGTTGTTGCCAACGATGTGGATGATATAGTTTGAAAAAAGACGCAGGACAATTATCCGCTTGGTGGCGCTGATTTCGCTTAGCATCGGTAAGCGGAGACATTGAAACGAAGGTTGACACCCTGGAGCTTCCTTCCTGATGTATTGCTGCAGCACGTTCCAGGCCGCAATCACGCGAGTGCATGAGGTGAATTTGTGCTCCAAGGTGTCAGCGTTGGTGCAGTGTGAACAGGATGCATCGGGTAACCGGCTCATCCGAGAAAGAAGCTCACCGTGTGCTATCTTGCCGTTCGCCAGTAAATAAAGCGTCGAACGCTGCTCAGATGAGAGTTTGCCGCTATTGATGTTCCCCCAAACTCTTCTCCAGTTGATCCCCCGGTATGACGTCTCCACTTTGGGTGCGGGGAGGCGGTCCACCAGTAGACGTCGAAGGGTTCGGGTGGAAGGATTTTTCCCAAATGAGGGAGGAATGTACGCCATCTGCAGTATGACGCTTCTCAGACATGGGTATGAGGTCGGAATAGAAGCAATATCGGGGGGGTTTCCAGCACACGAAATGTGCTGGGCACCGACCCGGAGGCTCCCTTGCTCCGCCACATACCGGTTGGTCAGCAATGCTGTTGTGTTGATGGAGGGAATATGGAGGTTGAGTCCTCCACGGTTGCGAGGTAACGCTAGCTGCAGGATCGGGATGCGTATGCCTCCGGAGCCGTTCCAGAGGAGAGAACCGATGATGCTCTTGACCTTAGCTATGTCCTTTGACCGGGCGCCACATACCGACGCAATGAACCATAGCTTTGGCAGTAAAAATGTGTTGAGCAGAACTATCTTCTGCATAAGGTTCAGATCTCTCACTCTGTGGAGCCACACCAGCTGCCGGAAGTGCTGAATCACCGTGTCCCAGTTGTGACTGGCCGCCTCTCGAACGTTGTTGGTGAACAGGATCCCAAGAAGCCGGAGACGTTCCACGGTGTGCAGCCAAGGTACGGAAATCCTGTTTTCCAGCGTTATCTTGCCAATGTCCAAAGCCGTGGTCTTTTCAACATTCAACCTAGCACCAGAGCAGACGCCATAATCCTCAATGGCCGCCCTAACTCGCTCGATTGTGGATGGGGAAGTACTCACCACTGAGACGTCGTCAGCATAAGCATTGATCAGGTCATCCGGATCGCAGCAGATGCCTTCAAGTCTAGTGATGAGGGGACGGAGATAAAGGATGAACAAGTGCATTGACAAGGGGTCTCCTTGTCGCACGGAACGTTGGATGGGAAAGGCGTGGGATAGGGAGCCGTTTACAAGCACACGGGACGAGGATTTTCCACCAATTGTCCTCAAAAGTCGTACTAGATCGGGATTGAACCCCAATGAACCCATCGTTTCAAACAGAAAACCCCTGTCGACGCGGTCAAACGCCTGAGAGAGATCGAAGGAAACGAGCTTACCACACTTCTTCCTCCGTTTAAGATCGATGATTCTCTCCTTAACAGACAGAACAGCTTGAAAAATATTGCCTGGTTTATTGGAGCACTTTTGTGCATTCGAGATGATTTGCCACTTGTCGATTATGGTTTCAAGCCGTCGTTTAATTATCCTCGAAAGTAGTTTGTAGTCCGTGTTAAGGAGAGAGATCGGACGGTAGGAAGAGAGTGTGCACCCATCCCCCTTCTTCCTCACAAGCACTATGACCCCGTCGACGAACTTTTCCGGAAATTGACCGTTGAGGGCCTCGTTGAGAATCAGTATGATTTCTCTCCAGATTATCTCAAACGTTCTCTGATAAAATTCGATTGGAATTCCATCCGGTCCAGGAGACTTCCGAGGTGCCGATTTTCCAACTGCATGAAGGACATCTCCATAGGTAATCTCATCCATGCAGCTGTTGTTGGTTTCGCAATACTCGGGGATTACACGGTGACAGGCAAAGGAATCGTCCTTGTCTATTGTCTCGTTGGCGTACAACTCCCTGTAGTACGTATGTATGTATTCCTCCAATTGATTTGGAGAGTCAAGAACAATGTCATTTTCAGTTTTCAGGCTGGTGATCAGGGTGCGTTCCTGCCTTCGTTTTCCAAGCTGAAATGTGGAAATTTTTTCACCACTTACAATTGTTTCGTTAATACGAGTAAAGTCCTCGGAGAAGCGCCTCTGAAGGAGGAGCATTTCTCCTTTTATACGATTGATATTGACCAATTCGATCGGATTGGAAAGATACCGCTCGTATGAGGACTTTAACTCCGCGTAGAGGATATTATGTTGCAAGCGGAAGTTGGAGTATTTCTGGTTCGTTTTCCATCGGAAGAACGATTTTATTTTTGGTTTGGCAAACTGTATCCACCATTCCATCCATGAACCAAAGTTCTTTCGCTGTCTTGTCCAATAATTCCACCTGCAACCGAATTCCTCTATGTTTTCGGCTGTCAAAATATGTGGCCGTAGTTGCCAGTAGCCATTTCGTCGCGCGTCAGGTATGTTCGGAAGGCAGAGACGCACCGTGAGCGCCTTGTGATCAGAAAAGGACACTAAATGCATGTCAGTTGCACGTAGCTGGTCTTTCATTGTCTTGGAGATGTAGCAACGATCGATGCGAGAGCCCGAACCACGTGCGACGTGGGAAAACTCTACAGAATTACCTCTAAGAGCTTCCCAGCTGTCACACAGGCGCATGCTGTCAACTAGGCTTTGCCAAGCGGAGCTCACATTTCTCACACCCGTAGCGTCTTGGGACTTCAAAATGTAGTTGAAGTCCCCTGCAAGAATCACCGGTCCCGGAGCATTCCGCAGGTAGTACGCCAACGAATGGTTGAAAAAGAGCTCTCGCTCTGCTCTGTTATGGCTTCCCGAAGGAGCGTAAATATTGCACAGTGTGGATGAATTCTCAAGCCGAACGCAAATGAGGCGTGAATCCAAGCTACGCTCGACGTGAGAAAATTTTAGGTGCACCCGCAAGGCGATCGCAGTACCTCTCCTGGTGTGATCAATATTTGTTAATACATTGTACCCAGGGAGCGAAAAGTCTTCAACAGAAACTTCTTGTAGGAAGATTATGTCTGCGTCAGTTGTCTTTATAAAGGTCCTTAGAGCATCTAACTTGGTAGGATTAGATATCGCATTGATGTTGATCGATGCGATCGTCACTGATCTCATCAACTTATCCATTTCTACCAAGTTACTGCTTCTCATCTTCGGTCACCCCGTTAGGTCTCGCTGCGTTAGCGTTTGTCTTTCGGGCAGGACGGCCTACTTTACGCTTGGCCGGTTCCTCCGTAGACTTGTGCGAAGTGTCGCTGTCCGTCAGTTCGTCCGTCTTTCTCTTACTTGTCCCCGTGTGGATAGAATTTGAGGAAGGGGTAGGGGAAGGGACACGAGGAGCTTTAAACTTTAATTCGGCATCGGCGTTCGAACGATACTCACCTATGTCCATTTTGGTGCTGGTCGATCTTGCCGGGATGTTTAACGCACTTGCCCTGATCAAAGACACAACAAGTGAAGCATTCGCCGGTACGCTTGGTGCTGGTGATCGGCCGTTCGGTGTGTCGGTCAAGACAATAGGTGCACCAGTCCGGGCGCTCGGGGGTATTGTCTGTACGGCCGGGACGGTCGGTGCGCTAGCCGGGACGGTCGGTGCGCTAGCCGGGACGGTCGGTGCGCTAGCCGGGACGGTCGGTGCGCTTGTCGGGACGGTCGGTGCGCTTGTCGCAACGATCGTTGTGCTTGGCGGGGCGGTCGGTGCACTTGCCGGGACCGTCGGTGCGCTTGTGGATACGATCGTTTTGCTTGCCGGGACGGTCTTTGTGCTAGCCGGGACGGCTGGCGCTAGTGCTGGGGCAGTTGGCGTATTTACGCCGTGTTTGCCTTGCACCGCTGATGCGTAGGTCAACCGCTCGTTGACGCTCGTTTTTTGTGCCACGAGTTTTCTGCCCTGGGTGCAGGTTATTCCGTGGTGCACAGACAGTCCGCATGTACGGCACGTTTGCTGTTGGCCCCGGTAGGTGACCAACGTCTCTTCTCCTCCTATCGTCACAAAGGAGGGCACCGGCTTCGAAATAACCGCCGTTACATACCGGAATCCGTCCGAAACTCCGGCACATGGGAATCCCTTTGTCCATACGCCGGTACGGACCGCGCGAACCTCTCCGTAGCGCGAGAAGAAGTCGCAGATTGTCTTGTCCGTAATGTCATCGGACAAGTCGTGGATCTTTACGACCACGGAGTTGTCGACCATGCTGATCGGGATCGGGAAAAGCTTCCCGTCGCATTCTATCGAATGCTTTCCGTCGTGTTGCTCGACGGTTTTCAGGGCGAGGCTCTGCTCCTTCGTACGAATGAAGATCGCGGATGATGTTGGCTTCAAACGCAAGGAGCTGATGTTGTTGTTGCTTAGACCCAGCTTGGTCATGGCGAAGGTGGTGGCCTCCACCGCTGGTGGCCTTCTGGGTAGCTTTGAGAAGTCCACCCGAAGGGTGCTTCTCAAAGCTTCCATGCTGTGGCTTGCTCTATAGCACGAAATATATTTGCTCTGCTTCGTGAAAAGAACGTCCGATCGTTGCGAGTCTCGGAGAGGAACTAAGATTGCAAGTGTTTTGGCATGGTCTTATTAAATTTGTACCAAGTTTGCTAGTGTTTTGGCATGGTCTTAGGAAGTTTGTTCCAAGCTTGCAAGTGTTTGGCATGGTCTCATTTAATTTGTACCAAGTTTGCAAGTGTTTTGGCATGGTCTTATTAAATTTGTACCAAGTTTGAAAGTGTTTTGGCATGGTCTTATTAAATTTGTACCAAGTTTGCAAGTGTTTTGGCATGGTCTTATTAAATTTGTACCCAGTTTGCAAGTGTTTTGGCATGGTCTTAGGAAGTTTGTTCCAAGTTTGCAAGTGTTTGGCATGGTCTTATTAAATTTGTACCAAGTTTGGAAGTGTTTTGGCATGGTCTTATTAAATTTGTACCAAGTTTGTAAGTGATTTGGCATATTCTTAGGAAATTTGTTCCAAGTTTGCAAGTGTTTGGCATGGTCTTATTAAATTTGTACCAAGTTTGCAAGTGTTTTGGCATGGTCTTATTAAATTTGTACCAAGTTTGCAAGTGTTTTGGAATGGTCTCATTAAATTTGTACCAAGTTTGCAAGTGTTTTGGCATGGTCTTAGGAAGTTTGTTCCAAGTTTGCAAGTGTTTTGGCATGGTCTTATTAATATTGTACCAAGTTTGCAAGTGTTTGGCATGGTCTTATTAAATTTGTACCAAGTTAGCAAGTGTTTTGGCATGGTTTTAGGAAGTTTGTTCCAAGTTTGCAAGTGTTTGGCATGGTCTTATTAAATTTGTACCAAGTTTGCAAGTGTTTGGCATGGTCTTATTAGATTTGTACCAAGTTTGCAAGTGTTATGGCATGGTCTTATTAAATTTGTACCAAGTTTGCAAGTCTTTTGGCATGGTCTTATTAAATTTGAACCAAGTTTGCAAGTGTTTGGCATGGTCTTATTAAATTTGTACCAAGTTTGCAAGTGTTTTGGCATGGTCTTATTAAATTTGTACCAAGTTTGCAAGTGTTTTGGCATGGTCTTATTAAATTTGTACCAAGTTTGCAAGTGTTTTGGCATGGTCTCATTAAATTTGTACCAAGTTTGCAAGTGTTTTGGCATGGTCTTATTAAATTTGTACCAAGTTTGCAAGTGTTTTGCCATGGTCTTATTAAATTTTTACCAAGTTTATAAGTGTTTTGGCATGGTCTTATTAAATTTGTACCAAGTTTGCAAGTGTTTTGGCATGGTCTTATTAAATTTGTACCAAGTTTGCAGGTGTTTTGGCATGGTCCTTGGAAGTTTGTTCCAAGTTTGCAAGTGTTTTGGCATGGTCTTATTAAATTTGTACCAAGTTTGCAGGTGTTTTGGCATGGTCTTAGGAAGTTTTTTCCAAGTTTGCAAGTGTTTTGGCATGGTCTTAGGAAGTTTGTTCCAAGTTTGCAAGTGTTTGGCATGGTCTTATTAAATTTGTACCAAGTTTGCAAGTGTTGTGGCATGGTCTCATTAAATTTGTACCAAGTTTGCAAGTGTTTTGGCATGGTCTTATTAAATTTGTTCCAAGTTTGCAAGTGTTTTGGCATGGTCTTATTTAATTTGTACCAAGTTTGCAAGTGTTTTGGCATGGTCTTAGGAAGTTTGTTCCAAGTTTGCAAGTGTTTTGGCATGGTCTTATTAAATTTGTACCAAGTTTGCAAGTGTTTTGGCATGGTCTTATTAAATTTGTCCCAAGTTTGCAAGTGTATTGGCATGGTCTTATTAAATTTGTACCAAGTTTGCAAGTGTTTTGGCATGGTCTTATTAAATTTGTTCCAAGTTTGCAAGTGTTTTGGCATGGTCTTATTTAATTTGTACCAAGTTTGCAAGTGTTTTGGCATGGTCTTAGGAAGTTTGTTCCAAGTTTGCAAGTGTTTTGGCATGGTCTTATTAAATTTGTACCAAGTTTGCAAGTGTTTTGGCATGGTCTTATTAAATTTTTAACAAGTTTGCAAGTGTATTGGCATGGTCTTATTAAATTTGTACCAAGTTTGCAAGTGTTTTGGCATGGTCTTATTAAATTTGTTCCAAGTTTGCAAGTGTTTTGGCATGGTCTTATTTAATTTGTACCAAGTTTGCAAGTGTTTTGGCATGGTCTTAGGAAGTTTGTTCCAAGTTTGCAAGTGTTTTGGAATGGTATTATTAAATTTGTACCAAGTTTGCAAGTGTTTTGGCATGGTCTTGTTAAATTTGTCCCAAGTTTGCAAGTGCTGTGGCATGGTCTTATTAAATTTGTACCAAGTTTGCAAGTGTTTTGGCATGGTCTTAAGAAGTTTGTTCCAAGTTTGCAAGTGTTTGGCGTGGTCTTATTAAATTTGTACCAAGTTTGCAAGTGTTTTGACATGGTCTTATTAAATTTGTACCAAGTTTGCAAGTGTTTTGGCATGGTCTTATTAAATTTGTTCCAAGTTTGCAAGTGTTTTGGCATGGTCTTATTTAATTTGTACCAAGTTTGCAAGTGTTTTGGCATGGTCTTAGGAAGTTTGTTCCAAGTTTGCAAGTGTTTGGACATGGTCTTATTAAATTTGTACCAAGTTTGCAAGTGTTTTGGCATGGTCTTATTAAATTAGTTCTAAATTTGCAAGTGTTTTGGCATGGTCTTATTAAATTTGTACCAAGTTTGCAAGTGTTTTGGCATGGTCTTATTAAATTTGTCCCAAGTTTGCAAGTGCTTTGGCATGGTCTTATTAAATTTGTACCAAGTTTGCAAGTGTTTTGGCATGGTCTTATTAAATTTGTACCAAGTTTGCAAGTGTTTTGGAATGGTCTCATTAAATTTGTACCAAGTTTGCAAGTGTTTTGGCATGGTCTTATTAAATTTGTGCCAAGTTTATAAGTGTTTTGGCATGGTCTTATTAAATTTGTACCAAGTTTGCAAGTGTTTTGGCGTGGTCTTATTAAATTTGTACCAAGTTTGCAGGTGTTTTGGCATGGTCTTTGGAAGTTTGTTCCAAGTTTGCAAGTGTTTTGGCATGGTCTTATTAAATTTGTACCAAGTTTGCAGGTGTTTTGGCATGGTCTTAGGAAGTTTTTTCCAAGTTTGCAAGTGTTTTGGCATTGTCTTAGGAAGTTTGTTCCAAGTTTGCAAGTGTTTTGGCATGGTCTTATTAAAATTGTACCAAGTTTGCAAGTGTTTGGCATGGTCTTATTAAATTTGTACCAAGTTTGCAAGTGTTTTGGCATGGTTTTAGGAAGTTTGTTCCAAGTTTGCAAGTGTTTGGCATGGTCTTATTAAATTTGTACCAAGTTTGCAAGTGTTTTGAAATGGTCTTATTAAATTTGTACCAAGTTTGCAGGTGTTTTGGCATGGTCTTAGGAAGTTTGTACCAAGTTTGCAAGTGTTTTGGCATGGTCTTATTAAATTTGTACCAAGTTTGCAAGTGTTTTGGCATGGTCTTATTAAATTTGTACCAAGTTTGCAAGTGTTTTGGCATTGTCTCATTAAATTTGTACCAAGTTTGCAAGTGTTTTGGCATGGTCTTATTAAATTTGTACCAAGTTTGCAAGTGTTTTGCCATGGTCTTATTAAATTTTTACCAAGTTTATAAGTGTTTTGGCATGGTCTTATTAAATTTATTCCAAGTTTGCAAGTGTTTTGGCATGGTCTTATTTAATTTGTACCAAGTTTGCAAGTGTTTTGGCATGGTCTTAGGAAGTTTGTTCCAAGTTTGCAAGTGTTTGGACATGGTCTTATTAAATTTGTACCAAGTTTGCAAGTGTTTTGGCATGGTCTTATTAAATTTGTTCTAAGTTTGCAAGTGTTTTGGCATGGTGTTATTAAATTTGTACCAAATTTGCAAGTGTTTTGGCATGGTCTTATTAAATTTGTCCCAAGTTTGCAAGTGCTTTGGCATGGTCTTATTAAATTTGTACCAAGTTTGCAAGTGTTTTGGCATGGTCTTATTAAATTTGTACCAAGTTTGCAAGTGTTTTGGAATGCTCTCATTAAATTTTTTACCAAGTTTGCAAGTGTTTTGGCATGGTCTTATTAAATTTGTACCAAGTTTGCAAGTGTTTTGGCATGGTTTTATTAAATTTGTACCAAGTTTGCAATTGTTTTGACATGGTCTTAGGAAGTTTGTTCCAAGCTTGCAAGTGTTTGGCATGGTCTCATTTAATTTGTACCAAGTTTGCAAGTGTTTTGTATTAGAAATTTCATTTCTGATAGTACTCAGTGAGTGAATTGAAGTTGTTAGAGGTAACTTCAAACCTTTCCACCGTAAGGGTCAGCAGACTGCCGTGGTGTTTTGGCATGGTCTTAGGAAGTTTGTTCCAAGTTTGCAAGTGTTTTGGCATGGTCTTATTAAATATGTATCAAGTTTGCAAGTGTTTTGGCATGGTCTTATTAAATTTTTTTCAAGTTTGCAAGTGTATTGGCATGGTCTTATTAAATTTGTACCAAGTTTGCAAGTGTTTTGGCATGGTCTTATTAAATTTGTACCAAGTTTGCAATTGTTTTGGCATTTTTATAAAAGACGTTTATTAAGGGTGTACAATATTTCTTACATACTCTTTAATCACATTTACATAGGTTTTGTTTCCTTCGCACGTGTTGGACGGGAAACAAAGGCAAGACCTTACAAACAGATTGATTTAAAGAGAACAGGAAAGGACATCTACATCAATCGCAACATAATTGTTTCCAATGATGTGGATGATGTAGTTTGAAAATACGGAGAGTACTGCACTGCGTGTGCCCGCTCTTATCCTGTTTAGAGCGGGCCAGTGCAGGTCTACAAAACGAAGATGGGACCCTGGAGCAACTTGTTGCAGCCGCTGTTGTAGAGTGTCCCACGCCAGCGACACGCGGGGACATGCTGCAAACTTGTGCTCCAGGGTCTCGACAGCGGGACAAAACGTGCACGTTGTTGTGTCGGCTCTGCCGGTTTCGAAAAGATGCTCCGCGTGCGAGATCTTCCCGTTTGCCAGCAGGTAAAGGGCGGAACGTTGTGCAGACGTCAGCATCCTGGAGCTTATGTTTCCCCACACTCTTCTCCACAGCGTGTGTGGGGAAGCTCCAACCACCCTTGGGTCCGGTAGGGCGTTTGTTGCTGCGCGTCGCAGTCCTCGTGTTGATGGCGATCGTCGGAGGGTCTCTGGCACGTATGCCAGGTGCTGGATAACCTTGCGGAGGCAGGGGTAGGACGACGGGACGGAGTTGGTGTCGGGTGGGTTCCCAGCGTTGGCGATATACTGAGACCCGATCACCAAACATCCTTGCTCCGCAAGGTACCGGTTGGTAAGTAGCGATTGTGTGGTGATGATGGGGATGTGGAGATTAAGTCCACCGCGATCTCGTGGTAGCGCCAGCTGGAGTAGAGGAACGCGGATGCCAACAGAGCCGTTCCACAGCAGGATGTCTTATTAAATTTGTACCAAGTTTGCAAGTGTTTTGGCATGGTCTTAGGAAGTTTGTTCCAAGTTTGCAAGTGTTTGGCATGGTCTTATTAAATTTGTACCAAGTTTGCAAGTGTTTTGGCATGGTCTTATTAAATTTGTACCAAGTTTGCAATTGTTTTGGCATGGTCTTATTAAATTTGTACCAAGTTTGCAAGTGTTTTGGCATGGTCTTATTAAATTTGTACCAAGTTTGCAAGTGTTTCGGCATGGTCTTATTAAATTTTTATCAAGTTTGCAAGTGTATTGGCATGGTCTTATTAAATTTGTACCAAGTTTGCAAGTGTTTTGGCATGGTCTTATTAAATTTGTACCATGTTTGCAAGTGTTTTGGCATGGTCTTTTGAAATTTGAACCAAGTTTGCAAGTGTTTGGCATGGTATTATTACATTTGTACCAAGTTTGCAAGTGTCTTGGCATGGTCTTAGGAAGTTTGTTCCAAGTTTGCAAGTGTAGGCATGGTCTTATTAAATTTGTACCAAGTTTGCAAGTGTTTTGGCATGGTCTTATTCAATTTGTACCAAGTTTGCAATTGTTTTGGCATGGTCTTATTAAATTTGTACCAAGTTTGCAAGTGTTTTGGCATGGTCTTAGGAAGTTTGTTCCAAGTTTGCAAGTGTAGGCATGGTCTTATTAAGATTTGTACCAAGTTTGCAAGTGTTTTGGCATGGTCTTATGAAATTTGTACCAAGTTTGCAAGTGTTTTGGCTTGGTCTTATTAAATATTTTCCAAGTTTGCAAGTGTTTTGGCATGGTTTTATTACATTTGTACCAAGTTTGCAAGTGTTTTGGCATGGTCTTATTACATTTGTACCAAGTTTGCAAGTGTTTTGGCATGGTCTTATTAAATTTGTACCAAGTTTGCAAGTGTTTTGAAATGGTCTTATTAAATTTGTACCAAGTTTGCAAGTGTTTGGCATGGTCTTATTAAATTTGTACCAAGTTTGCAAGTGTTTTGGCATGGTCTCATTAAATTTGTACCAAGTTTGCAAGTGTTTTGGCATGGTCTTATTAAATTTGTTCCAAGTTTGCAGGTGTTTTGGCATGGTCTTAGGAAGTTTGTTCCAAGTTTGCAAGTGTTTTGGCATGGTCTTAGTAAGTTTGTTCCAAGTTTGCAAGTGTTTGGCATGGTCTTATTAAATTTGTACCAAGTTTGTAAGTGTTTGGCATGGTCTTATTAAATTTTTACCAAGTTTGCAAGTGTTTTGGCATGGTCTTATTAAATTTTTACCAAGTTTGCAAGTGTTTTGGCATGGTCTTAGGAAGTTTGTTCCAAGTTTGTAAGTGTTTTGGCATGGTCTTATTAAATTTGTACCAAGTTTGCAGGTATTTTGGCATGGTCTTAGGAAGTTTGTTCCAAGTTTACAAGTGTTTTGGCATGGTCTTATTAAATTTGTACCAAGTTTGCAAGTGTTTGGCATGGTCTTATTAAATTTTTACCAAGTTTGCAAGTGTTTTGGCATGGTCTTATTAAATTTGTACCAAGTTTGCAAGTGTTTTGAAATGGTCTTATTAAATTTGTACCAAGTTTGCAGGTGTTTTGGCATGGTCTTAGGAAGTTTGTTCCAAGTTTGTAAGTGTTTTGGCATGGTCTTATTAAATTTGTACCAAGTTTGCAGGTATTTTGGCATGGTCTTAGGAAGTTTGTTCCAAGTTTACAAGTGTTTTGGCATGGTCTTATTTAATTTGTACCAAGTTTGCAAGTGTTTTGGCATGGTCTTAGGAAGTTTGTTCCAAGTTTGCAAGTGTTTGGACATGGTCTTATTAAATTTGTACCAAGTTTGCAAGTGTTTTGGCATGGTCTTATTAAATTTGTTCTAAGTTTGCAAGTGTTTTGGCATGGTGTTATTAAATTTGTACCAAATTTGCAAGTGTTTTGGCATGGTCTTATTAAATTTGTCCCAAGTTTGCAAGTGCTTTGGCATGGTCTTATTAAATTTGTACCAAGTTTGCAAGTGTTTTGGCATGGTCTTATTAAATTTGTACCAAGTTTGCAAGTGTTTTGGAATGGTCTCATTAAATTTTTTACCAAGTTTGCAAGTGTTTTGGCATGGTCTTATTAAATTTGTGCCAAGTTTGCAAGTGTTTTGGCATGGTTTTATTAAATTTGTACCAAGTTTGCAATTGTTTTGACATGGTCTTAGGAAGTTTGTTCCAAGCTTGCAAGTGTTTGGCATGGTCTCATTTAATTTGTACCAAGTTTGCAAGTGTTTTGTATTAGAAATTTCATTTCTGATAGTACTCAGTGAGTGAATTGAAGTTGTTAGAGGTAACTTCAAACCTTTCCACCGTAAGGGTCAGCAGACTGCCGTGGTGTTTTGGCATGGTCTTAGGAAGTTTGTTCCAAGTTTGCAAGTGTTTTGGCATGGTCTTATTAAATATGTATCAAGTTTGCAAGTGTTTTGGCATGGTCTTATTAAATTTTTTTCAAGTTTGCAAGTGTATTGGCATGGTCTTATTAAATTTGTACCAAGTTTGCAAGTGTTTTGGCATGGTCTTATTAAATTTGTACCAAGTTTGCAATTGTTTTGGCATTTTTATAAAAGACGTTTATTAAGGGTGTACAATATTTCTTACATACTCTTTAATCACATTTACATAGGTTTTGTTTCCTTCGCACGTGTTGGACGGGAAACAAAGGCAAGACCTTACAAACAGATTGATTTAAAGAGAACAGGAAAGGACATCTACATCAATCGCAACATAATTGTTTCCAATGATGTGGATGATGTAGTTTGAAAATACGGAGAGTACTGCACTGCGTGTGCCCGCTCTTATCCTGTTTAGAGCGGGCCAGTGCAGGTCTACAAAACGAAGATGGGACCCTGGAGCAACTTGTTGCAGCCGCTGTTGTAGAGTGTCCCACGCCAGCGACACGCGGGGACATGCTGCAAACTTGTGCTCCAGGGTCTCGACAGCGGGACAAAACGTGCACGTTGTTGTGTCGGCTCTGCCGGTTTCGAAAAGATGCTCCGCGTGCGAGATCTTCCCGTTTGCCAGCAGGTAAAGGGCGGAACGTTGTGCAGACGTCAGCATCCTGGAGCTTATGTTTCCCCACACTCTTCTCCACAGCGTGTGTGGGGAAGCTCCAACCACCCTTGGGTCCGGTAGGGCGTTTGTTGCTGCGCGTCGCAGTCCTCGTGTTGATGGCGATCGTCGGAGGGTCTCTGGCACGTATGCCAGGTGCTGGATAACCTTGCGGAGGCAGGGGTAGGACGACGGGACGGAGTTGGTGTCGGGTGGGTTCCCAGCGTTGGCGATATACTGAGACCCGATCACCAAACATCCTTGCTCCGCAAGGTACCGGTTGGTAAGTAGCGATTGTGTGGTGATGATGGGGATGTGGAGATTAAGTCCACCGCGATCTCGTGGTAGCGCCAGCTGGAGTAGAGGAACGCGGATGCCAACAGAGCCGTTCCACAGCAGGATGTCTTATTAAATTTGTACCAAGTTTGCAAGTGTTTTGGCATGGTCTTAGGAAGTTTGTTCCAAGTTTGCAAGTGTTTGGCATGGTCTTATTAAATTTGTACCAAGTTTGCAAGTGTTTTGGCATGGTCTTATTAAATTTGTACCAAGTTTGCAATTGTTTTGGCATGGTCTTATTAAATTTGTACCAAGTTTGCAAGTGTTTTGGCATGGTCTTATTAAATTTGTACCAAGTTTGCAAGTGTTTCGGCATGGTCTTATTAAATTTTTATCAAGTTTGCAAGTGTATTGGCATGGTCTTATTAAATTTGTACCAAGTTTGCAAGTGTTTTGGCATGGTCTTATTAAATTTGTACCATGTTTGCAAGTGTTTTGGCATGGTCTTTTGAAATTTGAACCAAGTTTGCAAGTGTTTGGCATGGTATTATTACATTTGTACCAAGTTTGCAAGTGTCTTGGCATGGTCTTAGGAAGTTTGTTCCAAGTTTGCAAGTGTAGGCATGGTCTTATTAAATTTGTACCAAGTTTGCAAGTGTTTTGGCATGGTCTTATTCAATTTGTACCAAGTTTGCAATTGTTTTGGCATGGTCTTATTAAATTTGTACCAAGTTTGCAAGTGTTTTGGCATGGTCTTAGGAAGTTTGTTCCAAGTTTGCAAGTGTAGGCATGGTCTTATTAAGATTTGTACCAAGTTTGCAAGTGTTTTGGCATGGTCTTATGAAATTTGTACCAAGTTTGCAAGTGTTTTGGCTTGGTCTTATTAAATATTTTCCAAGTTTGCAAGTGTTTTGGCATGGTCTTATTACATTTGTACCAAGTTTGCAAGTGTTTTGGCATGGTCTTATTACATTTGTACCAAGTTTGCAAGTGTTTTGGCATGGTCTTATTAAATTTGTACCAAGTTTGCAAGTGTTTTGAAATGGTCTTATTAAATTTGTACCAAGTTTGCAAGTGTTTGGCATGGTCTTATTAAATTTGTACCAAGTTTGCAAGTGTTTTGGCATGGTCTCATTAAATTTGTACCAAGTTTGCAAGTGTTTTGGCATGGTCTTATTAAATTTGTTCCAAGTTTGCAGGTGTTTTGGCATGGTCTTAGGAAGTTTGTTCCAAGTTTGCAAGTGTTTTGGCATGGTCTTAGTAAGTTTGTTCCAAGTTTGCAAGTGTTTGGCATGGTCTTATTAAATTTGTACCAAGTTTGTAAGTGTTTGGCATGGTCTTATTAAATTTTTACCAAGTTTGCAAGTGTTTTGGCATGGTCTTATTAAATTTGTACCAAGTTTGCAAGTGTTTTGAAATGGTCTTATTAAATTTGTACCAAGTTTGCAGGTGTTTTGGCATGGTCTTAGGAAGTTTGTTCCAAGTTTGTAAGTGTTTTGGCATGGTCTTATTAAATTTGTACCAAGTTTGCAGGTATTTTGGCATGGTCTTAGGAAGTTTGTTCCAAGTTTACAAGTGTTTTGGCATGGTCTTATTAAATTTGTACCAAGTTTGCAAGTGTTTGGCATGGTCTTATTAAATTTTTACCAAGTTTGCAAGTGTTTTGGCATGGTCTTATTAAATTTGTACCAAGTTTGCAAGTGTTTTGAAATGGTCTTATTAAATTTGTACCAAGTTTGCAGGTGTTTTGGCATGGTCTTAGGAAGTTTGTTCCAAGTTTGTAAGTGTTTTGGCATGGTCTTATTAAATTTGTACCAAGTTTGCAAGTATTTTGGCATGGTCTTAGGAAGTTTGTTCCAAGTTTACAAGTGTTTTGGCATGGTCTTATTTAATTTGTACCAAGTTTGCAAGTGTTTTGGCATGGTCTTAGGAAGTTTGTTCCAAGTTTGCAAGTGTTTGGACATGGTCTTATTAAATTTGTACCAAGTTTGCAAGTGTTTTGGCATGGTCTTATTAAATTTGTTCTAAGTTTGCAAGTGTTTTGGCATGGTGTTATTAAATTTGTACCAAATTTGCAAGTGTTTTGGCATGGTCTTATTAAATTTGTCCCAAGTTTGCAAGTGCTTTGGCATGGTCTTATTAAATTTGTACCAAGTTTGCAGGTGTTTTGGCATGGTCTTAGGAAGTTTGTACCAAGTTTGCAAGTGTTTTGGCATGGTCTTATTAAATTTGTTCCAAGTTTGCAGGTGTTTTGGCATGGTCTTAGGAAGTTTGTTCCAAGTTTGCAAGTGTTTTGGCATGGTCTTAGTAAGTTTGTTCCAAGTTTGCAAGTGTTTGGCATGGTCTTATTAAATTTGTACCAAGTTTGTAAGTGTTTGGCATGGTCTTATTAAATTTTTACCAAGTTTGCAAGTGTTTTGGCATGGTCTTATTAAATTTGTACCAAGTTTGCAAGTGTTTGGCATGGTCTCATTTAATTTGTTCCAAGTTTGCAAGTGTTTTGGCATGGTCTTAGGAAGTTTGTTCCAAGTTTGCAAGTGTTTTGGCATGGTCTTATTAAATTTGTACCAAGTTTGCAAGTGTTTCGGCATGGTCTTATTAAATTTTTATCAAGTTTGCAAGTGTATTGGCATGGTCTTATTAAATTTGTACCAAGTTTGCAAGTGTTTTGGCATGGTCTTATTAAATTTGTACCATGTTTGCAAGTGTTTTGGCATGGTCTTATTAAATTTGAACCAAGTTTGCAAGTGTTTGGCATGGTATTATTACATTTGTACCAAGTTTGCAAGTGTCTTGGCATGGTCTTAGGAAGTTTGTTCCAAGTTTGCAAGTGTAGGCATGGTCTTATTAAACTTGTACCAAGTTTGCAAGTGTTTTGGCATGGTCTTATTCAATTTGTACCAAGTTTGCAATTGTTTTGGCATGGTCTTATTAAATTTGTACCAAGTTTGCAAGTGTTTTGGCATGGTCTTAGGAAGTTTGTTCCAAGTTTGCAAGTGTAGGCATGGTCTTATTAAATTTGTACCAAGTTTGCAAGTGTTTTGGCATGGTCTTATTAAATTTGTACCAAGTTTGCAAGTGTTTTGGCATGGTCTTATTAAATTTGTACCAAGTTTGCAAGTGTTTTGGCATGGTCTTAGGAAGTTTGTTCCAAGTTTGCAAGTGTTTGGCATGGTCTTATTAATTTGTACCAAGTTTGCAAGTGTTTTGCCATTGTCTCATAACATTTGTACCAAGTTTGCAAGTGTTTTGGCATGGTCTTATTACATTTGTACCAAGTTTGCAAGTGTTTTGGCATGGTCTCATTAAATTTGTACTAAGTTTGCAAGTGTTTTGGCATGGTCTTATTAAATTTTCACCAAGTTTGCAAGTGTTTTTGCATGGTCTTAGGAAGTTTGTTCCAGTTTGCAAGTGTTTTGGCATGGTCTTATTAAATTTGTACCAAGTTTGCAAGTGTTTTGGCATGGTCTTATTAAATTTGTACCAAGTTTGCAATTATTTTGGCATTTTTATAAAAGACGTTTATTAAGGGTGTACAATATTTCTTACATACTATTTAATCACATTTACATAGGTTTTGTTTCCTTCGCACGTGTTGGACGGGAAACAAAGGCAAGACTTTACAAACAGATTGATTTAAAGAGAACAGGAAAGGACATCTACATCAATCGCAACATCATTGTTTCCAATGATGTGGATGATGTAGTTTGAAAATACGGAGAGTACTGCACTGCGTGTGCCCGCTCTTATCCTGTTTAGAGCGGGCCAGTGCAGGTCGACAAAACGAAGATGGGACCCTGGAGCAACTTGTTGCAGCCGCTGTTGTAGAGTGTCCCACGCCAGCGACACGCGGGGACATGCTGCAAACTTGTGCTCCAGGGTCTCGACAGCGGGACAAAACGTGCACGTTGGTGTGTCGGCTCTGCCGGTTTCGAAAAGATGCTCCGCGTGCGAGATCTTCCCGTTTGCCAGCAGGTAAAGGGCGGAACGTTGTGCAGACGTCAGCATCCTTGAGCTTATGTTTCCCCACACTCTTCTCCACAGCGTGTGTGGGGAAGCTCCAACCACCCTTGGGTCCGGTAGGGCGTTTGTTGCTGCGCGTCGCAGTCCTCGTGTTGATGGCGATCGTCGGAGGGTCTCTGGCACGTATGCCAGGTGCTGGATAACCTTGCGGAGGCAGGGGTAGGACGACGGGACGGAGTTGGTGTCGGGTGGGTTCCCAGCGTTGGCGATATACTGAGACCCGATCACCAAACATCCTTGCTCCGCAAGGTACCGGTTGGTGAGTAGCGATTGTGTGGTGATGATGGGGATGTGGAGATTAAGTCCACCGCGATCTCGTGGTAGCGCCAGCTGGAGTAGAGGAACGCGGATGCCACCAGAGCCGTTCCACAGCAGGATGTCTTATTAAATTTGTACCAAGTTTGCAAGTGTTTTGGCATGGTCTTAGGAAGTTTGTTCCAAGTTTGCAAGTGTTTGGCATGGTCTTATTAAATTTGTACCAAGTTTGCAAGTGTTTTGGCATGGTCTTATTAAATTTGTACCAAGTTTGCAATTGTTTTGGCATGGTCTTATTAAATTTGTACCAAGTTTGCAAGTGTTTTGGCATGGTATTATTAAATTTGTACCAAGTTTGCAAGTGTTTTGGCATGGTCTTAGGAAGTTTGTTCCAAGTTTGCAAGTGTTTGGCATGGTCTTATTAAATTTGTACCAAGTTTGCATGTGTTTTGGCATGGTCTTATTAAATTTGTTCCAAGTTTGCAAGTGTTTGGCATGGTCTTATTAAATTTGTACCAAGTTTGCAAGTGTTTTGGCATGGTCTTATTAAATTTGTACCAAGTTTGCAAGTGTTTTGGCATGGTCTTATTAAATTTCTCCCAAGTTTGCAAGTGCTTTGGCATGGTCTTATTAAATTTGTACCAAGTTTGCAAGGGTTTTGGCATGGTCATAGGAAGTTTGGTCCAAGTTTGCAAGTGTTTGGCATGGTCTTATTAAATTTGTACCAAGTTTGCAAGTGTTTGGCATGGTCTTTTTATTTTTGTACCAAGTTTGCAAGTGTTTTGGCATGGTCTTATTAAATTTGTACCAAGTTTGCAAGTGTTTTGGCATGGTCTTATTACATTTGTACCAAGTTTGCAAGTGTTTTGGCATGGTCTTAGGAAGTTTGTTCCAAGTTTGTAAGTGTAGGCATGGTCTTATTAAATTTGTACCAAGTTTGCAAGTGTTTTGGCATGGTCTTAGGAAGTTTGTTCCAAGTTTGCAAGTGTTTTGACATGGTCTTAATAAATTTGTACCAAGTTTGCAAGTGTTTTGGCATGGTCTTATTAAATTTGTTCCAAGTTTGCAAGTGATTTGGCATGGTCTTATTAAATTTGTACCAAGTTTGCAAGTGTTTTAACATGGTCATAGGAAGTTTGTTCCAAGTTTGCAAGTGTTAGGCATGGTCTTATTAAATTTGTACCAAGTTTGCAAGTGTTTGGCATGGTCTTTTTAAATTTGTACCAAATTTGCAAGGGTTTTAACATGGTCATAGGAAGTTTGTTCCAAGTTTGCAAGTGTTAGGCATGGTCTTATTAAATTTGTACCAAGTTTGCAAGTGTTTGGCATGGTCTTTTTAAATTTGTACCAAGTTTGCAAGTGTTTTGGCATGGTCTTAGGAAGTTTGTTCCAAGTTTGCAAGTGTTTTGACATGGTCTTAATAAATTTGTACCAAGTTTGCAAGTGTTTTGGCATGGTCTTATTAAATTTGTTCCAAGTTTGCAAGTGATTTGGCATGGTCTTATTAAATTTGTACCAAGTTTGCAAGTGTTTTGGCATGGTCTTATTAAATTTGTACCAAGTTTGCAAGTGTTTTGGCATGGTCTTATTAAATTTGTCCCAAGTTTGCAAGTGCTTTGGCATGGTCTTATTAAATTTGTACCAAATTTGCAAGGGTTTTAACATGGTCATAGGAAGTTTGTTCCAAGTTTGCAAGTGTTAGGCATGGTCTTATTAAATTTGTACCAAGTTTGCAAGTGTTTGGCATGGTCTTTTTAAATTTGTACCAAGTTTGCAAGTGTTTGGCATGGTCTTATTAAATTTGTACCAAGTTTGCAAGTGTTTTGGCATGGTCTTATTAAATTTGTACCAAGTTTGCAATTGTTTTGGCATGGTCTTATTAAATTTGTACCAAGTTTGCAAGTGTTTTGGCATGGTATTATTAAATTTGTACCAAGTTTGCAAGTGTTTTGGCATGGTCTTAGGAAGTTTGTTCCAAGTTTGCAAGTGTTTGGCATGGTCTTATTAAATTTGTACCAAGTTTGCATGTGTTTTGGCATGGTCTTATTAAATTTGTTCCAAGTTTGCAAGTGTTTGGCATGGTCTTATTAAATTTGTACCAAGTTTGCAAGTGTTTTGGCATGGTCTTATTAAATTTGTACCAAGTTTGCAAGTGTTTTGGCATGGTCTTATTAAATTTCTCCCAAGTTTGCAAGTGCTTTGGCATGGTCTTATTAAATTTGTACCAAGTTTGCAAGTGTTTCGGCATGGTCTTATTAAATTTTTATCAAGTTTGCAAGTGTATTGGCATGGTCTTATTAAATTTGTACCAAGTTTGCAAGTGTTTTGGCATGGTCTTATTAAATTTGTACCATGTTTGCAAGTGTTTTGGCATGGTCTTATTAAATTTGAACCAAGTTTGCAAGTGTTTGGCATGGTATTATTACATTTGTACCAAGTTTGCAAGTGTCTTGGCATGGTCTTAGGAAGTTTGTTCCAAGTTTGCAAGTGTAGGCATGGTCTTATTAAATTTGTACCAAGTTTGCAAGTGTTTTGGCATGGTCTTATTCAATTTGTACCAAGTTTGCAATTGTTTTGGCATGGTCTTATTAAATTTGTACCAAGTTTGCAAGTGTTTTGGCATGGTCTTAGGAAGTTTGTTCCAAGTTTGCAAGTGTAGGCATGGTCTTATTAAATTTGTACCAAGTTTGCAAGTGTTTTGGCATGGTCTTATTAAATTTGTACCAAGTTTGCAAGTGTTTTGGCATGGTCTTATTAAATTTGTACCAAGTTTGCAAGTGTTTTGGCATGGTCTTAGGAAGTTTGTTCCAAGTTTGCAAGTGTTTGGCATGGTCTTATTAATTTGTACCAAGTTTGCAAGTGTTTTGCCATGGTCTCATAACATTTGTACCAAGTTTGCAAGTGTTTTGGCATGGTCTTATTACATTTGTACCAAGTTTGCAAGTGTTTTGGCATGGTCTCATTAAATTTGTACTAAGTTTGCAAGTGTTTTGGCATGGTCTTATTAAATTTTCACCAAGTTTGCAAGTGTTTTTGCATGGTCTTAGGAAGTTTGTTCCAGTTTGCAAGTGTTTTGGCATGGTCTTATTAAATTTGTACCAAGTTTGCAAGTGTTTTGGCATGGTCTTATTAAATTTGTACCAAGTTTGCAATTATTTTGGCATTTTTATAAAAGACGTTTATTAAGGGTGTACAATATTTCTTACATACTATTTAATCACATTTACATAGGTTTTGTTTCCTTCGCACGTGTTGGACGGGAAACAAAGGCAAGACTTTACAAACAGATTGATTTAAAGAGAACAGGAAAGGACATCTACATCAATCGCAACATCATTGTTTCCAATGATGTGGATGATGTAGTTTGAAAATACGGAGAGTACTGCACTGCGTGTGCCCGCTCTTATCCTGTTTAGAGCGGGCCAGTGCAGGTCGACAAAACGAAGATGGGACCCTGGAGCAACTTGTTGCAGCCGCTGTTGTAGAGTGTCCCACGCCAGCGACACGCGGGGACATGCTGCAAACTTGTGCTCCAGGGTCTCGACAGCGGGACAAAACGTGCACGTTGGTGTGTCGGCTCTGCCGGTTTCGAAAAGATGCTCCGCGTGCGAGATCTTCCCGTTTGCCAGCAGGTAAAGGGCGGAACGTTGTGCAGACGTCAGCATCCTTGAGCTTATGTTTCCCCACACTCTTCTCCACAGCGTGTGTGGGGAAGCTCCAACCACCCTTGGGTCCGGTAGGGCGTTTGTTGCTGCGCGTCGCAGTCCTCGTGTTGATGGCGATCGTCGGAGGGTCTCTGGCACGTATGCCAGGTGCTGGATAACCTTGCGGAGGCAGGGGTAGGACGACGGGACGGAGTTGGTGTCGGGTGGGTTCCCAGCGTTGGCGATATACTGAGACCCGATCACCAAACATCCTTGCTCCGCAAGGTACCGGTTGGTGAGTAGCGATTGTGTGGTGATGATGGGGATGTGGAGATTAAGTCCACCGCGATCTCGTGGTAGCGCCAGCTGGAGTAGAGGAACGCGGATGCCACCAGAGCCGTTCCACAGCAGGATGTCTTATTAAATTTGTACCAAGTTTGCAAGTGTTTTGGCATGGTCTTAGGAAGTTTGTTCCAAGTTTGCAAGTGTTTGGCATGGTCTTATTAAATTTGTACCAAGTTTGCAAGTGTTTTGGCATGGTCTTATTAAATTTGTACCAAGTTTGCAATTGTTTTGGCATGGTCTTATTAAATTTGTACCAAGTTTGCAAGTGTTTTGGCATGGTATTATTAAATTTGTACCAAGTTTGCAAGTGTTTTGGCATGGTCTTAGGAAGTTTGTTCCAAGTTTGCAAGTGTTTGGCATGGTCTTATTAAATTTGTACCAAGTTTGCATGTGTTTTGGCATGGTCTTATTAAATTTGTTCCAAGTTTGCAAGTGTTTGGCATGGTCTTATTAAATTTGTACCAAGTTTGCAAGTGTTTTGGCATGGTCTTATTAAATTTGTACCAAGTTTGCAAGTGTTTTGGCATGGTCTTATTAAATTTCTCCCAAGTTTGCAAGTGCTTTGGCATGGTCTTATTAAATTTGTACCAAGTTTGCAAGGGTTTTGGCATGGTCATAGGAAGTTTGGTCCAAGTTTGCAAGTGTTTGGCATGGTCTTATTAAATTTGTACCAAGTTTGCAAGTGTTTGGCATGGTCTTTTTATTTTTGTACCAAGTTTGCAAGTGTTTTGGCATGGTCTTATTAAATTTGTACCAAGTTTGCAAGTGTTTTGGCATGGTCTTATTACATTTGTACCAAGTTTGCAAGTGTTTTGGCATGGTCTTAGGAAGTTTGTTCCAAGTTTGTAAGTGTAGGCATGGTCTTATTAAATTTGTACCAAGTTTGCAAGTGTTTTGGCATGGTCTTAGGAAGTTTGTTCCAAGTTTGCAAGTGTTTTGACATGGTCTTAATAAATTTGTACCAAGTTTGCAAGTGTTTTGGCATGGTCTTATTAAATTTGTTCCAAGTTTGCAAGTGATTTGGCATGGTCTTATTAAATTTGTACCAAGTTTGCAAGTGTTTTGGCATGGTCTTATTAAATTTGTACCAAGTTTGCAAGTGTTTTGGCATGGTCTTATTAAATTTGTCCCAAGTTTGCAAGTGCTTTGGCATGGTCTTATTAAATTTGTACCAAATTTGCAAGGGTTTTAACATGGTCATAGGAAGTTTGTTCCAAGTTTGCAAGTGTTAGGCATGGTCTTATTAAATTTGTACCAAGTTTGCAAGTGTTTGGCATGGTCTTTTTAAATTTGTACCAAGTTTGCAAGTGTTTTGGCATGGTCTTATTAAATTTGTACCAAGTTTGCAAGTGTTTTGGCATGGTCTTATTACATTTGTACCAAGTTTGCAAGTGTTTTGGCATGGTCTAAGGAAGTTTGTTCCAAGTTTGCAAGTGTTTGGCATGGTCTTATTAAATTTGTACCAAGTTTGCAAGTGTTTTGGCATGGTCTTATTAAATTTGTACCAAGTTTGCAAGTGTTTTGGCATGGTCTTATTTAATTTGTACCAAGTTTGCAAGTGTTTTGGCATGGTTTTATTAAATTTGTACCAAGTTTGCAAGTGTTTTGGCATGGTCTTAGGAAGTTTGTTCCAAGCTTGCAAGTGTTTGGCATGGTCTCATTTAATTTGTACCAAGTTTGAAAGTGTTTTGGCATGGTCTTAGGAAGTTTGTTCCAAGCTTGCAAGTGTTTGGCATGGTCTCATTTAATTTGTACCAAGTTTGAAAGTGTTTTGGCATGGTCTTAGGAAGTTTGTTCCAAGCTTGCAAGTGTTTTGGCATGGTCTTATTAAATTTGTACCAAGTTAGCAAGTGTTTTGGCATGGTTTTAGGAAGTTTGTTCCAAGTTTGCAAGTGTTTGGCATGGTCTTATTAAATTTGTACCAAGTTTGCAAGTGTTTGGCATGGTCGTATTAGATTTGTACCAAGTTTGCAAGTGTTTTGGCATGGTCTTATTAAATTTGTACCAAGTTTGCAAGTGTTTTGGCATGGTCTTATTACATTTGTACCAAGTTTGCAAGTGTTTTGGCATGGTCTTATTAAATTTGTACTAAATTTGCAAGTGTTTTGGCATGGTCTTATTAAATTTTTACCAAGTTTGCAAGTGTTTTGGCATGGTCTTATTTAATTTGTACCAAGTTTGCAAGTGTTTTGGCATGGTCTTATTAAATTTGTACCAAATTTGCAAGTGTTTTGGCATGGTCTTATTACATTTGTACCAAGTTTGCAAGTGTTTTGGCATGGTCTTATTAAATTTGTACCAAGTTAGCAAGTGTTTTGGCATGGTCTTAGGAAGTTTGTTCCAAGTTTACAAGTGTTTGGCATGGTCTTATTAAATTTGTACCAAGTTTGCAAGTGTTTTGCATGGTCTTATTAGATTTGTACCAAGTTTGCAAGTGTTTGGCATGGTCTTATTAAATTTGTACCAAGTTTGCAAGTGTTTTGGCATGGTCTTATTAAATTTGTACCAAGTTTGCAAGTGTTTTGGCATGGTCTTATTAAATTTGTACCAAGTTTGCAAGTGTTTTGGCATGGTCTTATTAAATTTGTACCAAGTTTGCAAGTGTTTTGGCATGGTCTTATTAAATTTGTACCAAGTTAGCAAGTGTTTTGGCATGGTCTTAGGAAGTTTGTTCCAAGTTTGCAAGTGTTTTGACATGGTCTTATTAAATTTGTACCAAGTTTGCAAGTGTTTTGGCATGGTCTTATTAAATTTGTTCCAAGTTTGCAAGTGTTTTGGCATGGTCCTATTAAATTTGTACCAAGTTTGCAAGTGTTTTGGCATGGTCTTATTAAATTTGTACCAAATTTGCAAGTGTTTTGGCATGGTCTTATTACATTTGTACCAAGTTTGCAAGTGTTTTGGCATGGTCTTATTAAATTTGTACCAAGTTAGCAAGTGTTTTGGCATGGTCTTAGGAAGTTTGTTCCAAGTTTACAAGTGTTTGGCATGGTCTTATTAAATTTGTACCAAGTTTGCAAGTGTTTTGCATGGTCTTATTAGATTTGTACCAAGTTTGCAAGTGTTTGGCATGGTCTTATTAAATTTGTACCAAGTTTGCAAGTGTTTTGGCATGGTCTTATTAAATTTGTACCAAGTTTGCAAGTGTTTTGGCATGGTCTTATTAAATTTGTACCAAGTTTGCAAGTGTTTTGGCATGGTCTTATTTAATTTGTACCAAGTTTGCAAGTGTTTTGGCATGGTTTTATTAAATTTGTACCAAGTGTGCAAGTCTTTTGGCATGGTCTTAGGAAGTTTGTTCCAAGCTTGCAAGTGTTTGGCATGGTCTCATTTAATTTGTACCAAGTTTGAAAGTGTTTTGGCATGGTCTTAGGAGGTTTGTTCCAAGTTTGCAAGTGTTTTGGCATGGTCTTATTAAATTTGTTCCAAGTTTACAAGTGTTTGGCATGGTCTTATTAAATTTGTTCCAAGTTTGCAAGTGTTTTGGCATGGTCTTATTAAATATGTACCAAGTTTGCAAGTGTTTTGGCATGGTCTTAGGAAGTTTGTACCAAGTTTGCAAGTGTTTTGGCATGGTCTTATTACATTTGTACCAAGTTTGCAAGTGTTTTGGCATGGTCTTATTAAATTTGTTCTAAGTTAGCAAGTGTTTTGGCATGGTTTTAGGAAGTTTGTTCCAAGTTTGCAAGTGTTTGGCATGGTCTTATTAAATTTGTACCAAGTTTGCAAGTGTTTGGCATGGTCTTATTAGATTTGTACCAAGTTTGCAAGTGTTTTGGCATGGTCTTATTAAATTTGTACCAAGTTTGCAAGTGTTTTGGCATGGTCTTATTACATTTGTACCAAGTTTGCAAGTGTTTTGGCATGGTCTTATTAAATTTGTACTAAATTTGCAAGTGTTTTGGCATGGTCTTATTAAATTTTTACCAAGTTTGCAAGTGTTTTGGCATGGTCTTAGGAAGTTTGTTCCAAGTTTGCAAGTTTAGGCATGGTATTATTAAATTTGTACCAAGTTTGCAAGTGTTTTGGCATGGTCTTAGGAAGTTTGTTCCAAGTTTGCAAGTGTTTTGACATGGTCTTATTAAATTTGTACCAAGTTTGCAAGTGTTTTAGCATGGTCTTATTAAATTTGTTCCAAGTTTGCAAGTGTTTTGGCATGGTCTTATTAAATTTGTACCAAGTTTGCAAGTGTTTTGGCATGGTCTTATTAAATTTGTACCAAATTTGCAAGTGTTTTGGCATGGTCTTATTACATTTGTACCAAGTTTGCAAGTGTTTTGGCATGGTCTTATTAAATTTGTACCAAGTTTGCAAGTGTTTTGGCATGGTTTTAGGAAGTTTGTTCCAAGTTTGCAAGTGTTTGGCATGGTCTTATTAAATTTGTACCAAGTTTGCAAGTGTTTGGCATGGTCTTATTAGATTTGTACCAAGTTTGCAAGTGTTTGGCATGGTCTTATTAATTTTGTACCAAGTTTGCAAGTGTTTTGGCATGGTCTTATTAAATTTGTACCAAGTTTGCAAGTGTTTTGGCATGGTCTTCAGAAGTTTGTTCCAAGTTTGCAAGTGTTTGGACATGGTCTTATTAAATTTGTACCAAGTTTGCAAGTGTTTTGGCATGGTCTTATTAAATTTGTTCTAAGTTTGCAAGTGTTTTGGCATGGTCTTATTATATTTGTACCAAGTTTGCAAGTGTTTTGGCATGGTCTTATTAAATTTGTCCCAAGTTTGCAAGTGCTGTGGCATGGTCTTTTGAAATTTACCAAGTTTGCAAGTGTTTTGGCATGGTCTTAGGAAGTTTGTTCCAAGTTTGCAAGTGTTTTGGCATGGTCTTATTAAATTTGTACCAAGTTTGCAAGTGTTTTGACATGGTCTTATTAAATTTGTACCAAGTTTGCAAGTGTTTTGGCATGGTCTTATTAAATTTGTTCCAAGTTTGCAAGTGTTTTGGCTAGGTCTTATTTAATTTGTACCAAGTTTGCAAGTGTTTTGGCATGGTCTTAGGAAGTTTGTTCCAAGTTTGCAAGTGTTTGGACATGGTCTTATAAAATTTGTACCAAGTTTGCAAGTGTTTTGGCATGGTCTTATTAAATATGTACCAAGTTTGCAAGTGTTTTGGCATGGTCTTATTAAATTTTTTTCAAGTTTGCAAGTGTATTGGCATGGTCTTATTAAATTTTTACCAAGTTTGCAAGTGTTTTGGCATGGTCTTATTAAATTTGTACCAAGTTTGCAAGTGTTTTGGCATGGTCTTATTAAATTTGTACCAAGTTTGCAAGTGTTTTGGCATGGTCTTATTAAATTTATACCAAATTTGCAAGTGTTTTGGCATGGTCTTAGGAAGTTTGTTCCAAGTTTGCAAGTGTTTGGCATGGTCTTATTAAATTTGTACCAAGTTTGCAAGTGTTTTGGCATGGTCTTATTAAATTTGTACCAAGTTTGTAAGTGATTTGGCATGGTCTTAGGAAGTTTGTTCCAAGTTTGCAAGTGTTTGGCATGGTCTTATTAAATTTGTTCCAAGTTTGCAAGTGTTTTGGCATGGTCTCATTAAATTTGTACCAAGTTTGCAAGTGTTTTGGCATGGTCTTGGGAAGTTTGTTCCAAGTTTGCAAGTGTTTTGGCATGGTCTTATTAAAATTGTACCAAGTTTGCAAGTGTTTGGCATGGTCTTATTAAATTTGTACCAAGTTAGCAAGTGTTTTGGCATGGTTTTAGGAAGTTTGTTCCAAGTTTGCAAGTGTTTGGCATGGTCTTATTAAATTTGAACCAAGTTTGCAAGTGTTTAGCATGGTCTTATTAGATTTGTACCAAGTTTGCAAGTGTTATGGCATGGTCTTATTAAATTTGTACCAAGTTTGCAAGTCTTTTGGCATGGTCTTATTAAATTTGAACCAAGTTTGCAAGTGTTTTGGCATGGTCTTATTAAATTTGTTCCAAGTTTGCAAGTGTTTGGCATGGTCTTATTAAATTTGTACCAAGTTTGCAAGTGTTTTGGCATGGTCTTATTAAATTTGTACCAAGTTTGCAAGTGTTTTGGCATGGTCTTATTAAATTTGTACCAAGTTTGCAAGTGTTTTGGCATGGTCTCATTAAATTTGTACCAAGTTTGCAAGTGTTTTGGCATGGTCTTATTAAATTTGTACCAAGTTTGCAAGTGTTTTGCCATGGTCTTATTAAATTTTTACCAAGTTTATAAGTGTTTTGGCATGGTCTTATTAAATTTGTACCAAGTTTGCAAGTGTTTTGGCATGGTCTTATTAAATTTGTACCAAGTTTGCAGGTGTTTTGGCATGGTCTTAGGAAGTTTGTTCCAAGTTTGCAAGTGTTTTGGCATGGTCTTAGTAAGTTTGTTCCAAGTTTGCAAGTGTTTGGCATGGTCTTATTAAATTTGTACCAAGTTTGCAAGTGTTTGGCATGGTCTTATTAAATTTGTACCAAGTTTGCAAGTGTTTTGGCATGGTTTTATTAAATTTGTACCAAGTTTGCAAGTGTTTTGAAATGGTCTTATTAAATTTGTACCAAGTTTGCAGGTGTTTTGGCATGGTCTTAGGAAGTTTGTTCCAAGTTTGCAAGTGTTTTGGCATGTTCTTATTAAATTTGTACCAAGTTTGCAAGTGTTTTGGCATGGTCTTATTAAATTTTTAACAAGTTTGCAAGTGTATTGGCATGGTCTTATTAAATTTGTACCAAGTTTGCAAGTGTTTTGGCATGGTCTTAGGAAGTTTGTTCCAAGTTTCCAAGTGTTTGGCATGGTCTTATTAAATTTGTACCAAGTTTGCAAGTGTTTTGACATGGTCTTATTAAATTTGTACCAAGTTTGCAAGTGTTTTGGCATGGTCTTATTAAATTTGTTCCAAGTTTGCAAGTGTTTTGGCATGGTCTTATTTAATTTGTACCAAGTTTGCAAGTGTTTTGGCATGGTCTTAGGAAGTTTGTTCCAAGTTTGCAAGTGTTTTGGCATGGTTTTATTAAATTTGTACCAAGTTTGCAAGTGTTTTGGCATGGTCTTATTAAATTTGTACCAAGTTTGCAAGTGTTTTGGCATGGCCTTAGGAAGTTTGTTCCAAGTTTGCAAGTGTTTGGCATGGTTTTATTAAATTTGTACCAAGTTTGCAAGTGTTTTGGCATGGTCTTATTAAATTTGTACCAAGTTTGTAAGTGATTTGGCATGGTCTTAGGAAGTTTGTTCCAAGTTTGCAAGTGTTTGGCATGGTCTTTTGAAATTTGAACCAAGTTTGCAAGTGTTTTGACATGGTCTTATTAAATTTGTTCCAAGTTTGCAAGTGTTTTGGCATGGTCTTAGGAAGTTTGTTCCAAGTTTGCAAGTGTTTGGCATGGTTTTATTAAATTTGTACCAAGTTTGCAAGTGTTTTGGCATGGTCTTATTAAATTTGTACCAAGTTTGCAAGTGTTTTGGCATGGCCTTAGGAAGTTTGTTCCAAGTTTGCAAGTGTTTGGCATGGTTTTATTAAATTTGTACCAAGTTTGCAAGTGTTTTGGCATGGTCTTATTAAATTTGTCCCAAGTTTGCAAGTGCTGTGGCATGGTCTTATTAAATTTGTACCAAGTTTGCAAGTGTTTTGGCATGGTCTTAGGAAGTTTGTTCCAAGTTTCCAAGTGTTTGGCATGGTCTTATTAAATTTGTACCAAGTTTGCAAGTGTTTTGACATGGTCTTATTAAATTTGTACCAAGTTTGCAAGTGTTTTGGCATGGTCTTATTAAATTTGTTCCAAGTTTGCAAGTGTTTGGCATGGTCTTATTAAATTTGTTCCAAGTTTGCAAGTGTTTTGGCATGGTCTTATTAAATTTGTACCAAGTTTGCAAGTCTTTTGGCATGGTCTTATTAAATTTGTACCAAGTTTGCAAGTGTTTTGGAATGGTCTTATTAAATTTGTACCAAGTTTGCAAGTGTTTTGGCATGGTCTTAGGAAGTTTGTTCCAAGTTTGCAAGTGTTTGGCATGGTTTTATTAAATTTGTACCAAGTTTGCAAGTGTTTTGGCATGGTCTTATTAAATTTGTACCAAGTTTGTAAGTGATTTGGCATGGTCTTAGGAAGTTTGTTCCAAGTTTGCAAGTGTTTGGCATGGTCTTATTAAATTTGTACCAAGTTTGCAAGTGTTTTGGCATGGTCTTATTAAATTTGTACCAAGTTTGCAAGTGTTTTGGCATGGTCTCATTAAATTTGTACCAAGTTTGCAAGTGTTTTGGCATGGTCTTAGGAAGTTTGTTCCAAGTTTGCAAGTGTTTTGGCATGGTCTTATTAAAATTGTACCAAGTTTGCAAGTGTTTGGCATGGTCTTATTAAATTTGTACCAAGTTTTTTTTTTTTTTTATTTCTAAAAGACGATTATTAAGGGTGTACAATATTTCTTACATACTATTTAATCACATTTACATAGGTTTTGTTTCCTTCGCACGTGTTGGACGGGAAACAAAGGCAAGACTTTACAAACAGATTGATTTAAAGAGAACAGGAAAGGACATCTACATCGATCGCAACATCATTGTTTCCAATGATGTGGATGATGTAGTTTGAAAATACGGAGAGTACTGCACTGCGTGTGCCCGCTCTTATCCTGTTTAGAGCGGGCCAGTGCAGGTCGACAAAACGAAGATGGGACCCTGGAGCAACTTGTTGCAGCCGCTGTTGTAGAATGTCCCACGCCAGCGACACGCGGGGACATGCTGCAAACTTGTGCTCCAGGGTCTCGACAGCGGGACAAAACGTGCACGTTGGTGTGTCGGCTCTGCCGGTTTCGAAAAGATGCTCCGCGTGCGAGATCTTCCCGTTTGCCAGCAGGTAAAGGGCGGAACGTTGTGCAGACGTCAGCATCCTGGAGCTTATGTTTCCCCACACTCTTCTCCACAGCGTGTGTGGGGAAGCTCCAACCACCCTTGGGTCCGGTAGGGCGTTTGTTGCTGCGCGTCGCAGTCCTCGTGTTGATGGCGATCGTCGGAGGGTCTCTGGCACGTATGCCAGGTGCTGGATAACCTTGCGGAGGCAGGGGTAGGACGACGGGACGGAGTTGGTGTCGGGTGGGTTCCCAGCGTTGGCGATATACTGAGACCCGATCACCAAACATCCTTGCTCCGCAAGGTACCGGTTGGTGAGTAGCGATTGTGTGGTGATGATGGGGATGTGGAGATTAAGTCCACCGCGATCTCGTGGTAGCGCCAGCTGGAGTAGAGGAACGCGGATGCCACCAGAGCCGTTCCACAGCAGTGATCCAATCATGTGAGAGACCTTTGCAACGTCCCGCTGCCGAGCGCCACAGACAGACGCGACGAACCACAGCTTGGGGAGCAGGAAGGTGTTGAGAAGCAACACCTTCTGGGCCAGGTTCAGGTCTCTCACACGATGAAACCAGACCAACTGCCGGAACTTCTGGATCACCACGTCCCAGTTGTGCGCCATGGCCTCGCGGATGTTGTTGGAGAACAATATCCCGAGAAGCCGGAGACGCTCCTCGGAGCGTAGCCATGGGACGTGGATCCTCGTTGCTGGAGTGACGTGTCCGATGTCGATCGCGATGGTCTTCCCCACGTTCAGTCTGGCCCCTGAGCAAAGGCCGAACGCCTCGAACGCCTCTCTGACCCGCTCGATTTTGGAAAGGGAGGAAGTAATCACTGAGACATCGTCGGCATATGCATTGATCAGGTCATCCTGATCGCAGCAAATACTTTCGAGCTCAGTAATAAGGGGATGAAGGTAAAGGACAAACAGATGCATGGAAAGAGGATCGCCCTGTCTGACGGAACGTTGGATGGGGAAGGGAGAGGACATCTGTCCATTCACAAGCAGACGGGAAGAAGACCGCTCACCAATTGACCTGAGAAGCCCAACCAGCCCCGGATTAAAACCCAAGGAGGTCATGGTTGTCCACAGGAAGTCTCGGTCGACGCGGTCAAACGCCTGCGAGAGGTCGAAGGAAACGAGCTTGCCGCTTTTCTTCCTCCTCTTCAAGTCCAGAATTCTCTCCTTAACCGAGAGAACAGCTTGAAAAATGTTCTGCGGCTTGTTGCTGCATTTTTGGGCTGGGGAAATTATCTGCCACTTGTCGATGATCCCATCGACCCGTAACTTCAAAATTCTCGCCAGCAGCTTGTAATCTGTGTTAAGGAGAGAAATCGGACGGAAAGAGGGCATTGCACTCCCAGTTCCCTTCTTTCTCACAAGCACTATGACACCGTCGGCGAAGTTTCGAGGAAATTCCCCACGAAGGGCCTCGTTGAGGACGTACCCGAGCTCCCGTCCCACAATGTGGAACGCGCGGAGATAGAACTCCCTGGGAATCCCGTCCGGGCCGGGTGACTTCCGAGGTGCCGATTTTTTAACTGCATCGAAGATCTCACTAGGGGTGATTTCATTTCATTTCATTTCATTTCATTTTATTTACAAAGTTCGCCATTTAGGCTTAACAAGATAAAAAAACTTATATGCTAGTGAGGGAAGAGGGAGTTACAAAAGAAGGGAAAAAAAAATAAATAGGAGGGGAAAATAACGAAAAACTAATAATAAAAAATAAGAATAAAGGAAGGACGTAGGACGGGATTAAAGGATGGAATCGAGGAGAAGAGAACGGAAGCGATCGGGGGAGGTGTTGAAGTCGAACAGACCGCTCGCCTCGTTAAAGGCCGAAAGGGCACGTAAGAACGGATCGCACTGACCGAAGCGAGATCGACGGGGCGGAATAAGGAAAGGAGGTCTGTCTCGCAAATGGCGGGACGGAGCGTAGAACGGAAGAGAGGCAAGGATACAAGGAGCGTCAATGTTGTCGTGAAGGAGATTGGCGACAAAAAGCGCTTTAGCCATGGAGAGGCGATCCTCGACCAAAGGGAGGCGAAGCATACGGCAGCGAATGCGATAGGGAGGGCAAACAGAGGAGGATGCACCAAGAAAGCGCCGAATGGCGCACCTAGTGAACCTTCTCTGAACCCCCTCAAGGCGGCTCAAGGCTGTGCTGCCGGCGGGGGACCACACCACACTAGCATACTCCAGTATAGGCCTAACCCAGCAACAGAAAAGTGCCCTAAGGCACAAGGGATCCCGAACCTCAGACGCCATGCGGGTCACAAAACCGAGGGCTCTGTTGGCCCTGGACATGACGTCGTCCAGTTGCGGGGCGAAGGAGAGGGAGTCATCTAGGAGAACTCCAAGGTCCTTAATGGAAGACACCCTAGGAAGAGGGGAGCCACCGAGAGTGTAGTTCCAAATAAGCTTGGAGCTAGACCGGCAGAAGGATATTACACAACACTTAGGAGGACAGAGGGAAAGCCCATTCGAGGCACTCCAATCGACAAAGACATCAATAGCACGTTGAAGGGCAAGAGCATCGTGAGAGGACGAAATCGGGAGCAGGAATTTAATATCGTCGGCATATAGTAGGAAATAGTCAGGAGGCAGCACGAAGGAGCAGTCATTGATGAAGAGGGAGAAGAGGAGAGGACTAAGGGTGCTGCCTTGTGGGACCCCGGAAAGAGTCGGAATGGGATTAGAGAAGGATACACCGACCCTCACCAGGGAGGACCGGTTTGAGAGGAAGGATTTGATCCAGGATAGGAGGGGGTTGCCAATACCTAACCAACTAAGTTTAGCAACGAGAAGAGAGTGGGGGATACAGTCAAACGCAGCACTGAAGTCAGTGTATATTACGTCAACTTGGCCCCCCGAGGAGATACTAGGGTAGACGTGTAACATAAGGGACATAAGGTTGGAAGTTGTGGATCTTTTGGGCATAAAGCCATGTTGGAAGGGAGATATATAAGGGTTTACAATAGGGAGTAGATAGGAGTGAATGATGTATTCAAATACTTTGGATACAGCACACAGGATAGAAATGCCACGATAGTTGGAGGCGGACTGACGGCATCCCTTCTTGTGGATCGGGACCAGGAAAGCAGACTTCCACTCCAAGGGGAAAGTGCCCTCCCTCAACGATCTCTGGAAGAGACGTGAGAGAATAGGAGCAAAAGAATGCATGCAGCCCTTCAACACAGAAGCAGGAATACCATCCGGACCGGGAGAGAAGGAGTGCTTCAGCTTCTTTAGCGCCGAAAGGACAGTTTGCTCATCGCAGGGGACGTCACAACAAGAGAGAACGTTACACGGAGTGAAGGATAGAGCACGGGGAGACAGGGTAACGGACGAGGCTGGGTCAACGAACACAGAAGAGAAATGCTTAGCAAATAGTTCGCTCATCCCAGATGGAGAGGAGGCTGTTTCGTCACCAAGGGATAAGGAAGAGGGGAGAGAGGAGACGCCCCGACGAGCGTTCGCAAAACGCCAGAACGAGACATTTCCGCTATGCAGTCATTGTTGGCTTCGCAGTCCTCCGGGATAACCCGTCTACTGGTAAAAATGTTCTGTGTAACCGCGTTTTCGGCCGAGTAGAGGGTTTTGTACTCATTGTACAAATGCTCGGCGATCTCCTCCTCCAAGGCGAGAGTTCTTCCATCGTTGGTCTGGAAGTTCTCAATGACGGTACTTCTCCTCCTCCGCTCTCCCAGCTGGAAGGTGGAAACTTTTTCACCGTCAATGAGGGTTTCGTTTATCCTGGTGAAATGCTGGGAAAAACGCCTCTGTAAGGAGAGTATTCTTCCATTCACCAGGTTAATCGTCGCCAACTCATCTGGGTTACTTAGGTAACGATCATATGAGGCTCTCAGCTGAGCATGGAGTATACCCTGATGCAAGCGGAAGTCTTTGTATTTTTCGTTGGTCTTCCAACGAAAGAATGACTTTATCCTGGGCTTGGCGCATTCGACCCACCAAAGCATCCAGGAACCGTAATTCCTCCGTTGTCGGACCCAACCACTCCACTTGCATTCGAGTTCCTCCAATACCTCATCAGATAAATTGTGTGGGCGAAGTTGCCAGTATCCGTTCCTCCGCGGGACCGGAAGAGACTGGAGACTGATCCGCACCGTCAGTGCCTTGTGGTCGGAGAAGGAGACCACGTGCATGTCGGTTGTCCGGAGACGATCCCGTATGCAAGTCGACACGTAACAACGATCGATACGTGAGCCCGAACCACGTGTGATGTAGGAAAACTCAACATCGTTTCCTCTGAGAGCTTCCCAACTATCACACAGGCCTATGTTATCCACAGCGTGCTGCAGAGCAAGGCCGATACTCCCGGCCCCCGTCGCGTCCTTCGATTTCAACACCCAGTTGAAATCTCCTGCCAAAATGACGGGTTCCCGTGCATTTCGCAGGTAGAACGGCAACGTGCGACCCAAGAACTCCTCCCGCTCTGCCCTTCGGTGACTCCCCGAAGTCGCGTAAACATTGCATAAGGTTGCAGTATTCTCAAGCCGGACGCATATCAGACGTGAGTGTAAGCTGCGTTCGACTTGAGAAAATTTTAGGCGCTCACGTAAAGCGATCGCCGTTCCTCTCCTGGTTTCGTTGACGTTTGAAAGTACAATGAAACCCGGGATAACCAGGTCAGGGGCATATACCTCTTGAAGAAATATGATGTCCAAGTCTATGGTCCTAGTGAAGGTGAGGAGAGCGTCTAATTTTGTTTGGTTTGAAATTGCATTCAAGTTAATTGAAGCAATGTTATAGCTAACATTACTTAAATTATCCATCACGATGCCAATTTTAGATCAACAAAAGTTGACGTTGGAAAGAGTGGGAAAGGGTTGGTGGAGGAGGAAACGGGAAGGAAAGGGTTTAAAGTACCTTTACCTGCTTGCAAGGACGGCCAACCTTTCGCTTGACCGTTCCGCCCGCGGACGTGGTGGAAGCGTCACCTTCGGACCCCGCGTCAACAGGGCGCTTCACTGCAGGTGTGTTATCGCTGGCAGTGGAAGCGTCGCTTTCGGACCCCGCGTCAACAGGACGCTTCACTGCAGGCGTGTATTCCACGGGAACAACAGGGACAACAAGGGAAGGGAGATCGAGCGGGGCTTTGAAGACGATATCATCGTCCTTTTTGCTGCTAGCGGGAGCTGGATGCGCTGCTTTCGCTCCCACGGTATTCACCGCGTGGCTCGCTTGCGCCATCCTCTCTCCCGGCTGCACACACTTCTCGCTCTCGCTAGTGCGTGTGCGCGTGGGTGCTGGTTTGCTCGCCGCAGCCGTTGCCGGTTCTCCTGCTAGCTTTGTTGCAGGCTTATCGCACTCTCTGCTTTTTGCGATGTCCTGCACCGTCGTCGGTCCGTTCTGCGCCACTCGTGGCGCTTTCGGGCTTGACGGGTGAGAGATCGTCGTGTCTCTCTCTGTCCGGCCTTTTGGCGTTATCGTAGGCTTGGTGGCGCCTTGTGCGGGAAGCTTCTGTTGCTGGCGCTTGAGAACATTGGCGAATGAGCCCTCATTCGCTCTCTCCTGCCTGTTCGTCGCACACTTTACACCGTTGTGTGCAGGCAGAGAACAGTACCGACAAGTTTTGGGTTGCCCCTGGTAAAACACACCAGTAAGCTCACCGCACACTCGCACAAAGGAATGTATGTGCGATTGACGAAGCATTCGCACGATGCGGACACCAGTTAGAATTCCTTCCAACTTACTACCGGCGGGGTACCGCAGCTCGCGGATGCTGATCACTTCGCCGTATTTTGTCATCGCCTCTTTCAGCTCCTCATCCGTGACATAATACGGCAAATCCTGGATGCGCACGTCGGTTGCGCCGTCCTCCATTTCAATCTCGTACGGCTTGAAGATTCCACCAATCTTCTTTCCGTGTTTGCCACGGTTGCGCTCGACCACCTCTTGGGCAACTTCTAGTGTGGCCATTTGTAGGTAAACAGTGAAGTTCACCTGCGAGAGGTGCGTCCTCACAATGGTTTCCTTGATTTGGACCATGTTGGCCACTAGGTCTAGGACCTCTTCACGATTCGGCCTTTCGGCCAGCTCGGAGAATGTTATTCGGAGCGTATTCTCCCATCTCCTTTCAGGCTGCATTCTTTTTGCAGCTTTCACGTTTGGTGTTTCGATGGTGTACTTGTTTGATGATAACGAGCGAACAAAGAAAGCGACCTGTCGTCTCGGCAGTCACAAGCGTACTGAGGATCGCAGCAGATGCCTTCAAGTCTAGTGATGAGGGGATGGAGGTAAAGGATGAACAAGTGCATTGACAAGGGGTCTCCTTGTCGCACGGAACGTTGGATGGGAAAGGCGTGGGATAGGGAGCCGTTTACAAGCACACGGGACGAGGATTTTCCACCAATTGTCCTCAAAAGTCGTACTAGATCGGGATTGAACCCCAATGAACCCATCGTTTCAAACAGAAAACCCCTGTCGACGCGGTCAAACGCCTGAGATAGATCGAAGGAAACGAGCTTACCACACTTCTTCCTCCGTTTAAGATCGATGATTCTCTCCTTAACAGACAGAACAGCTTGAAAAATATTGCCTGGTTTATTGGAGCACTTTTGTGCATTCGAGATGATTTGCCACTTGTCGATTATGGTTTCAAGCCGTCGTTTAATTATCCTCGAAAGTAGTTTGTAGTCCGTGTTAAGGAGAGAGATCGGACGGTAGGAAGAGAGTGTGCACCCATCCCCCTTCTTCCCCAAGTTTGCAAGTGTTTTGGCATGGTCTTATAAAATGTGTACCAAGTTTGCAAGTGTTTTGGCATGGTCTTATTAAATTTGTACCAAGTTTGCAATTGTTTTGGCATGGTCTTAGGAAGTTTGTTCCAAGTTTGCAAGTGTTTGGCATGGTCTTATTAAATTTGTACCAGGTTTGCAAGTGTTTTGGCATGGTCTTATTAATTTTATTCCAAGTTTGCAAGTGTTTTGGCATGGTCTTATTAAATTTGACCAAGTTTGCAAGTGTTTTGGCATGGTCTTATTTAATTTGTACCAAGTTTGCAAGTGTTTGGCATGGTCTTAGGAAGTTTGTTCCAAGTTTGCCAGTGTTTTGGCATGGTCTTATTAAATTTGTACCAAGTTTGCAAATGTTTTGGCATGGTCTTATTGAATTTGTACCAAATTTGCAAGTGTTTTGGCATGGTCTAATTAAATTTGTACCAATTTTGCAAGTGTTGGCATGGTCTTAGGAAGTTTGTTCCAAGTTTGCAAGTTTTTTGGCATGGTCTTATTAAATTTGTACCTAATTTGCAAGTGTTTTGGCATGGTATTATGAAATTTGTACCAAGTTTGCAAGTGTTTTGGCATGGTCTTAGGAAGTTTGTTCCAAGTTTGCAAGTGTTTGGCATGGTCTTATTTAATTTGTACCAGGTTTGCAAGTGTTCTGGCATGGTCTTAGGAAGTTTGTTCCATGTTTGCAAGTGTTTTGCATGGTCTTATTAAATTTGTACCAAGTTTGCAAGTGTTTTGGCATGGTCTTATTAAATTTGTACCAAGTTTGCAAGTGTTTTGGCATGGTCTTATTACATTTGTACCAAGTTTGCAAGTGTTTGGCATGGTCTTAGGAAGTTTGTTCCAAGTTTGCAAGTGTTTTGGCATGGTCTTATTAAATTTGTACCAAATTTGCAAGTGTTTTGGCATGGTATTATGAAATTTGTACCAAGTTTGCAAGTGTTTTGGCATGGTCTTAGGAAGTTTGTTCCAAGTTTGCAAGTGTTTTGCATGGTCTTATTAAATTAGTACCAAGTTTGCAAGTGTTTTGGCATGGTCTTATTAAATTTGTACCAAGTTTGCAAGTGTTTTGGCATGGTCTTATTACATTTGTACCAAGTTTGCAAGTGTTTTGGCATGGTCTTAGGAAGTTTGTTCCATGTTTGCAAGTGTTTTGCATGGTCTTATTAAATTTGTACCAAGTTTGCAAGTGTTTTGGCATGGTCTTATTAAATTTGTACCAAGTTTGCAAGTGTTTGGCATGGTCTTATTAAATTTGGCATAGTCTTATTAAATTTGTACCAATTTTGCAAGTGTTTTGGCATGGGCTGATTAAATTTGTACCAAGTTTGCAAGTATTTGGCATGGTCTTATGAAATTTGTACCAAGTTTGCAAGTGTTTTGGCATGGTCTTAGGAAGTTTGTTCCATGTTTGCAAGTGTTTTGGCATGGTCTTATTAAATTTGTACCAAGTTTGCAAGTGTTTTGGCATGGTCTTATTAAATTTGTTCCAAGTTTGCAAGTGTTTTGGCATG